>JAFJYI010000002.1:11617997-13013494 GCA_019022655.1 Acacia acuminata
TATCTGCATTTGAATTTTTAGATGGCCAATCTATGAATTTGGTAAGCTTTCCTTGATTTCCTAACCCTTGGTAATATTGGGGGTGTGAGGATTCCATTCTTTGCTTACATTGCGTCACATGTTCTTTTCTATTGCAGTCATGGATGATTGATATATTTGAATGAGTTGCCATACTTATTGTTACGGATACTTGTGCGGATTCTATACTTATGTTGTTACAGATACATGCGCTCAATTTGACTTCAATGCTACCATAACTGTAGAAATATCATTTAAATGTTTGATTGATGCTGCACAGTTTAGTTACCACTTTACAATAGCCAAACTTGTCTGCACCATCTATGGCGATTCAATAAATGTTTAAAACTTCAGAAAATAGTATACATGTATGATTTAACATCTAAAATCTTTTTATTACTTGCTAGTTTTGATGAGGGTGCATGTGAATGTCTGAAGTGACATCCCGGAATTTCAGCCTCTATTGTGACAAGGCTATAGCTGATATACTACGATGCATGTGTGGAGTAGAATTGAAAGATAATACTGTGGCATGTTTGTTGTGTGAGAGAGAGAAAGAGATTTGGTGGATGTGGGAGAGTTGGGTGTGGCTTGAAGTAATGTTCTATAGAGTGAGCATAAGTGGTGGAAAGAGATGATGGAGACAAACTCACAAAAGTAACAACTAACAAGCAATTAACAATAATAGCATTTCTTGAATGATGACTGACTGAGAGGATTAATAGTGAAAACTATCCATGTAAATGGTAGCCAACTAGTCAATGGAATTGCAATTCAATGTAAGTTCTTGTTCTTACTGCTTCTTAGTGGGATTTCTATATATGAACCATTTAAAGACTCATGCATTGTGTAGCAATTCATTTGCATATTTATTTTTTCGTACTTGAGTGTATTTTTAACAACAAAATCCTACTAAATTCGATTTTCCCAAAAAATTCAAATTCAACAACTGGCAAATCATATACGAAGTATCTGGTGAATATTATGGTGTAGGCTTATTAATGTGCCTATGGAGCTATTGACTTTTTATTTATGATTTCTTCAAGAGTCTATCCATGTAACTTTTTGTTCTTCTGAAATCCATTGTAAGCTTTATGCAAATTACCAAAAGCAATATCTGATTATATGAGGAAAATGGATAGAAGTTTTTGATATATTCTTTTCCTTGATTTCTGATTTTCCTGGATCTTGCAGGTTTTGAATCATTTGGAAGGTGCACGAAATCCATTACCTGCATCAATGCATAACTTTTATGTTCTGATTGAGACTACAGGAAGTGATGAATCTTTTGACAAGTAAAGTCCATGCCGCTCCTTTTGTTTTCTATAGAAATTTGGTGGGGGAAAAGATTTGCAGGGTCTGATTGACACCCTGATAATGTAACATTTATTTTTCTTATCCTCAATGCATTCGGTTTACAGTGGAATGCATTTATCAAAATGAGGAAGTCCATATAGTGAACTATGAAAGATGATTAAACATGCT
Source organism: Acacia acuminata (assembly GCA_019022655.1). NCBI lineage: Eukaryota > Viridiplantae > Streptophyta > Magnoliopsida > Fabales > Fabaceae > Acacia > Acacia acuminata. The sequence goes on from JAFJYI010000002.1 coordinate 11,619,501, forward strand.
TTTCAATATATATATATATGTAAGTATATGTATGTATTTATGTATTGTCATAGTGTTCTAGTTGTGGCTTTTGAGTGAATCTTTGAAGTCATTGACATTTACGTCACATTCCTCTTTTAATATCTCCAGACAAAAGCTTGAAGCATTTTTACTTCACTCTATGGAAAATGAATTGATATCTGATGGCGTTCTTGCCCAAGACATAAACCAAGCTTCATCGTTTTGGCATTTACGTGAGGTGATGATTTTTTTTTTTTTTCCTCCTGATTCTTCTAATAGGAGTACTACTTACACTTCATGATTAAGGATATATCCCTTCTGCCTATGGACAAGAGCAATCTACTAATCTTATTATGACTTAAAAAGTTTTGCCGTCTTTCCTTCTAAATACTAGTATAAAATGTGGTTATATTTACGAGGTTTAATGGTGTTAGGGTATACCAGAGGCACTAATGAAAGCAGGAGCTGTTTACAAGTATGATTTATCAATACCTGTTGAAAAGTTGTACGATCTTGCTGAGGAAATGCGCACTAGACTTGGTAAGACGCAGGCTCTTGACATCAATCAGTTTGTGCTACAATTTGGCGAGTAAATCCTGCTGAACTAGGGGACCAATAAATATTTGCTTATTCATTTGGACTTCATAGGCTTTGTGGGAATTTCCTAGAAATCACATTAATACTAGGCTTCTTAATGATCATCCCCATAGCAATGTTTGGAATTTAGAATGTTATGAGACATTTCTTTTGCATATAGTCTTAGGTTTCAGCAGTAACACCGTCTTTCATGTTAGAACATGAATAAACTTTCAAAAAATTTGTTCTTTGTGATTTTGAATTGCAGGGAATGTCGCTAATGTAGTAGCATATGGTCACCTGGGAGATGGTAATTTGCACTTAAATATCTCAGCTCCCCAGTATGATGATAAGGTAACTTGATCAAGTGAATGCTAGATAGCTGTTTGGTTTTGATATGGCTATCTTTTTATTACAGATCATCTTTATTAAAAACTTGCAGGTTTTATCACAAATCGAGCCTTATGTGTATGAGTGGACATCGAAGCACAAGGGCAGTATAAGTGCAGAACATGGCCTTGGATTAATGAAAGCTAATAAGATTTTCTACAGCCAGTCGCATGAAACTGTATGTGTATCATCGACTCATTCTATATTTCTCTATATGAAAATGTAGACTGGTGTATAGAATATCTAAGCTGCTATCAAATTGGGCAGGTGCAATTAATGGCTTCCATCAAGAATCTGCTGGACCCCAACAAAATACTCAACCCATATAAAGTTCTACCAGACTCTGTCAGCTCATAGCCTAAAACCTGGCCTGAGAAACTATCCTGCGTCTTGAATGTGAGTTAAATGTTTGCTTTGCAGATCCAATTCGCCCCCAAGAATCGTCTTCCTTGCTCATCACGTGCACCAGAAGAAGTAGGATTTGGGTCAACCTGAAGTATTACACATGTGCTAAACTCCATCAATTATTCATGATCTCCTTTAGCTAGGTCTTCTCCCTGTAGTTCCTGTCTATCTGTGATGATGATAACCGCACCCCCCAACAAAAAGAAGTAGCATCCTCCGTGACTGAAGTGGGCTTTAAATAAATTGACAGTCTCTTTCAATGTCATTATCACAGGTACGAGCTGGTTGAGGTGGGCAACTTGCACAATGGAACCTGCTTATGTCTTCTTTTACCTTCCCTTTTCCCGAAGCACCATTTTATATATATACTCTTTATGTCCTTAATATCAGACCTATTTACTTAATTTGATTAGATTAAGAACGTTAATTGAGTTAGATAATGTGACATGTATTTTCTAAAACACTCTAACCATCTTCCTAATTCTCAAATTTTCTCTCCTCATTGATTATTGTTAAGGGAGCTTTAATATAGGTCAGTTAGACAAAATTTGACAAATATGAAGACTATATCTTATATTTAGCGCTAACATCAACTTTTTAAATATATCTTATATTAAGAATCAAGGAGTACATGTGTGGGTGTGTATTTGTGAGAATAACACTTTTCTTCAAGTTACTAAAAATCAGAGGGCGATGGTGATTGGTTCAAACCAAGGATAACTGGTTAAACTGGTCACAATTGAGATAGTATTTAAATAAAATGTATTAATTCACATAGTAATTAAAATATTTGTGTTCATGTAAACAACACATAATTCAACAGAATAAAGTTAGTATAGACAGCTATTTGTTTAAAAAAAAAAAAAAACTCAAAATAATGTCATTTTGGGCTCAATAAGACAACAAAAGAAAAAATCTAACCTGGTCAAAAAATTGATTCACCAGTCCACTAGTATGACCCGGTGATATGGGTCCAGGTTTATATTCCATGTTTATTCCCTCAACAGCGCACCTTCCGGACACTTCTCCTAAAATTTTATTATTATTTTGATTGGGGCACATCATCTTAAAGGTTTTCAAGACTCAAACTTTATAGGCCAGTAAAAAATGCATTTTCAATTTAGCGAATAAAGTGATTGGCATGCTTTATAAAAGCTAACAATGAAAGTCTCGTGCACTTTGCATTGCTGGATATTAAATTATGTTAATGAATTGTGAGAATAGTCAGAAAGCAACTTCTTTTAAGTTCTTTCTTCTTTTTTTTTTTTTGTCCCTATTAGCCCACTGCCATTACGGACAATTTTTCAGTGGACGGAAAAAAAATTTAGTGTGTGTATATATTAATTTTCTCCCCACTAAAACAGTGACCGGTAGGCCGTTATCCACTGTTGGTTTATTATGCCATGATCACGAACAGTCCCAATTTTTTCTTTTCCAGGGCAAATAAATCAATAATTCGCGTCAATGTGGGATTTTTATTCTTTATTTATCAACAAAAGAACTTAAATGCTATTTTGCAACCTTTAGCTTATTGGAAAATGCACTTGTTAGGATAAAACGGACTCGAATTCCACACCGAGTGAAGCAAAATATAAAGCAACTAGAAGGCAGAGAGAATATGAAATGAGGAGAAAAGCCAAAGAGAAAGAGAGCGCTCAAGATTTCTGAGCGGGGTGCTCGAACCTCTTCCAAGCAATGCCTTTTATAGGCCTTTCATGCACTCGAACAATGAGCAATAATCAATGGCAATAAACATGATTAAACCAACGGTTTCTGCACGTTGAAGGCCATAAAAATATTTTATTGATCAGTCTCAAAATTTAGAGATAATGGCGTGCAACATGAACGTTGGTAATGATGGTGGTTATATAAAATAAAATATGGTTAAACGTTGGTAAGCCATTTTCGAAAAATAAATTTTAGATTTTTCAAACAAATATTTGATAAAAAGTGTCCAATCCATATTTAACTCGCGCAAACATGAGGGAAATCACCAGATTTCCACTAAATTTGCCTCTTGATGGCCCATTATTGTGGACGCGAGCCCATTATTTCTCTTAACCCATTTATTAGTCCAAATTCACAAGCTGTAATATATTCAATTATTTACTTATATTGTCTATTTTCCAAATAATGGGAGACTTGTTCTATTTAACACTTACACTTTTACATTAAACTCCAATAGAGAACCTTAAACACGTGAAGTCAAGCAAAGTAGTTAGGCAAAAACCACAAGAGAGTAGAAGCAATTAACAACAAAAGCAAGTGGGTGTTATGTTAATTGCAGAAAACCAAGGCTGGAACTTGGAATATGCTTGCTTATCTTCAGTGCTATCCTAAGTCCTAGCCATGGTCCTACTTTTGGAATAACCTCAATTTACAGAGTCAATGTGAGGAGGGAAACAGAATCAATCCAGTTTCCAACTACATGAAAGATGCTTAATTTATCACCACATATAATTTCTTTTTCTTTCTGGTCATATATTCCAACAACATTAACAATAGTTCAAACACTAATCATAACAATGATGATCATAAGTTGCAGTGCTGTAAGGACGAGAAAAGAATCTATCATGTAACACAACCGAGAATAAAATTCCTCCACTCTTTTGAAATTCTTGACGTCAACTCCCTCGTAATTAAGATATTATTCAAACAAACGATTCACAGAATATTGAGTTAGCTGAAACATAGAGCAGATATGAAAAAACTGGACCTTTAGAAGTATAGAAGTAAAACTAATGGAAGGCAAAAGTTGAGAAAGGATAAGGATGGACAAAGAAAAAAAGTAGAGATAGATATTAATCGTATTGGTGTAATAGATTTGTGATCCCAAGTGGGTATGGAGGGAACACATTGTTCATCCTTTGTACGAGTAGGGAAAGCTCCTTCTTTGAGGAAGCATCTGGGTCGTTCAGATGAGATCATTTTCATTCTTTTAACTTCTTTTATTTTTTATAAACAAATATTTTAATGATTACAGAATTTAAAATAAAAATAATATTTAACCTAACATTTTTTAAAAAAAATAAAAAATAAAAAAAATGAAATGTGGATTGTCTGATCTCATTTGGACAATCCAAATACTCCTCCAAATGAAGAACTCTCCCTTTATGTAAAGGACGAGCACGGAAACACGTTCGGGTATGGAGGGAGGGACCATGAAGAGATTTATGTCCTACAATAAATGCTGAGTCCTTAGTTTGCTTTGGCCATTTCTAGTTCACAGCCTGTTCTCCATCTGATCTCACTTTCCATCAGAACACATCACTCATAGCCTCACTTTCTGGTGAGACTCCGCAATTAATTTAGTTTTATGTCTTAGGACTTCAGACAGAAAATAATTCATTAATCATTTTCTGTGGATGATATGACCTTAGATTCGGGAAGATTGTGAACTTTGATCATATGATATAACCACTTAAATCTGAGCAAAAAAAAAAAAAAATATAACCACTTAACAAGTATATATGACTTCGTCTTTCATTATGTAATTAGGTTGATTAAATAACAATATTACTAACCGTAAATAGTTACACGAATCGAAATTGTAAATTTAAATGAGTCGAATTTATCTAAGCCGGAAAAAATAAAAATAAAAATCTATCTACTATATTAGCGACTCTGTATATGATCCACATGGTATATGATAAAATTAGAATTTTCTAAAAGGGTCAAAGAGCATCTTAAAAGCACTAAAGATATTCTTTAACCCTTTTTCAAAAATTTATAGAACAAATTGGAAAACACAAATATTATATAGCCCAAAAAATACGGATATATTGATTTTTCTTGTAGGTCAGAAGAATTCTGTTAAGAAACATAAATTGAAGCAAATAGGGACCTTTCTTAAAAAAGAAGCAACGAAAAAAAAAAAAAAAAAAAAAAAGAGATAGAAAAATACCATAAAAAAGAATGATCTGGAATTTTAAAGTGTTACAAAATTGGAGAAATTACATAACTATCCTTAATTTTTTAAAATAAAAAAAATCCTCAACTCCTTGTCGGCCGTCGAAACTCCGGTGAAAGTTATTAATAATTCAAGTATCTATATTAAGCACCTTAGTATCGCTATTAACAATTCAACTATCTATATTAACCGTTTTAGTCTGAGAAATTTTTTTTTTTTTAAAAAAAAGATATTAGCTGCTGGAGCATTAGTGAAGGTTATTAACAATTTAAGTATCTATATTAAAAACTTTACTTTGAGATTATTTTTTTAAAAAAGATATTATCTCGGAGCTCATTTGAAAGTTATTAACAACTTAAGTATTTATATTAATAACTTTAATATTGCTATTAACAACTTAAATATATATACTAACAACTTTTGTAGGAGAAATTCAAAAAAAATTTGATATTAGCAATCGGAACTCCAATGAAGGATTTAAGAAATATTCAACAAATACCCTCGCATTTTTACAACTTTAGTATTGTCATTAACAATTCAAGTATCTATATAAACAACTTTAACCAGAGAAAAAAAAAAAAAAAAAAGCCATCGAGCTAGCTCCGATGAAAGTGATTCGAAAGTATTCAACACATATCATATTTATAACTTTAGTATTACTATTAACAATTCAAGTATCAATATCAATGACCTTTGTGTGAGAAATTAAAAAAAAAAAAGTTGTTATTTACAACTTCGGTTTCACTATTAACAATTTAAACACCTATATTAACCATTTTTACTTGAGATTTTTTTTTTTAAAAAAAAAAAAAAAAAAATTATTTCACCGGAGCTCGGGAGGCTTATATTATTATTATTATTTTTAATTACTCGGGCTAAATTTGTTAATACGTATACATAAATTGTTAATAAAGATATTAAAATTATAAACGGGGTATTTGTTGAACATTTCATAAAAGCGCTGAGGGAGTTCCGATGATTTTTTATTTAAAAAAACACTAAGGGTAGTTAGATAATTTTCTAAATTTTGTAATATTTTAAAATTTTAAATCAGTTCATTTATAATTATTAAAACTCAACCTGTATTTTTTTACCGATTTTTTTTTTTCCTTAAAAAAAGGACGGGAAAGCATAAATGCGTCAATTGATTTGCTGTGAACTTCGTCAAATCTCTTTCGTCTTTCCGAGAAAAATCATGACCAGCTCTTCCGCTGCCTCTCGCAAGGTTTGCCCTAACATTTCTCATCTCAATCCCACCTTCTGGATGGTTTTTTACTCTGTCTGTTCAATTTATTTTCTTCTTTACGTTTTGTATTTGGATCCGGATGTTCAGGCTCTCAGTAAGATTGCCTGCAATAGGCTTCAGAAGGAACTTGTAGAGTGGCAGGTTAACCCCCCCGCCGGTTTCAAGCACAAAGTCACTGATAATCTCCAAAGGTACCTATTTATTCTTATTTTCCTTTTCCCTGATTCGGTTCTGGTTTTCTTTCCTATCAGTCTTTGGGTCCTGCTAAATTGATAAGAGAAATTTTGGATTTTTGGCTCTTGCTTGACTGCCCTAGAATTCATCCACTCGGAAGCTTATTGCTTTCCAGTTTAATTGGCGGACTGGGGTTTTATGCTAACTGTTTGCTGATGATGCCTGCTGAGGCCTGGATCGTTTGCCTTTAAAGTTTTTACTCGTCCCTTTCGATTTGGCTTATTGATCCTTTGTTACACACCTCATTATTCTGTTGCCTTGTCTTTGCGATCCTTACTCAAAGGTGGGTTATTGAAGTGACTGGAGCTCCGGGTACACTTTACGCCAATGAAACCTACCAACTTCAGGTCGACTTTCCCGAGCACTACCCCATGGAAGCTCCACAGGTACCCCATCAGGGGCGAAAGTGTTTCAACTGTAAAATATATTAATTTCACCATTTTAGCTTTGAATTCTGCTTTTCGGTGATGCTGCTTTTTTCTTACTTGAATCATGGACGCTTTGACAGGTCATATTTTTGCACCCTGCTCCACTGCATCCCCATATCTATAGCAATGGGCACATTTGTTTAGGTATGCCTGTGGTTTGTATAGTACTGTCTCTTTTCAAAATAAATTTGTGTTTATGGTGTCTAATTTTGTAATATGTTCTTCGCTAATGTTATTACATCTAGTTTTTTTTTATTGCACTAACATTGTTTGGAGGAGGGTTTTAGTATTTGGTGGGCCTTGCATCTAGTTTTCTGTTTTTAATTCTTTCAGATTCTTCCAAATTGAATTCCAAGTTATGGCATGCAAAAATCTAACAATTGCTAAGAAGTCATGCCAAAGAGGATGCGATCAAGTGTGTTGTCTAGGCACCAGCAATTCTTGGGATAAAGAGTTTACTCAGGGAATTGAAAGTATTTCACAAGAGTTGGCAAATTTAAGAAGATAGAAAGGACAATTAAGAGAAGATAATGCTTTGTTTTATTTCCAAAGTCCTAGTGAGACCTTATTATGGGTTCAAAATCCTAAAATATTGGGATTAACAGCTGGAAGGCAGAAAACTTGCAGTATACCTTGGAAGTAGAGGGACTAAGTTTGGGTCTTTCACACTTGCTTTTAATTTTTTTTAATTCGTTCGAATTTCATGTGTGTTTGAATGCCCGCACATCCTGTTCTTTGTTTTTGAAATTATGTGCCTATCTCTGTATTATTTTGCCCCCTACATAATCCCCATTTGAAGGGTCTAGTTCTGGGCCTGGATTTGCACATCTTGTTTAGTCTCTTCTCACTTTTCAAGGGTTAATTCTCAGAATTCTTGCAATATCCGAGGGAGTGAGTTCCCTTTATATTGTCACGTGCATTATGCAAAATAGAAGTTTGATTGAATGGCGGTTCTACCTCGTTGCTTTGAGCTGATGTTTAATATCTCCCTTGATGTAACTTTGCAGATATACTGTATGACTCATGGTCTCCGGCCATGACAGTTAGTTCTATCTGCATCAGCATTCTTTCAATGCTTTCAAGCTCGACTGTAAAGGTAAGAATCAGCTTGGCTTGCTTCATTTCAAAGTTAACAAATCATGTATATACATGAACTACGGAAGTTATTCTTTCACTGGTTTGAAGTAGGTTTTGGCTTTGAACTAATTTAATTTGAGCCTCCTGGCTGGCTATTATTTTTATTTTTTATTTTTGTCAAACCGCTGGTTATGGTTTACCTTGTTACTTGTTTTAGCCGGATTAATGTTGCCTCTTCCTATGGTTTCATGCAGCAACGCCCTGAAGATAATGACCGCTATGTAAAGAACTGCAGAAATGGTAGATCTCCTAAGGAGACAAGGTGGTGGTTCCATGATGATAAAGTATAATTTCTAGGCATCTTTATTAACAAAATTAGAGTAGAGGATTATCCTTTTGAAAGAAAAATCCTCATGGGAGAAAGGCATCTTGAGAACGAACGATGCCTTGAAATGCATAATAACTTTGTTGTAAATTGCCATTTACTCAATTACCTGGTATTGTAAAGGAAGAGGAGACAATGTGACTCAACCAACCTTAAGGAGTAAACAACCTCGAAATATTGTGATTGTGGCGTAAAGGTCTGTCTATATACCCTTCTATTTGCGAAATAATCTGGTCTGTTGCTACTCGCGTTTTTATAGATTTGTGAATTTACTACTAGCACGCAATTTTAGCGATACTGTGTAAAATATCATCATGTCACTATCGACATTAGATCAAGAGAGTAGTCTTCCTATGTAAGCTGTACTCATAAACGATTGCTCTTAGAAGGAAAGGTGTCGTTTGCTTTTCCTTGTTAATGGCTTTGTGATTCTCTTGCGAAGAAGACCATGGGTGGTTAATATATCTTGGAAAACAACCCTTTTAAGAAGAGTCATTAATATCCTAACTCTTAAAATGGGGGGTTATTTCTTGTCACAAGTGGACAACAATGGAATATGAAGTCTCCTCTTGCATGTAGGGACTAGGGAGGTTATTCCGGAATAATAAGAAATTTATAAAATTCATGGTAGCCGTTCACGATAATAGAAGTAAATAAGGCGAATGGATGGATTGAGAAAGACGGTTTCGAAAAAAAAAAATTAAAGACAAAAAAAAGAAGAAGAAGAAGAAAAAGGAAGGAGGTTTCGAGGACTTATAGATAAGTTAGATTGGGTAATAAAAAGATTTGTTTGGATTGATGGTTGATAAGTGGCTTTTAAGATAATTATAAGAGAAAAAACAATAAGCCCGATTCAAATAGTAAATAAATCAGAAAATGGAATTTATCATAAGCTCTTCTCATAAGCCATCAACTCAATTAGGCAACTTTTCCATCCAAACGAAAAAAACAAAAAGAATACCCATAACTCCATTAGCTAGTTTCAAACGGTAAATAAGCCCATAAGTGGTTCCAATAAGCTAACACGTCCGATGCTTGGAATAACATATTGGAAACCGATCCCGTCTAGTTGTATCTTTTCAATTTCAGCATATGCAGTAACAGTCCAAAGTAGTTCAGTTTGTAAGCCAGTCTGATGAACTGCATCTTGAAGTTATTCCAAGGAGGGTACCTGGGCTCTATTTCAAGGCATAGATTTCTATGCATTACAGCTTTTTCATGGCTGAAGGTTTCAAACGAGTACTTCCCATGGTACCTTCCAATCCCACTCTGCCCTACCCCTCCAAATGGCAGTGCATCGCATATAAACTGGAACCACATTCACACATTGAATTAATATTACGACAAAACTAAACAAACTTAAAAGGATGGATGCTAACAGCAGTACCTGGATCAGCGTGTCGTTGAATGTTACACTTCCTGACGACGTTTCTGATAGAATTGTTCTCTTGAATGTTTCATCCTTGGTGAAGGCATAAATGGCCAGAGGTTTTGGCCTTGAATTTATGAATTCTATGCTTTCTCGAATCTTATTCACCTGCAGAAACAGCAAGTCAAAACAATTCAGTAGTATAATATTTGCGACAACTGAGAACAAGTAAAGGGGATTGTTATAGTTGATTCTCACAGTGATTATTGGAAGCAGTGGACCAAATATCTCTTCCGTCATTATCTGAGAATTTAGTGGAGGATCTAATAAGATTGTGGGCTCAATGAACCTGAAAATGTTTTCAGAAATGGATGAAACCCTTTTTATTTTGTTGGGGAAAGTAGATGCATGGATAGGGATAGAGAAAATACATATTCTCTTCATCAACTGAACCGCCATGAACAATGGAAGCCCGAACATGAGGTTCTTCCAGAAGATTGCATAACCTCTTAAACTGGTGTTTGTTTACAATTCTGGCAGTGACCTTTGACTCTATTGGATTGTCACCAAAGAATTTCCTGACTGTCTTCTTCAATGAATCTATCTGAAAGAACAGAAGCAACTTACAAATGCAACCAAAAATAAAATAAAATAAATAAATCTTCAAATCAGGAATTACCAGAACAGATGCGAATTTCTCTTCAACCAGCACATAATCTATTGCTATACATGCTTGTCCACAGCATGTTCCCCACTTCCCTCCTGCAATTCTCTTGGCTGCCATCTTCAAAGTCCTCGAGTTTTCAGAAGCAACGTTTTCATCAGCTTATGAACTTCAACAAGATAAAATTTCAGAATTAATGCATGCATACCCAAAATTCTGAAGAGTTGGGGAGAGAGTCAAGTATGGCAGGGCATTTTCCGCCCAGCTCCAGAGTGACAGGAGTTAAATTATTTGCAGCAGCAGACATGACGATGCTTGCCACCCTTGGATTACCTGAAAATTATCTAACTTAATATTATATGCATCAAAACATGATGAGCTTATTCACTAAATCTAATCAAATGAAGTTTGCCAATCATAGAAAATAATACCAGTGTAGAATATTTTATCCCATTTCTGCTGAAGTAGTAGTTCACAGACATCTGATCCACCTTCAATGACCTTGATGGCTTTAGAGTCCAGGTATTGAGGAAGGGTATTGGCCAGGAAGGAAGAGCAATGTGGAGCATGCTCTGAAGGTTTTAAGACTACCACATTTCCTGCAGATATTGCTCCAATCAATGGATCCAGTGATAGAGCTGCATGCAAATGGATTGGCTTTAGAGATCAAATTGCAGGGTAAAGGTGACTTAATCTCTAAAGAATGCATGAAAGTCTATCAGTGAATATGAACAAGGGAATTTTCAGACCCACCGACAGGTATGTTCCAAGATGAAAATATAAGAACCACACCAAGTGGTTCTGATAGCACTTCTCCACTTCCAGGAAAGAAAAGTAAAGGAATGTGATTCTGCCACAATGGCCCCCAATACAAAAGGCCTTGTTAGTTATAACTGAGACAAAACTTAACCATTAACGTTGCGTAAAGCAGCTGTACTATAACTAAGAACAAACACAATCTTTACCATCTTTGATTTAACAGAGTTCAAATGAAACTGTAGTTATTTGTCATGAAATATTCTTACTCAGATTCAATCTTACCAAGGATGGATAAATTAAGTCAATCATAAATAGGCACGCAAGTATACCATGCACGTTTTTAAGTAGAATATTCCTTGGCGTTGATTAGTGTGATCAGCTTACCTTTGTATGGCTGCATTTTCTAATTATGATTTCTTTTGGTGCCCTCTTGTGAGAATACCTTTTAATTATTTTATGCGCTAGGTATTTAAATGTTCGGTAAATTCCTCAAAAGTTGCTTCCAAAGCCTATGTCTGCATAGCAGCAATAGAAGCTTTTAAAGCATGTTAGTATGTACCATTTGTGTTTCTATTTTAGGATGGAAGTGATATAGAACTAGTTCAATTATTTAACAATCAACTAACAGATTCTAATAACCACTTTATGCTTCTAGGATTTGAGTAACACTAACAGCTAATAAATACTTCATGGCATGTCTTTTGGGGTAGTTAATTGAGCAGTGTCAAACATTGGAAAACAGAAAAAAGTTAAACTTTCTGTTTTTCATCCACTGAAATAATACTAGTAGAATGATAGTTTCCAATTAAGCTAAACTGAGACAGGAAATGAATGAAACAAATAAACCTTCTTGGGAGCCATCCATTTCTCAACGCAGCTCAAAGCATTGTCGGCTGATCTAACCACAACTCCAACCTACACGCAAAAGAACAATTTTTTATTTTTGTTAAATCTCTTGTATTTCTTATAAGTTGCAAAAGATTTGGGAGCCAAAAAGGGAACCTCATCGCGGTAAGATTCAACGGGGTGCTTGCCAAGATCTTGACGGAGAGCTTCGAAGATTACATCCTCTTTGTCATGAAGAAGCTGAAGCAGTGCAGTGATCTGTGTTTTCCTCCATTTCACACTTCTGGTACGTCCACTCTTGAAGCAATCCCTCAACTCTCTTAAGCTCTCTTCTACTTCTCCCACTATCTCCATTTTCTCACTCTCTCTCGTCTTCTCTTTCCCTAATTACTTTATCATACTCTTGATTCTTGATACGTTTTCCTTAGACTGGTTGGAACCTCCCTTCATTTATTGCTACAACTGCTTTATGGTTGGGAGGACCACCATAATTATGGCCACCTAACTTACTCAAGCCAAATGAAACTCTAGGTTTAAAACATTGAGAAGGGATTTAACCCACGCATATAATTTTGCCGAATTAATTTAATTAGCTGGTAAAAAACAATTGAATATAATTAAATATCCTTGTTGTGTTTATGAATATTTAATAAATTAAATGAGGGATCTGTATCTTTTGAAAATTATAATAATTGTTAACTATTCCATACAGTTTTGGACGATAAAAACATGTACATAATTATATTGAGATGATGATATAGGAGTTGGTGGAGATCTTTAGTTTTTCACCCGTCTGTAATATTTCTAACAGAGAATTAGTTGGAAGAGTGAAGACACAAAATATGATTTATTAAGAACTAAGCACATTTATGAAGTTGGCTCATTCATGGTAAGCTACAAAGATGGAACAAACAAGTGATATCATCGTTTCAACAAGTGAGTGGATTATATAAAGCATCTCTCTCAGAGGAAATGAACGACAACAACATTAGGCGAAGAACCAAGATTGAAGACTAAAAAGGATTGATGTTCAAAGGGAAAAAGATAAGAGATGAGTGTGACTTAACGTCATGTATTGGTGTTATAGTGTAGATCGATGGACGTCGCTATTATGGCGTTGGCAGTTCAATAATGCTGCCACTACACTCTTTTCACCAATATAGCATTTATGTGCACTTGTACTCCAACTCTGCTTTTGCTCTGGCTTCCCTCTTTTGTCAATCCACACTTCAACTCCCTCTTCTACTTTTGATCTCTTGTCTTCGTCTTCTCAAACCTTTTTATATATCCATGATCAAACTTGAGTCTCTATTGTGTGTTTGCAAAATGGGAAGAGGAAAGATTGAGATCAAGCTTATACAGAACCCCACCAACAGGCAAGTCACCTACTCCAAGCGACGTAGTGGCATCTTCAAGAAGGCTCATGAGCTCAGTGTTCTCTGTGATGCTAAGGTCTCTCTCATCATGTTCTCTAAAAACAAGAAGATGCACGAATATGTTACCCCTGGCCTTACGTACGTCTCTCCACTTAATTTCTACCTCTCCTTAAAGAGGCTCGTTATTAGTTGGTTTATTATTCTTTGACTGCAGAACCAAGAAGATGATTGATCAATACCAGAAGGCGTTGGGGAATGTTGATTTGTGCTGTGTCCACTACGAGGTTAGTTGAGTGATCTGTTTCTTTACCACTATGTAGTGTGTTTGTAGTAAAATCAAGGGTCCTGGAAATGGGATTGCTCTAATATATCTCTGATGATGTTACGGGTATTCGTATGTGTGTACAGAGAATGCTGGAAAAGCTAAGGAAACTGAAGGAGACTAACAATAAGCTCAGAGGAGAGATCAGGTAAAGGGAGTTTTAATTTACAGGATTGAAACTGGTGATTTTTCTTCTTGCGTCCTTGTTGGAAGCTCATGCTGGTGAAGTTATGGTTTTGAAAGGAATAGGTTGGGAGCAGATTTGGACAATCTGAACTTTCAGCAGCTACACAGTCTTGAGGAGGACATAATTTCTTCCTCTGCAATGATACGAGAAAGGAAGGTTTAATTCATCCAATCTTTGATTTCAAGTTGTGTGTGTGTGTGTTTATTATTATTATTTTGCCCCCTTTTATGAAGTGATCACGTTGTTGATTTGGTTTACTTTCTTCTGTATAAATAAGTACCGAACCTAATCTGATACTACTATAACACATGTTACTCTGCTTGAGACATAACTTACGTTTGCCTTGGCATGTTGTTTCACAGCTTCATGTGATCAAAACTCGGACCGAGACCTGCAAGAAAAAGGTCGACCAATCGAAAGTACTATGTAGTTAAAGAAAGGAGAATGACTTTTTTGTTTGGGACATCGACCAGTCTTATAAATTGTTAATGATAACTGATTTAGTTATGAATCCTTCTGTTCATTTGTCAATGAAGCCTTTTCTGATATTATTTCCCTTTGTTAGAATCTAAAAGTCATTTTTCTGTTAAAGCATTGCTCTAATAAGATCAAATCACATACTACTACTGCTCTTAATGTAAGATCTCGTTATATTAAGGACGGAGGTAGTATATCCATTCTCTTCATTTCTTTCTTTATATAAAATATTATTTTGTTTCAATAGATCAACTTGGAATTGACACATTGCGTCATGAGCTGACAATAAGTGGAATGCATGCTATGGCAGGTAAAAAACTTGGAGCAGGTGAACGAGAGTATAGTGCTTGGAATTGTAAGATTTATTACTTTCTTGAGAATATACACAATTTAAATTTTAAAGTTATTACCAAAATTTCAGTTTCTTTAAATGATGTGATTATTACGAGGAAATATATAATTTTTGGATGTGTGTTGTGTGGTGGAATCAAAGAAGGACCAGTATATGGGGCATCCACATTACATGATGATGTAGGAGGCACGAGATAATGAGGAAGCAGCAGCAGCACCAACAACAAAGGCATATGATAATTTGTCTAATTACACTAGTATATATAGAAAGTTTGCATTGGTGTTTTAGCCTTACAACACAATGGAAGCAATATATTATTTTGTTATGATAATTTGTCTAATTCATATATTATTATAATGTCGTTGATGCTCCTCCTAAGCTCCTAACCGGATGAACGCTTGAATATCGTTTGATTAAATACTCTTTTCATCCTCAATGTAAGACCCAATTAGCTGACTTGAGTGTATTAAGGATGTTAGTTAACATAATAGGTTTTTTCTAAAGCACCCTAATAAAAAAAATTGATAAACATATGAAATAAGTATTGTGTTTAAGACTAACAACAACTCTACAGTTATTGCCACACATTAAGAATTAAAAGCCAGTAATCATCTTTTAAAAAACATTGTGGTTGATGCTCTCATTTTGAACTCTTTATTTTCACTTTCCCACATAATTAATCTTATTTTCTAATTCCATGCATATTCTTTGCATATTACACCCAAGTTTCTAAACACTTCATTTTACTTTTACTCCTTCGCAAGCTCCTCTTGGCAAATTGTTTCGGAGGATACGAGATGAGGAGTTGTGCTCTGGTGCCACAAGAAAAACAAAAATACATAAAAACAAGCCAAAAAAAAAAAAACTGAAAGAATCACTCCTAGGTTTTGAGAGACTAAGGTAATGATCAAGATGTCTCACAACAAATTAATACTCTATGAGTTCTAAATGTAAAACTTATTTAGCTAACCTGATTAAATTAAGAAAGTTAGTTAATATAGTTATATATTCTTCTAAAACACCATATCATTTTTCCTTAATTTCATCTATATCTTTTACTTGATTATAGTTGATAAAGCATCAAAAAGGTAAATAGGGAAAAGATTGATAAATATAAAAAATAGATGTTATATTTACGATCAAAATTAACTCTACAATTAAGTCAAATATTAAGGATCAGAGGAGTAGCATACAATGACAAGTTTTTAGGGTAGAAATTAAATGACAACAGATTCATGTTACTCACTTATTATTAGGACTTCTTAATATATGTGTGTGTGTATATAATATATTTTGAGATTTTTCAGTAATTCCCTAAGGTTAATTCATTAATTTTTTTGAATGACATAAAAAGTAAAGTATTAAATAATAATAATTGGCTAACAAGGAAATTAGTTATTCCTTATGTGTGAATGATCTTATTGTTTGAGAAATAAGTGCAAAATATGACCCTCTTTCAGTATTATTTTTTCAATATGTTGAGAGAGTTTGAATTCTTAACATCGCCACCATCATACTTTACCTTCATCATTCGAAGTGATGAACTTTTTCTCAATTTCTCGTTATTAAACTGAGATCTTGCCGCCACTTCAATTCTCTGTGTAAGTAGAAGTTCGACTTCCGAAGGTATTATGTCATTGACTCACTGTCAACTCATAAGCTTTAGATTTGAGTTTACCATTTTTTATATTTAAAATCATGTCGAATTGTTAATAAATTTGTTTCAGTTTTAAACTCGGAAAAATTTGTAAATTTACATACTAAATTTATTATTTTTACATTTCTGATTTATAAAATCGTATTAACTCATTCTTAAATTTGTATTAACTTTTTTTATTTGATAATGCTTAATTATTTTATACTTTTATATATGAAATTTATATAGATACTTATACTAAGTACAATAAAATTATAAATTTTGATGTATTTAATTTTAATTATTTGAATTTAAAATATATTTAACTCAAATTGTTATCATTTTTTATATTTTAATTATTTATGTATATACTATATGTAATATTCTAATTTTATAGAGATCATTTCCTTCCTCCTCCTCAGTCCCTTCCTTCTTCCATTTGTCCCTCTCTCTCCCTCCTCCATCCTTTCCTTCCTCCTCCTCCAATGGGGAACAATAGAGATCATTTTCTGGTAGTGTTCTTTGCATTCATCTTTAAGACGAAAATGTATACCAAGCGACCATAGCTCTTAAACCCAACCTATCTGAACAAGTCCATCAACACCCCAATTCTGTCAAAGGAGATTTAAGGCCAAGCACCAGTAAACCAACAACCATGGCAGAAGTAAGCAAGCTTCCAAAACAAGCAAAGTACCCGTTTGGGATAGCGGTGGAAGAAATGGTTTTTTTCCTTTTTCGGATGGACTTTTTCCAAAAAAGTCAAATGGTATATGTGATTTGTATTTAGGATGGCGATGGTATAAGTGACTTTTTTCTAGATGGGCTCTTGTTTGGATGGATATTTGAGATGGAAAATGACATGAATCTTATTGAATACTAAATATATATATTAGTTGTATATACTATCATAATTGAATATAAAAATTTAATTTAATTTGATTACAGATCTTACGATATCCGAAATGTAACTCTAGCTGGGCCAAGACCGACCTCCTCTAATCGCTCCTCTCCTTCCTCTGGTTATGAATGTTGTGCCAGTTTCAGTTTCGGGGAGAGAAAGGAGTCATGAGACGGGGTGCCTTTCCAGGTAGGCTCCAAGAGATCCCCTTCCATAACTTACCCGTGAGGTGAGGGTCGCGGTCACTTACTATGTTCTATGGTATCCCTGGATAAATTAAAATACACACAAATGTACATTTAATAGTATATTGCTTATTAAATCACCTATCCCTAACATTTTTCTCTAGAAGCTAAAAAAAGTCACACTAAAAGCTAAAAAAATTGACTTTTGGAAAAGTCACTTTTTTTGGAGAGGTCAATCACCCACATGCAAAAGCTATGTCAAAAAAAGTCACTTTTTTGGAGAAGTTCATCACCCACATAAGCCATCTCAAACGCCTCTTTTTCCTCCGTTGGGCTATTCTTACTGTCATTGGGCTTTTTCCCCTCTTGTAGCCATGCTAAACAGGCTCAAAATTAACCCGCAAGAATAGACTAAAATAGAACAAACAAGACACCTACAAAGGGAAGCTAAAAAAAATCAGAAAGCATAATCTTAATTACTAATTAATAGGGGTGACCAAGACACTAAAATCACTAGTAGAGAAACCCCCCACCTCTGGTTGCTCCAAGAAGTAGCCCTCATGATGTGCAGGTGGCTATGAGCCAGCCACCGAGCACCAGAGGGGAAGCCAATGCTAGAAAAGCTTCCTTTGATCCCAAACTATGTCCAATCAATAGCTTCAGCGCACCAAACCTCAGGTTCATCGGAGTTTTGTTCCTAACCATCTTCAAAGCTTCAAACACCCACTTCGACTCCTCAGCCTCTTTGAAATCTTAGTCCCTGCCATCGAGTTGATTAGCTTCAAGAACCTCGTAGAACCTTTGAATTGCATCCTTCAAACCCAAAAATCCCTTTTCCCATTTCACAAACCCTTGTCCCAACAAGTTGAAAAGCTACCCCTGACTCTAATTTCGCCTTCGCTGACCACCTTCCTCTCCTTGCTTAGCGACACTTCCAGCAAGCATCGGTAAAGCCCCTAGCCATCTCTACTACTCTCTCATTATTGAGAGAGCAGAATTGAAGATCCCACTTCGACAACCTAGGAGAAACCCTAGACCTTCACACGCATAGACAAATTGAAGAGGGGGGGGAGAGAGAGGGGGGGGATGGAGGAAGGAAAGGATGGAGGAGGGGGGGAGAGAGAGAGATGGAGGAAGGAAGGGACAGAGGAGAGAGAGGGGGGATGATATGTGATGATGAGTTAGAAAATGAGAGTACATGTGGCTGCCTAGTAAGCAATTTCAATCAAAATTAACGGTCAATATAAACAGTCGTTAAAAGAGGGGTGACTTGAGACAAACAAAAAAACTTTCAGGGCAACATTGCTCCTGAATGTGTACTTCCATGAAGGATTTGCTACTTAACCCCCCCCCCCCAAAAAAAAACCGAAAGAAGCTTGCTCTTTTAGTCTAAAATGGCAGGTCACCCACCTAATAAGGGCACGCGGCCCTTAAGTGGCAACATTGGGGTGTTTAAATACCCCCCACATCAATATTTTGTCTAGGTGTGAGAGGAGGACTCAAGAGTTGCAACAAGGGTGTTTCTTCATGTTTTTAGGCTTGTAATTCTTAATTTGAGATCATTTAACTAACTAAACTAACTTCTTTTCAACAAATTTTATTTATGAAAGTTATTCCACGTATTTTTATTTTTCTGATGAGGATAATATTGTGTTAATTAGTGAAAATTATGGGGTTAGGATTTTGAAAGAGTTTTGAGTTTGGACAATAAATAACTATATATATGCAGAATGATTAATAGTTAATTTTAATTGGTTTAGATTTGTTAGTTGGTTGTTGTAAGAATTTAAAATTAAATTTCTATTTAAAAAGGTTAGGACTTACATTCTATAGGATGTTTTTACCAATTTAATGTGGTTTAAATAATTTATTTAAGTTAATGGAGATATTATTGAAATCTGCTCAGTTTTGAAATTTGAAAGACTAAACTGTTATTTATGAAATTTGTATGATTAAATTGTCATTTTTGAAATTTGTAGAGCTAAATTGTTATTTCTAAGATTAGAAGGATTAAACGGTCATTTTTAAAATTTAAACCCTAATTTTTAGTTTTTATTATAATAATATATTATTATTATTAACATTTGTATATTTTGAATTATATGAAATTATAAGTTATCATTTTAATTATATGGAGTTTTGAAGAGTTATTAATAGGCAATAAATTGATTGTGGTAAATTGATTTTGGCGTGTGTTTGAGCTCTTGAGTTAAGAGTAGTATGATAATAATTCGCTTTGGCAAGAGGTAACTATTCTCCACTTATTATGTGTATTGGTATGTTGTTTATGAATATTTTGTGAAATGATTATGTGAAAATAATATATGAATATTGATTTAATATATATCATTGATTACTTTGAAATAGTTATTGAGATTGAGAAAGTTATTATGATGTTATATCTTTTGGATAATGATCATTTTTGTTATAATTCCTTGAGTTGAAATAGTATTATTATCTCAATGAATGTTGAGACAGTGTATTTTTATTATTTTTATAAATCTCGTTTGGAACCATACTTATAAGCTGGAACAAAATATACATGCCATAGTTGTGATTGATTGTTTTTTATACACATGGATAGTTGTGGAGTTGTGATGAGAGATTTCATGTAAATATACACCACGTGGTATGCCACCATTCGGCGCACAATTGATGACTTTAATATTCTCTTGGCCTTTGGTATCATCATTTTCTTTTGGCCAGTAAGGGTCAGCTTAGAGGACAGTGACACCTTATTGGTTCCATTAAAAGGAAGGGAGCTACGGTTCAATCATGATGAGCTAGAGACCTTGGCTAGATGATATCTCATGATTTGGAATTATGTGCAATCCAGGATAAATCGTTGGTTAGCTATGACTCTAGTTAGCGGTTATAAGGGTGATATTTGGTAATAAGGATGTTGGTGCATCAATATTTTGCTTGACATATTATATATGTTATTTATGATATGCAATTGTAATATGAAATTTGTGGTTTGGAAATCTGTGAATTATATTTCTAATAATTTGTTATATAAATTACTCCATTTAACACCTCACAAGTACATATTAACATTTATAATAAGTTGGATTGATGATTAGTAACATTTTTCAAGTGATAGTTCTCGTGTGGGTCTATCAAGAAAGACTTTGAAAGCTTAAGGTACTTCTATTAGTATCCTATCTTTTTTGTATATGTTGGATTATTGTATATTGTCACATTATGACTCATTTTGCATTTTCGAGTATATTTTGGATATTTTGATAAATGATTGATCATTATTCAGTTAAAGAGTTTGGGCCTTGTAAAGTTCAAAGCTCAATTGTGTACATAAAATATCTTGATGAATGATTTGGTCAAACCATTAATTAATTACTGTTGTAAGAAAATGGAAGATGTTATACTAAAATAACTATTGGTGAGTTTGTGATTTGAGTTTATTTTACGAGTTTATGTCACTATCCCTATTTTATTTAAACTCGCAAATTTGTTGAAGGCAAAGAAAAAAGACAACCTTAATTATGACCATTATTGCCCTTTTTATGGCAATACTTATTCACTCTCTTCTCTTTTAAGACAATATTTTTACTTATATGCCATTTTAAAAGTTAAAGACAATTTTTATTTTTTTAAGTTGTGCTCTTATGTTAATTAACCGTAATCATCAAGTAGGACAGATAATTATAAGAAATTTTTTTAAAAAAAAAATCGTAGATCATAGTGTGTGTATGTATATATACTCCATCCGGTCCTAATTATAAGACTTAGTTGAATTTTTTTTTTAAAGATTAAGAAAGTTACTTAAATTACTTTAGAGTATTTTTATTTTTTTTTTTTCAAACTAATTAGTTTGACTAATAAACTAATATATAATTTAAAGATATATAACCTATAAAATAGTTAAGTATCTTATTTAACTTCCTTAATCTCTTAAAAGAAAAAAGTTAACTAGCGTTTAGAATTATAATTAGAAGTCAGTATATATTACTGATGATTCGGTTGAGTCACGAAAAGGAGAAAACCGAATATGGAGATAGCAGTTTTAAATGGATTATTAATTCCAATGAACGACGATGGCTACTATTGGTCCCAAGGGAAAGTGAGTTATGACTGTGAACTGGTGCCTGAGGATGCTCGGGAGTTCCGAAATTGAGAAACATGACCTGTGCTAGTGTGCTTGTTACAATTTGCATTTTGCACTCGCGTTAATTATGTTTGATTTCCTTGTTTCCGTCAACCATGAAGTAAAATGAATTGAAGTGAAGTAGTTGGTCCTCCAACTTCTTCATCGCTAACCCCTGAGATTAGAATCGAGAACACCGATCGATTCCTCTCAATTTTTTTTATCATTGAATTATACTTAGCAGATTGATGGAGCTCATGGTCGACATTGTTTCGACAGCTCCATGGATTCCGGAAGATGACCTGCGCTTGAAGAACGCTGTCGAGGTACCACTTTTTCTTTCTCGATATCACTTTGTACCATTTGATGCATGGAATTAAAACCCTAGTACCTCCATGTGGCTTTGTACTTCGTTTCTGCAATTGCAGTTGCGTATGAGTTGTCAATTTAGTGGAATTCATGTATCGTTGTGAATTTTATGGAGTCTGGAACTGTTGAAAGGACCGGTTAATCTTGCTAGTTGCTTCAGTTCTCCTCCGATTGATGCATTTTGTTTATTTGTGATGTATAGGCGGGTGCTTCTTTGGAATCACTTGCCAAAGGAGCGGTTCAATTCTCCCGGAAATATACGCTTAGGGAATTGCGGGATCGATGGTGGTCCCTCCTTTATGATCCTGATATTTCAGCTAAAGCTTCTGCTTCTATGGTTAATTTAGAGCATCCTCCGCCGACTATGCCTTCCAAGTCCAGTGGGAACGGAACTAAAGAAAGCTTGGCTAATGGTTCCGCCAAAAGAAAAGCTCAAAGCATTCGCAGGCAGTATTATGCCATTCACAAAAGACTTTGCATGGAGATGGTTGACTCTTTTGATCAGGCTTTCCGTGATGAAGTGAATGTTGTTAAGAACACTGGAGATGAAGGTCTCTGTGAAAAGGATATAATGATGTATGATGAGTCTCTTGCAGGATACTGTAAGAAGGGCGATAAGGTTGAAAAGGATATAATGATGTATGATGAGTCTCTTGCAGGATACTGTAAGAAGGGCGATAAGGTTGAAAAGGATATTGGTTTTCAGGAACCAGGTACTGTATCAGGGAAAAAAGACAATGGAGCTTCTTTGCTACAGGAAAATGAGAAGAAGGGTATGGATACCTTACCTGTGGATAATTTAGTTGGATATAGGAACTGCTCAGGGCTAGAGGAAGTAGTTTCCTCTCATTCACTGCCTGAGCCAATTTGGAAAACCATGGAGGATATCCCAGCACCTACTATGCCCGTCCATGTGAGCCTAGAAAATAAAGATCAACGTGTGGAAGAGCAATCAGTTCTTCCCAATCAGTTGAAAGGCAAACAAGTCAGCAACGTGTCAGATGTTGCCAATGCTATCTCCAAAGAAGAAATAGCAAACCTTCCGGATTCTCTCTTAAATTTCACTAATGGTGATGAGCTGTTATTTATGGATATAGATGGGAAAGATGCACCTGATAAGGCTTGTTATGACAACCTTGATTCGCTTTTGTTGAATTCTCCCAGTGAAATCCAGAGCAGTGATGCACCTGATATTCGTGAATCTCACAAGTCAAATAAAGAAACACAACTTATTCCTCATTATTCATCTACTAATGGATTAGAGGTTGCCAACCCATCAGACTGCTGTCATGGTGATCTGCACTCTACTTCTAATCTTGGCAATGATATGCAATCATCTGTTGCAAAGCAAAGTCTTCATTGTGCTGACCTTGGGGATGAATTTATTCATTGTGTATTGAACACGGAGGACCCTGAAATTCCATCCAATGATGATTTTGGCTCACCTCTCATAGTTCCTACTAAGAGTCAACCAACTTATAAGGAGGCTGGCTTTCCAGCTTGCTCCTCTAGTAATCAACGAAATATAAAACCAGAGATAAACTTGAAGAAAGAAGGCAATTCTTCATGCTCTCTCACAACTTCACAGATAGTTAGACCAGGTTTGGTGGCTAACATAAAGCCAAACCAACAGCCTGTTGGTGTTGCTTTGAAGACTGAGTATCTTGGCAGAAACCAATTTTCGGCAGTTTCAAGACAGGATCACACGGCCATTGTCAGTCCAAGTCAAAGCAGATTAGTTCATGTGGGCATGAAGTCTACTGCAGAAGGGCATCTGAAAGAAGAGGTTAAATACTTCAAGTTCAGGATTGTTTATTACTAGATGCAATTTATTTGAACTAATTTTATGGTTGTTCTTTTTGTGAGTAAAAATTCATTGAAGGTGCTTGTCATAAACAGGAAATGGATGCTCCAGCTTCGGCGAAGGTTTATGCACATTCAAAAGTAGATAAACATAACGACTTTCCTAAAACAGAAGGAAACCTCTTAGGTTTAGATCGGGAAGAAGAGGAGGAAGATTACAACGATGACGATAATGATATTCCTTGTTTTTCTGATATTGAGACGATGGTAAGCATTAATTGTTATGTTGAACATTGTATTTTTCCATAATCCAATTTATCATGTAATGTTTCATAAGATTGTTGTTGCTTTCTCAGATTCTTCAAATGGATCTATGTCCAACTGATCAAGATTCAGGTGTCAATAGAGAAGGTAATTCATTTGATGCCCGATAAAAATAAGATGATCACTGTTCTGATATGGCTTTTAGTTGTTGCAAATATAGAAGGGTATAAATATTAAATAAAATTGGAAATTGTTATCTTGTCTTGAATTTTTTTTTAAAATCTATTCTTGTGAAGTTGCTGGTTGCTTCTGATGAATTGTTATGTTTCATGTCTATATAGAATGAAATAATGGAGAACAGGATTGAAATCCAGCGTGTACTTGTTGAATTTATAGAACTACTGTCATTTACTAGTCCTATAGTGATTTGGATATCTTAATACTAAAAGTATTACCCTAAAATTGCAATTTGATGACTCTCTTTGGACATTTGTTAGGAGTGCTCCTGGTTTAACTATTGAAGGTCGCCACATACTTTGGGTTTTCAATTGATGTTTTGAAATTTAAACTGTTATTCTGATAGTCTTCTCTATCCTTTTTCTCCTTTTGAAACAATATAAACTGGAACTAGAATATTTTGCCCCAAGAAAAAAAATTATTAAGATGGTTCTACGTTGAAATTTTTGATCTCTTTTGTGATCTAATGTACACTTTCATTCCAGCTTCTAGGTATCAACTTGAAGATTCCAAGAGGACCATCATGAGACTAGAACAATGTGCCCAGTCCCATGTGCATAGAGCCATTGCATCACAGGGTGCACTTGCCATGTTATATGGGCGCAACCTGAAGCAATATATTAAGAAAAGAGAGGTGCAATATATTTGAATACTGCCATCTTGACAAAAGATTTTCCCATTATTAGTCTCTGTGCACGAGCGCCCCCATTATTAGGCTAAACTTGCTGTGATATACTGCTGCGTGTCTTTCTGCTGCTCATTCTTTAGCACTTCAAATATGAGATGCTGATTTTTGTGCTTCCCTATTTGGCGCTGTCACAGGTTATACTTGGCAGAGCAACTGATGACATAAAAGTTGATATTGACTTAGGAAGAGAAGGGCGGGCTAACAAAATATCTAGACGACAAGTGAGATTTCTCAGTGTAACTTGTGTTATTGTTTGAACTTAAGATGCATGAGATGAATCGTCATTTCCCAAAAAAGAGTATTTTTCTGAGAAATTAATAAATTTCTGGGCGATCTTTTTAAAAGGTCGCATTCACCCATGTGGAATAGGATAATGATCTTGCAGATCTTTCTGGAAAAAGTTGTATGATTTCCTGAGTCTGGGTCATACTTCATGTACATGGGCGTTTTATAGAGCAAGGATCAGAAGAATATTTGTACTTGGAAATTTCTTCTTTCACTCATATTCTTTAGATGCTGAAGCAGGTCTCATACATTTGCATAGAACTTATAATGAGTTGTACTGAACATGATTTTTAAATAGTGCAGCATCCTACAACTTTTCTCAATATATTGATATTTGATTGATTGATTTTAAATTTTCTCCACTGAGTTCATAACAGCAAGAACTACTTCATATTTATTGCTAGGCTCTGATAAGGATGGAAGCAAATCGTTCGTTTATTATAAAAAATCTTGGCAAGAGTTCAATCTTCGTGAATGGCAAGGAAATTATCACTGGGCAGATGTGGGGTCTTAGTTCTGGTAGTCTAATTGAGGTGAAGGCCATTCCTTTCCATTTTTAATGGACATCTATGAATAATCATTTTTGTTCCTTGAAGAGCAGAATAATTTGTGGCAAATGGCTTACATGCAGATTAGAGACATGTCGTTCATCTTTGAGATGTACGACAAGTCCGTGAGGAGGTTTTTGGACGAGAAAAGCGATGATACAGGTAACAAATTTAATATGTTAGCCGAGGGAGGTCAGGAGGAAGAGAACTGGCATCGGAAGGCACTCTCATAAGTCTTACAGGTAGCATCCTTGTGGGAGCCAAAAGATCGATGACGCGACGCGTCATATTTATTTTTTAAACTGAATAGCCGATTGCATCTCAGAACTCTGTATATAACTATATATAGAAAGAGGACCCAATAGCTTCATGGTTATGTTATGTATCCCTCCCCTTGAGCAAAAAAAAAATATGTTATGTATCCCTCCTGCTGAGAGAGACCACAGATTATCTTACATGCTTTCTATGCTGTCTTCTTCGTAAGATATAGTTTTCCATCCTTAGAGTATGGAATAATGATAAGCGGAAATTACATAACTAAATAAATGGAAATTATTACATTTTCTTCCTTTAATTTCTTTTTGGTAGTTTCTCTGACCCTTTTCGTAATCACGAAAAAAGAGTAGGACTCCAAATCGTGTTATGATTATCTGTATAGTTCATCAGGCAGATGTGCAATTATGCTTTTAAAGTTTAGGTTAATGGCTCAACTCGTACGACATACGATCTTTTTTTTTTTTTTTTTCTTTCCCATGTTTTTACGATCTTCTCCCTTTGTTTGACCATAAAAAAAGAATAAATAAACAAATGGAAATTTTTTAACTAAAGTCTAAAAGCTGTGGGGAAACTGTTTTATAGAATTTAACTTACAAATAGTTGGATATTGCGATATGCAGGAAGAAGGAACTGGCAACTCGATTTTGAGAAGTTTATTTGTGTTATTATTAAATCACGGGATCATATGTTTCTCTTCAATCCCTTTGCTTGAGCAATATGGTATGACTCGGTCGTTGGTTAGCAAACTGATGAAGGCTCCAACACGATACCAACTAACTGCACTGATCGAGATATATTGTGATGTTAGATAAGATAGAGCATCATCACATAACCAGACAATGGGGGCCCATCTATGCTCTCTGCCTTCCTCTCAACGTAATGCTTGGTAGAGAGGTTTTGGAAGAGCACGTGAGCTACAATCTGATACATTGTGATTGTTCTCCACTTAGTTCAGCCACACGATTGATGCAAAATCCCTCCCATGTAAGCGCCCCTGGCCTCGGCATCGTTAGACGGATTTGGCTGCCATCACAAGAAGAGGTTAAAAAAAAAAAATTTTAAGCCATGCACCAGCCGGGAATCGAACCCGGGTCTGTACCGTGGCAGGGTACTATTCTACCACTAGACCACTGGTGCCTCTTTGTTGCAAACGATGACATGTAAAAGATTGACATTTCTCATTTTGCACGACTTCACGGCTGTGTACGTTTGTGTATGCTGTAGTATGTAGGGAATTTACTGGCGTTTTTTATTTCGGAACATGAGTGGCTCCTGGTTTACTCATTTGATGGGTGTTGCGATGGCCCTGTCTATGTCATTTTTATCTATTGTTTGGCTCAGCATATCACACCTATAATTTCACACTTCAAAAAAAAAAAAAAAAAGGTAATTGGGCGTGAGGGCAACATCCAAATCATGAAAGATTACCAAACAAATTCGGTTGTGTATTTCAGGAAAATCGTGTTCATTTGGGTTTTGGACTTGAAAGCGAGAGGAAGGCATCATCAATCAATGTATATAGTATACTTTACAGCAAGAAACTCCAACAATGAATGGGTCTTACTCTTAACCCCCAAAAAAAAGAAGAGAAAGAAAGAAACAGCCATGAAATTAGTTACAACAGCAGCAAGATGCGGTTGGTGTGAATTTATGTCAGCCACCAAACCCGCTTTTCTGTATGGCTGCTTGTGAACTGGGGAATTAATGAATGCCTTGTTCATTTCTTCAACCTCGTCATTGATTGTTGTATTTCTTTAATTTAATGGTTAGAGGCAGGAAACAAAGTGGAGTAGCATGCTTGCCATAAAGCAACAGTGAAGGGTGACTTTCAAGTTTATTATTATGATATATCCTCCCCCATCCCAACAAACTTCAAATTCACCTCTCTCTTCCTTTACCAGTACAAACTATGTGATATTTGTTGGAAATGACGATTGAAATCTTAAAAAACAGTCTTTCAATCATAAATTTTATATGTATGAAGCAAATAGTAAAAGTTCTATGTCATGACTTGTACAAATATGTCTGTCAATCGTGATTCTAAACAAGTACGTTATCTTTAAGCACCACAAAAGCCAAAGCAATGGGTGAGGTTAATGCTCCTCCTTATATATATATGCAGAAGAAATGAGGGATTAATTTAGACTTAAATAAGCAGTGAGTAGAGAGAGGGGAAGAATGAGAAGATTGTTTCAGTGTTCACTTTGCTTGCAAGGCATGCCATGTCCTCATCATTATCCCCCTCATTTCTTTCGCTTTTTCTTTTTTGGCTCATCACTGATTTCTCGATTTTTTTTAAAAACGTTTCTCTTGTCCATTGGTTTATGAATTCCAAGTACAAATAGCACAGATGAAGGGAGGAGGCATCGTATAGTATATTATTTTATTATAACTAATTAATTATTAATTAATTGGGCATTGGAGTTTGGAGCCTCCACTACCATTTGGAGAAATCACTGCATTAAAGCATTAATGAAAAAAATATAATTATAGAAGGTCCCAGTAACAATTAAACATATAAATTTATTGTAAATTGTTTATGTAGCAGAATTGAATTTATCGCAGCTCACTTGTTAAATGACTTTTCAGTGATTAAATTTTTGTTTGGGATCTCATAATAAATTTTCCTTATTTTCTTCCCACGTTTCAATCAATAATAATCAATTGCTACTTCAAATTTCAAGTTATTTTTGGCTCTCTGCATTTTGAAAAAGAAAAGTATATCCATGATGATGCGCCCTTTCACCATCTTCAAACATTCATCATTTTTAACAAGCCCGCCCGCCGAAATTAGTTCAAGCCTTTTATAAATCATGTCTCGAGAAACATAATCCTCGCACCATGAATATTTGTGAAAAACTCATCATCCAGTGTTCTAACGTTAATTTATAATGACTATTTACTTTATTTCGAATAAAAAATAACCATATCATGGAATTACATATAAGTGGTTGAAATTTTGAAAGCTACAACACCTTGCTATTTACTCTATATATGTGTTTATTTGAATTAATAGTAAAGTTGATTTTTTAATGTGATCTACGATCTAAAGTATATGAGTGGAGTTTTGTTTCTACCTAAGTGAATATGTTTTTTCAATGATAATTCAAATTATAATCATATTATATATTTTGTTAATTAATTTTGCTCCCGAGAAAATAAAAAGTTGACAGGTAGAAATTGATAGACCTGGAAAAGGGGAAACGCAAAGTAAAGGTGACTGATTGGAGCTTACTTTGAACGTGGAATTGGGTATCTCATTTGTCTTGGATCGACACCCACGCACGTCTCACGAACCTATCATGTTTGGATTGACGGAGAAATTACTTTTCCAATGTGATTTATGATATATGAGATAAATTTATAAAAGGAATTTTATCTTCACTCGTATAAATGTGTTTTTTCAACACAAACTCAAACAAACCCGGATTAGGGAAATGTCCACATCCATGTACTAAGTAATGACAAATCTTTGGAATCAAGCACAAGGTTTTTGGGGTTTTTGACGATTAGGAAATATATTCATGTAATTTGAGACAAATTTTTCTCACATACTTATATTTATTTCGTAAATTATAAATCACGAGCATGTTTGGGAAAGTGGTAAAATCATAAAAAGTCACTTTTCTACCATTAAAAACCTACTTTTGGCTTATGTTGTTTTTTTTTTTTTTTAATTCCATCATTTTCATTTTTATCACGGTCAATTCAAACACAAATTACATTTATAATATGATTTTTATTTTATTTTAAGTTTGTAAAAGTCAGATTAAAAAAAAAAAAGGTCACTTCTAACATCATAATCCAAACGGGCTCATGACGTTGAAAAATAAACTTTTACTACTAACTTAAACAAATAAGGACATAAGTATTAGTAGTAAGCAAAACAAGTGGAGTTCATGGTGGTTAGGCGACTGGGGAAAACTAGTGAAAAGGCAGGAGCCATGCCTAGGTCGTCACGAACTTTGTTCTCATACCAACTTATTCTTCTTTATGTACGTATTGTGTGTTTGAATATGTTATGTGAGCATAAAATTTGATGAAATAGGTCATTGGACCTGCCATTCTTCCTATTTTGCGCCAAGAAGTTGCCTTAATAAAAGGAGATACCACAGCGTGTTGGATATATCAGGTATGGTTGATTTTTGTAATGAAGCGTACCCGTTACATATTAAAACGTATTAGGATCGTATAAATCAATAAATAAATACGCGTTATGTATGTATCTATGGGGGAGAGAGAGAGAGAGAGGAAAAGTAAAGTGAAAAGCGAAAGAGAGAGAGGAGAGAGAAACGGGAAGTTTCAGTAATTGGAAGGGCAGGGACGCTTTCAGCTCTCATTCAATGCTTTACCAAACTCACCACCCTCTTCTCTTTCACTCCCCTCCTTCCTTATCTCACCTCCCACCCTCCTCTCATCTCTCTCTTCCTCAGGCACTCTCTCTCTCTCTTTTTGTTTTATGGTTTTTCATTTTGCAAAATTAAATATAAGAGTCTCATTTTTATCCTCAAAACATATACTTCTGCTAACTCGTAGTTGGTTGGCTGCTTCTTTCTAGGCCGAAACCCAAATGGAGTGCCTCCAATCCGCGTTGAAGACCGGTTTTACCAGAGACGCAGCCGTGAAACTTAACCCCCTGTCTTCTGTTGACGACTCCTCCGCCTTCAATCTCCCAAATGCCGCCACTTTCGACGACTTCTCTGTCGACGAACTCCTCGACTTTTCACACTTGGAAGAGCCATTCGAAGATGAAAACCACCAAAAGCCCGACCCTGCTTCTGTTTCCCCTCCACCTGTGGGCTCAAGTCATGAAATTTGTCACTTTACCTTCCCCTCTTCTGTCAAAGACGATGTTGCCTCCTTGCCCTCCAGCGAACTCAGCGTTCCGGTACTTTTTGCCTTCGTCATTTCTTCACTGTTGACTCATTTTTGCTGTTTCTCATGATAATTGACGAAAGGTAGCGTTTTTGTAGGCTGATGATTTGGCGAACTTAGAGTGGTTGTCGCATTTTGTCGAGGATTCCTTCGCCGTACATTCCTCTGCTTATCCCGCCGGAACTCTCATGGGAAAGCCCAAGGGCCATGCCGAGCAAAGGCCTGAACCGGACGGCCGTGTTTCGACTCTTCCCTGTTTTAAAACTCCGGTTCCGGCTAAGGCCAGAAGCAAGAGAACGAGAACCGGAGTTCGGGTCTGGCCTTTCAGGTCTCCATCCTTAACCGAGTCATCTTCAAGCTCCTCGTCGTCTTCCTCATCCTCAACCCCCACCAGCCCCCTGTTCATTTCCGCCGGCTCAGGGCCCGAACAAGTTTGCTCTGAGGCCAAGCCACCGGCGAAGAGACCCAAGAAAAAGCCTTCGCCGGAGGGTGCCGCGGGAACCGGAGGAACAACGCAGACGCCACGCCGGTGCACCCACTGCGGGGTCCACAAGACGCCGCAGTGGCGAACCGGTCCGATGGGAGCGAAAACGCTGTGCAACGCATGCGGGGTCCGGTACAAGTCGGGTCGGCTTTTACCGGAATACAGGCCAGCGTGTAGCCCGACGTTCTCGAGCGAACTGCACTCGAACCACCACCGTAAAGTGCTGGAGATGCGGCTGAAGAAGGAGGAGGAAGTGGGAGGAGGCGAGTCCAGTATGGGCGGGGCCCCGACTCCGGCAGTTCCGAGTTTTTGATAAATATTTTAATATTTAATTTTAATGTTAGAAATTTAGGAGGATAAAGAAATACCAGTAGGAGTAGGTAAAACTGATTGAGAATTTTAGTGTACATTTTTTCTCCCCTTCCTCTCTATGGCGTTAGCCGTTAGGCAATTAGACATTGTAAGTGTAACGGATTAGGCAGAGCGGATTTAATTTTCCGATCTTTATCCAAAAACATTAAAAAGGTTTTTTTTTTTTTTTTTTTAAAAAAAAAAAAGCCCATAATTTTAAAATTTGAAAAGAAGATATTTTGTGTTTCTGGGCTGTGGGGCGTTGAAAAGCGTGGAAGTGATGAATGGGGTTTGTTAATTGTTGGTTTGTGTGGGGCGTGTGATGTTGGTAACTCTCTGCTTTGGGAAACTGAAACCTTACGGCAACCTTCACGAACTCTTTTTTTTTTTTTTTTTTTTTCGTCTAAATATAAATTGTTTGGACTCTTAATTGAAGTCGATTCCTTTTGGAAATTTCCTTCCTTTGTTCCGTTCCCTCCTTCTTTTCTGCAGTTATGGCAATCGTACACAACGCCCTACTTTGTATTTTAGGTACTCTCTTGGGAATCTTTGGTTACTCCGAGGCCATAGGGTCCCACGTCATATTTATTTCTTCATTTCCCCATTCTTCACTACTTGTTATTCCTATTTAAAATGAACTATTGGTGACGTGGATATTTCGTTCGGGGCCTTCCGGGAGAGAATCTTCATTCTCCTTCTAGGACTAGGGCTTGACTGGGATTTTCATCATGGACGAGGGGCATCATGTCCAAAAGCCCCGTCACTGTGCCTACTTGTGAGAAAGAATAGAAGCAACTTTTAAGAGCATATAGGACTCCACTGTAAATAATAGGAGAAAAGGAGGATGGCCGTCACGTAAATAATAAAATTGATATATCAATTAATAAAACAGAGAGGAATTGAAGGAATGGTGGGAGTTAGTTTTAGAACGTGGTGCAAGAGCAATATATGACATAAACGCTACACCACCGAAAGCCCATATGTAATAAGCATTTAATTCTATTACCTTCATCCTAAATATAAAACCTTAACCTCAATTGATCTTTTTTTAAAAGACTCAAAAAATAATAAAAAATTATATCATATTATTGGTAGGTAACTGGGTATAATTAAGTTATATAACAGTTTATTATTCAGACAATTAAGTTTGAAGAAAAAATTATAAATATAAATATTTTAAAGTAATTTAATTAATTTCCTTAAGTGGAAAGATAAATGGCCATATTGTGACACTACTGTGTACACACAATAAACAGTGACCCTCTATGGCTTCCCTTTCATTGTTCACATGCATTTCGATTCTAATTAAGCACTTGAGCTACCTTCTTTTTATTCTTATGTGACTCAAACACTGAGTATAGATTAAATTCACTATTCTTATAATTACATCCCCCATCATTATAGTTATTCTTAGACAGTAATTTAAGTAATTCTCTCTGATCTTTATTACAAGGGGTTAAGGTGTAGATTTGCCAACGAACTATTACCCGAGGAACATCGGGCACAAAAAACAATTGAAGGTACAAAAATTACTAATCAACAATTAAAAAGTGAAAAAAAAACATGATTAAGGTGTAAATTGGCCAACGAACTATTATCCCGTCACTGTCTTGGTGTCTCCGTCTTCCATTGATTGTTATAATGTAGGTGACGTCGACGTCTCCAAAGCTTCCATTGTTGTTGGGTGTTTCACTCACCCTCTTGAACTCATCAATGTTCATATGCAGCTTTAAGGCAAGAATCACGCACCGGAACCAAATCCAGCAGTCCACAGCTTTCAACCGGACGGCGCCTTGCACCCCGGTTCCATCCCCCAATGCCACAAGTAGCAGCCGTTCTTTGCTCGGTCTTTGCCTTGCGTGGGTCCCATTTCTGTTGGTGTTTGCCTTATCCAACAAGAAGGTTTAACCGCTCTTTTTTTTTTTTCAGCGTCTCCGTCTCCGTCCTACGCCAGTGCCTTATATTTTAATGTAATTATGATAGTTGTTTTTTTAAATAGTTATTTGGTACTTTTTTCACTTTTTAATTGTTTATTGGTAATTTTGGTACGCTCAATTGTTTTTTGTATCAGATGCTCCTTGAATAATAGTTCGTTGGCAAAATCTGCACCTTAGCCCTATTACTCTCTCCGGTCCTAATTATAGGAATACTTTTGTAGTACAATTTACACTACAAAAATGTTCCTATAATTAAGACCGGAAGTAGTATAAGATACCAACTAACAATTTTATTTGATTCTTTTTATTAGTCATTTGTTTGTTTTTAAAGCGCATTAATTATTATTTACCACGTATGCCCATAACTAATAAGGGTGGACTGGAACAATAACAAGAGGCAGGGCGGTCCACTTTAATTCGAATTCTCTAAGAATTCCCACTTTCAAATAATATGACGAAAATCAACTATCATATTGTTGTTGCACATCTATATTAAAAACTAGAAGAAATAAATTGCTCTGAGCCAAATAAGATATGCTGATAGTATTTAAAAAATGTCGAGCCACACGACTTAAAAACTTGTGTATGGTTTGGCTCCTGATAGATTTAAATTAAGAAAAAGTATTTCATTATAAGAAAAAAAAATTAAAAAGTAGAATCTAAGGAACATTTTATGGTTTATTTTTTTTTTTATTGTTTAAGCGGATAAGAAAAGATGCTTTAGGGATAGGGTGCGCCCACTTTCATTCATTCATAGAAAAAGAAAAGCGCAAATTGAATAAGCCAAATATAGTGATTCAGCTCTGCCACTGCCCACTGCCCACTGCCCTCATATGTAAAACTCATGTCCATTTTATTAGGTTCAAGTGCTTATCACCACTTTTAGGTGGGCATTCCCCTATACATACACACACTCTCTTCTCTTCTGATCTTTAATATAAAACATATTAATTTAATTTAATTTAATTGAGAAAGTTAGTTAATATGACATATATTTTCTAAAACATTTAGTCATCTCATTTAATTTCCTCTTCTTAATTATGGTCAATGGAGTATCAATTAGAGAAAATTATGAGAATGTTGAAGAATATGAAAAGTGTATCTTATATTTAGAATTAAGATCAACTTTTTAAATATATTTTATATTAAGGTGCCAAGAGAGTAATCTACAATTCATATTCACAATGATGATAACTTCAATATATATATATATATATATATATATATTGATAAAAAAAATTTAGGAAAAGGGTTCACCACCCATACCCAAGCGTAAGGCGGCAGGCCCGTTCTCCCATTCCAGGCAAGATACTTGGATAGCGAAGTACACACGCCTCCACCTCTACGAGCGTTTCCACCGCTTCTAGACCCCTAGGATCTTCCCCGCTTGATTAACGCATGGATCGAACCCCCTCCCTTAAAGTGAGGAAGTCCAACCCCACGCCAGTTGAATCCAAATACGAGGGGTAACTTCAAAATATATTTGTCACGCACTGATTGAGGCCAGTGTTTTATTTGTTAGTTCTGGCCAAAAATATATTTGGGCCGCATGTCACCTGTGACCCAATGTTTTAGTATATTTAGGCCCACAACCAACCGGAAATGGACCACTTTTGGAAGGACCATTTCAGACACCTACTCTTGTTTTTTTTTTTTTTTTTTTTTTTGTGTGCTACTTTGATCCTATTTATAAGTCTATTTTAACCAAAAATTTTGGTCCTATGTATAAGTTTAGTTTAATGTAATAAATAAGGTTGTGACAATTTTACCCATATTAATTGTACTCATAAAGATTAAAAAAGAAGAAACAGTTGAAAAATACTCAATCATAAATAAGGGCAAAGTTGAAAATTTACTCCATAATCATTGAGTTAATACCTCTCATTGGTATGTGAGATTTGATCAAAATAGACTTATAAATAGGACCACAGTGGTACTACTTTTTTGGTGGTTTATTTCGGACACCTACTTCAAAAAGCGCTTACAGATACTTACAGATCTCTCATAAACAAAATCCTCACATTGACTAGCGGGTATCGAACCTCCTCCTTTTTAGGATGAATGCTAATGTCTCAGCTAACTATGTCACTCCTTATTGGCATCATCAGACATCTACTCTACTACAAAGAAAACGGATTTCTTTTACTCAAACCCAATTTTGGACTTGAAAAACAAATCCCCAACCCCTGACGATTGGGACCTACACGAGGCAGTGCAACTTTTTATATTAGAAAACAAAAAACAGAGAATGTGTTATTATTCCTGATTTTATATACACTTGAAAAAGTTGATCCAATTGATAAAAGATGGTGGCATATAACAATAAGGTTATAGGCTTAAATTCTATCGATATGAAGACTTTTTTAGTGGGTAATCTGTAAAGATTTCTTTAAGTACTCTTTACATCCAAAAATATATCTAATTGGGAGTTCGGCATCATATATATGCCCTTTACACCCTATCATTGAAGAAGTGAATCAAATCATTGAAAGCAAACAAAGCGACATTTCATCTGGGTTTTGCGTCACTTCTGTTCCGTTGTGGAACACAAATGTCTCAGCCCTGGAGGCTGGTTAACTTCAATATAGGATCTGGTAGGCTTATCCAATGTTATCTATGGCACGATAACAATGGACAAGATGATCACCGTACAACAACAGGTGTGGGGTGTGTGTGGGACGATATCTAAAGAGTAAGGAGAATACGTGTGTATCAGCTCACCGTGGTGTGTGCCCTATTTATAACCAAGCCGGGTTGATCCGACTCTAGGTAGCACGTTCCCATGATGTCGTGCTGCGCCGTGCTCCCCATTTCCCGCACTCATCGAGGTAGTGGGGATAGGCGTGGGGTAGTTGGCCTTCTAGTGGGCTTGACTTGGTCTGGCCCATTTCCGAGGTCCATAACAACTTCCCTTGCTTGAGAGAGAGAGAAATGATTGGGGAGCTGCATAAAATGAAATTCATGTGTAAGTTACATCTACAATGTTGTGAAAGCTACAAAAAGTTTAAGCAAATAGAAAGGTTGTCTCTCTGAACATGACTCCTCGGTCATAAACGATAACTAAGCATCTACTGCCCCTTTTACCATCACACTCTAATAGACACAATTAAATGCCAACGGATTTCCTTCTTAAGAATTCAAGCAATATACAAAACTATCAAATGAAATGGAACAAACGCTTCCCAAATGGAATTGAAGAGAAAATTCCTTCAATTAAGCCTATGAGATACAATGAGACATATTTTGCCTATGCACAGGGTACACAACTAACTTTAGCAGCATAAATATTGCTAAACAAGCGTAACAGATTTGAACTTCAACTAGATTATGTTAACCAGGTATCACCTTTTAACGAACTTCCTGAAATATGATATCCCGCATTTTGAAATGATCAGGAGGTGCAGTGATGGAGCTTCGCAAGGATTGGTTTGCTAGGATCAAGAACCAGTCAATTAAGGAATTCACTTACACTCATTCCTTAACCCAAAACTGTAAATACTCCTAACAGGGACGAATCAGATAGCTTAATAAGCCTAAGGACAACGATGAAATTAAACTTACGAGGGCTCAAGATCACGATGAATTATTGGCGATGGCTTATTTTCATGCAAATAGTTTATTCCCTTGCATAGTTCCAGAACATCGTAAGGACAACGAAGAATGAACATGCTAACTTGGTATTACCTTTCAACTAAAACTGCAGTCATACAGGACAACTACAGAACTAATTTTTTTCCCCCTCGCTCACCCTTTTCGGTATTTTCTAGTAGTTCCATATATACATATGTATCTGAATAATATTTTGCTTTCCTTATCTGTCTATTCACGTAACTATATACCTAAATATATTATCTATCTATCTATATATACGACTATGATTGAAGGACGGTGATGAGGTAAGAGTAGTAAGCAATGCATGAAGTAAGATGCCAACCCTATTGGAACACCCAATGATGAATTTAAATAATTAGCTCCGCGCTAATTATGTCCCTTACTAATTTCACATGTATACGTATTCAAAAGGAGCTTTTTAAGTAATGAACCCTTTTCATGTTTAACTTAGTTAACCATTTAATTGTGATATGGTTAATCAATGCGAAAACATCTAAATCATTATCATCAGTTCTATATACATCAGATCAGTGGAGATATATCTGCGTAATTGACAATATTATTAGGATCACTTTGATGAAGCTATGATTATTGTTGCAAATGGGTTAGTGTATGACTGAACACAATAGTAAAGATTAGCAAAGGGCTTATTAAGCCTTTGGAAGCTCTGGTGAGAGCGAGAAAGTTCCCTTGTACGTGGAGATAGATGTTGGTATAGTACAAGATATATTTGGAAAGTTGTTATTTATCTTTAATACAAGACATAATTTTTATATTTATCAATCTTTTTGATCGTTTAGGTGTACTTGGCACATCTTCTTCTGTTTCTATGACCATGCCTTTTTTTTTTTTGCTTTTTGCTGTGGACTTTGGATAATATAATTCATACTTATCCGGTCCTAAATATAGGCCGTACAAGACATATTTATAAAACTGTTTTTGATCCTTAATATAAGACATATTTTTTACATTTATCAATCCTTTTCACTAGCTAGTGGTGATTCTAACCTCTTGATTTCATTTTATACGAGACTTTCGTTTCTGATTTGTGTGCTTTGAGGATCTGTCTCAAATTGATCCTTTTGTAGACCACATGTGTTGAGAACTTTTTCTATCAAAGAGGATCAAGAAATGTGTGTGATCATGTGGAATGAAATCAAAGCACGCAAATTAGAAACGACAGTCGCGCATAAAATTGAAGGGGACATGTGGAATGTTTTCTTGGAATGCATTCTGAAGAGCATAAAAAAAGGGAAAAATTATAGCCCACTAAACAAGGCTTAACGTGTGCATTTGTCAAAACCGGATAAACGATGACAAATAACAAAAGCAAAACATGGATATTTTAATTTCTTGCCGCTCTGATCCTTTGCTTGAGAATTAATGATAGATGGAACGTGAATCTTGTCAGACCAGCGTCTAGTCGTTCTGTAATTAATCCCATCATGAATAACGAACGAGAAATATAATTAATTACTTTTCTGTATCTGTACGAGTTATATATATATATCCACAGAGCAGCGTAAGCAAAATGATCAACTTGTTAAAACGGAGAGAAATGCATTTGATAGTGATTCATATGATCTGAGAGAGCTCACAGAGCAGGAAAAAACAAAGGATGTTCAAATAGTTTTAAGAATGTATAAATGTTTTCATAATAAGTT
This sequence comes from Acacia acuminata, assembly GCA_019022655.1. NCBI lineage: Eukaryota > Viridiplantae > Streptophyta > Magnoliopsida > Fabales > Fabaceae > Acacia > Acacia acuminata. The sequence continues at coordinate 11,658,721 of JAFJYI010000002.1, forward strand.
GACTTTCAAACCGATTACGATAATGAAGTTAAGTTACGAAAGGGATTAGGATGAAGGGGTTTGATAAAGAGGAGGTCGTATGTCTCACATTTACTCATACTTGCATGCTATAATTGGCATAGACATATTCAACCTGCAACTGATATGCCAAGTGGAGGTGGGCTCCTCCGGCCAACTGGTACGTATCTTCTTATTTATATATATATCAACAGTGCGGGCTAGCCGACCACCTTCCTAACAGTGGCATAAAATATGGTTACATTGTTAGGTCTTGTAAGTCGCCCACCGGCATTTGCAATGATATAAGTTATAAGCTACTAGTAATTATAGGAACATTTTGTAGTACAAATTACACTATAAAAGTGTACCTATAATAAGAACCGGAGGGAGTAATTAACAAGTCATTATTGACTGTCCCAACTTTTGTTGGCCAAATAACGAGAGATTTTACGAGCGCGCAAAAAATATGAGTTACATCTTTATATTGCTCAGTGGATCCCGTGTTAGTAAACACTATAATAGGAACCGACTGATTATTTAAGAATAAGACTACAAATTTGATCTCTACTTAATGGGCTAACTTAAGTGATATATTTACCTATTACATATAGTCCATACAAAATCACACGAGACCAGGGGCGGAACCACCCCCCCTAAAATTATAGAGTTAGACCCAAAAGTTTCAGAAATTATGCTTTAGCCTCATGAAAGTTTAAATATTTCCCTATTAAACAACCTTATAGAGGGACTAAACATATTGAAATGTCTATGAGGCTAAATCATAATTTTCTAAAATTTTGGGTCTAATTCTATAATTTTCGCCCCAATTTTAAATACTGACTCTACTGAGTTTTATTCTGTAATTTTCGCCCCCTGATTTCCATTCCTCGGCTCTGCCCCTGCACGAGACTATAATTTTGTTTGCTTGGATAGTCGTTTTCTTTTTGGGGATATTTGGAGGTATGGAGGTGGGCCAATGTAGTGATTCCGAGGGTGCAAAAAGGGTGGTTTTGAACCTAGGTGAGACAGAGACTAAGTTGGGAGGTACTTTGGTTGGGAAAATTGTTACTGGGAAGAAGCTGAATATTCCCACTGTTATCACTATGATCGAAAGGGGTGGAACCTGCTTGGGGAGGTGGAGATCCATGAATTGGACCCAGCCAACTCACCTTTCTATTTCGATTCCATGATACTAGAGACTTTTTTTGAATTCTAAAGGGACGGCCATAGTCAATTCAGGGCTTCGTATTATGTTTGCAGGTGTGGGAGGACTTCATGGTACTAAAGGATGTCGATTTTGGGGTTTCTCCTTTCTGGGTACAATTTCATGGGCTTCCCTTGGAAGCTTTCAATGGTAACAATGAGAAGACTCTGGGGGACGTTGTGGGTGAAACAGTAATGTATGAGAATCCGAAGGTGAATGGTAGATTTGGAAGGGGTTTTCATAGAGTTCGATATCTGATTAGTCTGAATGAGCCGCTGACTCCAGGCTTCTGGGTGCCGAGGGGATCGAAGGAACCAGCCTGGGTATCAGTGAAGTATGAAAGATTGCAAAACTTATGCTATGCTTGTGGCAGGATTGGTCATGACGGACGTAGTTGTAAGGACGTTTTGACTAGACAGGGTATGGATGATGCTCCTCTCAAGTTTGGCAGTTGGCTGAGCGTTGTCGCTGGTCGGACGATAGAAGAGGCTGTGGTGGTTTGTCGTGAGGAGTGGTGCGAAACTCTCACTACGGATTCAGGGAATGATAGTCAGTTTGGTGAAGGGAAGCAGCCTTCCAGTCCTCGTCGGAATGAGGGTGATTTTTCAACAAGATTAGATACGTGGGGGGATTTCAGGAGACGGTCGCTGGAGAGGAAGGAGTCGGAGCCGGTAGGGAACAAGCCGGATCCTAGGAATGTTGTGCCGACGTTAGGTCACTCTGAGGAAGATTTGTGTCATCAGCGGAATGGGACGTGTCAGATGTATTCGACGCGTGACACGACTTTGGAGATGCAGACCCCTGCGGTTGGTCAAAATCTGGTCTCAATAGAAGAAGTCAGCCCTTCACGTGAATTGTGCCCCTCCTCGTCGACTAAGAGTGTGGGAACCGGGAGCAGCCATAGACCAACTAAAGGGAAAGCAGGTGGGCCTGGGTTGGTGGAGGCCCAAGAAGTATCTCCTGGCTGTGGTAAGATTGATGTATAGGGTGGATCTCTTAGTGGGCCAAAGCTATTTCAAGCACAGGATGTGGATCCAGGTAATACCGTAATTTCCAATTTCTCCTCTCTAGATCCGGGCCAACCTTACCATGTAGAATTTCCATGTGAGCCTGAGTCTTCTCTAGAGTTAATTGATCCCCATCTTGGGAATTGATCCCCATCTTGGGCTCTCTCCAGTCTCAACGGTCTCTTTGTCACTGAGGAGTTGCTATCTTAAGAGACCTCTGGAAGAAAACTTGGGCCTAGATATTGTGAAGAGGCAGTGTAAACTTAATTTTGAGGAATCCCCTGTGATAGTCAAGACCCATTATCTAGCAATGCGACTCAGAGAGGTCGGTAGAGGAGCTACAGAATTGTGAAAAATATGCTTCGAGGCATTTAATCTGACCGAGATTTGGATTCGTCTGGTGGTATTTCTGACCTTGGCGAAATCGATTTTCCAGCAAGTTGGCTTGATGGTTCTAATGTTCACGGGTCCAGCTCCTCTTCATCTAATCAGGACGCCAGTGGCTGGATGGGACCAGCCACCGGTGCGCCATGAATATATTGACTTGGAACTGTCAAGGCCTTGGGGCTGCCTTGACAACCCGGAACTTAAGGGAGGAGTGCTCTCGTATAAAGCCCCAGATTGTGTTTTTGATGGAGACAAAGCAGAAAGGGAAGGTGGTGAGGAAGATCAGGAGACGTTGTGGACTCAGCGGAGAATGGATGGTAGATCCGATTGGGCTGAGTGGAGGACTTGCACTATGGTGGACGCAGTCAATTAAGGTAAATATACTTTTCTCTTCCCCTAATATTATTCACACTATGATTGAATCTGATGAGTATGAATCCCCAAGAAATATATCGTTCATATATGGCCCTCCTGTGGAGATGGATAGAAACCTGTATTGGCAGGAGATTAGGCGAATAAGCACTGGCTGTTGTGAGTCATGGTTATGCCTGGGGGATTTCAACGAGATATTGGCACAGGAAGAAAAGGAGGGGGGACAACCAAGAGCATGGCGTAGGATTCTGGGCTTCAGAGGCATGGTGGAAGGATGTGGACTGGAGGACTTGGGCTTTAATGGGCCCATGCTTACTTGGTGCAACAACAGGGATGATCCAGAAACAGTGAGAGAACGCTTGGACAGAGCATTGGGGAATTTTCAACTTAAGGAATCTTTCCCAAATCTACAAGTTCTCAATGTGCCACCATCGGGGTCGGATCACCACTTATTACTGATAAAATGCTAGGTCGTGGGCCCGAAGAGAAAAAAAGAGTTTTGGTTTGAGGCTCCTTAGGTAAGTCACAAAAACTTTCTCAGTGTGGTTGGTCGTAGCTGGAGGCAACATACTGATGATTCTCGAAATGCGATCTCAGAGTTTGTTAGTAAATTGGCGAGATGTAGGTCAGATCTGATAAGGTGGAGCAGAAGTGAGTTCCCTAACTTTGCAAAAGAAATAGAGAAGCTGAAATCTAAGCTTGCTACACTCACACAGGGGAGCCTTAACACTGTTTCTGCGAGGGAGATAACTGATCTGAAGGCGCAACTGAACAAGATGTTTGAGGAAGAGGAGCAATAATGGTGGCAGAGATCTCGAGTAAATTGGCTTCAAGCGAGGGATAGAAACTCGCGTTTCTTCCATCTTTCCACGGTGAAGAGAAGGAGACGCAATGATATCCTGACTATCAAGGATGATTTGGGGAATTGGCTGATTGAGAAAGAGGCAGTTACTGATAACATAACCCAATTCTTTCAGAATCTATTCATAGCATCAGTGGGCTCGTCTGAAATGGGGACACTTCTGGATGTCATTGAGAAAAAGGTTTATGAGGAGATGAATAGAAGCTTATTACTTCCGATTTCAGCGGAGGAGATTAAGGCAGCTGTGTTTAGCCTAGGCGGGTCGAAGGCACCTGGACCGGATGGATTTTCTGCGATGTTCTATCAACATTCCTGGACTGAAGTGGGGGGAGTGGTGTGTAAGATGGTTCTGGATTTTTTTGCAGGGAAAGCTCTGTTGTAGGATATTAATGAGACTAACATCACCTTAATTCCTACGGTTAACAGACATGACCATGTTTCCCAGTTCAGACCATTGGGATTATGCAACTTTTCCTATAAGATTATATCGAAGATAATCTCCAATCGAGTGAGGCCTTTACTGGATGTATGCATATCTCAAAGCCAGGGAGCCTTTATCCCTGGATGATGCATCTAGGACAACATCATTATTGCGCACGAAGTTTACCATTATCTCCGGAGGAAGAAGACTAGGGGAGAAAGTGAATGTGCACTTAAAATGGACATGAGCAAGGCCTATGATAGAGTGGAATGGACATTTATGGAAAGTGTATTGTTAAGGTTTGGCTTGTGTGAGGAATGGGTTACTCTTGTTATGGAATGTGTGAGATCTCCTACTTTGAATATATGTATATCGGGTGAGAAAGTGAGCACTATATCTCCAACAAGGGGATTGAGGCAGGGGGATCCCCTTTCGCCATACTTATTTATCCTCGTGGCTGAAGTACTCTCTTTGATGATTAATAAAAGCCAAAGAGAAAAAAAGTTGAGGGGATTAAAGCTAAGCAATAGCTGCCCGATGCTTACACATAGCTTTTTTGCGGACGATGCCTTGCTATTCATGAATGCTGAACCAAGTAACTGTCGTGAGTTGGCTAGAATTTTGCACCAATATTGCCAAGCTTCTGGCCAGGCAATCAATTTAGACAAGTCCAGCGTATTCTTCTCTCAAAACACAACCGAGGCAGCTAAGAGAAGGGTGAGTGAAATTCTGGGTATCCCGATGACTGATGATCCAGGGAGGTACTTGGGTATTCCAAGCATATGGGGGAAAACCAAGTATCAAGCTCTGGCCTATGTTAGGGAAAGGGTTGCCAATAAGATTTAGGGTTGGGGGCAATCTTCTCTCTCCTTCACAGGACATGAAGTGATGATAAAGGCAGTAATTCAGGCCATTCCCCTCTATCTGATGTCATGCTTCAAATTCCCCATTAAAACGTGTAAGGAGCTACATGGAATGATTGCCAATTTTTGGTGGGATGGCAGTGCCTTTGGCAGCCGAACCCATTGGAAGGTTGGGGGCTTTAACAGTTGGCAAGGGCCAAGAGGGTATGGGTTTCCGTGATTTGTTGGTAATGAATGAAGCACTACTAGCCAAAACGGCTTGGAGGATGATGCAACAACCAAATGAATTGTGGGTAAAAGTCTTGAAAAGCGTCTATTTTTCCAAGAAAACCTTCATGGAAGCAAAGAAAGGTAGCCGGGCTTCTTGGTGTTGGTAGAGTATTATAGCTGGCAGGGATTGTATCAAATCAGATCCGAATTGGGATGTGGGCAACGGCTCTAAGATAAATATATGGGGGGATCCATGGGTACCGAATGTGGTCTTCCCTGAGAGGCCTAAAAATAGTGGAAACCCCCTTGTTTCGAAGGGTACAGTTAATGAGCTGATTGTTGATGGCTGCTGGGAGCTATCACCGATTGCACAGTACCTCTCAACAGATATTTTGGAGGCTATTCATCAAATACCTATTCCTAATAATGGATTAGAGGACAAGCTGATCTGGAAAAAGGCCAAGAATAGTGAGTATGTAGTTAAACTGGGCTATCAAGTTGGGAAGGAAGACAGATCTGACCGAGTGTTTAAAGCAAGCTCATCCACGGTAATTACTAGCTCTAGCTGGAAATCCATATGGAAAATTAGAACCATCCCACAGGTGCAACAATTTATATGGCGGATTTTGAATGACTCAATTGCCACGATGACAGCCCTTGTACGCCAAAAGAGATCCCCAGCAAGCACGTGCCCCATATGTAACGAGGTAGAGGAAACAATTGAGCATCTTTTCTTTCATTGCCATTGGACGAGGTGCATATGGTTTGGCAGCTCTTTTGGGGCCTGGTTTGACACCAATAATGTCTCTAGTTTTAATAGTTGGTGGCTTCAAGTGACATGTATGACTGATATTACCTCTTTTGATATATCTTTATTGTGCTGGACTCTCGGGTTTTTGTGAAAACAAAGAAATAATACAGTGTTTAATCATATGCCCCCAACCCCTTCACTGTTATTGAGTTGGCCAAATTAAATAATTGTGATTATTGGAATTCATGGGATAAGAAGCACGAAAAATCTGAACCAGGGGGTAGAGTAATTAATGCTGCTGTTCGTTGGGTTCCCCCAGTGTCTGGATATGTGAAAGTAAACTGTGATGCGCTTATTTCCCTGGTGAAAGCTGTGCAGGTGTTGGCGTGGTTTGTAGGAACAGTGCTGGCTGTTTCCAATGGGGATTTGTATGCAAACTGAAATCTGTATATGCCTTTATGATTGAGGCATTGGCATTGAAGAGAGCCTTAATGCTAGCTATTGACTTGGGCCATGACAAAGTAATTTATGAAACTGACTGTCTACTACTCCAAACTTGTGTTGATGCAAGGTCTCCGGATCTATTTGATTGGAAATGTAGAGGTATTATACATGATGTTATTAGGCTTGTTGATTTTGAGGTTGGGTTTTCTATTTCTTTTACCCCTAGACGCAATGGCGGAGCTTGAGACAAAAATTTGGGGGGCCAAATATATATTCATTAATTAATTCAAAAATTTTATGATTATATAACATTTTTAAAATATTCAGATTTATAATAAAAGTATTTTAAAAATTCTAATGTATAAAAAAACATACCTATCTCTAATATGGATGTCATATCAATTACAAAATGAGAAGATATTATAAAATTTCAGAAGATTGCCTATTATAAAATATATCAAAATATTAAAAGTTAACAAATAACAATGTAATTTATAATATAAAAATAATAAAACACTATACTAAATGAAACAATTAAAAGAAAGATCTGGGCATGAATTTACCGTCTAAAATTTTACAACTACCTGGAACAAGAAAACAGAAGCATTTGATTACACTATAATATAGTGCACAGAAAACTAAAATTAAAAGTTTGACACCAAAATGACACCTTCATGTTAACCATTTCTTTCTTTGTTTCTTTTTCCTTTTCATGGCAACTGAATATGTAACTCGATCGCGCTTAAAATAAGATGTCCCCTAGGAGTAAATATACATGTACCTATAAAAAAAACTGATACGTAGTTTCTGGAGAAAATTAGGGATATGGTTGCGCGTAAATCACTTGGGAAAAAAATGGGGGATAAAGGAGATCATAATAGGCAACGCCCCTACGAAGAGGGGAGTTTCCAACTGAGGAGAATGACTGAACGAGGACAGTTGAGTGAGCTTTTTCACACAGGGCTTCTGCTGCTGTAGTATTTAGTCGTTCATGATTTTCTACACAATTTTTTTTTTTTTTTTTTTTTTTTTTTTTTTGGGGGCCATGGCCCCCCTTGTCCCAACAAAAGTCGGTGTCTAGACGGGCAACCGCAGAAATTTGATTTACTTGCAACTAAGGCTTATAAAGAAGTGTGCCTGATTAGGTGGGTTGCGCAACCATCACCTGCTTTGCTATCGCTTCTAACCTTAGATATGAAGGAGGCTAATATTTTTCAGAATGATGCCGCTATTTCTGATCCTGTACTGTCTGGTGGCTGATTTTAGTTTGTTTCTTTTGAAGTTGTATTAGCTTTATTTGTTGTTGGTCTCTTGTGGCAGTGCAGTGCCTTTGTGTTTTATGCTTAGTGTCTGGACGCTGTTAGTCTTTTCATTTGTAATGTTCTGTTTCGTAGTAATATGAGTTTCCCCTTTGAGCAAAAATAATAATAATAATCATTAGTTATTTAAGTTATGTGAGTTCATGAATTTAATATATATATATATATATGGTTGTGACTTTTAATTGAAGAGGCATCACTTCACATGGTCTATAAATATTAAATACTTTATAACATCACTCCATTTACGACAAACAGTACAAATGAGATTTGAACTCACACAACAACAAGAGATTAACCTTATTGCCTTTGTCCTTCAGTACACATAAAGATAAAATTAAATTATCACCTTATAAAAGTCATTGTTGTTGTGGCTTGAATATTGAGAGTGCAATCTAAATTCAAGGGTCTTCATTGTCTTCTGCAAGAAATTCAAATATAACAGCAACTTATATATAATTCGGATTCTGAAATAGATATTTTTTTTACCGCACTTACAATTTAGATACAAGTCGGATTCTGAAATAGTCTCCTTAAATATTTTTCAACAGCAACTTATATATAATTCAATTACCATTCAATTGCGGTGAAATTGACCAAGCCCGTATTTTAACATACAGGTTTAAATCACCAGCTTGCCTGATTAACTTTTTTCTCAGAAAAAAAAAAAATTTTATTTAGTTTCCTTTTATTTTATTATTATATTAGCTCAAAGCAAAGAGTTTTCCATAAATTTCTTATCAAATCAAAATGAATTAGTCAATATGGTGTAAGCAGGTTAAACTAGTCTTATTGCATGTGAAGCGAGTTAGGTAAAACAAAAACTATCAAGGCGAGGTCAAATGGCAAATCTTATTACTCAACTGACAAAATAGATAGAGTGAAAAATAAATAAATAAATGAGAAGGAGTCAAAAATCGGCCAACCATTTATAAATACAAGAAGCGATTGATGAGATTTTTCATTAATATATATTTAATGATTAAAAATTTGAGTAGAATAGAAAAGTAGCAGTGATTTTCCCTTAACCTATTTATATCATACTTATTGTAAGTATTAAACTAGAACACGAGAGAATATATTGAATGCTTTTATTCACGAGTTATGAGTAATATGATTTGATATGAATTACGTTAATGGATATTGATCTGAAATAGAGGTTGTGAGGGATTTAATTTGATTTGATTTTTTTTTTTTTGTCTTCTTCCTATTTGAGGCTTGCCCTACAACCTTCTGAGATTAATTATTCCATTTAACTTTGTCATCCGTCTGTGATTGTAAATTAATGTACTATATATTTACCCCGAACTGTAATTATTCCGTTTAACTGTCTAATCCGTGAATTTCGGTACCCCGCACATTCAAATATAAACGGGAAAATCTTTTTCAGGGCTCATATAACCCAAAAAATCCTAAAAAATGCCTGAAGGTTCTGAAAATCTTATAAAAAACCCCAAGATTTTGAAAATCCCAGAAAAAATCTATCAGAATCTATGTGAGTTGTTAATGGGCTGATATATTTGTTAACGGGTAGGTCATTAACAACTAAATCAGCCCCATTAACAATAATTTTTTAACAACTAAATGCTGTTAAAAACTCACGTAGATCTCGATGGGTCTTTTTAGGATTTTCAGAATCTTAGGACATTTTTTGGGATTTTTTTCTATAAAAAGGGCCCTAAAAAGGATTTTCCCAATATAAACATGCTGATGCACTGTGATATTTTTGTTTTGTTTCAAAAGCCTTTATGTAAGTTGTCCTTATTTCCAAGTTTTCAACCACACGAATTCTTGTCAAACTCGAGAATATTTAGTGTTTTTATGTTTTTATTTTTATAAAATCAAGTCGAAGCATCGATAAATTCATGATCGTTGTAAACTTAGTTAAGATCATGAGTTAATATACCGATATTATCGTTTTTATGTTTCTAACTTATAAAATTATGTTAACTCACCTTTAAATTCGTATTAATTTTTTGGATTTGATCAAGTTCAATAGCTTTAAATATAAATTTTATAGAAATTTACTTGTCAATATGATAAATTATGAATGTTGATCAATCATTTGAATTTAAAAAATATTTAAACCAAATTGTTGTTATTTTTTATATTTTAATTATTTAAATTTACACCACTAATATATATCTAAAGGTAAAAACAAACTGTTATAAGTTTACGATTGAGATCATAATACAAGTTTAGATAACTGTTACAAGTTTATTTAAATTTGCGAGTTTGACAACCTTAACTACACATATTATTAAGATATTGCTAGGTCTATAGTATAAATTTGACATATTAAGTCCATCCAGGAATTCATGTCAAGCAAGCATGTATGTGTGTTTACTGTTTATAGAAGTTAATTAGGACTGAAGGTAGTATGAGTTGCAGATCTAATGGCAATTCTTTATATTACATAGTGGATCCCTAGATAGTTAACACTATTAATAGGAACCGACTGATTATTAAAGAATATGATTATAAATTTGATCTCTACTTAATGGGCTAACTTGTGTTATATATTTACCTATTATATATAGTCCATTACAAAATCACACGAGACTATATTACTTGTTGTGGACTTAATAATTTAAAACAAAATCTTCTTCGCCGTCATCGGCACTTTCTTTGGTAAGTGATCTCGATGTCCCCATTAAGTCTTCAAAGAACCTGTGCGGCTTTGGCCAGTGTGACGATGTCGAACCCTTCCAAAACTTTTCCCAACCAAAAAAAATAAAAAATAAAAAAATGTTAGTTCTGGCCTCTATGTCACCTGTGGCCCAATGTTTTAGTATGTCTAGGCCCACAACCAACCGCAAATGGACCAATTTTGGACTTGAGAAACAAATCCACCATCCCTGACGATTGGACCTACACGAGGCTGTGCAAATTTTTATATTAGAAAACAAAAAACCGAGAATGTGTTCTTATTCCTGATTTTATAATTTATATACACTTGGAAAAGTTAATCCAGTTGATAAAAGATGCTGGCATATAACAATAGGCTATGGGTTTAAATCTTATTGATATGAGGATTTTGTTAGTGGTCAATCTGTAAATGTTCTTTGAACCCGAAAGAATGTTTTAACCCTAGTAAGCCTTCGGATCCAACTCATTCAAAAAAAGAAAAAAGAAAAAGAAAATACACGTACTTAGACTTGGCCTATGTCTTCTGTTCTTCCCCTTTTTAAACCCTGCATCTACTCTCCTTTTTCCTGCATGACCATTGGACTAAAATAATAATAGCCCAGATTTGCCATTTTCATAAAAATATTATCATAATTTTACTTCAAAAATACATAAACAAACTAAAAATTTGATTTTTAAAAATTCACGAATGTAGTGAAAATTTGAGGAGAAAATATATTTTATAATAATAATCCACAGTTGTGAGCTCTATGGGTCAATTTTTAGTAGTATGAATTTGTTTATGTATTTTTTAGAAAAATTATAATAATATTTTTATAAAATGTTAAATCTAGAATCTTTTGAAAATTTTAATTAGTAGTGATGAAGGAGAAAGGAGGGTAGAGGAAAAATTGGAAAAAAGAAATTAAATTGAACTTTGTTGAAGTGGGTTATAAATTAGGAAAGAAGGGGCATTATCTACGTGTATGGATGATGCCGCAAAAGTTGAAAGCCAGAGAGGGACAAAGGAGGTTTAGATTTCTTGAGAAGCAATCACGAAATTTGAAAACATGAACGTTGTTTTCTAACTATTGACTGTACGTACTGAGAGCATCATTTGACAAGGACGAGCCTCATGTGTGGCAGAGCAAATCTCTGAGTTGTTGAGAGCCACCTAACCTTAAGTACGTAAAGCAAACCATGCTTGTGACATATTCCGCTACAAGCTTTTTACCGAAAAGCTGCTCCATACAACCTCATTTCAAACATTCTAATATAATGAAATGACCTTGCTTGGCTTCTACAACTCCTATTCAACTCTAGTTTTACCAAATTGTAATCAAAAGCACCGATGCCCAGTAGTATGGAAGCTCTCCTGAAAGTAATAGATTGCTGGTTCAATTTTACGGCTACTAAACTATAAGACATTAGCTCACCATATCGTGGTCTTGCCGGAAATCAAGCTATAGCTAGATCAATTCAGTCAAATCAATTTATATACTCTACAGGGAACAAAATAATTGTTGGGATGGGAAATGTGCATTAGCTTTCAAGTGCAAATCAACACCTTCATCATTGACAAAGCGCCGAGAAAAATCCCATTAAGCCCACTTTGACAAATGTACACAAAAAGGTCCTCACATTCACATTCATTATGATGACAGCATCATATAAGAAACAATCCGTATATACATGTATCTGAATAATGTTGCTTTCCTTATCTGTGTATTCACGTAACTACACCTACACGCACGCGACTATGATTGAAGGACGGTGATGAGGTAAGAGTGAGCAATATAATGCGTGATGTATCATGTAAGATGCCAACCCTATTGGAACACCCAATGATGAATTTAAATAATTAGCTCCGCCAATTATGTCTCTTACTAATTTCATATGTATACAGTATACGTATTCAAAATGAGTAAGTAATTAACGAACCCTTTTCAGGTTTAACTTAATTAACTATTTACTTGTGATACGGTTAATCTGTGGGAAAACATCTAAATCATTATTATCAGTTATATATACATCAGATCAGTGGAGATATATCTGTGTACGTAATTGACATTATTATTATTAGGATCACTTTGATGAAGTTATGATAATTGTTGCAAATGGATTACTGTATGACTGAACACAGTAATAAAGATTAGGGAAGGGCCTACCAAGCCTTTGGAACCTCAGGTGAGGGCAAGAAAGTTCATATGTGGAGATAGGTGTTGGTAGTTAAAGATATATTTGGAAAGTTGCTATTGATACTTAATATAAGATATAATTTTTATATGGGAAAAACACTTCTCATATTGTAGGAGAAGTGTTTTTTCATGTCCCACACACATAAAATGGTGGAATCCACACACATATATAATTAACATTATATATATATATGTAGGTCCTACTATTTCATGTGTGTGTAGGATCTTCTTCTTCTCATGCAATATGAGAAGTTTAAACCTCTTTTTATATTTATCAATTTTTTAACTACTTGGCAGGTCTTCTTCTATTCCTACGACTATGCCTTTTTTTTTGGGTGTGGATTTTGGATAATATAATTTATACTCTTTCAGTCTTTAATATAAGAGGTATTTAGAAAATTGTTTTTAAACCTTAATATAAGACATAATTTTTACATTTATCAATTTTTTTCACTAGCTAGTGGTGATTCTAACCTCTTGATTTCATTTTATGCGAGACTGTTGATTCTGATTTGTGCGCTTTGAGCATCTATCTCAAATTGATCCTTATGTAGACCACATCTTGTGAGCACTTTTATTATCAATTACCGATCCCACCATAAACACACGAAGTACGTACTACGTAGTACAATCAGTTGCGAATATAATTGAAGGGGCATGTGGAATGTTATATATCTTGTTTGAGGAAGAATGCATTTTGAAGAGCATAAAAAAAAAAAAGGAAAAAATATTGCTCACCAAACAAGGCTTAACGGCTTAACGTGTGCATTTGTCAAAACCTGATCAACGATGACAAATAATAAAAGCAAAACATGGATATTTGAATTTCTTGCCGCTCCGATCCTTTGCTTGAGAATTAATGATAGATGGAAACGTGAATCTTGTAAGAACAGCGCCTAGTAGTTCTGTAAATAATCCCATCACGAATAACGAACGAGAAATATTATTATTAACATTAATTATGGAAATGATAAAAGGACAAGTGAACGACCATGCAGGTGAAAGAACACCAGCAACTTCCGATAGAAAATATAAGTACAAAGAACGATTTGGCATGTTGCCTAATGGAACAACGGGGTTTCGTCTCTTATTTAATATTATCATTGCGTGTTCTGTGTGCATATATAAGTGGACTCCTTTTCAATAAAAAATGTCTTGTTCAGGCAATTAGCCAGCAATATATGGACGAAAGCTGCAGAAATCACAATATGTATTGCTGTCAGCTTTTTATATATATATATATATATATATGTGTGTGTGTGTGAGATCTTTTCCAAAACCACAACACAATAATATAAATTTTAGAAGGGTTAAGGTGCATTTTTGTCCTAAAGTATGCGCCGGAGAGCAATTTTGCCCTCGAAGTTTTCTGGCTTAATGTTGCCTCGAAATTTCAAAACGGAACAATGTTGCCCCTCCGTTAAAAACCTTAACGTTGAACGTTAGAACGTTAGGGTTTTTAACGGGGGCAACATTGCTCCGTTTTGAAACTCGGGGCAACATTGCTCCCAAAAAAAGTAACAATTTTGCCCCTGAAGTTTCAAAACGGAGCAATGTTACCCCTCCGTTAAAAACCCTAACGGTAACGTTGACCATTAGGGTTTTTAACGGGGAGGCAACATTGCTCTGTTTTGAAACTTTAGGGCAACATTACTATGCCAAAAATTTCAGGGGCAAAATTGCTCCTGGGCGCATACTTTAAGTGCAAAAATGCACCTTAACCCATTTTACAATATCCAGAAATTATCTTGATTTTAGAGCTCACCGAACACGATAATGACAGGTCCATCCATCTTCTTCCTGGTATTTAGCCAGGTCCGAATCCTCTCCCCATCCCATTTTCTCCTCATCCCTCCCCATCCCTCCAAAATCAATCCCCACCATTCATTTTACTTCATCTTCATCTTGGCCATTCATTTTTTTTAATATTTCAAGTACTGGCAGGTACTAAAAAGATATTGACTGATCCTAAAAAAATACTTCATGATCTTCAAAAATTATTTTAGGATTTTGAAAAAATATTTCGAGTGGTACTGATCGGGTACTAAAAATATTCCATGAAGTATTTTTTTAATATTTCAAGATTGTACTAAAAAGATCTGATCGATCTTCAAAAAAATACTTCATGATCTTCAAAAATTATTTTAGGATTTTGAAAAAATATTTTAGGATATGAATGGTACTAAAAATATTTCGGATGATTGGTACTAAAAATATTTCATGAAGTATTTTTTAGGATAGGATCAAGATCTTTTTAATACCGCCAAGATTTGAAATATTAAAAAAATGAATGGCTAAGATTAAGATGAAGTAAAATGAATAGTGGGGATTGATTTTGGAGGATGGGGAGGGATGAGGAGAAAATGAGATGGGGAGAGGATCTCATTCCGTATTTAGCCAAGGCATGTCGTTTTGGCCAGAAATTAACTTCTGTGACTTCAAAATGCATAATAATATATATATACTCGGCTCCTTTTCCCTCTCAATTAATCAAACCGATAATTGAAAATCTGATCTCATTAGACGTTGATGTGTTATAAATTACTCCCTCTCGTATTTAATATAACATATGCTTAAGGAGTTTATCTTGGTCATAAATATATATAAGACTACATGGTTTATATATTTGTCAATATTTTTTAAATTTACCTTATTGATGATCCTTTAAGAATAATCAAGGAGAAGAAGAAAAGAGAGAATTAAGGAAGATGACTATGGTATTTTAGAAAATATATCATATTAATTAACTTAATCAACTTCCTTACTCTAATCAAATTAGGTAAATACTCCATCCGGTCCTAATTATAAGAACACTTTTGTAGTACAAATTACACTATAAAAGTGTTCTTATAATTAGGACCGGAGGTAGTATGTTTTATATTAAGAATAAGAGGAGTAGTAGTAATTAAGTGTACACACACACAGAGTAGCGTGAGCAAAACGGTCAACGGAACAGTTTCCTTACTCATCCAAAGGACAAGTAGGGAGAGCTCTTTCTAATCCGAACGGTTCATATTTAATTTTTTTAACTCGCCAATTTTTAAATGAAAAAAATCATTTTTGTAAAAAATATATATTAATTGATGGATTATCTTTATTTTAGATTCTCTACCTATTAAAATATTTTTTTTTTAAAAAAACAAATCCAAACTATCCAGATCTCATCATCTGGATGATTCATATGGGAAGAGGTCCTCCGACTCATCCTTTATCCAAATGATGAGTAGGAAAACTGGTTCCGTGATTCTATGAGAGAGCTCACAGAACACGAAAAAACAAAGGGCGTTCAAACAGTTTTAAGAATATATGGATGTTTTTATAATAAGTTGACTTTCAAACTGATTAAGATAACGAAGTTAAGTTATAAAAGGGATTAGGATGAAGGAGTTGGATAAAGAAGAGGTCGTTGTCTTACACCTACTCATATTTGCTTGATATAATTGGCGTAGACATATCCAACCTGAAACTCATTATCCGCCAAGTGGAGGTGGGCTCCCGCCTCCCCCGGCCAACTAGTACGTATCTTCTTATTTACACACACACACATATATATATATATATATATATATATATATATATCAACTATTTAGACTTGCTGACCACCTTTCCAACGGTGCCATAAAATATGGTTACGTCATTAGATCTTAAAAGTCACGGACCGGCCGGCATTAGCAGTGATATAAGTATGTAGCCATGTAGGGATTTAAACTCACAACCTGGTAGGTTATAAGCTAACTAAGTTATTATGGACTGTAGTATCAATTTTGTTGGCCAAATAATGAGAGATTCTAAGAGCGGGCAAAAAATCACGAGTTACAGATCTAATAGCAGTTTTTTATACTATTATTTAGGGGATCCCTAGTTAGTTAACACTATAATAGGAACCGACTGATTATTAAAGAATATGATTATAGATTTGATCTCTACTTAATGGGCTAACTTGTGTGATATATTTACCTATTATATATAGTCCATACAAAATCACATGAGACTGTAATAATATGTTGTGGATTTAATAATTTAAAACTAGTTGCTTAAATTTACAATTTACCAAATAATTAATGAACTCCAACGCATAATTATAAAAATACTCCGATTGAAGGTTCATGGAACGCAGAAAAAGGACCATTAATAATTAAAACAATATTTTAGTGCTGTGAAGATGGAATTATACAGATAATATTATGAAGCTTTAATTCCTTGGCAATGTACGTCAGTCACAGTGGATGAGTGGAAGAGATTCCACAAAATCCTTTTTTCTGTTTTGGGTCACAACTGACAACGTAAGCAGAGATAAACAAGCAACTTCTCAACATAAAATAGAATATCATTATGCACCAGCCTCCGATTCATTTACATTCCCCTTTTACTTTTCATTTATATGATTTTATGACAGTCATATTGGCTATGGATTCGGATCTTGTGACCTCTTTCAGAATTCATAACTGTATCTATGTTAAATGCTCATCAGCTATTGGAATGCGGAATGTATAATTTAAATCCTTTGCATCGCAGATCTAGTAACAAACTGTATCAAACCGTTACGTTTAATTTCAAAATTAAACATAAGGTGTATACTGTTGTCGATGGACAACGTAACTGAGAGTCAAGCTTCGAGATGATGTTGTTGGAATATTTTAAAATCAAGATGTATTTATTGGAAAGTCATATCCTTATAAATTAAGGATAACACTAAAGGTCATTAAGATCATGTCTTTTTAAATTATAAGAAAATCTATGAAAAGGTGGAAGGTTGTGTTGGTATTTTAAAAAAACCTTACATACTATAAAGGTGTAGATCTTTATGGAAGAGTTAAGTTATGTTGGTTCATGACAGAACATATGGATTTCATGAATTCAATTTATGGTTACACTACAAAAAAAACGGTTATTTGTCGCGGTTATATTGTAGCGGTTAATTCAAACCGCTACAAATTTCAACATTAGTGGCGGTTTTAAGCCAAACCGCCACAAATTAGTATCGGAAGCATTGGCGCCAAATGCCGACCATTTTGCTTCGCTTTTTGTCACGGTGAAAATAAAACAAACCGCTACAAATATGGCGCGCACTTTGGCGCGTTATGGCGCGTAGTCTGCATTTGCGGATTTTTCGTAGCGGTTTTGACAAACTAACCGCTACAAATATTTGAAACGACACGCTTTGTCACGGTTAGGAGAAAGAGACACCTTGACCGCGGCAAAACCTCAAGATTAGTACCGGTTTCTCTTATAACCGCTACAAAATTTATTCTATAAAAACCCACCGTACAAACAATTTTAAATATTCAAAAATATTCTAAATCGGGCTTTATCACTAAAGGAACATTCTCAACTTGTTGTCTGTCCCCTCATCGGTCAAGTCGAGGAGGTTCCTTCGATGACAATCCAAATTCGATATTCATTGACCAAGACTTCTACTCCTCTAAATATGTCTAACACGCCATCGAATATTGGGTTCAATACTAGCCACCTTTCTCTCGGCAAATATCTCTCGATCAAAATGAGTCAATGAGTTTTTCCCGGGAGATCGGTGGCTATACCGAATCCGAATATTCATGTGCATGTTGGACAATTTTCAATAGACTTGTCATTCTTAATTTTTTAACGAAATTAAAGAAAATAATTGAGAATGCTTTGATTATAATAAAGAAAAATCCAAACTAATTAGTTTGATTTTTGATAAATCAAACTAATTAGTTTGGAAATTTTTTTTAAAAATATATTAAGATCTCGTAGCGGTTTTGGTAATAACCGTTATCGAAGTTTACTTTTGTAGCGGTTTGTTTAACCGCTACAAATATTCACATAGAACGAGGCACATTTGTCGCGGCGACGTAGCGGTCTTTGTATAACCGCTACAAATATCACGCGGTTATTAATTTGGTAACGGTTTTTCAGAATCGCTACAAATTGTCACCCTTAACGAGGCACATTTGTCGCGGCTTTAGTGGCGGTCTTAGATAAAACCGCTACATAAATCACGCGGTTATTAATTTTGTAACGGTTATTTGGCTATAACCGCGACTAATTGTAGCGGTTATTATACCTTCTCACCTTTGAAATTCACGCGCGTACTGTTCACTCTCTTTTTTTCACTTCTCTCTTTTCGCTTTTACCTTTCAACATCATGGTTTCTCCCGATAAAGGAAAAGGAAAGGCGCTTGAACCACCGAAAAAGTTTATCGTGGGTGGTAGTAGTAGCAGGGGGCCGTAGGAGAGGTCGTGGGACTCTAAATATCACCATTCAAGCCTCCTAGAGTAAATATCCCGCCCCCTCGCCCGATAACCCTCTTCAGCCCCCTCAAAGTTGGGAATGAGTTTGATGAGCTCTTTGTAAATCAGCCAATCCCAAGCCCGCAGACCCTACATGAGACCGTAGGTGGAGGTCGAGGCGTAACTCTATCGATTGAGGACATCCTCAATGAGGAAAATCCGACATCGACATTGAGTTTCCCTTAAATGAAGCAGAGCGGTTTCTCGATGAGGAGAACGAGCGGAGCAAGGGAACCCCGACCGTCGTTTTCTCGTTCCACCGGATTTGCGGTGGATGTCGAAGGTAAGTATAAGTAATTTATTGGAAACAAATAAAATTTAAATTTAAATACAATATAACAATTTTGTTATAATTATGCAGATCCACATGGGAACGTCACCGAGGACGCCGGATCTTCATACGCCGAGTCGAGTCGGGAGGGGGACAACTATCGCGTGATAGTCCCCCCGAACACGGACACGGACCAGCCCGACGGGACCGTGGCCACTGCTAAACCGATACCGTCACATCACGGTTAGGTGGGAATTGGGCATGGTTCCCAATCTATTTCCACGATCGAAAAAAGGTCCCGAAGGAAAACAAGGATAGGGCGTTCGAGGACATTGTGCGTGTAAGTTATGTTGTGTAATTAAATTTTACATGTTAATAGTTTTAAGGTGTATAAATTGTGGCTAATTTCGTTATATATTTCTTAAATAATTATTAATTAATTACTAATTACTAATTATTTTATAATGTAGAAAAAGTTTAAACCGCGAGCCAACGCGAAGAGGTATGTCAAGATGAAGATGGGAGAAGCGTGGAAAGCCGGAGGGGTCGTCTCGTACGACCGCCAGAATGGAGATGGGACTATGCCTCGTGCAACAACCGATGGCAAACGCCCCTGACGGCGTGGAGCCAAATGAATGGGCAGCTTTTGTCCAATATAGGAGGAGTCCAATGACAGTACGTTTTTTAATTAATATAGTTTAGTTTTGAATGTAGTTGAAAATTTGTTTTAATTAATTTTGTTTGAATGTAGTTTAAAAATTTAAATATAGAGTAAAATATAGATTTGGTTTAATTAGAGTAAAATACATTGACTACACTTCTATTGTACCTAAATTGCACAAAACACTCATTTATTTTGCGTGCTCTATCGCAGAGGAACACCAGATCCAGGGCAGCTCAAAGGGTCAATCACACGTCGGGATCCAAGACGTTTGTCGTGACCTACAAAGTGAGATGGTATATTAAAAGCTAAATTAATCGTATGTTAAATGATTATTGTTTCGTTTTAGAAATAACAAAGTTTATATTCTTTTAGCAAGAGAAGGCTCGGGAGGAGAACCGTCGACGGACTATGGGCGCTTGTGGACACGCACACATAGACACCGTGATGGGACGCCGATCTCTCGCGGAAGGTAGGAGATAATAGTAAGTTAAAAAAAAATATTAATTTAACTTAATTTAATTTAATTGTTTGATTAATGTTTTATGAAATATGTGCGGCAGACCCGGATTGAGCAGAGCCAGCAAGAGATACGAGCGTCGCAGCCCCCGGAGTCACAGGGTTCTATTGATCCTACGGCCACTTTGAAAGCTGGTGTGGGCCCCGTCGAGCATCCTGGCCGTGTTAGGGGCTTTTGGGCTAGGCGCCGTGCCTAGCATGGTGTACGGCAAGGCCTCCTCCTCCGGGCGCCGGACCTCCGGCCGAGCAGGCCACAACCCGAGGCGGTTGATGCGATGATTGCCGAGAAAGTTGCCGCGCAGTTGCCGAGCTGTGTTGCCGCAGCATCGCGAGGAATGAGGCCAGGACTAGGCGCATGCAGGAGAGCCTCAACAGCTTGGTTCGCTACTCGAAGCAAAGCCGGGCAGTCAATTGTCGGGCCTTGACAGAGTTGCCGCCCGACGTACGCTTTCCGTCTCCCGAGCCTCCCCTCCGTTCATCTTCGAGGATTCCCTTCGGCTCCCCGCCCCCCCCCCCCCTCCGAACATGCTGCCGGTGAGGAGGAGGACGATGTTACCTCCGTCGAGCTCGCGCCGCCCCCGAGAGAGACCCCCGAGACAGATCCGATCATCGGGCTCCCGATAGTTAGTTCTTATTTTGTATGCCCCGGATGTTTGATGACAATTTTATTAAATGTAATTACTTGTTTTCTTTTTTTTTTCGTAGATTTTTACAATTTAAACATTTGTTATCTTTTTTTTTTCTAATGTTATGAAAATGTAAATTTTATTAAAATATGATTTTTATTAAAATTTACATTTTAAAAATCTTTAAATTTTAATACATTAGTAGCGGTTTTAGAGTTTCACCGCCACAAAATATATTAGTCGCGGTTTCAATGAAGAACCGCCACAAATTTGATTCTCATTTGTAGCGGTTTCATAACGGCGACAAATTTTGAATTTCAAAGAAAAAACCGCCAAAATGTAATAACGGCCATCATTTGGTATCGGATTCGTAGCGGTTATAAAACCGCTACTAGGTAAAGGCGGATTTTTTATTCAATTTGTCGCGGTTAAGGAACCGCGACAAATTTAAATTTCGTTGCGGTGGATGTCGATGTTTTGTAACCGCTACAAATTGTCCCCTGTTGCATTTAAACATCTCCAGTTCTGAGATGATAGTAATTAAACATTGTCTCCACATTTGTATGCTTTCCTAGCTTTGTTTACTACAGATGGATAAGTCATGGATCAAGATGCCGCAGCTTCTCCCGTGATATTTAGCGGGATTGAAAAATTTCATAGATTTCGCCTTCTCTCACGCTAGCATTAATGGCAAGATCGTGTGTCCTTGTTGTAGATGCAAGTTTAAGAAGTGGCAAACACGAGAAGGTGCTATGGAACATCTTCTTATTAAGCCTTTTCCGTAAGCATATACATTCCGGGATGTTCATGGTGAGAAACGTGGTATGGGATATGGGGATCATCTTCCTCAAACCTCACAAGTAGGAAATCAAATAAATCAAGATGATCCGGTTAATGAAGTCGTTTCGCGACGCTTTTGGTGTTCAAGACGACAACTTCACGACGTAAGTGAAGGGTCCCGAACCAGCTTTTCTTCAAGAATGAAGCAGCTCGGGAATTTTTCAGCCTCATGGATGAGAGCGATCGTCCTCTCGTATCAAGGTTGTCGAAATATTCAAAATTATCCTTTCGATCAAATTGTACCATATCAAGTGCATGTGTGGCATCACCGATAAGGCGATGTCGATGTTGTTGGAATTACTACGAGATGCTTTCCCCGACGTGGACATTCCCACAACCTTCTACGAGGCCAAGAAGATAATCAACAAATTGGGATTGAACTACGAAAAAATTGATGCCCGCCCCAACGACCGCATGCTTTATGGGGGAGGACGCTCGGAGGGAGACTTGTAAGAAGTGTCACACTTCGAGGTTCGTGACGATTCGAAGGGAAAAAGCGTAAGAAGAAACCCGCAAAGATTCTCGTGTACTTTCCTTTAAAACCTCGATTACAAAGATTATTTATGTCGTCCAAGACAACTGAGCATATGAGGTGGCATGAAGCCGACAAGAACGAAGATGGTAAACTCGACATCCACGTGATGGTGAAGCGTGGAAAGCGTTCGACTCGACTTTCCCGATTTCGCAGCGGACTCTAGAAATGTTCGTCTTGCTTTGGCCACCGATGGTTTTAATCCGTTTGGTAATCTTAGCACAAGTTATAGTATATGGCCGCTTGTTTTGATACCTTACAACTTGCCCCCTTGGATGTGTATGAAACAGAGCTCCTTCATTATGTCCATGATCATTCCGTGCAAAAAGGCACCGGAAATGACATCGATGTGTATCTACAACCGCTTATCAAGGAGTTGGTGGAGTTGTGGAACGTAGGCGTCGAGACGTATGACGCGCACGAGAAGACACTCTTCAACTTGCGTGCGGCGTTGATGTGGACTATCGCTGACTTCCCGGACCGGGAACATTATCCGGTGGAATGTGCATACCGGCCTTGCGTGTCCGGCTTGCAATTTTGACTCTGACTCAGTGCGCCTTCCCCACAAGCCGTAAGTGGTGCTTCATGGGTCACCGGAGGTTTCTCGATGGTACGCACAGTTTAGGTTGCAACGCAACCGTTTCAATGGGCAACAGGAAAAAGAGGACCTCCTCGCATATTATCCGGTGCAGAGATCATAGAGCAGATTGTGGATGTTGATTTTGAGTATGGGAAGAAAGACGATCCAAAGCAAAGGCCGGACAAAGACGGCCGTGGCTTCGGTTCCGGACCCAAAGAATGGCGGAAGATAAGCGTCTTCTTCACTCTTCCGTATTGGAAAGATAATTTGCTCCGACATAGTCCGGATGTCATGCACATTGAAAAGAATGTGTGCGACAATGTGTTGTACACGATTATGAATGAACCAGGCAAGTCAAAAGATCATCTTCAAGCGAGGAAAGATTTATGGGAGACGGGGTTCGTGCGTACGCGTGGCCGGATGAGCATGACAGATTTCAACCGGCAAAATTCACCCTGACAAAACCGAATAAGGAAATCTTCCTCGCCACTTTGAAGAAAATAAAAGTTCCTGACGGGTATTCAAGCAACATTTCACGATGTGTGGACGTGCAGTGCTCTAAGGTTACCGGGTGAAGAGTCATGACTCACATGTGCTTATGCAGCAGCTTACTTCCGCCGGCCAAAAAATACACTCGCCTCTCGATGTGTCGATCGCTTTGGTCGAGCTTTGTACTTTCTTTCGGAAGTTGTGTTCCAAGGTGTTGATCGTGGAGGAGCTCGACCAGCTTGCAACAAAGAAATCATTCTTACGCCGTGCCATTTGGAGATGATCTTTCCTCCTTCATTTTTCACGGTCATGGTTCACCCGACAAGACACCTTGTTCACGAAACAAAGCTTTCTCGCCCGGTTCACTACCGATGGATGTATCCTATTGAGAGGTACTCTTTTAAAATTAATTACTTCAAAGCATTATATTACTTCCTAGTCGCATGTTTAACCATTGATGTATCGACATTTTTCCTCATTACTTTATAGGTTCCTTGGGAAACTGAAATCTTACGTGAGGAATAAGGCGTGGCCTGAAGGTTCAATAGCAAAAGGTTATATTGGGGATGAGGTCTTATATTTTTGTTCCAGGTACTTTGATGACATTGAGACGTCATTCAACCGGCCGCCTCATGTGGACGATTGTCCCGAGCGCACCTGAGCGCCAGCCTTCGAGTTGTTATTCCCTCGTGTTGGTAAACCGGTTGGCGGATGTGAGAACTTCAAACTCACGGCACTTGAGAAGTTTCAAGCACATAGACATGTCTTGATCAATTGCACTCAAGTTGAACCGTACCTTCGCAAGGATTGCACACAGATATATTTGTTATCCTATATGTTTCCCGACATTTTATAGGCACATTTATTGCTCGTCATCGCATGTTTAAATTGTAGGGAATTCAGAGTCATGTGAAGCGTCGCTGAGGATCCGTTCACGTACATCCTCCAAAATTGATAGAAAGGTCCACAGAGAATTCCAGGGTTGGTTTAGGAGGAGAATAATGAATGACCACAACCCCCACTCACCAGAATTCAGAGCTCTCGCACTCGGCCCGCTTGACCACGCCCAAAGATTTACGGCATACAATGTCAATGGCTTCAAGTTTTGCACGGTTTCACGAGATCGTGGATTGCTCACCCAAAACTCGGGTGTATATGGCACGTTTGGGACGAGGAGTTATGTGAGCAAGCAGTGACGGAACATGCGTTCGGGTGACGTCCCGTATTATGGAAAGCCGCTTGATGTGGTCGATAACTTACCAAGGCATTTTCTCCGTGACGCTGTTCAAGTGTTTGTGGGCGAATACGACAACGTCCCGGGACTCACGACCGATGACTTAGGCATCACATCGTGAATTTCTCTCGCCCTATTCACACCGGTCGGGCCGAAGATGACGAGCCGTATATTCTCGCCTCGAGGCCCATCGTGTTTATTATGTCGCCGATGAGAGGCACAGTGGATTGGAATATGGTGGTTCACCTAAAGCCTCGGGACCTTTATGACATGGGCGATGGTGAGAACGTCGCCTACGATTGTGAGCCGCTCCAAATTTCGCGCTTTGAAAACTTCTTCCCAGACGGCGATGACACTTTACCTATAGTTCTAAGACGTTTTTAAATAGACGCAATATGAAATATAAAAATTTTGATTTCACAAAAGTTTTATATATGTCTTATTCTAAATTCAACTCAAACATAACTTTTTATACAAACTTTTTTTGTAGGGATGCGACGCATTGAGACGAAAAATTATCCCTTCTCTTCCTTTTATTTTATTTTTTAAAAAAATGTAAAAAAATTATTTTGTAGCGGTTCATGACCGCTACAAGAATAACAATAACCGCTACCAAAATTTGATTTGTAGCGGTTAATAACCGCTACTAATTAGATAAAACCGCTACCAAACTAACCGCTACAAAAACCGACACAACAACCGCTACAAAATGTTGCGCCGAGATCAAAATAAATACATCGCCACCAACCGCTATAATTATATGTTTTCTCTCTGTCTTCTCTTATATTTTCACGTTTTCTCTCTTATATTTTCACGTTTTCTGAACGAGGCAAAGTGTTTGGATGGGGTAAGTGTCTCTAAACTTCATCAAATCTAGCCATTCTCGAAATATTTGTTTTTTCTTCTACCCGATGATATTATTTTCTCTTATTTTATGTATATTTTGTCAATTCTCAACTTTCTTTCTACTTTCACCTACTTATTCTTTGATCAACTTTCCCACATTTTTGTTTTTTAAAATTCATTTTATTTAACTAACTCATAAATTGTTGATTCTCATTCTTTTTACACATTTAAAGACATCTTATACAGTTTTCTATCAAATGTTAATATCCATTTATAATTAGTAAAAATATAAATGTTTATTAATTCAACATTTTATAATCACAAAAAAAATTTTGTAAATTTTTTTTTTTTTCAATTTCATCTTTTTGTCGCGGTTATGACACCGCTACAAAAACGAAAATAACGAGGGACATCTGAAATTTAAAAATTAGGGCGGGAATTTGGTCACATGGTGATATCACCGCGACAAAAAATTGTTTTGACACTTTTGTCACGGTTTTAAAAATCGCTACAAATAAAAAAAGCGGCAAAATTTTTTTAAAGAATAATGGCTTGAAATTGGTCACGGTTCTATAACCGCGACAAAAAATTATTTAAACAAATTTGTCACGGTTTAATGACCGCGACAAATGTGATGGCCGAATGTTTTGTAGCGGTTTTTTGACCGCGACCTTAATAGCGACAAATTTAATGGCGGGAAAAATTTGTAGCGGTTTTTTGACCGCGACTAATGTGTTCATTAGTTGCCGGCTTAGCCTTATATAGTGGCGGTTTGCACGCGTTGAGTAGCGGTTTTTTTTAACCGCTACAAATTTCCTTGTTTTGG
This sequence comes from Acacia acuminata, assembly GCA_019022655.1. Classification (NCBI taxonomy): domain Eukaryota; kingdom Viridiplantae; phylum Streptophyta; class Magnoliopsida; order Fabales; family Fabaceae; genus Acacia; species Acacia acuminata. Next base: position 11,685,084 of record JAFJYI010000002.1, read on the forward strand.
TCGTTTTTGTGGCGGTTTTAGTAACCGCGACAAATGTCATTTGTCACGTTTAAAACCGCTACTAATGTGTATTTTTAACCGCTACAAATGACCGGTTTTAATTAAAAAGTTGTTGCTTCAAGAGGGACAATTTCAAGACATTATTTCATAGTCTATAAATACCATATCACTTCATTTGCGATAAACAATGCAAATTATATCAGAAATTATACAACAATAAGAGATCAAACTTATTACTTTTGTCCTTAATATACAAAGATAAAGTCAAATTATCACTTTGTAAAAATTATTGTTGTCGTACTTTGAGTGTTGGGAGTACAATTAAACTTAAAGGTCTTCATTGTATCATGCAGTAAATTCAAAAAATAAGTATAAGTGGTGATAAATTAAGTTTAAAAGAAAGTGTTTTCTATGTCTATTTTTTTTTTCTCATATCTTATTATTGTACTCCCCATAGATTCAACCTAGAGCCGGGAAATCGGGCCAGTCCGTTTAAGCCTTGGCCCTGTAGGGCTTGGGCTTGAAAAATATGCCTAAAATTTGAAATTGGCCCTGCAGGGCCGGCCCTGTAGGGCCTCGAGCTTGATCGGCAAAGCCCCGTAGGGTTCCGGGGCGCCGTTAGGGCCTTGTTATCGTAGCATTTTCAATTTTTTTTAAAAAAAAATTAGTCAAAAAGAGTGAAGCCGCCTCATTTCAAAGTTAAGACAATCAAATATATATGAAATTGATGATAGTGTCATAGAAGGTGACAATTGACAATGATAGTGGTATGCTTTTATATTTTATGTGAGTTATTTAATGTTGCTTAGTTTAACGCTTCTTACGTTTTATGTGGAGACAATTGTGGACAATGGTTTGTTTTTTATTACTTAATTAATGAATGTGTTTATTTTTTGGATGATTTGTATTATTTAGATATTAATGTTGATAATATTTATTTGATAGATTAGAACTTTAATAGTTGCAATTTACTAATTATATTTCTTTGGGAAAAAACCCAGAAAAAAAATAATTAAAATTTGGAATAGTAATTTCCAGGCCCTGGTACTATCGAGTCGGGCTTTAAAAAACAGATGTTTTCCTTATCTCGCTCGTAGGGTCAGGCCCCAGAGGGCCGGACCGACCGATTCCTACTCTAAATTTCAACCCCTCTAACTAATGTTGGTTTCAGAAATCAGACCCAATTTCAGGTTTCTAGGTCTTAAAGTCAGCTTCAAGATGGATGACTCTAAACGCCGCATAGAGGATACTAGAATTCAACGACGCTAATCAGCTGCTTTGTGACTACGATCTTTATTATGTACTAATTAAATGTCAGACGGTGGGAATAATATTAGTTCTCGTTAGACATATTGGGCGGAGTATTCTTTTTACACCTTTGCTTTCACACATTAAATCAAAGGAGGATGTAAATTTATAATTTGCGTAAACTGGCAAGTTGGAAAGTCAGAAATGTCGGAAATGTATCTTCTGAATTTCATCTTGCCCATGAAGCTTTTCTAAAATTGTGCTTTCAATAACAAAGGGTTAGGGTGCATTCAGAATCCTTAAATGATTTTTATGTCGTAGTACACCTATTACGCTGAAGTATTTTTATAAGGGTGTCCATCACCTTAAGATATTTTTTTTATAGCACTTACAACTTAGACAATTCGGATTCTGAAATAGTCTCCTTAAATATTTCTCAAAAGCAACTTATATGTAATTCAATTACCATTCAAACTTCAAAATACATTGGGCGGTCAAATTGACCAAGCCCGTATTTTAACATATAGGTTTGAATCACCAGCTTGCCTGTTTAACTTTTTTCTCAGTAAAAAACAGCTTTTTTCTCGTATTCGGCCCATCGTTTTAGTTTATTAATTATTAATCTTTTGTTGTACACTTGTATGTGAAAAACCATCTTGTTTGACACTCTCAAACGAATATATGTGTATCCCTGCTAGGTCTCAAATGAAAAAATATATATGTGTGTGCGCATAACAAGTACTCTCTCCGGTCCTAATTACAAGAATATTTTTGTAGTGAAATCGACCGTAAAAATATTCTTATAATTAAGACTAGAGGTAGTATCTTTTAAATAATATTGTCGCCATCAATTTATTTATTTTATTTTAGTTTCCTTTCATTATTACATTAGCTCAAAGCATAATATTTTAGATTTCAAAATCGAGTTGAGTTACCGATAAATTCGTGATTGTTGTAAAGTCGGTTAAACTCATAAGTTACCGAAATTACCGTTTTTACGTTTCTAACTTACAAAATCGTGTTAACTCACCTTTAAATTCGTATTAACTTCTTCGATTTAATCAAGTTCAAGAAAGCTTTAAATATAAATTTTATAGAAATTTATTTGTTAAATATGATAAATTATGAATGTTGATGAATTGGTTTCAATTATTTGCATTTAAAAAATATTTAAACCAAATTGTTGCAATTTTTTTATATTTTAATTATTTAATTATACACTATTGAAGTCCGTAATGAGAGCGAGATTCTTACTTCTAAAACTACGTTTCTTTCTTCATGTGGAGAATCTTCCATATGAAGTTCAGAAAACACATTAGAAAGCTCTAGAGAGCTCCCCCGTATAAACTCATATATGACGTATGGCATTGGAATTAAATCAATCCTTAGTCTATGTCAAAGTAAACCTAGCAAGGTTATAAAGTTCTAAGGTAGTAGTCAATTCCTTCTTTGAAAGATGTTTGCATAGTCCTGCGAAGTAGGGTGCTAAAGCATACATCTAGTAGTTTAAGTTTAAAAAGTACACTTTAAATCCTTTAACATTAACACCGTTAACTCTAACTGACGGAAAACATTGACATGACAAATTTTATGCTCATTCAGAAATAAAATGTTGACAAAGTATACTTAAAATTATTTTTTGATATAATGCTTTTTATTTTTAAAATTCAAATCCAAAAATTTAAAAAATGCATCCTATCTCTACTCTTCCAGTGTTTGGCGTCTCCCTCTAGGGTTTCGTGTTTCCCTCAATGCTCTATAACCACATTTGTAAGCGAAGCAACTGCAACTACTCACCTCATCCTTCCATTCCTCTTCACCTCCGTGGGACATTGGCGAAAATAGCGATTTGTTGGGATGTGATTCTAAAGGATGAGAAATGTTTGGAGATTGCTGAGCTACAGACTGAGGAATTGGGAAGGAAGGAAAAGTGGAGTCATCAATTCTCAGAGAAAGAAGCAAACAAGGAACAAGAGACGGAGAAAGAAAAAGACTCAATTATGGTGAATTCTGGAGATTTCAAGCCAAATATAATTGGAATTCATCATCAAGACATGAATACTAATAATCATCATAATAATGGATATGTGATGGGGATTCATATTTGGTAGAACCACGCTGGCATTTGTGTTTGATTTAATTAATGTATGCTGGATTCAACGTCCCATGGAGCGTTGCATTGCAGGCTTGCAGCATTAGAGGGTTTGGAGAGGGAGACGTCAAACACAGGTAGGAAAGGGGAGGAAAGAGGCATTTTTTAAGTATGTTTTATCAACATTTTATTTGTAAGTCAGCATTAAATTTGCCATGTTTAGTTAGAGTTAATGGTGTTAATTTTAAAGGACTAAAAATATACATGTTAAACTTAAAGGATTAAACGTATACTTTAACTATATCTATTTGAAGGTAAAAATAAACTATTATGAGTCTCGGATTCGAGTTCACGATACGAGTTTATATAACTGTAACGAGTTTGACAACCTTAACTATACATATTATTAAGATATCGCTATGTCTATAGTATAAATTTGACATATTAAGTCCATCGGGAATTCATGTCAAGCAAGCATGTATCTTTATATTACTTAGTGGATCCCTAGTTAGTTAAGACTATAATAGGAACCGACTGATTATTAAAGAATGTGATTATATTATACCAAAAAAAAAAAGAATGTGATTATAAATTTGATCTCTACTTAATGCGCTAACTTGTGTGATATATTTACCTATTATATATAGTCCATACAAAATCACATGAGACTATAATAATTTGCTGTGGACATAATAATTTAAAACTAGTTGCTTAAATTTGTTAGTTCTGGCCTAAAATATATTTGGGCCGAAATGTCACCTCTGACGTAATGTTTTTGTATGTCTAGGCCCACACTAACCGCAAATCGACCCATTTTGGAAGGACCATTTCAGACACCTACTTTTTTTTTTTTTTTTTTTTTTTTTTTGTACTACTTTTTTGGTGGTACATTTCAGACACCTACTCTACTACAAAGAAAACGGATATCTTTTATTCAAACCCAATTTTGGACTTGAAAAACAAATCCACCACCCCTGACGATTGGACCCAACATGAGGCTGTGCAAATTTTTATATTAATAAACAAAAAACAGAGAATGTGTTCTATTCCTGATCTTATATACCCTTGAAAAAGTTAATCCAGTTGATAAAAGATATTGGCATATAACAAAAGGTTATGTGTTTAAATCTTATTGATATGAGTTTCTTGTTAGTGATCCACTCTTTGAATCTAAAAGCATGTCTTGATCTAGTAAACTCCGATGCAACTCATCTAAACTTTTTCTTAAAAGGAAAAAAAGATTATACTCGTACTTGGACTTGGCCTATGTCTTCTATTCCACCCCTTTTTAAACCTGCCTCTACCCTCCTTTTTCCTGCATCACCATTGGACTAAAATTTTAATAGCCCAGATTTGTCATTTTTATAAAAACATTATTATAATTTTACTTAAAAAATACATTAAAAATTTTCAAAAACTAAAAATTTGATTTTTAAAAATTCACAAATGTAATGAAAAATTGAGGAGAAGATATATGTTATAATAATAATCCACAGTTGTGAGCTCTGTAGGTCAAATTTTAGTAGTATGAAGTTATTTATGTATTTTTTAGAAAAAATTATTATAATATTTTTATAAGATGTTAAATCTAGACTCTTTTGAAAATTTTAATTAGTAGTGATAAAGGAGAAATGAGGGTAGAGGAAAACTTGGAAAAAATAAATTAAATTGAACTTTGTTGAAGTGGATTATAAATTAGGAAGGAAGGGGCATTATCTACATATATGGATGATGCCGCATAAGTTGAAAGCAAGAGAGGGACAGAGGAGGTTTAAATTTCTCCAGAAGCATCACGAAATTTGAAAAACATGAACGTTGTTTTCTAACTATTGAGAGAATCATTTGACAAGGACGAGCCTCAAGTGTGGCAGCGCAATCTCTGAGTTGTTGAGAGGCTGAGAGCCACCTAACCTTAAGTAAAGCAAACCATGCTTATGACATATTCCGCTGCAAACGCCCACAAGGTTTTCACCCAAATGCTGCTCCAAAAGCACTGATGCCTAGTGATAAGGAAGCTCTCCTGAAAGTAATAGATTACTGGTTCAATTCTATAGCTACTAAGTTATAAGGCATTAGCTCACCATATATTTGTGTTCTTGACGGAAATCAGGCTATAGATCAATTCAATCAAATCAATTTATATACTCTACAGGGACCAAAATAATTGTTGGGATGGGAAATGTGCATTAGCTTTCAAGTGCAAATCAACACCTTCATCATTGAAAAAGCGCCGAGAAAAATCCCATTAAGCCCACTTTGAAAAATGTACACAAAAAGGTCCTCATATTCACATTGATTATGATGACAGCATCATATAAGAAACAATCCATATATACATGTATCTGAATAATCTTGCTTTCCTTATCTGTCTATTCACGTAACTATACCCAAATATATTATCTTCTCTCTATATATATATATATATATATTATACGACTATGATTGAAGGACGGTGATGAGGCAAGAGTGAGCAATGCGTGAAGTAAGATGCCAACCCTATTGGAACACCCAATGATGAATTTAAATAATTAGCTCCGCCAATCATGTCTTTTACTAATTTCATATGTATACAGTATACGTATTCAAAAGGAGCAAGTAATGACACTTTTCAGGTTTAACTTAATTAACTATTTACTTGTGATAGGGTTAATCTATGGGAAAACATCTAAATCATTATCATCATTTATATATACATCACATCAGTGGAGATATATCTGTGTAATTGACAATATCATTATTAGAATCACTTTGATGAAGTTACGATTATTGTTGCTAATGGGTTACTGTATGACTGGACACAATAATAAAGATTAGCGAAGGGCCTACCAAGCCTTTGGAAGCTCTGTTTGTATGTAGAGAGAAATGTTGGTAATATAAGATATATTTAGGAAGTTATTATATACTCCCTCCGGTCCTAATTATAAGAGCAAATTACTAGAATTTGGAGGAATAAAGTAGGAAAGTTAAATTAGTTAATAATATATATTTTCCTAAAATACCCTTACCTAAAATTTAAAATGATATTAAGGAAACGCTTGTTGAATCGTTAGCCCCGCATGGTTCAACTGATAAGGAAGCACGTGGTTCAACTTTTAACTAATTATATATTCTGTTATTTGAAGCATCGAACACAAAAGTAATATCATTATTATTTTTTATAAACAAAAGTAATACCATTATTAATATAGACCGTACAATTTTTTCTAGTGATCAGTGATCACCGCCCTCATGTAGATACTCCTGCTCCCTCCACAAATCTCTAAATCCCCATCATCACCATTGTTTACAACTTGTTAAGATTTTTTTGGGGTAAAATTGTTAAGATTTTAATAATATATAGGTATATTATTAAATTATTATTGAGAAAGTATAGATAGGGGTATTATAGGAAAAAATTGACAAAATTTAAAACTTACTATTATAATTAGGACCAAAACCAACTCCAAAATTTACTTCTATAATTAGGACCGAAGGGAGTAGTCTTTAATACAAGATAATTTTTATATTTATCAATTTTTTTGGTCATTTAGATGTACTTGGCATGTCTTCTTCTGTTTCTATGACCATGCCTTTTTTTTTTTTTGGTGTGTGGATTTTGGATAATATAACTTATATTCTTTCAGTCTTTAATATAAGACATATTTAGAAAATTATTCTTAATCCTTAATATATAAGACATAATTTTTACATTTATCAATCTTTTTCACTCGCTAGTGGTGATTCTAACCTCTTGATTTAATTTCTTTTTATGCGAGACTGTCGATTCTGATTTGTGCGCTTTGAGGATCTATCTCAAATTGATCCTTTTGTAGACCACATCTTGTGAGCACTTTTATTATCAATTACCGATCCCACCATAAACACACGAAGTACGTACTACGTAGTACAATCAGTTGCGAATATAATTGAAGGGGGCATGTGGAATGTTATATATCTTGTTTGAGGAAGAATGCATTTTGAAGAGCATAAAAAAAAAAAAAAGGAAAAAATATTGCTCACCAAACAAGGCTTAACGGCTTAACGTGTGCATTTGTCAAAACCTGATCAACGATGACAAATAATAAAAGCAAAACATGGATATTTGAATTTCTTGCCGCTCCGATCCTTTGCTTGAGAATTAATGATAGATGGAAACGTGAATCTTCTAAGAACAGCGCCTAGTAGTTCTGTAAATAATCCCATCACGAATAACGAACGAGAAATATTATTATTAACATTAATTATGGAAATGATAAAAGGACAAGTGAACGACCATGCAGGTGAAAGAACACCAGCAACTTCCGATAGAAAATATAAGTACAAAGAACGATTTGGCATGTTGCCTAGTGAAACAACTGGGTTTCGTCTCTTATTTAATATTATCATTGCGTGTTCTGTGTGCATATATAAGTGGCCTCCTTTTCAATAAAAAATGTCTTGTTCAGGCAATTAGCCAGCAATATATGGACGAAAGCTGAAGAAATCACAATATATATACCTGTCAGCTTTATATATATATATGTGTGTGTGTGTGATCTTTTCCAAAACCACAACACAATAATATCAATTTTACAATATCCAAAAATTATCTTGATTTTAGAGCTCACCGAACACGATAATGACAGGTCCATCCATCTTCTTCCTGGTATTTAGCCAAGGCATGTCCTTTTGGCCAGATCAATTAACTTCTGTGACCTCAAAATGCATAATAATATATAGATCTACTCGGCTCCTTTTCCCTCAATTAATCAAAGCGATAATTGGAAATCTGATCTCACTAGACGTTGATGTGGTTATAAATTACTCCCTCTTGCTTCTAATATAAGACAAAATTGATTTTTTTTAGAGATTAAGGAAGCTAATTAAATTATTTTAGAATATTTTTATTTTTATTTTTTCTCTAAGATAATTATTTTTACTAATAAACTAATATAAAATTTAAGGAAACATAACATATGATATGAGTAAGCAACTTATTTAGTTTCTTTAATCTCTCTAAAAAAAGTCAATGTTATATTATATTTAAGACTGGAGGGAGTACTTCATCCAATCCATAATATAAGACATATTTAGGGAGTTGATCTTGGTTCTAAATATAAGACTACATGATTTATATATTTGTCAATATTTTTCTAATTTACCTCTATTGAAACTCCTTCAACAATAAGCAAGAAGGAAAAGGAACGAGAGAATTAAAAAAATTACTATGATATTTTAGAAAATAAATGTCATGTTAACTAATTCAATAAACTTCCTTGATCTAATCAAATTAAGTAAATATATTTTATATTATTAAGAAGGGGTGTATGTGTGTGTGTGTGTTTGTGTGTATTATCCGGTTCTTAATATATATATATATATATATATATATATATATTTTAAGAAATCCGGTTCTTAATATATATTAAGAAACGGAGAAGTACTAGCTAAGCATGGATATATATATATAGTAGCATAAGCAAAATGATCAACTTGTTAAAACGGAGAGAAATGCATTTGATAGACGTGTTTCATGAGAACCAATTTCCTTACGTAGGGATAGCTCTTCCTTTGGACCGTCCAAATGGAATTTTGTTCGATTTAATTTTTTTTTAACTACCGATTTTTAAATGAAGAAATTATTTTTAAAAATTATGTTAGTTGAGAGATTATCTTTATTTTAAATTCTTTACCTATTAAAATAATTTTTTAAAAAATATACAAAGTAAAAAAAGAATCTAGACTGCTTAGATGTCATATGGATAGTCCAGATGGGAAGAGCTCCCCTATTCATCTAAAAGATGAGTAGGAAAACTTGCCCGTGATTCATATGAGAGAGCTCACAGAGCATCAGAAAACAAAGGGTGTTCAAATGGTTTTAAGAATATATAAATGTTTTTATAATAAGTTGACTTTCAAACCGATTAGGATAATGAAGTTTAAGTTATAAAAGGGATTAGGATGAAGGGGTTTGATAAAGAAGAGGTCGTTGTCTCATACCTACTCATATTTGCTTGATATAATTGGCATAGACATATTCAACCTGAAACTCATACGCCAAGTGGAGGTGGTGGGCTCCCCGCGGGCCACCTTGTATCTTCTTATTTATATATATATCGAAAGTGCAGACTAGCCGACCACCTTTCGAACGGTGCTATAAAATATGGTTACATTCATTAACTAGATCTTGTAAGGCACCGACCGGCATAAGAAGTGATAAATGTGTAGGGATTTGAGTAAGTTATAAGCTAATTAAGTCATTCTTGACTGTAGAAACTTTTGTTGTTCAAATAACGAGAGATTCTAAGAGCGGGAAAAAGATACGAGTTACAGATAGATCTAGTAGCAGTCCTTTATATTATTTAGTGCATGGATCCCTAGCTAGTTAGTTAACGTACACTTTAATAGGAACCAATGGATTATTAAAGAATATAATTATAAATTTGATCTCTACTTAATGGGCTAACTTGTGTGATATATTTACCTATTATATATAGTCCATATATACAAAATTTCACGAACATATAATAATTTAAAATTAGTTGCTTTAACTTACAATTTACCACATAACTAATGAACTTTAACGCATAATTATAAAAGTACTCCGATTCAACATTCAAGGAACGCAGAAAAAGGAATTTAATAATTCTAACAATGTACGTTAGTCACAGTGGAAGAGATTTTGGGTCACTACGCAAGCAGACATAAACAAGCAACTTCTCAACATAAAATAGAATATAATTATGCACCAAGCCCCGATTCATTTACATTCCCCTCTTACTTTTCATTTATATTATTTTATGACAGTCATATTGCCTTTGGATTCGGATCCTGTGCAGGCTAGTAACCTCTTTCAGAATTCATAACGGTCTCTATGATAATTGATAAATGCTCATCAGCTAGCGGAATGCGGAATATATAATTTAAATCCTTGGCATCGGAGATCTAGTAACCAACTGTATTAAACCGTTACGTGTAATTTCCAAATTAAACATAAGGTGTATACTAGTTGTCCGATGGACAACGTAACTGGGAGTCAAGCTTCAAGAAGTTGTTAGAATACTTAAAGAGATTTGTTTATTGCTGGAAAGTCATATTCTTATAACTTAATGAATTTATACAAAGGGTTTCGCAGGGAGTTATAACACTAAAGGTCGTCTATGAAAAGGTGGAAGGTTGTGTTCTTATTTTAAGAAAACCTTACATATTATAAAGGTGTAGCTTTTCATGGAAGAGTTATTTAAGTGATGTTGGTTCATGACTGAATATATGGCTTTTATGAATTCAATATATGGTTATGATTTTTAATTGAATAAGCGTTATCTCAAGAGGAACCATTTCAAGATATCAGTTCATTTGCAATAAACAATACAAATCATATCAGAAATTATACAAAAATAAGAGATCAAACTCATTATTTTTGTCATTAAGTACATACAAAGATAAAATTAAATTATCACTTCGTAAAAGATATTGTTGTCTTGACTTAAGTATTGAGAGTACAATCTAAACTCAAGGGTTTTCATTATAAGATAAATATAGGTGATACTGTGATAGTGAATTAAACCTACACGCCTTGAAGACGCTACGCAATATTTCCTTCTCATATCTGATTCATGTACTCTTCACAGATTCAGTCCCTAACTGATGTTGGTTTTCAGAAATCAGAGCCAATGTCGGGTTTCTAGGGCCGGCTTTAAGTCAGCTTCAGCTGTAGAAGATATTAGAATTCAACGACGCTAATCAGCTGCTTTGTGACAACGATCTTTATCTACGAATTAAATGTCAGACGGAGGGACTAATATTAATTCTCGTTAGAAATATTGGGCGTAGTTGTTTTCACACATGAAATCAAAGGAGGACATACGTTTATAATTTGTGTAAACTGGCAAGTTGGAAAGTCAGAAGTGTCGGAAATATCTTCTGAATTTCATCATGCCCATGAAGTTTTTCTAAAATTGTGCTTTCAATAATAAATTGTGCTTTCAATAATAAAGGGTTGAGGTGCATTAATCATTAAACATTTTCTTAAGTGCATTTAGATACTTTTTTATCGCACTTACAATTTTGATAATTCGGATTCTGAAATAATCTCCTTAAAAATATTTCAACAGCAACTCATAAATAATTTAATTACCATTCAAACTTCAAAATACTTTGGGCGGTCAAATTAACCAACCCGTATTTTAACATATAGTTTTGAATCACCGGCAGCTTGCATGGTTAATTTTTTTCTCAGAAAAAAACAGTTGTCTTCTCGTATTCGGCCCGTCGTTTTAGTTAATTAATTATTAATCTTTTGTTGTATGTGAAAAAAACAAATTGTTTGACACTCTCACTAATATATGTGTGTACCTGCTAGGTCTCATCAAATGGGAAATTGATGTCACAGTCACAAATAGCATATTGCACACATGAAGCGAGTTAGGTGAAACAAAAACTATCAAGGCGAGGCCATATGGCAAATCATATCATGACTCCACCAACAAAATAGATAGAGTCAAAAATAAATAAATGAATAATGAGAAGGAGTCAAAATCGGCCAACCATTTATTAATACAAGAAGCGATTGATGAGATCTTCAGTAATGTATATTTAATGATTAAAAATTTGAGTAGAATGGAAAAGTAGCAGTGGCCAACCATTTATTAATACAAGAAGCGATTGATGAGATCTTCAGTAATGTATATTTAATGATTAAAAATTTGAGTAGAATGGAAAAGTAGCAGTGGTTTTCCCTTAACCTATTTATATCATAATTATTGTAAGTATTAAATTAGAACACGAGAGATTATATTGAATGCTATTATTCACGAGTTATGAATAATATGATTTGATATGAATTACGTTAATGGATATTGATCTGAAAAAGAGGTTGTAAGAGGGGTTTAATTATTTTTTGTCTTTTTCCTAGTTGTGGCTTGCCCTACAACCTTCAGTGATTGTAAATTAATGCCCCGACTATTTTTACCCCGAACTGTAATTATTCCATTTAACTGTGTAATCCGTGAATTTCGGTCCCCCATAGATCTATATATAAACATGCCGATGCGCTGTGATATTTTTGTTTTGTTTCAAAAACCTTTCAAAAAAAAAAAAAAAAAAAGCCTTTAAATAAGTTGTCCTTATTTCCAAGTTTTCAACTACACATGCATATTATTAGGATATGGCCAGGTCTATGTTAAGCAAGCATGTGAGTGTGTTTATATATAGAAGGTAATTTTAATTAAGGAAGAAAATGCCATTATAAATTAATAGCTGTGTATTTTGAAGGCTTCTTCATGTGTGCTTCGTTTTGGAAGTAATCAATAAGATCGCTTGTATAGTTCTGGCCCCACGTTCCTCCAATTATGTAGTCGGTCAACGTTTACAGACAGTCATGATATATATGGTTCTTAATTAAACATGTTTAAATATTCTAATTTCAATCAAATATTTAAGCTTACTTGAGTTATTTAATTGAAAACTAATCCCTTCATCTTGGCTGCAGCATGAATTTTTGAGTAGATTGTTGTGCCACTGTTTGAAAAATTGGAATACTTTTTTTTTTTTTTTTTTTTTTTTTTGATTAGTAGCTCGGTCATCATTTTCTCTCTCTCTCTCTCTCTTCTTTTTTTTTTTTAAATAAGAATGAGAGTAAAACCTTTTTTTTTTTTTTTTTTTTTTTTTTTTTGCCAGAAGGAACTGATTGATATTCTTTTTATTGGGTTAAATACCAATTTTGTCACGGAAGTATTGGTTAGGGAGTATTAAACATCTGGAAGTTTTTTTGGTATCATTTTTGCCTGTGAAGTTTACAAAAAGGATCAAATATGCCACAAAGTTGTTTTACGAGCAAATATGTCCTAAAAATTTACAAAAAAGAGCAACAATTCAATGGTCAAGCACTATAAAAAAAAACTGTTTTTTGCGGCGGAAAATTTTTCCTCGCAACAAAGCTATTTTCCGTCGCAAAACCGATTTACGGCGGAATAAGGTCCGTTGCAAAAATGGCCTTCGCGAACCACTTTTTCCAAAAATGCTTTTCTCCTCGCAAATTCCAAGATTTGAGAGGGAAGCTTTTTTCCCTCGCAATTCTTTGGATTTTGCAAAAGGAAGAGTTGTTCCCTCGCAAGCAAATTCGAATTTATTTTACAAAAAAATAAAATAATAAATAATAAAATAATTGCATAAAAAATATTAAAAATTAGAAAATAAAAAGACTTGTATATCATAAAAATAAATTGTAACAATCATAAAAGTTTACATAGCAAAAATAAAATATTACAAATTATAATGTTGCGACCAAAATGAACTAAAAAATATTACAAATTAACCAAAATTTGCGACGGAAATCACGTTCCTCGCAAATTCCATCGCAAATATTGCATTTTCTAGTAGTGAAGATCAATCGATGGGCAAGATTGCTATGTTTTTAAACTTTCGGGTCAAAAATGATACCAAAAAAACTTCTGGGTGCTGAATGCTCCCTAGCCAATACTTCAATGACAAAATTGATATCTAACCCTTCTTTTATACCTACATAATTCCCATCGCATGAATGCACCTCAGGTGGCATAGTCATTGTTATTGCCGTGGAATGAATCTTAATAATTCTTTAAAAAAAAAAAAAAAAAAAAAAAAAACCACATGATTTTAGTGTCGATCCAAATGCAGTTGTAAACTTGTGATTGTAAATAAAAGTAATAAAAATGAAAGGCTTGCCCAAAGTTGGGTAAAACCTGGACACTTGCGGATGATCGAAGAGTTAGGAAGAAATATCATTAAGGTCCTAATCATAAAAAATAATATTAAAAACGTCTTCATTGACAAGTAAAGAGCTACCAGAGATAAATGAAAGAGTTACTATTGACAAATTATGAAACCTGTCAATATATTATTTTTCTTATTTGAGATCTAAATAATATTCTCTGAAGAATTAACGATAAACACATGACAACGATCCCTTAGGGGGAGGGGTCATGTGTATAAAAATGATGATCCCCCCCCCCCCCCCCAAAAAAAAAAAAAAAAAAAAAAAAAAAAAAATACAAAGGCAAGTAAAAGCTTGTATGTTACATTGGTCTAAAATCTAGGCCGTACTAATAGTACCCGGTGTCATATATCCACATTCTAAATTAAAAAGACCTAAACAACTTATAGGGGGTAATTCTAATAATACAGAATCCAGACTAATTCTTGAGCCATTTTGAGTAGATAATCTGCATAACGAAGTCCTTTTCTATATGAATGAGAAATTTCAAGATCCCACTTTGAGAAGCAACTACCCTTAAGTTTGCTATGTCTTCATACAATGGATGATTTGCTTCACACTCCACCGTAAGTAAGTGTAAAGCCTTTGATGTATCCGTGAAGAGCTTAATCCTATTGAAACCCATATACTTGCAGAGGTTTGGGCCACAATAAATTGCATGGATTTCCGCAGTAGTTGAGGTTGCACACCCTAACTTCTATTGAAATCCTCGTATCCAGTTACCTTGATGATCTCTAATGAGTAATGACACCTTTGCACGCAGCATGCATATGTCCGTTGTTGGTACACAACCATCCACATCAATACGCACAAAACTTGGATCCATACGTCTCTGATCCAGTGAATATTTGCTTTATCAGGTATCTGAAAGATCTAGTGTCGAAACCGCCCATTCTCTACCCCTTTCCATAAGATGGAGAATACAACGATACACAATCGACTTGGGATGATCGCTAGATCCCTCAAACACCTTCCTGCATCGATTCTTCCATAAGAGCCATCATATCATGATGAACTTGTTGCCATGGGACGCCATTTTGTTTGCTACAGAGTATTTAGCATTCCATTTGAGCCATTCCTGCAGATCACTGGAAAAAAATATAGGATAATATAATGAGTTAGTAAGAAAAAGTCACTCTTTTTGCTTGCTCACAGTATCTTAGTAGACAGAGTATAGTTAGTCTCCTCCCTCCCACACTTAAAGGGACACATGTTTTGTATATTCACATTGAGTTTGACTCTAAGTGCATTTGTTGGAATTCTCTCATGGAACACGTACCACATGAATAATTTCACTCTTTCTGGAGTCTCCCAAAACCATAAACTTCGCCAATAAGGCTTAGGCCAATGCTCCTAATAGTGATAGATCATGTTATATGTTGATTTCACACTAAAAGTGCCATTGGAAGCTTCCCGCCAATAACAAATTAAACATCTTTAGCCATATCACCAGGAAGGTTAACCATCATAATTTTATTCACTACCTAGTCCGAAACAAAATTTTCCATTTATCTCTATCCCATTGTCTCTCCTTAACTACAAAAGTTCTCACCTTAGCTTCTAAATCCAACAAGTGGAAGTTCCTCACCGCATAATGCTTTAGTGGTTTCTCTAGCAGTGCCCAACAATCTTGCCATGCTAGAGTGTTTTGGCCACTTCTTAGTTTCATCTCAATTCGTCTTTTGAAATACTCCCACTTTGATGTCATACCACTCCATGCTGCCGATTGAATTCTTTTCTTCCCTACCTGCAATATCTTGTTTAAGTTAGTTACCTTGATTCTTTTTATATGTCCTTTTTGTTGGGGACGCCTATACGGGGGGCGTAATAAGTCAAGAGCTACGGCGTCCTAAATAATTTAGGACGCCATAAGTCAGGAGCTACGGTGTCCTAAACAAATTTAGGATGCCATATACCATTTTTTTTAAAAAAAAAAAAAAATCCTTGAACCTCAGGTTTTGAGGGGTTGGCTGTGGAAGAGATCTATCACCAGATACCAAACAAAAGACCGCTGTGCAAGAAAACTAAAATCAAGCAGATAAAAAATGTATAGAATCGAGCAGAGGAAGATAATTACAAATCCAAAAATTAATCAGGGATTTGCATATGCAGATAATAATACAGCTCCAAAAATTCCAGATCTAGCAATAACAGACTTACAAACAGATCTAGTAGTGGGAAATCAAACAAAGGGCTAGAACCATGAAGATTTCAAAACAAAGGAAAGTCCAAGAGGCACTTAACCTCGGATATGGCAGTGTCGTGCCACATCGTCATCGGATCTGTCAACCATTGTAGCTATTCCAATCTAGATCTGTAGATCATATCTGCAACCCAGAGACTCCGTCACTGTAAGGGATGGAGAGGGAGGTCGTGACCGTCACCATTGCTGGTGGGCTAGTGGGTCGCAGATGCGCTCGAGATTTTGGAGCTTTCTGGAGCACGCGTCTGATTTGCGACTCGCAAATTGCCGACGAGGAGGAGGAACGACTTACAATGGCGACAACGAAGGAATCGAAGGCAAAGAAGCGAGAGTGAAAGAGAGGTCTGAAATGCGAGAGGCGAGTGCAAAATGAAGCTCTGAAAATGAGAGAGGGTCACGGGTATGAAATGAGCTGAGAATGAAGAGTTGCTTAGGCGGGGCGATATGACGTCCTAAATTAATTTTAGAATGTCAAAAATACTACTTTTGGAGTCCTACACAATTTTTAGGACGCCAAAAAGACTTCTTTTACCACTAGAACTAGCGTGAGGGTACATTTTTGGCGTCCTAATTTTAAAATAGGACGCTAAAAATTTTCACATAATTACAAAAATGTCAATGCCTGCTTTTTTACTTCTTTTTTTTTTAAAAAAAAAAAGACGTCTTTTAGACAAGTAGTATCTATATTTTATAGTAATGACCGTACAATATAATTGGTTCCTTCTTCCTAGCTAGTTAAAGATATTTAATTTGAGGACCACGATAAAGCCCTTGCATTTTGCGATTGATTACTGATTGCATCATATTGATAGTAAGGAAATATTATAAGTTACAGGTTAATTATTGTACCTTGTTAATCTATGCTGGAGATTAACGATATTAATATTTGCAGCAATAGTAAGATTTATTTCTCACAAATTAAGGGAAGGCACATAAAAATATCAAACTTTGAGAATAATCAATATTAATAATTTTTTTGGCGAAACATTGATATTGATATTTATACTATTAAATTTAATATTTCAATGCGTCGGTTTGGGTTTGTATGAGCATACACCCACGCTGTGTTTGCGTGTGTGAAATAATTACGCTATTATTTCATATATAATTTATTACATAAAAATTGGCTTATTTTATTCTTTTTTTTATTTAGTTGAATTTATTATTTTCAGAATCCATATATGCATGGATCTGTATAACATAAAAGATACTATGAAAAATATATATGATAAGTCATCGATAATAACGAATAATAAATTTTAAAGTTGGCGCAACATAAGTTAGGTAGGACTCAAATGGTGATATACGATATGACAAAACAGAGAAATAAATGCCAGCGCTTTAGTAGCACAGTGGTATGAAAGTTTGGCTCTCCTCCCCTATGTCCAGGGTTTGAACCCTGCCTCCCTCCCTAACTATGTGTATTAAAAAAAAACTGAGAAATAAATTAAATTTACTCATTAATGAGTAGGATATGATTAATATATGGAAGTGATGACGTTAGAATGATGCCAATACACGCGATAATGGGTGTGAGGTTGGAGGCTGTGCATATGTCGAGCACTGTCTGATTTGAAGGGCAACATCAGATTGTCTCATTAATGCCTCAACTTTGACCACAAAAAAAAAAAAAAAAAAAATCAATGCCTCAAATTTATATTATTAATATTAATTTATTATGTGTTGATGATGGTTAGATTGCATCATGCATTCACAAAATTTAAAATATATCTCATTCACACGCGAGTCCACGTAGCATGGTTATGCTTAGATTTATATGCTTATTACATGTTTATACCTTTAATTAAAGATATAAGCATATTTTTTTTAATTTTTTTATATATTGTATTTGTTTAGATTTAAATTATATCTTGCTTTCTGAGATGTTTTTGGTACTCAATATCTCAAATTAATTAATTTTCAGTTCTGCATTTGTCTATAAGACCGAGTATTATGGAAATTAATTAATTTGAAATACTTAAAAAAACATCTTAGAAAAGTAGCCTATAATTTAAATCTAAACAAATACAATATTTAAAAAATTAAAAAATATATGCTTATACCTCTAATTAGAGGTATAAGCATGTAAATCTAAGCATGCTATGTGAACTCATTTACACGCATATTATTATTAAACTTACGAATTGATTCTCTAAACTTACGGTTGTTTATACTTTTACCTTTTAAAATTGAGTAAACTCACTGATAAATTTATATCGGTGATAAACTCGATTAAATTTGTTAGTTAAATAGTGAGTTTCTTGTTTTTATATTTTAACTTATAAAATCGTGTTAACTTATTATTAAACTTCGCTAGCTTATTGTTAAAATCATGAATTTTATATAATGTTTTTTGTCAAATATGGTAAATTATGAATATTGATATATTTAATTTTAATTATTTGTATTTAAAATATATTTAAATAAATTTTTTGTCATTTTTAATATTTTAATTATACGCTATTAATACCTATTTAATAATTAAATTAAATTCTTACAAGTTTGCTATTCGAATTCATGATACAAGTTTATATCACTGTTAAAAGTTTGTTTAAAATCTCAAGTTTGACAACCTTATTCACAAATTAGAAATACTATGTTGTGAACTTGTAATACTTAGCCTATTTTGTTAAGTAGTGGGAGTTCAAATAAGCCTAAGTGTCTGTTTTGGTCTAATTTATTTTTAGCTTAAAAGCTATTTATAAGTATGTTTAGGCCAAATAGGATTTTATATAAGCTTTTATAATTATAAGAGCTTATTTTATAATGAAGAAAAAAGAAATTAAAAATAAGCTCCTCATAATTTTTAAGCTCTTTTTGCTATAAGCTCTTTTTATAAATAAAAAAAAATGAAAAGAGAACCCATAATCTCTCGATCGACCACGACCGCCAACGCCGCCACTCCACCACCACCGCTACGCCGCCCCACCGCTGTCACCACCACCACCACTACCGCCGCCGCCGCTGCCCAATTATAATATACCTTTTATAATAATTTTTGTTAGAAAAAGTGCTTACGACAAAAATTTTGTGAAAACTTGACTTATTTTTAATTTCAAACTTTTAAGTAATTTTTAAGCTAAAAAAATTATATAATCACCAAACAACTTTTAGCTTTTTTTCAAAAATTTTTTTTTTTTTTTTGCTTTAGCTTAAAAGCAACTTTTAAGTTAAAAATAAGAAAATCCAAACTGACTCTAATTGAACCCAAAAAAATGCTTATATATAATCCCATTTGGATAAACTCTTAAAAATCCCAATGAATAATGATTTTGCCTTCGCACCGTAATTTTAGGGTAAGTAACAAGGAAGGTGCTTGTATGTTTGAGAAATCCCAATTAAACTTTGTCAACAAAGATTTCCCCCATCTACCCTTGCAATCTTTTCCAAATTTTTTCTCCAATATTCCTGGCATGAATTTTTTTTCATACCCTTTATTGTAATTATACGTCCACAATAGTTTTAAATAAATGAAATCCAAACATAATCTTAATTTTAAAAGTCAATCATTAAAAAAAAAAAAATCCAAACAGACATCACGCTTGATCGTGATTAACTAACGAAATTTTTAACCAATGTTACTTATACAAACTGTCAACGAATACAAACAAAAGGAAGAAAACGAAAGAGAGGAAAGCGAAACTGATAATCTGTATTTGATTGAAATTGAATAATTCTGAATACAAGTCTCACTTTTATAAAAGTGACTTTCGGTTGATCTGCAAGACACGTGATGGGACACGTCACTATAAGGACAGCTGTACTAGTAATGTTAACATCCACCCTATTGACATGAAATGAGAATGAAAAAAAACTGTGAACTATGCAGTGTGCTCATGTGACACAATCACATTATGAACTACCGAGTCTATGACGTTGAGCTTGTCACGAAAATAAGAAAAGAGCGTGTTTGCTAATGGTTTAGTAAGAACATCAGCAATCTGATCTGCAGCTGGTACATATTTGACTTGAACAACCCCATCAGCAACCTTTTCTCTAATAAAGTGCAAGTCCAATTCAACATGTTTGGTCTTGGCGCGTAGAAGTGGGTTAGCCGCAAGAGACACTGGACTGGAGTTGTCACACCAGATGGTAGGGGTTCCAGTCAATGAGATCGACATTTCTTTTATGAGAGCAACCAGCCAAATCACCTCCTGAACTGCATCAGCTACACTGCGATACTCAGCTTCAGTGGAGTGGCGGGATACGACTTGTTGTTTTTTTGAAGACCAAGTAATAGGATTGGTGCCTAAGTAAGCACAGAAGCCATTCACTGACCGCCTATCATCAGGATCATTCCCGAGATCAGCATCGGAGAAGATCCTAAGAGTAAACAGATCACAAGGGCGAATATTGAGACTAAAATGACTGGTGCGATTGAGATAGCCCAAAAGATGTTGGACACATTCCCAATGTTGTTGCAATGGTTGATGCATGAACTTGCTCAACGTGTTGACTGTGAACTGGATATCAGGACGTGTAAGGCAGACATATTGAAGAGCACCAACTATGCTGCGATAAATGGAGGGATCACCCATCGGTTTTCCTCCTTTCTTTTGTGATAGGACCAGTTTGGAGTCCATGGGGGTAGAAAACGTTGTAGCAGCAAGCAAATTTGTTTTCTTTAGCAGCTCATTGATATATTTCTTCTGGGAGAGCAGTAAACCAACAGGCGTGCGAGTGAACTCAACACCCAAGAAGTATGAGACATCACCCATGTCCTTTAGCGAGAACATAGCACTCATGGACTGAATGAGAGACTGAACCTGTTTCTCATCACTACCAGTGATGAGCAGATCATCTACATAGATGATTAAGTAAGTCACAGAAGAAGCCATACGGTGGATGAACAAGAAGGGGTCAGCTTTAGACTGATTAAATTCAAGGCTGTTCAGAGTATGGCACAAGGTGTGAAACCAAGCGCGAGGTGCCTGCTTTAACCCATAAATGGCCTTCTTGAGTTTACAGACCAGCGGTGACCCAAGGGAAGAGGACTGGACAAAACCTGGAGGCTGATCCATGTATACCTCCTCTTGAAGAGTGCCATTGAGGAAGGCATTATTAAAGTCAACCTGATGAAGTTTCCACGCATGAGTAACAGCTAATGTGAGTAAGATACGAAAAGTAGGAGGCTTAACCACTGGGCTAAAAGTGTCGGTGTAATCAGCCCCTATTTCTTGAGAGTAGCCTTTTGCAACCAAACGACCTTTATAGCGTATGACAGAACCACTAGCATTAAACTTCTTTTTGAAAAGCCACTTACACCCAATGGTGCGACGGTCAGAAGGTAGGGGAACTAAATCCCAAGTGCCAAAGTGGAGTAAAGCATTATATTCATCCTTGGCGGCTTGTGCCCAGTGAGGATCAGCTAGTGCATCAGCAATGGAGGAAGGGGTGTAATCGGGGTGGTAGTCGGGAAGGCAAGGGATTTAGGCTTAGAGATGCCATGTTTGGCACGAGTGGTCATAGGATGGGTGTTGGTGGGGGCGGCGGGAGGGGAGGGACCGGAAGAAACGAGATGATGGAGAAGGCACAGGGAGGGAAATAGGTGAGGGAGGTGGTGGTAAGTCGGGAGCGGGAGATGGTGGAAGAGGGGTGGGAGGGTGAAGGATGGAGGATTAAGGGAAGTAGAGGTACCTGAGATGGTAGTGGTGGAACGACGTGGAAACTGATGCTCATCAAAGAGAACATGTCTAGACACATAGACACGGCCAGTGTGCACTTCAAGACATTTGTAACCACAATGATTTGAACTGTATCCAAGGAAAATGCATGGAGTAGATCTGTATTGTAACTTGTGCCGATTATAGTCCCGTAAATAAGGATAACACAAACACCCAAATATTCTAAGTAAGGAGTAATCTGGCTTGGAACCATGCAATTTAGCATAAGGAACAACACCACCAAGAGCCTGTGTAGGAAGTCTGTTAATCAAGAAGACGGCGAAAGGGCAAAGGCATCGACCAAAAACTTTGAGGTAAGGAAGCATGAGCCATTAATGCAAGGCCTCTGTTTCTACACTGCCCGTGCTTGCGTTCCACTAAACCATTCTGCTCCGATGTGTGTGGGCAAGAGACACGGTGATGAATGCCATAGGTAGCAAGAAGTGGTTTAAAAGCTTGAAATTCTCCGCCTCCATCACTCTGAAATTCTTGAATTTTGGTAGAGAATTTTAGCTCAACTTCAGTCTTGAAGAACCAAAAAGCCTGAAGAGCATCAGACTTGTTTTTTAAGAAGTAAATCCAGACGAAGCGTGAATACGCGTCAACAAATGATATATAGTAAGCATATCCATTAGAGTGGACAGGTGCAGGGCCCCATAGATTTGAGATAACCAACTGTAGTGGTGCATTATAAACAGTAGTGGAGCTGGAAAAAGGTAACTTGTGTATTTTCCCAAGAGAACAAGCATTACAAGAAGTAAAAGTGGACATAGCCACAACAATGTGTATTTGATTATCTGTAATGTCTGAGTAATGAACCAGATCCATAGCAGGATGACCAAGGCGACAGTGCCACATATCAGTAGTGACTTTAGAAACAGAAGAGGAAAATACTTCAACAGGTACACAACTAACGGGAGGAGCAGGACGAACTCTTGGATGTTGAGGCTGGTAAAAAGGCTGAACCATCTGAAGCTTGTACATGCCATTAAGCTCATTGCCACGCATCAGAATTCGTTGAGACATCAGATCCTTGACCACAGCATGCGTAGGAAAAAATTCAACAGAGACTGAGTTTTCCTT
Organism: Acacia acuminata; assembly: GCA_019022655.1. Classification (NCBI taxonomy): domain Eukaryota; kingdom Viridiplantae; phylum Streptophyta; class Magnoliopsida; order Fabales; family Fabaceae; genus Acacia; species Acacia acuminata. The sequence goes on from JAFJYI010000002.1 coordinate 11,708,084, forward strand.
AGTAAATTTAGAGATAGATACAAGATTTTTGGTCATACTAAGAACACAAAGAACCTTGTGAAGATGTAAATTGGAATGAAAAGCATGCGTGCCAGTAGAAATGATAGAGAGAGGAGCACCATTACCTACACGAACGGAACCATCTCCAAGGTAAGGAGTAGAATGCTGAACAGAGGATGGAGTGTTGGTGATATGTTGAGTGGCTCCAGAGTCCAAATACCAGCCTGAGTCAGAGACAACTGCAAGAGTGGCCACCATGAACGCATGTGCAGAGTTTGAAGAAGTGCTAGGAACAGGAGCACTAGGAGTTGGAGTGCCGGTTGGAGAAGAAGCACTCATGGAAGGAAAACTCCCAGAGGAACCAAGGTTATCAGCAGTAGTGGTGTAGCAGACCATAGGAGAGGTAGTATGAGGAACACTAGCTGAGCCAGGAGAGGGCAGAGCATACGAGTGACTTCCATAAGAGATAGGCATAGCATATGAACCAGCAGGAAGCATGGGAGCGTACGAAGCACCACCAGGGAAATATGAACCAGCGAAGGCCGGAGGATATACACCAGTAGGCACAGGACCAGACAAATATCCATTAGAGGAACCATACGAGGCAGTATAAGCATGAGGTGCCATCGGACTGGTAGCATTAGACGAAGAAGGCTCATACCGATAGAAACAGTGTTCGGCAATATGACCAACCTTATGGCATATCTGGCATGGAGTACGGCCATTGTTGGGAAAAAAAGGCACACGACCTCGTCCGCGTCCTTGTCCAAAATTAGACCGACCACCGCGACCAGTAAAGTAGGGATTGAAGGGAGCTTGGACCTGATAAGCATACTCAAAGTCGTCGGAGTAGTCAGAATTAGGAGCAGAGACGACATTGGCATGAACAGGAGTCTGAGTGAGAAAAGCCTGTTGTCGAGCCTCAAAATCTAAGAGCATGGTAGTAACAGTGGTAAGATCATAGCGAGTACCATTGCTAAGACCAGCATTGATAATGGCAATGATTGGCTCAAATTCGGCAGTCAAGCCATTCAACAGATGCGAGATCTGATTGGAATCACTAACGGATTCACCTAAGACGGCCAAGTGATCACAGATCGATTTCATTTTCGCTAGGTAATCACACATCGAGAGCTCACCTTTTCGCTGAGTGGTCAATAAATTGCGATAGTGAAGGATTTTGGAATGTGACTTGTCGGAGAACAGACGGCACAATTTCGTCCAGATCTGCGCTGAAGTGTCAGCTCGACGAGCTCAGGGAGAATGTTAGGCGAGACGGTTGCAAGAAGCCATGAGGCTAATGCAGAATCGTTAACATCAAACGCTTCAAAATCAGGATTCGACTCCATCTTGCCATCGGAACCAGAGATCTGACATGGAGGAGCAACACCATCAAGAAAATGTTGCATACGGTGTTGTTTGACCATGAAGAATACTTGTTGTTTCCATGAAAGGAAATTGTTGTCGTCCAACCGAACGGTGATCTTCTTATTGGAGAAACCAGGAGAAGAAGACGCCGGTAAGGATACAGTGGTAGTGGAATTGCTGGAAGTCATGACGAGCCGTGAATGGCAGAACAGAGTTAACAAGGACGAGAAGCCGTGACCGGCTTTGATACCATGTCAACGAATACAAACAAAAGGAAGAAAACGAAAGAGAGGAAAGCGAAACGATAATCTGTATTTGATTGAAATTGAATAATTCTGAATACAAGTCTCACTTTTATAAAAGTGACTTTCGGTGCAGTGCAAGACACGTGACGGAACACGTCACTATAAGGACATTTGTACTAGTAATGTTAACACCCTGTTAACATTACTAGTACAGCTGTCCTTATAGTGACGTGTTCCGTCACGTGTCTTGCACTGCACCGAAAGTCACTTTTATAAAAGTGAGACTTGTATTCAGAATTATTCAATTTCAATCAAATACAGATTATCAGTTTCGCTTTCCTCTCTTTCGTTTTCTTCCTTTTGTTTGTATTCGTTGACACAAACTACGACCACGATTCTCCACCGCTTAACCAAGCATGCATAAGATTATAAGAATGGTGTTTATACAAAGGGGAACCATCAAAGGGGAAGATTGTGGCACTTTCCTAATCGGCAACCATAGGATGATCACTTGATCGGGTACCCCGTCAATTCCTTCCCCTATTTTCTACCTTTTTTTTTTTTGGCCACCCTTAATATATCCATAGTCATACACTGTATCTGGGCAGGCATCGTGCAGATGTGTGTCTGCGAATTGATAGCAATCCGACGGTAGTAGTCTTGCGTTGGCGATTGACATGGTTATTTAATTAGAGTTTTTAACTGTGAAACAGGTTCCGATAATTAAGTTGGTACTCTATCCCTCGTATTTATAATAGTTTAAGGATTAAGGTATAAAAATGTATATGTGTTTTATCTTGAGGAATGTCCAACGTGAAGTGTTTTTTTAGGTGTAAAAATACATACGTGGTTACATATTAGGTGCAAAAATATCGTTTGACTGTTAAATTTGACTTTTTTTAATGACGTAGTTTTAAAAAATGCAAAAATACATTTGGTTTGGAAAAAGGAGTGTCCAACATCAAGTACTTTTTTTTAATTTAATAATTTTACTTAATTAAAGAAAAATTATTATTTCTCTAGGTATAATTCTTGGAAGAGCAAATGTTTTATTTTCATAATTTATTTTCTTTTTAAAAAAATCCTTATTAAATTTTCTAATTAATAATTAATAAATGAATGTTTGTGCATTTGAAATTTGATATTATAAACATTATATTTAATTAAAACTAATTTTAATTTTTTTGATCTAACAAATTGAACCAAAAATTAGTAAATGATTTTTCAATCAAAACCGAACAATATTATTTAATTTTTGAAAGTAAATGAGTTATTTTTTGATAGAATAAATGAATTATATCTTTAACTATGTATTTTTCAAAAAATTAAAATATTTTTAAGTAAATATATTATTTATAATTTCAAATTTTAAATGCATAAATACTCATTTATCAAATATTAATTAGAAAATTTAATAAGGATTTTGAAAAAATAATAATAAATTATGGAAATAAAATTTTTACCTTTTTACCCATTGAAAAAATCCCCCTTCTCAAAATGATAAATCAAAAGAAAAAATTTCACTTTTGAGGAATTATACCTAGAGAAATAATAATTTTCGTTTAATTGAAATAAAATTATTAAATTTTAAAAAAAACATTTGCCTTAACTCTCTTTTGGACAAATCACATATGTATTTTTGCATTTTTGAAAGCCATGTCATCGACCATTCAGCAAAAAAGTCAAAATTAACCGTCAAACATTATTTTTGCACCTAATTTGTAACTATGCACTTTTGCACCTAAAAAAAATATATAGTGTTGAACGCTCTTCGGGATAAAGCACGTGCATTTTTGCACCTTAACCCATAATTAATAATCAAATTATGTAATTTAAAAAGTGGTTATTAGAATTAGTTAAAAATAATTAATATGTGAAAAATATATATATATATATATATATATTTTATTTTAAAGGATGACCTAGAGATAGAGTAAATGTAATTAAGTATTACTAACCTTTTTAATTAATGCAATATAATATCTATAATTAATGTGGAGAAAAAAATGAAAAAACTTATTAAATGTTTAGACAATTTTTATCAAACTTTTATAATAAAAAAAAATCAAGACAATTTAAATTTTAAACAAGAGGGAGTATAATATTAAAGTTATCTGATTTTTATTTATGAAGAACGGAACTTCTCTATCCACAAAGACCAATGCTTTTTTTTTTTTTTTTTTTTTTTTTTTTTTTTTTTTTTTTTATGGGGTTGCCGCCGGGAGATGCACCAAAATAAGAACAAAAAATAAAAAAATTATCGGATTAATGCAATTTCAAAAGTATTTCCCAATCTAATGCAGTCAATGGTCAGTGGCGTGAGGCTGACTCACGCCACTGCGCAGACTGCACAATGACGTGAGTCAGACTCACGCCACTGTGACATTTTAAAAAAAAACGAATTATTGAGTGGCGTGAGGCAATCTCACGCCACTCAATAATTATTTAATCGAAGGGGGTGACACGCCAGTCACCCCCTATATGTTAAAAAAAAAATTTATTATAATAATAATAATAAATAATGATAAAAACTTGAATCATTTAAAATTCTACTCCATTTAATTTGGAATCAAAAGAAAGAAAGTATGAGACTTAAATAACTTATTAAGAACGGTCTTTAAAAGATTACCCTGTTTTGGGATCTGTTGTTATAATTAAAAAATTACGTGGTACAATTTGTTTATAACAATGATTCCAAAATAAGGGTAATCTTTTAAAGGGCGTTCTTAATAAGTTATTTAAGCCTCATACTTTTTTTTTATTCCATTAAATAGAGTAGAGTTTTAAATCATTCTAGTTTTTATCATTTTATTATTATTATTATTATATTATATTATATATTATTATAATAATATTTTTTTTTTTTTTTTTACATATAGGGGGTGACTGGCGTGTCACCCCTTCAATTAAATAATTATTGAGTGACGTGTTCTTTTTTTTTTTTTTTTAAATGTAACAGTGGCATGAGTCTAACTCACGTCACTGTGTAGTCTGCGCAGTGGCGTGAGTCAGCCTCACGCCACTGACCGTTGACTGCATTAGATTAGGAAATACTTTTGAAACTACATTAATCCGGTAATTTTTTTGTTTTTTGTTTTTATTTTGGTGCATCTCCCGGTTGCCGCCGTTCGTAGACCATATCATTAAATGCGATTTGAATATTTCATTTCTTCCGTTCAACTTAAATTTCATTGATTTTTTCAAAAAAAACATTAAAATAAAATAAAAAATAATAGGCCGCTTTAGAAATAGCCTTTTTTCCCCCTGTAATATTGAAACAGAGTAACGTCAATTGTCCGGAGATTGAAGTGTCCAAAAAAAAACGATGAAACATTCATACAAAACAGGGAACGTGTTTTGAAATGAAAACAGTGTGGCTTGTAATTTTGGTGGAAAACAAAACAAGGGGGCAGAAATATTCAAAGTCATCAACTTGCAACCTTAGACAAACTACAAAACCCATCTTCGACTTGTATTATTTGATGTAAGGTCAACATTTCAAAACCCTCTTCATTAATAAAATATCTCGCAATCTAATCATATATTATTTTTTCTGGTTCTAAGTATAAGATAAAATTAACTTTTTTTAGAGAGATTAAGAAAGCTAAATAAGTTATTTGATTATATGTTATACATCATCATATTATATATATCAGTTTATATATTAGGTAAAAGAGTTTAGAGAAAAAATGATAAATATAAATATTTTAAAGTAATTTAATTAACTTCATTAATATCTCATAAAAATCAAATTTATTTTATACTTAGGAAAATGATCTAAAAAATTTAACTATTCTATGATTACCGTTTCGTTTCTTCTGTTACTTTCTAGACATATATGATTATTACCACTATATTTCTTCTATTACTTTCTAGAAACACATCGATGATCCATCTAGCCAGAACTTTTCCTTATTTTCTAGAGTTAACCCCATCACTGTTTTTGCTTCGCATGCAGTATTACTTTTAGCCATGAAGTTGCAATTGCGCACGTGCGTGTGGGTCATGGGTTGAAAATTATAATAAACCGGACCCACAAGGCCACAAGATATATCATATATGCATTTGCCTCTCTCGCTGGCACAAGCACAAATGTGTTTAACGTTGTCCCATCCATCTTTGGTTTCAACGAAAATTGAATTTCGCCACCGCTAATTATGTTTCAATGCATAGAGAGCATGATGAACTCAAAGGACGACATGCATGAACAATATTTGTTAAAAGAAAGAGACGTAGCACATATAGAGTTTGGGGTTTATTATTTTACAAAAGGACTCATCCCATGTTTTTGTTCGATCCCTTTCCTAAACAACCACACATTCATCGGTGGGCACATTAGTGTGCAACTCATGAAAGAATTATATTTTGTTTCATTAAAAATGAAAAACACAAGCGCAGCTAATTAAGATCATAAATAATAGCATAGAAAAATTATCACACACTCTTCTAATAAAATGCTGCCGCTGCCGCATTAGTACAGTCACTCATGGGATTTATACTGAAAATAATTCAAATACGATGAAAAAGTTTCAAATCAAGAAAATTAGATATCATAATGAAGAGAGAAAATTTAGATGTATTAAAAAAAGAATGTACTAATTCATTTTATTCAAAATATAATCATTAAATAGACTATATATATCATCCCTAGCTACTATGAAATTAATGGAAATATGTGTGTTGACAAACGTATGATAAGAGCAATACAAAATTTTACAGAGGAGAAACAAATTACCGAGCAGTCTTTTCATTTAGTTTAATTCATATATCTATATACAAGACTTTGAGATGGGTCTCTATCTACATGTCATACGTACCATGTGGATAACATTTTCGTGTACATATATTGTCTAAGTATATTAGCTAGGTAGAAACAAACGGAGGAGTCTTTTCATTTAGTTTGATTCATATATCTATACAAGACTTTGAGACGGGTCTCTATCTACGCGTTTCTTATGATTAAGTGTTAACGTGTGGATAACATGTTGGTGTACATATATTTTCTAGGTATATTAACATAAGAATAAGCAAATTATAGATAAAAATAAGATATATATATATATATATATATATATATATATATATAATTGAATGATGAAAATCGTGATTAACTTATTATCAAGAAAACTAATCTTTTAGTCATTGAAAGTTGGACTCACTGTACTCAATTTCTAAAGTTTTAACTAATTTTTTTATTATTTATAGTCTTGCCCTTATCTTCCATAACTCATAACTCAAAACTCAGTCCGCAATGAGTCATCCAACTCAGCTGAACGTGAATTTTACATCAAATAAGAAAGACTGAATTGAATTCAAGAAGACAAACTGGGTCTTCAAGTCGCGGCTTCTCTCTGCCTTGCCACCTTGGTGGCTCCAGGCAAAGGCAACAGTGACTATATAAGATTTGGACATTGATGGTGATGTAGCAGTAATCTATAAGTATATAAATGAGATGAAGTAGAACTACCCTACAAATCTGCTTTGCATAGCAAGGGGATTTTTCAATTAATCGAAAATGACATTTTGAAACCTGAAAAAAAAAAAAAAAAAAAAAAAAAAAAAAAAAAAAAAAAAAAAAAAAAAAACCATTAGAAATATTTTTTTAACTGTTTTCTCATTACCTTTGGTGGAAGGAGATCGCAATCTATGTCAAGACTGATAGGAATGAGTGAGTGATGTGGAACCAATATCAGAAAGGAAGTGCATGATCCAAAAAAAAAAAAAAAAAAAAAAAAAGGATCTAAGCCCTTTATTCTTGGAAGGGACTACTTGAACGAACAACCAGCTCGTCGAGGAGGCCAGCAATATCGCTAAATAGTGGATGGCTGTCGACTTCAAGACCCACTTCGTCTTCTTGAATTAACGTCTGCTATGTGGCAGTACGTGAAGGAAATCTCAATTCAGTCTTTTTATTCAATGTAAAATTCACGTTCAGCTGAGTCGGATGACTCGTCTCTTCTTGATCTATGAGTTATGAATAATCTCTCATCTTAAATATAAGACTTAGTTGATTTTTTTTTTTTTTTTGGAGAGATTAAGGAAGCTAAATACTATGTAAGTCGTTTAATCATATTATATGTCGTGTATAATTACATTATATATCAGTTTATAACTCATACAAATTAGTTTGGAAGAAAAACGATCAATATAAATACTATAAACTAATTTAATTAGTTTCTTTAATCTTTTTTTTAAAAAACTAATTGTGTCTTATATATTTAGGATCAGAGGTAGTATATGATAAAAAAAATTAGGGCTGAGTTTCAAGCTAGCCAACGACTACATTATAAGTGAGATAAAACTTCAAGAACCTAAAGATTAATTTTTCTGCTCTTAGTTAAATTTTAGAAAGTCATGAACATTCACAAAATACCATCCTATTTATAAAAATTTGGTCTAATTTTTGTAATATAAATCCGGATTAAGATTAGTAAGGGGGGAGAGCCAAGAGAAATTTTTGGCCATTACTATATCTATATTATATTGCACAACGTTTTCAAACAACGCTAGCACAATATATAATAATAATAGCTATCAAGTTGGCCAACAAGAAAACTATTAAATAAACGTCACTCCAATTCAATGAAAGATAATTAATGACCGTGGACTATTTTTAGCTTATTACTTGAAAAGTCTATACCGTTTATGTATACTTTTCCATCGGTGATGAGAAACAACAACATATGAGGGTTTATATTTTAGGGGCAAGTAATATTCAAAGAGATGGTGCCTGTTTGGCTTAGTAATATAAACTATTTTTCTAACGTAATTTATAATATACTGTATAAGTATGTAAAAAGAGTTTTACCTCAATTTACGTGAAATGGCAACTCAGTCAATCACATATGCGTATATAAGGCCAGGCACTAGCTACACTCAAAGTAGCAACACTGGCAAAGTTTCAATCTAAATCCATCATGAATATTATAACAGCCATGGGTTCCCTCCTTGTTCATCTTCAACCTCTAGGCATGGTCGCATGGCCATGTTGTTCGCAATCCCAATCATCCTCTTGCTGGGTCTGTTCTCTCGAATAATTAGTAATATTCTAATTTTGTAATATAAATCCGGATTAATATTGATGTGGGGAGATCAAAGAGAAATTTTTGGCCATTAGTCTCTCTCTCTCTCTCTCTCTCTATATATATATATATATATATTGTACAACATTTTCAATTGAAGCTAGCACAATATAATACTATCTCTAATCCTAAATATAAGATAAAGTTAAATTTTTCGGGAAAATTAAGGAGGCTAATTAAATTATTTTAAAATATCTACATTTATTTATTTTTCTCTAAATTAATTATTTTAACTAATAAAATGATATATAATATAAAAATTCACAAAATATGATATGTTTAAGTAACTTATTTAGTTTCCTTAATTTTTCTAAAAAAATCACCTATGTTTTATATTTAAAACTGGAGGGAGTAATAACTATCAAGTTTGCCAAAAAGAAAACTATCAAATATACGTCACTCCAATTCTATAAAAAAGATAATTAATTACCGCAACCAATATTATATTAATGAAGTAGACTATTTTTAGCTTATCACTTGAAAAGTCTACGCCGTATATGTATACTTTTCCCTTGGTGAGAAACAACATACGGAGTGTTTATATTTTAGGGGCATGCAAGTAATATTCAAGGAGGATAGCAAATATGCGTGAATAAGACCCTTGCACCAGCTCGTGTATATAAGGCCAGGTACTAGCTGCTCTCAAAGTAGCAACACTCGCAAAAGTTGCAATCTAAATCCATCATGAATATTATACCAGCCATGGATTCCCTCCTTGTTCATCTTCAACCTCTAGGCATGGCCATGTTGTTCGCAATTCCACTCATACTCTTGCTGGGTCTGCTCTCTCGTATAATTAGTACAAGACCACCCTACCCTCCTGGCCCGAAAGGCCTTCCCATCATAGGCAACATGACGATGATGGACCAGCTCACGCACAGAGGCCTGGCCAAGCTGGCCAACAAGTACGGCGGCGTCCTCCACCTCCGGATGGGCTTCCTCCACATGGTAGCCATCTCCGACGCCGAAGCCGCCCGCCAGGTGCTTCAGGTACACGACAACATCTTCTCCAACCGCCCGGCCACCATAGCCATCAGCTACCTCACCTATGATCGGGCTGACATGGCTTTCGCTCACTACGGCCCCTTCTGGCGGCAGATGCGTAAGATTTGCGTCATGAAGCTCTTCAGCCGCAAGCGCGCTGAGTCGTGGCAGTCGGTGAGAGAGGAAGTGGAGAGTGTGGTCCGTACGGTGGCGATGAATACAGGGAAGAAAGTGAATATCGGCGAGTTAGTGTTTTCACTGACGAAGAATATAACTTACCGGGCGGCTTTCGGGTCAACCTCGCAGGATGGACAGGGCGAGTTTATTGCAATACTTCAGGAGTTCTCCAAGTTGTTCGGAGCTTTCAATATGGCGGACTTTATACCGGGTCTCGCGTGGGTCGACCCGCAAGGTCTCAACGACAGGCTGGCCAAGGCACGTGGCTCGCTGGACAGCTTCATAGACAAGATCATCGACGCACACATGAATAACAAGAAGCAGCCTGATGAAGAAGGTGATATGGTGGATGAGTTGCTGGCTTTTTACGGGGAGGGCGAATCAAAAGTCAGCGAATCGGACGATCTACAGAACTCCATCAAACTCACCAAGGATAACATCAAAGCCATCATCATGGTATGACGTATTGAAAATTGTTGCTCAGTTAAATTAGCTAAAGCAATTTGGATTTATTAGTATATACTTTATAGTTTTATGATAGTTCAGTACAGTATCTGTGCACCTCTACTTCCTTTCTTTTTTTGTGTGGGCCAAAATTTGTGCCACTTGGGATATTTTGCGCACTGACATGAAATAATTAAACTTTGTGTCATAGAGTTGTGGTGCCGGAAGGAAAACAGATAAGGATAAGCAGGTTTCTAAAGGGACTCGTAGGTCACTGTCACTTGGGGGAACCAGTTTCCCTACCTATCTCAAGATAGATAGGGGAGAGTTTTTCAGATCTGAACCATCCGATTTGATCCGGGACGGTTCAAATTTAATTTTTTTTAAAATGAAAAAATCATTTTTTAAAAAATGTTAGTTGAAAAATTATCTTTATTTTATATTTTCTACCTATTAAAGTAATTATTTTTTAAAAAAATAAAAAGTAAAAAAAAATTAAATCTAGACCATCCAAATCCCATCTGAGACGGTCCAGATGGAAAAAGCTCTCCCTACCCATCTTTGAGATGGGTAGGAAAACTGATTCCCACTTGGGGGTGGGCTTGTAATAAATCGCAACTCATGAAATAAAATTATGATTAGTTTTTAAAATTTTAGTTAGAATGGGATATTAGTATGTGAGTTTAATTAATTGGGTTTTATGAATTGAATCAGGATGTGATGTTCGGAGGCACAGAGACGGTGGCGTCGGCGATAGAGTGGGCCCTGGCGGAACTAATGAGGAGCCCGGAAGATCTAAAGAGGGTCCAACAAGAAATGGCGGAGGTGGTGGGTCTTGATCGGAGGGTGGAAGAGTCCGACATCGAGAAGTTGACGTTCCTCAAATGTTGTTTGAAAGAGACGCTGCGCCTCCACCCGCCGATCCCGTTGCTCCTCCACGAGACGGCGGAAGACGCTGTGGTTTCGGGCTATTTCGTTCCGAAGAAGTCACGCGTGATGATCAACGCGTGGGCCATCGGGAGGGATCGCAACGCGTGGGATGACGCCGACAGCTTCAAGCCGTCGCGATTCCTGGGGGAAGGCGTCCCCGATTTCAAAGGGAGCAACTTTGAGTTCATTCCATTCGGGTCGGGTCGGAGGTCCTGCCCCGGGATGCAACTGGGGCTCTACGGCTTGGAGCTCTCCGTGGCTTACCTTCTCCACTGTTTCTCGTGGGAGTTGCCGGACGGCATGAAGCCAAGTGACATGGACATGAGTGACGTCTTCGGACTCACCGCTCCTAGGGCGAGTCGACTCATCGCCGTCCCCAGAAAGCGCTTGGTGTGCCCTCTCTTTTAAGGGACCTTGAATCGTACGTGAACCCCGTGAAACAGGTCTGGTTTCTATGTTTTATTTTTATTATTTTTTAAAGAAATAAATTATATTTCAATTATACATAAATATGAAAAGAACCGTTTAAAAAAAAAAAACAAGAAAGAAACAATAATTGTAATTTGTATAGGTGGCAAAATAGGGAGGGTCGAATGAGAGGATTTGATTCTTCTGCTACGTGGTTGAACTTTATATGAATTTCCTACTGTAATAATATCCCCTGCTTTTGCTTTTGGGATCATTTGTCCTTTGCAAGTAAAGCTATTCAACAGCCTTTGTTTTTTTCCCTTGCCAAGGCAAATTTGGAGAAAATGTCGTTTCTTGATTTGAAGAAACAGAAATTTATGTGAGACAAAGACAAGAGATTAGAAGGATATGGTAAATCTTAACTTTGAATCTGAAATTTATTTGAATGGACTAATTAAAACAATTACTCAGTGCTACTTGAATTAATATATATATAAATGTTAGGATTAGATGCATCCCTGCACACATGTAGGATGTGGTAAATTTGGAGAAAATGTCGTTTTCTTGATTTTAAGGAACATAAATTTATGTGAGATACAGACGAGATTTAAAGGAACTTATATCTCTTAACTTTGAATTTGAAATTTGTTTGAATGAACTATTTCTTCTCTTTTTTATAAGCAATTTTCTTTTTTCGGAGTTGATTCTTTTTATAAGTAACTTTCTCCTCATATCTTAAAATTAGAACACTTTTTCATTTTATAACCCTATTATATACATATCTTTATCCCCACTAATTATTTTTCATTTATTATTTATTACACATCTCTCTTATCTTATATTAATACTCTCTTATATTTGTTATTCATTCTCTCCCCTATGCTCATTTCATAAATAAGGTCATACTTGGAAGAAATATAGCATTTTTTTAAACATATTTATTGTATTTAATAATCTTGACTGCTAGTTCATCTTGTGCAATAAGAACAAAAGTTGATTATAAAAAGAAGTAGAGGGAATAATTAATACAGTTAATCAATACTATTTGAATTAAAATACTCCATTTGATCCTAAATATAAGACAAATTTGATTCTTTTAGAGTGATTAAGGAAGCTAAATAAATTATTTAATCATATCATATATTGTGTATCATTAGATTATATTTCAATTTATATGTTAGGTAAAATAGTTTGGAAAAAAGAGTATATAAATATTTTAAAATAATTTAATTGACTTTCTTAATACTATATCAAATTCTAAATATAAGACATAGTTTTTAATGCATTTGTAACTTCTCATCCAACCTAACCTAATTATTTGACCTATTGTCATGTATTCTCTGAGGCTTTATGTTCAATTCAATCATTTTAGCATCCATCTTGGCATAGCCATCAGCATCATGTTCTGGGGTTGGCATCCTATGATTTTGTTGTTCCTCTTCCCTTTTTATTTTGAGCAATGAATTTTCGCCTTGTATGGTCTCAACAGCGTCCAGAGGCTGTTAAGGTTTCTGCTTGACCAGGTTTATCTCTTGGAAACTGAGAAACAAGATATTAGACAACTAAGAATTAAAAGACCATTCTTCACTAAATAATAATTAACCATAATATTTTCACAAAACAGGATTAACAAGTGACTATTTCCAAAACACACACAAGAATCCAAGGTACAAATTCCTCCTACAAACCCACTATTGAAAATCCAGAACTCTAGACAAATTTAACGAAAAGAAAAATACATAGCCCACGAATCTTACAACACGGATCCCATAACACACGGTCTACACAAAACATTTTCCACACAAGATTTGATTGTGGATCCACAAAAATATTATAGTGTATAAAATAAAGTATTCGATCTAACTGCACATAAACAGTCATAGTATTACAAAAACATGAGTGTCCTAGGATGGCAACATAGGAATCCATACGACATTAATACCAAAAGAAGCTTACAAAGTTTGCAACCTTATGCCTTTGGCTGTTTCCCTTGGCTTCTAGTAAAATTAGAGGTCTCGTCTGAAAAATATTGATAATGACAGGGTGAGACATAAAGTCCCAGTAAGCAAAATTAATTTATCAAACATGCAGGAAACGATTGCAAGTCAGAGAAGCAGGTTTACTAACATAATTATAAAATCACAAGTAAATAGTTAATTAATGCATAATAATTAACAATAATTAGAACCATCTCCACTCATCCATCGCGCTCCTCCTTATATCGTCCGGACGTGGTACAACCTATCAGTGCTAGTATACTTGGCCACAATTAGATAGTCACTTCAAGAATACTGTCCCCTCTCATGCTACCACCAGTATACCGTAAGAGGGAGGTGTCCGCCCAAAGCACTCAGCTTAAATTCCAGGTCAGGAATGAGAGAGCCAATTGACACAATTTCACCCTTAATCTCTTCCACACAATCAACATATTTCATATCAAATAAAGAATGTCACTATAATTTTGAAAAATATCATACAATATATTATTCCATATACAACATTCCATAACAAACATCATAACAACAATATCTTACAAAATTTGTTACTTTATATACAACATTCTACAACAAACATCATAACCATGACAACAATCACAATCTCAATAACAATATTCACTTTTATAGATATATATTGCAAAATACATTGCTTCACTGAAATAATGTCATATTCAATGTACACATAATTTTTCAAACCACATACAAGTAGCACATATGAAAGTAAAATTTAGAAAACACCTTACAGTCCAAAATAAACATATAAAATAAATTAACCCTGGTTACCTCAATCCAAACTAAACCTTATCTTGAGAAATAAAACACGAACAATCACTGATTACAAGAAAGCTCTATATTATCACAATTATAACTTATATAACTCAAAATACTCAAATTTCAAAACTAAACCGATTAGTCCTTCAAATTGCAAAACTAAACCGATTAAAATTTCAATAATATCTCCATTAACCCAAAATAAATTATTCATAAAACTTTTAGTTGGTAGAAATATCAAGCAGGATATAAATCCTAAACTTCTTTAATAGACAAATTAATTAAAACTCCTATAACAACCAATCAACAAATCTAAACCGATTGAACTAGTTATTAATCATAATATACATATATACAGTCATCTATCGTCAAAACTTAATACTTTTTTAAAATCTTAACCTCAAAATTTGCACCAACCAACGCAATATTACCTTCATTAGAAAGATAAAAATATGTGAACCAACTTTCATGGAGGAAGTTTGTTAAAAAGAAGTTAATTTAACTACCTAAATGATCTTATAAGATAAATAAGATACTTTAGAAAACCAAAATATTCTCCATCTTCTTCTCTTCTTCTTCCTTCTCACTTTCACTCATTCTCCATCTCGTTTCCCTCTCTCACGGCCACACATCAACACACATATATAGAAAAAGAGGGAGGGAGCGTAATAATATCCCCTCCCCAAAATTTTTTTTGGTCCTTTTATGAGGTTTTTTTTTTTCTTTTTCATTTCATTTTTCATTTTCATTCATTTTTTGTCCTTCTCCCACAATTATAATAATCATATATAATTATTTCATATCCTAAAAATAAAATTAGAATGTGATAAAGAAGGCATCTAAAGGCACCCAAACACACAAATCAACAACTTGAAGAAAACAAGGAGAGGCCTACTTTAACCCGCTGCCTGAAAAGGAGATATCTTCCATGTGTTCTTTTACCTCCAAAATGAACTATCATGTCACATTGCAAACACACAGAAGTTCCATCTGTCTCGCAATAAAAGAAAGCTACATCCAGATGCAAAAGCAAAAACGAAAGGATAAGGCATATGAGAACAGGGGAAGCAGAGAAAGAGAGGGTGGTGAAAATTGCCTACCAGGCGCATTCTCATAAATTTCACAGCGTGGCACATCACTTGGACTCGCAAGGCCAACCCTGATATGCGGCTAGCTAGCTTATTACACGTGAACCTGTCACTCCAACAGTTAAAATGTTGAACCAATTCTTAATAGATGTTGAGCAGGAATATGAAGACCAGGCAAGAAGAAGAACTTGGACTTCAAATTTACATAGGCTTAGAGAAAAATCGATCCAATCAACTAATCAAGTGTGTTCATACGGAGCAGCACACCCAACCCAAATGGCCACCAGTTTTCTATTGATGGATTTCTCCAAGTTTTAGCAAATGAGTTCAATAGAACATTATTCATTTATTGGTAAAAGTAAAACACAGTATGATCAGTGGTTTAAAAGAGATGTTGCGTATTGTTGAAATCTATCTCCTAATCGACAACGTGATCTCGAGGGTATTCAGGAAAACACAAGTAGAGCTTGCTTTCTGACTTCATTATTTGATATAGGTATTAAGGGTAAACTAAAATAAGGATTACCACAAAAAAAGGTATCTTCTCGTCGCAGGCACCGCAGAGCGCCGCCGATGAATTCGATGGCGGCAGCGCGCTCACAAGCGTCGCAAAGCGTTCGCATAGTTGAATCCACCTCCAAGTTTCACTGCTTTTACCCAGAAATACAAAATAAAGCGGAAGTCAGACGCCAGAAGAAACACTTGAATTTACTAAATCAATCAAAACAGAGCAAGACAGAGCTCACCAAGTCTATGTGGGTACGAGAGTGGTTTTTGTTTTCCTCAAGGTTGAGTAGTGTTGTATTGCCGGCTGTTGCTAGTGGAGGTGTTGCTTGAGCATGAGCCTGATAATGATGATGATGATGATGATGGGAAAGGAGAAGGGCTTAGATTTTTGATTAATTGATTAGCGATTAGATCAAGAGATCGGATAAAGAGAGGATTTTGGGTTGGAAGGTGGGGTTAGGGAACAAGAGGCGATTCGAGAAGGGATTTGATGTGGTAGGTTTTGGGTTCAGATTCCAGTTTCTCTCTTACATGCTTTTTAGGTGATCGTTCCTTTAATTAGATAGTTGAAACATTTTTTTTTTTTTTTTTAAATTTTTTTATATAATCTATTTATTTAGATTAAACTATATGTTGCATCCTAAAATTTTTTTTTGCATCCAATATTTCAAATTAATTAATTTTTAATCCTATATTAGAAATATTTTCCCGTAACACCATATCATGAAAATTAATTAATTTGAGATATTGGGTGCAAAAAAATTTCCACAATACAACATATAGTTTAATCTAAATAAATATAATATATAAAAAAAAAAAAAATGTTTCAACCCTCTAATTAGAAGGATAAGCACCTAAAAAATATATAAAAGAGAAGTATGTAATGTGAATTCGGTGGGTTTTTAATGTAAGCGAAAGACACAAATACACAATAAATGAGCGTGTCAACTACGTTTGTCGAAAACCTTACTTCGTAGCTACGAATTCTAGGCTAAATTTTTGGGGCAGGCAAAACCACTCGCATTTTTCTCACCCACCAGTTCAGATATCTCAACTTGTCTGTTTTATCTTTCTACCCCTAAATTACCTTACCTTTTGTGGCCATCCATCCACAAGGATCCTCTTTGTTTCACCTAATTCATCTCCTTTAGTTCCCTGCACTAATCCTGAACCCACATAATCTGCAAACCCTGTATCTGCAAGCCCTGTATGGGATCATCTAGAGGCAGAACTAGAATTTTTTGTTTGTATCCGCACTATCCCCAAATTGTTTTTTAAGGAAAGTTTTAAAGTGAAGACTGTGAAGTGTGGCTCTGTGTGGACATGTGCGTAAGTGTGGCTCCGCCACTGGCTCCAACTAAACAAACCTAAAAAAGACAGAATAAATAAGGATTCAACAGAGCCAGAGAAAAAATTAAGAAACTGGTCGCGAGCACAATGTTGTATCAATTCCTACATAAGATTCTAAATGTTTATCATAAGGCCCACGAAGCTTGAAATCCAAAATTCCTTCCATCTTGCAGTCTTTGTGATTAACATATTGGCTTATAATGCACAATTCAAAATAAAAAGGAGGAACCTTTATAAAGCTAAGCAAACATTTCCAAGTCAAATTTTAGTTCTAACAAGTAAAATGTAGTTGAACTAAGTTATAAAGGAGAAGGCAAAAGTTAGCCCTTAAAGAATGCAGGTTGCATCATTGGGAGTGACATATATAGCACTCACAAGAGCGTTCAATCAAATTTTAAAAAAAAAAAATTGTGAATTTCCTTGAATTGTAAATCTACAACTAGATGACATTTTCAGTGAACAACTGCAAAATTAATCCACGTGAAATTTGAAGGATAGATGATAAATGGTGCCTTATTTTCTTTTAACAAAACAAAAATTTTCTTATCAATCTATTTTCTTTTCCGGTGCGAACCAAACGCATCGAGGTAAAATATTTTTCATTCCATTCCATTCTTTTCAATTCAATTCCTTTCCTTCCTATATTTTCTTTGATCCAAACGTGACCTTAGCCTTTACATTTATCATGTTGATTTGTTTTTTGGGAAAAAGACAACCAGGTCCCAAGAACCCCATGGACTTTTTTGATATCATTTGTATTGAATCAAAATCCAAGTTTTTAAATTTTGTTGTGAATATATAACACTTCCTGTTGTGAATATAGCTTTTTCTGTTGTGAATGGTCAGGTTTTAAATTTGGTTGTGAATATATCACTTCCTGTTGTGAATCTAGCCTTTTTCTGTTGTGAATGACCTCTGTACGCTAAGGGACTTGAATTTGAAACAAAATCCAGGTGTTTAAATGTTGTTGTGAATACATCACTTCTTGTTGTGAATATAACTTTTTCTATTGTGAATGATTATGTTTCTAAATTTTATTGTGAATATAGTACTTGTTGTTGTCAATACAAATAATATCAAAAAGTCCCTAAAGACTTTTTTGATATGTGAATATCGGTTGGGATTTTTTTGTTATTTTTTATGGTCCTTGGGACCTAACTATTATTTTCCCTTATTTTTTTCTTCTTGGGGTTACATTCCCGTTTTGGACTTTTGATTTGGAGTTTAGAACCCAAGACTAGCCCAAAGTTGCAAAAAAGCATTTACTATTTTTTTTTTTGGGATAATATATGGGTTTAACGTTTGTCATGTGACTTGACATAAGGTATTGTCAAGTCACCCCAAAGCTACGTCGTTTTAAGAGTTCACTAATTTCTCTAACCTCAAAATTATGTCGTTTTGTGAGTTTGGAGAATTAATGAAGGATATTTTGATATTTTTGTTTTTGTATTTATTATACAAAATTTATCAAAACACCCTTCATTAATTCTCCTAACTCTCAAAACGACGTAGCTTTTTAGAGTGACGATAAATTATTTACTAGTTACTACACCTTTTTTTTTTGGGTATGAAAGGAGGCATAGCCTTTAAATTAAAACCGAACAAGTGGGGAATTTAATCCCATACAATCTTGGAGAACTAATGCCCTCAAGGAATAAGAACAATGCTCAATAAAAACAGAATGCAAACTAGAGTCTCTAGCCAGACCATCAGCAACCTGATTTTGGTGTCTTGAAACATGGACTAATTTAAGCTCCCATGGACGACACATAAAAGCCTTGATCTTATACCATTGTTTCTTCCTGATTTACTAGTAAATCAGCAATCTTTTTTTCTTTTTTTTTTTTTTTTTTAGATGGCCTAAGCCAGAAAGTTAAATAAAAGAAAGATTACACAGAAAGGGAATAAATCCCATACACTCTTGATTAATCCCAAAGGACAAGCACTAATAATCTCAGTTTTTTTTTTTTTTGGCTATAAAATAATCTCAGATTTCACAAGACTAGCCAAAAAATCAGCCACACGATTGACCTCCCTGGGAATATAACAGATAGAGACAGCCCAGCTCCTCTCCACCAAGCCCCTTATTTGACGGACCAGGAGGCAACCAGAATTAGAGGAAGTCTCAAGCAAACAGTTAACAAGATCCAAGGCATCTGATTTACTAGTTACTACCCCATAACTCAAACATTGGAGGTGCCAGTCCAATCACGTCATCCAATATTCATATAATACAAATATAATTATCAAGTCTGTGATTTAATTTTTTTTTTCCAATACCCTTTGCAGCCAATTTATATTTAAGACAATCCTATTTAAATCTAAGTGAAATATCGAAATCTAAATCTAGGCTTACTCTTTCAATAAATTCTTAATTAGGCCAAGAGGCCTCATTTGAAATTTCTGAATGTTGTCAAAAAAATCAGAATGCCTCATATAATTAAAAAAGAAAATTGAAGGTAGGTGTAAATGTAATGATTATTTGAACTAAATTCAATTGGGTTTTTCCCAATAAAACAACTGAAATATTAAGATAAAATAATGCATGATAACGAATCAAAGATTTATGGAATTTTTTTTGAGATATATTAAGATTAATTTTACGATTATGCAAATTACATTGAGGTTGATTAATTCATCTTCAATGTTTCTCTAAGAAAAATAATCTGTTATTCATGTTTCAACTCATTCAATTATCATTGTTTTGGTTTAAAATTAAAAGCATAATCCTTGAGATAATGATAATAATAGCATATGATTATTTGCATCTGTACAAACTATCCATACTGTAAAATTTGCTCAATTCAATTATGGCTTTTTAGTCCTTTTTTATTTCCACAATGGAAATGTGATATTGACTAAATCTTGAAGACCAAAATTCAAGACGAATTGATTAGCCCAGCATGATTTGCGAAATTGTAAAGTTAATATTTTTTTTGTTTTTTCAGTTACTTGTACTGTTTAAAGAAGAGAAAATCTCAATTAAATCTTTTTCAAACAATTAAAAAAGAATTAGGCCTACGACTATTTTCAATTTTCATAACTACAAAGGTTCATTTTGGTCTTTCAACAATATTTAGAAATCTCTAACGAGGCCTCTTAACCTGATTAAGAATTTGTTAAAAGTGTCGGCCTAAATTTAGATTTTAGTATTGCAGCTGACTTTAAATATTTTTACTATTTATTGTTATTCAAAAACAATTTATTTTAATGATTTTTCTCATTTCAATATATAAAAATCACTTGCGAGCTTTCCCCCATTCTATTATATTCTGCCTTCAAGAACAGACGTTGAACATTTAAATGCCACAATTTTTTTACTTGACCTGTGGAGTCTTTCAACGTGAAAACTGGATTGTCTTTGTCAGTATGTGTTTTTATAATTAAGATACACTACTCATTTACGAACAAGAACAACACAGCGGCTTTCTGTAAGATGAATATTATATTATATACTACATTAATAGATGTACGTCTTGAGAGTTAGAAAAAAAGAAGATGATTACCCATTTCTTTTTTGCCACTGTCGTTTAGCATTTGGCGAGCCGATAATGATAAGCAATTAGGCCATTGATCGCTGTTAATTAATGATCAAACTTAAGCGTTTAACAATTATAATCATTCACATTTGTTTAATTTGTCGGTGTGCTATCAACTACTCATCTCTAATTTATTGACTATCCCTTCCTCCCAACTAATCCACCTCAACCACACCCCTGATCTCTCCTCCCCAACATTCAGCATTAACTCCTTTTTTCTCATCTCATATTTATTTTTTGTCATTTACTCCATCGGTTATTTTTATAAGCAATTTTTATTTTTATTGCGAAAAAGGAACTGCGATTAGAATAATTAAAAATGATAAATGTGTAAAAAATGTCATGTTTATTTTAAATATCCCCATATTTATGAAAAAAACATATGAGAGAGTATGAGTATAAAATATGTGAGAGAATATATAATAAATGAGGAAATAAAAGAGAATTAGCAATGAATGAGAGATAATTAATATAAAGATGTGTATTTAATAGGGGTAGAAAATAAAAACTTTGGAAAAAGATGACGAGGAAGACGCACGATGGTTGTGACGGAAAAGACGAGGGAGGAAGACGAGCGCGAACCACGTGAAGGAGGACGGCGAAGGAGTGGGCGATGACGGAGGAGGTCGACGATGAAGGTCTCAGCCGCATCCGAAATGAAGGTGCGAGAGTAGAAGGAAGACAAATTGAAATGAAATGAAGTGGGGGAAGAAGAAAAAAGTCGTGTTGTTTGTGTGGGAGGCTTTTGAAGTCTAAGTTTAAAACTTAGACTCAAAAGCATGATTTTTGGAGTCTAAGTTTAAAACTTAGACTCCAAAAGCGTTGTCTCTCACGCGGCCCCACATAACCCCCGCACCACGTGACCCCCCGCTCCACGACGTGACCTTTTTCTCGCCGTATGCGACATCATTTTAGGAGTCTAAGTTTAAAACTTAGACTCCAAAGATGTCTCTCGCGGCCGCACACATAACCCCCTGCCGCACCACGTGACCCCCTGCTCCACGACGTGACATTCTTTTCTGTTGTACGACATCATTTTTGAAGTCTAAGTTTAAACTTAGACCCAAAAGGTGTCTCTCTCGAGACTTTTGGAGTCTAAGTTTTAAACTTAGACTCCAAAAAGTGAACTTTTAATTACAAGAATGCCACCGCCTTTATTTTTACTACCTTTTTTTAAGGACGTCTTTTTGGGACGCGAAAACCATTTTTTGTAGTAGTGTCTCTGCCCCCTCTTTGGAATCCTCGACAAAGTTCATCCGCCTCCTCACCGACTCACACTCAACTCCACCTCTGAGGGCTTCACCATCTTCCTCTGACTGACAATGCCTTTCAAAATCTGAAGTCCGGCGCCATTAACCTCACCGATGAGGAGAAAGCTCAACTCATTCTCTACCATGTTACTCCCAAGTACTATTCCCTGAGTGACCTTCACTGTTAGCAACCCGGTTAAGACTCAAGCCACCGACAACGATGGAAGCTGGGGGCTTAATTTCGCCGGACAAGGGAACCATGTCAATGTATCCATCGGAGTGGTGGAGACAGTTAATAACGCTTTGAGGAATATAGTTACAGTTCTTAATCTACGGTTGTTTTCATGGCATGAAAATAAGGAAGATGGGAAGTGAAGCACCGAGTTGGGTTGATCGGTGGGGAGCGGGGAGGGGCTTGGTGCTATGGAAGATGATGCCATGAGATCCCAAAATGACACAGCTAATAACAAGAAAGAGAAATTTGGTTTTGCTTCCAAAGCCAAAATAGTTGCTCGCCTGCTTTGGTTTGTGTACAGAAGATCAAGACAGGGACTTGTTCTTTTGTCAAATGGATCAAACATAAAAAAGTAACAGAAGTTTGATATAGTTGACGGCGCACTACTACAAAAACCCTAAAAATCGACCTAAATAAGACCCAATTAACGTCCTTTTCATAGGGACGTGCGGGAGGGTGACGCGGTTTTGGTGATATTTGGCGTTTGAATATAGTTCGGTGTCAGCCTAATAAGCGACCTGAATACCTTCAGGACGCCTCATAATAGGCGACCTGAACACAATTCAGGTCGCCTATTATGAAGCGACCTGAATTATAGCCTATAGAAAACTCCGCAAGTCTGCACGTCTTGCCGTATCAAGTAATAAAGAGTAAGTAAGATATCGTTCATGAGGACTTAACACCTACAACTTCGTTAAGCATTAATATCACAATTTCATTTAAGTTGAGCAAATCAGATTGAATTTAATTAATAAAAGAAATCAAACTAAAATTAAAATAATAAAAACTACCACACTAATCGGCGAGCAACCGAAGTCACTAATCCCTTATTTGTTTCCTAGATTTTATTCTCACTAAGTTAATTTTGACTTAATTTACTCACTAATCTAGAGTATTAATGTCTATAAATGCCTTAGGTCCATTTATATCCCTATCTTAATTAATTATGTAATGCCTCACACAACTAAATAAGATGCATTTTAGATCGAGCTCACTCTAATTTGATTATCGGAGCTTAGGTATATTCCTATCCTAGACGCAAATTAGATTAAAACCTAATTACTCATTAAATTTAAACCTAATTCCACATTATTTAATCCCAAGGTCAATTTAGGATTCCTCTTCCAAGTTCAACCCTAAATCCCCAAAACATGCTCGATGGTGATCAATCAATAAGCAATAATAATAAAGATAAGATTAAATAAACTGAAATAAATTAATCAAAAATAATTCACGGGAATAATCTCTAAGTCTCAAACAAGTTCATAGATCCCCCTAGGTTGAAAAGAAAATTTAGCCACACATGGCTAAAATCAAATTCATAATAAAGACTTCGGGTTAAAGAATAGAAAGAGCTAGGAAAGAAAGCTTCTCCGTCGCTCCACGATCTCTCGTCCTTCCGTGGAGATGAAGAAGAAACCCAAAAGTCTCCCTCACTCGCCCTGTCTCCAAATTCTAATCTGTGCGACTCGACTTTTTTTCGTCCTTTTTCGCGTGCTCTTTCTTATAATATCCGTAATGGATATATACTTTGGGTTTTGATTGATTTTTTTAGATAGATATGATATATTGTCATATATATTATAACAATATATATTTCAGCTTTCCGGCTCACGCATGCATGAAGGTTGTACAATCTTTTCATTTAATTGGCGTGGGGTCCACGATCTTTGGTGATGCTTGCCTTCTCTTTTTAATATATATATATATATATATATATATTAACTTATTCCTTTCTATGTTTTTCTTTCAATAATATCTCCGAAAAATAAAATAGGATATGAATAGATTTTACGTTATAATATTCTTTTATCCTATATTTAATTAAAAGATAGATAAATATATAAAAGATAATTAAATAAGTATAATATTAATAAATTTAATCCAATATATCTCGGAATCTATACTTATTTAATTATAAAATATCTACTTATCAAGCGACTCGAATGTTATAAGGTCGCTTATATGAGCGACCTAAACAAGATTCAGTCGCCTATTATGAACATTTAGGCGTCCCGATCTTAGTTTCGGGACGCCTTTTATTAGTTGTTTTTTTTAAAAAAATTTGTTTCTTTGTATATTTTGGCCAATTTCGCAAACCGAAATATACATTCGAATACAAGTTTGCAAGTTATCCAACACAGTTCCAAATTGCAGCAAGCTCAATGAGGGAAATCACAAAGAAATCACCACTACTAATAGCAATTTCCACTTGTCACACGCTGAAAACGGTTCAAAAACATAGCAATTTCACACACAAATATTCTCTTAGATAACACCAAGAAAAATGCAGCAAGGTGCTCAAGCTTAATGAAATCACTAGGAACAGAGAACAATTGCTAGCAAATTTTATCCAACACAGTTCCAAATTGCAACAAGCTCAATGTATGCGTAACAAAAAATTTATTTGACAGAAATTATCTTGTACCAATACAAAATGCTTTTTGACATCCAATATGCACAAATTCGGGGTGCGGTGCTAGCAAAAGATCAATTTCGGTAGAAAAATGAGAGCTACACGTGACAAGGCGTGCAATAAGAACCCAAACAAACAAAATCGGGGTAGAATTGGTGTACATGACAGTAAAGCACAACAAATTCGGATAGCAAGGAATATTGGAAGCTTCAGTTACCAAATCCACCAAACATACCAGACTTGCCTTCTCTGGACATTTACCAAGTCCTGGAATAAGAGCTTGCTTAAAAAGATGGAGCACAAGTCAACCAAGAAGGTGAAGCATCTTCTTTGGACGCAATTCTTTGCAAGTTTGTCTCAGATTTTATTCCCCGCCTAGCAACAAGAGACAAGGACACACCGCCCGTGGACTCCAAAGCCAAAACCCAGTAATGCAATACCTAATTTTCTTAA
Source organism: Acacia acuminata (assembly GCA_019022655.1). Lineage (NCBI taxonomy): Eukaryota > Viridiplantae > Streptophyta > Magnoliopsida > Fabales > Fabaceae > Acacia > Acacia acuminata. The sequence goes on from JAFJYI010000002.1 coordinate 11,733,328, forward strand.
TAGACATGCAATATAAATGTCACCATCACATAAAACAGATTGATCACTTTGATCCACTAAAAAATGCGAAGTAAACTTTATATACCTATATGTGTTGAAGAAGATGTCTAGCCAACATGTCTCGAACCGAGATCGATGTCATCGTGAGTACGGATCCTCGCACCAAAAATCAGTAAATTGGAAAACAAGGTATAAGATAAACCAATGAAGTGAATGAAATAATTAACAACTGAAGTACCACAACAAAAAATGTCATCATTTGAGGATCACGAGCATTATGTGCGTTTTGACGATGAAGATACGTCCGGTGGAAATGATAGATTGTATCCAATTGATAACGTAGTATCGCACTTTCGGTGTTCCCTGGTTGATGATGACACTATAAATCAAAAGATAATTGTTAAAACGAATAAAGGCATATCGAAAGCTATTGTGTCAATGAAATAACTTGAATTGAAACTACTTACCTTCGGATAAAACCACTTCGGTCCACCCTGCTCTCGTGCTCCAGAAATCTATCTATACGTCTTGAGACCCCTATCATTAAAATGGAAATTAACAGACATGAAAACAATTCATTTAAAAGAAGAATCGATAATTTAGACAAAAATTTACTTACTCGGCAAACATGGTTTTGATATCCTCGTTTGGCCTGCCACCTACGGAATCGAACCAATAACATACGTTCTTGGCGGGACAAACAACACACAGGGTCCAATGACTACTACAACATATACATATTAATATTAAACTAAGGTAAGAAAGCAATTTATTCTTAAAAATCTTATATAGACAAAAAAATACGTACCTTTCATGTATTGGCGCTAGATAACAAGACGATTGTAAGTTGCCCATTGTTAAACCAACATAAATAGCCCTCCCGGCTAAGATATTGCGAGGAAAGCCGTGGTTGTAGGACATAAGAATCCATACGAACCCAATCGGTCTCCCTTTTTGCATATGTCAAGCGAGACACTATGATCGAAATAAAATGATAAATGTTGTTGAATATATTAAACAAAAAAAGAGTACTAACATAATTAGTTAAAAAAAACTTACAAGATTGCAAGTTGAAGAAACTGTATATCTAAACAGTCCATATGCATAAACTCTGTCAAATCTTTCTTGTCAATATTGATCGAATATGTCTTGTCTACACCGACAATGCCGGAGGCATCTCAAGCCTATAGAGACGATGTCCTTGTAGAACTCTCGTTTGTGCTAAGTATAGAAATACTGCCTGTGAGCTTGTTCATGCTATGAAAACATAATAAACAGATTATGAGTGGGTTAGCAATGAAAATCAATCGGGAACCTACTTCAAAGGTTGCCTTTTTGTTGTTTGCTCTCCAGAAACACTACATTTCTTCACTTTGTATCGTGAAGTTTTACACTTCGAACAATTACCGAGGCATTCGTACTCGTTTCGTATAATCGTGTCATTAGGGCAACTGTGTATCTTTTTATACTCCATACCCATCGTAGATAAGATTTTCTTGGCCTCATACATACGATTTGGAAGTATATTATCATCTGGCAACATATCACACAACAATTCAAGCAACGACATGAAACTACTATCGGTCCACCCACAAGTTGCCTTTAAGTTGACCAAATGGAAGGTCCTAGTCAACCGTGTATACTTAGTACACCCAAGGAACAAAGGTGTCTCTGCATCACTCCGCATGCTATCATATTCATGCGGTTGTGCAAAAGATTCGACCTCAACATCATGAATCATTCTCTCCATTCCATTGTCATCTACCTCAACGTCATTTTCATGGGACGCATTGGTAGTTACCTCCTCACCATGCCATATCCACGTTGTGTATCGAAGGTTTATTCCATCACAAATTAGGTGATCCCTTATATCAGCAATATCCCGTCGAACCCCATTTAAACAATTAACACATGGACAATAATACATCCCATTTTTTGTAGCCACATTCCTTCTAGCAAATTCAATAAACTCTTCCACCCCATTCTCATATTCTTCACTAGTTCTCAACGCATTCATCCAACTATGACCCATTTTATTACCGCCTACGATATTTCCAACAACAGTTAAGTTCATAACAATTTCAAGAATGACATGCTTTCTTTTAAGAAAATTTCGCAAGCGTTTCCCCTTAAAAGTAAGACATCCCAAAATTTCAATAACAACCAATTTCAGTTTAATTGAACAAAACTTACTAACTAAAGCAATTCAGAACAATATCAACTATTAAATCCAACAATTTCATCTACTAACAACATTGGAATTATTCCTCTTGACATATACTTCAATGGTAATGGAAATGGTAAACCATGAAGCCATCACTTTTTTAATCAAGTTCACATAGTTCATATGTCTAATAATAAAGGAAAGACAAAAAAAATCACGGACTGGTTTAAAAACACTTAAACTAATAATGCTAAACCATGAAGCCATAAGACAAAAGTGTTGTTCTCTCAAGAAGAAGTATCATATAAGGACAATATATGTGTGTGTGCATAAAATGAAAGCAATTGACCTAATTTGGAAGTTAGATTTGCTTCAAACCTTTGACCAAGATTTCTCAATGCGGGTAGTCAAAAAAGCGAAGATGACCATCCTTTAATCTCTCCTCGTCTATATCTACATTATAACAATACAAAATTATAACATACAAAATCACATAATTAATCTCAAAATCAACAATATTCCACAAACATAAGGGTTCGTTTGGTTCAATTGCACACCCTTTGTTAATGCAATTGGGATTTTCAGGGAGACAGTGAAATGTGATAATAAAAATGAGAAAACATACAGTTTACTATTGACTGTGAATAGTTTACTACTAGCCGATGAAGTTGATACAAACAATGAAGTCATCAATGCAATTATTCATGATGTGGACACGAGATAAGGTCGATCTACTTTCCCTTCTAATAGCAATCTTAAATTATGTTTTTGAGTGAATTTGATAAGTGATTTCTTATCTTATTTATTGGGTTATGCTTTTCTGGTTGTTCATTTGTTTGATGATTAGACAAAATCCAAATTTTAACTTCTTTCTTATCAAGGGCAAGATTGAAAGGCGTCTAAACCACTTGAATTAGTTCCACTTGTGGAATTCGGAGGTTCTTGAGCTTAGAAATTTTTGCACTATCCATGGTCATCTTGTATGATCCCAAAAATCCCTATTGTCCACCATCAAGATAAAAAAATTAAGATAAGTAATCTTAATATCTCAAGGGAACAAAGAAAACCGAGATTTGAATTTGGAAAATTAAGGTAAGTTCCTTTCAAATGACAATACCTCTATTGCATTTATAGTAGAATTCAGCAATGTTGGCAATGCCCTCGTACCAAGATAAGCATATCCTTTTATTGATAGATTCTCAAATCTGACTTCAATCTTGGGAATCTCAATTGAAACCTTGCACAAAAACAAAACAAAGCAATCAAATTTTGTGTAAAACAAACCAGAAGATAACCTCAAAGAAAACTATTTCATGTGAGGTCAAGAATTCTTTGCCTCTTTAACAAATCAGAGGAAAGCTAATAGAACTTTTACAAATGAATCTATTGACATTGCCAAACCCTAACTAGTAAAGACCTATACAAAACTCGGGATACATTTTAAAACACAAGATAATAGGAAAATTTATAATGCAAGATATAGAGAACGCTAACGAAATATATAATGCTAACAAAGATAACTAGTTTGTTCTTAATTAGTTATCATAATAACTAAAATACATCAAAGATAACTAGATTAGAATTGATTCTTAATTAGAAATCTTTGTCTTAACTAAATTTATTTTCCTTGTTTCTCTATGATTCTTAATTTACTGATTAGCTAGTATCACATTTTCTAATCTCTTTTCATACTCCATTCTTGGCATATTCCAAAAACAAGTCAATCACGACGTAGTAAGTTGTAGGACAATGTCATGCACCAAACAAAAAAAATGAATGACATGCATATGCATACATCATCAAAAGTTAGGTCATAGCGATATGTTCAAAATACGTGTGGAAACTTAGGCAGTATGGAATGCCTTAATCCACATTGATAAGTACAAGCAGCTCCAATCTCTTGAAAAGTATAAATAATCCTTACCTAATTACCGTCTTCTTTACCACATTTTTTCACATGGAATCCCTAAGCAATCCAAAATTATTTCCCAAAAATACAACATTACGAGACATCTAAGCCCGACTTTAAGGTTTTCCTTCAATTACACAAGCAAGAGACACATTCTCTACCATCCAACCGATCTACACCTACCGGTTAAGCTCAAGAAAATGAAATAAATAAACCACTGACACAGAATAGGCATAAAAGAAACTTAATGTGGAAAATATACAGGTTACAAACAAAGACTCTAAGCAATAATTGTTTATAAATTATTGGGGCCATATGCATACCATGTAACATCAAATGCGAAAACAGGGGAGGAAATAGGAGAAATAAGGAACTTGGAAATAAGATAAATAAGCACTTGGAAATAGGTGATAAAAGTGACGGATCCTAGCCGGAGTGGAGGAGGGCACGCGACGACCGATGAGTTCTAGTCTAGGTCGGTAGGGAGCGTCGGAGCATGAGCGAGAGAAGAACGATGAGCCGACGCAGAGAACGGGTTCGGTGCAGGTCGATAGGGGCACGATGGCGTCTGGTGAATCAGCGATGCCGTGATGGAGGATGGCAACGCCGTGAGTGGAGGAGGTAGCGGATGATTTGGGTTTTAGGGTTTGGGAAGAAGGAAGCAGCGCGAGAGTGAACGATCGATCGACTGATGGAACTTTGAAATTAAAAGTGGATTTTAGGCGACTTGAAAGGACTTCGGTCGTCTATTTTGGAATTTAGGCGACTTGATTGCAATTCAGTCGCCCAAATTGCAATATAAAGTTTTTGACTGAATTTCATTCAGATCGCCTAATGGACTTTCATTCCAAGAAAAATCTTATGGCGCCAAACAAAAAAAATCTCATGATGCCAAAATTTATTGGAATTTGGTTTATTCAGGTCGCCTAATGATTTTTTAACATTAGATACCATGGCACCAAACAAAAAATTCTCGCGCGAAACTATTTAAAGCGTCCTAAAAAATTGTTAGAACGCCAAAAATCAATTTTACAAGTCCTAAACTTTTATTGGAAGATTTGAAGCCTCATTTTCCTTCCATATATTTACAAGAATGCCACTTTGCCTTCATTTTTTACTTCCTATTTTTAAATAAGGATTTTTTTGGGGTAGTGATATCCAATTTTTGTAGTAGTAGCGATGTGTATTTTTGCTCCATTTGAGAAAGCTCGTGTGCATTTTTGCACCCAAAAAAAGCATATGGTGTTGGGCGCTCCTGAAGGTAAAGCACATGTGTATTTTTGCACCTTTATCCTTAATATAAAGATGTGTATTTAATAGGGGTAGAAAATAAAAAAGTAGTTTAAATTTTGAGATACAACAAGAAAGTTGTTTATAAAAATGACCAAAAAAAAACGAAAAATTGCTTATAAAGAAGACTAGAGAGAGAGAGAGTATTTCTTACTTGCTTCCCTTCATTAACAAGGACGTAGATAACTTTCATTGCTCATACTCACGGGATGTAGTTTGAGTTTCCATTATGTATTAAAAAAAAAAATCACGTGGAATTCAATTGCAAACCAATTAAGCCAAATTAATCGTTCCGGTGAAATTAAAATTGAACTATACATACCAACAAAAGTTGATCAAGTTGGTAGAGGATTTGACTCAAAAATGTAAGGTTGCGTTTAAATCCTCATATTTGAAGTGAGAACATTGTTGTTTGGCAGCCTGTAAATATTTCTATAAGTGTTTTTTGAGTCTAAAGAACATACCTAACTGAACTACATACTATTTAAACCGACATTTAGAAACCATTGATATTGCCGGAGTAATGTTCAATCTTAATCTTTACCAAGGCATTCACAAATCACTTATAGGCTCATTAGTTGACACATTATTTTCCTTCACATACCTAATGATATCCATCCACTGCTTCATTCCCCCTATCTCTAATCATCATTTCAATTCAAACACACATAAATATTGTATAGATGAATTTTATACTATGAACGACTGTAAGCCTTTTATCTTATATTTTATAATATTCAACTTTAATTTAAATGTGTTTCAAGAAGAATAACTCCATTCATGTGCACAACCAATACAGCCTGCTGTTTTTATTTTAGGTTCATCTCTAACAAATTAAATGCATTTCAAGTACGGGTTTGACCTAACTTCCATGTGAATATGGTCTTTTTTTATCCCTCTCAATTGGTAGCTCTTAATTAAAGTGAAGTGTGCATCATCTTAATTAATTTTATACACAGTACGCACGACTGGTTTTAAACATTTTATGAAATTAAACATCAAGTCCAATCTCATCAATGAGAAGACATATATATTTCTCCGGTCTTTGATAAGACATATTTATCTACTTTGATTAGATCAAAAAAATTTGTTAAGTTAGTTAATAGAACATATATTTTTTAAAACATCTTCCTTAATCCTTAATTCCCCCTTCTCTTTCATTATTGTTAAGAGATTCATATGGGTAAATCAAAAAAAAAAATTTGACAAATATAAAACTCTGTCTTATATTTAGGATTAAGATCAATTCCTCAAATATATATTATATTAAAGATAAGAGGAGTAGTTGCCTATGATACTAGCTGGACAACATGATCTTAATTCATTAGACTTTTCATAATAATATAATTAATATATTAGTAAAAAAATATAATACTTATGAGCTGTTGTTATTTCTAATTCACAAATAATGTGGTTCATTTTAAATTTCATGTGGCACATAAAATAAAATCATGTACAGGTTTACATGTTAAAAACGCCCATGCATATAGGGTAATGAATGGTCATTATAATTTATAATTAATTTAAAATAAGATGCAAGGTTTATGACTCCGTAGGAGAGAATGGCAGTGCCAGCTTCTTGAGCGATTCCACACCATTATACATTAATTTACTCTGTACTCTGTCGGTCCCTTTCATCAGGAACGTCCTTTTATGAAGTTATCAAGCTAGTGCTTTCACCTAAAAAGTTATTTTATACAAGGGAGAACCACCTGGCGCCTATTTGGATAAGGGTTGGAAAAATTTGTTAATGTAAAAGATAAAACTATCTCACACTTAGTATCTTATATTGAAAATTACATATGAAAAACAACTTTAACCGTTAATTCAAATATACACTTGAACTTATAAATCATATATCACTTTGATTCTATTTATAAGTCTATTTTGACCAAAAAATTTGGTCATATTTATGATTCATCTTTCAGGTAATAAATGAGATTGTGACAATTTTACCCATATTAATTGGATCAATGAAAATAGAGATAGAAGAAAGAGTTGAAAGATACTTATTCATAAACAAGGCCAAGTTAATTACATTTCTTTGGTATATGTGATTTAGTTAAAAATGACTTATAAATAAGATCAGAGTGGCACTCCCAATATGAAAGCAAACTTGTTAATATTTCAAAGTTTCCCTTCTTTTTAGGTGATCTCAATGTTGGGTAAGACGAGTTATCTATTACCCTCAGGCGTTTATCTAGGCACCCAGAAATTAAGATGTCTCCCCTAATGTCGTGACCGACTTTATGATCAAATCTCTTTCCTTTAGTGAGAGTATCCGACCCTTCTACTAGTTAAACCCAAAAACGGACGAGGGGGTAACAAACATAAAGTTGTGCGCATCGCACAAATTGCCGGACTACCAAGGCTGTCTTTTGGATTGTTTTTGGGGCGTGATGCATCATTTCCAAGGAATCTGTGGGACACTTTATTTAAACACGTGATTCTGGCTAATTAAGTTTTGTCTATTATATTTATAACACAAAGCGCTTTCCTTCCACCTCTGTACGCTCTCTTCCTTCGTTGCAAGCCTCACTATGTATGCAACCATTGTATTGTCAAGTTTTTTTTTTTTTTTTTTAACCTTATTGTAACAGTAAAGTCATACAACAATGTTTGTTTGGGATTACGTTTAGGGTTCTTAAAAGTGTTCATTCATATAAATTGAGACAACTTTTCTTACATACTTATTTCAGTATACTATAAATCAAGATTGAAAAGCTATTTTTCAAGGTTATAATTGCTATGTCAAACAAGTACACATTTTAATTTTGGCTACATGAACAGGATTTGATATATATAATAGGACGGATACTCCCAATTAGGTAGATAATAATGTTTAAATTAATCCAACTCGTAAGGAAGTCGCATAAAACAACATAAAAATGTTTTTGTATTAGCTATTTTTTAATAATAATGAAGCAACAGTAGTCATCTTTAAAATAATTATAAAATAAACGAAGTGCGTTTTTGAGTTTCAATGAAGGTCGAATAATTGATTTTCCCATAGCTTGGTCCAATAAGAGCCGTATCTATAACATAGAACATGCAATGATTGGCAATGTTCAGTTTCAATGAATAGCTGGTTGGATCATTTCAATAATAAAGCATAGTTGAAACTCGTTCAGATTCCTTGTCGAGCAATGACACTATTGACTCTTGTGACTTGTTTCGAAATATACTCTGGCCATGCGCTTCTCACGGCGCCTCATGAGATTGCGTGTCTACATCTTATATTAAAATAATCATTAAAATAAAATCTAATAGAGTACCTATATTATTCATCCTTCTAAACTTAACAATCACTTGTTTAGGGCATGTGTTAGTTGTTAAAACACCCCCATATTATATTTTTGTAATGTTACAGAATTGATTGTCGGCTGTATGTGGCTAACATAGCCATATTCAAGTGAATATAAACCAAAAAGAAAAACAAAACAAAGAGAAAGAAAAGGAGGGTGATTAGAAGTGGCAGATGCACATGGAGAGTGTGCATGAATATTTAATGAGAGAGGGTAAGGAAAGATCCAAAAGAAGGTATGGCTAGTTTTATGTAAGGTTTCATATTCCTCACTTCGGAAAATATAAGATAAAATTGATATTTTTTTTTTAAAGAAATGCTAAAAAAACTAATTAAATTACTTTAAAATATTTATATTTGTCATTATTTCTTCAAACTATTTTGCCTTGTTAGCTTATAAGCTGGTATATAATTTAAGAATATACAACATATAATTTGATTAAATAATTTATTTAATATTTTAATCTCTCTAAAAAAGCTCAATTATTGGACCTGAAGATGGATTTTCATAGACACAAGTATGGCCAGCCAAGAGACAAATGTGGTTGAGCTTCAATATACCAGCTCACATGCACATGCCCTTTTCCACAAATTGTTTTGTTTTGGGTCACAACGTGAGCAGAGATAAACAAGCAACTTCTCAACATAAAATAGAATATAATTGAATACAAAAAAAAAAAAAGAGAATATAATTGTGCACCAGCCCCCGATTCATTTACATTCCCCTTTTACTTTTCATTTATATGATTTTATGACAGTCATATTGCCTTTGGATTCGGATCTTGTGCAGGCTAGCAGCCTCTTTCAGAATTCATAACTGTCTCTATGTTAAATGCTCATCAGCTACCGGAATGCGGAACAAATAATTTAAATCCGTGGCATCGCAGATCTAGTAACAAATTGTATCAAACCGTTACGTTTAATTACGAAATAAACATAAGGTGTATCCAGTTACCGGATAGACAGCGTAACTGAGAGTCAAGCTTCAAGATATTGTAGGAATATTTTAAAATGAAGAGATGTACATGTTATTGGAAAGTTGTGTCCTAATAAATTAAGGATAACACTAAAGGTTATCAAGGTCACACTACTACAAAAAATGAGTGTATGGCATCCGTTTTTTTTCCACTTTTGATGTCCCTTTTTAGAGGGACTCCTATCTAGGAAGCGTAGTAAGTGGAGCTTACGGCGTCCCAAAAAAAAAAAAGGAGACGCTGTAAGCTTCACTTACGGCGTCCAAAAACATTATTTAGGACATTGTAGGTGCCTATTTTTTTTTTTTTTTTAAAAAAAGTATTTTCCTCTTCTTAAAGGTGACAAACCCCCACAAGACAACAAAATTGATTCTCCGATCAAGAGGCAAAAAGAGTTGAAGTCGAGTGACATTTATAAGAAATAGAGAAAATAAAGTAGTTCTAGGGTATGACTTCCACAAGTGTATTTTACTATGAGAAGAATATAATAGAGAAAGCAGTGATATAAAAGAAAGGGAGAAAGGAATAAAGGACCAAATACCAGGGAGATTCCAGAGACGAGAGAGTCATGATCATGAGCGTCAGATGCAAAGGAATAGTGATCGTCACTAGCAGAAGAAGATGAGAAGAGACTGAAGTTATATTCAAGAGTAAAGACAACAGAATCCGGGCTACAATTGCAAGGTTTGAGTTCCACCCTCGATGAGGATCACTCTTGAAACCCCAACGCCGACATTGCTCAATGTTTGAAGCAGCGTTCAAAGTAGTTGAAATTACAATAGTGACAAAAACATAGATAGCAACATTAGCTAGCAGGAAACTAAAACAGAATCAAATGCAAAGGAAAATCAAACAAAGGGCTAAAACCATGAAGATTTCAAAACAAAAGAAAGTCTAAGATGCACTTAACCATGAATCTGGCAGCGCCGCGCCCCTTCATGGTTGGATAAATCAACCATTGTAGCTACTGCAACCCAAATTTGTAGATTTGCAACCCAGAGATGTCGTCGCTGTAAAGGATGGAAAGGGAGGCCGCAGTCGTCGCCGTTGCTGGTGGGTTGCGGACATTACGGATCTAGAGCGCACGGATGCGAACGAGATTCTAGAGCATGCGTCTAATTTGCCACTTGCAAATTGGCGACGAGGAGGAGGAGCGACTTACAGGGGTGACAACGAAGGAATCGAAGGCATAGAGGGCTGGGGTTGAGTATAGAACGAGAGACTAGAGCAAAATGTGAGGTCCGAAATGAGAGAGGGTCATGGGGTATGAAATGAACTAAGAATGCAAAGTTGTTTGAAATCATCAAGTGGTCCAAGTATAGCGGTGATACTTAGCGTCAAGTAGGATTAGGGCAACATACACTTACACACTCTTATATATATACATACATGAAGGCAAGGTTTCTTATGCAGCAATTTATTTATACACTTTTGACATCCTAAATTTAAATTAGGACGCCAAAAATATTGTTTTTGGCGTCATGGATGGGCCAAATCAATATGAGACATAGAACTCCTAATATGTGTGTGTAAATGGTTTGGGTTTGTTTTTACTTTGTTGCTATCACGTGGACATGGCTAATGGATTAATGAAATAGGACGTCGAAAGCTTTGGCGTCCTTTAGGGTAGACTTTTAACATCCTAAATTTAAATTAGGATGCTTAGGACACCAAAAGTGCTTTTGGCGTCCTTTTGCTTAATTAGGACACCAAAAGTCTCCAAATAATTACAAAAACCCCAACACTTTTATTTTCTTACTTCCATTTTTAAAAAAATGGACGTTTCTTATAAAAGTAAAAGCCATTTTTTGTAATAGTGTCATGTCTTTTTAGTTTATAAGAAAATCTATGAAAAGTTGGAAGATTGTGTTGGTTTTTTAAGAAAATCTTACATATTATAAAGGTATAGTTTTTCATGGAAGACTTATTTAAGTTACGTTGGTTCATGACTAAATATATGAGTTTCATAAATTTAATATATGTTATGATTTTTAATTGAAGATGTGTTGTTTCAAAAGGCACCATTTTAATATATCACTTCATGGTCTTTAAATACCCTACATCATCACCTCATGTGCGATAAAAAATACAAATCATATAATAAATTATACAACAAGAAGAAATCAAACTCATAGTTTTTATCCTTAAGTACACACAAAGATAAAGTTAAATTATCACTTTATAAAACCTATTGTTATCTTAGCTTGAGTGTTAGAATTGCAATATAAACTCAAGGATCTTCATTGTATCCTGCAAGAAACCTATAAGTATAAGTGAGAATAAATTAAGCCTAAAGAATAGTGCTACCCACACCTTAAAGACATTATGCAATATTTTCTTTTCATCTCTTATTCTTGTACTCCTCACAGATTCATCCCCTCCAGCTGAAGTTGGTTTCAGAAATCAGAACCAATGTCGGGTTTCTAGGGCTTAAAGTCAGCTTCAAGATGGATGACTCTAAACGCCGTCGAAGATACAAGAATTCAACGACGCTAATCAGCTGCTTTGTGACAACGATCTTTATCTACGAATTAAATGTCAGACGGAGGGAATAATATTAATTCTCGTTACAAATATTGGGCGTAGTGTTCTTTTTACACCTTTGCTTTCACACATGAAATCAAAGGAGGACATAAATTTATAATTTGCGTAAACTGGCAAGTTGGAAAGTCAGAAGTGTCGGAAATGTATCTTCTGAATTTCATCACGTCCATAAAATTTTTCTAGAATTGTGCTTTCAATAAAAAAAGGTTAAGGTAGATTCAGAATCCTTAAATATTTTTTTATTTTGTGGTACACCTAGTACTCTAAAATATTTTTATAGAGGTGTTCATCACCTTAACATACTTTTTTATCGCACTTACAATTTAGATAATTCAGATTCTGAAATTATAGTCTCCTTAAATATTTTTCAAGAGCAACTTGTATATAATTCAATTACCAAGCCCGTATTTTAACATATAGGTTTGAATCACCAACTTGCCTGGTTAACTTTTTTTCTCAGCAAAAAACAGCTTTCATCTAATATTTGGCCCATCGTTTTAGTTTATTAATTATTAATCTTTTGTTGTATGTGAAAAAACAAATTGTTTGAGACTCTCAAACGAATATACGTGGGTATCTGCGGAAGAAGATCCTCTCATAAGCTTTCTTTCTCCTCACCCCTCATCCCTCATAATCTCATTTGGACCATTGATTGGGAAGAGGAGAGAAAAATTAAAATAGTATTGTAACATTTCAGATTGATTGAACGCATATGATTTAGAGATTATGAGGGATAATGAGAAAAGGATAATGAGAGAAACCTAACCTGAATACCTACTAGGTCTCAAATGAAAAAAAAAATATACGTGCGAAGGCATATGTATATCCTTTAAAAAAATATTTTTGCCATCAATTTATTTCTTTTATTTTAGTTTCTTTTCATTATTATATTAGCTCAAAGCATAATTTTTTCCATAAATTTCTTATCAAATCAAAATTAATTAGTTAACATGGTGTATGCAGACTAAATTGATGTCACAGTCAGAAATAGCATATTGCACACATGAAGCGAGTTAGGTGAAAGAAAACCTATCAAAGCGAGACCATATGGCAAATCATATCGCTCAACCAACAAAATAGATAGAGTCAAAAATAAAAATAAAATAAATGAGATGGAATCAAAGTCGGGCCAAGCATTTATTAAAAATTGTAACTTGTAAGTATTAAATTAGAACACGAGACATTATGCTGAATGCTATTATTCACGAGTTATGAATCATATGATTGATATGAATTACGTTAATGGATATTGATCTGAAAAGGAGGTTGTGAGAGGGATTTGATTATTTTTGTCTTTTTCCTATTTGAGGCTTGCCCTACAACCTTCTGCAGGTGATTGTAAATTAATGTACCATTACTATATATTTTTACCCCGAACTGTAATTATTCCATTTAACTGTGGAATCCGTGAATTTCGGACTCCCACACATCTATATTTAAATATGCTGATGCACTGTGATATTTTTTTGTTTCAAAAGCCCCTTTATGTAAGTTGTCCTTGTTTCCAAGTTTTCAACTACACAAACGGCTAGGTCGATAGTATAAATTTGACAGATTAAGTCCATCCGGGAATTCATGTTAAGCAAGCTTTTGTGTGTGTGTTTATTTTAGGTAATTTTAATTAAGGAAGAAACATGCCAATATTAATTACTATCTGTGTATTTTCAAGGCTTCTTCATGTCTGCTTCATTTTTGAAGTAATCAATAAGACCACTTGTATGGTTCTGGTCCCACGTTCCTCCAATTATGGGCATGTTTGGTATAGCCGCAAAACCTCAAAAAAGTCCAATGACAATGAAAAAAATTCAATAAAAAAGAAAACATGAAAAAAGTGTATTTGGGATGGCTTCAAGTCGTGATGGATTTCTGGGAGAAAAGTGGCTTCTTGGGTTAAGCTAGAGCTTTTAGATCCATCACAGTGGCTTCTTACTTTTTGTATGAATTGAAAGATAAAGATGCCCATTTCTTACTAACAGTAATCACGGAAAGGATCACCCTATATTTTCTTCACTTTCACTCTTATCTACCTTCGTTTCACTTTCATTCCAATTGATAGTGTTTGTCTTTCTTGTACAATTCTTTTTTCTTTTTTTTTCAAGTTGGTATTGTTTATTTCATTTTGGTTTGATAGTTAGTTTTTTTTAGTAATTTATTTTGGGTAGCTAGGTAGGTGGCTATTCCAGTCATCTTATTTTGGGAGGCGGTGGGAGAGACGAAGGGGGTAAAAGGGTTTATTTTATCCTCCAAATCTCTGTCGTTGGATGAGATTATAATCTAATGGTATTAAGAGGGGTAGGTAAAATAACATATTCCTAAAAAATAATATCAAAAAAGTCTCAATGGACAAGTGAAGAACTACCATTAATAAATAAAAGAATTGCTATTAACAAATTATAAGACTTATCAATATATTATTTTCTTTGTTGAGTCAAGAATTAACAATAAACACGTGAGAACAATCTCTTAGGGGGGAAGGACCTCGTGTATAAAAATGATGAGCTTCCCTTTTTTTCCCTTAATATTACAAAGGCAAGCAAAGCTTGTATGTTAATTGGTCTAAAATCTAGACCGTACTACCAGTACCCTCTGTTATATATCCACATTCTAAATTAAAAAGACCCAAACAATTCACAAGGGTGATTCTAATAATACAAAATCCTGACTAATTTTGTGAGCCATTTTGACTTAGATGATATGCTCAACGAGTACTACCAAAAAAAAAAAAAAAAAAACCTTTTGTAATAGTTAAAATGGCGATTTTAATTTGTAGTGGTTTTAACTGCTATAGAAGACATTTGTAGCGGTTGTCCAAACCACTACAAAACATACCGTTGCAAGCAACTTTGTACCGGTTTTTAAACTCCGCACTACATGTAAATTAACTATTATTGTAACTGTAGCGCTTTCTTATCACCGCTATTAGATGAGACTAAGATGAAGTCGTGTGTAAAGATTTTTTAGCGGTTCAATAACCGCTACAACATCAAATTAACCAATTTTGTAGCGAACATACAATCGCTACCAAATACATGAAGAAAAATTTTGCAAAATTTTGTAGTTTTTTTACCACTACAAAATTGGTTGAAATTTTCAAAAAAGGTGCCAAATGTTTCAAATTATAACCGCTACAAAATTTTGTCATCTTTTTTTAAATTTTATTTAATTTTGTAACAGTTGTAAAACCACTACAAACTTACATTGAAATTTATATGTCGGAATTTGTAGCGGTTAGAAAACCACTACAAATGAATAACATAAAAAAAAAAAAAAAAAAAAAAAAACTGAATGAGTCATTTTTTAGATTATTTTAGTAATTAAATAATAATTTAAATATAAATGATAAATAGTAATGTTAAAAATAATTGATATTAGTATATGATATTTGATAAGAT
The DNA here is from genome assembly GCA_019022655.1 of Acacia acuminata. Lineage (NCBI taxonomy): Eukaryota > Viridiplantae > Streptophyta > Magnoliopsida > Fabales > Fabaceae > Acacia > Acacia acuminata. Next base: position 11,748,905 of record JAFJYI010000002.1, read on the forward strand.
ATGGTTATTATATAGGTGCATAAAAATGAGAATGTGTAGATAATAAGAACTAATTATGTTGTCATTTAAATAATATTTGATTATGAAATTAATGTACATGAAAGTAGAGGGAATGTTGAACAAGGTCCTTAAAATTGTGAGGAAGAAAAGAATAGTATCACAGAGTTAAAATAATTTTTTTAAAAAAAACAAATGTTAATCATATTTGATCCGCTTGATCAGCACTTAACCTATTCAAACAATGTTGACAGATGAGAGAAAATGAGAGAAAACATGTGTGGGAAGAGATGATAGAGTATATAAAATTAGGTGTGGTGGGTGTATAAATAGGGATTTCTTCGTAACACTTGTAACGGTTGATATGACTTTTTTGTCTCGATTGTTGTTTGTTGCGGTTGATGCCACTGTCTTTGTAGCGGTTGGTATATTTGTAGTGTTGGATTTACTTTGTAGCTATTATAGAACCACTACAAATGCTATTATGAATTTTTTTTTAATAGAAGAAAAAAATGTTAGAAGATATTTTTTATATCAATCTTTGTCGCCATCCCCATAAAAAAAAAGTTTGGAAAAAAATGTTACTTGTGAGTTTAATATGTTTGAACACAAATTAAACTTAAGTTAAATATTATTTCATAAAGCATATCTTTAAAAATGTACCTAACTATAGGTAAATTGTCATCGCCGTCTGGGAAGAAGTTTTTGAATCTGGTGGGTGGAATGGCTTACTCTCGTAGGTGACGTTATTACCATCACCCATGTTGTAAAGTTCCCAGGGCTTTAAGTGAACCACCATATTCCAATCCTTGTGCCTCTCATCCGCAACATAATAAACTTGATATGCCTATGAGGAAATAATATATGGCTCATCATCTTCAAACTTACTAGTGTGAATAAGCCTAGAGAAATTTATTGATGTGATGCCTAAGTCGTCAACTGTGAGTCCTCAAAAAGTTGTCATATTTGCTCACAAACACTTGAGTAGCGTCATAATGAAACGGCCTTGGTAATTTATTTTAACCATATCAAGCAACTTTCCATAATACAGGACGTCACCTAACTACATGTTCCTGTCACTGTTGCTTGCATAACTCTTTGTCTCAAAAGTTCCATAAACATCAGAGCTTTGGGTTAGCAATCCTTGATATCGTGAAACTGTGCAAAACTTAAAACCATTGACATTGTATATCGTAAATCTTTGGGCATGGTCAAGTAGGCCGAGTGCAAGAGCTCTCAATTATAGTGAATGTGGGTTGTGGTCATTTAGTATTCTCCTTATAAACCAATCTGAGAATTCTTTATGGACCTTTCTATCAATTTCGGAGGATGTTTGTGAACGGAGTCTTAGTTGACGCTTCACATGACTTCTGAATTCCTTGCAATTAAGCATGCAATGACAATCATGAAATGTAAGTATAAAATGTAAGGAAATATATAGGATAACATATGTTTGTGTACAATCCTTACTGAATGAAGGGTTCAACTTTAGTGCAATTTATCAAGACATGTCTATGTGCTTGGAATTTCTTAGTTGCGGTTAGTTTGAAGTTCTCACTTCCGCCAATAGGTTTACTAACATGAGGGATTAACAACTCTATTGATGATGGCTTAGGCTCAAGACAATCGTTTACCGAGGCGGTTGGTTGAAAGACGTCTCAATGTCATCAAAGTACCTTGAACAAAATTATAGGATCTCATCCCCTATATAACTTCTGCTATTAAACCTTCAGGCCATATCATATTCCTTACATAAGATTTCAATTTCCCAAGAAACCTATAAAGTAAAGAAGGAAAAATATCGATATATCAATGCTAAAATATGTAACTAGCAAGTAATGCTAGTGTATTTTATTTTAAATGAGTACACGTCGATATATCATCGATAGTAAACTGGGCTAGCAAGATTTGATTCGTGAACAAGGTGTACTATCTAGGTGAACCATCACCGTGAAAAAGGACGGAGGAAAAATTATCTCCAAATGACATAGTATAAGAATGATTTTTTGTTATAGCTACTTGAGCTCCTCCACATCAAAACCTTGGAACAAAACTTTCAAAAGAAAGAACACAGCTCCACCAAAACAATCAACAGATTGAGAAAAATGTATTTTTGATGACCAGTGGAAGTAACTGTTGCATAAGCACAAGTAAGTCATGACTCCTCAGCCCAGTAACCTTTCGAGCCTGCATGTCAATACATCGTGAAATGTTACTTGAATACCCATCTAGAAATTTTATTTTCTTCACCATCGCAAGGAAGATTTCCTTATTCGGTTTTGTTAAGGTGAATTTTGTCAGTTGAAATCTATCATGCTTATCCAACCACGCGTCTCCACAAACTCTCATGGCCTGTAAATCTTTTTCGCTTAAAGATGATCTTTTGACTTGCCTAGTTCGTTAAGAATCATGTATAGCACATTGTCGCACACATTTTTTTCAATGTAAATGACATCAAGACTGTGTTGGAGCAAATTATCTTTCCAATACAAAAGAATGAAGAAGATTCTTATCTTTGCCATTGTTGAGGCACAGAAGCAAAAGTCCTAGCAGTCTTTCTCCCGGACTTTTGCTACATCATCATTTTTTCTAAACTCAAATTAAACATCCTGAAGCTACTCTAAGTTTTCTGCAGCGGATAAATTTGGAGGAGGTCCTCTTTTTTCCTGTTGCCCATTGAAACGGTTGCGTTGCAACCTAAACTTGTGTTTACCATCGAAAAACCTTAGACTGTGGGGAAGGCGTACTGAGTCAGAGACAAAATTGCAAGTTGGACACCAAGGCCTGTATACACATTCCACTCGGATAATGTTCCCAAGCTAGGAAAGTCACTTATTGTCCACATCAAGGCTACACGCAAGTTGAACAGTGTCTTCTCGTATGCGTTATGCATCTCAATGCCTACATTCCACAAGTCTAGCAACTCCACAATAAGCGGTTGAAGATACACATCGATGTCATTTCCCAGTGCCTTTTTGCCTGAAATGATCATAACAAAATGAAGGAGCTTTGTTTCATACACATCCAAGGGCAAGTTGTAGGGTATTAAGCCAATTGTCCAAATACAATAACTTATGCTAAGATTCCTAAACGGATTAAAACCATCGGTTGCCAAAGCAAGTCGAACATTTCAAGGGTCCGCCACGAAAGCTGGAAACTCTGAGTCGAACGCTTTTCACGCTTCAGTATATTGTGGATGTCTTAGTTTACCATCTTCGTTCTTGTCAACTTTATGCCATCTCATATGCTTAGTTGTCTTAGACAACAAAACCAATCTTATAAGTGAGGTTTTAAAGGAAAGTACCTAAGAATATTTTTTGTTTTCTTGTTATGCTTTTTTCCCTTTCAAATTGTCTAAAACCTTCAAGTATGACACGTCTTACAAGTCTGCTTGTGAGCTTCATCTCTCCAATAAAGCATACAGTCCTTGGGGCATGCATTAATTTTTTCGTAGTTCAAGCCTAATCTGTCAATTATCTTCTTGGCCTCATAGAATGTTGTGGGAATGTTTGCGTCAGGGAAAGCATCTTGTAGTAATTCAGCAACATCGACATTTCCTTATCAATGATCCCATACAAGCACTTGATATGGTATAATTTTATCAAGAAAGATAATTTGGAGTGTTGTCGATAACCTCGATACAAAGGACAATCAGCCTCATCCATGAGGCTAAAAAATTCCCGAGTAACATTATTCCTAAAGAAAACATGTTATGCACCCTAAACTTCTGCGGTGAAATTGTCATCTTGAAAACCAAAAGCATCACGAACAGATTCATAAATGGGATCATCTTGATCTAATTGATTTCCTACTTGTGAACTTCGAGGAACCGGATATTTCGTCAATATCTTGATCAATTCGTAGTAGTCTTTATTGACGATATCCTGATTTACTCAAGGAGCGAAGAAGAACATGTAAGGCATCTGCGAACAGTGTTGAGTATCTTAAAAGAAAAGCAGCTCTACACAAAATTGAGTAAATGTGAGTTTTGGCTTCCAGAAGTCAGATTTCTGGGCCATGTTATCTCACGGGATGGAGTTTCTGTAGATCCCAGTAAAGTGGAAGCAGTATTGAATTGGAAAAGACCAGAAACTCAGAATCGAGATACGTAGTTTTCTAGGTCTTACGGTATTATCGACGGTTCATACATAATTTTTCAAGAATTGCCTTGCCATTAACTAAGCTCACTAGAAAGAATCAACCATTTGTGTGGGATAAAAGATGCGACGAGTGCTTTCAACAAATTTGAAGGAGAGGTTGACATCCGCGGTATTGATTATCCTGCACCTAGTTTGACCTATGTGGTCTACGGTGATACGAATAAGCAAGGGTTGGGATGTGTCCTAATGCAGTAGGGTAGAGTAGTGGAGTATGCCTTTCGGCAGCTGAAGCCTCATGAAATGAATTACCCCACTCATGATTTGGAGCTTGCGGCAATCGTGTTTGCCTTGAAGATCTGGCGGCATTATCTGTATGGAACTACTGTTGAACTGTACTGCGACCACAAAAGTCTCAAGTATTTGTACGATCAGAAAGAACTCAATATGAGACAACGAAGATGGATGGAGTTGCTGAAAGACTACAACCTGGAAATTAAATACCATCCAGGAAAGGCAAATGTAGTTGCAGATGCTCTGAGTAGAAAGGCAGTGCAAGTGGCATTTATGATGGTACAGGAACGGAAATTACTGGAAGAATTTCGAGATTTGAATCTATCAAACCAAGTGTTCCTGAACACGAATGTATCAAACAAAGTACTTCTTGCTAGCCTTAGCATTAGTCTAGGAGAAAGTGATCTGAAAGCAGAAATTAAAGAAGCTCAGATGCATGATAAAAAAGCGGAGTCCATTCGAGAAATGATTTCACGGGGTAAAACTCAAGATTTTAACCTCTCACCGAGTGGGCTAGTTAGATACAAGGAGCACATATATGTACCGGTAGAGGCCGATCTGAGGCTAAAAATTTTGGATGAATCACACAAAAGCAAGTATACTATCCATCTAGGGACGGTCAAGATGTACCAAAATTTGAAGTCTGAGTTTTGGTGGCCGGGACTGAAAAGTGACGTGACTAAATACGTTGCTCGATGTCTTACTTGCCAAAAAGTTAAAATTGAACATAAACGACCACCTGGGCCCCTTCAAAGTCTAGAAATTCCTGAATGGAAGTGGAAAAACGTTACCATGGATTTTGTTGTGGGATTGCCAAGAATCAAAAATTTAGATGCAATCTGGGTAATTGTCGACCGTCTTACAAAGTCGGCACATTTTATTCCCATCAGTATTAATTATTCTCTTGAGAAGTTAGCAGAAATTTATATAAAGGAGATAATCAGACTCCATGGAACGCCTAAGAGTATTGTTTTCGATAGAGACTCTCGTTTTACCTCTCGATTCTGGAAAGCTCTACATCGAGCCCTAGGTACAAAATTGAGTTATAGTACGGCCTATCATCCTCAGACGGATGGACAATCAGAAAGAACCATACAGACGCTAGAAGATATGTTAAGAGCGTGTGTATTGGATTTTAAGGGAAATTGAGATCACTATCTTCCACTTGCAGAATTTGCTTATAACAATAGCTATCATGCGAGCATTCAGATGGCTCCGTATGAAGCATTGTATGGCAGGAAGTGCCGATCACCCTTGTGTTTGACGGAATTATCCGAGAGAAAACTGTATAGGACGGACTTAGTTGACCGGACCTCAGAGAAGATCAAAGTTATTAAAAAAGAGGTTCCTCGCAGCACAGAGTAGACAGAAAAGCTATGCTGACAAAAGGAGAAGACCTCTAGAATTTGAAGTTAGAGATCATGTGTTTTTAAAAGTATCTCCTATTACTGGAATCGGTAGAGCAATCAAGAGGAAGAAGCTCGGTCCCGCTACATGGGTTTTGAAGTTTTGGAGAGAATCGGACCGATGGCATCTGAGTAATAGCTTTACCCCGAACTTGGGCGAGACTTCATAATGTTTTTCATGTGTCTCAATTAAAGAAATACCAACCAGATCCTAAACATGTCATCGAGTACGAAGAGGTGGATGTACAAGATGACCATACCTATGTAGTAGAGCCAGAGTGGATTATTAGTCGCCAAGAGAAGCAGCTCAGACATAGGAGTATTCCAATTGTGAAAGTCGTCTGGAAGGGACTAACTCCTAGAGAAGCAACTTGGGAGACAGAGGAATTCATGAGACAGGAATATCCGAACTTTATGTCTAAGGTACGTATTAAATTTCGAGGACGAAATTTAATTTACGAGGAAGAATTGTAACATCCCAAAATTTGGAAATTTAAAATTTAATATGATTTGGGATTAATTATGGGGAAATTCAGCCTAAATAAAAGTTTAAAAAAAAGTAATTAATATTTGGAAATCTAGGCATATTTTCCAAAAATTAATGATAATTAGTTGGTTGTGTATTTTTAGCCTAAATATTTTGAAGATAATATTTAGTGGCCTAAATAAATTATTTAAGGAAGAAAGGTCCCTATTTATGATTTAGGATTATTGGTTACCACACACATCCACTCCTAATTATCTATACCTATTGGGATAATTTATTCATTTACCTATTATGAGTCCAACCCAACACATATACTTCCCTCATGTCCATTTATTCATTCTTCCTTATTTGAACTATCAGCTTCCTTAGTTTATTGATTGCATTCACCCCCAACAAGCCCAAAACGCACATATACTCCACTATTCCCATTTCTTTATTCATCTATTTTGGTCAAACCTGCAGAAGGGTGAGAGAAAGAACTTTACATGCTTGACACATCATATCTATACCTACATGCACTGTACCTCCTATTTTTCTTTCTCCAAATTTCAACCACGCAAATCCTTATGTGCAGAGTCTCATTTAATTAATTAACCATTAAAACAAAACAAAAGCACACCTTTATTCATTTTCCATTACAGCGTCCTTCTCCCTGAATATTTATTTCGATTATTTCTTCTTCGGCCAGAGGATATTGTGTCAAACTCATTCTTTTCTTTTCGCCACATCGCCCCTTTCTCCTTCTCCATTCAACAGCTCACCACACCAAACCCCTCATCTTCCGCCACATCACTCCCTACATGCACCAAATATTCAATTTGGCCAGCAAATAAATTCCTCAACTCTTATTTCACCACTCAGTTCAGACGCTTACAGAAACAGAGAGTGAGTGAGCGAGAGAGAGAGCGTTTGAGTCAAGAGAGTAAGGGAGGCCGAGCGATCATTGAAGAAGAGTCTAAGTGGAGAAGCTCACCTATTGAACATGTCGGTCTTGGAATCAAGGTAGGCCTAATCCTCTTCTAAACTCTAATCTGCGATTAAGATTTTGGGTCCGAAATATGGGGAAAACACCAATTAAAGAGAGATAGGTACCCTATGTGATTACATGACTTAAGTTTGCTTGAAACTAGAAGATAATGGTTAAATTGAATATATGCTTAAGGGCTTAAGAATGTCGCTGTTTGAGTTCTGCAAATACATTCTTGGATAATAAACTTTTGGGTCTTGATGTTAGGTGACTGTGTGGCCGAAGGATGAGTTCAGTTCATGCATGTCAAATTTTAGAAGTCCTATTTAGTTTTTGGGTGAAGTAGCTATTTATGCACCGAAATAAGAGCCTTACTAATATAAGGTGTAAAGTTTATCTTCTGCTGTAGTAAGTGTCTAATTTCTCTATTGGAAAGATATGAGGATGTACAAATGGTTGCAAGAAGATTATATAAATGTTGCTTAGTTGTTTAATGTTAAAATCATGACAACCGTAAGTTCAAATTGGTGGTTGCATGTATTTGACTACTCTGTTGTGCTGAGGTCAGAAATGGAATCTTTTATATTTTAGAAGATAGAGGACGTTCTCTGCTTGGACTAGAGGCTGAGATATATATATATATATATGGATATATTGAAGGGATTAAATGACTAAAGTAACATTTATTCCATAGGGAATATTATCTAATTAAATAAGTCTTATTAGTATACATCCCCAGTCATAAGGGTATTAAAAGACAGGTATTTTTAGAGTGGGTCTAGAGAAGTGGAATTTATAATTATGGTTAAATTGATTAGTGACCCACCTCTATATGTAAATGTTAATTATAGGATCTCAGAATTGCCATGCCTGAAGGACGAGGGTAGTGTTAAGAATCTGGTGGAAAGGGTCTTATCGATAAGACCAACAGGTAGTAACTATAATCTCACATTCTTTGCATAGTTATATATGTTCTTGTAAACCATATTGTATGTCCTGCCTGTACGGGGCCAGCACCACTCGTGGCTCAATTGAGCGGAAGGGCTGACCATGGGGCCAACTTCCCGGTGGCTAGGCAGAGCCTAGTGCATTCAGTTATTTTTTGTTTTCAAATTACCAAAATGAATTTGCTAGCGCTAAGGTATTTGAAATCATTTTATGATTTACTTGTATTACAGGCTGTATTTGGTATGTAATACTTGTCGTTTGAATTTGAATGCTTTATATGCTGTGTGGACTACTTTGTTTGGTTGATTTACATATATTGCATATGCTAGAATTTGAGATTAACATGTTACTCTGGGATTCATTCATTTGAATCTCGAGCCTTCATTATATCCAGGACGTGGGCAAACTAGTAAGCAAGGAGAAAGAGGCAAGGGCATAGAAATAGCCCGATTTTGAGAAGAAGGAGGTGTGAAGAGGTTGTAGATGAAACGTCTAGTTTCCTTTTTGTCTATGATTTTATTATTCCCTTATGACTTAGATATTATTTTGAGATAGCCGTATGTGGCTACTGGGATATATATATTTAACTAGATACTTTTGATCGTAGAAGTAGATAATATATATATATATATGCTGCTAACGGTTGCTGCAAGGACGAGCATGTATATAACAAGCCCAAATTATGGTGAATGTTTTGGTAGAGCTTTAGAGTAAATGGAGAAATAAGGAAACACTCTGATTGAATTTTAAGTATGATGTAATTTTAATAAAAGATTGAACCACTGATAAAATGTTTCCAAATGTTTTAAAGGTATTAGAAAAGCCCATTTGAACTTTAAATATTATTTTGGACTCTCTTTATAAAAAGAGCTTTTATTTTCAGGAACAAACCTAACCCGGTGGTTTAAATTTTTATTAAATAGTACATCAAAATACATAATAGGTGAAGATGTCACTCGTTCGGGCTCGTAACGTGGGTGTTACATATTACTTGAAAAATCCAAAAAAAAAACTCAAATTATCTACGTAATTATCGACGGAAAAATTTCGTGGATGAAAATTACCTACGGAATTCCATTGGTAACTAAAATTACCGACGTAATTCCAAGGGTAATTCTCGTCGCTTATAAAAAATTCTATCGAAAAATGCCGCAAAAAAAAGTCGTGGGAAAAATCAATTTTATTTTGCCACGCTTTTTTTTTTCCGATTTTTAATTACCCACGGAATTCCATCGTAATTTCGATTCGGCGTAAATTACCCTTGGATTTCCGTGGGTAATTTCGATTGCAATTTTTTCCGTAGGTAATTATGTGGATAATCCTTGTTTTTTTTTTTAGTTTATATCCCGTTTACTTTTCGCTCGGTGAGAGACAACAACACATGAGTGTTTATATTTTAGGGGCAAGTATGGTATTCAAGGAGGATAGTCATGGTTGTCAAACTCGCGAGTTGACTCTCCGAATTTATTGTTTTCAAGCTTCTAGCTTGCAAAAACAAGTCAAGTCAAGTAAACTAGTGCTAGTTGTAAACTTGGTTAAACTCACGAGTTTATACACCGATTTTACCATTTTTACGTTTCTAGATTATAAAACCATGTTAACTTACTCTTAAACTCGTGTTAACTTTTTTGATTTGATCATGCTCAATAGCTTTATATAGAAATTTTATAGAAATTTCTTTCTTAAATATGATAAATGATGAATGTTGATGGATTTAATTTCAATTATTTGAATTTAAAATATACTTAAATCAAATTATTGTCATTTTTATATTTTAATTATTTAATTATACACTAGTAATATCTATTTAATAATAAAAGTAAACTCTTACGAGTTTACGCTTCAAATTCACGATATGAGTTTACCTCACATCACGAAGTTTCTTAAACTCGTGAGTTTGACAACCTTGAGGATAGTATTCAAGGAGGGTGCAAAGTTGTCAAACTCGCGAGTTTAAGTAAACTTGTGACAATAACTTAAACTCGTATCATGAACTCAAATCGTAGACTCTTAAGATTCTACTTTCACTATTAAATAAGTATTAGTAGTGTATAAATAACTAAAATATAAAAAATGATGACAATTGGATTTAAAATATTTTAAATCTAAATAATTGAAATTAAATCCATCAACATTTAAAATTTATCATATTTAACAAAAAAAAATTTATAAAACTTATATATAAAGCCGTTAAACATGATCAAATAAAAAAAAGTTAACACGAGTTTAAGAGTGAGTTAACACGATTTTGTAAGCTAGAAATGTAAAAACGGTAACCTTGGTGTATGAACTCGTGAGTTTACCGAGTTTACAATAGTCACGAGTTTACTAGTGACTTGACACGATTTGATAAACTAGAAACGTAAAAACTGTAAACACGAAGAGTCAACTCACGAATTTGACAACTACGCTCGTGGCTGTTTGGGTTAGCGATATAAGCTATTTTTCTAACATGATTTACAATATACAATATATGTAAAACAAAAAACAAAAACAAAAAATTACCTCAATTTACAATTTACGTGAACATACTTCACGGCAACTCAATCAATCAGATATGCATGCTCGCGTATATAAGGCCAGGCACTAGCTGCACTCAAAGTAGCAACACTCGCAAAAGTTGCAATCTAAATCCATCATGGATATTATAACAGCCATGGATTCCCTACTTGTTCATCTTCAACCTCTAGGCATGGCCATGTTGTTCGCAATCCCACTCATCCTCTTGCTGGGTCTGCTCTCTCGTATAATTAGTAAAAGGCCACCCTACCCTCCTGGCCCGAAAGGCCTTCCCATCATAGGCAACATGACGATGATGGACCAGCTCACGCACAGAGGCCTGGCCAAGCTGGCCAACAAGTACGGCGGCGTCCTCCACCTCCGGATGGGCTTCCTCCACATGGTAGCCATCTCCGACGCCGACGCCGCGCGCCAGGTGCTTCAGGTACACGACAACATCTTCTCCAACCGCCCGGCCACCATAGCCATCAGCTACCTCACCTATGATCGGGCCGACATGGCTTTCGCTCACTACGGCCCCTTCTGGCGGCAGATGCGTAAGATCTGCGTCATGAAGCTCTTCAGCCGCAAGCGCGCTGAGTCGTGGCAGTCGGTGAGAGAGGAAGTGGATAGTGTGGTCCGTACGGTGGCGATGAGTACGGGGAAGGAAGTGAATATCGGCGAGTTAGTGTTTTCGCTGACGAAGAATATCACGTACCGGGCGGCTTTCGGGTCGACCTCGCAGGAGGGACAGGGCGAGTTTATCGCAATACTTCAGGAGTTCTCCAAGTTGTTCGGAGCTTTCAATATGGCGGACTTTATACCGGGTCTCGCGTGGGTCGACCCGCAAGGTCTCAACGACAGGCTGGCCAAGGCACGTGGCTCGCTGGACAGCTTCATAGACAAGATCATCGACGCACACATGAATAACAAGAAGCAGCCTGATGAAGAAGGTGATATGGTGGATGAGTTGCTGGCTTTTTACGGCGAGGGCGAATCAAAAGTCAGGGAATCGGACGAGTTACAGAACTCCATCAAACTCACCAAGGATAACATCAAAGCCATCATCATGGTATGACACATTGAAAATTGTTGCTCACTTAAATCAGCTAAGCACTTGGATTTATTGGTATATACTTTATAGTTTTATGATAGTTCAGTACAGTATCTGTGCATCTCTACTTTTTTCTTTCCCTACTAGTCCTTTGACGAGTAGGGGACGAGCTCGTTGACCCGGAAGGAAATCTTTTCCTAATCTTGTTTCTTATTTTTTTTATTGGCTTTATCTACACCCTTGATTTGGGAAAGTGTGAGAAAAATGAAAGTAGTATTGTATTGATTGGGCGGATGTAATTTAGAGATTATGAGGGACGATGAGAAAATGATAATGAGAAACCCAACCCCGTTGACCAAGGTTTTTTTTTTCCTTATTTTTTTATTTCTAAATAAAAAATCATTTTTAAAAAATTATTAATTGAAAAATTATCTTTATTTTAAATTTTCTACTAATTAAAATTCTTTTTTATAAAAAAATTCAGATCTCGACGCGTTGATCTCGAGGGACTAGTCGATCATTGTCACTTGGGGGTGGGACCCTCTTCCATCTACCTATCTAATCTGGGCCATCGGATCGATCTAGACGGTCCAGATTTGATTTTTTTAACTGTTTCTTTTTAAATAAAAAAAATTATTTTTTAAAAATATGTTAGTTGAGATATTATCTTTGTTCTAGATTCTCTACCTATTAAAATAATTTTTTTAAAAAAAATATAAAGTAAAAAAAAAATCAGATCGAACGATCCCATGAGAGAAGAGCTTTTTCCGTCGATAGGTAGGGAAAGTGCTTCCCTTGGGGTGGGCTTGTTGCAACTCATGAAATAAAACTAAGATTAGTTTTTATAATTTTAGTTAGAATGGGATATTAGTATGTGAGTTTAATTAATTGGGTTTTATGAATTGAATCAGGACGTGATGTTCGGAGGCACGGAGACGGTGGCGTCGGCGATAGAGTGGGCCATGGTGGAACTAATGAAGAGCCCGAAAGATTTGAAGAGGGTCCAACAAGAAATGGCGGACGTGGTGGGTCTTGATCGGAGGGTGGAAGAGTCCGACATCGAGAAGCTGACGTACCTCAAATGCTGTTTGAAAGAGACGTTGCGCCTCCACCCGCCGATCCCGTTGCTCCTCCATGAGACGGCGGAAGACACCGTGGTTTCGGGCTATTTCGTTTCGAAGAAGTCACGTGTGATGATCAACGCGTGGGCCATCGGGAGGGACCGCAATGCGTGGGACGATGCCGACAGCTTCAAGCCGTCGCGATTCCTGGGCGAAGGCGTCCCTGATTTCAAAGGGAGCGACTTCGAGTTCATTCCATTCGGGTCAGGTCGGAGGTCCTGCCCCGGGATGCAACTGGGGCTCTACGGCTTGGAGCTCTCCGTGGCTTACCTTCTCCACTGTTTCTCGTGGGAGTTGCCGGACGGCATGAAGCCGAGTGACATGGACATGAGTGATGTCTTCGGACTAACCGCTCCCAGGGCAAGTCGACTCATCGCCGTCCCCAAAAAGCGCTTGGTGTGCCCTCTCTTTTAAGGGGGCCTTGGATTATACTTGAGCCCCATGAAACAAGTCTGGTTTTTGTGTTTTATTTTATTATTGTTATTTTTCAAAGAAATAAATTCTATTTCAATTATACATGAATATAAAAGAAACTGTTTCAAAAAACAAAAAAACAAAAGAAAGAAACAGAAAAGAAGAAGAAGGAAGTGGCAATAATTGTGTCGGTGACAAAATAGGGAGCGTCGAAGGGGAGGATTTGATCCTTCCGCTATGTGGTTCAACTTTGCATGAATTCCTACCGTAATTATAGGGAAAAGCCGTCTTAGGTTAAATTGAGTAAGGTAACATATAGTTTTAAAAAACAAAACAAAACACACAAAAAAGCCTTAAAAAAATCAAATTTTAGTATTATTTTAATAACTAAAATCAATGTACGTAAACGATTATATCTTAATAACTAAATCAGTACAATATTAACAACTAAATCAATACACGTTAATAACTTAAGCCTTTTTTAACCTGTGACTCTTCTTTAGACCTTTTCTGACAATATATTACTTAGTTATGAGGGGATTTTCCCGTAATAATATCCCCTGCTTTTGGGTTCATTTGTCCTTTCCAAATAAAGCTAATCAACAGCCTTTTTTTTTTTTGGTTCCTTGCCAAGGCAAATTTGGAGAAAATGTCGTTTCTTGATTTTAAGAAACAGAGATTTATGTGAGATAAAGACGACAATTTAAAGGATATTATAGATCTTGACTTTGAATCTGAAATTTATTTGAATGGACTAATTAAAACAATTACTCAGTCCTGTTCGAATTAAAATATATATCCATGTTAGGATTAGATGCATATTGTTGTCAAACTTGTGAGTTAATTTTCTAAATTTACCGTTTTTATGTTTCTAGCTTACAAAAACGAGTCGAGTTAGTGGTAAACTCGTGTTAGTTATAAACTCAGTTAAACTCACGAGTTTATACGACAAGTCGAGTTTATACGGCAAGTTTATCATTTTCACGTTTCTAGTTTATAAAATCATGTTAACTTACTCTTAAACTCGCATTAATTTTTTTTATTTGATCATACTCACCAGCTTTATATATAAATTTTATAAAAATTTCTATGTTAAATATGATAATAATGAATGTTGATAGATTTAATTTCAATTATTTGGATTTAAAATATATTTAAATCAAATTATTGTCATTTTGATATTTTAATTATTTAATTTTACACTAGTAATACCTATTTAGTAATAAAAGTAAACTTTTATGAGTTTAAGATTCAAGTTCACAATACAAATTTACGTCATTATTACAAGTTTCTTTAAACTTACGAGTTCAACAACCTTAGATGCATCTCTGCACACACGTAGGATGTGGCAAATTTGGAGAAAATGCCGTTTTCTTGATTTTAAGGAACATAAATTTATGTGAGATACAGACGAGATTTAAAGGATCTTATATCTCTTAACTTTGAATTTGAAATTTGTTTGAATGAACTATTCCTCCTTTTTTTTTTTTTTAATAATAAGCTTTTGTTTTTAGAGCTGATCCTATTTATAGGGAACTTTCTCCTTATGTCTTAACATTTACACTATTTTTCCATTTTTACCCATATTAAATACATATCTTTATATTAATTATCTCATTCCCCAGTAATTATTTTTCATTAATCATTTATTATACATTCAAGTCTCATTCTTTAAACTCATATTCTCTTATATTTGTTACTCATTCACTCTCTTATACTCATTTTATAAATAGGGGTATATTTAGAATAAATATGACTTTTTTTTACACATTTTTCACTAATCTTGATGGCTAGTTTATTTTGTGCAATATGCATAAAAGCTGCTTATAAAAATGATCGGAGCGAATAATTAATACAATTAGTCAGTACTATTTGAATTAAAATACTCCCTTCGATTCTAAATATAAGACAGAGTTAATTAATTTATTTATTTTTTTTTTTTTTTTTTGAATGATTAAGTGCCTGCTTGACATAGCTGCATAAGTTAAAATAAGCACATCTGAAGCACATCATAAGTAGAAACCAATTATTTGGGTGTTTGGGTAGTTAAATTATTTGATGGACTTTTATCCCATCACTTGTGAAGCCCCAAATAGTTGCTTCTGATCCCATCAAAAAAGCTTCTCATCAATTAAAGCTGTGGGCCCATTGGAAAATTACCGTTGCACCCCCAAGAAAGCCTCTCTCCTCCTTCAAGTCAAGCTCCTGGGTGCGTTTCCTCTCTTCTCCTTTCGCTTGGTGATTCAAAGCAATTAATTCGAAATCTCTGCCGATTTGTAATCGTTCTCCTTACATTTTATGTGTCACTTTGTGGTGTCTTTGTTCTCCTTCTTGCCAATTTGTAATCGTTCTTTTGACTGTAGTTTATGCATCTAGGTAAAGGGGTCATCATTTCCATTGTAACATAACTTGGTTATTCGATCTCTCTTTGTTGTTTCCCCACTCTCTTTTGTTGTTTACATTGGTTGTAGTCATTTTATCTTGTTCAGGAGAGGTACATAATAGAATGGTGATAGGTTTATTTAAGCACTTCATTGTGTTGTAATCTTTTTAATGGTAATTTTACTATAAATTTATTTTTAATTTTAATTTTTATCCTAAATTATCACATTTTATACAACACACACATATATATGATTCATGTCCTTTTCACTTTTTCCATCTCATCTATCTTTTCAAAAGCTATGTCAAATAAATACCCATTAAGAAAAAAGTCACTTTTGTCACCGCTATCCCAAACACAAATAACATCAGAAAAAGTCCATCAAAAAAAAAAGTCCAAACAAAAAAAAGCATATCAGAAAAAAAAAAAAAAAAAAAAAAAAAAAAAAGTCACTTCTACCGCCGCTATCCCAAACGGGCTCTAAGAAAGCTAAATAAGTTATTTAATCATATCACATATTGTGTGTCATTAGATTATATATCAATTTATATGTTAGGTAAAATAGTTTAAAGAAAAATATATAAATGTTTTAAAATAATTTAATTAACTTCTTCAATATTACCTTGGGTCCTAAATATAAGACATAGTTTGTAGTGAAAATTTATACTAAAAAAATTATGTCTTATATTTAAGATTCGAGAAGTACCAAAAAAAAAAATCATATTATATATTGTGTATCATTAGATTTTATATCAATTCATATGTTAGGTAAAATAATTTAAAGAAAAATATATAAATAATCTAAAATAATTTAATATATTACCTCAAGTCCTAAATATAAAATATAGTTTATAATAAAAATTTATATTACAAAAATTATGTCTTACATTTAAAAGATTCAAAAAGTACCCAAAGAAAAAAAAAAAAAAAAACTTTGTTTTATAGGTGAATCAATGTTAAGATTAGATACTCCCTATACGCATATAGGATGTGACAAGGCCTATGTAGGGAGCAGATTTCCTCATTTTCTCTCCCTCCTTTTCTCTCGAATCCCATCTCGGATCGTCCAAATCTTGATCCAACGGTCCGCATTTTAAAAAAAAAAAAAAAATTTGGAGTTTTGTCTTTTTTCGAAAAAGACAAACGTAAAAAAAAAAAAAAAAAATTTTTTTTAAATCTGGACCGTTGGATCAAGATTTGGGATCTGGCCCGATGGGATTCGAGAGAAAAGGAGGAGAGAGAAAATGAGGGAATCGGACCGCTACTATGTATCATGAAACTCGGTGCCCACCCAATGGGATTGACACATAAAGGGCCTCTCCTGCCAGGGTTTACATTAGGTGCTTTTCCCTTATGTGTTTTTTATATGTTTATATCTTTAATTAAAAGGACAAGCAATTTTTTAATTTTTTTATATATTCTATATATTTAGATTAAATTATATCTTCGAAAAAAAAAAAAAAAAAATTGGCTCGAATATCTCAAATTAATTAATTTCTAGGATAGGTGTTGGGACATATTTTTGAATACGTAACTGGAAACTAATTAATTTAAGATATTGGATGTAATTTTTTTTCCGAGAAAGCGACATAAAGATATAATTTAATCTAAATATATAGAATATATTAAAAAAAAAAATTGCTTGTCCATCTAATTAGAGGGACAAGCATGTAAGAAACACATAAGGGAGAAGCACCTTATGTGCTTCCCGTATTCCACTGAACAGGTTTTAATCTGTCTCGCATCGGTGAATAGGGTTCCTCCGCGAGACGAGTACCATTCGGGTTCACATTAGGTACTTGTCCTAATGTGCTTCTTATGTACTTGTCCCTCAAGCACATTTTATTTTATTTTTTATAAATTTTATTTATTTAGATTAAATTATATATTAGTTTTTGAAAAAAAAAATTTGCACCTAGTATCTTAAATTAATTAATTTTCTAGATACTGGTGTTACAGACAGAGATATTTCGTATGTAAAATTGGAAACTAATTAATTTGAGATACGGGGTACAAAAAAAAATTCCACAAACTAACATATAATTTAATCTAAATGTTTCACTCTGCTAGGGTTTCTTGGCCAGCCGTAGCATGGCGACGGAGGGGGTGGCCGTGAAGGGTCGTTCCTACGCAAATGCAGTCAAGACGGTACATTCGGGTGGGATGGCGAATTGGAAAAGGTTTGCATGGGGGAAGATTTGGGTCTCGATGTGGAAGTAACTCAACAACGTAATGAGAAGGGCGTCGTGGTGTTCACTCTATCGGATAGTTTCAAACAGCAGGCTTGGAGTAGGTGGCGACAAACCCTTGTAGTTAAACCCTTGGGAAGGCAATTTGGGTTTGATTTTATGCGGCAGCGTTTGGAGGCTATGTGGGCGAGGCAAGGGCGAATTGCTGTCACAGATGTGGCGAATGGATTCTACTTGGTGCGGTTTGAATCTGTGAAGGACCTGACCGTGGCTAAAACAGAAGGGCCGTGGATGGTTCAGAACTTCTATATTGCAGTGCAAGAATGGACGCCAGAATTTGACCCTGAAAAAGATAAAATCCATAAAGTAAAATTATGGGTGAACTTGCCGTCGTTCCCACCTGAATTTGTGAAGTCGAAGTTGTTGACAGAGGTTGGCAATTTCATTGGTAGATATATCAAAATGGATTCAGTTGCCACACGAGTTGCACGGGGAAGATTCACCAGAATTTGCGTAGAGGTTGATTTGTCTAAGGAATTGGAGCTGGAGTATATCCTAGAAAATAAGCAGCGTGCTATTGTCTATGAAGGGCTTGGGGTTGTGTGTGGGGAATGTCGACGGCTTGGCCATAGATCAGGAACGTGTCCAATTCTAGCTGACAAGGTCCTGAGGGGGGTTAATAAAAAGCAACGGACTGTTGCTGAAGGTTGGCGAGTGGTAGGCAATAAAGGTGCTGCTGTGAAGGAGGGGGCTGATGCACGTACTGTCACTCAGACTGAAGTTTTGCTGCTGAATGGTTCCAATCAGCAGGTGGCTAATGGGGACAGTATGCAGTCGGTGGAGGAAAGGAGTTTGTCGGGTAGTGGGCATGGGGACGTGGCTCAAAGGCTCGGTCATGAGGAGTCTGATGCAGCACGTGTTCCTCATAGTGAAGGTGTGCTTTTGATTGAATCTCCTCAACAGGTGGACGAGGCTTTTGTGCAGTCGGTGGAGGCCCAGGAAAGTGTGGGTCTTGAGTTGGTTGTCGTGGAGTGTGGCCTCGGTCAAAGTGTGGATTGTTGTGGTGATGTTGAGAGACCCGTGGAGGAGTGCATAGTTCACGGCGATGATTTGCAGGAGGGAACCAAGGCACGTGTTGGTGGATGTGTAGATGGGCCCATTAAGGAGGGTGGGGGGAGCTATCGTTCTACTATTTTGGCACTTCCTACTAATGAGGTGAATGCCAAGGGGGTTGTGAAAAGCAGTCTTGAGGACGTTAATGAGCAAAAAAGTAATGATCAAAATAGTAATGCCCAAAATGGTGGGGGATGTCATTTGAATGAGGCAAGTGGGAGCCCAATGAAGAATGCGGAAAAAAGAAAACGTGGCAGACCAATAGGAAGCGGGAAGGCAAAACTAAATGTGAGGTTTTCGGGTAAGGCGTCTCAGGTGCGCGATTCGCCTGTCCTTTCCCAATTATTATGACATCGTTCCTCATATGGAACTGTAGGGGGGCGGCCAATTCTGATTTAGGGCGCCAGTTGAGGTTTTTGATCTCGAAGTATAGTATTAGTCTGGTGGTGCTTGTTGAAACAAGGACTAGTGGTGATAAGTGCTTGAAGTTGCGAAGGAAGGTGGGGTTCGATTGTTCTTTTGTGGAGGAAGCGAGGGGTTTCTCTGGAGGGATTTGGGTCCTATGGAAATCTCAGGATGCTAAGGTGAATATCTTGAACAATTCTTTTCAACATGTGCATATGAAAGTGGATACTATGGACTACAGTTTCCATTTTACTGCTGTATATGGAAGCCCAAGGGAGGAGGAACGTAAACTTCTCTGGGAATGCCTAGATAATGCAGGATCTACTGTAGATCAATGGGTGGTTGCGGGAGACTTTAATGAGATTGCGGATGTGAAGGAAAAGAAAGGAGGTAACGCTGCTTCTATTGGGCCGTGTCGGGTGTTTCGGGGAAGGCTGCTGGGATGGCAACTAGATGATATTAAGGTATCGGGGAGCTATTATACATGGATGGGCCCAAAGTGGGGCCACCTGGCTCGTGTCTACAAAAAGCTTGATCGGGTTATTGCTAATGCTTCCTGGCTAATGTCCTTTGCTAAGGCAGATGTGGTTAATCTCCCACGCTATAATTCAGATCATAATCCTATGTTGCTGAGGTTGGCTGGACCCCCGGAAGGTAAAACAGTTAGACCTTTTCGTTTCATAGCTGATTGGATGAGTCATTCTGAGTTTCCTAATCTTATGGCTGCTCAATGGAAGTCTAGTATTGATCTTCCTATTATGTTAGCTCGCCTGGTCCCACCTTTGAGTCGATGGAATAAGGAGGTATACGGGAATATTTTCCAGATGAAGAACTCCTTAAACTCTGAACTGGAAGAAGTGCAATACCAACGTGAGAGAAATGACACGGCTAGTTGGGGGTTAAAGGAACTTGAATGCAGAAAACGATTGAATGAAGTCCTCAAGCGTGAAGAAATGCTTTGGTTCCAAAAGTCCCGTCATCAATGGCTAACTGAAGGGGACCGGAATACGAAATTCTACCATTTGAAAACTGTTACTAGGAGGAGCTTTAACAAAATAGCTCGGTTGAAGAACGAGCACAGTATTTGGGTGGAAAATGAGGACCAACTAAGATATATGGCCTGTACGTACTTCCAGAGACTGTTTCTAGACGAAGAGCCCACTCGTAGGTGGCTTATTTCTACCTGGCCGAGTGTCCCCAGTACTCTAATGGATGGATTGCACCTGATACCTACAATTGAGGAGGTCCGGAATTGCTTATTTAGTATGGGAAGTTACAAAGCCCCTGGTATTGACGGATTCCCTGCAGTGTTCTTCCAGAGACAATGGAGTGTGCTCCATCACCAGATTATGAGTTTGATTATAGATGTATGGCAAAACCCTTCTCATATTCGCTTTCTTAATGATACTCTGATTGCTTTGATTCCTAAAGTGCAGGTGCCTACGTCTATGTCCCAATTTCGGCCTATCTCTTTATGCTCAGTCTTGTATAAATTGATTACTAAACTGATTGTGAGGCGCTTGCAACCGATAATGGAGATTGTTATCTCACCGTATCAGTCCAGCTTCGTCCCCAATAGGCAAATTCATGATAACATTGTCATTACTCAAGAACTTCTCCACTCAATGAACAAAATGCGAGGGAGACAATTCATGGCAATTAAGGTTGATTTAGAAAAGGCGTATGATCGTGTGAACTGGAAGTTTTTACAAAACATTCTTGAGGAAGTTGGCTTGCCAAGCGCGACAAATGACTTGATTATGCAGGCTGTTTCAACCTCATCCTTCAATATTCTATGGAATGGGGGCAAAACTTCATCGTTCCAGCCTTCTAGGGGCATCAGACAGGGCGATCCCATCTCCCCATATCTATTTACACTAGCTATGGAGAAACTGTCACATATTATATCCACGGCTGTTAGTGGTGGGCTTTGGACCCCTATTAAAGTGGGGCAAGGAGGTCCCCCGGTTTCGCACTTGATGTTTGCTGATGATCTTATGTTATTTGCGGAGGCAAAGGAAAATCAATTGGAGACTATTATGAAGTGCCTATCCTTGTTTGAACAGATTTCAGGATTGAAGGTAAGCATGGAGAAAACTGTCATCTATTTCTCCAAGCACATATCTGAGGATTTGGCTGGTTCACTGGAGGCTAAGAGTGGCTTCAAGAGAGTGAAAAATGTAGGAAGATATTTGGGGGCTTGGATGGTACATGGGCGTGCAACTAAACAATGTTACCAACATATTGTGGAGAAGCTACGAAGGAAGCTAGGTGGGTGGCAGCAGCAATGTCTGTCACAGGCTGGCAGAATAACTCTTACCAAGTCAGTATTGTCTACTATTCCCCTATTTCATATGCAATATGCTAGGCTCCCCGTAAACATATGTAATGAGATTGATAGAATTCAAAGGAATTTCATTTGGGGTGATTCCCACCTTCATAAAGCGCACCATGCTTTAAGCTGGAAGGTGCTGACTAGTCCTAAGACCATAGGAGGACTTGGTTTAAAATCGGCTGCAATTATGAATGATGCTATTCTTATGAAGTGTGGTTGGAGGTTCCAAAATGACAAAGACGCCTTATGGGTTCGATTTTTACGGGGTAAGTACAAGTTACAATTTGGAAACTTGCCAGTACTTAAAACTGGTTGTTCACCGTTCTGGACTGCTCTTTGTAACATTTTTATTAATATGAAGGATGAGGTGGTATGGGAAATTGGGGATGGGTCTGCTATTTCTTTTTGGAAAGATAAGTGGGTGTCCTCTTCCATTTGTCTTCAGGACTATGTAGTTAGACCTATTCCTGCTGATATGCGAGATTCTATGATTAGTAGGTTTGTCGATCAACAGGGCCGGTGGAATCTGTCTTTGCTAAACAGCCTGCTTCCTCAAAGCGTGGTTGATCTAATTCGAGGTATGCTTCCGCCTTCTTATGATGATGGGCCAGATCGGTCCTTTTGGTTGTCTGGAAGCTTATCTGGTGTTAGCGTTAAAAGTTGCTACCTGTATTTAGCTGAGTCTGGATTTCAGCAATCTGTTATTAATTGTGACATGTGGGTGAAGTTATGGAAGTGGATGGGACCACCTAGAATACAGGTATTTGGATGGAAATTTTTCCATCAACGCCTCCCATTGAGGTCATTGACCCGTGCTTGGTCTGACACCAATGGTCTTTGCCCACTTTGCCATCAAGAAGCAGAAACCAGTCTTCATGCATTTAGAGACTGTCATGTGGTTCGTGCTTTTTGGTGTGAGGTGGTACAGGGTGATCAGTTACATGCTTTCTTTAGCTATGATTGGATTGACTGGGTAACGGAGAATTGGTCGTGTGATGGAATTACTCTAGGAGGATCTCGGTGGCATGAGATATTTATAGTCTCTTGCTGGTTTATCTGGAAATGGCGAAATGAAGTTATTCACAACACGCAAGATGCAAGTAGTAAATATTGCATGAGGCCCATTCTTGAGCTACTGGGAGTACTAAAATCTGGAAGTGATAGAGGAGTGATCCAACACATAGCTCAGAATTATGCTAATGTACACTGGTCCTTTCCAGAAGCTCCTTTTGTGAAGCTTAATTCAGACGGGGCATCAAAGGGAGCTGAACAGGTGGCGGCCTGTGGGGGTTTGCTGCGAGACTTTGTTGGTAGGTGGCTTGGAGGTTTTTCTATTCGTCTTGGCCGGTGCTCCGCGATGTTAGCTGAGCTATGGGGAGTTTTGAGAGGATTAGAGATGGCATGGGAGGCAGGTTGGCGGCATGTAGTTGTTGAAAGTGACTGTCAATCAGTCATTGCATTACTCTCCAAACAAGGTAATGCAGCTCGTGAGTCCCATTTGGTGGCTCGGATACGAGCAGTTACTCGCAGGCAGTGGATTATACGATACAGCCATGTTTTAAGGGAGGGCAATCAGTGTGCGGATTGGTTGGCCAATTTTGCTCTGACACATGTGGAGACTCCTGATGGAACGCATTTCTCGATCCACTCTTTGGGGCTCTATTGTTTTCCTTGTTGCGATTTGGCAGAATCCGGCATGAGAGGAGGCGCTAGAGACTTTAACCTCTTAGTTTCTTTAGTTTATTCAGTTTTTCTTTTTCGGTTGATTATCTTTCCTAGTATCAAAAAAAAAAAAATCTAAATAAATAAAATTTATAAAAAAATAAAAAATAAAAAATAAAATTTGCTTGTCCGGCAAGCATAGTTTTAATGGTTCATATTTTAAAGGGTTAAGGAGCGAATTTGCCAACCAACTATTAGGCTAGGAGCGTTGGGCACAAATAAGTTTTAATGGTACCAAAAAGACCAACAAACAATTAATTTTGTTAAGACATCACAACACCGTTACATACCTTTTAAGCCGTTAAAAATGCGCCACATGGGATTTTACATCCAACTCAATTCTTTGTGTCTTCCTCCTTCATCGATTCCTCCTCCGTTCATGGCGATTCCTCCTCAAATCTTTCCTCCTCGTAAACGACGGCCATTCAAGGCCGTTTATCTCCCCCAAACTCACGAACTTGACCCCTTCACTCTTTGCTTCACCTCACCCGTGAGATTTCCTCTCTCAAACCCATCCAATTCCTTTTCAAACGCAATTCCTATTCCATAATTCGCAAGACCAATCTTCTCTCGTTCTCTTTGAAGAGTTGATTAGAAGTTTGATTCCTCTTTCCTTCCAATCGTATTTCGTGTTTCAAGAAATGTACATAGTTCTTCGTGAGGATCAAGACCTTGATCGAAGATTGCTCCAACGGAAGCAAGATGGCGATGTTGATGCGTAACGAATCAATTCGATAATTTTCACAAACTCACGCGCATTTATCGATGCTTCGGATATATTCCCGATAACGGAGCTTGAATTAAGCGATGACGTGCAGAAGCTTGTGATCCTGATTAGAAAACAATGCATTGAATCCAAGCCTTTTGGGGATCTCAAGGACAACGAGCTCAGGCATTTGTTCTTTCTCTTCATAATCACAACATTTTCCCTCTCTACCATCGACGATGACGAGGATGTCCCATAGAAGCTAAACCCTCGTTTTTAGATCGCTATCGCCTTTACCTCCTTGATCGCGTATTCCATTATTGAAGAAAGCTCTTCGGCGACAACGAGAATCTCACCTAAGCAAAGATGATGAAGGTTAAGAGTCGCCGAAGAGGAAGGAGAGAGGCGAAGGGTTAGGCATGGAGGATGGTTTGACCGCCGCTTGCTTCTCTTTCCTTTTCCCCATCGACACGTGTGTATACCCCACCTTTCCTAAAATGCCGCTAGTTTAGCTCTACCGTAATTGTGATAATTGATACTTTTAATTGTTCCTTTGTATTTAAGGTACCCTAAATAGTTAATTGTGCCAGATGCTCTTGCCCTAATAGTTTGTTGGTAAAATTGCACATTCACCCTATTTTAAATTTAAAAATGACAAGAGATCATCTCTATTTTAAATTCTAAATATAAATTTATTTTCTTTTAAAAAACTTACCATTGGAGATTACCTTTTAGATTTTGTACACTTCAAAATATTTTTTTTAAAAAAAATATAAGACTAAAAAAACAGTAAATCTGTAACGTTAATATTAGATTATTTGTACAGTTTGGATTTGATCCTCCTCATAGTCCGTATTTCTTCCAATAGGATTGAATGGAATATATACAGAGCACTTTATTCCAATAGGATTATACACAGCATTTAAAGGCGGAGCTCAACATTGGAATATCATAATTCCTGATTGATCCAAAATATGGAAAATACAAGCTAGAATTCTCTTTAAACTATATAGAAAGTAATACAAAATAAGCAAAAATTGCAAGTAAATGGGCAAAAGCATATGGAAACCGAAGAATGGGGGCTTCAAAAAAGGCCCACTTGGCCACGACCATAATGGAAGTCAACTCCAACACAAGCACTATCTTCGTAATTAACCGAAGAATGGGGCTTCAAAAAAATAAGAAATGTTCTAATTCATTTTATTCAAACTCTAATCATTAAATAAACTATATATATCATTCCTTGCTACTATGAAATTAATGGAAATATGTGTGTTGAAAAACGTATGATAAGAGCACTACAGAATTTAGAGAATTAGAGGAGAAACACACGAAGGAGTCTTTTCATTTAGTTTAATTCATATATCTATATACAAGACTTTTAGATGCGTCTCTATCTACATGTCACTATATGTTACCATGTGGATCACATTTTGGGTTACATATATTGTCTAGGTATATTAGCTGGCTAGAAACAAACGGAGGAGTCTTTTCATTTAGTTTGATTCATATATATATATATATATATATATATATATATATATATACACACAAGACTTTGAGACGGGTCTCTATCTAGCCACACGTTTCTTATGATTTAGCGTTACCGTGTGGATAACATGATGGTGTAAATATATTTTCGTATATTTTAGGTTACAGAAGAATAAACAAATTATAGAGAAGAATAAAGATATATATATATATATATATATATATATAATTAAATGATGAAAATTGTAATTAACTTATTATCAAGAAAACTAATTTTTTAATGATTGAAAGTTTGATTCACCGTAATTCAATCTCTAAAATTTTAACTAATTTTTTATTATTTATAGTTTTGCCCTTATGTCCCATAACTCATAACTCAAAACTCAGTCAGCAACGAGTCATCCAACTCAGCTGAACGTGAATTTTACATCAAATAAGAAAGGCTGAATTGAATTCAAGAAGACAAACCGGGCCTTCAAGTCGCGGCTTCTCTTTGCCTTGCCACCTTGGTGGCTCTCGGCAAGGCAACAGTGACTATATAAGATTTGGACATTGATGGTGATGTAGGAGTAATCCGTACGTATATAAATGAGATGAAGTAGAACTACTCTACGAATCTGCTTTGCATAGCAAGGGGGTTTTTCATTTTGAAACCTCGTACCAAAAAAAAAAAACCATTTGAAATATTTTTTGAACTGTTTTCTCATTAGGAAAATTGACCAAAATAATTTTTTTCAAAAAAAAATTACAGTTGATGCGGCGTTCAAAGTATTTACCGGAGTAATGCGGTTGAAAACGTTAGGAGGAGACCGCGCTGGCGTGAGAGGTCACGCCATCGAGGGAAAAAGCGTCTTTTGCGTCGGAAAATCGTACTTTTTGTGTCAGTGGCGTAAAGAAGGTTCACGCCACTAGTGGCGTGAAAAAGGTTCACGCCACTAGTGGCGTGAACCTTCTTTACGCCACTGACACAAAAAGTACGATTTTCTGACGCAAAAGTACGGTTTTCTGTCAGTGGCGTGGGACCCTCTCACGCCACTAATGGCGCGAGTCTGTCTAACGTTTTCAACTGCATTACTCCAGTAAATACTTTGAACAGTGCATCAATCTGGTAATTTTTTTCTTTTTTCTAATTATTTTGGTCAAAAAGCCTTTCTCATTACCTTTGGTGGAAGGAGATGACCATCTATGTCAAGAATGATAGGAATGAGGGTGAGTGACGTGGAACCAATATCATCAGGAAGTGCATGATCCCAAAAAAAGTATATAAGCCCTTTATTAATCTTGGAAGTGACTGCTTGAACGAACAACCAGCTCGTCGAGGAGGCCAGCAATATCGCTAAATGGTGGATGACTGTCGACTTCGAGACCCACTTCGTCTTCTTGAATTAACGTCTGCTATGGGGCAGTGAAGGACAGCTCAATTCATCAGTCTTTTTATCCAATGTAAAATTCAAGCTCAGCTGAGTTGGATGACTCGTTTCTTCTTGATTTATGAGTTATGGATAATCAAGACAAAATTATATCACCTCCACTCTTAAATATAAGACCTGTTTGATTTGATTTTTTAGAGAGATTAAGGAAGTTAAATGAGTTGTTTAATGATGTTATATGTTGTGTATAATTACATTATATATTAATTTATAAATCATACAAATTAGATTGGAAAAAAACGATAAATATAAATACTTTAAAATAATTTAATTAGTTTCTTTAATCTCTTCGAAAAAACTAATTGTGTCTTATATATTTAAGACCGGAGATAATATATGATAAAAAAATTGGACTGAGTTTCAAACCAGTCAAGGACTAAATTATAAGTGAGATAAAATTTTAAGAACCTAAAGATTAATTTTCCTACTCTTATTTAAATTTTAGAAAGTCATGAACATTCACAAAATACCATCCTATTTATAAAAATTTGGTCTTATTTTTGTAATATAAATCCGGATTAATATTAATAAGGGGGGAGAGCAAAGAGAAATTTTTGGCCACTACTATATATATTATATTGCACAACATGTTCAAACCACGCTAGCACATTATACTAATAATAACCATCAAGTTGGCCAAAAAGAAAACTATCAAATAAACGTCACTCCAATTCTATGAAAGATAATTAATTACCACAACCAATAGTAATGAAGTTGACTATTTTTAGCTTATTACTTGAAAAGTATATACCGTTTATATTTTCGGGGCAAGTAGTATTCAAGGAGGGTAGTGTTCAAGGAGGGCGCTGGTGTCCATTTGTGTTAGCGATATAAATTATTTTCCTAACATGATTTAACGAAAAAAAAGTTTTGCCTCAATTCATAATTTACG
This sequence comes from Acacia acuminata, assembly GCA_019022655.1. Lineage (NCBI taxonomy): Eukaryota > Viridiplantae > Streptophyta > Magnoliopsida > Fabales > Fabaceae > Acacia > Acacia acuminata. The sequence continues at coordinate 11,776,855 of JAFJYI010000002.1, forward strand.
TGAACATACTTCACGGCAACTCAATCAATCATATGCATGAATAAGACCCTAGCACCGGCTCGCGTATATAAGGCCAGGCACTAGCTGAACTCAAAGCAGCAACTCCCAAAAATCTAAATCCATCATGAATATTATAGCAGCCATGGATTCCCTCCTTGTTCATCTTCAACCTCTAGGCATGGCCATGTTGTTCGCAATCCCACTCATCCTCTTGCTGGGTCAGCTCTCTAGTATAATTAGTAAACGGCCACCCTACCCTCCTGGCCCGAAAGGCCTTCCCATCATAGGCAACATGATGATGATGGACCAGCTCACGCACAGAGGCCTGGCCAAGCTGGCCAACGAGTACGGCGGCGTCCTCCACCTCCGGATGGGCTTCCTTCACATGGTAGCCATCTCCGACGCCGAAGCCGCGCGCCAGGTGCTTCAGGTACACGACAACATCTTCTCCAACCGCCCGGCCACCATAGCCATCAGCTACCTCACCTATGATCGGGCCGACATGGCTTTCGCTCACTACGGCCCCTTCTGGCGGCAGATGCGTAAGATCTGCGTCATGAAGCTCTTCAGCCGCAAGCGCGCTGAGTCGTGGCAGTCGGTGAGAGAGGAAGTGGATAGTGTGGTCCGTACGGTGGCGATGAGTACGGGGAAGGAAGTGAATATCGGCGAGTTAGTGTTTTCGCTGACGAAGAATATCACGTACCGGGCGGCTTTCGGGTCGACCTCGCAGGAGGGACAGGGCGAGTTTATCGCAATACTTCAGGAGTTCTCCAAGTTGTTCGGAGCTTTCAATATGGCGGACTTTATACCGGGTCTCGCGTGGGTCGACCCGCAAGGTCTCAAAGACAGGCTGGCCAAGGCACGTGGCTCGCTGGACAGCTTCATAGACAAGATCATCGACGCACACATGAATAACAAGAAGCAGCCGGATGAAGAAGGTGATATGGTGGATGAGTTGCTGGCTTTTTACGGCGAGGGCGAATCAAAAGTCAGCGAATCGGACGAGCTACAGAACTCCATCAAACTCACCAAGGATAACATCAAAGCCATCATCATGGTATGACGTATTGAAAATTGTTGCTCAGTTAAATTAGCTAAAGCAATTTGGATTTATTAGTATATACTTTATAGTTTTATGATAGTTCAGTACAGTATCTGTGCATCTCTACTTTCTTTCTTTCCCTACTAGTCCTTTGATGAGTAGGGGACGAGCTCGTTGACCCAGGTCTTTTTTTTTTTTTTCTTTTTTTTAGTTCTAAATAAAAAAATCATTTTAAAAAAAATTATTAATTAAAAAATTATCTTTATTTTAAATTTTCTACTAATTAAAATTATTTTTTATAAAAAAAAAAAAAAAAAAAAAAAATTCAGATCTCGACACGTTGATCTCGAGGGACTAGTAGGTCATTGTCACTTGGGGGTGGGCTTGTAATAAATCGCAACTCATGAAATAAAACTAAGATTAGTTTTTAAAATTTTAGTTAGAATGGGATATTAGTATGTGAGTTTAATTAATTGGATTTTGTGAATTGAATCAGGACGTGATGTTTGGAGGGACGGAGACGGTGGCGTCGGCGATAGAGTGGGCCATGGTGGAACTAATGAGGAGCCCGGAAGATCTGAAGAGGGTCCAACAAGAAATGGCGGACGTGGTGGGTCTTGATCGGAGGGTGGAAATGCATCGTTTGAAAGCCGGACGAAATGCTTTGTTTGAAAGAGACGTTCCACCCGCCGATCCCGTTGCTCCTCCACGAGACGGCGGAAGATGCCGTGGTTTCGGGCTATTTCGTTTCGAAGAAGTCACGTGTGATGATCAACACGTGGGCCATGGGGAGGGACCGCAACGCGTGGGACGACGCCGACAGCTTCAAGCCATCGCGATTCCTGGGCGAAGGCGTCCCCGATTTCAAAGGGAGCAACTTCGAGTTCATTCCATTCGGGTCGGGTCGGAGGTCCTGCCCAGGGATGCAACTAGGGCTCTACGGTTTGGAGCTCTCCGTGGCTTACCTTCTCCACTGTTTCTCGTGGGAGTTGCCGGACGGCATGAAGCCGAGTGACATGGACATGAGTGACGTCTTCGGACTCGCCGCTCCCAGGGCGAGTCGACTCATCGCCGTCCCCAGGAAGCGCTTGGTGCGCCCTCTCTTTTAAAGGGACCTTGGATTATACTCGAGCCCCATGAAACAGGTCTGGTTTCTATGTTTTATTATTGTTATGTTTTAAGAAATAAATTATATTTCAATTACACATAAATATAAAAGAAACTGTTTAAAAAATAAATAAAAAAAAAAAAGCAAGAAATAAACAGAAAAGAAGAAGAAGGAAGTGGCAATAATTGTATAGGTGGCAAAATAGGGAGGGTCGAATGAGAGGATTTGATCCTTCCACTATGTGGTTCAACTTTGTATGTATTCCTACTGTAATAATTGGGAAAATGCTTCTCAGGGTCTAAGTAAACAATATATCATTAAAAAAAAAAAACTTAAAGAAAAGTTACATATCGAGAAAAGAAAAAAAAAAACCTTAAGTTTTTTTTAAAAATATTATTTTAGAAATGTTAACAATTATATTAGTACAATATTAACAATTAAATCAATACAACGTTAAACAACTAAATTAGTACATGTTAACAACTTGGATCTTTTTTGACATATAACTTTTCTTTAGACTTTTTTGACAATATATTACTTAGTCCAGAGGGGATTTTCCCGTAATAATATCCCCTGCTTTTGGGTTCATTTTATTGGGTTCTTTCTTGCCCAGGAAAATTTGGAGAAAATGTCGTTTCTTGATTTTAAGAAACAGAAATTTATGTGAGATAAAGACGAGATTTAAAGGATATTATAGATCTTGACTTTGAATCTGAAATTTATTTGAATGGACTAATTAAAACAATTACTCAGTCCTATTTGAATTAAAATATCAATTGCAGGATTTGATGCATCCCTGCACACATATAGGATAGCGGCATGATTTAAAAATAATGAGAGATAATGAGAAAATGAAGGGGAGAGAAACCCAACCCGTAGGATGCGGCAAATTTGGAGAAAATGTCGTTTTCTTGATTTTAAGGAACATATACAGACGAGATTTAAACGATATTATATCTCAACTTTGAATTTGAAATTCGTTTGAACGAACTATTCCTCCTATTTTTTTATAAGCATTTCTTTTAAAAGCTGATCTTTTTTATAAGTAGCTTTATCCTTATGTCTCAAAATTTAACTATTTTTTATTTTCTACCTATATTAAATACATATCTTAGTATTAATTATCCTACTCACCACTAATTATCTTTCATTAATCATTTATTACACATTTAGTCTCATATTTTATACTTATATTTTCTTATATTTATTACTTATTCACTCTTTTATGCTCATTTTATAAATAGGGGTATATTTAAAAGAAATATGACATTTTTTTTACACATTTTTAACTAAGAATCTTGATGCCTAGTTTATTTTTATGCATAAAAGTTGCTTACAAAAATAATCAAGCGAATAATTAATACGCTTAGTCAAGTACTATTTGAATTAAAATACTCCCTTCTAGGTTCTAAATATAAGATCGATTTATTTTTTGGAACAATTAAGGAAGCTAAATAAGTTATTTAATCATATAATATATTATGTATCATTAGATTATATATCAATTTATATGTTGATAAAATAGTTTAGAGAAAAAATATATAAATATTTTAAAATAATTTAATTAACTTCTTCAATATTACCTTCATGGTCCAAAATATAGGACATAATTTATAATAAAAATAGTTTGTAGAACAAATTTAGATCAGAATTATGCCTTATATTTAAGATTTAAAGTATTAAAAAATTAATGTTAAGATTAGATACACCCTATACGCATATAGGATGTGACAGGGCCTATGTATCATGAATCGGTGCCCACCCAATGGGATTGACACATAAAGGTCTATTTGGGATACTTTAAAAACTCAAATAAATCCATCAAAAGTCTAGTAAAAGTAAAAGTTAGATTATTGATTGTTTGACATACTTCAAACTTGATGGACTTAAGACCTTGAAGCTACTTTTTTTGTGAAACCACATCTCTTTACTTTAGACCTTGAACCACTTCACACCGTTATCTCAAACACAAATCACATCAAAAATCTATTAAAAAAAGTCTCCCACGCTATCACTCTCCCACGTATTCCACTGAACTGGTTTTAATCTTTCTCACATCTGTGAATAGAGTTCCTCAGCGAGACGAGTACCATTCAAACATAGTTTTAATGGTTCATATTTTAAATTTAAAAATGACAAGAGATCATCTCAATTTTAAATTCTAAATAAAAATTTATTTTCTTTTGCCAAACTTACCATTGGAGATTACTTTTCAGATTTTGTACACTTCAAAATAATTATTTTTTACAAAAATAAAACTAAAAACAGTAAATCAGACGTTTTTTTTTTTTTTTTTTTTGCTCGTAAACAAGAACATATATTGATATCGTTTAATAAAAGTTACATCAAACGATTACACAACAAACTAAACAAACTAAACGAAATATAAACGAGGAATGAGACTAACACATACACCAACACCAAACCAAATGTTCGGAAAGCAAGTCACTACATAACAAATAGGAATAAAAGTAACTTCAAAGACTTCATCAACTTCACAGCCATCCAAGGTTAGAACAGACATGAAAGAAAGTACCGGTTGTAAAACCCACCCGATCGTGCACACCTCCTTATAAGAAAAAGCCGCACAAAGGCCGCTACATAATCACCCCGGGTACCTGGGACGAGAACACCCAACCTCGACGAAAAAAGACAAGTGAAGCCCCGAAAATTACTCCTCCCGCTTCGCCCATTGAAGCACACATGGTGACATCAACCACCCACCAAACAGATTTTGGCAAACATAAGCGAAATGGATTGGCCCCCATCGAACACTCCTAGCAATGGTCTTCTCATAGATAAAGCACAAAATCACAGCACCCATCAATGAAACCCTTCCCCCAAAAACACCAATCCAATCCACAACACGTAACACCACCCTAATTACCCGAATCCACAATAAAAACAAACACAAACATAGATTGTCCTAATCCAAACCAACAGACATAGATAATCATAAATCGATAAAAACAAGAAGGAAAAGGAAAATAAAAACAAAAATAAAAACACCCCCTTCGCCGGAAACCACCAACAAGCCGTAGACCACCGACGAGCAAGGGACCACCGTCGGGCTAGGGGCCACCGCCAAGCAAGAGGCCACCGACGAGCCAGCGACCACCATCGAAGGAGATGTTGAAGCAAAAAGTCCCACCGCCGAAGACGAGGGAGTACCACAGATGCAACTAGAGGACAGAGGGCCGCCGGAGCTGGGAAGGTGATGAGGAGGGAGACCAGAGGAGAGCCGGCGCCGAAGAAGAAGGACGGACACCGCTCTATATCCCTGTTCCAACCTAAAACTCACCTGGACCTGACTCATCGGAGGCCGATCTGCACAACGGCCGCGATTGTGGAGCAAAAGGAGGCTCGCCGGCGGCATAGACACCGCCGGCGAGGCGTACGCCTGTGTGGAAGAGGAGGCTTTAGGGTTCAGCGAGAGAGAGAAAAGAGACGGGTCGGGGAAATGGACCCTGGTCTCAATTCTATGTAAATCTGTATCGTTAATATTAGATTTGTGCAGTTTGGATCTGATGCTCATCAGTCATCATAGTCCGTATTTCTTCAAATAGGATTGAATGGAATATATACAGAGCGCTTTCTTCCAATAGGATTATACAGAGCATGTAAAGGCGGAGCTCAACATTGGAATAACATAATTCCTGATTTATCCAAAATATGGAAAATACAAGCTATTGAGGATATAATACAAGACGCCTATGAATTCTCTTTAAACCATATAGAAAGTAATACTACAAAATAAGCAAAAATTGCAAGTAAATGGGTAAAAGAATATGGAAACCGAAGAATGGGGCTTCAAAAAAGGCCCACTTGGCCACGACCATAATGGAAGTCAACTCCTCCAACACAAAGCACTATCTTCGTAATTAACGGTTTGCTCTTTCAAGGTCCCTCAGCCTCAAATTTATCATTGTTTTTGTCTTTGCCGACAATCTTATCACATTCTAATTGGATCACAATGTTGTTCACATCAAGATTCGGAGGACAGCAAGGCCAACTGCAGATAGTGAAACAAGAGTTCCTAAGCAGTATCTTATCACATCATATTTCGCAGCTTCCAGCTGTGCTCTTAAAGCATGAATCTCCTGAAAATTATAATATTCAAGCAATATAGAATGAAAATCGAGCGTTGCGCAGATAACTAAGAAATTGGTTTCTATAAAGCCACTTGGTTGCTTACTCTATCAAGTTTGTTGGTCAGGTTCGAAGTTTCTGCACTCTGATTGGACAGTTCCTCCCTAATTCTCCTGCATTTACGGAGAAGAAAGAACGCATCAGGTATAATCATGGTAAAACAGCGGTGTTCGACACAACAAATTCTATAATTCTTCATTGAAGACTATCCACATATTCTGTTTCTTGCTCCTCAGTTCTCACCCCTTCTCAAGGTTCAAATCCAACCTCTGCCCAGCAGTGACTTTGTCTATCTCATATCTGCATCACAACCCATAATTTGAATCATAAAGGTGGTGTGCCATACACAGAGATATAGTAGTTGGTCAATGGCAAAGGCTTAAAAAGATTATCAAACAAACCTTAATTCACTGCGCATCTTCTCTATATCATTTCGAAGTTTTGTAGTCTCATGTTGCAGCAGAGAAAGATGGTTCCCCTGCATTATAATCACTCCTCAAGAAATAGTTAGAATAATATGCATCAACTTCATCTCATAACTACCAATCAGTTACGTGCTAAGATGGAGCTATCCATCTGAAGAAATGTCATGATATGAAGAATTGGGACATATCACTCCAGTGACTGGATGAGATAGCCCCTCGGGAAGAGTACAACAACTGCTCTCAGACAACTACAAAGTACAACTTAACAAAACAGAATTTTTTTGGTAAAAGAAATATATTATCTTCATCTACAAGCACCTATAGCCTTGTAAGCATGGTTAATGAAATACCTGAGAGCTCTGCACTTCCGATTTAAATTTGGCTAGCTTGGCTTCTTGAGTCAGTTCATTCTTGAAAACAGAGAGAGCAATAGAAAAACAGATATCATTACATAAGCATCTCATTCTAAATCAAGGAGGATTGACAAGGGGTAATATCGGTGAACAAAACATCCATTATATCATAGTGTCTTACTTTCTGCATTTCCTCTTTAGATAAAAATGACTGTGATGCATTTTCAAGACTGTCTTTCAAAACTCCAGTTATGGCCGCAGTTATTGCCTCTGCTTGCATTGTGGGCAAACCCTGGCCCTCTAATTTCCTAACCTAAACAACCAAACACAGCATGCATGTCATAAAAACAGTAATCTCATCCTTAAAATTTTAATTAAGGATATATGACGAGTGTACATTACAATTTACAGCTTACAATGGCTAATGTGTCAAGAAGAATTAACCGCTTTCCGGTAGCATTCACCAGTTGAGAATTTTGTCTGGAAAACGCGACAAAAGCCGATGAAGCTGCTCCGTCAAATGAAAATGGCACTTTCGAAGTTAATCCATTTAAGGCAATTGAATGGGCTCCCAATTGCCGCACCCACCTACAAGCCGCAATCGCGGCCATCAGATTCCGTAAACAAACACCAAATATCTTCAATCCTTATAATTCCCAACAGATTCTAGTTGCCTGCTGCTACCTTCACGGGCATCTATTCAGATAAAGCATATGATCACCAATTTGAGAAAAGCTATTCTACAATTCTTTAAACAAGATGAAAAGGTACAAAATATTCACGTTTCGTTCCACAAGATATTTTCAAAGATGAAAATCATTCAAGCTCCAATCATTGTTCAAAAATTCATATTGCTTACTTCCTTACTTATCCATTTCCTTGGCACAGAACGGGCAATTGAAATGAAAAATATTACAAAATTTGCTTCTTTCGTGTGGTGGAACTGAGAAATGGACGATGTACCATTGTAGCAATGGGAGATGAAATAATGAGAACAGGCGTGATGGGTAGGTCGGCGCCTCAAGCCAAAAGGAATGCGAAGAATTTTAGGAAATGGTGCGATCAGAAGAATTTGTTATTTGTAAGGCAAAAGAAAAAATTTCACGATTGCTTCTTCTACCAGAGACCATTTTTTAAACAACATTAAAAATATGATCAGCATTGGTGAAGGATTAAAATAGTGTTTAAAATTGGCTTTATTCAGCGTTCGCGTTCCTTAAACCTGGAAATGTACGGTTCAGTGGAATTGATAATTTACCCAATTTGTGTTTCTTAATAAGGATTCTTCCCCTTTTTCTCAATCGTTCAAATGCAGTTCATCTAAAATTGATTTGTGTTTCGTAGTTTTTTTTTTAAAAAAAAACTAAACTTCCACAATTTTTCATTGAGAAATTCTAATATACGCAACTTCTAAAAAAAACAAAAGATCTGAAACACGTGTTGAAGACCAGAATATACAATTATTATAAGAATATATTTTTCAATTATTGAGGTGAGTGGCAACAATTTAAATAAGGAACAGTTTTTGAGAAGAAGATTAGTAGCGCTTGGCTTTGGCATTTGAGTTTTTTTTTTAAAAAAAAAAAAAAAAAATAGTATGGAGTCTCAATCAGAAAAATAATATCCATTGATAAATCAATACAGATTAATATACACCCTCAATGTATTATTCCTTTAAAATTGATTCTGTACACAGTACTTTTTTAGGTGTGCACTGAAAGACGTGTCGAAGACCAGAATATGAAAAATAAACAATTTCATTCATGGTTCTATTTGCTCTTTCTATAACAATGGCGGATCCCTAGAAGTCACATCCAAGGATGACAAGATTAAGCGTGCATCCTGCTCATTTAATTTGTCTGCAAACGATGCCCCAACCCAGAGAGCGAGCCGAGAGGGAAAAACGAAGTAAACGTACCTGAGTGGGGAGGGAAGGCACGACGATTGCGAGCGTCGAGCAGGTAGAGAACGCCGATTGCGAGTGCCGATTAGGGAGAGAACGCTGATTGCGAGCGCCGAGCAGGGAGAGAACGCCGAAAAAACGCCGAGTCCTGAGTGTGAGTCCACCGTCGGCGAGAGAAGGAACGAAAGAGTGAAAGCCGAGCGCGAGATGCCGTCTGCGACCGCCAGAGACGGAGCAAGAATAGAGCGCGGCAAAGGTAAAACAGGGTTTCCAAGGTCTTTTCCCTTACTCTCCTTTTCTTTCATTTTCTCATTATTTGCTTTCCTTTTCACATCTCCACCATTGAATGAAAATTTCAATGGTCCAGATTTTACGTCTTATAAAAATATTATTATAATTTTAGTTAAAAATATATAAATAAATTTTAATTGTCAAAATTTATTCTAAACATTTGTGAAAAAATGCAAATAAAATTTAGGGAAAATCTCATATAAAGACAGGTTAATTACTTAAATTCTAATTTGGATCGCTAAACTTAACAAATTATTAATTAGGTTATGCGGCACAATTAGGGATTTACAATTTGGGTCAAATTACTTGTATTACCCTTAGTTATTAAAAAAAACAAAATTGAAGACAAAATAATGTTGTTTATGAACTACATAAGAACCCTAACGACAGAAAATTCTCGACAACCTCAGAAAATCGGCGAAAAAGGCTACGGGTTTTAATGTTAAAACATCATTCCTTAATCCCTTTTAGTTAATATTTGCTAAATTCTGATTGAGCTGTCCGTCGCAAGTATTCTTCAATTGTATCATAATCGTTATGATCAGAAAAGCAATTAAACAGAGATCGGTAGTTACCTGAGAAGAAGAATTGGTTGAAGCAATGGGATTGAGTTATTCTTCATATAAGAAGACACGTTACGCAGATGCAAATACTAGAACAAAAGCTAAAAAGAAGGCATCAAAGTTTGCATTACAAATACCACATTTTATTCTAGATTCATCCTCCCAGATTGGATCAAACCGCCATGTCCACAAAAAATCCCAAAAGTAACGCAGACAACACACATAACTTGAATGAATATATGAACGATCGGTTTCAAAACTTCTTCATACCCACCCAACTAAGCTAACACTAATCAAAGAAAATATAGAACATGACTTTTTGGCACAAACAGGGTTCCTCACGGTGACAACGGTGACTTCTCATGGCGTCGTTCATGCTCCACAGGACAGACGAGAGAGAGCAACGATGGTAACGGCACATCCAACTTCTGGCTTTTCGTTTCCTTTTTTCTTTGGACTATGGGTTAGGGGTATTATTGAAAAATAACCAACATTTAAATATTATAGATTGGGTCATTGACTCAATTTAAGATTTGTTGAATTTACTAACCTTATATAGCATTTTGCTATTTCAACCGTCTTTATATGAGATTCTCCCTAAAATTTACTCTATAATAATAATTAGCTTATTTTCTGATTAAATTTTAACAATTAAAATTTATTTATGTATTTTTAACTAAAATTATAATAATATTTTTATAAAATGTAAAATCTGGGCCATTGAAATTTTTATTCAATAGTGGAGATGTGAAAAAGAAAACAAAGAATGAAAAAAGGAGAGAAAATGAGAGTAAGGGAAAAGGAGAAAAGCCAACTCCTTGCTTAAGGGGAGAAAAATATGATTATCTGTATATATAAATATATATATTTATATTTAATATTATAAATTAAAAAATAATATATATATTATTTAATGCAAAATGATATTGAAGTTAATAAGAGTAAAAATATGTTAATTTTTTTTTAGTTTGTGCCGGGCTATAATTTATTTATGAGACATGGCAAATCAACATTCTCCCATAAAGCCATTCAACAGCAGCTATGAACCCAGAAAAATGAAGGCGGCGGTGAATTAGCAATTGTAGAAGACGATATAGATGCAGAGCCAACCGACCATGGACATTGAAGAAACCATTTGCGAGCACCCATGAAGATTGAAGAACCAATAAAAATGAACAAGGAAAGAAGAGAGAGAAAAATCAAACAAAAGAAACCTTAGGGCCCGTTTGGTACGAGGAAGATTTAAAGAAGGAAATGAATTTAAAAAGAGGAAAGGAATGGAAGGGAAGATTGTGAGGAAATTAAAAAGTTGAAATTGTTTGGTAGACATGGGAAGGTAACTTAAGTTAAGTGGGAATATGAGATGAAATACCAAAAATGCCCTAAATTAAAAAAAACAAATTCGCCTTTGGTCTTGTTCGGCGCCGTGACCCATCGTCACCGCCACTCCCCCGCTTGACGCCACTCCCGCCACCATTGACGCCGCACCTGCTGTTGTGGACGCCACCACCGTCGTTGTCAGCTTCAAGTTCAAGTGTTATATGCAACGCAATTTAATTAAAAAAGACAGACCCGACATTGAATTCTCGAGAATTCATGGAGAATTCAATCGAATTCTCCATGAATTCTCGAGAATTCAATGAGAATTCTCGAGAATTGTCCGATCTGTTCTAGCTTTATTAACATCATCTCACTCACTTTAACCTACAAACATGCATATTATGCGACCAACATTCATTACCCAAGATTTCTGCTATCCCTCCTTCTTGATCCCTGACGTCCTAACGACAGAACCAAAACAAAAAAACTTCATTTTTTTTTCATCCTTGCAACGTCGGCGTCGGGATTTACAGAGGGAGGAGGAGGCAGCATCGGCATCGGCAGCAATTGCAAGGAAGACAAGATGATTGAAGGAGGAGGAGATGGTCATTTGGAATTTCTTCCCTAGGAAAGATCAACTTTCCCACCGAAAATGGAGGGAAGTGGTTTTCCACGAATGAAGGAAGATCGAAGGTTCCCAGAAGGTAGGGCTACCAAACGTGTTCGGTGATGGAAGATCTGCAATCTTCCCTTTCCTTTGACCGATCTTCCGCGTACCAAACGGGCCCTAAATGCTCACTTCAAAAATTAAGAGCCAACCCAATCACATCCATATGCCCAACTTTGTGTGAGGGTACTTGGGTTATTTTATTTTATTTTTAAAAAGGGCAAATCGGGCATAACAATTATTTAGTAGTATTATCTTTTCCTATTTTTAAAATTGTTTGTCAATTTCTCAAAATTTAATGCATTTTTCTATTTTTAGGTTTTCACCCAGAATTTTTAGTGAAAATTTTTGGGACAAAATTTTCTTTTATTTTCCGAAAGCTTTTTATGAGCTTTCTGCCTGAATATGATACTTCTTCAGTATATATATGTATAGCCTTGTATCAAAAAAATATGTATAGCCTTGAAAAGAATATCCAACATGGAGTGATAAGATTTCTACATCAGTATGTGCGACCCAAATGGTAAAAATCAGATTTCATCAGCAAATTACATTGATTAGGCATGGTCGCATGGATCATAACATTGAATCTCAAAGCAGCAACAACTATTCAAAATTCGGGGAAAATCCCTTTAAGATCTTAAGGGACCAAAAAATTCCCACAAAGAGTTCTGATGTAAAAAAATCTTATTAACAACTCCTTCAGTAAATGATTAACAACTCTTTGGGACCTTTTTTATATCAAATTTTTTGTGAGAATTTTTGACATTTTCTTGATCCCTGATACCTTCAAGGGATTTTCCCTTAAAATTCTTGTCAAAGTTGTTTCTTCTCCTTATGTAGCTAAACCTCAATTGAGAGCCAAATAATTAATACAAATATAGAAGAGTGAAAATGACTACATATGTATATGTGCTTTCATGTGTCAGTTGCAATGATGAATTTTGTTGTCACATTCAACTTGAAAAATCTTGTCCTTTCCTCTACCAATAATCCTGACATGAACAAGAACCATCCCTGAAATGGTGAAAACGGGTGGCATCTCTTACTACAATCTCTCTAGAAACAAGCTTAGAGATGTATTTTATGGCGGAATGGCAATCATTACAAACTCTAAGATTCTTCATAATCCTCAGTGTTGTGTTCTCTGGAGTATTTATTAATGCAAATGCAATGGCAAGTTTCTCGCTATGATGTCTAAGAATCTGTTCCTTCACCTCTTGCTCAAGATCATGCAATACAGAATCAGTATCTGGGGTGAAGCCCATTTTCTTTATCTCCTCCCAGATTTTTGAAATCATGTTGTAGATTGCATCTTTTTGTGGGTGAAGTCCATCTTCAACCCCAAAAACATGGACTTTATTCTGGATTTCTACCCAACTAAATCCTTGTTCCTTTTTTACTGCATTATCCTTCATTGACTTTCTAACTTTTGCGGCATCTTGCCACTTTCCACAGGCTGAAAGTGTATTAGCAAGTGCTGCATAAGCCCCACTATTGTTGGGATCAATAAGAAGCAACCTTTCAGCTGCCACTTTAGCCAAATCCACATTTTTATGAATCCTACATGAAGCCAAAAGAGAACCCCAAGCTATATGGTCTGGTTCAATAGGCATGTTTTTTATAAAATTATATGCTTCTCCAAGCAATCCAGCGCGTCCAAAGAGGTCAACCATGCATGCATAATGGCTATGGGTGGGTTCAATATGGTGAATGATTTTCATCAAATTAAAATAGCTCTTACCTTGTTCTACCAATCCCACATGTGTGCATGCAGATAGCACACCAACAAAAGTGATGTGATCAGGCTTCATATTAGATTTCAGCATTTTTTCAAACAGTTCTATGGCCTCTTTTCCGAGACCATGCTGAGCTAGAGCTATAATCATGGTAGTCCATGACACTGTATCCCTGTTGCTGCATATTTGTTTGAATACTTTACTTGCATCTTTCACACTTCCTGCTCTTGAATACAAGTTAATCAAAGCATTACCAACAGAAACTGATGATACTTCTCCTGATCTCAAGGCAGTTGCATGGATTTGCTTGCCAAGATCCAGAGAAGCCAAGCTTGAAATAACACTTAATACGGCAGCAAGAGTAAAGCAGTTTGGCTTCGGACCTTCCTTAATCATTGATCTGAAGAGCTCTAAAGCATCGTTTACTAAGCCGTTCTGCTCGTAGCCTACAATCATGGCCGTCCAAGCAACTACATCAAGGCCTTTTATTGAATCAAATATCTCTCTTGCGGGCTTAACATCCCCAATTTTGACGTAGCCATCCAATAGGGATGTAAATGCTATAATGTTGACCTCTGAAGTACCAGATAGTTCAACAATTCTATGAGCAAATTTAATGTCACCCGATTTCGCAGACATTGAGATTAGCGCATTTATCGTTGTCTCATTGATGTCAACATCACTTCTAATTATATATGCATGGATCTGCTTCCCAAATTTCAAGTTTTCAAGATTGGCACAAGCTGATAATATACTTGTCAAAGTGAAATTATCTGGCTTCAGGGCATAACTCATAATCATACAAAAGGTGGTTTCAAGGGCCTCTATGTCAAATCCCCACTGATTGTATCCAGAGATGATTGAATTCCAGGACACAATATCTCTCTGTGTCATTTGCTCAAAAAGAGAAACAGCAGGGTCAAGTTGACCAGATTGTACATGCATCGAAATCACAATATTCCAACTAGATATGTTTTTCAGACTCATCCTGTCAAAAATAACCTTAGCAGTCATTGAATCTCCTGACTTTGCATACATATTAAGCATTGAATTTGCTATGGGAGGAACACTGGCGAGCCCAAGTTTCACAATAAAGGAGTGAACCTTCCTACCAATATCTAGTGCTTCACAGCACATGAGGAAAGAACATTCGTAAATGTGTACTGAGTAGGAAAAACTCCACTTGAAATCATCCTCAAAAACAGCTGAATTGCATTATAAAAAAGACCCATCCGGTTATAACCCACTATCATGGTAGTCCAGGAAACAGCATCACGTTCAGGAATTTCTTCAAACACATGATGTGCAGCTTCCATATTGCCTCCTTTGGCAAATGCTGAGAGAATTGTATTCCAAGAGAATGTGCTCTTCACTGACATTTCATTGAATAGATGGCAAGCATCAAAGACCGACCCAGTTTTGGCATACAAATTAATGAGATTGTTCATCAAAAAGACACCCAGGTAAAGCCCTTCTTTGATGATTCGACCATGAACTAATCTTCCAATGAAGGGGTCTCTGAATTTGAGCCCTGCTTGGAGGAGATGGACATATAAATCTGAATGGGAAGCACCAAAATGTGGTTTGGGGTTCCCTGTCACCATGGTTTGGGAACCCACAAATTTCAAACCGTTGAGAACTTGATAAGGTCAATCTGAAACTTGAAAGCATCTAGCAACAAAAGATATAGGCATAATGAATATATGAAACAGTAAAATCAAGCTGAAAGACAAATGCATCTAAAATCATAAAAAAAAAAAATAAATAAAAATCTCAACTTCGCAACTTATATACTAGCAAGGAAATATAATACAATATCACTAACCTGAAGTTGGTATTTTCATGGATTGTAAAACGTACTTTAATTATAAGTCTGGTTAAAGCACTGAAGGAATGACCCTTATTATTTAAATCTTAAAGAACTAAAACACAAAAACACAGATTGCTTTTTTAATAACTAATGAAACACAAACTCAACAAATTGCTAAATATTAAATAAATTCTTAATCATACTTTGGTGCTTTTCCAGCAGCTTTGTTGTGTAGAACATCAATCAAGATGGGATAACATTTTGTTTTGATCCAAAAACAAGAGCCAAACCCTATCTTATGCCCAAACCTTTGAATTCAAAACCATTCAACCCTCAAGGCAAATTCTAAGATATTCCCATCACTTATTTGCAAAATTTTGATGAAGTGATACAGCCACAAGTTAGCAGCCTACTTAGGAAATAATACGAATTGTTGAATGTACTTACCCCACTCCATGTCATCAGCACAAAAGCAACACACATAAAAGCCCACATACATGCATCGAAATTCCATCACATTGCACAACCGCAATCCATTTCCCATGAATTCCAATTTTATAGCTTAATTTAATCAATGCCAATCAACAAAAATTCCCGACCACACAACTCAAGTCAAACCAAAAGTTCTTAAATTTTCTTTGCTGTACCTGTCACAATAGAACAACCCATGGGATCACGATTATTCTAATTCAACAACCAAACTGGAAGTTTTGAAAGGGAGGGAGTGTAGCGGATTTGAGATCATATAATTGAGTCCGATAATATTCTCATTCACTCGTGTGGAATAAATAGATTACAATGAGATACAATCTGGTGTAACAGATTGAGGACTTCTAGGGAATTCAAAAACTGAAAAACTAATCTGATCTAACTAATTGCTAGATTCTAGGATCTGATCTTTGACTAATCTAATAATGTTTTATTTACAAATAATATAATTACCACACTCCCCTCAAGTTGGATCATAGATACTCATCATGTCCAACTTGCATACAAAGCCTTCAAATATGTCCTCGGGTAGACCTTTTGTGAGTATATCGCAAGCTGTAATTTTGTAGGTATGTAGGAGAGACAAATAATTCCATCTTCAACCTTTTCCACGATAAAGTGGCGATCAACATCAACATGCTTAGTTCTCTTGTGTTGTACTGGATTCAATGCCATGCTTAAAGCTGCCTTATTATCACAGTAGAGTTTTAATGGAGATTCTATCTTGGTGTAGGTCTCGTCAGCGACCCTTTTTATCCATATTCCTTCTTTGAGTCCTTCAGATAGTGATCTTAATTCTGATTCTGCACTACTTGTGGATACCACTCGTTGCTTGTGACTTTGCCACGTTACTAGATTTCCCCATACAAACGTGCAATAGCCAGAAGTAGACTCTTTGTTCTCTTGGTCTCCCGCCCAATCTGCATCGGTGTATATCTCAATAGTCCTCGATTAGTTTTTTTCGAAGGAGAGACCTCGGCCGGGAGTTCCTTTGAGGTATTTCGGGATTTTATATGCTGCATTCAAGTGTTTACGCTTTGGCGAGTGCATGTGTTGACTTGCGTACTTCATCGCAAAGGCGATGTCAGTCGTGTGTGAGAAAGATAGATAAGCTTCCCCACCAATCTCTCGGTAGCGCCCTATGTCCGCCTGGTTTTTCTTCCTCTTCTTGTTTCTCTTTCTCTCGCCACCTCTTGTTCGGTTGTCGGTTGTTCTACTTTTTTCTTCTTCTTTTTGACACTAATGGGAGTCTTGCACGGCTTACACCCAAGCATGCCGGTTTCCTTTAGTAGATCAAGGACATATTTCCTTTGTGAAATGTGAATTCCTTCTTTTGACCTAGCCACTTCCATTCCTAGGAAGTATTTCAAGCTACCCAGGTCTTTGACTTCAAACTCCTTGTTTAACGCCGTTTGATTCGATCATTTCTTGAGGATTGTTCCCCGTAAGTATTATGTCATCCACATATACTATTAAGATAGTAATCATACCTTCATGGTTCATAGTGAACATAGTGTGATCGAGAGGCATTGGTTATATCCTTGACCTTTAGAACTTGTGAGAATCTGTCAAACCAAGCTCTAGAGAGGCTGCTTCAACCCGTAAATGGACTTGTTCAACTTGCATACCGTTTGCCGTGACCATTCTCAAAACCAGGTGGAAGTGCCATATAAACTTCTTCTTTTAGATCCCCATTTAGGAAAGCGTTTTTGATGTCTAGTCTTTGTAAAGGCGGTCGAGATTAACGACAAGAACGGAAATAAGGATTCTTGTGTTGAGCTTTGCTACGGGGCAAAGGTTTCATTGTAGTCCAAGCCATAAGTTTGTGTAAAACCCTTGGCAACTAGTACGGCTTTGTACTTGTTCAAAGTACCATCAGCATTGTACTTGGGGGTAAACACCCACTTACACCCTCTTGCCTTTTTACCTTGGGGTAAGTCGGTGACATTCCAAGTTTGATTTTTCTCAAGGGCATTCATCTCATCTAATACTGCATCTTTCCATTCGGGAATTTCAAGTGCCTCATGTACATTTGTGGGAATCTGAACTCGATCAAGGTTAGTGACAAAATGACAATATTTACGTGAGAGATTACCATATGACATGTAGTCTTGAATAGGATGTTGAGTACAGAAACGTGTCTTCTTTCTCAATGCAATAGGCATGTTTAGGTCCTTGTTGGCGTCAGGATTCTCTCTCGGTTGGGAGAGTGGTTGAGCCTCAGGCATAATGGACTCTACTACCTTTTTGTTCCTCCTAGAGTAAACCTTGTCATAATATTTGTCTCCCCCGTTTGTGATGGCATGGTGAGTGAATCGGGTGTGGAGGATATGATCACGGGATAGGAAGGTGGTATAGGTTCGGGTATAGTAGGTGAGAGTCACTCCAATTCTCCCCCGACTCGAAGGGTGTGGATAGAAAGGTATGGCTTCAAACAAATGTGACATCTCGACTGACAAAGATTCGTTGGGATTTGGGGTCATAACAACGGTAGCCTTTTTGGCAATTGGAATAGCCAAGGAAGATGCAAGGAAGGGACCTAGGATCAAATTTGGAAGGAGGATGATGAATATGGACATATACGGTACATCCAAAGACACGGAGAGGAAGAGAGTGATCAAGGTGGGAAATCACATGAGTCTCACGGAGTTTATCAAGAGGGGACATATGGGTAAGGACACGAGTAGGTAGTCGATTGATAAGGTGAGTGGCAGTAAGGATTGCATCTCCCCAAAAAAACTTGGGAACATTGCAGGTGTACATAAGAGCACGGGCAATGTCAAGAAGATGGCGATTTTTACGTTCGGCAATGCCATTTTCTTGAGGTGTGTTAGGACAACTACTCTTATGAATGATTCCGTGAGACTTTAGAAAGTGGTGAAGGTATGATTGAAATATTCGGTGCCATTGTCAGAGTGTAAGACTTGAATGGTAGAATTAAATTGTGTTTGGACATAGTGGAAGAATTCAACAAAGATATTGAACACATCAGATTTTTCTTTTAGGAGGTACACCCAACACATGCGAGAGTGATCGTCTATGAAAGTGACAAAGTATTTCGAACATGTCCGGTTAGGTACTCTAGAGGGACCCCATACATCACTATGGATGATGGAGAAGGGACGAGTAGAGTGATAGACAGTGGGAGGAAAGGTAGTGCGATGATGTTTTGCTAGTTCACACGTTTCACAATGGAAATTGACATCTTTATTGAATGAAAATTGAGGAAACAATTTTTGTAAATACGAAAACTAGGATGACCCATCCTTCTATGCCATAACACCAAATTATTGTCTGAAGTAGGGGAGACAGAGGTCTTTATTTGTGATGACAAGGCACTTGCAGAGGAATCATCAAGGTAGTAAAGGCCGTCATGCTCCTTAGCTGTGCCAATCGTCTTCCCCGAGGAGAGATCCTGAAATATACAATGAGTGGCAAAAAAGTGAGCAGAACAGTTTGTATGTTTTGTCAACTTGCTGATTGAAAGGAGATTGTATGCCAAATGAGGAACATGAAGAACAGAATCAAGTTTTAAGTCTCTTGTAAGAGGTACGGTACCGGTACAAAGCAATGGGCGCACTAGAGTTATTCGCTGTACGAATTCGATTATTACCAGCCAACGGAGAATAGGAAGTGAAGTTTCTTGATTCTGAGGTCATATGATCAGAGGCGCCGGTGTCTACTATCCATTTTGGCGAGAGATGATGATGATATAAGAGTAAGATGATCATTACCTTGTTTGGCGATAGTGGCAATGTTGGTCCTTGAGAGGATGTAAATTTTTCAGCAAGTTGAGAAGTTGACTCATCTGTTTCGTATTGAGAGAAGGAGGCACGGATCTGAAGGAGTATCTCGCCTCAATAGTGTTTGATGAGCAGAAGGTGATCGCGGTTTACGAGGTGTCCAATCAGATGGCTTACCGTGGAGTTTCCAACATTTGTCTTTGGTATGACCAATCTTCTTGCAATGATCACACGTTGGACGAGATTTGTTAGAACCAGAACCAGAAGAGGGAACGTGCTTATCGATTAAAGCGGACGCTTCGGTCCGAAGAGATAGCCTTGAGAAGCATAGTTTGTCTTCGGGACTCTTCACGGCGAATCTCAGAATATACTTCCAAGAGAGGAGGAAGAGTCGAATTACTCAATATCCTTGCTCGAGCATCGTCAAATTCTGAATTTAAGCCAGCAAGAAAAATCAGAATCCGATCAGTGTCGACATTCCGAAGGTGGCGAGTGGCATCAGTGGAAGAATCCCATTCATTTTTTACCATTTGGTCTTCTTCTTGCCAAAGAGCGACAAGTTCAAACCAGAATTCAGCAATGCACCGAGAGCCCTGAGAGGACTTCCAGATGCGACGACGAAGATTAAATAGTTGGGATAAATCCTTGGCATCGACATAAGAATCGTGAACAAGCATCCCAAATATCCTTGCGTAGGAAGATACATGAAGCTTCGTTTAATGCGAGGAGACATGGCATTGATAAGCCAAGAGCAGACAAGTGAATTATCAGTATCCCATTGAACCCAGGCTGGTGAGTTTTGATCTGACGGTGGTTTGATCTCTCCAGTTAAAAATTTCCGTTTCCCACGTCCACCGATAGACAACAAAACAGCCCGTGCCCAGTCATGATAATTGTGAAGATTCAGTTTTTCCGACACCAACTGGTTATCGGAAGAGTGAAGATTATCACTGGGCTTGGTAATTGTATCATTTGATGATGCCATTTAGACTAAATGGAAACAAAAAACGCTGAACAGTGACTGGAATTGGGCCAAGCAATTGTGTTGTAATATCTGGCCCACAAAATACTTCTGGACCCAGTCCAAATTTTTGGACTTGCTGTTGAATTAAAAAATTGGTCCTTGTAAAAGAAAAAACACGTGTTTTTAGCCAATTCAGAATCAGATGGCGAGGTCAAGGATGACGACTTCACAGTGAAGGACGATGAGCAACAGGCCAGGTCGAGAATGAGGGGACTCTGATTGTCGAAGCTGCAGAGTCGCACTACCGAGGAAGATGAGTCGGCAGACCTGACGTTGTCGGATGACTAGAAGCCGCCGGAGATTGCGAGTCTGAGGATGATGCTTGATGACGAAGGAGATAGCATCGGATGAGTTCTTGGACGTTGAGATAGACCGAGGCGCTCGAGATGATGATACGAGCAGGAGACTGGATGATGCGAGACTTGGCTTCGACGGATGAAGGGCAACGCCGGACGACAAGTAACAGACCAGGTCGAGGATGACGAGACTCTGGCTGTCGGAGTTGCAGAATGGTCGACGATCTGAGAATCGTGAACCTGAGGAACGAGAGGCCGACGCTGTGACTAGTCGAAGCAGGTGATGGCAGAGGACTGTCGTACAGAGGCCAAGATGTTAACACAGAAGGTTGAGAACGTTACAGTGGGTAACGTTTCTGATCGGACTCGCGGCGGAAGCTTTGGAGGACGCTGGCTCTGATACCATGTAGCGGATTTGAGATCATATAATTGAGTCCGATAATATTCTCATTCACTCGTGTGGAATAAATAGATTACAATGAGATACAATCTGGTGTAACAGATTGAGGACTTCTAGGGAATTCAAAAACTGAAAAACTAATCTGATCTAACTAATTGCTAGATTCTAGGATCTGATCTTTGACTAATCTAATAATGTTTTATTTACAAATAATATAATTACCACAGGGAGACTACCTCAAAATTCAGCAACAAAAAAAGAAGTTCAATCTTCCTTCTTAACACCACAGCAGCAGCCTGTAAAGCAAGCTTGAATAAGAATGCATATAATCAGCCCCAACCAACAATTCTCATAGTTCATTACAAGAAGAGTATCTCTTACATTCACTATATGCCTCTTGCTATAACACACTCCACGCTTGAAATTTTCTCCTTCTGCCTACACCAAAACCTTGGTTGCTACCCTTCTGTGCAGAAAAACATAACCACAATTCATTTTAGGATGAATGGAAAAAGTTTTTCATGAAGGATGTCTAAAGATTTACATGGGGAAATTGATTATAGAGCCATGGCTAGTGTTCGAGCGCACTCTCCCCAGTTGAGGAAATCCCAGGGGGGCTCTTTTTTTGGGCTGAAGGTTGTTTTTTCGGCTTGTTTGGGCCTAATGTTGTTGGGCTCATTACCGCATGAACCCAAATTTGTCAAGCAAGTGGGTCAAGGGTTGGTGACATAGATCAAGGTTAGATGGGTGATAGTTAAGGGTAATTGTGCAAAAACACTTGGTAAACTTTTGATCGAAATGCGTCTAGCGCTACATACCTTTCAAAGGTGAAAAATACTCATAAACCTCGAGAATGAGTGCAAAAATGACATTTAAGTTAACAGGAGTAAAAATCTGTTAATTTTTTTTAGTTTGTGCCAAATTGGTGTCCAGGTGTAAATTTTTTTATAAGACATGGCAAATCAACATTCTTTCAGAAAGCCATTCAATAGCAGCCAAGAACCCAACAAAATGAAGAAGGAAAAGGAGAAAAATGAACAAGAAGGCAATGAATTAGCGATTGTAGAAGACAGTGTAGATGCAGAGCCAACCGACCATGGACGTTGAAGAAATCAACAAGGAAAGAAGAGAAAAAATCAAACAAAAGAACCATAAAAGGGTGAAAAATACCCATAAACTTTGAGAATGAGTGCAAAAATGATATTGAAGTTAATAAGAGTAAGCATCTGTGAATTTTTTTTTTTTAGTTTGTGCCTGGTGTAACTTATTTATGAGACATGGCAAATCAACATTCCTATCCAGCACTCTCCCAGAAAGCCATTTGACAGCAGCTAAGAACCCAGAAAAATGAAGGCGGCAGCGGTGAATTAGCGATCTTAGAAGATGATATAGATGCAGAGCCAACCGATCATGGACATTGAAGAAACCATTTTCGAGCACCCATGAACATTGAAGAACCCAAAAAAATGAACAAGGAAAGAAGAGAGAAAAAATCAAACAAAAGAAACCTTAAATGCTCACTTCAAGAATTAAGAGCCAAATCAGGCCTAACAGTTATTTAGTATTATGAATATTGGAAACACATTTCTATCTTTTCGTATTTTTAAAATTGTTTGTCTAATTTTCCCAAAATTTTAATGCATTTTTCTATTTTTAGGTTTTAATTAATTACATACCTATCATCACATTTCTCTTCTAGTATTCTATTTTTTTGGTTCAACCTTCTCTTCTACTATTCAATTCATCCCTTCCTAATGTTCTCCCATTCAAATATAGCATTAAGCCCTGCAACACGCAATGTCAGGCTAGTTCTAGCTAGCCTATATTTTTCCTTCTTTTCTTTTCAAACCTCTCCACTATAGACTACAATACACTCCAAGAAAGTTGAAACGAAAGAACACCTTTAGGTCTGTTTGGTTCAACGGAAGGGAGGGGAAGGGAGGAGAAGGGAGGGATTTTAATGGAGGGGACGGGAGGGGAGTGATTTTAATATTACCTTGTTTAGATTGATCAAAAGGAAGAAGAACGAGAGATTTTAATGTTTCCTTGTTTGGATTGATCAGAAGAAAGGGGAGAGGAGGGATTTTAATGTTACCTTGTTTGGTTCAGGAGGGAAGGGGAGGGAAATTATTTTCACATGGACAACTTTACCCTTATGTTATGAGTAATTTTTTCCAAACTGTATTATATGTATAATAAATTTTAATTATAAATAACATTTTTATGCCATAAATTAAAAATAACATTTGATATAATTATATATATATATATATATATTGAAAATCAATGCAAGAAAATATTCTATCAAGCTATACAAATCTACCATGAAGCTAAGCAATGGCATGCATATGCCACCATAATATTGACTAATTGAGTGAAAAAAATAAAACACATCAATTTTTTTAATTGGTAAAAAATGTTACAATCGCTGATTTAATCTTACATCAGATTTTTTTAGGGTTAAAGTACAAAATGATAATTTATAACACACACAATTAGAATATAATCAAATGTAAGACAATAAACCAAACACATTGGCATTTACCAGAATAAGGAGTTTATCATATTACAATCTTACTAATGTAAGACATCAAGTGCCAAAGAATTCACTGCATTGACAACCAAGCAGGGGATCATCCACTTCAGTATAAGGGGCATATTGTAACCCTACTTTTCTGCATGTATATGGGGGTAATGGATGATAAAGAAATTCACTGCATTGACAACCTAGCTGGGGATCATAAGCATCCCAAAGAGTAGTAATCTACTAACAGAGTTGTCTAAAAGAACAAAATTTACATAACAATATCAGTAATAAAACAAGAAGTTCCAGCTTATTACCAATACTTTATTTCATGTCTGTGCTTTTATTTCGGGGATATTACAGGGTTATGATTCGATTCCAGCTGAGAATATTACAGGGATAGTACAGGGTTATAATTTTTCTTTTAAAATTTCTGTGCCACAGAAAATCAAGAACAGAGTTAGCGACTTTCATGAACAAACAGAGCACAGAAAATATGACAAATGTGTTGAAATCGAAACAGAGAGTCAGCAATTTTCGTAAACAAACAGAGCACGGACAAGACAAACAGACCAGTGACGAGCAGGAACAAGGTGAACACAGCGGGATTTATATGAAAACTTTTTAAACGGGTCGGGGACGAGAGATTCTCGCCGGAAGGTATTACCGGACGAAGCTTAACTGCGATCGTGCTCTACGTCAATATTGTCTCCGCCTTCGATCGTCGTCGGTCTTCGCCCTCTCTCGCCTCACCGAACCAGCTGAGCTGCCCAATAGGGTCCCAGCGCTGCATTGAGTTAAAAGGGGCCTCAGGATATTTTCAGAATAACAGAAAAAGACCAGGGGCATTTTAATTTTAGCCCCTGCAATTTGCCCTGAAAAACGTGTTGAAGACTACAATATGAAAAATAAACCATTTCATGTTTCTATTTGCTCTTTCTATAACAATGGCGGATCCCTAGAAGTCACATCCAAGGATGACATGATTGAGTGTACATCCTGCTCATTTAATTTGTCTGCAAACAATGCCCCAACCCAGAGAGCGAACCCAGAGGGAAAAACGAAGTAAACGTACCTGAGTGGGGAGAGAAGGCACGACGATTGCGAGAGTCGAGCAGGTAGAGAACGACGATTGCGAGTGCCGATTAGGGAGAGGACGCCGATTGCGATCGCCGAGCAGGGAAAGAACGCCGAAAAAGCGTCGAGTCCAGAGTGTGAGTCCACCGTCGGCGGAGAAGGAACGAGAGAGTGAAAGCCGAGCACGAGATGCCGTCTGCGACCACGAGAGACGGAGCCAGACTATATGCGCGCGCGCGCGCGAGTGTATATATAAATATTATATATAATATTATACATTAAGAAAATAATATATATATATAAAGAGAGAGAGATCGTTTTGCGTGGCTCCCATCCCATTTTGTCTCATCCCCTCACCTTCCTTGCCCACCATTTTGCTTTTCCATTCACAATGATGGAAAATCAATTATTATTATTTTTTCAAGAAAAACCCATTTTTTATAATCGTAAGCAACCATATCTTAACTTCTCAAGGGTTTTACAGCGAAAACGAAAGCATGAGATGGTGGATGCGTCTAAGAGATATTTTAAGGTGCATCCTATATGTAGAGGCTAGGGAGGAGACTCTTCCACGTCTATAGTCTACAATCTATAAATTGAAGCATCCAAAAGGTTTTCCCCAGCCATCCTTGCAGAGAATTTTGGATACATGGCATTGCATTCGTGTTGAAGACTCCTAATTTGGATACAATGCGTTCGTGTTCCAGACTCCTGATTTTAAAGGAACCCAATCACATCTTGATTCTCTAACACAAGTTTTCCTTCCATATTTCTACATTCACAGGAATCTCATTTATTGTTTCCTTTTATAACTTTTTCCAAAGTGTCGTTTGTGAGCGCAGAAAAATGGCATTAAAGAATTAAGAATCAAATTCAAACTACATAACTTCCTCTTTCCGTCCTGAATGCCAACAAACATGCGATGCCCAAATAAAATAATCAACTATGGAAATATTTCCAATTTTCCATTCCCGATCTTCACCATCATAATTAACGGAACGATCAGAGGCAAGTATGAAAAGCCAGAGCCGTTTTCTAGAAAAAAATTATAGGTAAAATTACAACAATTGGAAGAGGAACTTCCCCATTATGTTGATGCTTACAAAAATTTAAGTTACTAATGCCTGTGGATTCAAAAATCATGGGTGCAAGTAATCACATGATGATCCCTTCTTACAGTACCCACTTTCATAAAATTTACAGATTCGGTGCCCTCTGGGCGGAGGCCTTTGGGAGCCTCCATTTCCGCCACCAAAAGGTTGCCTGTTCCACATATGTCTACCTCTACCAGAATTCAAATCCCTACCCCGGGGAGAGAATCGATCGCTGCCATATCTAGCTTGGTTCCCCCAAGTGCCTGAATTTCCTACAGAAGCGGATGAATTTGTGTTCCTGTTCTCCTGCACTGTCCCCTGTCCTACTCCCCAACTTGTGTTTGCATTTCCTTTATTATCCATTCCACCCCAGCCCAAGTTCATATTTACCTGAGACGCCTCCCAACCACTTCTGCTATCTTGCCCGAGTCTCCAAGTAGCCTCTGTAGGCATGGCCCAGGTTGCTGTGGATGGAATTCCTGAACCTGACTTCCATTGGTTACCTGAAACACTATTCTTTGAGCCAACAACTTCAGGATTTCTGCCAGAATGCCCTCCGGAGATTCTTTGGTGGTAGTGCACATCTGGTTGGCACAATGGCACCTCTGGTGCTGTGGATTGAGAGGGAAATTGCAAATCTCCTGTGGAGCTCAGGGCATCGCCTTTACCTGCATCAGGCATTGGGCTAAGTCCCTCTCTAGGGCTGAGACAATTAGAACCCTCAGTTAATTCCTCACCACATTTCATGATCGATGAGGGGGATTCCAACCCACCAAGAGACCCCATTGCCTCCATTTCTGCCAACAGATCTGAAACTGTTTCATCATCAAATGAGCCAAAATCATTTTGCTCATCCATAATTGTCCATGGAGTTGTATTACAGGCTGGATTGGATGGGGAAGAATGTGTTAGTTGATCACATATTGAAGGAGGAGTGGCAGAACAATCACCAACAGCTTCAGCTGGCTTCAATGAAGATGCAGAGACAAGATTGGAATCCCATTCCTCAACAGAAGGATTAGGCGGAGCTGGTGAGCATCTTCTCCACTCAACAGTCACTTCTGGAAGTGGCGTCCCACCACCAACTAAGCTGGAAGCAGTACTCCAGGAATGTTTATTTTCAGCAGACTGACCTGTATGTCCAGAATGAGTTGGCTTAGAGTTATCACCAGGCAACTCCAGAAAACCAATTTGTGAGTTTTTCGGTGATGATTTTTTAGCAGGAACAATAGTAGATGTAGAATCTACGCAAGTTGAGGAACTGGTTACAGGAGTGGCACTATGCAAATCAATATCATCTTCGTCACTCTGTGCAGCCATGATCCCTAAAGATAGTAGCTGACTATTGCATGGCAAAGACGCATTTTTAAAACACCTCCCACTTAATACATCAGTTAACAATATAGAGTCATCTTGTTTTTCAGTGTTCTTCCATATCCTGATATCAGAAGGGAAATGCCCACTTGCGTTCCACTTATACAACATTAGCAAAGAAAATGGTCCTTGAATCTTCCCAGATGGATCCCGATAGTTCCATAGCTCATCAGTTGCAAGACCATTAAATGGCTGCTCCTTCCCTGTAGAGAAAGGCAAAGATGGAGGGCCTGATGCAACACCAGACGTCCCTGACATTGCCACTACTAAATTCTTGCTATCACCATTTACTGTATCATTTGGGCTGGTGTGGTTCTTCATTGTGCATGTATTCCCAATCTGTTCATGGGCAGTGACCAAGAAATCTAGTGCTCTGCATCCAACATCATTCAGTACACCATTCTGACTTCTTGGAGAACTAGGCTCTCTCTCCCTTCTATTAAATCCAGAATTTTTAGACTGCATGTTGTCATCTACATCGAGATAACCACATTTACCATGACTTGAATATTGTCTGTATAACTGCTAAAAGAAAAATGAATACAGGGTCTAAATAAAAAATGATTTTTACCTTGCTTCCTTTCATCTGACTTTTCAGCATCTTCATCAGAGTCAAACATTGAATCCAAATTTGGATCAGAGTATACTTTTGGAATTTCATCCAGCCTTCGCTGTCTTTCCTCAGGTGAGTTCAATAATTGCAACTTCTCCACACACTCTTTCAGCGTGCAGTTTGGTCAAGGAATACCAGATTAACTTATCCATGTATTTGGCACATCAACAAGGTAGAAAAAGGTAAAGTGAATGAGTAACCAATGTCTAAAAAGTGAGCAACTTGCCTTAGTTCCAATTGATAGATAAGTTAAATAAATCATTACTAGAAAGGGAATTTATTCTACCAATTAACCCTACTATACATAGCGATGCACCATTTATTAATTTTCCCCTCAAGGATCACTTTAAGTTGAGCGGGTGGCAAATATGGCAACACCTTAATACCCGGCCAAACCAAGGAACAGCTATAATCCTGAACATGTTAGCTCTGAATTGAAGTCACACTAACAGTCACAAACACCAAACTGAGTTATGTAAAAGAAATAAATCCAACAACAAAACATTAGAAGGGTCACGTGCAGGTATGTAGATAAGAAAGAGTCCAGATACAAAAAACAAAAAATAGACCAATCTACCATACTTCTGAACAGCCAGCTTTACATGCCTGCTCAGAGGTCCTACAATAGTAACCTCCAATCATCCAAGAATTGCTAATCTATCATAAGCAGATATTCAGCATGATGAATAAAACAACAAACAAAGCCAGCGTTCCTAATTACCCACAGTCTAGTTTTAAAAGAAAAAACAAAGTTATAGATAGTAAAGGATATTCTTTTCTATGTCCCTTTTCACTTGCTCTATCACGAAGATGGTTAAGCTGAAGCATCTCGCCTTCCAGCAACTAGAACAAAGAGAACAAAATTGTTAAAAATAATGCCATGTTCTTACTACTGTATGCTTCATACTCCAACTAAATGTCAGACCAAAATTACAACATGACCTTGCTTGAATGTATATACTAATCAGACAAAAAGAAAAGGATGCAAATTCAGCTTTTAGAATAAGATAATTTCTAAACAACAAAATGCTTTCACTGGATTCACAAATGAAAACCAATTATTGATTTTAGGTGGCATGGGTGAATATACATGGCACTCAAATAATTCAGATCTGAACATCAGAAAAAATTAATTTGTACAGATTTTCAGTGGAACTCAGCGTTCATGATGAAGAACCATGTTTCCAAAACAGAACTAACGATAAGGAGAAGCTTACATCATTAACTCTCACAGCTTGTAGTGTCAATGCCTTTTCCATAATCTCTCCCTACAAACGTCAAAACTGTTGTCTTAAACACAAACAAAAGATAGTCCATAGTTTTACATGTAGAGTTGATATAATATACACACTAACCACAGTTAATATTTTTGAAATCCCATATTTTATGCTCTGGCGCAACCGTTTGCATTCCTCCTGGAAACAAATAATCAATAAATTAACCACTAGATAAAAAACCCAATTGAAAAACTGCAAAATTTAAAGATTCCATCAAACATAAAAGAAAATATCCCATTCACCTCAGAGAAAGCCTCATCGGAAATCTCACTTATTTTTATGACCTCTTTCTTGTTTAAATTAGAAATTTCAAGCACAATGCCTGTTGTTCTTGAGCCAATATTGTAAGATTCAGCAATATTGCTGGTACCTGCAAAGAGGGTATGTCACTAGTAACAAATTCAAATCATTAACTCATTATAAATTTACATGCGAAAATTGCCATTAGAATCAGTGTCTGAAGAAGTTATTTACCTATAACATGTACAAGCCTATACATCTCTTGCCTTTGATCACTGCTGGAGATTCTTATCCGCACAATTGAACCAACAACCTTGTCTTTAAAGTTCTCAGCATCTTCAACTAGATTCTCCATCTGATTGCGCCGCAAGTAAATCAAGTTAATGTTGTGAGCATTTATTACGGCACGTGCGTCCGGATCATCAAGCAGCATTTCAGCCCTTTTATATGTTTTATTTCTCTTATCAGTAGCCACAACTGGCTGATTATTACCACTGTCATTAACCTGAATCTGACTAGCAACATCATCAATAGGTCCTGACCTAAAAATATTGGCAGAGGCATGATCTTTTATAAGAAAATGAGATTCAAGAAGCTTCAACATTTCGGAGTGACCTACGCGCTCCTTTCTGAACAAATTGACTAGCCTTGAATCACAAACAACTTGGCTATTCTGTTGAGGATCACAAAGATTGTTTTTCTTTATATACTCCAGCAAAAGGGCCTCTACATCGTGTTGAGATAGGAGAGATGTATCGCCATTTTTCATATGTGAAACAAACTCTAAAAGCTCCTTTGATGCCCATTTTGTGCGTTCAGCCATAGATGAATCTTTGTCACCAGCTAAAGTGTTCACATTTGGGCATTCCTCCTTATTAAGAAGCCTTGGCTGTCTATTTGAATGGTTATTTTCTAAATTATTTGATTCTATGTCTATACAGGAGTTCTCAGATCCGGAACCCTTGTCATCTTTATGGATATGACTTTCATGAGGCATTTCTAACTTCAAACCATTGGTAGCAGCTCCTTTCCACGGGCTTTTGGCTCGAAGGATCTCATCTAATGTTAAAGATAGCTTCTCTTTCAAGTACAACCAATAGACCTTGAAAAGATACTCCCAGCTGCTTTTGTCATCAAAATCTACTTCACACTGTACAAGTGGCACAAAGAAGGAATAAGAAAGTAAGCAAGAACACCATCATTACGAAGGCAACAACCTGCCTACCAAAAACAAAATCATTAGTAAATGAGATCAGCCAAGACTGAAAGTTTAGCATTACCATTTCCTTGTTTCCCTGAGCACTGTTCTCAATGAGCATTATAGTCCTCATGCATATCCCGCACAGACCTTTATTCCCTCTGACACAGAGATAATCGGCGCCTTTTATACAACCCTTGCACAAAGAATATGTACACGTATAGCACATATAATGGGATGCCTTCTGACAAATGCTACATATATGCCAACCTGAATGGCACAAAAATTAAAAAGATGCATAAGGAATGTTATAAAAGATCTGAATTCGTGTTGAATTAAAACTGCCGCCCTCTCTTGAATGCATGCGTGTACATATATCCAGTGATTAGATTATATCGAGTGAGATCAAAGAATAAAAAGGGAACAGCATTGAAGATTACTAATTCAATTATCTCTAATCTACGACTCGGAATATTGAGGCAGAAAAAAGAATGAGCGACACATGCATCGGAACTCAGAATACAATTTAGATAGCAAGTGGAAAACGCTAGGGAAATTAGATTTATTGGATTGGTATTAGGCTTTAATGGGAAGTTTCCAGCATGCCAGCAACACAAAAGAAGAGGGTAGGTTAAGGAGCAACATACCGCAATTCCATTTGGCCTTGGAACGGAAGAATGCCTCGTCTCGCTTAATACATGTGGGATGGTATGCTTTAGGACAGCCCCTAAAAAAGAGGAAAGTTAGAAAAAGGAGATAGGATAAATATAAACGAATCGATAAAACGACACAAGTGATTGCAATTGAATGAAGAACAAGCGTCCTTAATCACGACCTAAGAGCCAAGCGTTGTATATTGAGAAGCACGAAATTAGTTTTGCAAGTGCCCCATCTCGAGTTATTAAGCAATTTGGTGAAATTAAAGTTTGGCACCATAGTTTCCCGTATTTCTCTATGACCGACCAATCCATAAAGTATAGGGATCGCGATGACTCACCGGCGATCACAGAGAACAAGGCTCCCACCATCGAAACAAATGAAACAGACATCCTCCTCGTCCCTATTCTTCTTCAATGGCGGTTCCCTCGCAGCACCCCTGGCCGGGCGACCCCGCTTTCTTTTCCCCGAGCTGCCGTCCGCGAGCTTCACATCAGCCTTGAGTTCCAAGTTGGGCAAGGAGCCAGGGTGCGTGACGGCCACATCAGCATCGCGGGCGGGAGCGGGGAGGAGCTGGGAATCCTGGGCATCCCCGGCAGTCCGGGAGGGATCGACGGTCATCAAGTGGAGGGTCTGGTCAGAACGGTCAAAGGTGGGTCTTTGAGCATCGGGGAGAGGGGGCTTGTCCATGGGGGAAGCCTGCAGGAGGTAGTGAGGCTTATCCATAGGAGATCGAAGAAGAGGAGGAGAATCGATCAGGAAATTGGGGGCATGAAGGAGGGGGAAGAAAACCCTAGTGGTTCTGGGCAGGAAGGGGGGCACATGGAAATGGACTGTGATCAGATGTGACAAGGCACTGTTTGTTTTGTTGGCAATTTCGTGTCAGAACCCATGAGTGGGGACTTTTGGGTGGGTTCAAATTCAATGCTGGGGAGGCAATAATATAATTTCGGGGAATAGAAATGAGGAATGGTTTGGGAGTAATAATAAGAGGGAGAGAAAAATGAGGGAATGGAAGACGGAAGCAGGAAGGCAGCAATGTCAAACGTCAAACGCGGCTCTTGGGAGTTCGATTCTATGCTGGGCGAGTACCACGTGTCTAGTGGCCACCGAGGAAAGGTGGCTCCATGTGGGGCCCACCCCCTCCCAAATTTGTTGAAGTCGAAAACTTGCCGCCCTCTGTCCTCCTCTTCTTCTTCGCTTCCCGGCACACTTGAATTCGTTCCATTACGTGACACTTGAATTAAAAATCAAGAAAAAAAAAATGGGCATGTCGGAGGCGGGACTAGGTTCATTCGGAGAAGCGCTACAAAAGGGGATGTATCACGTAGTGGGGGCCCACCCCACTCCCTCCACGCTTCCCTCTTCTACTTTCTTTCCTTTAATTTGCGGCCTAATTTCTTTTCATGCTCCTTTTTCTCTCTTCTTATCCCCTTAATTTAATATTTAATGTTTTCCAACTTATTCTGTAAAGAATTTAATAATAGTGATATGCTTGCCTTTTAATTTTATTTTTATTTTAACAAAGTGAGGCTGATGTTGTCGCTCACGTACAGTTGTTTCGAAACCTCTTGCTTTGACTTGTCAACGTGTGTGTGTGTGACGGGGAGAGAGATTCCGGGGGCGCCAGAATGTGATTCTCGTGGGCATAAATATTATTCCAGTTTTGTTCTTCCCGTAATTATCCTTTGACTCAAATCTCTCTCTCTCTCTCTCTCTATGTATTGTGTATATATATATATATGGTATTATATTACCCACGTTAATACACCTTCTTTTTTCATCGTTATATTCGTATTTATTTAGTCGGTGTTGTCACATGCATTTCGTATTCCTATGAGTCCACGTGCCCAATTTCACCGATATGATTCGTTTTGGCTTAACAACCATTACACCTAGTGGAAAAAAGGGTTTTAAACCGTCACTCATTTAAATAGGAGTATTGAAGCTCCAGTCTTAAAAGTATAATAGGTGCAGTTTCATAAATATAAAGAACTTTTTGAACCGGATTATAAAGGATCCGGTCTTAAAAATATGACCGGTGGCACTTTCGTAAATATATAGAACACTTTTAAGACCGGATTATAAAAGATCCGGTCTAGTATGACCGGTGGCAATTTCGTAAATATATAAAATACTTTTAAGACCGGATTATAAAAGATCTGGTCTTAAAAGTATGACCGGTGGCAATTTCGTAAATATTTTGAGAATACGCCGATCAGGGATGAGTCTGAGAATGCGATGATTTATTCTTTCGCTTAATTGGAATTATATACAGATGCTAATAAGTAAATAATCTTCTGACCTAAGCAGTTCCTATAATCTAGGGATTACAATCAGAAATATAATTACGAAATTCAAAAAACCATAATCTGCTAACTTAATTCCTAAAATCTCTCTAACAACTTAATTAAGATAATTACATAATATAATCTGGGGATTACAATCAAGAATATAATTATGAAATTCAAAAAGCCATAATCTGCTAATTTAATTCCTAAAATCTCTCTAACAACTTAATTAAGATAATTTCATAATATAATCGTATATGCTAACTAATTAAATCTGAACGTCCAACAAATATATAGAACACTTTTAAAACCGGATTATAAAAGATCCGGTCTTAAAAGTATCACTAGTGGAAAAAAAAAAGCTTTAAGACCGCCTCATTTAGACCGAGTATTGAAGCTCAGTCTTAAAAGTATGACCTAAGTGACAATTTGTAAATATGAAGAATTTTTTAAGATAGGATGTTTAAGAAATCTAGTCTAAAAATTATACTTTTAAGACCGGATTTTTAAGTCCGGTCTAAAAAATCCGTTTAAGACCGGATGTTTAAGTCAGGTCTAATAAAAAAAAAAAAAAACCTTTCTCCAAAACTCGCCTTCCTATCCGCGTTTTTCACTCTCTCTCACATACAGAGACGACCGCGTAGAGAGACTCAGTCGACTCCACTCCTCTGGGTGTCGACTCCGTTCTTCCGAGCATCGACTCCATTTTTCTGAGCGTCGACTCCGTTTTTCCGAGCGTCGACTCCGTCACCGGTAAAGAAGTAGTGATTTCTGAAGACGACGAAATGTCCGCCAAGATTTTCCTTCCCAAAATCACGTATCCAGATCTAGAATTACCTATTCTCGTTTACTTGTTTTGGGGAATGGTTCCGATCTTGTCTCGTTCTAAAGAAGAGATCTGGCTCAATCTTCACGCCGATTTGAGGAATGCTTCCTCTGATTTAGGTATTTTTAGGTATTTTCTTTCTTCTGATTTCTTTAGGTATTTTCTTTCTTCCAAAGAAGTAATGATTTCCTACGATCGGCTCAATCTTGTTTAGATTTGTATTATATTGGTTGAGACTTTTTCCCCCTTTTTGTGATTTCCTCTAATCTGCTCAATTATTTGTTTAGATTTGTTGATTTTTGATCCATTTTTTCCTTCTCGCGATTGACTCTCTTTGAAATTAGGAATTTTTTGGGTGCTCGGTTTCAACGAATCGCAGAATTAGGTTTTCGAGCATGAGTCTCCCATTCGCTTAAGGTATTATTTTTGTATCGACTTTTTTCTTTCCTGGTTTGTGCTTGTTGCTGGTTAATTGGCGAGGGAATTCAATTTTTCATTGTATCGAAATGAGCGCGAGCCCTTCTTCTTCATCATCAAGCGGTGGTGGCCTCCAAGAGGTGGTTTCAAAGACATAGGTGCTCTAGGGAGGGATTTTTTTTTTTTTTTTTTTTTTTTTGCCAACTTTTTAAGACCTAGGACGTTTAAAAGGTTCGGTCTAAAAAAGTCTTATTTTTAAGACCGGTCGCGATAACAAGACTTTTAATATCGCCGAGCAAGACCGTCCTTGATAACAAACTTTTAATACGAGGGAACAAGAGGTTCCGGATCCGGTCTTAGACTAGTGTTAGTATTTCTAGTTCCTTGCTTCCACTTGGTCAAAAGTGGGTTTACAAGTAGCGTAATGCTTGCTATTTTTTTTTTTTTTACCCCGTCAATTCACAATTACAAACGATAGATAATTCTCCTCATTTTTAATATAAGATATATTTTAAAAGTTGATATTGTCATAAATATAAGATATAATTTTTCTGAATTAATCTACCCATATTCCAAATAATTATCGCTACTGTATACCTAAGGTTGAACATGAGACCATTGGTTAAGCTAAAACAACCCATAAACCAATTGATCCAAGTATTTGGTGGTTAAAAACATAATCATTCATATGTCAATATTTTTTTAATCTGGCCATATTGATGTTCTCTTGGTGATAATCAAGGAAGAGGGGATGGGGGAGTGAAGGAACGTGATATGTGTATTTTAAAAGATACATGTCATATTAAATAACTTCATTAATTTAATCAATTTAAGTAAATATGCCTTATATTAAGAATGAATGGAATAAGAAAAATAAGATGATGAAGACAAAAGCTAATACACCAAAGAGAAGCATATGTTGAAGTTAGAATTATAATATACTCTATCCAATCATTGATATAAAACATATTTACTTAATTTGATTATATTAAAGAACTTATTTAACATGACATGTATTCTATAAAACACTTCAATCATTTTCTTTACTATCTTCCTTCCTTTTCAAATACGTACTAATCAATTCTCACATCTAAACTTTGGCAATACTGGATTAAAAACACGAGCTTGCTCCGCTAACATAATTAGTGCCTATTTGAGCCCGTGTTCAATAAATACGTTTGCACAAATCGAGACAACTCATCTCACATATATTTACTTTATATTCTATATATCACGTTGAAAAAACATCTTCCGTCACTTATTCAAACACTCAATTACCTAGCACCTCCCATATATAGATCCGATGATATGATCTAAATCAGGATCCTATCACTAGAATTTTTCCAAAAAGTGCCATGGTGAAAAATTGTCTCTGCTTCGTTCGTGAAATCATCGATTCCTAACATCCATGCATGCCTCCAAATGCGTAAATGCTTCTTTAAACACATTCTCAGTGCAGTCCCCCATTCATATCCTCCCTTTTATTCTCTCAGATCTCAATCTTGTTTGTTCGTAGAGTTTATTGCGCTTCTATTATAATTATAGTTGACATAGAAAGTGCATTATAAATCCGTATATAAAAACTTGATTTGTCTAATTCTTACTTTGGTCACTTAAACATACAAAATTAACATAATTTTTAAATCATTCGTAGATTTTTAATATATGGTTTAATTTTTAATTTTATATTATATTTGATTATGTGTAAGTAACATGGGCAAAAATATATATATATATATATGGAAATATCATATTTTAATTTGACATGTCACGTTTCAAAGTTCCAGTATTGAATCAATGTTAATTATATTAAGAACTTTTGTAACATTTCAAAATCAATTACATTAAAGATAATTTTTCCACAACCCAACATTTCCATGCACTTCACCAACTAAAACATGAAAAACAAACACAGCGATGACATATGGCACCACATAACGTCATTCAAAAAAATTATCAGCAACATAATGACCTCTGGTTTGAATTGTGAACATATTCTATGGACTATATAATCGATTATTCAAATTCAAATAGCATGGCGCTTCAAAAATCAACATGTTTTTTGTTTTATTAAGGATTCTTTGTCGTGAACACCGCCTGACTTTTCGCCCAAGGGAAAAAAAGACACCGCCTGACTGGCTCAAAACTTTAAATGGTTACAAAAAAAATTGTTCCGTTGCCGGGACTCGAACCCGGGTCTTTCGGGTGAGAGCCGAATATCCTAACCAACTAGACTACAACGGATTTGATACTTTGTTCTCGTTTATTTCTACAAATATATTAAGAAAAGGAGTTTTTTGGCGACCATGTAAATGTTTGGTTCTCGTATAGCGGTGAGACCAGGAGATTTTTAGTGCTCATGTTCATTGTTCAGTTCAGTTGAAGCCAACTCTTCCATTTCAAAATCCTTAAACTTCATCACTGACCTTTTGGAGTGTATAAAACTGCACAAGGCAACAGTATCAAGGTATGGACATAAAAGCTGGCAGTTGAGGGGGCTGTCTCAACAAAAGGAGAGGAAGTCATTTCAAACTTGAGCATTTTTGCAGAATTGGTAATAGATATGGTGTTATAGATTAATAATCTTCTCCCCTGTTTATTATCCCCTTTTTAAAAACTCTGCAATGTTTTTCCTCATGGATTCATATTCATTACACAAGGAGCTAGGAACTTCTTACTTCAACAATACGTGGGGCACAAGCCAATGTTTCTCCTCATGATGATGTGGCGCATTTTCCAGGTTCTACTATGAATTTTCCCAATACCGTGCGCTTCCAGTCAAACCATAGATTTGCAATTTCTAATGCATCTATTATGCCCACGTTGAGATAAGTAATTTCGGTATGTGTGATAATTGTACGTACTGCTGGTATTCGTATTACGATTGTACATTTGCTTTACCATTTCATAAGCCCCAAAAGTATGGATTTTTGTAGATGTAACTTGTTACGAACCGCTAATAAGGCCCAACGCCACAAAGGCCCAATGGTAGGTATATCCAGTATAACCGTGCGCCTAGTATTCAGGAAGACTGGGTGATCCGGACTTACCGCTTAGTGGGCGCACTCATGTGGCCGTTACTATACGTGCGCCCCCCACCAAGTCGGCATGACGATCGTGATCAACATCACAGTGGCCTCTATAAATACAGAGATAAGTTAATCAGGTTCTACGTTCGAACTCAGACCTATTACTTTCAGTTACACTGTGCACATACCTCACCCCCAATATTGTGTACAGTGATCCCAACCTCCTCTGGGTATCTCCACATTAGATATCCGGAGCGAGACCTTTGATCCCAACATCAAAGTACCGGTCCCAGAGCCCGGACGGTGACGTTCTATACCGAGAACATTGGCGCCGACCGTGGGGATCTATAAATTACGATTCCGTGACTACCGATGGCTCACACTAGAAGCAACAAGTCGGAGTATTCGGCCTAATCAACCACAGTGAGAGGCAAGCAACCCAAATGACCGAAGTATGTCCCACCCGGGGAGCTCCCGAGGGTCACATGTCGATACGGCCTCCCTCCCCCGAGGCCAACAAAGCGCAAGGCGAGACGGCCACGGACACCTCGGCTCCAAACCTGGATGTCCGAATTCTACAAAAAGCTCAGGAGTCGATCCTTAGAAAATTCGAGACTAAGGAGAGGCGGGACGAGCTCCAACGCGAAGAGGATTTTAGAGTGATCCAACAGATGATGGACGATCGGCTCGAAAGATTCCGGATTGGATGCACCAAGGAGGCCGAGGAGGATCCGCGGAAGAAAGAGACCGACGCGGGATGGTAGCGGTTCATCCAGCGGCTCGAGTCGGTATCCGCACCGAAAAACCGGGCCCCGCGAGAAGACGAAGGTGCGCTGATTTAAAAAAAGGAAGACGAAAGCCGAGGCGGGGAGAAGATCCGGTCTCGGACGTCGAAGGAGGAGACAAAGAAGTAGCCGGGATACCACGATCTCGACGATCTCCGGGTATATAGGATGAAGTACCTAACGAAGCCGATGCGAGCCCATTCTCTCGAGAGGCCGCTACGGCACCCTATCCAAAGCACTTCGATCTTACCCATCTGCCGAAATATGACGGAACACAGGATCCGCGCAGTCACCTCGAAACATTCGAGTTACTCATGTGGGTCCGTTTGATCAAAGGGGAGGTCATCCTACGCTTGTTCGCGGCGACTTTAACCGGACCGGCACAGAAGTGGCTCCATTCCTTGCCAAATAGTGCGTGCGCGACCGAAGACTGGCACGGAAATTCGAGCTGAATTTCGCAACCCGCAAAAAGCGGCCCGAAGTCACAAGTACACACTGAGCCGAATAAAGCAAAAGAAGGGAGAGACATTGCAAAAATACCTTAACCGATTCAAGGAGGTGGCTTTGCAAGTGCGCTCGCTTCCAGAGGAAGTACACGTCCATTGCCTCGTGGATGGCCCGGATCCAACATCGCGCGGCCAAGAACATATGTAAGAACTAGGGTTTACACTCTCACCGAGTTTTACACCCGGGCGCAAAGAATATCCGAACGTCGAGCAAATGGCGGCCAATACCGTGGAGCCGAAAGGATAAGCAAGACATCTCCGACCCCGGAAGTAAACGAAGAGAGGAGTCCGTAAAACGCAACCGAGACGAGTCGGACTAGGGGGAAAGGCCGGAAGGAAAGTCGAAATACGACAACTACACCCCCGAACGTCCTCGGGCGCGGCTACGGAAGGAGGTGGCTCGGACCGAGATGAGAAGAGTCGGGAAGCCGAAGCCGCTCCGAAACCGACCCACTACGGACCAGTCAAAGTATTGTTCATTTCATGACGGGACGGGACACACGACGGAGCAATGCTATGAGCTCCGAGATGCAATTGAGAAGTTTATCAGGGAAGGCAAATTGCACCAATACGTGATTAAAACTCAGGGCAAGAGAAACGGCACGCGCAATCGGGAGGCCGGAGTAGGAGCCGCAACGGAGCCGAGGAAGGAGGAAAAAGAAGAAGGTCCAACTCCGTGACGCCTACCCGAAACCGATTTCCGTTGTAATGGGATCGGCGGAGGATTCGGAGGTGGCGGAGACACAATGAGCCAGCGCAAGAAATACTTGAGAGAAGTCCAGACAGTTAGAGACCTCCCAAAGGTCAAGGACGAACGAAGGAGGCCGGCACCGCCGCCCTTAACTTTTACCATTGACGAATTGAAGGATGTTGTACCAGGGCATCAAGACGGACTAGTAATCACGGAACCCGGCTAACCGCACGGTCAAAAGGATATTGGTGGATGCAGGTAGCTCAGCCGATATTATCAGCTGGGATGCATATAAAAGGATGCGGATGGATGCTGAAGACTTAAAGCCGTGCAAGACGACCCTCATAGGGTTCAACGGAGAGCGCTCGCTTCCCAAGGGTTACATAGACCTCAGGCTGACGCTAGGTACGAGGGAGGCATTCAAGTCGGAACGCGTCAGGTTTATAGTGGCCGACTTTCCGTCATCTTACAATATCATATTAGGCGGGCCGACCATTCACGGCAGGATATGATGATATCTACTAAGCATCAAAAACTTAAGATGCTTAACAAGAAAGAACAGTGGTGGTGGTCACGGGAGATCAAAAGGAATCCCGGCAATGCTATTTCGAAACACTCCGAATCAGGGAAGGAGGGCCCTCGTCTCCACCTCGGCTCGGGAGAAGAGAAAACTCACCCGAACCCGAAAGACGTCAACGGGCCCGACGCTCAGTGAACATGGTAGAGCTTGACCTCAGGGACAAGCCCGAGATACCACGGCCCGAACCGGAAGGAGAGTTGGAGGGGCGGTGCTTGGGGCGGATCCGTCAAAAACCACCAAGATTGGAGGGGCGGCGAATGACGACCTCGAGCCCGGCTGATTCAATTCCTAAGAAACAACCGGGACGTGTTCGCTTGGACCTCATCCGAGGTACCGGTATCGACCCAAGGTTACGTTGCCACGGAGTCAAGCCGTGCGGCCAGGGTCTACCCGTAGCCCAAAAGAAAAGAAACATCGGGGCGGAAAGGCAAAAGGCCACGGACGGGCACGTGACCGAACTTTCGGAGGCCGGATTCATCAGAGAGATACAATACACCACTTGGCTTTCCAATGTAGTGATGGTATTAAAGCCAAATGGCAAGTGGAGGGTGTGTACGGATTACACCAATTTGAATAAGGCTTGCCCGAAGGACTCCTACCCCATGCCAAACATTGATAAATTGGTTGATAGCTCGGCCCGGTTTTCAGCTACTATCATTCATGGACGCATACTCGGTTATAATCGATAGCCATGCATCCCGACGACCAGGAGAGAGGACGGCCTTCATGGACCGATAGGGCCAATTCTTGCTATAAGGTCATGCCTTTCGGATTGAAGAACGCCGGAGCTACTTACGAGAGAATGATGAATCGCAGTATTCGAAGACAAGATCGGGTAAAACATAGAAGTATACATTGACGACATGATCGTCAAGTCGAAGCGCCAGACGACCACATCCGAGACTGGAACAAACATTCGTGAAGTTAAGAAGGCATCGGATAAGGTTAGACCCGGCCAAGTGTGCGTTCGGGGTCCCGGCAGGGAAATTCTTAGGATTTATGTTAACCAACCGCGGAATAGAGGCCAATCCGGATAAATGCAAGGTTGTGTTGGACATGCAAGCCCCGAAGACAAAGAAGGAAGTTCAGCAGTTGACTGGCCGACTTGCCGCCCTAACAAGATTCCTACCGAGGTCGGCCGAGAAAGCTCTTCCTTTCTTCAGGCTCTTAAAAAAGAAAACCCAGGGGGGTTGGAGCACGGAGTGCGAAATAGCGTTCGAGAGGATCAAGCAATGCTTGGCAACTCCTCCGGTCCTCACAAAACCCGAGCCGGGGGAGACCTTATTCCTCTACCTGTCAGTCGGAGAAGAGGCAGTAAGTGCCGCCTTAGTAAGGGAAGCCGAGTCCGGACAAGCACCGATCTA
This sequence comes from Acacia acuminata, assembly GCA_019022655.1. Classification (NCBI taxonomy): domain Eukaryota; kingdom Viridiplantae; phylum Streptophyta; class Magnoliopsida; order Fabales; family Fabaceae; genus Acacia; species Acacia acuminata. The sequence continues at coordinate 11,818,720 of JAFJYI010000002.1, forward strand.
CTTTGTGAGTAAAGCCCTGCAGAGCTCGGAACTCTGATATCAGAAGTTGGAGAAAATGGCTTTCGCCTTGTTAACAACGGCAAGAAGATTGAGGCCGTATTTTCGGGGACATCAGATTGTGGTCCGAACTAGTCAACCGATCCACCAAGTGTTACACAAGCCGGACCTCGCCGGAGAATGACTAGGCGGGCGATCGAGTTGTCCGAATTTGATATCTCTTACGAAGCTCGACGCGCAATTAAGTCACAAGCACCGGCGGACTTCATCATGGAACTCACCCCGGTAGAGACGACCGAGGAGATCACGGAGGCATATGGAAGGTGTACGTTGACGGCTCATCCAACGCAAAGGGGAGCGGAGCGGGTATCATAGTCGAGAGTCCGGAGGGCGTTGCGGTGGAGCGGTCCCTCCAACTAAAATTCCCGACCTCAAACAACCAAGCCGAGTATGAGGCTCTCCTTCCCGGACCGCTTCGGGCCAAAGAAAATGGAGCGCGAGAGGTCAAGGTTTTCACCGACTCACAGCTCGTAGCCGCGCAAATCGAAGGAACCTACCAGACGAAAGGACCACTCTTGGCCAAGTACCTCAACAAAGCCAAAGAGATGATCTCAGAATTTCAAGAAGTAATCGTCACCCATATCCCACGGGAAGAAAACTCGGGCGGATATCTGTCAAAAGCGGCAAGCACGAAAGAAGCCGGTAATCATAGAACGGTGATACTGACAAAACTTGGACCGAGCCGAGTTGTATTATGACCATCTCGGCAGCCACAGATTGGAGGAAACCCATAGAAGATTACATAGAGAGAGGTATTATTCCGACCGACTCAACCGACGCCAAGAAGCTAATACGGGAGGCCGCCATCTATACAATGGTCGACGACCAGCTGTATCGAAAAGGCTTGCACTCTCCGATGATGAGATGCCTGGGCGAAGTGGAAGCAAAATATGTACTTGCCGAAATACATGAAGGCATCAATGGCCACCACATGGGGGGCAAGGCACTCGCAAGGAAAGCTTGCGCGCGCGGTATTATTGGCCGACCATGACGGAGGACGCCAAGGAGGCCGTGAGAAGATGCGATAGTTGTCGAAGCACGCCAAACTCATTTGGCCACCTCGGTGGGCGAAAACCATCTCGGCCTCTTGGCCTTTCTTTAAATGGGGCATGGACATCCTCGGACCTTTCAAAGCGCCCGGGATAGTTCAGATGGCTCATCGTGGCGGTTGATTATTTCACCAAGTGGATCGAAGCCGAACCATTGACGACAATTACTTCGGCACGCATACAGAGATTCTTCAGACACAACATCGTATCCCGCTTTGGGGTGCCGGCCGAGGTGATCACGGACAACGAGACGCGGTTACGGACCAAAGGTTCAAGACGTTGATGTCGGACCTCGACGTCGGATTGCATTATGCCTCGGTTGAGCATCCGCAATCTAACGGACAGGCCGAGTCGGCCAACAAAATAATCCTTGACGGGTTGAAAAACCGAATGCAAGACGCGGAATCCAACTGGGTCGAGCAGCTGTACAACGTCTTATGGGGATACAGGACAACTGTCCAGTCCTCTACCCAAGAGACCCCTTTTCGGATGACGTACGGGTGCGAAGCCATGATCCCGATTGAAATAGGACAACCATCATGGAGAAGGATTAGAGCCCGCCGGGAGGAGAGGCGTCAAACGACGACGCGCCGATGACGGACTTGGAGGCGATCGACGAGGTCGAGTAGTGGCGCAGATCGCCGAGAGCTCGCCGCTAAGCAACTTCTAGCCGCCAAGTATAATCGGAAGGTTCGACCCGGTCCTTCAACCGAGGTAACCTTGTTCTCCGACGAGCCGACATAGGCAACAAGAACGCCGAGAGATGGCAAGTTGGCGGCAAATTGGGAAGGTCCTACCGGGTTAAAGAGAAATTGGGCAATGGAGCCTATATACTTGAAACCTTGGCTAGGAAACCCATCAAAAGAACTTGAAACGCGAGACAAGTTGAAGATCTACCACAGTTAGACATCGGCCTCGGATGATGGAGACACCGAACACGTCCAGCTTAGAGATCAGTTATCATTTGCTTTCAGTATCTTATCTTTCTGTTTTAAAATTTCACTGAATTATGTGTTAGCTCTTTGGAGCGTTTTCATTTTAATGAAGGATTCCTCAGTGGATTTTCGCCAACGTGCACAATTGATCGCTTAAGCATTACACCGAGGTACATATAAACCCGGTCACAAATACGACACATCTAGATGATTTAACACCGAAGGCGAGACTAGCCTGTGTCGAGAGCTCGGCGAAATGGCCTTTTATTGGCCTTCATGAAATTGACATGTCAACGCTCGCCCGATTTAAGCATTCGAGTTGTCATTCCGACCCCGATCAGTCAAAATATTTAAGTTGTGCGTTACGGACACCTCGTTTAAACAAGTGACAATTCGCCCTTACCTCGGTTAAATTCGACCAACGGCTCGGAACACGTAGTAGCGGTTAGGTTAATACCACATACGGTTAAAACCGACAACCCTACCATTCATTCCCGAGACTTCACATCCGGTAGAATGCATAGCTCGGCCCGTGCGCCGACGAATCTCTAACTATGTTTAGAATTCACACAACAACGATGCATACGGAAAATTTACTTTGTCATTAAAATATTTATAACCGGCACGAGGCAGGAAAATTCATGTTTACAAAGGCAAAAACCCCTCAAGGAAAAGAGACTAGCGCGGCATTGCTCGAGGGTCCCGGCTCGACGGATGGAGTCACTTCAATAGGTCTGAGCGGCCTCGGGGTTTGATATCGCGCCCTCTACTTGTTCCTCACCCACTCTATCTCCACAGTCCTCACCTTCAATGGATGTGGATTCATCTTCCGGGAAGGGATTCGGGGAGGGAGGAGCCGGATAAAACGCGCCGTCCCTCACATAAGCTCGGTAGTGATAACCGTCGACGTTGAAGGATAATTTGGGGTTCAAGACCGGAGTTGATCCAAGGCCATTTTGAAGCATTCTCTTGCCGACTCATGGAGGTCTCGATAGACTCCGAGGTTAGCTTGTCGCTCGGCAGCAAGCTCCTCTTTTGCCGACCCGAGTTCGGCGGCGAGATCACCTCGTTGCCTCTGGACAATCTTCACGGCATCCAGGCTTTCGTCCAGGGCCTTCTGAAGACGGTGACATTCCGAGGTCTGTTTATCCAATGCCTCTTTCGTCATCAGAAGTTCCTCGGTCGCCTTTCCACATGAAGCTTTGGCAACAGCTAGCTCGTCCTCCAAAGCTATCACTCGATCGACCTTAGCATTGGTGGCAGCTACCTCCTCCTCCAAAGTTTTCAATTGTCCGCCCGGGGCTGCAACGCATTAGCCGCCTCCTCTTCCGCAGCTTTGGCTCTCGACAAGGCCTCTTCCTCGGCACGTTTCGGCCGCCGAATGTCTACCTCGGCGTCACGTGCTTCTCCTTCAAACATAAGTAGCGCTTGGTGAAGACCGATGGACTTGCGAGAGGAACCTTTGAGCCTCGCTAATGACGGATTCATCCATGGCGGACAAAGGGACTCCATTCATAAATTTGGTCGGCGGAAGAAAAGCGACACTAAGCTCCTCGTCACCCTCTCTCCCACGAAAGTCCTCGGGAATCGGTGGCACCGATGCGCAATGGCGCGAGTTTCGGAAGGGAGGAGCAGCCGCCACGGGAGAAGTAGACGTAACGGGTCCCTTAGCCTTCGCGGATGCTAAGTCCGGAGCCGGAGAAGATCCAGAGGGGGCAGTGGTGCCGGTCAAGGATGGAACAGAACCTTCAAGAGCTGTAGCGTCCGGGGCAGGATCGGTCCCCTCTGGGGCAGTGGTCCCGAGCACGTTTGGTTCGGGTCGGGGCACATCCGGAGGAAGTGCAGAACGCCTAGAGCCAGGAGTGTCCGTGGCCTTGGTTTTCCTGGTCCTTGACGACCCGGATCTTTGCCCGAGACTTATCTCTTTCCGAACCCGAGGAAGGGCGTTCTGAGTCGACGCGGCTACCGTCGGATTCACAAGCGCCGGATAGCGGGAAGTTCCGACATATCTTCAGCTGCGAAACAAAGAACAAGGGGGTTAAGATACATGCGATGAAAGGTAGGACGACGGAAAATCAAAAAGCATGATAGTTAGCAATCCATGGAACCATACAATCAACAAATTGTGGCCTAGCCCCGGCCCGTTAATAAAGAAGGCGGCACCGGATCCGTATCTCTCAACATATGCGGTCAACCGAGGTATACAGCGGCCTCTTCGGGCGAAAGGTCCTCAATTTGAATGCGGTATGAAGAAGGATTCAGATCATAATGGGTGTCGTTCGTAAAGAGGAAACTCCCACTCCACGTCCTCTCCTTCGGGACCTTTCAAAACCGGGGCCGTCTGTCCGAGGCTTAGCCTCGACTTTAAAGAAACCCGTTTTGAAGTGTTTAAAGGAATCGGAGAATGCACTCATTATCTTCTTATTCGGGTCCACACGTAGAGACACCAATCCTTTCAATCTCTCGTCCTCCTTAGATGTCGGGAAGTGAAAGGGCCGAAATAATGGAAGAACAACGGGGTGGTGCAAGGAATGGGGGACCGGAAAGGAGGAGCACAAACGCTCGAAGGCCACTAAGTAGGCCCATCTGTTGGGGTGGAGCGAGAAGGTGCCGGCCCGTAGTAGAGCCATCAACGCCGACATTTGAAATTGGCTAAACGGGAATTGAACCTTGACCGGGTCGGGTAATCTCGGTAGAAGAAGAAGAAGTTGGGCGCCGCCGGCCGCCGAGTAGAGCGAGATAGGCTCACCCTCTTCCGGAGGAATGACGATCTGACCTTCCATTTCGGGAAGGTTAAGACGTGCAATGTCGGCCTTGGACATCGTGACCGAGTCTTTAGGATATCGTGGGATACCCGGGAATACTTACACACGGTGCCTCGGGAGGACTCGAAGAGTTCGACTCCCGGCGTCGGACCGAATCTTTGTGTGGAGAAGACTCGTGAAGCCATTCACTTATAAGCAAAGTAAAAAATGCTAGTATCGAAAAGAAAAAAGAAAAATACCGAATGAATTGTATCGTCGGGCGGGAAAACAAGCGGACCCGGGGGACGGAGATTGCCAGAAGAAGGATTGGAAGGGGTCAGATGACGACAAGACCCTAAAATTAGAGAGGCCTGGGAATCTTCGCCTTGGCCGATGAGGAAGGAGCTCTCGGCGAGACAATCCCAGCAGAGGCCGAGATACCCTGGCGGATGGACGTTCGAATCCGAAGCTAAGGATGAACGATAGAAGTTAAGGGGTTGGGGGACAGCACGTCGTCCTCGGCACGAGCCATATTACTCGGCCCGGCGGGTTCCACTGGACGCTTTGAAGGTCGGGACCGGATCCGCTCCGTTGGACCGGATCCTCCTCGTAGCACGGACGTCAACTTCTCCTCTTCGGAAAGTTCAGAACCGAAGATCTAATAGAGGTACGGGGATAACGGATACGTAAGGCTTCTTCCTCGGGGGTTAATGGTGGATTAGAAGGGGTAAGTGATTACTCCCAACCATCGCCAAAGAACAGAAACCTATAAAGGCACAAAAGGATACGTGAAGAAGGGGAAATAAGGGAAAGGTTCGCTAAAGAAATGCTATGGTTATAAGATAGTTTGAAGGGGATTTCGACAGTAGAAACAGAGACAGAAACTACCAAGGAAGTCTACCCAGAAAATCGCCACCGCGACGGAAAATTAACCGGTCAAATTAAACGACGAGTCATCAAGTTACACGATCACAAAAAACGGGAGAAACAATATACCCGCAGTCGGGATGAGTGAATCGCGAACGAAGATGAAAAGAACGCGGGAGCGGCGATTGCGGGAAAAATGGCGGAGAGCGACGAAACGGATGACGACGATGTAAAATAGGGAAATGAAGAAAAATAGAGGAAAAGATGATTCATATAAGCTCGAGGAACGAAGTGACGGGGCGAGGCGTCTTCCGCCCGATAAAGGAGATGGCGTATCGCGTGTGTAGAGAACATTAAATGCGCACGAAGATCAATGCGCGAGATCGCGGCGTTGCGAACACCCGCCAACGCAAAGCCGCCAGTGTCGGGAGGCAATGATGGCGAATGCGGAAAGTCCCTCCCATCGAATAGCATGAATTCATCGTAACCGGCAAGAAAGCTAAGAGCACCTCGGCAAGCCTCATATGAGCCGGCTCGGAGATGTTCGTTGCACGAAGCCTCGGATAAATGGCCCACCTCGGCTCGGAGGCTTCACCTTGGAGTTACGAAAATTTATGGAAGCTCGGCCAATGAGGCCAGCACGGGATATAGGACATCTCGGCAGCTCGGAACTCACGACCTACCAAGCTGGGGGGCAACTATTACGGACCGCTAATAAGGCCCAACGCCACAAAGGCCCAATGGTAGGTATATCCAGTATAACCGTGCGCCTAGTATTCAGGAAGACGGGGTGATCCGGACTTACCGCTTAGTGGGCGCACTCATGTGGCCGTTACTATACGTGCGCCCCCCACCAAGTCGGCATGACGATCATGATCAACATCACAGTGGCCTCTATAAATACGAGAGATAAGTTAATCGGGTTCTACGTTCGAACTCGGACCTATTACTTTCGATTCTAATCTTGTGCACACACCTCACCCCCAATATTGTGTACGGTGATCCCAACCCTCTGCAGGTATCTCCACATTAGATATTTGGAGCGAGACCTTTGATCCCAACATCAAAGTACCAGTCCCAGACTGGACAGTGACGTTCTATACCAGAACATAACTATCTTTTTTTCTGATCACAAAACTAACTTGCAAAGCTGCTATTTAATATTTGTCTTCTTCATTAACGACCTTGTAGTCTAGTGGCATAATATTTTTCCTACAAATGAGAGGTGTAACCTCATCTAACTGATAATATCTGCTCCTTTAATTTATTATTATTTTTTTACCTCCCTCGATATCGGACGTGCACAAGTATCTATCCTAATCCAGCAGTATCTTTCTGAAAGGACATGTAAGGAATGTTTATAATTACGTAATTGCTATTGCTAAGCATGTAAAACATCAATTACCTCTGTAGAATAAAATTTGCGGGCAAGTGATTAGGTGCAGCATAATTACGAGGTGCCGTAATCCCGCAGGAGACCATCGTGAATGATAGAAGTCAGTAACAGAAATGATGAGGCGATAAGCACCCATTTTAATGAGTTGATTTTTTTAGAGGAACAAATTTACATGGCAGCTGGTTCTAGTAAGAGAAGAATTATAAAATTAGTGTTAAAATGGGCAATCCATAACTTAATATACAAAAATCGGCCAATGCTCAACACGACAATCCATGATTGAAAAAAGAATATCAGCAGTTAGGCGCATTGTCGTAGAGTTCATACTTCATAATGGATAGTTTAATTTACATACAAATATTTATATGAAACTAAAACCGTCATCGGTGTCTTTGCACTGGGATAGCCACAAGTCTATATGATCTGTTATCTTTTGCCTTGCTTTGCGGACCGCATCAGGATTAGTGCAGTTCTTCTCGTTACCTATTATCAAAAAGTTACAACAGAGTAGGAAGCGAACATCATTAACACATTCATATCAACCAGATAGATTCTCTGAATGATAACAACGTTGGAGAGAGAAAATACTTAGCATACCTTCGAGGTTCAAAGGAGATTGAGGGCATCCTCGAATATCAGTGCCATGGCCACAATTGTAACATGTCACAGTGTAGGAAGGCACTGAAAAATATAGTAGACAGTATTCAGTGAATGATACAACACAGCAAAAGTACGGGTTCACCTTAGGTGCTTCTCCTAAGGTGCATCTTACATGTTTATCCCTCTAATTAGAGGGACAAGAAAATTTTTTTAATTTTTTATATACTTTATTTTTTTAGATTAAATTATATATTGCTTTCTGAAACTTTTTTTTGCACCCAGTATCTCAAATTAATTAGTTTCCATAATACAGGTATTACTGGACAAATATTTCTGAATACAGAACTGAAAACTAATTAATTTGAGATACAGGGTCCAAAAAGAATTCCAGAAAGTGGTATATAATTTAATCAAAATAAATAAATAAAAATTTAAAAAAAAAATGTTTATCCTCTAATTAGAGGGACAAGCATGTAAGAAGCACATAAGGGAAAGTACATAATACTACTTGTGCCTCATAGTCAAAAACAACCAAACAAAGGAAAGTACATGTTGGCTTTAAGAAATGTCAATGTTTAAAATTTGGTAAATACAAAAAGCTACTCACTATCAGGCGATGGAGTTTGTTTCGATGCATGTCGCCAAGGATCCTGTGAGCCGTTTGTAAATATTATTTTTGAACCTGTCCATGTACATCACTACATGGTAAATAACCGAGATCCCGCAGGATTAAAATCATAGAATGTAGAGTACGTAGCTTCCTCTAAGCAGGAAGGTCAAACCAGCCAGGCACACCAAGAGAAAGTTGAAAAGTCAGAAGCACGTTATGCATATATTTATGCATGCACAATCATAATGTGAAAAAGAGAGAGTAACATAAAAAGTTTGGCAGAGGTGGTTTCTTTACCAGCAATGTTTGTGCCTCCATAATATATATTAGTTGAAGTGACATCAGGAAAGATGCCCTCTCCAAAGACATTTTTGCAGAGGTCCAAATGATATCTGCATTAATTTAGAAACTACAACAATTAAACAAGGCCACTATAAGACAACAAATACTAAGCTAAAATGGTACCAAAAGGAAGAAATGAATAAAGTGAACAGGGAATATATTAATTAATAGCAAAAACTGGGTCTGAGAAACTTGCCTTGCGTCAACTTTAGAGGACCGTATACTATCATTTGCAGGAGCCACCTGAAAGTATGCAACTTCAGTGCAAACTTGAAACCACCACAATCGATCAGCACTGTCTTCTGTAACAGCAGTATTTTTCAGGTGCTCCTGATTATAAGTTTGAACATCAACACCAAAAGTTCCAACGTAATACTCTTTCACATATTTGGCATATGCGTCCTGCATGGTAAAATATATCTTTCCCATCAGAAACATTAGACTCAGACATGTAGAAAAGAAAAGAAGCATCTACACAGAAAAGACATTAACCATGCAACTCCAAATCAGCATTTCAAGAACGTTGTCTAACATACTAGTAACTACAGTAATAGTTATATTCTTATCTTCAACACGCTCTTCATATAAAATACAGAAGATTTACAAATCTTTTCCTAGGACCTATAGAAGGTTTTATGGGAAGGGAAATCACATAGCGAAGAGACTTATCACAAGGTTTTTAGCTGTAAGGGTTTAAAGATGATGCTGATAGATAAGCAAGGATAGGTGCAGCCAGAGGTAGGACTGTGTTGGTAGGGGTAAGTACAGTGAGGATTGGGAGGAAGCTGGCCTCTCAAGAGTCAGCGTTGCTTCTATGTACTTGTATGGTTGTCTTGTAATGTTTTGATATGTATTTTATTCTGTTTCTTGTGTTTCTGTCACTATTATCTGATCATAATTTCTGTAAATTGGGTGTATAAGGAATAAAGGTTTGGCTGGAATCATCATTTCCCTTATAATCAAACTTTACTTTTTAGTAATAGCAATATCAGTAACCCACATTATTTGTAGTCAATTTCTGGTTTTCATTTGTTATTAAGCTCGTTAGAGTTGAGGGCTCTATCAAAGCCCTTAGGGGCTAAACACAGATAAAGCTCAAATCCATCATCCCTCAGAGTTGAAACTTAACCTTGGTTAAGAAAATCAAGGTGGGCAAAAATCCAACTCCTGAGTCAAGAGTCCTAACCACTTGGTCATAAAAGCTCAGATTCCATGTTGGGATTAATTAAACTCAAAAGCTTAAGTTGTCAAGTGAATGTCTACAATAAAGCTCAGATCGATCATCTATGAACAATTTTCCCATAATATCTGTCTCAACTCAAAAGCTTATTCCATTATTTCTAATAAATTCAAAAGCGGAGCTTATAAGCATATACGGCACTCAGACGGCCAAAGCTTTAATATATCACAGCCAGAGAAGGTTTATGATATACAAAAGGTAACAAAATCCAAAACTTGCTCATTGATTGGTTTCATTAATGACAAACAAGAAATGGAGTTAGATTTAAAACCATACCACTAAATCCTCCCCAGCCTTATTTGCTTCAACAAGAGGTTTGCATACTTTATCTGGATTTCCATATTGAAACTGCAACATTTAAGGAAATGCTAAGTGAATGTGATTAAGAAATTGCAATTAAGACATCAGTCAAATGGATTACCGCTGTAGCAGCAGCATCTGCCAGAAAATACATGAAGTCTCCATCAATTTCTAGCTGCAAAAAGGAGGGAAAATTAACACCCAACAGGAAAATGTCATAGAAATTCTTCCATGAGGGCATCAGAGCCATGTTTTAGGATTAAGTATAATATCACATGTATTTGCAATCAAAAAGCAAGAAAGTAACGAACATACATCTGCCGCACCAAACAAAGATTTCAGCTTCTTTCCACCCTCTGCTAGTCTTTGTTCAACAAGTTTCGTAGTTTCTTGCAATGCCGTTTTACATTCAGCACCTGCTGATTCACCAACCTGCATATACAATATAGATACACACACACACACAAATATATATATAAAGTTAAAAAAATGAGGGAATTTTGTATAATATGCAACATCTAGATAATAATACCAGTATTAATAAAAGTACATGAAACTATAAAACCTATTATCACCTGCTGATCATATTCTGTAAAGTTATACACAGAAAGAACAACTGCAGAACTTGCAAGGCTTCCACATGTTAAATGGGGAAACTTGAGACGGAACCATGCACTGAGCGCTCCAGGATATGAGATGCCAAAGACAAACCATGGATTTTCACCTACTGATCTATTAAGCTTCAAATTTAATGAGTCCTACAAAATAATTTTAGAAGTTAATTAAAACCAATGAGCAGTGGCATTTAATAAACACCATATTCATGATCCTCTTGAAGAACTATGGAGTTTTCCCATAATTGGCTAATATTATCATGCAAAACCTAAGGAAACCAAATAAAAGAACAGAAGACACTATGATCAATGGAAACCTAAAGAATTATGAAGCCCAATTGACATGAAGATATTGCTTGACCACATTTTCAAATGTATAGGCATTAATGTATAGAATTAACTTATATGTACATGAGACCATCATAATGCTACGCTATGTACCCACTGAAACATATCATCGACAAAAGATAGGATAATAATAACGACATGTTGATTTTTACAGTTATCACATAATTTCATAAATGTTTATCATTTTTTGAGGAAAAAAAGTCATTGAAAATACTGACCTTTGACAAAATTTCTATAAGGTATGGTCACACAATTCCCTTTCAGCAGACATTTACAAGCTTGAGGATTCAATAAAAATATAGCTTACCTGATAATACTGGCGGAAAACAGCCAAATCAAAGAGTGCCTGTTTGGACGAAAGATGTCTCAAATTTTCAGTTGATAGGGATTTAAATGGAGAACTCTTTCCATAATAGCGATGCTCAAGAGAAACCACAGCTGCTCCAAACTTCTTTGCTAGAACCTACAAAGAGGTTAAAAGACACGATAATTTTAGTAGATTATTGCCCCTTTGCTAAAGACACAAGATCAATTTTTTTTTTAGGTGCAAGTATGTCTTATTGGCAGCTATAGCATATGATATTCATACCAAACTACAATTATTGATCTAGAATGCCGAGATATTAACCAAGAAAAGCCACTAAAGGTGCCAATACAAATTTGGACACAGAAATGCAACTTACACCTATATAATCATTTGATATCCCGCTGCACGTATATTCACCACATATGACCAAAAAAATGGGTCCATCAGGTATTCGGAAATAGTCAAGGAACTCATAGTACCGTTGCTGAAACTGACGGTGGTCCTGCACACAATATGCAAATAAGCATAATCAACTAAGATGAGTAAGTCAAAATAGAAGAGTCTAAAACCCAATTGTTTAACGTGGGAAGTACCCAGACCCTTCTAGGTCTCCCCAACCGATTTGGAACCAACGTCCTCGCTAGGACATAAAACGTGTCTAGAGGGGAGGTATCCGATTGTTTATAGTGCCTTCATTCGCCTCCCCGGCGGATGAGGACTAAAATTTTGATATGAGAAATCAACTACAGAACAAGAAGGGCGTGACAACTTCGCAATGCCTCAACCATTCACTAACTATAACCTAACCCTTCATGTTCATTCAAAAACCTCAACTTTCTAAAATTAATCCTCATCTACCGCAATAGATAGCATCAACGACCCGCAGGGGTATAAATAATTTCATTTAGTGAAGGAAAAATCAAAATTTTCCATAAGTAAGAGATGTGGAGAGGGAAAAGTACATAGGGGGAGAAGTGGTCGAGGGTCTGATTGAACCATTGCTCCTGAGTTGTCAGGTACCTGCCGGAGGCAGAGAAGCGATCAAGCAGCGAACGTGGCGGCGAAATTCCAAAAGAGACCGTCGGAAATGACGTAAAGAGTAGCAAAGATGACGCGACGATGAGAGCCCATCCGTGTCTCATCATCGACATCCCCATTCGAACACGCTTGTTCAGTGCGCGCGCTGGTTCTTCCTTCCTTTCGCGCTTAAAACTGGGACGCCCGATTTTGCCGGTTGCACCTACTTATGATGTTCGCAAAAAGATCCCTCTCTTCAAATATCCCTCCGATACGGTCTTATTCCCGGTGGTTAAGGTTGCATAAAATAGGAGTAGATTTATATCAATATGAGATATATAGAATATTTTGACATTCTCGCCATTAATCATCTAATTTGACCCATAATTAATGGTTGAATTGATGAAAATAACATTAAAAAAATACAAGTATTAAGTTTCCGTGCGATAAAGTTTGATTTTTCAGAAATTCTCAAAATAAAAAAGATATTTTTATAATTAACGCAAAATAAAACGGAGCTCAGGATATTTTTTTTCCTATAATATTTAAGAAAGCAGTAGGAGCTCCAGATTTATCTTAACTTCTACGGAACATTAATCGGACAAACAGAACGGGCAAATAGAATCTTCGGTACGAAACTGAGGAAACATCAAAACGAAGAACTATCTGTAAAATATATAAAACACTGATCCGTACTTGCTGTACTTGCACCATGTGGCTTTAATCTGAAATTTCCTTTTTTCTAAAAAAATTTATATTTTCCAGTTTTATTTTTACAAAATATGGAAAAATGTCTTATTTTTATGTCAGAATTGAAGCCATAGAGACGTATGCAAAAGCATTACTCATGTGTGAGTATCCACCACCGTCCAAGACAAAATTTTCGTTAAAATATGTTTAAAATAAAACTTAAATGTAATTTTTTTTTTTTTTTTTCTTGATAAAATGTAATTTTGTTCAAACAATGCTCTTTCGTGAACATTGATATATAGATCAGATCCATGCACCCATAAATTTTGTCTTCCACTAATTCTCAAGACACCGTCCCTTTTTCTGGTTAAAAAAAGGCTCTATTTAGTAATGTTTATTATCGTAATTTTAGGGAGAAGATATTATCACTGTTACTTTTTTCACCGTTAGATCAAAATCTCAATGGGAGAAATAAATAATAAAGGTAAATAAAATTTTGATCTAACGATAAAAAAAGTAGTAATGACTTGATAGTGGATTTAATTGGTAATGACAATATCATCTCCCTACATTTTAAATATACGTTGCCAATAGTAACTCGGCGTTATATGATTTTTTTTTTTTTTTTGCAACAGAATAAAATAAAATTCATGTGCCACATCTTATTTTTAATTCAAACTTCTAGTAAAATTACAATACAGATTTGCACCTCATTCTTTAGAGATACTACGATACATGTGGTCAAATGAAAATTAAAGAAAAATACATCATAATACACCGGATCTTAATTAAGCATATCATACAGCCAAAATATATATTAGAAAAAGCTAAACAACAATCTCGAATATGATTATATGATTACTCTTATCAAATAGTACTCGATCCTTAATATAACAGTTAATTAAGAGTAAAATTTAGTCCAAAATATAATATTTTAATATGTTTTTTTTCACATTATTATTTTTTTCTAGGGTGAAGGAACAAAAATACACAACATTTTCTCCCAGGAGCGCTAAGCACCACAACCTTTCAACTAGAAAGCAAAAATACACACGACGTTACGTTTTGGAAGCGTCCTTAAGACCACTTGGCCAAGTTAGTTGACCGTTAACTTGGATGGAATCTTTGACGTGGCGATGACAATATGATTTGGATGACGTGGACGCTAATGAAATAAAAAATTCAAAAAAATTAAAAAATTCAAAATAATTAAAATAATTAGAAAAAAATAGAAAATTTTAGAATAATTAGGATAAAAAAAAAAAATTTAAAAAATTAGCAAAAAATTTAAAATAATTAGAAAAAATTCAGGAACCTACCATTCATTTATTTAATAATTTAGACACGTTCCTATAAATATTTATATTAAAATGAATTATTATAAAATTTTCTATGTTTAGTAAATATATAATCTCTTTTTCTATAAAAAAATTTCCTTATCTCCCTTCTAACATCAATCTAAATTTGTATTCTCTTTAGCATAAATCTAAAATTTTCTATGTTTAGTAAAATTTTAGATTGATGCTAGAGAGAATACAAATTTTCTATGTTTAGTAAAATTTTAGATTGATGCTAGAGAGAATACAAATTTAGATTGATGTTAGAAGGGAGGTAAGGAAATGTTTTTATAGAAAAAGAGATTATATATTTACTAAACATAGAAAATTTTATAATAATTCATGTTAATATAGATATTTACAGGAATGTGTCTAAATTATTAAAGAAATGAATGGTAGGTTCCTGAATTTTTTTCTAATTATTTTATTTTTGATTTTTTTTTTAATTTTTTTAATTATTTTAAAATTTTTTTGTTTATTTCCTAATTATTTTATTATTTTTTTTCTAATTTTTTAATTTTTTCCCCTAATTTTCTTGAATTTTTTCTTTTTTTTTGAATTTTTTTTATTCGCATCCAAATCATCTTGTCGCGCCACGTCGTGCTCCATCCAAGTTGACGGTCCAACTAACGGCCAACTAATGGCCATGGTGTTGAACGCTCTCAAAACGTAACGTCGTGTGTATATTTTTGCTCCAGGTTGAAAGGTCATGGTGCTAAGCGCTCTTGGGGAAAAAAAGGTTGTGTGTATTTTTGCTTCATTCACCCTTTTTTCTATAACTTATTTACCTAACTTATAAATGGACATGTGCGTGTGTGCATATTTGTTATAAGCAATCTTATATCTAATGATACACATGAATATTTTAAAAAGATCAAATTATATTTGTTATAACTAACTAATTTATTCCATTTGTTGAATCTGTCGAAATTAATTAGGTAATAACTCCTTTTTTTTTTTTTTTTGTACAAGAAGTAATAAGGACATTGGTAGTAATACACATGATATAATCCCTCTAAAAATTTGGGAGATTAATGAAACTAAATAAATTACTTAATTATATCATATGATGTGTATCATTAAATTATATATCGTTTATAAGTTAGGTAAAATAGTTTAGAAAAAAATGACAAATATAAATATTTTAAAGTAATTTAATTAGCTATCTTAATATCTCAAAAAAAAAATCAACTATATATTATATTTAAGACTAGAAAGAATATTTAGTAGGCCCTTAGATTATACGAGTATATAAGTTTATAAATTAAATAAAATAGTTTGTAAAAAAACATGACAAATATAAATACTTTAAATTAATTTAATTAACTATCTTAATATATCAACAACAACAACAAAAAGTCAACTACCAGTATATCTTATATTTAAAACCACCAGAAGGAGTATTTAGGGTGTGCATGATAACGCTCTCTAGAATGAGTTTTTTCTTAATTTATGTGCCCCAACAAAAATGGATGGAAAATGTGTTTAGTAAATCCGGTTTTCTTTTTTTTGCTCCTGGGATGAATTAGGTTTATTTTTTGTCTTTGGGGAATAAAAAAAGAAGCTAAAAATTTCTCCTTATCTGTTCCAGGGCACAAAATGAGAATCATTTTTAAAAAAAAAAAAAAAAAAAAAACTCCTTCCTTTTTGAAGCGTAAATTTACCTTCGTGCACCACCGCCCCCACCACCACCACCACCGCCCACCACCACCAATGCCGCCACGACCACCATCACCATCACCGCCACGACCACCACCGCCACCACCCCACCTCCGCCACCACCCCACCACCACCCCCCACCTCCGCCACCGCATAAATAATTTTTTGAATATAAAAATCACATAAATAATTTTTTTAGGAATGAAAAAAAAATGTGTTACTAAAGTAATTCTAATTCTCGGAGTAAAAATAAAATGGGTTAACAAACGTAATTCGATTCTCATAACTATTCTAAAGCAGAATAGAAAAAAAAATTGTTTCATCTCGTAAAAGTCTTGATCAACAAAATAATTTGCTTATGCACACCCTTAGCAAGCCTGATTGCATATTATCCGTTTGAAGGTGAAGGTTCATATATTAAAATCCTATAGGAGTCCTTCAATATACAATAGATGATGATCCATGCCATTGGTAAATGGTTAAAAATGTAGCTTTATACAGTATGCTTATTCATTTTAAATGAATATTTATTGTCTAATCAATTTAGATCATTTAAATTGATAAATTTATATTACTAAAAAATTTCTTAAACCAGTTAAACAATTATTGATTTTTCTAATTTACCTTGTAAATCAAGAAATTTTTCCTGCATGGCAAACAACCTCTTAATAACAGCAGGCCTGGCTAGAATCCAAAAGATTCACAAGTGACAATCCAACAGCAATGAGAAGCTGACTCCTCTTTAACCATCATCGCAGGTGATGTTAGGTGGGGCCCAGAGATTCGCATTGCAGTGACGCTTCCACCCTTCAAGAGATTTTTTATGACCATTATTGGATTCTTTCCTTTCTTTTTTTGTCCTAGAAAACAAAATTGGGACAATTAAATTAAATTTTGAATTAAGGAAAATGATATCAGAAAATCTCTAAATTTGTTAATTGTTGATCTTTCACCTTTCATTGACAAGTTGTCGACTTTTCTCGATATTATTTCACTTAACTAAAACTTTAAGGCCGGTTTAGTTTGAGGTAGGAAGAGAAGAGAGAGAAATTTTTTTCTCATCTTTGCTAAATAACCCATAAAAACTTTTCAATATTTTAAAAATACACTCAACAAAAATGAATATTCTTCTTATTAATGACAATTTGGTCAACTAACAAGGGTTTGATAAGTGGTAAGTAGTTTGTCTGTCATTTTAAGAAGATCTCGAGTTGAACTCGTGAATACGAGAAAAACCTCGCCGGAGACTCATCCACCCCGATCGGATTTGGATTAGTTAGGGCAAAGTTCTAGATACCGAATGGACAAAAAAAAAAAAAAAAAAAAAAAAAAAAAAAAAAAAAGACAATTTGATCAATATCCTCATTTCCACTCCCTCCACTCCCATTCAGTACCCTCAAACCAAATAGGCCCTTAGTGTCATTTTCCCAACAATTTCCTTCTAATTTTCAAAGCAATAGTTCTGTCCATTTCTCACACAATCAAAGACAGTATGGAGGTATGTGTACTCTCTGGCACAAGTATGTCATGGATTTGGTTCCAAGCCTTTTCTTTCTTGGGTAAAGGTGGCCCAACCCTTTCCTAAAATTTTAGTATAAAAAAAAAAAAAAAAAAAAAGATAGACCCGTGAATGTGGAGTATAAAGATTTAAGATGGGTCCCAAACTTTTTGTGGCTTGAACGAACACAGAAGAATAAAGGAAGAAACGGCTAAGTAGAGATTTGAGAATGATTCGGTTCCCCATAAGGTGCTCTGAAAGTATTTGCAGCCGTGAAGGTCCTTTTCAATATAGTAACCAACAGTTTCTATCAAACCGTCGATGCAAAACAATGCCACTTTTCCCAGTCCTATTTATGCACATTTAATCTTGACATGCATAAAAAGAATCATCATTCCCATATGATTTAGGAAACTGCAACACATAAATTCTAAGATCTTCATAATTATTATATCTAAATATCTTAGAAACAAGTTTTCAAGTGTTTGAAAAGTTCAATTTCCATGGACCAAACGGATTGGGAGGGCAGCATTTTTATGAATTGAAGTAGAAACAAATATTACCATACAAATTCCCTGCAAAGCATTACAGTTAGTGGGGCTTTGAAATACAGATATGATGGTGTTGAGCCATCAAATTGAATTCTTAGAGGCGAAATCACCGCTTGTCGCCCCCAACACCTCATTCACTGAATCAGGATTTAAAAACATTTATGCCAACATTGAAGTATGCCCTTTGGACTCCATGGATATACATACAGGTTAAGACCTTGTGAACTGCTGCATGCTGGTTGCATTTTTTATGGCTGCCAAGAAGAAAAATAAACTTATCTGAGATATATGTAGTTATGTAGACACACAAACACATACACTGGACTTGCAAACAAGAATCTGCATCACTGCCCTGGGATATGCAACTTGAAGCTGTTAAAATCAAAATATTTATCATCACTGTTCTACCAAGATCTTGGGCCAAATGCAGGTGAAACTTAACAGACCAACTAAGGTTTCACTACTAGAGGTTGATACAAACCAAAACTTGCACCATTTCATTACTTTCTGAAAAAACGATCTGCAGATGTTTTGCAAGGATCTATCATTCTCTTCATAAGTTTCTCATTTGAACTATCGTTAAATGTCAATATATTTTCAGTTCCACTATATGAATATATACATATGTGTAGCCAGTAATGTTAGCCACAGCATGTTGCTGCAGTATCATGAGAATGATCATCTTTCTTTTCAGTGAGGCCCTAAATGCAGAGAACCTGAGATTTCAATTCAAGGTAAGCAGGATATCTTATCTGACAAGACGTATTCAAAAATACATTATAGAGGACATTGTAACCAAGCATCAAGCAAGGTGGATGAATGCTCGTTCACTAGACAACAAACTCAACTCTCTAGGTTGATGAAGTCATGACATGCTTCAAAGATCCTCTCCCTAAATCCATTAACAACCATACAGCATTCCAATTTGGACTCAATCATAATTAACACAATTTGGTAGTTAATGCTTCAGAGATGAAAGCCACGCCACTTAAGAAGATATGACCGAAGTATTTGTAAAGTGAAATTGTTAGGGTAGGGTTGATATTTTCATGGTCTTGATCAACAGAGATGAAAATGCAAATATGTGCAAGAGTGTGGACACTTCCATTTATCAGAATAGGATCCCCTAACTAATCAGGCAAAGTTTACTTCTCATCCACCCTAACCTGATTATTTGACCCGTGGTCATGTATTCTCTGAGGCTTCATGTTCAGATCAATCATTTTAGCATCCATCTTGGCATAGCCATCAGCATCCTGTTCTGGGGTTGGCATCCTATGATTTTGTTGTTTCTCTCCCATTTTTATTTTAAGCAACGAATTTTGGCCTTGTCTGGTCTCAACAGCGTCCAGAGGCTGTGAACCTGGGGTTTCTGCTTGACCAGGTTTATCTCCTGGAAACTGAGAAATAAGATATTAGACAACTAAGAAGGCATCTAAAGGCACCCAAACAGACAAATCAAGACAACTTGAAGAAAACAAGTAGAGGCATACCTCAACCCGCTGCCTGAAAAGAAGATATCTTCCATGTGTTCTTTTACCTCCAACATGAACTATCATGTCACATTGCAAACACAGAGAAGTTCCATCTGTCTCGCAATAAAAGAAAGCTACATCCGGATGCAAAAGCAAAAACGTAAGGATAAGGCATATGAGATACAGGGGAAGCAGAGCGAGAGGGTGGTGAAAATTGCCTACCAGGTGCATTCTCACAAATGTCACAGCGTGGCACATCACTTGGACTGGCAAGGCCAACCCTGATATGCCGGCTAGCTAGCTTATTACACATGTGAACCTGTCACCCCAACAGTTAAAATGTTGAACCAATTCGTAATAGATGTTGAGCAGGAATATGAAGACCAGGCAAGAAAAAGAACTTGGACTTCAAATTTACATAGGCTCAGAGAAAGATCGACCGAATCAAGTGTGTTCATACGGAGCAGCACACCCAATCCCAATGGCTACCATTTTTCTCTATTGATGGATTTCTCCAAGTTTTAGCCAATGAGTTCAATAGAACATTATTTATTTATGGGTAAAATACAGTATGATCAGTGGTTTAATTGAAATGTTGCGCGAGATTGTTGAAATCTATCTCCTAATCGACAACGCGATCTCGAGGGTATTCAGGAAAACACAAGTAGAGCTTGCTTTCTGACTTCATTATTTGATATAGGTATTAAGGGAAAACGGAACAAGGATTACCACAAAAAAGGGTACCTTTTCGTCGCAGGCACGGCAAAGCGCGGCCTCATCGGCGGCGCAGAATACGATGGCGGCAGCGCTCTCACAAGCGTCGCAAAGCGTTCGCATAGTTGAATCCACCTCCAAGTTTCATTGCTTCAACCCAGAAATACAAAACAAAGCGGAAGTCAGATGCCAGAAGAAACACTTGAATTTACTCAATCAATCAAAACAGAACAAGACAGAGCTCACCAAGTCCATGTGGGCACGAGAGTGTTTTCTGTTTTTCTCAAGGTCGAGTAGTGTTGTATTGCCGGCTGTTGCTAGTGGAGGTGGAGGTGGAGGTGTTGCTTGAGCATGAGCCTGATGATGATGACGATGATGGGAAAGGAGAAGGGCTTAGATTATCGATTAATTGATTAGCGATTAGATTAGGAGATCGGATAAAGAGAGGATTTTGGGTTGGAAGGTGGGGTTAGGGAACAAAAGGCGATTCGAGAAGGGATTTGATGTTGTGGGATTTTAATGTAAGCAAAAGACACAAATACACAATAAACGAGTGTGTGTCAACTACGTTTGCCAAAAACCTTACTTCGTAGCCACGAATTCAAAGCTTTGATGGGGCCGACAAAACCACTCGCTTTATTTTCACCCACTAGTTCAGATATCTCAACTTGTCTGTATTATCTTCTTAACCCTAAATTACCTTACCTTTTGTGGCCATCCATCCACAAGGGTCCTCTTTGTTTCACCTAATTCGTCCCCAATAGTTCTCTGCACTAATCCTGGACCCACATAATCTGCAAGCCCTGTATGGGATCATCAAGTGTGGGGACGTGAGGGAGTTTCGTATGGTTCCTCCACGGTGGATAGTAGACCATATCCAGACAAGTTTTTTACTACCTCGGTCGGAAAATCTATGCTATTGATTCCTTAATCGTGACCTTTCCGTCTTTTCTCTTTTTTTAAATAAATACAGGAATACACTGCTAATCAAAATCCACAGCAGAGGAGAAGCGTTTAATCTCCCTCATCAACATCCACCAGCGCATGGTGAAGAATGAAGATTAATCAATCAAAAAAAAAAAAAAACACTAACCAGACTCCTCACTCTCACTCTAGTTTATAATAAAAGGCATATTTAGGAAGTTGGTCTTATCTTAAATACAATACATATTTTTTATATCTGTCAATTTTTTTTTTTTTTAATTTATCAGTATAAATTTATATTTTTTAACAATAATCAATGAGAGAAATAAGAAGAGAATTAAGGGAGATTTCTTATATTTATTATCTAATTTTATCAACAACAAAAAATTATGCTCTGTTCAAGTCAGTCCATTTCTTTTCCTTGATTTTTGTTCGTGGTGAAAAGCGATGAACTTAATAGGAAATCAATTTGTATAGCATTCTTTATATAAATTTTTTTTTTTTTGAGTTGTTATTTTTCTTTTTTCCAGCTTGAATTACTCGTATAATTTTTCACTTATCTCTTTTAATCTCGACCACACATCCAAGGGTGTGGTCTGAGGTGGATTCAACTTACTCTGGATCCCATTCATTACCTCCCTTTAATTTGTTAGGATCGTAACGAACGTTTACGCTTATGCTTTCCATCTTTTTGTGGGTTGAGGGATTCGATTTTGCGTTCATAATGAGGAAGGAAAGAAAAAATTCTGCAACTAAGTACCTTTTTAGATAGGTAGTAAGTTATTTTTCCAACGTGATTTACAGTGTATGAAATATGTATATGGAAATAGTTTTGTCTTAACCTGTGTAAACGAGTTTTTCCAACACTAATCTAAATAGAATTAACATTGAGATGTAAACCGGCCGAAATATGATATTTTATATTTCAAACTGAAAACAAATCTTTAAATATTGTTCGGGTTCAAAAAATTTAAAACAAAAATAAGGATTTAGGAAAGTTGGTTGAGATTAGACACAGCCAACTTGGTGAATCGAAATGGCGAGACTACTTGTGGTGGTGACCTTCAGTGTGTGATGATAGAATAATTTGGAAGCCGCATTTTAGTAAAAAAAACCACAGCACACTAGTCATACTATATATCTATATATAGTATGAATAGGCATGAGGGTGTAGATTTTGAGGGATTAGGACTGAGATCGGAACTAGGATTGGGATTGTAGGATTATGTTTGGTATAAAGCAACATTTTGGAGGGAATGTTCACATCAATTTTATTTTATAATCAATCATGGTGAAAGACTATAAAACCCCTTATAATAAATTAATAAAAAAAAATATTGCAACCCCATCTTCTTCCTCTTCCCTTCCTCTGCAACTCAACCCTCAGTTTGATCGATGTGGCCCATCTCTATGTGTAGCGGGGGAACAGAGCAAGTGATAACAGTGAAAGGGGTTCTTAATTAATATTGGTGGACACTCTCAACAAGAAGAAGACGAAGAACGCCAAGGAAAATAGAGTCAACAGGGACAAGGAAGAGAAAATGGCCCGGAGGATGGCTCATTTCTCCCAGCGTGGTTCATTCATTTATTCTAAATGAAATTTGTACAGATTCGTATCTGATTAATACTTGTTTGGAAAATTATGGAATAAAAGGGGCTAGGGATTTTTCTTTCTTTCTAAAGCTCTCTCTTCTCATCATTAAATAGGAGATGGTCAATAATATTTGATAATAAGTAGGGTTGATCATGGATCAGCCGGTTTGACATCATTCGAGATCTGGTCTGGATAATACCTCGAGTAGTCGAGCTATACAAGACATCTCGAGGTTCAGCCTCATCCAGCATCAGCTTGAGCTTGGGTTGGATTAAACCGGTCTTATGGACTGTACGGACCAGTCTAGGACCGATTTGGTGTTTTTCCTTTCTATGAGAGGCAATATTTAAACCTAATAACGCCGTAACAATACCTATAATAATATAAAACACAACTCAAAACATTAAAACTTGATCATAAATACATAATAATCTCTAACAACATCGAATAACAATAAAAATAAAACAATATTCGGGTCAGACCAACGGGTTTGAGACCTTTGGCCCAAAGTTGGTTTGATCTGGTCTACCCAATACTGTTTTGGGTCAAATTTTTGTCACAAGATTGGGTTAGGTCGAACCGAACTACCTAAACCACTGTTTTTTTTTTCTCCTCATCCCTAATAAAAGGGTGTTGAGGGAGGGAGACGAGGAGGTGAGGGGTTGTAAATCATGGTGGCCATCGAGGGAGACGAGAGGTTGAAGAAAACTCCACATGTGTAATTAATTGATTAAAGAAAGACTGAGCATGGACAATTTTGTCCTAAAATTTTATAATCCCAGTACTACATGTGTAATACCGGTTTCAAGTGCAGTACCAACCCCTCCAATACAATAAACCAAAAGGGCTCAAAAGTTTTCTGGCATAGGATTCATAACACAATGCTTGGCCAGGACCACTTTGTCTATGAGGTGGCACTTGGCCTTTACATTTCTCATTTTGATTTGTTTTTTTCTTTTGGAATTACATTCCCATTTTGGACTTTTGATTTGGAGTTTAGAACCCAAGACTAGCCCAAAAATGCATAAAAGCATTTACTGGTTACTACACCACTGTTTCTTCCTTTTCCCACTTTTTGTTGTTGGGCTTTTTAGCCTTAGCCCTTTAACTCAAACATTGGAGGCGCCAGTCCAATCACGTCATCCAATATTCATATAATAGTATTAAAAAAATATTCATATAATACAAATATAATTATCAAGTCTGAGATATTTTTTTTATACCCTTTGCAGCCAATTTATATTTAGGAAAATCTTATTTAAATCCAATTATAATACTGAAATATAAATCTAGGCTTACACTCTTAATAAATTCTTAATAAGGTTAAGAGGCCTCATTAGAAATTTCTGAATGTTGTTAAAAAATTAAAATGCCCCCTATAATTAAAAAATAAAACTGAAATTTAATTAGGTTTTTCCCAAGTAAACAATTGCAAAGATTAAGATAAAATAATGCATGATAATTAATCAAAGATTTATGGAATTTTTATATATATATTAAGATTAATTTTACAATTACGCAAATCACGTCCAGATTGATTAATTAATCTTAAATTGTTCTTTTTGACCAAAATAATTAAAAAAAAAAGACGAAAAAAAAACGCTAGGACTCGCCAATGGCGGAGAAATCCCACGCCACCGATAGAAAAACCTTCAATTGTTCTCTAAGAAAAACGCTACTAATGGGGCCCATTATACTTTTAGATAGTATTCTGGCACTTATACAATAATCTTGTATTCATGTTTCAACTCATTCACTTGTCATTGTTTTGCTTTAAAATTGAAAGCATAATCCTTAAGATAATGATAGTAGTAGCACATGATGATTTGCATGGGCACTAACTACCGTGATTCTTCAACCCCATGTTTTAAAATTTGCATCAATTTAATTATAGCTTTTCAGTTCTTTTTTATTTATACCATGAAAATGTGTTATTGACTAAATCTTTAAGACCAAAATTCAAGATGAATTGATTGGCCCAACATGATTTGTGAAATTCTAAAGTTAATCTTGATTTTTAGTTTTTTCAGTTACTCGTAATGTTAAAATTCGGAAAATCTCAATTAAATCTTTTTCAAACAATTAAAACAAAATTAGGCCTACACCTATTTTCAATTTTCGTAACCACATAGAGACATTTTGGTCTTTCAACAATATATAGAAATCACTAATGAGGCCCTTTGATCTAATTAAGAATTTGTTAAAAGTATAAGCCTAAATTTAGATTTTGGTATTTCAACATGCTTTAAATAGAACTCTCCCTTTTATTTATAAGGCCTCCTTTATGAGAATTAAAATTTGTATTTTTTATTGTTATGTTTTAGTGATTTTTCTCATTTCAATATATAAAAATCATTTGTGAGCATTCTATTATATCCTGCCTTCCAGAACAGACGTTGAACATCTAAATTCCACCATTTTTAACTTGTCCTGTGGGGTCTTTCAACGTGAAAACTGGATTGTCAGTATGTGTTTTTATGATTAAGACACACTACTCATTTACGAACAAGAACAACACAGCTTTCTGTAAGATGAATATTATATTATATACTACATTTATATATATAGAGTTAGATGATTACCCATTGCGTTGGGTTTCGCCACTGTCGTTTAGCGTTTGGAGGGCCGATAATGATAAGGAATTAGGCCATAAATCGCTGTTAATTAGGGATCAAACTTAAGCGTTTAACAATTAAAATCATTCACATTTGTTTAATTTGTCGGTGTGCCATCAACTACTTATGTCTAATTTATTGACTTTCCCATCCTCCCAACTAATCCACCTCAACCACACCCCTCCCCCTTACCTCTCTTCCCCAACATTCACCATCAAAAATATCATTTTTCTTCCAAATATATCCCTGTTTATGAAAAGATCATATAAAAGAGTATGAGTATAAAATATGAAAGGAAATATGTAATAAATGAGTAAATGAAAAAGAATTACGGTTGAGTGAAAAATAATTAATATAAAGATGTGCATTTAATAGGGGTAAAAAAAAGTAGTTTAAATTTTGAGACACAAGGAGAAAATTACTTATAAAAAAGTCCAACCTGAAGAAAGAGAAAGTTGTTTACAAAATACCACTCTGATCCTATTTATAAGTCTATTTTAACCAAATCACATATACCAAATAGAGGTAAGTGACTCAATGATTATGGGTTAAAATTTCAACTTTACCCTCATTTATGAATGAGTGCCTTTCAACTTTTTCTTCTCTTTTTATTTTCATTGGTATAATTAATATGGGTAAAATTGTCACACTCTTCTTTATTTAGTCAAAATGCACTTATAAATAGGATCAAATTTTTTGATAAAAAAGAAATTTATAAATAAAATCAAAATGGTAGACTGGAAAGAGTATTTATTTCCTTCTTCCCTTGATTAACAAGGATGTAAATTACTTCCATTGCTCATACTCACGGGATGTAGTTTGAGTTTTCCATCATGTATTTAAAAAAAAAAAAAATCATGTGGAATTCAATTGCCAACCAATGAAGCCAAATTAATCATTTCGGTCAAATTAAAATTGAACTATACCACTCTGATTCTATTTATAAGTCCTTTTTGACCAAAAAAATTTGTTCATTTATAAATCTTTGACCAAATAAATGAGATTGTGTGATTTTGCCCATATTAATTGTACCAATAAAAATAGAAAGAGAAGAAAGAGTTGAAGTCCTACCCAATCATAAATGAGAGTAAAGTTGAAAATTCATCTCATAATCAAAAAAAAAAAAAAAATTAATCACTGGTATGTGAATTTTAAAATTGAACTTATAAATAGGATTAGAGTGGTGCATGCCAACAAAAGTTTGTCTAGTTGGGAAAGGAGTTGGCTCATAAATATGTTGTGAGTTCAAATCCCCATATTCAAAGTGAGGACATTGTTGTTAGCAACTCAGTAAAAATCTCTAATAATCTTTCTTTGAGCACGAAGACATGTACCTAATCCTAGTAAAACCCCAGTGCCAAGATCACCGGCCTAAACTTTTTTTTTTATTAAAGACAAGCTGGACTACATACTTTTATATTTAAACCCACATTTAGAAACCATTGATATTGCAGGAGTAATTAATTAATACAGTTTTTGTCAACGATAACATTTTGAGTTTTTTAACAAAAGGCAACTTTAGTGAGAGTTTGAAAGAACAACGTAACTAACAAGTGATGATAATAGACTTAAAAACACAAACAAACGATCATGCAGCAGACAACAAACCAGCGTGAGATGTACACTCTATGCTGGTCATAACACTCAAATTAAAGTCACTAAATCAGCAGTTGAGATCTATAATTACACAAATTCCCATCCCTGAAAATGACATTCAATCTTAAT
Source organism: Acacia acuminata (assembly GCA_019022655.1). Lineage (NCBI taxonomy): Eukaryota > Viridiplantae > Streptophyta > Magnoliopsida > Fabales > Fabaceae > Acacia > Acacia acuminata. The sequence continues at coordinate 11,845,928 of JAFJYI010000002.1, forward strand.
CTTTTCCAAGGCATTCACAAATCACTTATAGGCTCATTAGTTGACACATTATTTTCCTCCACATACCTAATGATATCCATGTTGGAAATTATGCCCTAGGGGCAAGTCATTGTTCTCCATTAAGTTATCACTACATACGCATGTTTATGGTGATAACTATATCCCTGGATATATCTTATAGATTATCCTAAATGTCCTCGGTCGGTCATCTACGCGGGAGCGAAGATGAGTTAAGACCGCATGACTTTGATAAGGTATGGAGATACGAATCAAAGTCATGGGCACTTGTAAGAGTACAAGGTGCCGGACCGACCCACTATGAGAAAGTTCGCATGGATCTAGTCATAAGCTTATCTCATGTATAACCGTCACGACGCCCTATGACCCGAGATCATCATGGATTCCTACATGATGAGTCATCGACCTTTGACCTAGTCAAAAGTCACCTTTGACCTAGGGTGATGATAAAGGCTAGGATCGGGATCAGTGGTTTTCATGCGGAGGGATGTGAATGGTCAAGATGGAATTTGTCCCTCACATTTGTAGAGAGATATCTTTGGGCCCCTCGATGAGTGAGTCTAAGAAATGTACGGCCGTATCGTGATGGAAAGGAGTTTCCATTTCACTTATTAGACTAACTCGAGAATCGAGAAAGTAATGGTCAAGAAAAGGAAGTTGACATTCTCCATGCCTCATCCTTGACCAAATTATCGCGTGACAAAAGGGACGTGACATGGTTGTACGATAGGTGTATCGTGTCATCGATCCCATGTGAGTTGGGTAGTCGCAATGTCTTGCTAGAGGCCGCTTGCGATTTGTGGGTCGACACGGTGTTGGCCCACCGCCAATCTCATATGGGCTGCTGGGTCGCACACAAGAATAATCCAACACGGGTAAAAGTGTCAGGGTTCATTGAATCTCGCATTAACGAGATTAATGAATACCGAGTTTAATGGGGTAAATATATATATATATATATATATATTTAAATTCAAAAATAATATAATGATGTTATTTAATTGAGATTAAAATATTATTATATTATTTGTTTTATGTTTAATTTATTTGATAAATTAAATATTTAAAACAAACTGAGATATTGTATCTCATTTAATTTTCGAATAAAGATATTATTGTCCATTTAATTTAAATTGAGATATTAGTATCTCGATTTAAATAAATAGATAGATATCATTTCTCGGATTTAATTTATTGAGATAAATTAAATCGAAGGTTTTTAAATTTGGATTAAATAAATAGGTTGGATTAAATCTATCGATAGATTTAATTAACTATTTTTTAATCTAGATTTGAATTCGAAATTTCAGATCTGGTTTTTAATTCGATTAAATAAATATTATTATATTAGATCTATCGGATAGATTTAATTAATATATATTTAATCCAGATCTAAAGTTTGAATTCAAAAGTTAATACGATTAATTTTGTATTAAATACGCCAAACAAAGTTTTAGAAACCTACGGGACTTTTGCAATCGAGCGTATTCTAAAAAAGCCGCGAGAAACCCTAGAGTGAAAAACAGAGAGAGACGCAAAAGAGGCGCTAGCACGCTGCCATAGCCGTGAACGAGGATTGTTCGTGTGGATACCAGTAGAGGAAGAGGATTCTAAGAGTCGTCTTCGCTGATCGAAAAGGTAGCCCATTGCTCAACGAAGTAGAAATCGCGAACGAGTTTTCAAAGGTAATATCCGGATTCCCTAGCCTTGATTTAAACGCGCCTGAGTGATCCTCGGGACGGGATTCGTAGAAATTTTAATCCGCTGCATTGTACGGATCCCTACAGTGGTATCAGAGCCAACTCAACGTGCGTTTAAATTAGGCTTCTTCGTGTTTGATTATATATATGATATATGAATGAAAAACGAATCATGGATATTTGTATGCAAGAAGCCGAATCTTTGTATGAAAGAGACCGAATCTTTGTATGAAAGAAACCGAATCTTTGATGCAAGAAATCGAATCTTGAATGCTTTAATTTGATAATTCGCGTTAGGGTTTGAACAATGGTCGGAATCATCAGAAACGTTTGATGTTGATCGAACGTTGGTGATTCTCGGACGGCGCTTTGTTCGCGTGATGATCGGATTCTCAAACGTTCGAGACGATGATCATACGCGACGTGGGTTGAATTTGAGTCGAACACGTCCGGATTCGTGTTGATGTTAGGGTTCATCCTTCGGCGTAGTTTTCGGGCTGTTCGATTTAACGATAGTCATGTTAGACATGGCTGCGTTCGGACGTTTGATAAAAAGCGGCGTTGGGATGGCCTTCTTCATCGACGCGAAGTCGTTAAATCGACGCCTTTTGGGGTTAAAATTATTTTTCACGAAAGAAATTTTCTAAAGAAATATGATGTTTTGAAAAGCTCAGGGGGTGCTGCCCCTTGACCCCGCCCGCTAACCGGCTAGCGGGACCGTCGTAGGGACCGCCTGATTGTTCGTAACGCGATTAATTAAATCATGGCATATTATATATGTATCATGTAATATAAAATAAAATTAGAGAATTTTATCATGAATTAATACATATATTAATTTACCTCTCAAAGTGTTGTTTGGGTATGGTGAATAACATGGCTCTAGGGTTGTAAATTTTGTATATGGCCCGCGTGCCATGCCTCTCTCTAAATAATCTTGATGTACATTCTTTTTCTCATCTCACTCCCCTCGTATGTGAAACGAGGTTTCCTGACTATGTACTTTCTTTTATTATTTAGAGAATCCCCTCATTGGCTTGAGAGGATCCAGGTTAGATGAGCCATGTTATGTCACGAGTTTTTCTTAATTATGTTTGATGTGATCATATCATAATTAAATTAGACATTATATGATATACAATGAGGATTGCATTCATATAGGTAAAATTAATAAGATTAATTAGTTAATATCAATAAATACCCTCTAAATACAATCTTAAGTCACAATGCCGTCAATAAATGAATACTTGTCAAAACCTCGATCACCCATTTGTACGTTCCACCAAAGTGGATGCATTTGAGTTATCTTGGTGAGGCAAGAGAGAGTAATGGTGATACTCTATATTCATTGTTGTTTTGACTTAATTGAGATTATCAAAACGGTTTTGGATCTCAAGGCATTGGATGGGATTAAACATGCTAGGTCATATGATGATCAAATCCCATAAAGATCTAAGAGTTACATGTGATGTAATTGGCAAAGTTGTTGCCTACCTAAATAACTTGGTTTTAAGCGCGTCGCCAAAGCGGACTTAAGATCAAGCCAAATATGGATCTTAGCCCACGATTAGAATGAGGGTTGTTAATTCAGTGGGAGGTTACCGATTAAACTTTGCATATCTTTTAAATTGTAGAATCATGTCAAATAGTAACACCGTAACACCATCAATGCGATCGGTCCTTGAGAAGGACGAACTCGATGAGACAAAGTTTTCGACATGTTTGAGGATTTAAGCGTTGATCCTAAACACGGAAGAAAGGAGTATCTCATCGATCAACCCATTCCTAATGAGCTCTAGCCTAATGATCCAAGAGATCAAACCGATGCTTACATGAAGCATCAAAATGACTCTATGGATACGGGATGCCGATGCCCGTCACCATGATTCCAAATCTCGATAAAGATCTGGAACATATGGAGGACTCGAGATGATTGATCATCCTTTGGAAATGTTCCAAAGAATGTGCAACGGAAGAGAGGTATGAGGCCATAAAGGCCTTACTCTCTTGCAAGATGGCTGAAGGTGAATCAGTTAGTCCCCATTTTTGAAAATGAAAGGCTACATTGATCACCTTGAGAGGCTTAGATTCCCCATCTCCAAGGAGTTAGCTACGAGATGTGATCTTGAGCTCACTCCCGGAAGTTATGAACACGTTGTCATGAATTACGTCATGAACAACATGAGGGAATCAATTTCGAACCGCATGAGATGCTCAAAACGCCGAGCAAAGTCTTAAGATGAGACCCAGCCCGTTTTGTCTGTTCGAAGAGGAAGGGGTATGAAACGGAAAGCCAAGAAGGCAAAACCTCCAAAGGATGGAGTCTCGCTTCTTCCGCAATGAAATCGGTCATTGGAAGAGGAACGCAAGCTCTATCAAGAAGATCTCGGAAAATAACAAGAAGGATAGCGGGGCTATCGCCTGTGTATCTATGTCATAGGTATTCACTTTTCTACTTCCTCTACATGGGTATTAGATACTATATGTGGATCTCACATTTGTACAAATGTGCGAGTGGTCTCAAGGACAGTAGAAAATTGAAGAAGGGTAAAGTTGACCTACGAGCTGGAAATCAAGCAAGAGTTGCTGCTTTAGCCGTAGGCACTTATGAAATAGTTCTACCCAGTGGGCTTTTGTTTAATTTTGAACAATTGCTTTTATGTTCATGCTTTAAGCAGTAACATTATTTTACTTCCATTGCTAGGAACCGCAAATGTTCAATTTATCTTAATGACAATTTTATGCTCATGGTGATTTGCATTGGTCATTGTATGATTAATTAAGAACATCCTAAAATGGAAGAATCTATGACATAACAACAAAATGGATGAAGTTAAAAGACTTGAATCCGACCTACCTATGGCATTGTCATCTAGGCCATATAAATGAGAAACGCATTTCAAAACTCCATCACGAGATGGATTTTTGAATTCATTTGATTTTGAATCATTTGATACATGTGAGTCTTGTTTATTGGGAAAGATGACAAAGGCGCTCTTACTAGACACAGTGAGAGGGTCACCGATTTATTGGGCCTCATACATACGGATGTGTGTGGACCAATCAATACATTTGCTAGAGGAAGTCATTTGCACTTTATTACTTTTATAGACGATTTTAGTAGATATGGGTATATATCTACCTAATCAAATATAAAATTGAATCTTTTGAAATGTTCAAAATATTCCAAAATGAAGTGCAAAACCAACTTGGCAAAACAATTAAGGCACTTCGATCCGGTCGAGGTGGCGAATATTTGAGCCAAGAGTTATTTGATCATCTCAGGAGTTGTGGGATCTTCTCACAACTTATTCCTCCATAACACCTCAATGAAAGGTGTTTCTGAACGGAGGAATCGAACTTTATTTGATATGGTTTGACCTATGATGAGTCAAACAGATCTTCCACCTTCCTTTTGGGGCCATGCCCTAGAAATAGCTGCGTTCACACTAAATCGTGTTCCGTCAAAGGCAGTTGAAAAGACACCATATGAAATATGGACTGGGAAGAAACCCAGTTTGTCTTTTCTCAAGATTTGGGGATGTGAGGTTTATGTTAAACAATAAGCCTCTGATAAATTATCATCCAGATCTTCAAAATGCCTTTTTGTGGGGTATCCTAAGGAAACTATTGGATACTATGTCTACAGTCCCACCGATCACAAAGTGTTTGTTATTCGGAATGGTACTTTTTTAGAAAAAGAGTTTATCTCTAAAAGAACCAGTGGGAGTAAAGTGAACCTCGAAGAAGTTCGAGAATCACAGGACAATGTGGAACCACAAAGGAGAAGACTCACAACAAGTTGTTGAGCCTACTCAAGTAACACAAGGCCCACGAAGGTCCGATAGATCACGCTACTGACCTCGAGATATGGATTTCGATTCGGAAGTCGTGATGTTTTGCTCATTGAGCGAGAATGAGCCAACGACCTATCGAGACGCCGTAGTGGGACCAAACTCGAAAAATGGCTAGATGCCATGAAGTCCGAAATGCAATCCATGTACGACAATAAGGTATGAACCTTAGTCGATTCACTGTGGGTGTAAAAACCGTTGGGTGCAAGTGGGTTTTCAAAGAGAAAACCGACATGGATGGCAAAGTAAATGTCTTCAAGGCACACGGTTGCAAAAGGATTCACTCAAACTCATGGTGTGGACTATGATGAAACCTTTTCCCCAGTTGCAATGGCCAAATCAATCAGAATCCTTTTTTTGCCATTGCATCATATTATGACTATGAGATATGGTAGATGGACGTCAAAACGGCCTTCCTTAACGAAAAGCTGCTTGAGGATGTGTACATGACACAACCCGAGGGTTTTGTGCGTCCGCAGGACTCGGTAAAGTATGTCGGCTTCAAAGATCCATTTATGGATTGAAGCACGCATATCGGAGTAGGAATCGTCGTTTTGATGAAGTAGTCAAAGAGTTTGAATTCATTCAAAACATCGATGGACCTTGTGTTTACAAGAAGGTTAGTGGGAGCACGGTTGTATTTCTAGTGCTTTATGTTGATGACATCCTACTCATTAGGAATGACATTCCTACCTTGCGAGTGTCAAGTCTTGGTTAGGAAAGTCTTTCTCAATGAAAGATTTAGGCGAAGCCACTTATATCCTTGGGATTAGGATCTATAGAGATAGATCTAAGAGGCCGATAGGCCTAAGTCGAGCACATATATAGACAAGATACCGCATAGGTTCGTATGTAGGATTCTATAAGGGGTAACATGCCCATGTCTCATGGCATCCATCTCGCAAGGATCCGTGTCCTAGTACACAAGATCAAAGAAACCGCATGAGTAAGATTCCATATGCCTCCGCCATTGGGTCTATCATGTATGCCATGTTATGTACTCGACCGGATGTGTCATTTGCCTTAAGTATGACTAGAGATATCAACTAGATCCGGTGAGGGTCATTGGATCTTGTCAAGAATATCCTTAAGTACTTGAGAAAGACTAAGGACTTATTCTTGGTATATGGTGGCTTGGAAGATGAGCTCGCGTGACCGGTTACACGAGATGCGAGTTTCCAAACCGACCAAGATGATTCAAGATTGCGATCGGGATATGTATTCTTGTTGAATGGTGGTGCGGTAAGCTAGAATAGCTCTAAGTAGAGTATCGTAGCTTATTCCGCAACGGAAGTCGAGTGTATAGCAAAGATAGGATGCAATCGAGGAGGCCTTTTGGATTAGAAAGTTCATTTATGAACTTGGGGTGGTTCCAACCATCTCAAATCCAATAGACTTGTTCTGTGACAATAGCAACGCTATTACACGGACCAAGGAGCCTAGGTCACATCAAAGGACCAAGAAATATACTCAGGCGATTTCATCTCATCAGAGAAATCGATGAGAGAGGTGATACTAGCATATGCAAAGTACCAGGAGAAAACAATGTAATTAATCCTCTTACAAAGCCGCTTGCACAAGCAAACACATGAGCGTCATGTTAGGGCAATGAGAATTAGAGTAATTAATGATTGCGCCTAGTGCAAGTGGGAGTCTGTTGGAAATTATGCCCTAGGGGCAAGTCATTGTTCTCCATTAAGTTATCACTACATACGCATGTTTATGGTGATAACTATATCCCTGGATATATCTTATAGATTATCCTAAATGTCAGTGGTCATCTACGCGGAGCGAAGATGAGTTAAGACCGATATGACTTTGATAAGGTATGGAGATACGAATCAAAGTCATGGGCACTTGTAAGAGTACAAGGTGCCGGACCGACCCACTATGAGAAAGCCGCATGGATCTAGTCATAAGCTTATCTCATGTATAACCGCGTCACGACGCCCCTATGACTGAGATCATCATGGATTCCTACATGATGAGTCATCGACCTTTGACCTAGTCAAAAGTCACCTTTGACCGGGTGATGATAAAGGCTAGGATCGGGATCGGTGGTTTTCATGCGGAGGGATGTGAATGGTCAAGATGGAATTTGTCCCTCACATTTGTAGAGAGATAATATCTTGGGCCCTCGATAAGTGAGTCTAAGAAATGGCCGTAAATGCTCTTGTGATGGAAAGGAGTTTCCATTTCACTTATTAGACTAACTCGAGAATCGAGAAAGTAATGGTCAAGAAAAGGAAGTTGACATTCTCCATGCCTCATCCTTGACCAAATTATCGCGTGACAAAAGGGACGTGACATGGTTGTACGATAGGTGTATCGTGTCATCGATCCCCATGTGAGTTGGGTAGTCGCAATGGCTTGCTAGAGGCCGCTTGCGATTTGTGGGTCGACACGGTGTTGGCCCACCGCCAATCTCATATGGGCTCATAGGTCGCACACAAGAATAATCCAACACGGGTAAAAGTGTCCGGGTTCATTGAATCTCGATTAATGCGAGATTAATGAATACGAGTTTAATGCGGGGTAAATATATATATATATATATATATTTAAATTCGAAAATAATATAATGATGTTATTTAATTGAGATTAAAATATTATTATATTATTTGTTTTATGTTTAATTTATTTGATAAATTAAATATTTAAAACAAACCGAGATATTGTATCTCATTTAATTTTCGAATAAAGATATTATTGTCCATTTAATTTAAATTGAGATATTAGTATCTCGATTTAAATAAATAGATAGATATCATTTCTTGGATTTAATTTATTGAGATAAATTAAATCGAAGGTTTTTAAATTTGGATTAAATAAATAGGTTGGATTAAATCTATCGATAGATTTAATTAACTATTTTTTAATCTAGATTTGAATTCGAAATTTCAGATCTGGTTTTTAATTCGATTAAATAAATATTATTATATTAGATCTATCGGATAGATTTAATTAATATATATTTAATCCAGATCTAAAGTTTGAATTCAAAAGTTAATACGATTAATTTTGTATTAAATACGCCAAACGGGTTTTAGAAACCTACGGGACTTTCGCCGAGCGTATTCTAAAAAAGCCGCGAGAAACCCTAGAGTGAAAAAAAGAGAGACGCAAAAGAGGCGCTAGCACGCCATAGCCGTGAACGAGGATTGTTCGTGTGGATACCGGTAGAGGAAGAGGATTCTAAGAGTCGTCTTCTGGCCGATCGAAAAGGTAGCCCAATTGTTCAACGAAGTAGAAATCGCGAACGAGTTTTCAAAGGTAATATCCGGATTCCCTAGCCTTGATTTAAATTTCGAGTGATCCTCGGGACGGGATTCGTAGAAATTTTAATCATTGCGTTGTACGGATCCCTACAATCCATCCACTGCTTCATTTTTCCCCCTCTCTCTAATCATCATTTCAATTCAAACACACATAAATATTGTATAGATGAATTTTATAGTATGAACGAATATAAGCCTTTTATCTTATATTTTATAATATTCAACTTTAATTTTAATGTGTTTCAAGAAGAATAACTCCATTCATGTGCACAACCAATACAGCCTGCTGCTTTTATTTTAGGTTCATCTCTAACAAATTAAATGCATTTCAAGTACGGGTTTGACCTAACTTCCATGTGAATGTTGTCTCTCTCTTTTTTTTTCCCTCTCAACCGCATATTGATAGCTCTTCAAGTAAAGTGCGCATCATCTTAATTAATTCTATACACAGCTCGCACGACTGATGTTAAACATTTTATGAAATTAAACATCAACTCCAATCTAATTAATGAGATCGAAACATATATACTACTTATGTCTTTAATATAAGACATATTTATTTAATTTGATTAGATTAAAGAAATTGATAATGTTAGTTAATAGGAAATGTATTTTTTGAAATACTCTAATTACCTTCCTTAATTTTCTCATTCTCCTTGATTGAAAAAAATTGATAAATATGAAAATTTTGTCTTATATTTATGATTAAGATCAACTCTTTAAATATGTCTTATATTAAGGACGGGAAGAGTAATTGCTTATGATACTCAAACAAAAACGTGTAGTCATGATCTTAATTCATTATACTTTTCATTAATATAATGTTTTGCATATGTATATAATTAATATAGTAGTAAAAGATATACGGAGTAATACTTATGAGCTGTCATTGTTTATAATCTACAAACAATGTGGTTCATTTTAAATTTTACGTGGCACATAAAATAAAACAATATATGTACAGGTTTACATGTTAAAAACGGCCATGTATATAGGGTGATGATCATTATAATTTATAATTAATTTAAAATAAGATGCAAGGTTTATGACCCCGTAAGAGAGAATGGCAGTGCCAACTTCTTGAGCGATTCCACACCATTAAACGTTAATTTACTCTGTACTCAGTTGGTCCCTTTCATCAGGAACGTCCTTTTATCAAGTTATCAAGCTAGTGCTTTCACCCAAAAAGCTAATTTGTTACCGGGAGAACCATTTATGGCCTATTTGAATTAACATTGAAAAAATACGTTTACATAAATCAAAATAAAACTTTTTCATAAATTTATATCATATACTGTAAAATATGTTCAAAAAACAGTTTTTACCATAGAGTCAGACACTTAAACTTATAAACCATATACTCCCACTATGAAAGCAGACTTGTTAATACTTTTAGTAATACACACATTGGGCAGTGACAAACGTAAAGTTGTGTGCATCTAACACATTGCTGGACTGCCAAGGCTGTCTTTGGGATCAGGGGAGGCCATACCACCCCATTCGTGATGCGTCAGTTTCAATGAATCTGTGGGACACTTTATTTAAACACGTGATTTGCCCCCCCTTCTTTTGGCTACTTAGATTTGTCTATTATATTTATAACACAAAGCCCCTTCCTTCCACTTCTGTATTATCTCCTCCTTCTCGTTGCAAGCTTCACTACGTATGCACCCATTGTATTGGCAAGTTTTTTTAAAAAAACTTACTGTAGCAGTAAAGTCGCACAGTACTTGTTTGGATCATACTTAGGGTCTTTAAAAGTGTTCATTCACATAATCGAGACAAAATTTCTATTTACCTCTTATACTATAAATCACTATCGAAAAGCTGTTTTAATTTTCAAGGCTCTAATCACAATTTTAAACAAGCATCTCCAATTTCAATCTTGGCTATACAGTTTTGAGACAAGGAACTGTTTATTGTGGATGAACAGGATTGATATAATGGGACGGAGGTATATAATAATGTTTAAATTAATCCAACTTGCAGGGAAGTCGCATGAAACAACAAAAAAATGGTTTATGTATTAACTGTTTTTTTTAAAAAAAATAAAAATAAAGCAACATTAGTCATCTTTAAAATAATTAGAAAATAAATGATGGAAGTGTGTTTTTGAGTTTCAATGAAGGTCGAATAATTGATTTTCCCATACGTTGGTCCAATAAGAGTGATATATATAAAACATAGATACATGCAATGATTGGCAATGTTGAGAGGTACTGAGAATATAATGTACTTAGCTGGTTGGATTATTTCAATAATGAAGCATAGTTGACATCTCTGGTTCAGAGTCCTTGTCGAGCGATGACACTCTTGTGACTTGTTTCCGAACATACTGGCCATGCCTTCTCGCGGCGCATCATTAGATTGCGTATCTACATCTTTTATTTAAATAATCATTAATACACTTCTCACCTATATTATTCATCCTTCTCAACTTAAACAGTCACTTGTTTAGGGCATGTGTTGGTTGTTAAAACAACCTCATAATATATTTTTTAATGTTACAAAATTGGTTGTCGGCTGTATGTGGCTACCATACCCATATTCAATTGAATATAAACTAAAAAGCAAAAAAAGAAAAGAAAAGGTGAGTGATTCAAAGTGGCACATGCACATGGAGGGTGTGCATGAATTAATGAGAGAGGGCAAGGAAATGTCCAAAAGAAGGTATGCCTAGTTGCGGCACCTACGGTCTAAATATAAGACAATGTTTTTGTTTTTGTTTTTGTTGAGATATTAAGAAAATTAATTAAATTACTTTAAAATATTTATATTTGTCATTCTTTCTTCAAATTATTCTGCATAACTTATAAAGTGATATATAATCAAGGATTATGATTAAATAATTTATTTAAATTTTTAATCTTTTAAAAAAAGTCAAGATGAATCTTCAGGAACACATGTATGGCCAGCCAAAAGGCAAATGTGGTTGAGCTTCAATGTACCAGCTCACATGCACATGCTCTTTCCTTTGCTTCTTTAGGTCAAAATGTCCCCCCACCCCCTCGCTGCCTTTTCCCTTGCCACACCTGTTCTTCACTGTTTTTTCAATGGTGGTCCAAAAACGTATCTCTGTGTCTCTCATCAAGTACCTTACTCTAGGTTTTGGATGAAGAAAAATTAGGAAAGAAAGAAAATTAGGAGGAAAAACTTAAAAAGAAAATAGTAATTTTTCTTCTTCTATTTTTCAACAAAAAAGAAAATTAGGAGGAAAAACTTTTGAGGTATAAAAATGGAAAAAAAAAAAAAAATAATTTTTCTATTTATTCTTATATTTTTCAACAAAATTTCTTCAAGTATCTCCTCCCTATTTTCCTTTCACTTTTCTCTTTATTCAAACGTAGTATTGGTGAGATAAACCAGCTAACTCTTATTTAAAGTGGAGTTTTCATGCCATTATAATAAAAGATCATCACAAGAAGTTTTATCCTTGCTTCATGAGAGTGGAGTAACTTCTCTACTTTTATTACTTTTCCAACTTCACCATAAAGTATTTGGGACAATCCTTCTCCACTCTCATCAGACACTTTGTGAATTATGTCAGTCACACACTATAGAGATAGAGATTTTTTTCCCCACCAACACCTAGTTCAATTTATCTCAATTTATACACTCACAAATTATATATATTTATTTTTATTTTACCCTTGTCTGTCATATTAAAAGGGTTTTCATATCACACTTCCGAATATCATATATTTCTTTTCAAATGTTGACAGCAAATTTAATGAATAGATCTTGACCTTGAGATTTATAGCTACTCCTTTCTCACCTCCCACCATCTCTTTTCATTCACTAGTTCAAGTTTATGATATTGAGACTGTTATATTATATGAAGAAAATGTGATGAACCGTGATATAAAACTTGTTTCAAATACAAACAACACTTCACTGGCAGATTAATGTTAGATCAGAGTACGCACACTTATATTTGACAATTAACAATCAAAGGAACGTTCTTTTTAAATTTTATCTAGAACAAGTAAAACATATACCTGTACATTTAACAATAGTTGACTTTAATTAATTTTTTTATACATTGAACGAACTCGGTTTACTTTTAATAGTGCCAACTAACTTTTGATATTTTTAACCACCAAAGTATCTACGATGGAGGTTGGAGTTAATGCTTACACGGTGGAAAGCTTTCTTCTGCATACGACGACGAAACAGCTAAAAAGGAGACAGGGAAGATATTCAACAAAAGGGGCGGGGCAGATTGGTCATTTCAGGATCGGGTAATTGATTTTACAAGAGTGTCCTTTTGCGCGGTAGTTTTTGTTTGACAAGAGTAACGCAGAAACGGAAGAAATGCAACTAACAAAGAAGGAGACCCCATAACCTCTCCTCTCTCGTCTGCTCACATCCAACATATTTCAAAAGCCACAGCTCACGACTCGCCCAGAGCCTCAAGCCATCAACTACGCCCGCCTGCTCCCACATAAACGCCACCAACTAACACAACGAAGCAGCATTTCTGCTTTTCTCTTTTATTTTTTTCCCCGCTGTTTTTCTTCTTTCTTCTTCTTCTGCTCTTCCTCTGCCGCCGCATCTTCACAATTCTCGATTTGTTTTCGTATCTAAAGGTCAGATTCACTTCTCACGCATTGAATTTATGATTGCATTTTCACCACGAGTTGAATTAATGCTTCAATTTTTGGCGCCCTTTTTTTTTCCTTACCGTTTCTCATTTTGGACGTTGACCTTGATCGTCTCTCTGTTTTTGTTCCTTGGCCATGCTCTGAATTATGCCCAAAATTCGATGCGTTTCTTTTTTCTTTTTTGCTGTTGTTTTGCTGGTCCAGCTGTGTTTGGTTCTACGGAGAATAGATTTGTAATGCGGTTCTTGTCAATGTGAATTTCAGTCATTATTTAGAGCCTCGAATTTCAAATTAGAGCCTCCTTTTAAACGTGAGATTTTTCCCAGGATGTTTATCATGTTATGAGAATCTGTTTTGAATATTATCTTTTACTATTTTGACTTCGTTGTTTGAACGCTTTGAAGATATTTCTAGTGGATTTCTGTTGAGTTTTATTTAACATTTTACTATTATCTCCGTGGTACGTATCCTATTTATGGAATATCCGGTTAACTATTAAGCTGTGTGCGGATATTGTTATCAGGCTTAGTTAAATAGCCAAAAATGGTCGGATTTCCGATAATATAATCACATCCATTAAATTTTATGACAAACCATTTCCAGAATTCAGACTCCCCTCTGAATTTCTTTGCACATAAAGTTAGACGAGAATGTTCGCCCGAAAATTTGTCTCCCTGGTCCCAAGTCATTGACCCGGTATTTGTTTTTTGGTGAATTTATTTCATCAGCTATAAGTTTCCAGATTCCTTGTGAAGAAGAATTTGACAGTCTGTTTATTGGGCTGGGACCATCCATGAAAAGTGCAAAATTCCAAGATTTCCTCTAGAGTACAGAAAGCACCGCATTTAGGTGTCAAGATTATTAGAATATTGTAATATTGCTCAAATACTTACGTTTTCCTCTGGCATTTGTGAATTTTAAATGGCATATAACATTTATTTGTTTCCTCTTGTTTGTGGTCGAATTAAGCGCCAACCTCTGATGAATTTGTTTGCAGACAATGATTGGCAGCTGAAGGTTTGAGTGGGCTCTGTGTTCCATACTTGCTTAATGAGAAGAGTAGAAATGTCGAACGAAGAAGTTTGCTTGCTGAACAGAAAAAGTTGTACCATACGCTCGATTCGCGACCTATGATAATCACAATTTCATTGCTGGAACTGGAGTTAATAAGCTGAGAAAAGCTGGGAAATGGGTTCTATGGGTGGGGAGGAGGCAGTGACCGGTGGAGAGGAGAGAATTTTTGTTTCTGTTCGTATTCGGCCTCTGAATGATAAGGAGCGTGCCAAAAATGATGTGTCAGATTGGGAATGCATCAATAACACCACGGTCATACACAGGAACAACATTTCAGCTTCCGACCGGTCTCTGTACCCAACGGCGTATACATTCGGTAAGAAACACTTCCATTTTCATACGGTAGTTTTGTTTTGTAAAAGGGGGCCTCAGACATCGGGCGCGCGCGCGCGTTTTTGGACAGAAGGACATCGTATATATATTTATCAGACGCATGATTGAGATGAAAATTTGCGTCTCTTATATGTTCTGCCTTGTTTCATTTGGCTGTAGATAGAGTATTTGGGACCGACTGCTCCACAAGACAGGTGTACGAGGAAGCAGCTAAAGAAGTTGCTCTTTCCGTTGTCAGTGGCATCAACTGTGAGTGCCTTTTATCTGGCTTTTCCTCTTCAGAACTTTCTTGGACTAACATATTTAAACTTTCTTCGTATGCCAGCAAGCATTTTTGCATATGGACAAACAAGCAGCGGAAAGACATACACCATGAGTGGCATAACTGAGTATACTGTAGCAGATATTTATGATTACACAGAAAAGGTAAATGGAATCTATAAACATCGCAGCATATTAACTCGTCTTTCTTAGAGTCAAGTGTTGATTAGAGTATTTATAATCTTACAGCATGAGGAACGAGAATTTGTTTTAAAGTTCTCTGCAATCGAGATCTATAATGAATCTGTAAGGGACCTCCTTAGTTTGGATAGTACTCCACTCAGATTACTTGATGATCCGGAGGTAATATATTTTTTCCCCCTTGTTTCAAATGGGCTAATACATGATGTAATTTTAACTAACAGTGCCTCCATTTAACAGAGAGGGACCGTTGTTGAGAGGCTCACAGAGGAAACCTTGAGGGACTGGAACCATTTTAGTGAACTTATTTCTTTCTGTGAAAGTAAGGAAGACCTGATTGATTTATGCTTCAATGTGTTACTTGGATTTTCTTCTTTTGTCTCTTGAAAGAAAAGCTTTTCGAGCTACAGGCTTAGGGTTTGACAGCGTAATGACTCCACAATTGACTGAATTTTTGCAGCTCAAAGGCAAATAGGGGAGACGTCCTTGAATCAAGCAAGCTCCAGATCTCATCAAATTCTCAGACTGGTATACTTTTTCCGATTGTTGTTGAAGTTATGAACTTCTAGATATTTTGTCTAACACCTAAACGTTTTGTTAAATAATGTGGTTTTTCAGACGATTGAAAGTTCTGCACGTGAGTTTTTAGGAAATGACAAATCAAGCTCTCTCGCCGCTTCTGTGGTATGACAGATATATACTCCGATCATAGGAAAAACAATAATTGGATTATGCAAATAACTGATATATACTACACCAATAAGATATCTAAATTATTATTATTTTCTTGTTGCAGAATTTTATTGATCTAGCAGGGAGCGAGCGTGCATCCCAGACATTATCTGCTGGAACAAGGCTGAAGGAGGGTTGCCACATAAATCGTAGTTTACTCACTCTCGGAACTGTTATCCGCAAACTCAGGTTGGCTTATGCAAATTGAGTTTCAATATTATTCATCTCTCAGCCCTTGGCTCTCTACTCCCCATGAGATAGCTGTTCTACTTACACTTGAGGCGCATCTTCCAATAATCACCTACTGACATGATAAATAAAAGAGTGGAACTGGATTCCTGCCTATCTTTTAGAAAGATAGGCAGGGAGAGTCCATCCTATCTGGATCGTTTAGATAGAATCTGGACGGCCCAGATTTAATGTTTTTAGTTTGGTTATTTTTTAATAAAAAAATTATTTTTTGAAAAAATGTTAGTTAAGAGATTATCTTTATTTTGGATTCTCTACCCATTAAAATAATTTTTTTTGAAAAAAATCGAAAGTAAAAAAAAAAAAAAAAATCTGGACGGTCCAAATGGGATAGGTTCTCCCCGCCTACCTTTGGATAAGCAGGAAACCGGTTCCAGAAAAGAGTTGGATAAAGTTTATTTCCCCTCATCTCTCTCCATTGACTTTTCCCGTGACAACTCATAGAAATACAAGTGCCACAGGATTTATCTGATTAAATGGCCAACTTTATGATTTTCTTGACCAGAAACTAGCAGGAATTATTGACAAACAATAGCAAATTAAGGATCTGTACATTCACCAGAAACATGAAGTTGGCTTTTTTAAAAAATTTTCTTTCAAGCCCCAAACTGGTTAGCCCGAGCACTCCATCATGTTTCATTCTATCATATTTTAATACGTTCATTTTTAGTCATAACACAGTGTGGCTAAATACTTCAGTATCTTGGGACATAGAGAAGATAACTGCCTGAGACTAGTGTATTTTCAAAATTTCTTATATTCTTTTTGGGCCACAAAACTTAAATATCATTATTAATATGTGAGATATTGTGAATTTTTGAAGTTTGAACTTTATTAAAAAATAATGAACTGGATTGCAGCAAGGGGAGAAATGGACATGTTCCATTCAGAGATTCAAAGCTAACCCGCATTCTGCAATCCTCCTTAGGAGGCAATGCTAGAACTGCAATCATCTGCACCATGAGCCCTGCTCGGAGCCATGTTGAACAAACGAGAAACACCCTTTTATTTGCAAGCTGTGCCAAAGAAGTGTCCACTGTCGCGCGGGTCAATGTGGTGGTGTCTGATAAAGCGTTGGTTAAGCAACTGGAAAAGGAATTGGCTAGACTGGAGACTGAGTTGAGAAATTCAGGATCGGCTGGCCGCGCATATGAATCTACTGCATTATTGAGAGAAAAAGATCTTCAAATTGAAAAGGTGATTGTTACAAATTGGAGACACAGAATTCATTTTTTTATGCTCTAGTATAAGAACCTATTATATGTCCTTGACATTCAAGGCTAAATGCTTGAGTTTCTAATAAATTGAAGAAGTATTGCATAACATACATGTTATGTTATTCCTCAACTAGGTATATTGTATTACTTACACTAGTACATGGACAGGTGAAGAGCACTGGGTAATTTAGTCCTACACGAGGTATTTATTGATGTCAACATTTGAGAATAGTCTTACACCGAATAGAGAAACAGAGTGAACTATGAAGAACAACAGAGAGCCACAAAATACATATTTGTTGATAATACTCGAGAATAAGAGTGGAAATGATGTCCAATAAAATAAGAGAGGCTGAGAGGCAACTTGGAGTGTAGTAATTTAAAATTATCTGTGCCCTTCAAATTTACATGCATAAACATATAGTTTCCCTCTTTAACAAATTATTAACTTCGAACTAACGGGATCATAAGTAAAGATGAAGTATTACCTTCCTTTGATATCTATGATGTTTAAAATTCAGTAACGTGTAACCCAAGCATGAGTTACATGCAATTCATGAGGAGCGATGACATTGTATTGTTTCTGCAACTTATGTGCGATGGGCATAGCTCTCATTTTCCTCGGCTGTATATATGAACTTTGTTTCTTGTTTCCTCTGCACATGCAGCTAAAGAAAGAGGTGGCAGAGGTAACTAGGCAGCGGGATCTTGCTCAATCTCAGATTAAAGATATGCTTCAAGAGGCAGGGGACGATGCGTCTTCGATAGAAATGGTGAGTAATTCCTTACCCGAAGCATTAAATTTTTTTAAAAAACTAAATTGTATGCCCTTTTAATGTAAAATATACTACTAAATTTCCAGGAAAGTTCAGATCCTCAATATCCCAAATTACGCGTGCGAAGTTCATGGGACTTCGAAAATCATATTGAGAAACCTAATTTATCAAGTCTTAACTGTATGGAGAGTGTTAGATCTTTCAATGCATCTCAATATTCGGACGGACATAGTTTTAGTTCTGATGAGAACTTGTTCCAACTTCCTGACTTCGAAAAGAAACTTCCCCGCGCAAATTATTCCTCACAACCGTCATTTACAGATTTGGATGCTGTAGATAGTGAATTAAGTCCAAGTCATATTGAAGAAGAAAACGATGAAAATTTAGCGGAACATTGGAAGGAAGTTAGATGCATTGAGTCAGAAGACATAACTGCTAACAAAGTTACACCCTCAACCATGACAGATTCAAGCCCAAAGCCATATATTCACTCTAATGCGTCCTCTCCAGGTCCAAATACGGATACCTCAGGATTGACAGTAGTTGACAATGGGAAAAATGTGGATTTAGTTTCCTCTAGGTTAAAGGGAGACAAAGAATTCCACGAATATTTTGCGGTCAGCTCTCCGGAGAAAACATCTCCATGCCTGTCTGAAACATATAGCTCGAGAAGCTTAAAGTTTCTGAAAAGTAGAAGCTGTAAAGCGAGCCTCATGATGGATCCATCTTCATATTGGTTTGACAAGGAAGAAATAATTGATAGCAAGACCCTGACAGGGATTGAAAATTTATTCACAGCAAGTCCTGGCAGATGTCAGCAGAACGTTTATGCTCTCGATGATTATGCCGATGCTGAGAGGCGGTCAAGGAATGATTCTAGGAATTCTGATGTGAATGCTTCTGTTGATGAAGTACTGAAGGTCGAGACCTCCATTGACATGGAAAGTGAAGCAGATGGTGCTTCCTTTCCTGAGAGAAAGGAAGAGGAAGATCTTGTATGCGTAAATCAATCGATTGATCAGAGGGAAGAGGAAGATTCTGTAAGCGTAAATCTGTCGATCGATCATAAGGAAAAGGAAGATCTAGTAACCGTAAATCAATCGATGGATCACAAGGAAAAGGAGGATCTTATAATAGATCATAAGGAAAATGAAGATCTTATAAGCGTAAATCAATCCATAGATCATGAGGAAAATGAAGATCTTGTAACCATAAATCAGTCCATCGATCACAAGGTATGCTTCTTCTGTTCATCTTCCTTCATTTTTATTATATTTAGCTAAATGTGATTTATTGAAACTAACTGATAACTTTTTGCCATGCTCTAAATTTGTTTAACTATGTTGAGTATGACGGATGGATACACCGTATCATATTTTTCGTTTCCAATATTAGTTTTGAGAGGCAAAGGTCGATCCATTTTACTATTTTAGAAATTTAACCAGCGATTTGATATTAAGAGTTACTTTGCCTAACAGGTTCCAGAGACTGGATTGGAGACCCCCTTATCTGCCAAGAGTTTCAAGGATGTTGGATTGGACCCAATGCAATCTGATGTTGAAAGTCCTTCAAACTGGCCTTCAGAATTTAAGAGGCTCCAAAGAGAGATCATTGAGCTCTGGGACGCTTGTAATATTTCATTGGTTCACAGAACTTACTTTTTCCTTCTATTCAAAGGTGATTCCTCAGATTCTATCTACATGGAGGTAGAACTGAGGAGATTGTCCTATCTCAAGCAAACACAAGGTGATCTGACAGTAGAAGATGGGCAAAAACTCACTTCAAGGTAACTTTTCATCAAGTTGTTAGAAACTTAACATGATATGTTAAACACGTTTCACTATCATGCCAAATGAAACTAGTCTTACGATGCATTTGCTTGTTGGCAAACAGCGCGAGAAATCTTCGAAGAGAGAGGCAGATGTTGAGCAGGCAAATGCAAAGGCGGCTGTCTAAATCTGAAAGAGAGAACCTATATCTAAAGTGGGGTATCCGTTTGAGTTCAAAAAACAGGGCCTTGCAGTTGGCTCACCGTTTGTGGACTGACACAGAAGATATGGACCACATTGCAGACAGTGCCGCCGTTGTTGCCAAGCTGCTTGGTTATGTGGAACCCAGTCAAGCTTTCAAGGAGATGTTCGGACTTAACTTTGCCCCTCATCGTCCTTCTCGAAGATCTTTTGGTTGGGCGTTCAGTATTAAACAAATCTTGTAAATATAATCCTCCTATAGAAACTGCTTTAATTTAATACAGGAGTATCGATTTCTACGGCTTCCTTTAACATATATAGATCTTTTTTTTTTCTTTCTTCTTTTCCACCCCACTTATGTAAGCCTACTAATATGTCGTTTCTGTTTGAGTCTGATTGCTGGTGAACTGTGCTTGTAAAGAGTTTCACATAGCTTGTCGAGTTCCAAGGTTAATGCTTTCTTTACCTCTTTCTAGGGGAATATTGACGGACTGTCAAATTCAGCTTGTTACTACTAGAATGCATATTCATGTCATGATTATCTTCCCCCCTTGAACGCTTTTTCTTTTTAATGGGAACTTAATACTTCATTCAAAAATATGGAAACAAAGTCCCAACAAACTTTATAAAGCTAATGACGAATCCTTCGCCATTCACCGCCTTCACTATAAAGGCGGGGATGATAAAAAACGCAAGAAATTATGCCCCAGATCTCGGGCAATCTTAGTACGCCCTTGAACGTAAGGGTGAAAAAGTGAAGTTGAATAACAACTCAAATGTCTAGCTTTATGATTCTGTTATGAGTCTTACATTGGGGCTCTCCTTCTTAATAGGCTAGTTTTTTGGGATGAGCTCTCTTTTTAACCTTGTGATAATCACAGATTCACCACATGAGAGCTACAGAGCAAATACTATTGCAGTTTTTCTATTAACTGTCCGTCTCCAATGGTTATAGTGACGATAGTATCTTTGGACATTAATTGTAGCTAGTCATATTCTAATCGGAACATAGCCTATCTGGTAGTCTCTCAGACAATTCTCTTTTAACAGTCTCGTCATAGCTCATTGTGAACTTTGTTTTTGTTATTCGCATGCATGACAGATAGATACCTTCTTTTATTTATTACTAGCAGACTTGTCTCATTGAAGGCCAAAGAAAAAAAGATCTCCTGGTCTTGTGTGAGAACTATTTCATTGTCACTGAAATAGTTGGAGCGAGTTTCTGCGCAAGTATCCAGTCCGCGATACTCCTGTTGATGTTCATTTCTAACAATTCTTTCAATAAATTCTCCTTTTCTTTTTAGGACAAAAATATTTTCTTTTTTCGCCAGCGACTATATGTTGCGATGTTGTCGGCCTGATTTTGGCTTTTCTTTCTTTCTTTCTTTCTTTTAACCCAAACATGGAAGGATTTGGCAAAAGAATTATTCCCATCATCCATCCAAAACTTCTTCTGAACTTCAATCTTACCCTTTGAATTCCTTTTTTTACAGCTTAAAAGCTTTCGCAATTTGAAAGTCCTTGGTCATTGTAATACTTCCAAACCTTCTTGCCAAATGAACTCTTGTTGCCCATCTGAAAGCGATCAATCCACGCTTTTGTTCCCTCTCAAGTCTGACAGACTGATTAGTGCACAACGCGTACTGAAATTTACCTCAAACACAATTTTTAATATATATTGATATTTTTCAATCATATATCTGATTATTACATGATATCCAGTAAACTATACGTAGAACTGAAGCAATCCTGTTTATACATACAGTGCTTCTCGTCTCCAGCTTTATTTCTGTGTGCACTTTGTTCTTTTCATCAACTCTTCACAAAAAGCATCTCTGTGCTGTCTCGTTCATAAAGTTGTTTCATCCCATGATTTACCCTCTCGGGGTTCGTAATTCTTTGCAAAGCTACCTTTCAGTTCTTACCTCCCTTTTCTGTCCTTGGAATAAGTACCCTTTCTGGGCATGTGTCTGAGCAGAAGACTTGGATGAACTTGTAGAATCAAACGCTAGATATGTGTCATACGGTCATGATCCAGTTGCAATTTACCAGTTGAAACTGTAGAATTAAATGCATACGGGCTATTTTTTTTTATCCTTCTATTTCCATCCTTATTGTGTTGATGACAGCTTAGCTTTCTTTGGTTAATCAAATTGTTACAGGTGTATTAGCCTAAATCTTGATTCTTGAGAAGGTGAATCAAAAGGCACGGCCCAAATTCTTGGATATACTGAAATTTGTTTATTACTTGTGGTGCAATAATCATATATATGTTAGCTGTAGGGTGGCCTTATCTTTGCCTTTGGAATTTAACATCAAAACATGTGCAACAAGTCATCACTTCACGCGTGCGCACTGTGCAGTGATGAAGGCTTTTGCAAATGAGTTCAACCAAATTCTCAAAGAGCAAAGCCAAATTTGGTCCTTTTGACCCTTGTGGACAAGAGAGGTGAATTTTAAAGAGAAGGCCATTTCATGAGTCTAGCTAATGACACCTCGGCCATTAGAGATTGCTAATCAAATGGGACCTGGGGTACTTGATGCTTAAACAATAAAGGGGTAAAAAGTAGGGAACTGAAGGAATAAGAAAGATAAATACAGAACAAGAAAAAGAAAAGGGCATAAAGAAAGTTTTATACTTTTTTTTTTTTTTTGATATATAAATTTTAGGAAAGGGGTTGGGTTCACCCATAATTTAAAGGCAGGGCGAAATCTTTCTTCCTCTTAGGTGATACCGATGTTGGGTAGGGCGAGCCATCTATTACCCTCAGGCGTTAACCCTGCAGACGTAGGAGTTAGGATCTCCTCCAAGACTCGACCAACTCCAGGATTGAACCCCCTCCCTTTAGTGAGAGTGTCCAACCTCTTTTCCAGTTGAGTCTAAGGACGAGGGGTAAGTTTTCTACTATTTCTTTTTTCGTCATTTCCTCTGCACCTCTTTTGCGTTATATTTTCTCATTTTTGTTAACGACAATGAAACTTTTTTATCTCTCTCTGCTTTTTTTTTTTTTTTTTTTTTTCCTACAATAGAAATTTTTGGTATCACAAGGTTACCCAAGTTATCGATCGGGTCCTCAAGTTTGATTTTTATTAAGAAAGTTCCTAAAATTTCATAACCATACACAATAAGTTCTTCTGATTTGAAGAATAATATCCTAAACTCACATGTGATCTAACCATAAATTCAATGACGACAACCTTTTCATAGATTGCAAAAAACATTAGTAGTCCAATGAGATCAAATAAATATATAAAATTGTTCAAAGCTACATCCTTGTCTGTCAGCTGCTCTAGTCTAGACCTTTCGCAAGTAGTCCTCTTTGATTGGTTGTATCTCATTGAAAGCACTATTGTAACTGAGGTAAGACTTTAAAGGTATGTTTGGTTTGAGGAGAGGGAGTAGAAGAGAAGAGAGTGGAAAGTAGGATATTAACCAAATTGTTATTAATGAAAAAAATATTCTTTTTTGTTGAGAGTATATTTTTGAAATATTGAAAAGTTTTCATGGGCATTTTAGTAAAGAGGAGACAAAAAATCTCCCCCTCCCCCTCCCCCAAACCAAACATACCTAAGAGAACTATATCCAAAAAACTAACTATTAAAGTAGGAGAACCCAAAAATTTACAAGACTTGTCTTTTAAGGAAATCCTACCAATGTGGGACTTGTGCTACTCATTTCATTGTTTTCAATGGCCCGGCATGAGATAATAAGGAGCTCATCCGGTCAACTATATTTTCAATGAATCTAAGGTAAATTATTGCCATTGGTATGTTTGGCCAATAGCAGGAGGAGAAGAAGAAGAAGCAAGATTGTGAAAATAAATACAAGCATTGACATTGTTGAACAGGAATTTGGTGGATGATAGTGTAAGAATGGACTAACATGGTCCAGGTTGAATATTATGCAGTAATGTGCAAAGAGGTGAAAGAAAAGGATTTTCAATGTGGAATTCTTGTGGAACAGAATGCTTTTATTATTTATTGAGATTGCACAAAAAGGACCCTGTTTTATCATAGATGTCCAACCACACTTTTAAAAGCTGAAAATGAAGACACAGACGGACTCTACTTATTACTATGACGCAGACGGATACCAGTGACTTTGTTTACAAACTGTCAAACTGATTACTGATTGTTAATATCTACTCTATAAAAATATTGATGTACAAGTCATGTCTTACCAGACTAGGTATAGATTAATTGCCAATAACATTCTCACATTGCTTGGTAATACTATTACCCGTATAATTAGTATACTTAATTACCAATTACCCATCTTCATTAAAACAAAACTTGGTGGTGTGGCTATGGAATCTCGCAACTCATCATTCTACTGCTCAGTGCTCACTCATGCTCTCAACCCAAGGGCCACCCGTTGTCCCCTGTTTTATTGTTGTTGACACATTCCTGTTAAGTTTATTGCACAATTCTGTTTTTTGGGGAAAAAATTATTGTTCGAGATTAAAAAATATATATATTTCCTCGGCAATAAAAGTTAAATAATGTGTCTCATTATTTATACCTTTTCTTCCCTTCTTTTAATGATGTGCATCAAACTTACCCTTGGGTGTAATTAATATATTCTTACCTACCATAAACTTACTCTCTGTAAAATGACAGCCCTGGAAGTTAATGTCGGATCGATCCATTTCAATGGCAATTAAGATTTTGAATCCATAGCAGTCGAGTTTCTTAGTTGGAGTGCCGTAAATATGAATTAATGTGTTAAAGTCAATAGTCAATGAGTCATATTTTATGAACAAAAATTGGGAGAGAACGAAAGAATAATATCATAAATGTTTTCGTGTCAAAATATTAGGACATGCTAATAAGCACGGTGTAAATAGGATCAACCGATTAATCAAATCTTTAAAAAGTTGTGAGCCTAAAAATATTTTGATGATAAATAAATTACATAGGGACAATCCATTTAGCCCTAACGTAAGAACTAGTAGAATGTCTTGTTTTAATATAATTATAAGATCTCAATCTACTTTATTTTTTTAAATTTACAATTTTTTAAAATTTCTTGTATGGATTGTTGACAAAATCTATAAGAAACAATAAAATATTCAGTTTGTCAAATGAAATTATCCTCAAAAAGAATTTTACAAACCCTGGAAAAATAGGAAACGGCACTCTTTAGGATTATACAAACCATTTGAGTAAGAATGCATGGTAACAAAATAGTGAAAGGTAAAACAACTCAATAGGAGACAACTGTGATTTTTTTTTTTTTTCATTTCTCCTTATTCTTCATAAAATGGAGTGATGGTGAATAACATTTTTAGACGATGAATTAATGTGTTGAAGTGGTGCATTTCAAAGGAAACATGTCTTTTTAAGGTTGATTCATAAAGCAACATAAATTCCTTAATGTATAGGGATATGATTTTTCAAAACACGTGTCTTTATTTTTAAATATTCTAATACTCTAATTTACTACCATGAGTAGGGCTAGTGCATGTTAAGAATGTTTTCCACCAAGAAGATAATTTCTGTATAAATTATATCCAAACTTATTTATTTAGTAAAGTGGAAAGTATAGAAAAACAAAAAAAACAACCCAGGCGATTGAAATTACAGAAAGAAAATTTCGGTGTAAAGATAAGACAGGGTGGGTTTTCTCATAATTTGATTGGAAGAGGGCAAATCACCAAATTGGTTGTAATGTAAAATCCAAAAACCAAAAAGCATACCCGTAAAACATGGGATGGATTCAAAAATTTTTGGGGCATTTGGCTTCCCCTTCTTCCCTTTTCCATTTGTCAAAATTTCCCACAAAAAGTAAAGACTCTCTTACTCACTCAGTATCAGATTTGTGGTCCATGCCACCTTCATCATTGACCTTAATCCCATTTGCTCCTCTTTGCTGCTTTAACCCTTTTTTCCTCCACGTACTTGCCTACACCTCACTTTATGCCTCCACAGTGAAAATCTTGGACCTTTATGCTCTCAAGTTTCAACCCATGAATTGACCATGCCTGTGTGAAGGGGAATGAACCATGCTTTGAAACCAACAACATATGGAACACCCCTCTCCATCTGATAAAGAGTCCAGCCACAAAATGTATCTATCCAACTCAAACCGTCCCAACATAAAAAAGCCTTCTTTTCCCTTTCAATTTTAATCATCACCCATCTTGTCCAATTCTTATCATAATTTAATAGAGTATAACTCCAAAACACAATTCCAGGCCAAGACGCCATCCATAAAGATAGAAAACAAACAAAGATAACAAAACATTCACAAGAATTCATAGACTTGTGTGGTTTGTGTGTATCCATCCCCCAGGAGATCTAATCGCTAAATATTATAATATTAGTAGGACTGAAAGTGAAGTATGAGAATTGAGATGAGGACTTGAGAAGAAGGTTTCTCACAGGGTTCAATGATTCGAGCCGCACAGCATCATATGAGGATCGAAAGTGAGTATACTGTATACCCCAGATGGGTCCCACCAACCCCATGACAACAAACAGTACCGTTTCAAAAGCCTGGCCTTTGGAAACAGAGAACCCTGAAAATACTAATAAACAGTTCGCATACGAACTCATCGCCACTACGCATAGAGAGGGAGAGAATCTCGATCTTGTGAGCGTCCTTCTTTGCTGACTCTGGCAAAACGCAAAATACGCAGATTCTGCTAATCTACGCTTCTCAGGCACACCTTCCAAACCCTCACCACTGCGTCTGCCTGCAACACATTCTGAAATTTGTGTGTATTTATTATTATTCAACGGAAACATATAATTTCTTTCTCAGTTGGCTGGCTCTATGTTTAAATGAATGCGACTTGAGAGAGAAAGAGGGGAGAGATAATAAATAACAGTTCGCTGTTTAAAAATAACGCTCGCTGCGTTATATAAACATTTTCTGATTTTCCCTCTTCGGCTTCGAACTATCGCTATCGTTGGTGATCACTGGTCATGCCTCCTCTTCTCTTTCTGCTGGTTCTCTATGCCCCGTTTCTAACTTGCGCCGAGCGGAGCAGCGTCGCCATTGCTGAGATCGGAGCCCTCACGTCCTTCAGACTCAACCTTCAGGATCCTCTCGGCGCTCTCGACGGCTGGGATCCTTCCTCGCCGGCCGCTCCCTGCGACTGGCGCGGAGTTGCTTGTTTCAATAACAGGGTCACAGAGTTGCGCTTGCCTCGGCTTCAGCTCAGTGGTAGGCTCACTGACCGTCTTTCAGACCTGCGCTTGTTGCGGAAGCTGAGCCTTCGCTCAAACTCCTTCAACGGGACCATTCCTTCGTCGCTTGGTAAATGTGGCTTCCTGCGCGCCGTGTTTCTGCAGTACAACTCACTCTCCGGCACTCTTCCGCCGGAGATCCGAAACCTCACCGGCCTTCAGATTCTTAATGTCGCCCAGAACCATCTCTCCGGCAGAATCCCTGGCGACCTCCCGTTGAGCTTGAAGTACGTCGACCTCTCGTCGAACTCCTTTTCTGGCGAGATTCCGAGTGCCTTTGCCAACCTTTCTCAGCTTCAGCTAATCAACCTGTCTTACAACCAGTTCTCGGGGGAGATTCCGGCGAGATTTGGACAGCTTCAGCAGCTTGAATACCTCTGGCTTGATCACAATCTTCTCGGAGGAACTCTGCCTTCGGCGCTCGCTAACTGCTCTTCCCTCGTGCATCTGAGCGTAGAAGGAAATGCACTTGGAGGAGTGATTCCGGCGGCCATTGCAGCTCTTCCGAGGCTTCAGGTCATATCTCTCTCTCATAATAATCTTACCGGATCCATCCCGGCTTCCATTTTCTGCAACATTTCGGTCTACACGCCGTCGCTTCGAATTGTTCAGTTAGGATTTAATGGTTTCACGGATATTGTCGAGCCTCAGGCGTCAACGCGTTTCAGTGTTCTTCAGGTTTTGGACATTCAGCACAACAACATACACGGCACGTTTCCCTTGTGGATAACGAATATGTCCACTTTAACAATGCTTGACGTTTCGAGTAATGCATTTTCTGGCGAGATTCCATCAGAAATTGGAAGCCTTACGAAATTGGAGGAGTTAAGAATCGCCAACAATTCATTTACTGGGATAATTCCAGAGGAAATCAAGAAATGTGCCTTCCTGCGTGTTATTGATTTTGAAGGCAACCGGTTTACCGGA
Source organism: Acacia acuminata (assembly GCA_019022655.1). Lineage (NCBI taxonomy): Eukaryota > Viridiplantae > Streptophyta > Magnoliopsida > Fabales > Fabaceae > Acacia > Acacia acuminata. The sequence continues at coordinate 11,874,316 of JAFJYI010000002.1, forward strand.
GAAGTTCCTTCGTTTTTTGGTTACATGTCAGGCCTGAAGACGTTGTCCCTTGGTGGGAATCTTTTCTCTGGTCCTGTCCCGGAGAGTTTTGGTAACCTTTCGGCGCTGGAAACCCTGAGTTTGAGAAGTAATAACCTGAATGGAACCATGCCTGAGGAAGTCATGGGATTGAGCAATATTTCAAGTTTTGATCTTAGCGGAAATAAGTTTACGGGTAAAATGTCTTCAAGTATTGGGAATCTGAGTCGATTAATGGTTCTCAATCTGAGTGGCAACGGCTTTTCTGGAAAAGTCCCTGCTAGTTTGGGGAATCTTTTCAGGCTAACTACACTTGACTTGAGCAAACAAAATCTTTCAGGAGAGTTACCATTTGAGCTCTCAGGTTTGCCGAATCTGCAAGTCATTGCATTGCAGGAGAACAGATTATCTGGGGACGTTCCTGAAGGGTTTAGCAGTTTGACGAGTCTGCGATATGTGAACCTGAGCTCTAACGCGTTTTCGGGACACATTCCTCAAAATTATGGCTTTCTTCGATCACTGGTTGCTCTTTCTTTGTCTGACAATCACATTACAGGAATAATTCCTCCAGAGATCGGAAACTGCTCTGACATTGAGATTCTTGAGCTTGGCTCAAATTCTTTGACAGGTCACATTCCCACTGATCTCACTCGACTCACCCAATTGAGAGAGCTTGATTTGAGCAGAAACAGTTTAACTGGAGATATACCCGGTGACATCTCCAAATGTTCGTCCTTAAATGCTCTGCTGCTGGAACACAACCATCTTTCAGGCACTATACCGGAGTCACTGTCTGACCTATCAAACCTGACAATGCTAGATCTCTCTGCTAACAACTTGAGTGGGGAAATATCAAGTAATATTTCCATGATGCCTAATTTGGTGTCCTTCAATGTCTCAGGAAATAATTTGGAAGGTGAGATACCGCCAACCTTGGGTGCTCGGTTTAACAATGCCTCTGCATTTGCGGATAATCAGAACTTATGTGGGAAGCCACTGGATAGGAAGTGTGAAAATGTGGTTGATAGGGACAAGAAGAGGTTGATTGTGTTGATTGTTGTAATTGCTGCCGGAGCTTGCTTACTATCATTTTGTTGCTGCTTCTACATATACAGCCTTCTCCGGTGGCGTAAAAGGCTTAAGGAAGGGGCGTCTGGGGAGAAAAAAAGGAGTCCTGCTAGGGCAAGTTCTGGAGCAAGTGGAGGTCGAGGCAGCACTGATAATGGTGGACCAAAAATGGTCATGTTTAATACCAAAATCACACTTGCTGAAACGATTGAAGCAACTAGACAGTTTGACGAAGAGAATGTGCTGAGCAGAACGAGGTATGGACTGGTATTCAAGGCCTGCTACAACGACGGAATGGTGCTTTCAATTCGCAGACTCCAAGATGGGTCTCTGGACGAAAATATGTTCAGGAAAGAAGCTGAATCACTAGGGAAAGTGAAGCACCGAAACTTAACTGTTCTTAGAGGTTACTACGCCGGACCACCTGACATGAGGCTTCTGGTCTACGATTACATGCCTAATGGAAACCTCGCAACCCTTCTCCAAGAAGCTTCTCATCAAGATGGCCATGTTCTGAATTGGCCAATGCGTCACCTCATTGCACTTGGAATTGCTCGTGGCTTAGCTTTCTTACACCAGTCCTCAATGGTTCACGGGGACGTGAAACCACAAAGTGTCCTGTTCGATGCTGATTTCGAAGCTCATTTGTCAGATTTTGGGCTCGACCGTCTTACAGTAGCCACTCCCGGTGAACCCTCCACTTCAACCTCAGTTGGCACACTGGGATACATATCACCCGAAGCTGTATTAACAGGGGAAGCCACGAAAGAGTCTGATGTGTACAGCTTTGGCATAGTGTTGCTGGAGCTTCTTACAGGGAAACGACCGGTGATGTTCACACAGGACGAAGATATAGTAAAATGGGTGAAGAAACAACTACAAAGGGGTCAAATCACAGAGTTATTGGAGCCTGGATTGCTTGAGCTCGATCCAGAATCATCTGAATGGGAAGAGTTCTTGCTCGGTGTGAAAGTGGGCTTGCTCTGCACAGCACCGGACCCTCTCGATCGACCAACCATGTCCGACATTGTGTTCATGCTTGAAGGCTGCCGCGTCGGACCCGACATACCGTCCTCCGCCGATCCCACCTCTCAACCTTCGCCGGCGTGACCCGAACGTGGACATTTTCCCGGTCAAGAGTTTGACATATTTTAATTTTTTTGTTAAATTATAAAAATTGTTGTAGCTCTGATTTGCTTGGCTGGAATTATTTCGGTCCATGATTTCAAACAATTTTTCTGTCATTTTCTAAAAGCACTTTTGCTCAATTTGCTATTTGGAACCGATGCCGGACTCGAAGTGGGCAAGGTGGGACCACAAAAATGTAAAATAAAGTGATGCCCTCATCCACCTCACTACCACACAGTCAACTATTTTGACAATCCGGGTTACAAGAAGACGGATGAGTGCGCATGGGCCCACCCGGCATCTCCCGCCAAAGGCAAAGGGCGCCTGAAGGAACTGTGATCATCTACTGATTTTCCTGGCATCATCATGTGGTTTTAACGCAGGTTCCGGCCAAAATACACATATAGCCGTTAACGGTGTGGGGTTGAAGCTGTTCCCTAGGGCAGGGCATCGTCTGCTTCGCCCTCCACTGTTCCTTCAGGGAGCCACGTGCCTTTCTCTGTTGCCTTGTTTCGTTTTTTGTTCAGAGGCAACGGGAAAGAAAGTGAGATTAAACAAGACAAAAAAGTTCACAAAAATTGAGGCCCACTATATCTGTAACAACGAGTGGAAATGCGTCAGCGGGATGATTGATTGCCCCACGCCCTCAACAACTCTCTGATCTTTTATTATTTTTGTGTGTGGGGCTTTATCTGCATTAATGTTTTTTTTTTTTCAATATAATTATCTGCATCAATGTTGATTCGTATTGGATTCTTTGAATTTTGTTCTGTCATGAAACCAACCAGTTTTAGCTTTTGGGGCGTGCTTCATCCATCCATCATCATCTCAAATCCATCTCCATCACTCCACGTCTCTGTTTTTTTCCCCACCTCAGTTTCATTACTATTTATCTATCTCTGTTTTGCTTTGGCTTAAGAAGTTTCCTGTTCCGTTCATGGGAATTTTTGCCTTTATATCTCTCTTAGCTTGTTGCCCATTTCATTTGTGGAGGCAACGGTAACACGATTAGATTCCCCACTTGCAGCATAAAAACAATGTGGTTTTAGTGGAATAAGATTCAAAGTTGGGTTGGCACTTGGCAGTGAAGACTGAACAGAGAAACCGATAAAAATCGTGCAGTGACCGTTAAGCATCCTTCCCAATTTTATAACATCGTTTGAACCAGGTGCAAATTCCCATATGCTTTGTGTTTTTTTTTTTATAGTTATTTATTTATCAGGTCAGTCCAACTGTTTAAGTTATGGAGACTGTCGTCGTACCATTATTTATTCATTTTCCATCTACCACTTACCGATGGGCTTTCCATCATTTTCGTCGTTTATGATAAGAAACTCCATTTTGGATCTTGTGCTTGGTCAAATGAAATAACAGCGAAGACGTCCAATGCCTCATAAGTCCAACTTCCTAACATTTAATTATTTATGACAAACTCAGAAAGTTGGCGGTTTTTATTTTTAAAATTTGAAGATGTGTTTCTTATTTTTGTCATTTTTCGGAGAGACTGGGTTGATGTGTTTGCATTGACATATGTTTAATGGGACCAGTTTGTTCCCACGAAAACAAATAAAACATCACAATTTAAGAAATTGACATTTTCAGTGACTAAATATCTGCAGATAAGAGAAGACAGTTAAGAAATTTTTTACAGAAATATCTTATATGTTTATCAAAAGTGTGATTTTTTTTTTTTAATCCGATTTTAAAAAGTCGCGCATATATTCAAAGAGGTTCGTACGACAAGAACCTCCGTTTCATCCGATTGGGCTCAATGAGATTTATATTCTCATTCCATCGTAATAGGACCAAGAAAAAAAGACACTAAGTGGCAATTAAGGAAAAAAAAAAAAAAAAGTAAGTGATAAAAAGAATACATTCTCGATCTATTTACTGGCACTTTTTTACATAGAACTTGTTGTAATCCATGCAAAATGGTAAGGATTTTTTATAAGGATAATAACGTTTTCCAAAAAAATGGACAATAAAAAATTTGTTGTTGTCACCTTGATAAACACATAAACAAGTGTTATACTTATATGATACCATGTACTTCTCTTACATTTTTCTTAAGTGTAATCTTGTGAGTTCAAAAAGTATAGGATGAAGAATATTTTTATTTTTTTCTTCAAAAGCGATCAACACAAAAAACTTTTAAATGTGAAATTTATACCAAAAGATTTTTATTTCGGGAAGCGATCAACACAAAAAACTTTTTAAGAGTGAAAACCAACACAAAATCATCATCCGGGCAAAAGAACTCCGTTAGTGGGTCACATTTTTGGGGAAATAATGAGCTGAAATAAAAAAATAAAATGCAGAAAAAATTGGTGGCAAGGGTTTTAGTGAGTTTGAGAAGGGTCTTTTAAACCTCATTGCTTCCACTCTTGGATAAACCGGTATCTTATTATTGGGGAAATAATGAGCTGAAATAAAAATTAAAATGAAGAGCAGAAAATTGTTTAGAAATTGTTTTTATTTCACCAGGTTCTCTTCCTGTTTACCTTCAGTTTCCATATTCCAAGTGTTCGTAGTTGGCGTAATCTTTTGTGGGCGAATGGGAGTTATCGAGTTTGTTGGGATAAGTGAACCGATTTGTAAAATCGTAGCTTTTCTTTGGGGTCAAAACCGAATAATAAGATCTTGGTTTGTCCAAGAGTGGAAGCAATGGCCTAAAAGACGCTTCTCAAACTCACTAAAACCCGTGCCACCAGTTTTTTCTCGCATTTTATTTTTTTTATTTCAGCTCATTATTTCCCAAAAAATGTGACCCACTAACTCCAAAATAGGATGATGATTTTGTGTTAGTTTTCACTTTTAAAAAGTTTTTTGTGTTGATCATTTAGCCTAAAAGTTTTTGGTATAAATTTCACATTTAAAAGTTTTTTTCTTGACATTTTCTTAAAAGTGTAATTTGTCCTTCAAAAAGTATAGATGCGTGAGTTTTAATAAAAAAAAGTGTTATCAGTCTCTCCGTTTCAAAATAATTATTTATGTTATGGAGATATTATTGGAATCATTTTTTAAAAAATTTTAAAGTAGGGTGATTACTCACTATTTATGGATTGTAAAAAAAAATTGATTTTATATATTTTCTTTTAACAGAACAGGAATTTCGAAGCTTGGCCTTGACCGAAGGATAACATCTTCTGACTTTGGAGTGGGAGGCAGCAAAATATATATGTGGAGCCATTCTTTGAGATTTTTTGAGAAGAGATGTATAAGAGAAAGCCAAGGGAGAAGACAGATCAAGAAGAGATCGACAAAGAATGAGTTTATCTTTTCTTTTGAACTTGGAAAAACATACGAGTATTTTGGGATTTTAAAACTGTTTCGATTGTTTCTTTCATATATGAGCTGCTGAATCTTCAAGATAGAGATGTAGTCCATATTTTTAGGCGAGTAGCCCAGTTTAAGGTAACTTTATTTAAATCTTCAGAGATTCTGACGACAGCATCCAAAAATTTGTCTAGGAAGCAAGTCTTCTGATTTGGAGTAATGGCTGGAATTATCAGAGGATTAATTAAACTATCAGGACGTGAAACCTTAAAAAAAAAAAAAGAGACTTTGTGGAAAGAGACTGAGTAGCAACAAGGCTCTAACTATTGTAGCTGAAATCCACAGCAAAACGCGTCATCAAATGATCCAAATCCAACATGTAGATCGCATCTGCCATCTAATATGAAAGCTGTGAAAAAGGATCAAGCTAATTAGAATTAGATTAGCAACTTTTGTCTTACTAGATACACCTCTAATATAATCTTGTCTGGACTTCCTATTGACAATTTAAATACAGCAAAAGCCAAGAGGCAGATCAACTTCCATGAATCACCCCCTAATCAGTAAGATGAGTCACATGTGCTTCCCAAGACTGCAATTAATATTATTTATGGTAGTCAGCTCTTGATTGGGCAGCAAATATGAGAATGAGAATCATTTCAACAAAAATAGCTTTTCCTAGTAAACTTTGGCTCACACAAGTCAAATTTATCATTATGCCCAATTGACGATTTCAATACATTATAGTGGCGCTCTTCCAACTTCCTTTATTACTAAATTTTGAAATATTCATATCAAATCTCTTAATGCAGAGGATCCGAGTTCATCCATAGTCAGGGCCCTGAACAGTCCAACAATCCCTGTGCTGCTGTGCAAGTGGACTAAACAAAGGACGTTCAATATTCAATACTTCTCTCTCTCCAGAGGCTCTGCGATTTTCCTTTTTTGGAAACTTAATCGAATATAAATTCTCATGACGTAGGCTAAAGGAAGTACCGTACAGAAGCACATTCCTTCACCCCTGTTATGCTATTGATCCCTATCTTCCTTTGCTCAAAAGTAATATGGCACCTTCTGAAACTCAGGAATTTTCAACTCAAGGTTCACAACAAAGTAGAAATGATCGATAGAAGTTGACATATATCTTACATTGGTTAAAAATGATGATATATAATGAGACCTGGGGAAAAAGTTGCTCTGACCAATGAGAGCTAATCTTTTGAGATGAGTTACTAGCACAGTTCAAATTCCATCAACCAGTGTCAAGGCAATTCACCTACAGTTATATCTTCTTGCGGTAGGGATACTATGATTGCATCATGGCCATTCGTCATATTGAATGAAACTGTAAAAGTAGGGTACTGCATCAGTAGTAAGAAGTGCTACAAAATAATAGTAATATAGCATCTAGTCCCTATCATCAGAAACACCCGAGTATGTAAATCTCCATTGATGCAATGCATGAAGCAGAGAATAGTAAAACCATCAGTCTATCCCGCCCTTGCAAATAATATAATCAGCAACTGGGTGTATCCACATTTAAACTTGAAAGAACAAGGGCTTCAAACAAAATACCAATAGTTAAAAATAAAAATAAAAATAAAACACTTGTAATCAATTTGACCATTGAGGCAAGAATGGTATTTGTAATCCAAATTCCTATTGCTAAGATCATGCAAGAAATCACCTCAATACTTCAAGCGCATCCAAGCAACATATAAATATCCAACTTAGTCGTGTCTGTATACACCAGCAAGTTTATGCAACTGATAGTGTGTCTATGTGTATGCAGCACAACTATCATGCCAAGTTAAACAAACCTTAATTAGATGCGTTTTTGGTCATGTCCCAATATTTTTAGATGATTAGGAAGGTAGATATAAGTAGCCAAAAAGAGTTGATCTAACTAAAGACACGAGTTCAGTTCCATTGCCAATTCAATAACTTTGTTAGTGAGTAATTTATAAACATTTATGTAAGTGCTATTTGAATTATAAGGATTATTTAGTCATTCCAAGTAGTTTTTAAAAAAGTGATGCTATATAACACTTTATGTCTATTTTTTTAAAAAAGCCAATTAAACTGCGAAAAATTGTGACTTTTACCAAATCAACCTATGCAGCTAATAGCTATAATCCAAAACTAGTAGACAAATGAATGATAACAAGATACCCTTTTTTTAAACTGTGCGTCATAGATTGCCGCAAAACGAGCCCATGATCAATTGCCCCCTACAAATACGCGTAGACCAGCAAAGACAAGTGCTGGTTACTCTAAATACAATAAAAAATTAGGCATAAACAGATAACTAGTACATAGGCTAATGAGGATTGACACACTTGGCCAAGGCATCAGCCTTTACCCTAAAAGAGAGGAAGTTTGATACCCGCTGGTTGATGTGAGGGCCTCATTGGTGGGCGATCTATAAGTACCTCTATAAACACTCTTTGAGTATAGAGGCATGTGGTCTTGGTGGGTTACCGGTGTCTACTTCCATCTAAACTTTTTTATATAAAAAAAGTACATATACATCAAGAAAGTCAGGAAACGCTTTATCATCGCATTACAAAACTAACCTTGACCAATTCGGGCCTATTTGGGTTGTCTTTTTTATTAGCATTTTAGTGTAAAAAAACCAGTAGCTTTTAAGTAAATGAGTCAGTGACAAAAAAGCCCATTGAACCCTGTTTGGATCATCCAATGACTTATCTCATTTTGCCAAACGCTGCTGGACTTATTCACTACTCCAATTTCCAGCTTTTTCTGCGTTAGTTTCTTGGAGTTTCAGCCCAATCACATGAAGGGGCCCACCACAATAATCATTCTTCCTCTCCAGCTTTTTCTGCGTTAGTTCCTTTTTTTTTTTTTCCTTTTTAACAATTTCTATATTTATTCTTTCAATTTTAAATATAAATATAAACATATTTTTAAATAATAAATACATTTATTTTTTATTTTTTCAATTTTAAATATAAATATAAATTTTTATCTTTATTTATTAATACAACTAATATATATAGTAGTACTTAATATGATTCATGCCCTTTTCAGTTATTTTCCATCTTAACTGACTTTTCAAATAACAATCCAAACACTCATCAGGTAAGAAAAAAGTTACCACTCTGGTCCTATTTATAAGTCCAGTTTGACCAAATCTCACATACCAAGAAAAGTTAGTTGACACAATGATTATGGGGTAAATTTTCAACTTTGCCCTCATTTATGATTGGGTACTTTTTGACTGTTTCTTCTCTCTCTATCTTTATGGGTGCAATTAATATGGGTAAAATTGTCACAATCTCATTTATTTTCGAAACTGGACTTATAAATAGGACCAAATTTTTTTGGTCAAACTGGACTTATAAATAGGATACTACAGCGCTCTCACTTATTTCAATGATTTCATTCCCAGTTACAAAATATTTGGAGTAACATATGTAGCAATTCATAGAGCGTTATTATATTCATACTAATTTCATTTTGATAATTCGTACTAAAATTTGCACATATAGAATTCAATCAATTCGTTAGACAAGCAGTGGCGGAGACAGAAAATTTTTTCAACCCGGGCCAAAAAATTTTTTGATGTTACAAAATTGATCAAGTGATCAGGGAAAAAAACATTTTGTTGAGTTCATTATTTATTACTATTCATTTTTCTATTCAAGTTGTTAATGTGGTATGCTTTATTTTTCTAAACAGAGCAAACAATTCATTTTTCTTAGGACAGATTACATGGAAAAAATGGAAAAAGAGAGGGGAAAATGTAAGAAAAAAAAGGTGTAATCTTCAAGGTTATTAAAAATGGACCGGTCATTGAACCTGGTTGAGGTACTAAGTCAAAGGTCAGTGGGTTAGATCGAGTTACACCAACTAAACCGGGTCAAAGTCAAACCGCAATAAAGTGAAGATTTCATATTATTAATATGAAATTATAAAAAAAGAATTCCCTTTAATAATAAAAATATCTTATTAACTAATAAAAGTAATTTTCAACACACACACATATATAATATTACAATAACTAAGTAGATGAGCCAACTTCCACTCTCTTTTTTCAAATTTTATTTATATTTTAATATTTATATATAATTAGAGTGATTTAGACGGATGGAAAAACAAGACCAAACTTTTCTCATAAAAAAATCCTTTAACATGTTTGTCTTGAAAAAATTTTGAAAGGTGACATGGTTTTATACCATGAAAATTTGCATGCTTTATCCGCTACTTCCTTGCAACACATATTCTTTATCCAATGTAATTAGATGTTTTACGCGATGGATTTTTCCATGGTTTTATCCCATGGATACTTCCTTGTAACACTAATGTTTTATCCGTTGGATTTTCCAAGCTTCCTTGAAATGTGAAACCTCTTCATTACATTAGAGAGAAGATAAGACATTAACTGGACCAAATTATTGGCTAAAATAAAATATTATACAATAAATACATATATTTTAATAAATTTTAGAAGGCCAATTGGGGCCAAATTATTGACTAAAATAAACTATTATATAATATATATATATATATATATATAAACAAATTTAGAAGGCTGGTTAAGCATTTCCCAGGTGGCCATAACCAGTTCCGCCATTGTAGACAAGAATTTAGTATGCATGTAAGAAGACTTCAATCAGGTAACACCAACATCTGCAGGACTACAGGTAAAGAGGTTTTAATCACTCACTAGCTTCGGCTTCATGATATCTCTGCACGCTATGCCTCAATTGGCCAGACAATTTGTTAGCTACACTGCTCCCCAGGATAACTTGCATGCAAATGGGGGTTGCATAGTTTCAAATGTGTTTGCCTTCGATGTGTTGTGGTGCACGTGAAGCCCACTTCTCCTCTTGATCCATTTATTAGCTTAATATCACAAGTTACTGTATACACCCTTTAACTTTTACATTCTTATCTTATTTGAGACTTGTTATTTTTAACACTCTATATTAAGAATTGGACGGAATATATGCAACCAAATAAAGTTCAGAAGGGCTCTAAATCAAAAGGGAGAATATGTCTCCGGATCATTTGAGCAAAAAACAACGAGAGATCAATAAGGGTTGCTTCTACAAGTTTTGGAAAGGAGGAGCCAAGTCTATGCAAACAAATATTCAATTTTCTATTGCAGCCGAAAAATGTATTCTATTTGGTTCATTTGAACGGATCTGTTTGTTCACACGTTTAATATAAAGTGGTAGTAGCTTGACCAGAAAAAATGTACAAAGTTAGGAGATGAAGTGTGCGATAATTTGGAAAGGTTACAAGTTCCTGTGTAAATTGATCCGCAAGCAAGAATGATACCCCCGCCCCCAAAATTGCATTATGTCTTTTGCCAAAAGTATTACTCCTCCATTCTTTTGTAGTCAACTTGCACTGAGCCAAAAAACATTCCTTCATTTCAATGGTTTTTGGGAGCATCCATACAAGAACTTAATTGCATACAGGGGAAACCGAGAGCAACCGCAAGAGTTTCATGGCCGCTGAACCCACTCATTCTTCTCAATTATGGTTGATTCTGGGTGCAAATTCTGTGACATAGGCCAAACAAACGAGTAATGTCCACATGTTCGTCCCGGGGCATGGGCCCGAAGGATGGATGAAAGAAGACCTGTTAAACATCACCGACGTAATGATAAGCAATGCCCTGCCACTTTGATATGCAAGTGTAATTATTCTTCAGACTTCCCTGTCACTCCTCTGTGACTTGTCCACGTGGCCTAGCCTGTTAAAAATGAGTTCTTTATGCCAGAAACAAAACAGCAACAACGAAAGTAACGCAGTACAAAGCAAATATCAACTGGAGAGGCAAGCATTGATGTGTAAGGAAAGTATCTATGTACTATTCTCACGCTCTTATTTAGCTTTCGTCGGCACTCTGCTTTCCTTCTTGAGCAACATGTCTTCTCAAGAAAGCATCCTCTTTTGCCCTTTCGGTATTTCCCTGAGCATGTTGTAAATAAGTTTCTTTAATTATAACCGAAGAGTCTTAATCAGAGATAGGTGACAAGGCTCAATGAATATATAAAATGGTCATAAAGAAAGAAAGGGAAAGGTAATACAGGAAGAGGAATCATACCTTTTTGACAGAACAACCCCAAAGAAAAATCTCTTTACTCAACAACAAAAGATTGCATCTAGAATCCAGAGTGATCCATACATATCTGTGCAACAAGAGATCTAAGTGGTCAATTCCAAACGCGTTGTGATCAATTTTGAGATGGACCCTCCACTGAAATCTTAGGGAAACTCTTGTCAAACATGGGGCAGAGGCAGAGCCTAATCAATCAAATTCCCACCATCATTTCTTGAAGCAGGACCCGTCGGCTCGCCTGTGCCCATCATGCCATTCAATTCCCCATTCATTCATTCTTTCTCAATCACTGGCCCATCTTCACTTCCCATGCCTCCAGAGTTCGTGTTCAAATTAATTACTTTCCTATCACTATCAATTTTTTCGTACCTCTCTGTTGCCTTATACCTAACTAATGTTGCCCGGAACAAACCAAACAACGTATGACATTTGGTCGAACACTTGATGTGCGTGCCCAAGGAGATTGAGTGTACCTTTTTTTTTTTTCTGGCGAAGGTTCGGTCCATCACTGTTCACCACTACTTTCTATATGTGTTTTCCCGTCCTACATATGGGTCTCAATTTGATAAAAGCATTTTTGAAGCTGCTTGGGATGGGAAAATTGGACACAGGAATATCCACTCTTGAGGAGAACATAATGAACAATCATGACCTCATAGAATGAGGAATTACTGGTTGATTAAAGCTTATAATTTCAGTCCCAAAAATCTAGAAAAAGGCGAGAGGAATTGGATCAAAGGGTCTAAGAATTTGGGGCATTAATGATAGAGGAGTGAGTGAGGTGTTAGGGTTGGGCTCTAGAAAGCAAGCAAGCAAGCATATTAAATTGGTGTTTGAGGGAAATGTTTGAAATGGAATTAGCACCTGTAAGTGGGGGGCAATCATGGTTTATGTCCCCATGAAAGTTGAGAGAAGCTTGTGATTCACACCTAAGTACAGAGCACAAACAGTGAGTGAAGCTGAAGACTCTTCTGGCAAAACCCCGTACCATTCTTTTTTTTTTTTTTTTTTTTTTTTTTTTTTTTTTGGCTATTCCCTTTTCATGATGAAGCAGAGAGTTCATGGTGATTTCTCTTTACCAACCACCGTCAACTCTAAATGAAAATTCCATGACATCCTTCAGGGACCCAGCAAGCATTATTTCCAACAGCAGATTACGCCAACCTTGTGTTTCTTTCTTTATTTTTTATTTATTTATTTTTAAAAAAAATACAAGATTAATTAAGGGAACTTAAGATAATTATAATAATCAATACTGCATTTGATCCTTAATGTAAAATCTCGTTTAAACTAGGATTGTGATCTCATAGCTAGTAAGAACATGAGGAGTAATAACAATGATGACGATGATAGTGATGATGTTCTAGAAAGAATAAGTGGAAACATGTGAAAGAACTTGGAAGAAATGTTCACAGCTAAAGTTTCATGGGGATTTTTTTAATAATGTAGGAACACCTGTGCAAAACTGAACTCGGGGTTTATAGTTGTGTTTTTAGCTTAAACGAGATTACATGAGCTTCTACCACTAAGCTAAAATGACATACGCAGCAAAGAGATGTAAAAAGGGTAGGAGATTTGTTAGAGGCTGAGTTGACTGTCACTCATATCACCGCCGGAAGCTTGGAGAAGAGAAGAGCCTGCAACTGCAAGTGTTTGGTGGGGTCTACAGTTGGGTCGCATGAGCTTAATCATGCGGTCCGCCGCATGATTGCCGACCACCACCGCCGTCCTACGTGGACTACGCCTGTCCACATTATTGTCTCCTCCCTCCGCCCTTCCAATAAAATCTATCCCGCGCGCGCACCTTTGTAATTTACTATTTTTCATTTATCAATTTATCAGCAATTAATACCATTCTGCCTTTTTCTTTAAAAATAAAAAATAAAAAAATCTCACCCCTATATACATAATGTGTGAACATATATATATATATGTTGCTTTCATCAACCACGTACCTAAATATGTATACTTATTATATCCCTTTTTATGAACAATGCCGTTTTTCATAAATTTCATTCGCATATCGATTACGTACTGCACTTGATGGCCTGGGCAGAAATACAAATGAATTACAATCATGTAAATTTATGTAAGAATATACATATCGATGAGCGTTACAAGGAATTGTATAGGGTACAAAAGTCGTAAATTAATACTAAGATCGATGTATCTAAAATTCTAAGTAAAGCGCTTTTTTGCCCCCTTTGTACAAGTATTTTAAGTGAAAGGTGGAAGCTTCAGAACTTGCAATAGTTGAGAGTGTGGAGGAAGCAGAGAGAAGGAGATGGGTAGGGTTGGCATTTGCAGGTGAAAAGGTAAAATAATGTGAGAAGCAAATGGAAGGAAGGAAGACACGTGCAGCAGGAATATTATGATTCCAAGATTACAAATAATGAGTAATGATTCTGGGTAAAAGTGGGTTAGTTAATTAATTATCTAATTAAGTATAAATACATAGCCACAAACACATACAAACGCCTCATATATATATATATATATCCATCTCACCACTATCGAACTATTTCTATTATTAGAAGTGCAAGAAAAAATTAAGATGATCGATGAGAATCTTTTTGTTTCTTCTCCGTCCCTCTCTCTCTATAAATATACAGCAACTTAACAAAAATCTGCTGAATTTTCCAATAATTAAGGATTACATTGCGTGGTTTTTGTTTGTGAAGAAAGAATAACGAAGAGTATTGATACTGAGATAGATGACATGAAGGAGAGGATTCAAATTAAGAATAAGTCCCCAGAATGATAAAGCCACGGGAACAAGAGTGATAGGGAATTGTATTAAAATGGGGATAAATAAAAGTAAAGGGCTTTAATTAATTTGGCGGAACATAATAATAGCTCATCAAATTTAAAGATGTGGGATCTTGGTGAAGATGGCGTTGGTGGGGCACATGGAAGAAGACATGGACATATATAATAGCCATCGCAATACCTTTTTTGGAAGTCGTCGCTTTATTAAGCCTCTCTAGAAGACTAATATTAGCATAATAATAATATGAGAATGACAAAGAGCAGTAATTATTACAATTTCATTAATTACTACCTTCCTTCCAAGCTAGCTATCTCAACAAATTCTTCCTCTTCCCCATATTCGCCCAAATGGCCCTATCCTTTTTTACAAATCTCCTTCAAATGATCGATCGATCGATCAGGCTCCATTTTTCATTTCAATTTGTTTTTGCTGGGGGTGGTGGGGGATGAGGATGCTTCCTATCCCTTTCAAAATAAGTAAGGTAAGAGATTACTTCTTGGGTTGTGTCATATCAACACTATAAAATACAAAAAGAGTACTACAAAATCAACCAATTTTAGTCTAAGTCGACTAACATTTGATCTGAACAAACAATTGGTGGAAATTGTAATAAACTTAGCTCACTGTTCACCTCCTATTTCATTTTCGTCAAAAAATATGTACATTTCAATGTTTCTCCGTTTGAATGAATTATTTCTATATCTCAGTTAAAGAAAATTAAATCAATCTAATTTCATAAATCTCTTTAAGTCAATGAGAGATAATTCTAGTGTCAAATAGACAAATAATCTCTAGCTATAGAATCTCAGTCCAAAACTTCATTTTTGTAAAACCAAGCTTCCAATCCCTTTAATCAAGGCAAGTACGTGAATGAATATAATGTGGAGGAGGAGAGTATATTGCAGTGGATATGTTCCTCAATATTTTTTAAATAAATAAATAAATAAATAAATAAATATATATATATATATATAGTTCTAAAAAAGGAATAAATAAATAAATTAAAAGATATATAGAGTGTGTGTGTGTGTATTGTTTGTGATGGAAGTAAAGTAGGGCAACATGCTCACCAACCCCTCACTTGCACGTTGCTTGCTGTGTTTCATCTCTCTTTACGTTTTGTCTTCATCATCATTTGCCCCTCTCCTTCTATCTCTGCCCTCCATCTCTCCCTATGTAGTAAGTACACCACTCCCACTTTAACCAAACCATATCTAAATAAAACTAATTCTGAGATTTTTTTTTTAAAAAATAGTTTTGCTTATTAATTATTTGTAACAAAGGTATTTTTACCCATTGAGACTATGATTTGATATGCAATTAAAAATTATTAATATATGAAGCAAAAAAGTATATTGATCCTTATCTTTATTAGAACAAAAGCAAATCTCTTATCTATTTTCTATATATTTTATAAGATTGGAGGTAATATATATAGTGTGCGCGTGTGTGTTGTCACTTTATTTTCATCCATTTTTCCATTCATTTTTGGAATAAAAGACCACCAAGCAAATTAAAAAGGAGTCGACCTTCCTTCTTACATCCTTACATTTGTTCTTCTCTATCATTGTTATATTCCTCTCTTCAATCAATAAATAAAATCAAATATCGCTAACAGGAACGCATGCTGCCCACCGGATCCAAAAAACTACAGAAGAGGAGGCATTAATGGTGGGGGAATTCGAAGCTGCCCTCGATTTTTTTTTTTTTTTTTTTTTTTTTTTTTTTTTTAAAAGAAAGTTTTAAATACATTATAAAACAAAAGAATATAAACAAAAAAAGAAAAAAAATCAAAAAAAAAATTCATGAAATCAAGTGAATATTGATGATATAATAAAGAGGTAATTATTTTACAAACCCGTCATTTAGAAAAGCAAGGCCAAGTACTGTTAGAAAAGTAGCTACATAAATTATAATGAAGGGTGGACACTCAATAAGTTCAAGTACATATATTTTAAAAACAAAAGTATATTACAATAAAAATAAGGGTGAAGGACCAATTTTGCCAACTAACTAACTATTAAGCGGGAGCGGTTTTGCCAAATAACTTTTAATGAGACCAAAAAGGCCAAAAAATAATTGAATTTCTAAAAAAAATACAACACCGTCGAGATCCCACTAACTTCCGTCGCCACGTGGGATTATGAAATGGGTGAAGGACCAATTTTGCCAACTAACTATTAAGCCAGGAGCGGTTTTGCTAAATAACTTTTAATGAGACCAACAAGGCCAAAAAACAATTGAATTTCTAAAAAAAAATACAACACCGTCGAGATCCCACTAACTTCCGTGCGCCACGTGGGATTATGAAATCAGTGGTCCCTTATGTTTTTTGGTCAAAGCCCAGGTGGCTTTTTTGCAATTTTTTTTTAATGAATCCCAATTTTTTATCAAGCATGGACAAAACCAGCTTATGACCTTCAGCTGGGGGCGCCGCGAGAAAAATGTGCAGACCTTCACGCCTTCATCATTTGGGACCTTCTCACCGAGACCTTCGACCCTTGAGAACGAGACCTTCTTCTTCTTCCTCCACGATCGAATAGCCCGAGAATACAAAGCGGAAATTCATGAATATTGGGGTTAAAAGGAAAATCTATTGATTTCTTCTCTCCTGGTTGTGGTGGTTGCAAAGCCCTTCATCCAGAGGTATTTTCATTCTTAATTTGTTCTGATCCATAGATTCATCCCTGTGAGATCTTTTGATTTTCCTTTTAACCCCAATATTCATGAATTTCTGTTTGTATACGGGCTATTCCGACCATGGAGGAAGAAGAAGAAGGTCTCGCTCTCAAGGGTCGAAGGTTTCGGTGAGAAGGTCAGCGATGAAGGCGTGAAGGTCACGCACATTTTTTCTCACGGCGCCCGGTGAAAGGTCATAAGTTGGTTTTGTCCATGCACGATAAAAAATTGGGATTCATTAAAAAAAAAATTTGCAAAAAAGACACCTGGGCATTGACCAAAAAACATAAGGGACAGTTTGGATTTCATAATCACGTGGCGAGGCGGAAGTTAGTGGGATCGACGGTGTTGTATTTTTTTAGAAATTCAATTGTTTTTTGGCCTTTTTGGTCTCATTAAAAGTTATTTGGCAAAACCGCTCCTGACTTAATAGTTAGTTGGCAAAATTGGTCCTTCACCCATTTCATAATCCCACGTGGCAGACAAAAGTTAGTGGGATCTGACGGTGTTGTATTTTTTTTTTAAATTCAATTGTTTTTTTGGCCTTTTTGGTCTCATTAAAAGTTATTTGGCAAAACCGCTCCTGGCTTAATAGTTGGTTGGCAAAATTGGTCCTTCACCCTAAAAATAATTACAATGTCATCATTCTAGGCCTTATTTTTTGGAATTCCATCATAATTGCCTTCTTACCAATGCTATCAAATACATCTTTTTCAATATAAGGCACTAAACAATATTCATCTTCATCTGATTATGAAGTACATTTTTGATGAATTAAGGGTGGACACTTAATTTAAGGGTGAATAATCATTTCAATATGTATTATTATTATTTTTTTAAGAAAAAAAAAAAAAAAAAAACCCAATTCAAGGGGGGCACTTGCCCCCATGTCTTATATGTGGCTCCACCAGTGCTGCCCACCCCATCGCACATATTTATCCGCCTGTCCATAAATAAGAAAGGGAAGAAAAAAAAATATATAAACTATAACTCTATACACACACACACTCTCCATATTCTATTCCCCACGTGCATCCCCAAACAATTATTTTTTATTATGTTATCTCTTCTTCCTCAAGTTATGCAACTGCAAAGATGAAAACCATCACTTTTTGTATTTGTCCAACAAAAGCACTTTTTCTTATCAATATTTTGTTCCTCACTTTTATTTTGAATATTTTATGTTTTTTCTGCGTATTAATTTATTTATTCATATAAATACATTTATATAACAGAAGAAAACTTATTATAATTAGTACATCTTACATTATGAATGGTATACGAAAATAAAATTATATACTGATTTAATAAACTTAACGATAAAAACAACAATCAACTCTTTTTACTCGTTCAATACCCACCGGCTCCGGCCTCCAGGGGAAAAATTACAGGACGGTGATTATAGTTGAAATGTGGTCAATAGATCTTGACAAATAATGGATATTGTAATAAAATTTAAAAAAAATATTATCATTTAAGCAAAAATAAATCGAGGCCTCGTGTGTACGTAACACAACAAACACATACTCTATAATATTAGTTCTCTAGTTTACAGAAATTAAAAATATATATTAGTTAAGTTCGTTAATTATTTGTCGTTATATTGTGCAGAGAATATTTGTTATTCACTTTGAAAATAACCTTCTTTTGATGACGATTAAAGGAGATGAAGATGATTGAGGCTCTATATATATTTAAAAGTTAAAACCATGTGTTTTCAATCCATAAGTTAACACGCTGTCACTACAGAAAAAAATATGCTTTCTTATTTATTAAATTTTTTTATTGAATCTGCATATTAAAACGTGTCTCAATTCTTTTGAAGGCGAGTCAAATAAAAAATAAAAAAAGTTTGCCACTAAGCCAAAGAGTAAATATCAGTGTTAAGATTCATTTTTATCATGTGGAAGTTGTCAAAAAATCTCAATTTTACTCCAAAAGTTTTTAAATCTTAGTAATTTTGTCCTTGGCTATTATTCAAGTTAAGTTTAACTATTAGTTAAATAAATATGATGAGTTAGAAGGTCCACATGTCATCCACGTCATTTTGTTAAAATGCAAATTTCCCCTAAAAGTTTTTACTTGAGTAATGTTGGCCCATAAATTTTTTGGATTCAATATTGTTCTAAAAGTTTCTAAATTATAGTAATGTCGACATGACCACTATAAAGGTTAAGTTTGACTCTGGTAGTAGCATGAATAACATTGAGGAATAAGCTACAGATGGAGGAAGAACTCACGTTTGCTAGAGAGTAATAAATGAAAAGATTTAACTATTGGATTCAAGATACACCAAGCAAGATTACCAAAAATAAGGCCACTGGTAACCTTTCGTTGTTGTACCCCAATAATGTTGAGATAAATATGTAATTTTTTATATTCTCTTCATCGTACAAAATGCTTTCACTTTTTTTATTTTCTCCAATCATTCAGAAGGGGTGCATTTTATTTTTTTATTTTTAAAAATCCATCTTTATAAATCTTGAAAAAAAAAGTGATATGAAGTGGATAATAGATGACTCGTCAAATAAGTATATCTGGCCAACTAATTAAGGTAAACTTAACTTGGATAACAATCAAAGTGAAATTGTCATGATTTGAAAATTTCAGGGGCAACATAACTTTTAAGTAAAAACTTTCTTTAGGACAATTTTACGCTAAATCCAAACAAAAATTACGTTAACCTGAATAATAACCGAAATAAAGTTACTATGATTTGAAAACTTGCAGGTGGTTTTGACAACTTCAAAACTAAAAATGGACCTCAACCACATGATGTATTGAAAATTTAATAGGGAAAATGTAACATCGCAATTTTTAAATTCTAAAACTAAGTAATATTTTAGGAGAGATTAATTTATGGTAATTAAAATTTGCCATATAGCTACTCGGTATTAGAACACGTTTTCTTAAGTAAGAGCTAAAGAAAATATTGTAAGTTATATTTTTAGAAAATATTATATCTTGTTAAATATTAAGGAAATTTTATTTTCTTTATACTTAACGAGATATAATATTTTCTAAAAATATAATTTACAATATTTTCTTTAATTCTTTCTTAAGAAAATGTGTTCTCATGCTAAGTAGCTATATGGTAAATTTTAATTACCATAAATTAATCTCTCCTAAAATATTACTTAGTTTTAGAATTTAAAAATTGGGATGTTACAGAAAATCCCTTTAAGGTTCCAAGAGAGCAAGAAAATGTTAAAAAAGATCCAAAAAAATTTTGATGTAAAAAAGGTCTCATTAACAACTCCTCTAGTAGGATACAATATTGTCAAAATTGAGTTTATACGTAAAAACGGAAGGGATAGTAGAAACGTAAATAGTAGAAACAACACGAAATGTAAAATTTCTACTACTTAAAATCATGATACAATATATATATGTGTGTGTGTGTAAAAAAAAAAATTCACTACTCAAAATTCAATGATCAATTTCACATTTAAGTTATATATCTGGGTGACATTTGTTACTGATTCCCAAATCAATTAGGCCATAATTCATTCAACTTGAGTTATAGAAATTTCATACCAGCTAGTCAAAGAACTGAGAAGAGGAAATACGTGTACTTGTAGATATTGTACGCTTTGGCGCACATGCGGCCACAAAGGAAAAATCTCCACACCCTTATAAGGCTGCTGCTTCGTTTGCCTTCCCAGTCGATGTGGGACTTTACACAATCCACCCCCTTGGAGCCCAGCGTCCTCGCTGGCACAATGACTCGAGCCCGAAGCGGACAATATCCACAAGCGAGCGCCTAGAATGTTACAATACATGAAACTGAAAGAAAGTGAGAAATAAGCACCTTGATGAGAAGACATAACCTCCAGTGTTTCCTTTCCAGTGACAAATGCGGCGGATCCTGACAGGGATTACATAATCAATTGTATTCTGATTTATAGGAATCCCTGATTTGTAGGGATTATGAATAATCTTCATTAATAGTCATTATGAGTCATTACTATTGAAGCTCTCTTATCTTCTATATATATGTAACGTTTGTATATGAAATACAAGACACAACATTCTTTCTTTCAAAAAAAAAAAATAATGGCTCATAATGACTATTAATGAAGATTATTCTAATCCCTACAAATCGGGATTTATAAATCGAATACAATAAATCGAATACTGATTGATTATGTAATCCTTATCGATCAAGCCCGACGGAGGAGAGAGCGCGAAGAGTTCTAGTGACTTAGGTTGGTGAAACTTGTAAGCCTCTCAAGTCTCAAGGGCGACGCAATGATGGTAGTATCAGTCAGTCAAGGACTCAAGGCAACTCCATGATGCTAATTGCTAATTGCCAAAGATGAAAATAGGGTTTTTTTTTTTTTAAAAAAAAAAAATTGTTTTACATAAAAACTTAGGTTATATCGTTTTTACGCGGTGTTTTTATCCATTTTTGTTTAGGACAGTTTTTACTTACGTTTTTATACGTATCACTCCAATAAAAACATAAGATTTTATGTTCTTACATTAGTTTTTGACAACAAAGGTAGAATATTAACAATTTAATCTATGAGTTTTAATAATTCTTTTGAGACATTTTTAACATTAGAATCTTTTCTAAGATTTTTTGACATTTTCTTGACTTTTTGAGAATTAAAAGGATTTTCCCATTTTAATATACAGTGGACCCACATCTCAATAAAATAGGGAGGATGGGGTTGGAAGGTAGGCAATGACGTCAGATGCTTGGGGACAACCCTCATGCCATGCGCAATTCAGCGGTCCTTCCTCTCTTACCCTTTTATCTATTTGTTTATATATAAATTCCTCCCTCCTAACGGAATTTTTCTTTAATTTCTATATGTCTCTCCTGCTGCTTTCTTCTTCTTCTAAACTGACCCATTCCTCATTTTGTCTTCTTCTTCTTCACTGCCCTTTGTCTACTCTTGTTACGCAGGTGAGCTCATTAATTTCTCTCACTCAATTTGCATGCACTACTCCAATATACCTTACCTCTCTTCTCTTCTTCTTCATTCTCACTCACGTATTCATTTTCATCTATGTCTGCGATCTCTTCCTTAATTTCTCTTTTAATTTGCCACTCCTGGCCTGCTGCATAATTCTTGATCTTCCCCATCCCCAACTCACCATTTTTATTTTTGAAGGTTTCTGTATCGAATCCCATTTAATTTAACAAGGTTTTTTCTTCAAAATTTACAATTTCTTCATCATCGCGTTTTAATTTGCTCATTATTTACTGCCGCTGAATAGTTTGTCTGCATCTCTTTTAAGTCATCCACCTGCAGAGTCCAATAATATTAAGTCTTGCTTATTGATCATATTATCTTCTTTTTCCGTCTATGGAACCCAATAATATGAACTGCAGGTTTCAAACTCGCTTGTGTATGGAAAATCGAGATGTTTTTTGTCCGTTTCTGTTTGTTTATGCTTGTTGTCCCCAGAACCTCCATTTTGCTTTCCTCACCTAATCATGGGTGTGCGGAAGACAAAAAAAAATGGTGAGAGAAACCGAAAAAACTGGATGGACATATATGGAGGGTCTCTCATGCATAAAAGTCGTGAATTTGGGGAGTGAGCTTAATCTCATAGTCCATCAAGGAAAAGGGGTCAGAAAACTGCAATGGAAATTCTCGACAAAGAGACAAAAGAGTCAGAGAGCCCCCCCAAGACACACACACACTCTCCTTTTTATCCTTTTTCCATGGCAGGCCTTCCTGCAATTGAACCCTCCCTTTTCCTTTTGTCTCTCAACCAAGGCGTGCCATTCTGTGATAACGTCACCATTACCTTCTCTTTCTTGTTCCCATCTTCCCATAACATCCAGTTTTATTCCTTTCCATTCTCATTTTAACATCCCATTTCCATTCTCTACTGTTGTTTGTATTGTTTTTGTTTTCGCGTCTTTAATTTTGTCTGTCTCCTATTTGTTTATATATATTAGTTTCATTATTCACTTAACATGTGTAAACTCATAATAATTGCGCGGATATATATTATTTGTTTATAGAATTGGAATGGAGAGTGAGAACCCCGTTCTCGATGAATCATTCCAACCATTCATCAACACAAGACAGCATCATTATACAGCACAAACCTCTAGTTCCCGTTTATACTTTCCTACAGTTTTCCTCCTCCACGACACACTACTTGCCCTTAAACTAAACTCTCTCTCTCTCTCTCTCGGTTTTTTGAACAAAACCAAACTCTCATGATTTGGTCTCTCTCCCTTTCCCATCTCTCTCTAGCTTTTAACCCCGGCAAAAATCATTGTTTCTGAAATTATGGGGTTTGTTTTATAACACGCGCTCATTTTTATTTCATTTCGGGGGAATTCCATTTGGTGAGTGTCGCTCACCACCAAATCAGCTTATCATTATCTCTGATAACACTGGTCACCTTTTCACCAAAAAATTAAAGCCCCTATTTTTTTATTTTTACATTTCCTTTTGTATATATATGCCTTTTTAAGAAAACTTAAGTACATGTTCTATACGATTAAGATCTCAAATCAATAAAATTAATTTATAATTCTTTTTATTTCTGATATATGGTAAGAATAAATAATAGTTTTTTTTTCCCAATCTATAGCTTTATGGAATTCAGGTCACTGTTAACGTGGGTTCACTTGTGTGATACACACATAATAAGGGTTGTGGTCGTTTAGAATTTAAACATGATGATGAAAGCAGTCAAGTAGCTAGAGTGTGTGGGGTGGAGGGTATATATTAATGAATGAAGGTGGTGAATTTGATGCAGCAGAAGCAGTTTGGGCATGATGGAAGCGATGGAGTCATGTGTCCCACCGGGCTTTAGGTTCCACCCAACTGATGAAGAGCTCGTTGGTTATTATCTCAGGAAGAAAGTCGCTTCTCAGAAGATAGATCTTGACGTCATCAGAGAGATCGATCTATATCGCATTGAACCATGGGATCTCCAAGGTACACCACCTCACATCATATATATGTACTCATTAGGGTTTTCTTTATATATATTTCAAGATCCCTTATAGTTAATTTGTACGTTAATTATTGTGTCTTTTCCCTCTAATTCATGGAGCTGACGCTAATTGTGGTGTGTGTGATATACAGAAAGATGTAGGATCGGGTATGAGGAACAAAACGAATGGTATTTCTTCAGCCACAAAGATAAGAAGTATCCGACGGGGACGAGGACCAACAGAGCCACCGTGGCTGGGTTCTGGAAGGCGACAGGAAGAGACAAGGCAGTGTACGACAAGACAAAGCTCATAGGAATGAGGAAGACCCTTGTTTTCTACAAAGGAAGAGCCCCTAATGGCCAGAAAACTGACTGGATCATGCATGAGTATAGGCTTGAATCTGATGAAAATGCACCCCCTCAGGCAAGTATATATATTAATTAATTTACATATATAAGCTCCTTATATTAATTTTCCACTTTTATTTTTGCTAAGTTTCTCTACCTCCATTGTGAAATGTTGATATATTTTATAACAAAATAGCTTGAGAGGAGCTAAGTTAAGCTAGTAAAACGGTCTCATCCTATAAGGAGAAGAATACAAGATTAAAAAAAAAAAAAAAAAAAAACAGCCTGAGAGGAAATCTCTCGCAAAAATTAAATCTCAGACTTTCACTGTAGAGCTCTAGTTTTCGGTGGAGTACGTACAGTAACTATTTTGGAGGGGATTAACTATTTTTTGTAGTTTTGTGTTAGAAAATTATTGGCAGGGCCTTACCGTTCCACTTGATGCAAATGGAGTTTGATTGGTCTGTTCAATACTTACTTTATAATTATAGCTTATAACAAAACAACTTTTTTTTTTTCCTTTATTCTTCATTGGCCACTAAGGTCTGAATATTCACACACCAAGGGGGTATGTACCTCTTGTTTTCTGATCACAACATAACTTTCACCAACATTAAGTCAAAAGTCGTTTACTTTCAACTTTCAACAGCAGAATAATTGGTTTGCTTTAGTTCCGTTCCGTTCCTTCTCTTTTGTAGACTTTCCTTCCATACGTAAACAAACATCTATATAAGTAAATTAATCGTCATGTTGGCTCCTTTTTTCTACAGCTACTAACGGATCTTTGACCTTTGTTTTGTCCTGTATTAATTTCTCCACGTCCATTCGAAACATTTAGACCTTTAGTCCTTAATTATTAAAGTGTTCTTAATTAAAAAAATTAAATTTCAACAATACTTATCTTTCTTTTTTAACTATATATATATATATATATATATTAATGGATTAACTTTTTGGTTTCTACCTTTGACTACATCCTACTGCTATTACTTCTCCTGGCCAAACATGTTGAAAAGTCTCAAAAGCTAAAAATATATGTCCAAGAATCAACCAAAAAAAAAAAAATTTAAATTTTTTTCTCAACTTAATTCTAATTAAATTGTGGTTGAATATGTGCAGGAAGAAGGATGGGTTGTATGCAGAGCCTTCAAGAAAAAAAGCAATGGCCAGACGAAGACAATAGAAGGATGGGATTCAGGTTATTTTTATGAGGAGACAAGTGGAATGGACTACGTAGCAAGGCAGGCTCATCATCATCAGAGTTTCATAGCTCCAAGTCTTTTGTGTAAGAAGGAGATAGAAGCAGATCATAATAACATGAGCTTCATGCACTCATCATCAGATCAGTTCGTACAGCTTCCTCAGCTAGAAAGTCCATCTCTGCCATTAATAAAGGGGCCAAGCTCAGCACTAGCGTCTTTAATATCGCACAATAATAATAACAAGAACTTATTAGGAGAAGATGACCAAAACAACAGGCTGGTCAACAACAACAACAACACCAAAAGGGTGACTACTGATTGGAGGGCTCTTGACAAATTTGTGGCATCTCAATTGAGTCAAGAAGAAGAGAGGCATGATGAGAGTAGTGATAATCATGGAGTGTCAGGCTTTGAAACGCAGGAGGCATTGCTGCTATTGCAGAGTGGTAGCGATGAAGCAGGCCACAAGTTCATGAACCCATTTTTAAATGGAAGCTCTGACTGTGACATTGGGATATGCGTGTTTGATAAATGAAGATTTTAAGAAGGGGATGGAAGAGAAAGGAGGAGAGGTGTTTTTATTGGGACGCCGCACGTAGTATTTCTCTATATAAAAATGTTTATTAATTTGATGTGAGAGTGCCTGAGACATATATTTTTGTGAAAATATTCTCCTTTGAATTGGTGAGATGCATGTCCCCAAGGTGATGACTCTAGAATCTAGATATAGTTTCTTTGATATTTAAATTATATCACAAAAGGAGCACTCTGGCAGATTATAGATTAGGAGTCTCTCATGCCTAAGATCAGTTAAGATGCGATAATACGGCTGTAGAGAGAATAATCCAGCGTGCTCTTTTTTCCTGTTATGGCTTATCGCCTGTATCCCTTCAATTTCATGTGCTCTTTTCTTTATGTCGTGAAATTCTACTGAATTTTTTTCCTCTACTATATTCCTATCCTGACAGTGGTGAACCTTTTCTTTCTCAATAGGGTTTACAATTTAGATGCCCTAAGACAGTTTCGCTCTCAAGCACGCACGTATATATATGTACTTATGCATATAAAGTACGGCACTAAACATAAGTACCGCATGCATTATGTTTTTATTGGAGGCTACCGTATGTATCATATTAAAGGGAATACTGTTCAAAATGGCATTCATGGAGTTAAATGGACGAGTGAACGTGTAACGGAAACAGATAGCATTACATAAAGTCGAGCTAGCTAGGCCGTGTTCTCGCACTCCCTCCCGTTAATAAACAAGATGAAGTGTGATTCTTACAAGAGATAACGAATGCTTTTCTGTGGCCAAAACAACGCATAAAACATATATTGGAAAAGATGTTTCCATCTAAATATTTATTTACGTAATTTGAGTGTTTTCCTTCATGAAGATCTTAAGGCATCAATTTATGTAGTTGGCGCTTGAACTAGTTAATTTGCTAGGCCAAAACAGTATCATGTCTAATCAGTGCTCCCTCTGTAGCACCAACTAACTAATCATACAAACCAATAAAAACAGTTAAAGTTAATAAAGTTGTCCCAGAAAATTTTCAATATTACCCTTACTAATTGTACTAAACTTTAATATTATATTAATTATTACTCTCACCCACTATCCTTATTAATTATAAGCATATATGGGAAAAATAATAATTAATGCTTCTTAGGAACAAACAAGTGCCTTATAAAAAGAATAAAATAAACTTACTAATTGATGTCTTATAATAAGGATTAGAAGAAGTAATTAGTAAGCCTCCCTAAGTATGAGTAATTATATAAAGTAATTGTACCAAAATTGCTGCTTTTTCAATATAAGGTAAGTTTGTTAAATGAGTTTTGACTTACATAAACGTATTTTTCTAACATCAATTCAAATAGGCCCTTAATCAATTCCTCTAGAGTGCATGCAACTGATGAACGACCACGCAGGTGGTCAGAATAACCAGTCACTGATATATGCGCACACAGCCATAACATATATTTTGATATTTCTTTGAGCAGAAATGCCATTGCATGCCCTGGCCAATAAGCATATAATATATATATTTATGCTGTTCCCAACAACGCATGCAATAATTTATTTAATTACTTATTATCCCGTATTAGGGGGGGACAGACAAGCCAGTTGATAAAGGACAAGTGTACAACAATCTAAACAAATTAATTACTTTAAGATTTTTAAACTTCATGTTGCTAGTTGATTAACTTACCGGCATATTGATATTTAGAACACAATTAAAACTGTCTCGCAGTCATACTGCTCGATCTTTTGAATGACTTTAAGATAAATGATTGTGTAAGAGGAGTTTTTGTGACCTTTTGTCCCCATAAAGAACCAGTCAGTATTGAGTTGATCTTTTCAAACTTCAAAAATGGATAACTCATTATAAGATGAACATTATGAGCACTCAAGCTAAAGAAATATAACAGAGACCCCAGATATGACCAATTCTCAGTTGACAAGGGTAAACTATTATATATGTCCAAATTCTCATAGAGCCGAGCACTTGCTGGAGAAGATAATAATATAATAAGCAGTAAAAAAATTAGTAGAAGTACGTATGCAAAGGATAAAAGGGTTGAAAAGGTGAAGAACGATACTGATGATGTAGAAAAATTAAAGCGTACGTGTATATTAGTTGAAATATTTTAAAATGAAGAGACGTGTTTTTTTGTAAAGTCATATTCTTATAAATTAAAGAATTTATGTGAAGAGTTGTCTAGAGAGTTATAACACTAAAGGTCACCAATGTCATATATCTTTAGTTCCTAAAGACACTCGTGAAAAGTTATAACCAGAGTTGTCCAGGTAACCACCACTTAATAAAAAGTTGTGTTGTGTTTATAAGAAAACTCTACATAATATAAAGGTATAATTCTTTATATATCTATTAATTAATCAAAATGTGAGATTTATTAATCTTACAACTTTTTATTACTTTTAATCGAGGTGTTGCTTCAAGAAGGCACAACCTCATAGCATATGAATATTTATCACCACCAGTCTATTCACATATAAAAAACCATATAACAACAACAAGAAATCAAACTAATTATCTCTGTCTTTAAATAAACATAAAGATAAATTCAAATTATCACTTTGTAAAAGTCATTATTGTCTTGACTTGAGTATTGAGAGTGCGCAATCTATATTCGAGGGTCTTCATTGTATCTTACAAAAAAGTCCTCCGTCAATCCAAATTGCACCGTTTGAGATAGATATATAGAGGTAAATTAAGCTTAAAGAAAATAGTTGTCGAGACATTATGCACTAATTTCTTTTTAATATCTTCTCCTTGTACTTGTATTCAGCTCCTCCAACACATTTATATATATATATATATATATAGCACCACTCAAATTCTGAAGCAAGAATATATAGGGAAGTGCATGAACATTGGAAGATAAGAAAGTCAATGTGGGTTATGGTTGGTGGGTCCGTGGGCTGTCTAGCATGCGTCGTCGTGCACCTTGGCTTGTGTTGAGCATGCTTTGTCTTATGGCGCAAAAGTTGACCCCCTCCTCCACACATTCCTTTCTTCTCCTTTCTTTTTAGCTTCCAAAAGCTCTTTTCTTTATCATCAATTAAGATTCTCCCTAGCTACACAGCCTCTCATCTCTTATCCTTTTACCTTCAACCTAGCTACTTTTTACAAAGTTCCCTAGTAACACACTATACAAAACATATACATGCATGCTGTCGAAATTTACCCACACATTTGTTTGGTTTCTTAATGTATGCTTGTGTCAAAGGGATATTCTTTAATTTGATTTCGAATAAACACACACATATGTTTTCTTTTATATTTTTTGTCGTCTCAAAGAGATTCATATTCGTCGGAGGGCTTTGATACGTAGCTGCTAAGTGTGGACCTATACCCAATGTCCAGTGTTAACACCCAATTGGCCTCATCAATCAGCTTATTCCAAGATTTACGAGTTACTTCATTTTTGTTTGCTTTCTATGATTTGATCGAGGGAAAATATAGTATAAACTGTGACTTGTGTTTCTTTCTTCCGAGTAGACTTCGAATGGATTTATCGTTTCTTTGCATAATGCCAATATATTTAGCTGCTAGCTAGCTAGGTGAACCAAAAGGTCCACTAAACATCCAACTGGCCCCACAATAATTGGTTCACTCCAACATTTCATTTGTGTGACCTGTCAAGTTCCTGACAACTCGTCAAAAGAGGCCAAAGAATTGGTAGATATTTTTTGGGTTAAGGTGCATTTTTGCCCTTAAAGTATGCGTTCGGGAAGCAATTTTTTTTAAAAAGTTTTCGGCGTAGCGATGTTGCTCTAAAGTTTCAAAATGGATGTTGTTCTCCGTTAAAAACCCTAACGTTGACCGTTAGTTAACCGTTAGGGTTTTTTACGGGGCAACATCGCTTCCGTTTTTGAAACTTTGGGCAAAATTGCTACTTTTTTTAGAAGCGATATGTTGCCGAAGTTTCAAAACGAGACGAATGTTGCCCCTCCGTTAAAAACCCTAATATTAAGTTAGTTGGCCGTTAGGGTTTTTAACGAGGTAACATCGCTTTTTTGAAACTTCAAAAAGAACATCTACTGCCAAACTTCGGGGCAAAATCGCTTCCCGGCCAAGATACTTTAAGGCAAAAAATCACCTTAACCCATATTTTTTTATAACTTGCACCTCTGCTTTAGTTTTACGTTCGCTGCTGTGTTGATAGGAATTGGAATCATGTCAAATCAGTTTGCCATTACCATTGCTATTAAAAGTTCAACTTTTCGTAAGATCAAATGTTCCGTTCGAAATATTTAATAAGAAAGGCTCATTTTTTTATAATTATAATAATCATATATATTTAGTTAGTGAAAAAGATAAAGTATTGAATTGAAGGGTAAAACGACTCACATGCACGTCAGAAAGATAAGCTTTTTTTGCAGCATCCCCTCACTGTCAAATTGGGTGAAGATGAAACTCTCTAGTCTAAACTCTAAACCTTCGTATGTTTGGTATAAAATGCATGCTCTTCCTCATCCCAAATATTAGGGTACAATTATGGTCCGTTTGGTGAGAAATGGGAAAGATAGAAAAAGGGAATGAAAATAAGAAAACTCTTTGACAAACATGAATAACTCTTTATGGTCTAAGAAAGTCACTTTGTCATTTACCAATTAAAATAAGAATATATTTCCTTGCATGCCTGATCTTCGTTCGCTTTAAAATAAGAATATCTTTGGAGGAAGTCCAAGATATAGATCACTCAAGCCTGCATGCTCCGGATAAGATGTACAAGTAGGACACGGAATAAAAGTTTGGGTATGTGGGTGCTTACCTTTGAGCACTCAAGGGGTGATTTGTGATTGTCAGAATCATATTAGCAAGTTAAAATACAGCTTTCAATTCTCAAAGCAAAAGAGTTATCTTCCTCCAAACACTTAGGCCGGTTTAATTGTCATTGTCACTGTCTGAGTAGCCCCAAGCGACGACAGAAACATCAACCACCAATGATTTTGTACCATATTTTTCACTAACAATGATTGATTGCTACATTTTGATGGGCCTGATGTTGGTTTTGGTGTGCATTAGCTCTCTCTATATATGAATGATTGCTTATCCTACTAATTGGACTTTTTTCCCCACACTAAAGTGATGACATTTTGTGTCCGACACTGTGCGCCTAAAAGGGGTTCAAAATTACCATTGGAAAGTAAGTGGGAAATGCTATTGCCAGCACTTGGTGTAAGGCTATTCGTACGCTAAAATTCACATGGGGTTCATGTTATAATGAAGCCATTAAGGGCTCATCAAGGCTGAAAAAAGGCAAGTTAATGAAGGAGATGAATGATCAAACACAGGGTACACGTGGCAGAGACTAAGTGTTGGCTTTACAGTAACCATCTCTGTCGAATGACCCATCGGGTGTTCGACCAATCACTTTGGATGAAATGAGTGGAGATGGAAAATGGAAGGGCATGAAATGAATTAGTGTAATGGTTGACGCCAAAAAAGTTACCTTTGTGGATAACAATGATACCCACGGTGGCACGCACCATGCAATTTTCAATCTCATGAGCCCTCCCTCATGCAAATAAAGATAAGTGCTCTCTCTCTCACACACACACACACACGACACACAAATGAAATGAAAGAAAGCTTAACGAAATTAATCTTGATTAGAGCCCAGAACAGGAATTAAGAAAGTGATGCCATGTTTCTAACTTCTTTTCTTCTTTCTTTTTTTTTTTTGTTTTTGGAAGAACATGTATCATTATATTGGATGTAATTTTATTTAAGGCATGTCAGATACTAATTGTGGGTATATCTCCCAACGGGATTCAAACCCGCTGGGGCGAAACACTTGAGTTTACTTGTAATTTTCTCTGTCTTCAATCCCTAGCTGAAGCCATGTTTCAGGTCAGAAGAGGCCTAATCAGCGACGTGCAAGGGCTTTAAATTAAACAAACAAGTAGCCATAGCGTTAGCGGGGGGGAAAAAAACAGAAATCCGTGGGAATAGGCGCAAAGGCCCAATGGTTCGACTTGGACCAAATATGGCCATGATAGTTGGTGCCATAATGGGCTATCTTGTGAAGGAAGAACTCAACAGAACACGCGAATTTCAGGCCCACCTGCTGTGTTCCTCATCGCTCCGTCAGTCATCACATGTCTTAATTTGATAGCGTCTAATGTTTATGTTTTTTCATTTTGAGAAAATAGTGACACAAACCGATCGAAAAAAGAAAGAAAGCTAGCTATCCATTATGCCCACGTAACGTCCATTACGGCCTCAACCCCATGGCTAGTGTGTGTTTCCCTGTGTGTTGAAGAAAAAAAATAATAGGATTGAGTTTTTTCACCTTTTTTATCATTCTTGTATCAAAAAAGAAAAAGAAAAAACATAATAGGGTTGAGTTTTTTAATCTTTTTTATCATATCCGTTCAATTAATTTAAAAAGTAGCATTATTTATTTTAACTTTTTTTTCTCATATTTCCAATTAATGGCCTAGATAAGGCTAATGAGAGATATGGAAAAAAAAAAAAAAAAAACAAGGAGCGAATGATCTTCCGAAAATAGTGAAAATAGTAATGTAGCCGATTGGGTTACTTAATGATGGTGCTCGGGGATTTCAAAGGCTAGCATCTCTCATTCGTAGCAATGTTTTCCAAAGATTGATAACAGTATTACATCCGAATCCGATGATTGAATCTGGTGAGGAGATAATGTCCTGGAATGCAACTAATGATGGGGTCTTCACGATCAAGAGTGCCTATTTTTTGTTGGAAGCAAACATGCCTAATACATGTAGTCCTGTGTACAAAGCGATATGGAATTGGAAGGGTGCGGAACGCACAAGAGTTTTCATGTGGATATCTTTCAATAACAGACTTCCTACGAATGATTGGAGGAGTAAATGGTCCACCAATTCCCCGGTTTGTTCTTACTGTGATGCGGGAATAGAAGATGTGATGCATATACTCAGAGATCCTTTTTTTGCGAAGCAATTATGGCTGCAACTTGTCCATACCAGGTATCATTCACAGTTTTTCGCTGCTTCCCTGCGTGAATGGTTTGCTTTTAATCTCAAAAGAGATCTGGGTGTCTTGTCT
This sequence comes from Acacia acuminata, assembly GCA_019022655.1. NCBI lineage: Eukaryota > Viridiplantae > Streptophyta > Magnoliopsida > Fabales > Fabaceae > Acacia > Acacia acuminata. The sequence goes on from JAFJYI010000002.1 coordinate 11,907,400, forward strand.
AATGGAAATTGGGATCTTATTTGGGGGTGACCATTTGGAAACTATGGAATTGCCGCAAATAAGGCTATTTTTTATACTGATTTCACAAAACCCACTGCGGTTATTACGCAGACCTGGAAACTCTTTGTACAGAGTTGGGATTCCTCTTTCGTTATCTCTAATGAACCAGAAAGACATTTAGCTTGGTTACCTCAACCTGTAGGTTGGGTTAAGCTAAATGTAGGTGGAGCTATGACTGCTAATATTTCATAAAGGCAGGTTGTCGAGGTGCTACTAGGGATGAGCAGGGTAATTGAATTTCTGGTTTTTCACACAAACTTGGCAGCTGTAGTGCTCTCGAAGCAGTGGAGTGGGCTGTTTTTAAAGGATTAAGAATGACATAGGAATTGGGGGCTTTTTGACCAATTTGGCCCTAATTAAATAATTAATTACTGAAATGTCCATGTCTGAAAACATATCACCAATATGCCCCTGTGTTAGTCGATTACACGTAATCGACTAAACTGCGGGGCCTTATTTTTTTAAAAAAATTTGCCCGCGATGTAATCGACTAAACAATGGTACTTAGTCAATTACATCGTGTCAAATGGGTTTTTTTAAAACCCCCATTCGCGGCAACCGAACCCTAATACTCGATTAAACTTCCTCAAACCTCTCCCCCCTGATTTTTTTCGCCAAAACCTTGCTGAATCCATTGGTGGTTGGGTGGAGTTGGAGGTGGCGATGGATGTTGATTCTGTTGCGTGCGTACGCATGGATAAATCCATTTCAACTGCTTAATTATATTGATGAGCTATTCTATAAGTGCACGTTTTTTTTTTTTTTTTTTTTTTGTAAGAGAATTTTTTAATAAGTAGACGAATTCTATATACATGAGCTTGGTTGCTGCAAAGATATGAGCATAATTTTTCAGAATCTTATGCAGAGAAAAATTCTTATTTTGTTCTCATTATGCATTTACATCGTTAATTTTGGACTGTTACGTTAGATTTAATTAATTTAATTTTTATATTTAAAATAAATGTTTATTTTAATATGCATAAAGTTTAAAATAAAGATAATTTTATAACTATTACTTCTCATAAATATAAATTTATAATTTAAAAATCATAAATTAAAATTTTTAAATTTGGATCGTTGATATTAAATTTAAATAATTTTTTTGGTCAATTTAAATTTAAATAATTAAGATCTTACCGAATGATGAGAAATTTGGCGTGAATGCAAACCATAGTGTAACTTAAAAACAAATGACCGTTAAAAGCAGAAATTATATAACCTGTTTTGGGTGAAAAATAATTTTTTTAAGGTGAGAGTTTAATAATTTTTAATATACACACACATTGATATAATAATAAATATTATATGATATAATAATACATTATATGCTATATATTAAATATTATATGATATTGTTGGAAGTACGATACAATCAAGGGCATATATGCTTTTATCATGATTTCGGTAGTTAGAAAGATTTTAGGATCTGATTAGAAGATTATGGAAATTTAAATTTCATGATTATTATTTTGTATGATTTTGGTTGTAATCCATAGATATTTGAGCACTCTAATTTCTTCAAAGTAACAGCCTTGGAGGCACGACGCCGATTAAGGCCAAGAGTGCATCGCCGGCAAAAGGACGAGCCGACCGGTGCACACCGGGAGGACCGACCGCCCAGTCCAAGGTCCAACTACGAGCTTTTTAACTGCAACAACTTAAATATACGCTATTGGAGCTGGAATTACCGCGATCTAGAAGTATAAAATTAAGATTTTTTCAATATTATAAGAAAAATGAATTTAAATTTGATATATATTATATATATATACATATAGGGCAAATGATTTGTCCAGTGACTGGACCTAAGAGTTTTTCCTGTGAACCAAAACTACATCGTTTAGTTTAGTGAAGGCGCACACACTTTTTTTGTTTGGAATGAAAAAAAAAACAAAAAACCATTTGCAAGCGTGCGACACCCACGCTAATTCAATCCCACAAATCGATTAATTCAAATCGCACTTATTCTACAATTGTTCTACAATCGGAAATAGCCATAATGGTTTATTCCGCACTTGTGATCCTTATTTTTGTTTGGAATGAAAAAAAAACAAAAAACCATTTGCAAGCGCACGACACCCACGCTAATTCAATCCTACAAATCAAATTAATTCAAATCGCACTTATTCTGCAACTGTGCTGCAATCGGAAATAGCCATAATGGTTTATTCTGCACTTGTGATCCTTATTGATAACTATTTGATTTTAAATTGCAGAACTATCTATATGATTTGGTTCATTCGCTCGTTACCAATGCATTAGCGATTTGATTTCTAAATTTAGATATAAGGTTTTAATTCACGCTGGAAGTAATTCTTTCCAGATCTGTAATTTCTGATTGATTCTCACAACTAATGCTCGATCGCAATTTCCGAGAATCAATCTGAAAAGCACGCAACACAGAATTATTATTATTTTTTTAATCTATGGCGCACCCTCACTAAACCAAATGATGTAGTTTTGGTTCACAGGAGAAACTCTTAGGTCCAGTCACTGGACAAATGATTTACCCTACATATATATATATATATATATATATATTATTAACTATATGGACACTTGGATAATAAACGTCACATTGTCATGAACTACCCATTATCCATTTCCCCATTTGACCAGTCCCCACTTGGAGTTTGAACATCAAAATTATGTTATGATGACACCTGTCTAAATTTAGGTTTTTTTGTGTGAATTATGATTATTGAATTTTGAAGATTCATATTTTAGAATTTAGAATGATAAATTTAGGTGGATACTTAATGCTTATATATGTTTTTCTCAAAAAAAAAAAAAAAAACTTGTCAAATGTAAATGGGTTACCCAAAACTCAGTTAACCCACCCATTTATATGCTAGCCTATTTAACATGGGTTTAAATGGATTCATGTACGGGTATGGGCTAACCCACACCCATTTAAAGTTAAATGGGCGGGCTATGAGTTTAGATATGGGCTATCCAACCTGCCCATTACTCTACCTTATCTCACAGTAGTTCCACATATTCTCACGCCGTATTGCTTGTTATGAATATACAAAAGTAATACTTTTTTATAATTTATTAACAATGTGATTTATAAATAGTACTTCCTCTAGTCCAAATTATAAAACCAAGTTAACTTTTTTGGAGAGATTAAGAAAGTTAATTAAATTATTTTAAAGTATTTTTTTTTTCTTTAAACTAATTAGTTTGGCTAATAAACTAATATATAATCTAAGAATATGATATATGATACGATTAAATAACTTATTTAATTTCTTTAAAAAAATTTAATCAGTCTTATAATTAGAATCGGAGGGAGGAAATATGACTGGATTGTAAATATAATATAAAATAAATATTGGAAGTTTAGATGGATAGATAAAGAATCTTTTTAAATACATGATATTTTAAAGATTTTGTTTTTAAAAAAGATTGATTAATCGGGTCGAAACCGGAGTCTCGCGGTCCTCTCTAACCGAGCCTAATATCTATAAATATATACGAACATGTGAAAGAAAGGGTCAATTTAATTATCTCTTCCCTGAAGCTTCGCGTCTAGCTGTGTTTCTGGAGATCGAGGAATTTTAAAACCCTAACCTGGTAATCATTTTATATCTTTAATCTATCGTTTGCCGTATTTCTTGTTATCCTTCAATATTCCCCTGCACCTTTGCGTTCTTTAATTGATTTGTAATTTCAGCTTCATCTCGCGTAAATCAACATGGCTCGTACGAAGCAAACCGCTCGCAAATCTACCGGGGGAAAGGCTCCTCGGAAGCAACTCGCCACCAAGGTCTTTCTTTTTTCTTTGTGTAGCTTTTCCTTGCATGGAATTGTTCATTTATCATGTAGTATACATCTTTATTGGCTTTTAGTTTCTTTTGATGTGCTGTTTACATAATGCGCGATAAATTTTTGGTTCCTATTTATTGCTTGTTTCTTTTTCTTTTATTCGTTTGATATTTTGAGTAGTTTTCCTCATCATATCTTTGAGAACGAGACTGGAAAAAATCTTTCCGTCTGATGTTCGTCTTGTTATTTTCTTTATTATTTTAATTATTAAATTTAATGTTTTTCAAATTTCAAATTTTTGAGGTGTCGTTTGAAGCTTAATCTTGATTTGATATTTTCTGTGTATGTGTGATAAAAGGGGACGCATGTGAAACTTGCTTCTCTTATTCGAAAAGAAACTTGCTTCTTGAATTTGTCTTTTTCAGTTTTCTTTTTTTTAGAAGGCATAAATATTTGTTTGAGATACATATAGCCTTAAAATTGAAGTTAGATATATTCTGTGGAAGATATTGATTATAATCTGTATGGATATGGTTGTTTTGATTGTAGTTGCATCATGCATGTTGTCTAGCATTCTCAGCACGACAGGATGTTTAAACGACTATAGAATGAAGTGCGTATAATTGTTTCAAACTGGCAATTGTTTTTTTTTTTTTGTCAGACTAGCAATTGATTCTGAAAATATATGTATTTTGTCAACAAAATTGTTTTGTTAAGGATGCGCCCCATACCTTAAAAGAAAGTTGGGTTCCCACTACCGCTGTAAGAATGTAATAATCTTATAATTGTGTAATTTATGAGTATCCTTATCACCACTGTTTGAGCTGAATCCTATACTGCGCTAATGAGTTCTTCTCACTTAAACTTTTGCTTTAAAGAAGACATATTTTAGTTATTATGCACATGTCTAGTGTACATTGTATGAGGTCGAAGTTTATATTCTGCTTATTGGTTATGCAGGCTGCAAGGAAGTCTGCTCCAACCACGGGTGGAGTGAAGAAGCCCCATAGATATCGCCCAGGAACTGTTGCTCTTCGGTAAGGATGTGTTATTATTTTACCTAAGCTGAATATATTCTGGAACCTTTTCTTTTTTTTGTTTTCAACTGGAATCAAACTTGTTTAATCTATGGATCAGTGAGATTCGTAAGTATCAGAAAAGCACTGAGCTCTTGATCAGGAAGCTTCCCTTCCAACGTCTTGTTCGTGAAATTGCCCAGGACTTTAAGGTAATCAATCCTTTTCAACATCTTGTGTCCAGTCAACTGTATCATTCATTGAAATTATTTGAAGGGAATAACTCTGATTATTCTTTTTTCTCTTGGCTCTCCAGACTGATTTGAGGTTCCAGAGCCACGCTGTTCTTGCTCTTCAGGAAGCTGCAGAGGCCTATCTTGTTGGATTGTTTGAGGATACTAATCTCTGCGCTATTCATGCTAAGCGGGTGACCATTATGCCTAAGGACATCCAGCTTGCTAGGCGTATTCGTGGTGAAAGGGCTTAGTCATTGTCCGTGTTTGTTCATGGTTGTGTCCTGCACTAGTAGCATGTGTCATTTCGATTTGGAATTGTGAACTCCTTTATAATCTTGGTCTTTACAAAGCTATGTCAATTATGAAATTTTAATATTGTGTATTATCGTCTGCACCCTACTGTTTTCCGAGTATTATAATTCCAGTGTTGCACCGTTTATTCTTCTTTTTCGTTGTTTTTTTTTTCCCACCTTTAATCAATATTCTAGACTAGATTTGCATGTTCACGTTCCTGTGTTACAAATGGCGTTTGAACGGAATGTAAAATACAAAGAACTTTAGTTCTATGCTTTTAAAAAACTTGATAATGCCTGTTTAGTCCTTTTCTTTGGATCCGTGACTGAGATCATGAGTTCTTAATAAGCAATATCTTATAGGAAATATGCCTTCTTCGAACGATAATCTTTCATAAGGTCTAACCTTGTTACGAAGCAATCTCTCTGAAACTAATAAAAAGGTCACAACGACATTGTGTTTTGGGGTTTAATACAGAATGTAAAATGGGAGAAGATCTATCCAATGGGCTTCAGGGATTGTTCTGCAGTGATACCTGAGTATTATTAAGACGTGTAAGCATGGGCAGGCCATTGCTGTTCAGTTTGTGTGTGTTATGGTTCCTGCGCAGCAAGAATGCTTGTGGCTAAGGTTCTTAATATTTTGCGCGGTGGAATTGGTGGGTAGTGATGGCGTTTGCTTTGGCAAAATACAAGCCTAAAATGTGTATTAGGCAAGTGATTCCTGGCGCGTCAAGAGAATATGATCAGGGGACCAACGACTCATTTCTCAGCTGTAATTTGGTTTGGATCAAGCCTCCTTCTTTTGTTGATCCCTTTTCATTTTTTATAGGTGAGAGGGCAGAGCCCTAAACTAGATGGGGATTAGGTCCCAAACACTCGGTGTCTACTAAGCTCCTCAAATGAGCAGGACAAGCATTCATGCAAGAAGTCCTTGATTATAAACAAACTCGTTTCGATCATGTGAAATAAAAATAAACTGCACCCACGGAAACTAATGGGTTTTTGCAATCTGATTCAAGCATAACCTTTTTGAGTCCTAATTCCTAATTTTTTGACCAATTTGCCCCTAATTAAATAATTAATTACCGAAATGTCTCTGTCTGGAAACATATCACCAATATGCCCCCATTTAGTCGATTATACCCCGAGATGTAATCGACTAAACTACGGGCCTTATTTTTTCGGCAATGTAATTGACCAAGCTACAGTGCTTAGTCGATTACATCGCATTAGATAGGTTTTTTTAAAACCCCCATTCACGGCAACCGAACCCTAATACTCAATTAAACTCCCCCAAACCTCTCCCCCTCTAATTTTTTTGCCAAAAACTTGCTGAATCCTGCTTAGTCATTTTGTGCTTTCATGGTTTTGTGTAATGAATAGAATGTTGAATGTAATCTATATATCTTGTGCCGGATGTGAAGCCGTGTGTATGTCAGCTATGTGTGTTTGCGTTGAATGTGTGTGTAGGGCATATATTTGTAATCGATGGGAATGGGAAACCTGATCGTTGCCTCCCAGACTCCCACCTTATGATATATTATAAATATAATATAATATATTATAATAAAATATCATATTTTAATTTTATTTTACTAAAGAAAGACAAGAAGTCATGGGAGAAATAAGAATTGTGGCCCTCACATTATATATATGGGTAAATCATTTGTCCAGTGACTGGACCTAAGAGTTTCTCCTGTGAACCAAAACTACATCGTTTGGTTTAGTGAGGGTGCGCCATAGATTAAAAAAAAAAAAAAAAAAACAAATAATTCTGTGTTGCGTGCTTTTCAGATTGATTCTCGGAAATTGCGATCGAGCATTAGTTGTGAGAATCAATGAATGCATTGGAAAGAATTAACGAGCGTGAATTAAAACCTTATATCTAAATTTAGAAATCAAATCGCTAATGCATTGGTAACGAGCGAATGAACCAAATCATACAGATAGTTCTGCAATTTAAAATCAAATCACAGATAGTTTAATTCTAAAATCAAATCGCTATCAATAAGGATCACAAGTGCAGAATAAACCATTATGGCTATTTCCGATTGCAGCACAATTGCAGAATAAGTGCGATTTGAATTAATTTGATTTGTGGGATTGAATTAGCGTGGGTGTCGCGCGCTTGCAAATGGTTTTTTTTTTTTTTTTTCATTCCAAACAAAAATAAGGATCACAAGTGAGAATAAACCATTATGGCTATTTCCGATTGTAGAACAAAGTTGCGAGAATAAGTGCGATTTGAATTAATTTGATTTGTGGGATTGAATTAGCGTGGGTGTCGCGCGCTTGCAAATGGTTTTTTGTTTTTTGTTTTTATTCCAAACAAAAAAAGTGTGTGCGCCTTCACTAAACTAAACGATGTAGTTTTGGTTCACAGGAAAAACTCTTAGGTCCAGTCACTGGACAAATCATTTGCCCATATATATAACTAAATGGGTGGGTATGGGCAGCTTAAAGGTGTGCCAATAGCCTTAAATGGGCAGGTTTTAACCCAACCCATTATAGACCTTTTTGAGCGGGTTCAAAATGGCCCAATTACATTGGGTTATAGACGGGCTTACTGGGTTGTGGGTTTCATGCTTTGCCCTAGATATGAGAAGTATAAAACTTATTTTAAGCATATCATGGGTTAAATATATCATGGCAGAAATGCTTCCCACCCTTTTTATAATTGTGCAAAATAAAGTCCAAACCTTATGATGCCAAATCTTGAAAGTAAAATTAATAGGAAGACTAAATCTGATAATCTTTTCTTGGTTTAACTGTTTGGACAAAGTTAATTCTTGAAAGTTGACATTTGCTTAATTTCCCTAATTATTACTAAGGGCTTTCTCTTTTACCATGGTGCAAGGTGAAAAGACTCTTCCTCACATAAAACAATTTAACCATGATATTTTTATGAAACCTGATTAACAAGTGATAATGGAGAAAATCATTTTTTTCAATAACAGATACACTAAGTTTGGAGCACAAATTCTTCCCACAAACCCACTACAAAAAAATCAATCACTCTGGGTACAATTAATAAACAGAAGAATACATCGCCCATGAGTTTTATAATACTAAACCCCACAACAAAGAGTCCACACAATATATGAAAAACATCAGAGTATATAAAGTAAGGCCTAACCAGTTATCTCGAAATCGTTATCCAAACAATAAATATAGTATTTTAAAAACATAAGGGCCATAGAATAATAATATAAAAATCAATACAACACCGATATCAAAAGAGACGTACAAAGTTCATGACTCATATGTCTCTAGTTGCTTTCCTTGGCCTCTAGCAAAATTAGAGGTCTTGCCTGAAAAATACTAACAATGATGGGGTGAAACATAAAGTCCTAGTAACTAAAATCAATTTACAAAGTATGTAGGAAAGGATTTCAAATCAAGAAAGCATGTTACTAACATAATAATAATATTATCAATAATAAAAAAATTTATAATACTTTGAACGATTAGATCATCTTCACTCATCCATCCTACTTCTCCTTATATCTTCTATACGTGGTACAACCTATCAGTGCTAGTATATTCGACCAAGGTTAGCTAATCCCTTTGAGAATATTGTCTCCTCCTATGCCACCACTGATATACCATAACAAGGAGTGTCCACCCAAAATACTCAAAATCCGGGCTAGGAATGAGAGAGCCGATTGACACAATTTCACCATATCTCTTCCACACAACCCAATATGTCCCATAACAAAAAAAAAAAAAAAAAAAAAAGGGCGATATATCAATATAGTTTTCAAAAACATTTACAAGATTATCACCTCTCACACAACATTCCACCACAAACATCATAATTATCGCAATAGTAACAATCTTAATAATAATCTTCACTCATATATACAAGTTGAAAATATATTGCTAGATTATCATCCCTTATACGACATTCCATCACAAACATCATAATTTTCACAATAGTGACAATCTTAATGATAATCTTCCCTCATATATACAAGTTAGAAAATACACTACTTCTCTAAACTAATTTCATATTCAAACATATACATAATTTTTTCAAACACATACAAGTAGTATAGATGAAAGTAAGGTTTAAAAAACACTTTACAACCCAAAGCAAGCATATTGAATAAATTAATCCCAGTTACCTCGACTTCAAGTTTAACCTTATCTTAAAGAAGAAGGCACGAGCGATCATCAGTCACAAGAAAGTTCTATAATTTTAAGGTGGATACCAATCAACCATAAGTAACAATAAAATAAATAAATTATACAATTCAATTTCCAAAAACCCAATTTTCTCTAAAATCATTATCCTCACCATCCTAATTTCCTCAACAATCTAAAGTTATAGATCACTTCCCATGATCCCAAATTGCTTATTAAAATCTTTAGATAACCTTTAGACCATATTCTCACATCAATCACTCAATTTCATAAATTAAAGTTTCACCTCGAACACTTCTATAGTCATAAAATCATCGATTAATATCAATACTTCTATATCAATATTTTAGACCAATTAAATCTCTTTTCTAATTTAATATCAGCATGATCCAATTATTAAACAACTCTTCAAATCTTGACATAGTCAAAATTATAACTTATAATTTCATATAATTCAAAATCTACAAAACTAAACCGATCTCCATTACCCAAAAAAATTATTTAAACCATATTTAATCTGTAAGAACATCATATAGGACATAAATCCTAAAATTTTTAAATAAAAAATTAATATTAAATTTCTACAACAACCAACCAACAAACCTAAACTGAGTAAAGTTAACTATTAATCATCATCTACATACATATAGTTATTTATTTTCAAAACTCAAAATTCTCCAAAAATCTTAACCCCATAAGTTTCACTAATCAGCACAATAATACCCTTATTAAAAAGAAAAAAAAATACATGGAATAGATCTTAGAGAGAATTCCATTTAAATATCAAATGAATTTGTAAAACCCCCAAAAGTCGAGTCAAATTTGCAAAAAAACTCGGAGGTAACAAGGACTTTTGAGGGATTTGCAAATTCGAAAAAATTACCTTTTTGCCCTTAGGGTTAAATAAGAAAAAAAAAAGAAAATACCCCCGTGGTGGGCCCCACCGCCACCCCCACCACCGCCGGCGCGGCGACCACCGCCCACCACCGGCCCCCGTGGTGGTGGCCGCGGTGGTGGTGGGTGGCGGTGGTGGTGGCCGGCGGTGGCGGTGGGGTCATCGCCGGGGGGTATTTTCTTTTTCTTTTTTTAATTATTTAACCCTAAGGGTAAAAAAGTAATTTGGCTCGAATTTGCAAATCCCTCAAAAGTCTTTGTCGCCTCCGAGTCTTTTTTGCAAATTCGACGGACTTTTGGGGGTTTCACAAATTCATTTGGCATTTAAATGGAATTTTCCCTAAATCTTATAATTTTTTTTTTTAAAAAATAAATTAATTTAGTTATCTAAATATAAACTTACCTATGATCTCAAACCATGAAGAAAACAGTGGCGAAAACGAGCAAACAGTGAAACCCAATTTTTTCTACAAACGGCGATGGCTGACGGTGGGGGTATTATGGCTACATTATTGGCGGGTGGGCCCCTTTTTTGACTAAAGTGGCATGATGCCCATTTAGTTTTTCCTTTTTCCTGCTTTTTTTTTTTTTTTCACTGATTTTTTTTTTTTTTTTTTTTTTTTTTTTAAAAAAAAATCCCTTTCTTAGTTATAATCAAATTCTAAAAATAAAAATTAGGATGTTTCACAAGGCTTGGTTCCTTTCTTCCATAAGGTGTGTGGAGACATCATCTCATAAACCAAATGCATCAGTCCATCCTTATAGAGATTGAGGAAAGTATCTTTAATCTAAATGTTGAAGTAAGGAAAGCTAGAAGTAGGAACTCTAATGTCAAAACAACCATACCACACTCTTCTAGTTAACGGGTAAGCTATAAAAAGATAAGACAAACTTTACAAAGATTTCTATGTATCACACCCAAACAAACAAAGGGTTTGAGTTGGAGGGTGGTGTTGAGTTAATATATCACTTGATGGAAAAATATTATCAAATAACTTTCAAATGAAAAGGAGTTGTCTATATAGTAAATGGAACTCATAAAAATTTCCAGAATTGATCACTAGGAATGTCATTAGAAATTGTAGCTTCGATTAATTGAGACACTTTACCTTGGCAATATAGAGACTTGATGAATTGTCAGTCTACATAAGTTTGTTCGGAGAATCTAAAATGGAGACGGGAGTGGCCATAATAGTTTGAGGAATGGTTGGGGAATATAACCTGCATACTAGATAAGTATTCCAAGTAGTAAAATTAAGCAAAAGTCATTTACTTGGCCATTTTAGGTAACTAAGTCTTTTTTTTCTCACTACAAAATATTTTACTAATAGTTCCCACCAACTTTTACAGTATTTAGTGTATTCAATATTTAATGACTATTAGTTATTGTAGGGTTAAGGGCATGGGAGTTTTTATGAGCATTGGGTACCTCAAAGATTTTAAGCGGGCAAATATCAAAAACAGAATAATTTTGCCCTTGGGTCAAACGGTCAACTATTTGTTGACTCATTATGTTGAGGTGATATGGCACCCACCTCTTTTTTTTTAGGAGGAAGAAAAAAATATTTCTTCTTCTCCTCAAGCATTCTCCGGCTACCGCATTCTTCAGCAAGACTGTAAACATGGTCACCGTCCTTCTCTAACATCAAACATAGTTGAACGGAATCAAGCCTTTTAATTCATTGCACATTGAAAGGGAATAAACACATCGCCAATAATAAAACATCAGGAATAAGAATCTAGGACAAAAAAGCGGGGAAGAGATTACAAATTAAGAAAGCCGCATGCCAAGAATGATGAAACAGAGCTCATGAGGCATAGTTTTAAACCAATAAAATAGAGCAAGACACATGACATAAAGTAACCTCGTGTAAGATAATTGATCGCAAAATGGAGTTGGTCTTGACTTCTAAAGGTTTCTTATTCTCTTTCTCAATCTCTTCTTTGCTGCAACGTCGCCAGAGGTTTAAGATTCGCGGAAGGAAGTTGCGCCTGCAACGCCAAGAGTTGAATGGGAGGAAAGAGTTTGGACGATGAACAAGTGACATTGATGAGCTTGCTTGGGACGTCAAGAGATAAGGGTGAGGTGATGCCATATAAGTAGGCTATTTTACAAAATTTGGTCAACCTACATTCACCGTTTAATATTACCCCATATTTTAAACTATACATTTTAATATGTGTGGCATTGCCCATTTTTTAAACTTCCGTATTATTTGCCCTTTCAAAAACTTCCCATTTTAATATGCGTGACATTGCCCATTTTTTAAACCTTCGTATATATTTGTCTTTTCAAAAACTTCCCAATACTAACTACCAAATGTTTAGGTCAATGGTAAGAAGTTGTCCTAACTTAACCACGGGTCTTAAATTCGAGACATGAGAATACAACGTACGTGGGTAATAGAGACTTCTCCCCAAAGGGGCCAACTTGGTCTACCCTAGACAACGGATGCACTACGTATAATTTTTTTTTTTTATAAAAAAAATCCCCCATACCCTTACCCTGAACCATTATAGTAATGCAACTCTATTTGGTTTTTCCCCCCTTGGAGGACACTGGAACACGTGTCAGTACGGTTTCTGAGATATGATTTACATTACTTAGATTTAATTATAATTTATTTTTAATCTCGCCGTATTTAATTACCACCAAGTACCTTACTGAATAAATGTACAAGGCTCAAGCATATCCTCCTCCACGCTTGTGTGTATCGTACCGACTCAATCTGGTTCATAACTGGGGATTCATTTTCACCGCGTGTGGGACACCGCAAACAATACCACCATAAGGAGTGATTAAGGACCAGTGTTCCTTTACTCCCGTTCGACGACGCTCAGATTATAGGCACTAGACGTGACAAGATCTTCCTTTTTGAAGATTGTACGATTCTCTTCATATCCACGTATACGTTGGAAGGAGAAAATCTGATCCCCACAGATTGTTTAGCTTCTAAACATGTTATTTATTTGACCGACCAGACCAGATACACATGAAACATCACCACCTCACTCATTGGTAAAACATAAAAAGGGACTTCTGTATCAACATACGCTACACTACATCATTCTTCACTACCTCTTGCAACAAAAAGCTTATTATATTCACAAATATTACAAGGCTCTAAGCCAAAAAGTCCTGTTCCGATTTAGACTGCAGAGACTTTCATGAAGCTGATGCAGTAACTCTTCTGGCCCTCTTAGAGGGAGTCCGCAGAGATTTGGGCTGCTTCGGCTTCGCAGGTGTGGCTGATTTCTTCGTCTTCTTCACCCCAACCACTTTCCTCACTGCCTTCCTAGCCTTCTTGCCTGTCTCTGATTTCTTAGCCGCGCTTCGCTTAGATCGCTGAGCTTTCTGTGTGGTGGACCTCGTGACCATGCCGGTGGTGTCCCTGTCCTCCTTGCTGGCCTCAGAGGATAGCTTATAGGAGGCCTTGATCTTGATGAGCTTCCCTCTCGCAGCCTGGTTCTTCAACTGAAGGGCCAAGATCTTCCTGAAATTCGCAGGAAGAACCGCCTTGTGCTTCTCCTCCATGTATTTGGCTATGGCGTAGGGGCTAGAGCCACCCTTCTCGTTCAGAGCCAATAAAGCTTCCTTAATCATCTGCAAGTTACATACCAGCCATTCGATAATTAATCCGCAAAGCTTAATATAATTTTTTCACAAGAAAACCAAGAATAGTACAGGAATAGTTAGAGAATCGTCAATTAAAATACCTGAAAATATGGAGGATGAGAAACTGTTTTCGCCTGCTTGGGCTTCTTCTCCTTTGGAACCTTGGGCTTCTTCTCCTTGATCAGTGGCTTAGGCTTCTCTGTGGACTGATCAACAGCAGTGCGATCACCTTCTCCAGCGGACGACATCACGACAGGATCAAAGAAATAGAGAGATAAAGTCCGAATAGGAGTAGAGGAGCAGAGCACAGCAAACGATGGCTTGTGATCGAACTGAACGTGACGCGGAGCTTTATATAGCGAGGGAACAATCTCTGGTAGAGAGGAGCATAATTTGGGATTGGTAAATTTCACTACAAAGGGATTGCCAGCGTGTTCAAGATAAATCTAGAACCTACACGTGGCGCATGTGGCATCGTTGTTCAGAGGATATTAACCGAGATGAGTATTTTGTGGGCAGAGGAAGAAGAGGATTCCAGCGTGGCTAGGTTTTTTAGAGGCCCAAACACATTAGGGTAGTGAAGTGAACAAGCGTGTGTTTTCTTATTCCTTTCATGATTCATTTTCTTGTGATGTGCTTCATTTCACATTAAAAACTTTTTTGGGTATTCAAGTGAAGATAGTGACGATCACAATGCGGGTTGAATCAGGTAAATTGCTTACCATTTAGAGCAATTCTTGACGACAACCTCTTTTATATTGTTGTTCATAAATATGGAGCAATTTGTGCTCAGAAATTAAACTCGAAGGCTCAAAAGATATATTGTTAAGGCCGGAAGCTAGGATGGCTTGTTCAAGCCTATTCAAGCTTTTTATCAGTCTTTCTCTGCTAGTCTCAGGGCATGTTTTAGAATGTAGGCAGAATAGAATATAATTTTAGAAAATGAAATATAGAACGCATTAGGCTTGATGCAAATCGGAAACGGAATATTTGCTCAATAATCAGTTCTGTAAGATAAAAATCGGATTGCTAATGCAGCCCTGTTTAAAAAAAAGAGAAGAAGAAAAAGAGAGAAGGTTCTTTTTCCCAGCAAGAACAAAAAATTGGGCTATATTTGGAAGGGGAGGGATTTTAATGATCTATTATTTGAATTGATTAGAGGGGGAAGGAGAGGCATTTTGATAAGGGTTAAGGTGCAAAATGTATGTGTTTTATTCTGAAAAGCATCCAACATTAAGGGTTTTTTTTAAGTGTAAAAAATGCTTGCGTGGTTCCAAATTAAGTAGAAAAATATTGTTTGCCGTTAAGTTTCACTTTTTTTGCTAACTAAATAATGACGTGGCTTTCAAAAGTGCAAAAATATACATGTAGTTTGATAAAAAGAGCGTCAAAACTAAGTTCTTTTTTTTAATGATTTTATTTCAATTAAAGGAAAATCATTATTTCTCTAATATAATTCTTGGAAGGCCAACTTTTTTATTTCCATAATTTATTTTATTTTTTTAAAAAAATCCTTATTAAAATTTTCTAATTAATAAATAAGTATTTATGCATTTAAAATTTGATATTATAAATACTATATTTAATTAAAATAATTTTAATTTTTTGATCTAACTAAACTCAGTAGACTTTTTCAAAGTAAATGAATTATTTTTTTAATAGAATAAATGAATCATTTCTTTAACTATTTATTTTTCAGAAAATTAAAATTATTTTTAAGTAAATATATTATTTATAATATCAAATTTCAAATACATAAAAACTCATTTATGAATTATTAATTAGAAATTTTAATAAGGATTAAAAAAAACAAAAAAAATAATAATTTTTTTACCATTTTAACACATTGAATTAATTTTCCTTCCCAAAATGATAAATCAGAAGAAAAATTTGGCCTCCTAAGAATTATACTTAGAGAAAAAATAATTTTCTGTAATTGAAATAAAATTATCAATTTTTTTTTTTTTAAAAAAAAACACTTAGTGTTGAGCATTCTTTTGGTCAAACCACGTGTATTTTTGTGGCTTTGAAAACCATGTCATCGTCCTAAAAAAGTCAAACTTAATTGTTAAAGTGAAACTTAATGGTCAAACAAAGTATTTTTACACCTAATTTATAACCACATTTACACTTTTGTACCTAAAAAAATCATTTGATGTTGGAACATAAAACATATGTACATTTTTACATCCTATAATGTTGGCATAAAGGGAGAGGAAAGGGGAGCTAATCAAATTCTGTATGTGAATATGTACAAGGCAAAATATTGACTCAAAAAAAAAAAAAAAAAAACACAGAGCTTCATTTTATTTCTCATTTGCAACCCATTAAAAAAAACAAGTGAGGCACCATTTTCAATAAAATCAGCAGAGGAATAGGAAGTAGAAACATAAAGGGGAGGAGGACGTCGTTGATGGACATGTCGCACCACCTAAAGGAAGACATCATTTTGTAGCGCTCATAGGAACACTAGAAACCATGCTTGCATTGAATAATTTGACCTGCCACCTCGTTATATTCACTAATTTATTGAGAGATTAAAGTGCAAAAATACACATGTAGTTTGATTAAAATAACACTTAACACTGTGTTTTTTTAGGAGCAAAAGTAACTGTATGGTTACAAAAGTGGAGCAAAAGTCACAGATACCATTAAAGTGGATGACGGTGACCGTGAAGTTAGACGGTTTGACTAAAAATGGTGACGTGTATGCTGGTAGGGCCCACAATGGTGTCCATGTCAGCAACTTTCCATCTCCATCTCCTGCTTCCCATAGACTCTCCATCTCCCTCTTCTTCATCACGATGCTATCACGACGGTGGATTTGGAATCGGTGACGGTTTGTCATGCAGTTTACCAATTCCCAAGTCGTTCAACCACCATTGGAGCCTTAACCGGAGTGGATTAAGTTAGAAAGGAAGACATCTTCTAAGCCTGTGCCTGAAGAATCAGAGAGGCTAGATGTGGGATTGAGTACGGAGGAGCCCTAGTCTCTAAAGAAGGAATCCATTGTGCCGAAGTTAGATGATGACTTTGAGGAAGTCAAAGAGTCTCAAGCGTAAGTATCATAAACTCATCTTTTGCTCCTCTGCTAAGCTTCGATTGGGCTTAATAAAAAATGTGAAGCTTTGTATTTCTTTTTGATTTTCTTGGTTTTTCGAGACACCAATCATTTCTAAGAGTGTGAGCCAGTAGGAAGAGAAGATCCAAATAGATTTGGTGGTTTTTTATGATAACTAGACAAACGAGTTCATTTCGATGATGATTTCAGAGGATAGAATATGGAATGGAGAGAACTCGCCATCCACCGTCTCAGCTGATTTTCCAACCCTAACAAGTGCATGATCTCATGTACTGCCACCGATTCCAAATCCACTGTCGTCGGCAACATCGTGATGAAGATGATAGAGATGGAGAGTCTCTGGGAAGCAGGAGATGGAGATAGAGAGTTGCTAACATGGACACCACTGTAGGCCCCACCATTGTACATGTCATAATTTTTAGTCAAACCGTCTAACTTCACAGTCAACGTCATCCGCTTTAATGGCAAATGTGACTTTGGTTCTACTTTTACAACCACATAATCACTTTTGCATCTAAAAAAAAAAAAATTAGTGTTGGACACTCTTTTAACCAAACTACATGTCTATTTTTATACCTTAACCCTTTATTGAATCTTGATGGGCTGGGAATTGGGAAAGGGGGATTTACGTGTCTGTTTGGGAGAACCCCTAAATTTTAATGATAATAAAATACTACTCATCCAAATCAGAACCTACTTAAAGAGTTGATCTTAGTCTTAAATGTAAAATTAAGACCTATTTTCCAAATTTATCCATTTTCCCTAATTTACCCCTTTTAATATTCTCAACAATAATCATCAAGAGTTATGGAGGCAATTAAAGATTATGGTGTTTTAAACACATATGGTATTAACTAACTTCCTTAATAAAATTAAGTGAGTCTTACACTAAGAACTGGAGGGAATACTAATACTTCCACACAAATTTCAAAGAACTTAAAAACGACAAATTCCGTATTTCATCACTCGAATGAACAGCTTAGGGGAATATGACCAACCAACAGACATATTAGAACAGCGACGTCTTCACAATTACAATAGTACAATCTCCGGTGCATGCAATTAGCACAACTTTGAATGTATCGTAATAGCGCCCAGGATAGCTGCATATATCGTTGTTCCAGTTCCTTTTTCAAACGGACAAAACATTTCAAAATTATAATCCTATTCTCTGCTTTTCTCATTACATAGGAACTGAGTTCCACACAAACCAACGATACCGTTCAGTTATGAGTAAAGTTACACCGATTACTGTCGATTAAGGAATCGGTGGGCGAAGTTCATTCAAATAATGAATCAGACAAACTTAACAGGAACCCATGATGACATTCTAGAAATTAGTTTAAATGTGCCAACATGATAAGCTCTTCTTCTGTTACAGTTCGATGCATTCCTGCGTTTCTATTATATGATGCACATCAATATATAAAAGGCTAGGGTGCTGGATGTCATACTGCCTGTCTCCATACATCAAGGCTCAAACATAAACAAATAGAACTGGGGTTAGGCCACTACATACAACTCTAGCAATCTGAAATCATAGACAGAAGTAAAATAAAACTCGCAATTTTATGGATTCTTCATACTCATCCTACCTGTTTTAGAGGTAACCCTTCACAGATCACAGGACTCCAACTCAAACTGAGATAAAAACACCGCTGGAGACTGGTTGGTTTTGGGGTGATGCCAATCCGCCACAGGATCTGGGGTACTTGAAAACCATAGAAATCCACAAAATGACATATAGCAGAAGATAAAAAGTGCAGCAATCATAATTTGCAAATCACCATTTCATCATGGCTTGTGGTCAGTAGAGTCGTGACATTAAGACAGCCTAAAATACTAAGCGCATGACTAAAATCAAGTCAAGAAGGTAAGAAAAAGGGGTAATTGTCATAATCTCTCAATGAAATATGTCAATTGCCATGCCAACCACCCTGCTGAACATGGAAAGCAAGAGAGAAAACATAACGGAGGAAGCATCACAGCGTATACAGTATGGTGCATAGAAGTGCACGTAAACATCTGGGCAACTCTCAACTAATGAAAAGTTTCATGTACTCCACATTCAATAAATGACTTGAAGAAAATTAGTCAAACATTTTATTCAAGGTTTATTTTCGGAGGCAGAGGAAACCTCAAAGCGTTATAGAACCTGTCATTAAATATCCAAGAAACATGTAAAGGTGTACATCCAAACTCATATGCCACCAATCACAAAAGCCTAAGCAGCAGTTGCACCATTTCAGAATTATCTAAAGATGAATATGAGATTTTGCCCCCATTTCTAAGACATTGAAGAACGAAAAAGTAACCTAGTAATTCAAGGGTCAAGATGGATAAATACATCTCCATAAATTCCTTTTGCTAATAGGTTAGCAACAACGCTGCACAAACCCGACCAAGGCAAGTTCCTGAAAGACTTTAAATGATTCCATACTTCATTCGAAGAAGTCCACAACATTAGATACTTCTCATCATATAAAATGGAAGATATTTTATTCTCAACTATAAACACAAAAAACTACATTCAAAACATGGAACTCCTCAAGGATACCCAGATTAACAATGAGCAAATTTCAGGACAGGAATCACCCTAATTGACTGTTTGATCCACAAAAGATCCATGATCATTATTCCAAATGAAGATAGGAAACCTTTCACTGTATTTAGACCACATTCTCCCAGCTAATTCCTTGAATAAATAAGATTCATTCCAATATGTCTCCTAACCGTGCAAATGATTTGTAACTGAATTTAACTCCCCACAACCTTACTGAAAACCTCAAAAGCCTCAATTGCGTATTTGTATATCAAATCTGCCCATCAATTTGTCAAAAGATAAATCTTCCACCTGAAAAATCTAGGCTTTCAGTTGCCCTAGACACATTCTGATCATCAATGATAAACTAGATCAGTCGCATGGATAGCGTACATTCGACAAAGCATCCCCAAATGCAGTCCCTTATCTCGTCATGCCTAGGAAAGAGAAGGTCTAGCCCATTCTCAGAGCAAAAACATATTGTATCTTACTCCATAACCCAGATAAACAGCCTAACTCACACAGTATACATTAAATAACCTAGGTTCTAGAACCTGTTGACCTAATAGACAAAAACAAACATAGAAACTGAAAAGGTTTAATGGAAAAAATGTAGGGTGAAGACAGAAAAGAAATATTGAACTTCATAATTATATGCAGGCAGAACCACGAGCTCATAAACGAGAAGCCCCTTCTGCATTTCCCAGCTCACCTAAACATCATTAAGGACCAATAAAACATTAGAAGAGAAATCACTGCATATTAGAAAATAAAATCCCATGGAATATTCTTTACCAAAAGATTCTTGAATTTAGTAGTAGTATCTTCGCCCATATGAGTTGTCACCCCCATAAAAAGATGAATATGGACCTCCACCATACTGCAACATCAACACCATAACTCATCAAAGATCTATGGTTAAACCATACGAATTATCAAATAGGTTAGGCAGCATTCACTCACATCAGCACCATGATAATCATGTGAGTACTGTTCCCTGCCAGCTGCAATAGAATCTGCAAATAAAAGAGCCATCATCACAACAACAATATATTAAACAAGCAAAGTTATAATTAAGAAGGGGGAAAAAGGAAAAAGAGTCAATACCATTGTAACGACTGCCAGGAAATACAGCAGGATCTGTATAATCCAGTCGAGGACGAACTCTAGCAGGACCCATGTAATTAGGATCCGGGTCCTTAACATAGAGATATAAGATCGAATCACTTTATATTCAAGCAAATGGAATACAAATAAAATTGTGGATAAACAAGCAGGTTAAATTTTATTTAAAAACTAATCTTAACAGTATTGAGCGGATATGCAAGCAAACTAAAATTTACTGAACATAAATCTTACAGTCATATACAATGGTCGTTTCATCCCATGCACACTGTCTTCATAAAGATATGGATCATTGATATGCCTTCCCATAAAAGGCCTAGCAAATTGTGCTTCGGGGGAGAATGGCATCCTTGGGGGAGTAGGTTCACCAGGGCCTCTCTCAGGGGTACCATGCCATGCTCTATCAAGATAAGGCCTAGATGGTCCAGCAACTGCAGGCCCTTGTGTACCTGCATAATGTCCACCCCTCAAAGGAATCATCCTTTCCCCTGCTTTGCAATAAAATAATTTAAAAAGGACTTGAAAGATTAGCGACAGTAATAAATAAAAAACAGAGCATAGACTTCGAATCAATACACAATAAGGGCATTCGAATACCATGGAAAAAAATATTCCTTTTTCATTGTACAAACAGTGAGATAATGGTGTTTATTATTTATTATACTTATGCCATGAAAATTTCACAGTGACTGTCCTTTTCTAGGTTTTTTTAAATAATAATAATAATAATAATAAGGGACACGAGAGACATCTCTAAGCTATCAAATCATATTTTCAATTCCATTTCCAAATGGCCCCTAACATGCAAAAAGCAATACAACAGCCACAAAGATGACAACTAAAATCAGGAAAAATAATTCTTCATACCGAATTGCCTCTGATGAAAATCTGGATAAGCATTATTAAGATTAAGATCATTCCTGAAACCCATTCTTCCAATTTGACCGTGTCCTCCAAGATTAAAATTCCGATCCCTATTAAAATTTCCCCAGTTGGTAGCATGTCCTCCACGAGTAAAACCCCTTCCTATTGCAGCTGTCATCAAACAAATCAGAACGACGTGCAGAGGTTCTTACAGTTTCCAATTAACCGGAATGACAAAACATACCAGATCTTGGAAAAGCTCCACCACGAGCATGACCAATCCGGAACCCACCACACATGCCTCCCTTGACAGCCTGTGTTTTAGGCAAAGGATTTGAAAGTCTAGCTCTCACCTTAGTCTGGCAAATGTGGAAAATCATGAGCCCTATTATTATCAAACCAAATGTAGCCTTCAAGCAAAAAAGGCAACCAACCCTCAAGTGCTCTTATTCATCTCACTTGAAAGCCTGGTTCAAAGTGTCAGTTGGGTCTATAGAAATGACATTCACGCAACTAATAAACCAAAGGTAATACAATTAATCTTGAAATAGCTTTTTTTTTTTTTTTTTTTTTTTTTTTTTTTTTTTTTTTTTTTTTTTTTTTTTTGGGGGGGGGGGATCAATCAGAGGGGCCTCCTTTCATATTTTTGGTTTCTTAAGAACGACAAATTTCTATATCTAGATAAAATCTAAAAAGAGTCACACTATTCATAAACCATGAACAATGAGGCAGTTATCCATTGGCTTAATGCAAGACATGCGACTTACATTCTACTTTAAGTAATAACTTGTGAAAAATTACCCTGACTTAGGGAAAACTATTAGCATAGTGCCAGAAGCAAAGGAGACAATAAAAATAACCTGTAAAATAAGAATGAAAAATTATGTGCAAGTATCCATCTAGACAATATACCTTTTGTGTTCCATCAACAAATTCTGAACTATTTACACCATCAACACAAGCTACAGCGGCTTCATGTGTAGAGAAATCAACAAATCCAAAATCTTTCCTCTTAGCAGTAGTCATATTCCGGGCAAGTACAATTCGTACAATTTCACCATAACCTTTGAAGTGCTCCCTAAGGCAGCCTTCATCCCAATGTGGAGGGAGACCATCAACAAAAACAGACTTCACCTGTGCCATAATCTCTGGATCCAGCTCTCGTACAGGTTCGGCAAAGGCTACTTTGACAGTTCGCTCAGCGTGCCCAAAAATTACATCAGGCTTTTGAAGCCTCTTATAGGCAAGCATGGCATCATGGTGACAGGAGAACTCAAGAAACGCAAAGCCCCGGCTTAATCCTTCATGGCGAACATCTGGGACCAGTGTAATGTTTTCAACATCCTCAACACCATAATCCTTCAACTTTTGTTTGATCTGCCATCCATATCTTACAGAGAATGAGTGAATGAGCCAGAAAAATTAACATATTCAAAAGAACAAACTCTACTTACAGCTTCTTTTGTCCATGTATTGCATATATTTCCTAAGAATAATGTGTCATTATCCTCACTGGGTGCAGTGCCACATCGCTTACCACATATCTGAAAATGATGATAGATTAGAGTAGAAGCACAAAAAGGTAGAAAAGAAAAGTTGGGAAAACAAAGGAATGATCAATAAGGAGAAAGAGATAAACATACAACAGGGTTTTTCATTTCTGACAAAGCTTTCTTTGCATGTTCCTTACAAGAAAATTTTACGAATGCATAGCCCTTGTTTTTGTTTGTTGAAGAATTTTTATGCAACCTAACTTCAACTATCTCCCCAATCTTCTCAAAAACCTTTTTAAGATCCTCCTCTGTAGCATCACGATCAAGCCCACCCACAAATATTTCATTCTCTTTCTTGATCTTGCGCTCCTTCGCCATAGTTGACAATTCCTTGTGTTCCTCATCCAATGTCTCAGCTTCTTCAAGAGGCTCCTTAGCATCAGCCTCAACAAACTCCTCCCCCCTTTGTTTTTCACGATCAAACATTTCACCACAGCCTTCAGCGGCTTGATCACCACTTGGATTCTCCTTTTCAGATTTAACATCATCTTGCAGAAGTTGGTTTGTCGTTTCCTTCTTAACAGAATCAGTATTAGATTCCTGGTTATGTATAATATTACTTGTCTCCTCTTGCATGGATTTTTCTAATGCTTTTTCTCCCTCCTTTTCCATTGATTTGTCTGATTCTTTTTCTCCATCCACCTTCTTCACTTGCTCTCTTTGGTCTTTTATTTCCATACTGACAGAATCAGCATTAAATTGCTCTTTATGTCCAATTTTTGTTGTCTGTTCTTTCATTGATTTTTCTGATTCTTTTTCCCATTCCTCTTCATTTGTTTGCTCTCCTTCTTTTGCACCAGTGGGTTCTTCATTCTCCAGAGATTTAGGGAGCTCGGCCATGCAAGGTTCTTCTTGATTCAACAAAATAGGGACACCTTGGGAGGCAGCTTCAACTATGTCTCTTTTCTTTTCTCCTAATTCACTGGCACTATCAGCATTAAGCTCATCCCCTTCCTTGGGATGTAGTTCATTCTCTGCAGATTGTCTAACAAACTCAACACTTTGTTCCCCCACTTCTTTACTCTCAATTTTATCTGCTTTGACTATCTCAACATTTTGAGGCTCCTCCAATTTCTTAGATACTTCAATATTATCCACTTTCGGTGTTTCATCAGTTATTGCCTCCACTTGTTCTTCTTGTTCCCGGGCAGTAACGGCTTTAGTTGAATTCCTAGGTCTTCCCACACCTCTCTTAGGCGTCCTCTTTGGTGTTGACTTTGCAGCTGTATCAACTTTTGTCTCTGGCGTCACTGGAGAGGCATCAGCTGCTGCCTTTGCCTCCTCTGTCGCATGTTGAAAGAATAAAATAAAATAAAATAAAATAAAAAACGACAATAAATAGCAACCGGATTTTAAAGAATGACTAAATTGAAGAATGAAAACTAGGTAACATAAAAAGACTAAGGGAAAAAAACACTTTGGTTATTGTCTGATGAGTGATGACCATATTGTATATATATCAAACAGATGGGGTAAATCGGTTCTCCAATATGATTTTGTTATGTCATATGACTATTCCAAAAGAAGGAAAAAAAATTCCAACTCGAAGCACAGAATCGGCAGACACGCCAACTGCACTCGTGATATTTGATTAAGTCAAACAATTTTGCGGCTTTCCATCTCATAAGATAACTCTAACTCACAAACAAAATTCGAGGATTCACACATATTAAAAAAGGTGTCAACAAAATGTTAAGGAACAAGTGTTTTACCGGATGATTGCTCCGGTTCCTCATTGAAGCTTGTATTTTGTAAGGGCGAGGCCTCGTTCTTCTTTGCCTGCCTAGTTTTGATCGTAGAGGTGCGCTTGGTCTGGGAGGATTGTGCGTTCGCCGAGCTTTTAGATGTCGATTTCCTCGCCGGCGGTGTCTTCTTAGCCGGCGGTGTCTTGGAAGAACCAGCGTTTCTAGTTCGCATGATGAATCGTCGTTGTAGAAGCAGAGAAAATTAAGCCCGGTATGAAGGTGGCGATTGGCTTGTTTCAGATGTTGAGGATTCGGAATCCCAATATTTTCTGTCGGGACGATGGATTCTGCAGCGGCTGATGAACGCTTACTGCGCTACAATGCCCCTGGTATATATACACACGCGGATATCATATATTTATGTGTATATATAAGATATTATAACCGTCAATTTTGGTAATGTTTTTACCGTCATTACCATTTTTTTAATTTTTTTAATCGTTAGATCAAAATTTTCATTGTTTGATCAGAACTTTATCTAATTTTATCATTTTTCTCTCCCATTGAAATTCTAATCTAATGGAAAAAAATAATAGTGCCATTGATAGAAATTAAAATTGGTACTAACAATATCTTATCTCATAAAAATATAACTTTTATTTTGTGAATAACAGTAATTTAGTTGAAAAGGGATTAAAAAAATATTGGGAAAAACACCAATGTAGCAATTTTTACCTAAAAATTATATCCAATTAAAGCACCTTAAAAAATATTTACCGATTCAAACATGTCATCTGGTCTGACGCCACCAGGTAATGGCGCCATGGATACTGACGCCACTATCATTAACAAAAGATGAAAATCCATTCGAAAATAAAAAATATTTATGCCGAATGAAATGGTTGTTGCTATCTGCTCTTCTTAGAAAACAATTAAGTTCTACTTCGCTATCGTTTTTTACACTCTTTTTTCGAAGTTGAATCGATTATGAACATAAAAATGTTCAAAGGGAAAAATCCATTTAAATACCAAAAATTTGCTCCTCGAATTTGCAAAAAGACGGGGGGACAAGGACCTTTGGGGGTTTTTTTTTTTAATTATTTAATGACCATTTTGCCCTTAGGGTTAAATAATTAAAAAATGGGCCCCACGCGGCGGCCACCACCTCCACCCGGCGGCCAAACCCCCACCACCGCGTCCTTGTCACCTCTAAGTCTTTTTGCAAATTCGAAGTAGTTCGAGGGTTTTTGCAAATTCATTTAAGTATTTAAATGGAATTTTCCCAAGTTCAAATTAGATTCAAAATTTGAATATATTTAAATATGTTGATATTGAATATTCTTTTTATTTTATTAATGTAAAATTTTATTAATAAAATGAATTAATATTAATAAATAATATCCCTTATTTTTCCAAATTGTTTTCCGAATCCTCTTTTTTTAGTAATTGATGAGTAATTGATGGGATTCCCAATGGAGTTGGTATTACAAGGAGTGGTAATAAGTCATTCATAGTAAAACCCTCCATGATACATTTTTTCATTATAAATTTGTTGGCGCTACTAATGGCGTCAATATCTATGACTTTATTACCTAGTGGCGTCGACATCTCGATACCATTAATGGCGTCAGATTAGATGATGTGTTTGATTATTCTATTTTGATAAATGTTTCTAAGGTACTCTAATTAGATACAATTTTTGGTAAAAGTTGCAATATTGGTATTTTTCCCAAAAATATTATTTCAACTTCAAAACCCCCAAAAATCATTGTTATCGTCCACGCACAAAAGTATAGAAATTAACTACAAAGTATATTATAGCAATGTACAATTTATTTTAATAGAAAATTATTTATTTAATATTTTAAATTTTAATTAGCATTTTTTTCTTAATTTTATTCTGTGCACAGGGTAAAATTGCTTTCGTGAATCATGATGAGCCATTTCACGAAATTTTTTTTTTTCCCCAGAAAACCATTTCATCGATGTGCTCCCATTTGTCATTCAGGTATTCGGTTGAAGCAGTTGGCCTCTGCGCTTCAGATTAGGAAGAAGAAGAAGAGGGCATGAACACATCGCTCGAAGGGCGCGCCACATCTCATCCCCTTATTACCCGATATTAGTGAGAGCTAGGCTTTGATTTCGATTTTCACTCCTTAAGTACTACTGGTTATGGGCGCTTCAGAATCTACCTTTTCAAACTCCCGGGTTGAACTCTCTCAAGTCCACCATTTTATCATGATTTTTGGATTACAAGATTCCATTTTTTGTTTAAGTTGTTAATTTCTCACTTGTTTTCTTCCCTTTCCCGTATTCGCTCTCAAAATTTATAATGGTTGCAGGGCCCAGATGACAAAATCACCACAGTTTCTGAGCGATCGGAGGCCGCTGACCCCATTTTGGAGAAGCTCAAATCGCTAAAAATTGTAAGTTCTAATTTCATTCTTTTTCTTTCTTTGTTTTATTGGTAAAATGAATCTTCGTTCTCCAGAGGGCTTTTGTTTGATTATATTTCTAGGCAAGATTTCAACTTGCGAATCCCTTACTTTTATTTTCGCTTCTTGTGTTGAATGGCAGACATCGCCCATATTGACGTCTCCCCCGGCAGAGGGTAGCTTAACTGATATTTTACTGAGGAAGCCTTCTTCGTCGTCGGCTTCAGGTGGGTCCAAAAAAAATGAAAAATAAAAAGATGATCATATTTGCAATGGAGTGCTTATCGCTAGAAATCTTGGCCTTATTGGGTACTCATCCTGGTGAGTCAGGTTTGTGCTAGTTGGACGCAAATTCTAGTCAAGATAATTAGCAAAGATGTTCAAAGATTAATATACGACTAGAGAGATGAGTGCTAATTGATATAGCTGGCTTCTTAGTGCACGGAGGGTGTTTAACGTTTGCGTGATCTTGTACAGTTTGTTTTTCTTGCAATTAATAAAATATGCTTCACTTTTTACTTTCTCTTGTACCATTGGTTTTAGTTCAAATTAATGTAGATGTGAATTACCCATGTGATACATTTGTTTATCTTCTGACTTCTTTTGAGTTCCGTAATAGTTGTATGGGCCCGGAAATGGATACAAGAGTAGAAGACAATGAAGCTTTGTCACGGTCCCTTTTGCAAATCCAAGTCCCCATATAAACATTTGGATTCACTGTTAACCCATCTCCTTCCACATTCCTGTCTTGGCAATTCCCCTATCATAGTTCACAAATAGGAGAAGAAAGCATAGAGTTGTCATGTTACATTGAAACATTGAAATTTTTTAGGATTAATACATTCTAAGATAGGGAAGGAAGATGGTACCACAGGCTTTAAACTTGTCTGGTTATTCCCACCTCACAGAAAGCCAGAAGACATCTATAACTCCTATGTGGACAGAGAATCTTTTGTCAGTTGTTATTACAATGAATTAATGTAATTGGTTCCTTTTCTATTTTCCTTATTGATATGTAAACTGTGAAAAGGGTGTAGAAAATAGAA
The DNA here is from genome assembly GCA_019022655.1 of Acacia acuminata. NCBI lineage: Eukaryota > Viridiplantae > Streptophyta > Magnoliopsida > Fabales > Fabaceae > Acacia > Acacia acuminata. The sequence continues at coordinate 11,935,767 of JAFJYI010000002.1, forward strand.
ATATTAGAGTTAGTATTACTGTTACTATTGCTGCTGTTATTTCCGCTGGGTTAATTAGGTCAGTTGGTTAGTAGTAGTGTTGCTGTTAGTTAGGAAGTTAGTGATTTCAGTTAGTCAGTCGGTTTTAGCTATTGGGCCTTGAGTCTAAGCCTAGTACTATACTATATATATGGCTGCTAGACTAATGAAGGATGTGTATTGTATCAGTTTATGTTGAATAATGAATGAGTGGCAGCAGTTCTGCACTCCCTCCTCCTTGTTTCCCCCAACTTCTTCTAATCTTCTACAACTTATCTATCAGTGGTATCAGAGCGGGTCATTCCCGGCTCCTCCGCTGTGAAATTCTGACTTCTTGCATCAGCAATAGCCCTTCTTCCCTCGGCAAGGCTGATAGTCAAGAACAATCAAAGAGACGTTCAAGAACAAGTGCAATTCTGAACCACGGGAGTCATTCTCTCTAGGATTCAGAGTGGCATTTGGGATTATTCAAGAGCGTCCACAAATCCGAACAAGAAGCAGGTGCCATTTTTGATTCAGCCAGAGTCATTTTCTGCCGGATTCGACTTGGTATTTGAGAAATAAACCAAGAAACTCAAAAAGAAACAAGAAGAATCGATCAAGACAATTTTTCGACCAAGAACCAGTGTTTTTTAATCACCCAAAATTTCCAAGACGACGTCACCATTACCTTCAAGGTTCGACGACCCAGTCTCGGACTAACACAGCGTCGAGGCTTTGTATTAGTGCATGGTGGCGACATGTTCTCAACTTCCACTACCGCCATGCCCGACGACTTGGCTGAACGTGTTCAGGCATTGGAGTCGACGGTCGTCGGCTGCCTGCCGATGGTGGTTCGGGACGACCATTGCCGACCAGCTTGCTACGTTCTTGGCGGCACAAGAAACGCGACAACAAGGCAACAGGGACGACGAAGCACAGGGTCACGTTGAAGCTCATCACAGAGGTCCTTACCGGCAACGCCACGGGGCGGAGTACACTCCTCCGACTCGGCAGACCAAAATTTATTTTCCACGGTTCCAACGACAAGACATTGAAGGGTGGCTGTATAGTTGTGAACGTTACTTCGAAGTCGACAACACCCCTGACAATTGGAAAATCAGATTGGCAAGTGTCAATCTAGATGACAAAGGATACATATGGCACCAGTCCCTTATGGATGAAGAACAGAACAGAGCCATTTCGTGGCATGAGTACAAACGCGCCATTCAGATTCATTTTGGGCCTCTGAACGGCATAAGCAGACCAAGAACAGAGATATGGAACGTTCTTGGACCCACCCAGAGTGCGTTGAGTGTGCAAGATTCAAGTCGGACGACGCTGCAAATTGATGAAGTGACGAAGCTCCTGGGTATTCCCAAACAGAAGAAACTCGAAAGCCACAATGATGGATTCATAGGTAATTCTCGCCGACCAGAAACGTGGCTAAGCATGAACGAGACAATTTGTGACGATGTGGAATCGGGCTCTTTAGTGCCGTCGTCGCTTGCTCTGTGTTCAACCGCGGTCGGGAGAGAGAGCTGCGATGCGGCGAAGAAGACGACTTCAGTTTCGGTGCCGTCGACGACTACTTCTTCTCTATGGACGCCAATTATTAGTCTACCTTTGAGTTCAAGTTCTTCGCCGGAAGTTTCTGTCTCATCTCCGCCGTCAAGTTCTCTCGCCTCATCGATGTTCGAGTTAGATGTTACCATACCAATTCGTGATTTAGCGCTAGCTGTGAGGAAGAGTGGTGCTTCAAATGAACATCTGTGTGTCGAAGTTGAGTGGCAAGAGTTAAGGAGGGGACATGGCTCAATGAAGGAGGATGAGAGAGCAACTGACTTTGGGGTCACGTGGGTGAAGAGAGTGCAATTTGAAAAGTCAACTGTACAGCTGTCTTGCAATTTCTCTGGTCCACTGGATTGGTTAATTTCATATGAGTGTTTCGGCTTTTCGTTTGCAGAAAATGGCCCAAGTTTGTTGTTGCAATTGGGTCTTCAAAGGTCTGAATATATAAGTGATGGGCTGCTACAAAAAGGGCTCTCACTTGTTCCATATTCTCCTACCCAGAGTTTGCTACAAATTTGGTTCCGAGGTAAGTTAATGACAATGCTCGTTGGGAGGATTTGTTCTCTGATAGGAAAAGCAAAGACAAAAAGGGACGCAGCAGTATTAAATGCAAATGTGGGAGCAATATCTTCTAGGTCAAGGTTGCAAGTTGCAGATTTTTCTATGATGAGAAGTTCTCCAGATTCTGGTTTTTGTTGCAGCAGTTTTGTATTTTTGAAGTTTAGTTTTATGTTTTTTGTCTTTCATCCTTGAGGGCAAGGATGTTTATGGGAAGGGAGTATTGATATGTAAATTGTAAATAAATGAATAATTAGGGGAAATTGTTAGTTAGTGGAATAAGTATTAGTTAGTTAGCCGTAGGGTCAGTTAGGATTAGTTGTCATTCTGTTATTCTGTTATGAGTTGTATTAGACAGTTGCCTTGAGAGTCAGTCTCTATCCTATATATAGATGAGACTGGGCTAACAGAAGGGGATATTCAGATTGATTGTGTTGAATATGATGAATAAATGAGCAGAGTGCAGCCGTTCTGCCTCTCTCCCCTCTCTTTTCCCCATTTCTTCTACATCCTTCCTATCACTTATCTACCTATTATATAGTTGAGTTTCAAAAGCTTTCTATTTCGCACACTTCAGGTTTTTGGCCACATCTATTACCGTGTAGATTGATGTATCATAATAAGAATAGTCTAGTTGTAACTTGATTGTCTGATATCTGATGCTATTACCATTAACTGTTCAATTGAGACTAATTCTTGATTGTATGTGTTTCCTGGTCGAAGCAGCTATTGTAAATCCAAAGATTCTTCTGGATCTTTTCTCAATGTACCGTGATTGGCAGGAAGACAAAGCTCAAAAGATAAGCAAAAAACAGGTCTGTCTATAACTATAGTTTGGCAAATTCAATCAGTTTTGGATTCAATTTCTTACCAGACATCCTGCCCAAAAGCTTAAAAGAATTCACAAAAGAAAACAATGAAGTATTTATATCTAGATTCGTATTTACCTGATGTTTAATGGGTTATTGTTTAAAAAAGTTTAACGCCAATGAATAAAAGTTACTACTACGTACTTACTAATTACTATTGTCATTACAAGCAATAAAAGGAAAATAAATTTGATAGCTGGCATTTTTATCATAATACATTGTGTTTATTTTTTCCTTCTATTTTTTTTTAGTATCATATGGCAATTGGTAGTGCATAATTGCATATAATATACATATTTTCCCATGCATCGCACGGGGTCTAAGATAAATTGCGTTATTCATGACTTGTGAATGATATGGCTTGCTGTAGATTTTGTATTTTCTGTTGATTTTGATTATTGCAATGATGATGCTAAGGAGAAAACTTGAATGAAACTATCTGTGACTGGTAAAATATTTCTAGACCTCAAATTTACTCTTTAGACTATCCTCTTATTGAATAGTTTAGGCTTAGAATCTATAAAAATAAAGTTAATAGTTCAACTTGATTCTATTATGAGCTTAAATATAGAGTTCAACTTAAGTAGAATTCACCCTTCTCTTCGTGCTGAACCTTAGATTGGCATCTTTCTTACTATTTTAATGTGTGTTTATGAGCATTGGTTAGAAATATTTATCAATCATCGGGACAATTTCTTAAGCCAAAGGTGCTGAACCTTGGAGCTAACTTTGATCTGAGAATCCCTTGGAATGTCAGTGATATAACTAAAAAGGGAAATAGACTAAATTCATTCATGAAAATGGAAAGGACCCAGTATATCGTATATATACTCTCACGGTGGCCACGCCACAACCAAATCTCTCTCATCTAACTAACTAATGAGTTTCTCTCTAATCTAACTAATGAGTGCTATTCTCTATTATTATTTACTATAATATCCTTAATAGAGAATATATATATCATTACTCCTTCCCCTAAAAAGAATCCTTGTCCACAAGGATTTCATCAACAACAGTAGAGAATTGAGGAAACTGGTGTTGAATGACAGCAAGGTCCGCCCATGTAGCATCTTCAGGTGGAGGGTGATTCTGGATTCTTGATTCTAGCGAGGAGTTTGAGGGTGGAAGGATTGAGAGAGCCCTCAATGGCGTGAACACTACCGTCGGCCACCCCGGCAGTAGCGCCCAGTGCATCCTCAAAGTGATCGTCGTCGTCATCAACGATGAGCATGTAGACATGAGAATCTGGACACCGGTGACCAGAGGAGTATTTCGCAGGGCACTAGTAGCACAGAGCCACAGACCTTGCCGGCGCCGGTCATCCATTTCATGCTTAGTCAGCTGGCGTGTAGGTTTCGAAACTGACGCAGAAGAAGGCGTGGAAGATGGAGTCGAACTGGAGCCAAAAGAGAATGTTGTGGTACCGGGTTTGGGTAATTGGAGCTGAGACTTTGGAGGATCCGAAAAATGAGACAGGGCTGGCCCAGTCGGAGAGCCTATCACTGTAAAAAATGTAAGCCTGAGTCCGACGCACGACTGGAGGAACCCAGTGATGAGATTCGATGATCACGAACGGGAGTGTGTTCATGGAGTGTTCGAATCGTCGCTTCCTGCAACCTGGCCGAGCACGTCGCACTAGCTAACGACGGTGGAGAAAAATTCAGGACAAACTGGCGGATATCCGAACGGAGGCCACCGATAAAGAGATTCACAGCGATGGATTCAGGAACGCCGACCTCAGATAACAACTCGTCGAATTGTTTTTCATAATCGGCAACAAGGCCGTCGCCTTGCTGCGGTAGTTTCTTTGAGGCAACCAGAGGATGTTCATCGCGAATGTCAGTGAATTTCACTTCCATGTGCGTGAAATACTCATTCTAATGTACTTCGGCGAATGAACGGTGTTGCATAAAGGTTTGGTGCCATCTAAGAGCATGGCCTTCAAGATGGATACTCAGCAGACGGATGCGATGCTCCGGTAGGGTGCCATCAACTTCAAAGAATTGTCTGCAGTGATAAGCCCAGCCGCGGAAGTCAGAGCCATTGAACCTCGGAAACTCTACACAGCTTTGTTTCTTGGGAATAAAGTAAGATGAAGCTTGCTGTTGATGTTGCAACTTGTGGAAGGAACCAAATGGAGGAATACGAGCAGAAGAGATAGAGCCACATCCTCCGTCGTGACTGCCGTGAGTAGGTTGCAAGTGCGTTTACGGTTGCTTGCCAATGTTTGGCGAGGGCGTCGGTGGAAATCGAGCCTCCAGTCCTTTCAGGAATTCCTCAAGTCGAACGGCCATTTGCTTGAGATCAGCAATGTCGTGTGCGCTCTGTTCAAATTTAGCGTGCATGGTCGTGTGAAGCATCTCTAGGCGGAGCTCCAGATCACCCAGACGGTCCTGGGATCCGGTGTTTGGCGATGGGGCCATGGCCGGACAGAGTGCTCTGATACCTTTGATATAACTAAAAAGGGAAATAGACTAAATTCATTCACAAAAATGGAAAGGACCCAGTACATCGTATACATCGTGGGTGGCCGCGCCATAACCAAATCTCTCTCATCTAACTAACTAATGAGTACTATTTTCTATTATTATTTACTATAATATCCTTAATAGAGAATACATATATCAGTTAGTTTACTTGCAAATAACTCCTTTACCTTTGAAGCTAGAAATCTCCCTCCCTCCCTCTCTTCTTTCCCCAACTCTTTAAAACCCAAGAAATAGGTTGCCTTGTCCATTTTCCCCTAAATGGCGTAAATCTTAAACACCACATCATTTTCCTGTATTTAGAAGAAGAAATCCAGTTTTTAACAGTTGAGGCACCTAATTTCTGGTTTTAAATGCAACTAAAGGGGGGCCTTTTGAATCATCGCTAATAATAAATTAATCAATCAGTTATATAGAATGGATAGTGCATTTTGGTGGCCATGCTAATTGGATGCCTTAAGAAGTTATATCAAAACCCGAAATTTCTATCTTGGATTGAGGCTCCAATAATTTTTATGCTGATGTTAATGTCTTTTTGCCACTTATTACCTGCTGTCATTGTTTGTGTCAATTGGTAGACATTGTTATCAAATAGTCTCATGCAAGTTCTTGCAGGAGGAGATAGAAAACGAAATAGAAGTTGCAGATGCTTTGGCGGTTAAACTTCTTCAGCGATTTAACCACTCAGCATCTACAATGAGGACCGCTTCACAACACCTATCAGAAGGTAACTGATCAATCAAAATCTAGTATTACGGAAAATATTGGGCTGCATCACAACACAGTAATACATTTCGCTTTAGAATCCATTAAATGAAAAGAAACATTGCCACTCAATTATGTTTTTCATTGAGCTTTTACTAACCAATTCATACAAAATCTTAGATTCATCTGCAAGCGAAGACGACGTTATAACTGTTGTATTGAAACTGGCATGCAGTTCATGCATTGCAGGTGGAAATTGGAGAGCTTAAAGGACGGCTGACTGAAGTAATCAGTAATTGTGATGCACTGTGCAAAAGAATTACAGCAGAAGGCCCAGAATCTCTCAGATCATCTATTAAACCTTTTACAATTGCTAAAACTGACCAAGAAGTCTTATCCAACTCACCTAATTTGCAGACAAGTGTAATTAGAAATCCACCTTCAGAAGAATAGTTAGACTGACATGTTTGCTTCTTGAATGGTTGAATAAGATGTTCGTCTAAATTTCTAAAAGCCTCGTTTTGGATCGTTGAGAACTTGAGATGCAAGTCTGTGACAAACTCGATCCATGTTGCCGCAGCACCGACTCATTGTTTGGTACCGGCAAGAGACCACATGGCATTTTGATTCGACCTGTCACATGCAACCAGATGTAGAGTCATTATTTCATATTGTAGATTTCTTTTTCCCAGCTAACTGAGTAGATCAGTAGATCACGATGTAGTCGACCGACATTTTATTTGCAATGAGTGATGGAAATTTTTAGTAATTTCCCTTCAAGTTTGGTTGAATGATATGGATTTTTTTTTTTTTTTTTTTTTTTTTTTTTTTTTTTTTTTTTTTTTTTTTTTTTTTTTTGATACTTGAATGATATGGAATTATTTGTTCATTTTGGTAACACTTGCCCAAAAAAAATTGTACTCGCTTCTCTCTTCCTACACTCAACAGTCAACATCTAGGACAACATTTTTTTCCCTCTTAATTACTCTAATAAAGGAGACATGGCTTTGCACTAAAACTTCAAACTTCAGTTATTAGCTTTTCAAGAATAATTTTTACGATATATAAAGTAAGTATATGAAAGAAATTTTATCTTAACTTATAAAAAAATGCTTCTGAAATTATTATTTTGTGTTTCTCCGACATTCACTTAATTGCCAAGCTTCTCTTCCTCAATAGTTTAAAAGATAAAAATGTCCTGACATTTCTTAATCAACGGTCTGTCACTGAAATTAATATTATTTGCAATATGTCCTTTTAAAAATAAAATTAATTATTATTGTTTGATGCTAAAATGTGACATCAATTAAATTATCACCTTTATTCTTATATTTAGAATAAAATTAAAATGTAACGTTTTTCAAAGAATTTTTTTTTTTTTTTTTTTTTTTTTTAACGAACAGAAAATTAAAGATGATTTGAGCTATATATAATAAAATATCAAGATAGTTGGATTTTTATTTTTAAAAAATAAATTTAGTTTTAAAAAATTTGCATCATGCCCTTGTAAAATTCCCCCCGCCGCGCGGCGCCCGGGGGACTCAGTACGGGTTTGGATTCTCTCATTAGCATTTCTCATTGTCCCTCATTAGCTTTAAATTTGGACCATAGATTTGATATATTTTCCGCACCAAACAACCTCGTTAAGTCAAATCAATGGTTGAGATTGGATGATGAGAAATGAAGAGAAAATATGCCAATGAAAAAATCATCTTCGACTCAGTACACCTTTATCCCAAAGAAACGGAATTGAGGAAAGAAAACATAAGAAAAAACGAAATTATGTCAGTTTCTTTAACTAATGTGATATCAGTTCTATTCCCATACATGTTCCCTCATTTTCTCTTTATGCGTATACACATGATAATAATTTTGCCCCAAATTTAAATTTTCTAAACTTGAGTCTTTTATACTAATCCATTCCGGGTGCTCAACTCCCATCCTAATCAAATTCATGGTCCCCAATTCTCAGCACAAAGTTATTGTACTTGTGATAATCCAGCCATCAGTCTAATTGTTTCGAGTGTGGCATGAATTGATCATGATGAGAGCTGAGTAGCAGGATATACGGGACCGGAGCCAACTTGCTTTTCTTGTACAGTGAAAAGTAAACATCATTCACTTTCACCCCAAAAATAAATAAACAAATATCCTCAGTTACTCGAGTTTATTTGGATAATTAGATGTTCTTTTAGATTGCGCATTGCACAAAATGAAGATGTGAAAGGGTATGGAAGAGCTTTATTTTGTAAAGATGAAAATTTTTGTATCAGACACGATAAAAATGTTTTCTTTCACGTTTTTTCTTACTGTAATCCCCTTATCATGGACGAAGATCAGCCTTAATTCAATTTTCAAACATTCAAATGCGTGCAAGTGACCAGGGCCAGGCCAATATTTCCTGCTCTGGCATTTGAGGTTGCTGCTATCACATTTTTACCTCACTCCGCCACAAGTGAAAGCATTTTCTTGTTGCTCACTGAGGTTAATTCATTAATTCAGTTGACAAGAATATATAGAACCCAAATCTCAGAAAATAGTGGCCTTGAATCCCAAAAGACTGGCTAATGGGTAACTCTATACGGTTAAAAAGGTACAGTACTGTTCCTGCTGTACCAAGAAAAAATGAACTGTTCCAGAGAGAAGATGAAGAACACACTAGAGATGAAAAACCAATGGAAAAATAAACAAAACAACAAAGAGCTAATTTAATTTCTGCAACAACGGATGAACTGACATTGAGAAAAATGGGATTATATAAAATTTGGAAAATCCATAACTGTGAGAGAAACTTAAACAAAAGAAAATCACTCATCCGATCAAACTGTAATCTATGGTGAATCATTCAAAGAAATGCATTGTATATCTTAAAAAGTCTAAAACCTATCACGGATTGAACTTCTAAGCAATTTTATGTCTAAGGCCATATGAGAAGAGGTTGAATTCCCATTACTAGAGATCAAGGTTGTTGCTGAGCATCCAAGAAGCCAGCATCAACAAGCACCTTCTCCCTCTTGGCCAATTCAACGTCCTCATCCACCATCATCTTCACCAACTGCTCAAATCCCACCTTGGGCTTCCACCCAAGCACTTTCCTAGCCTTGCTTGAATCTCCCTTGAGATTGTCAACCTCCGCAGGCCTAAAGTACCTCTTGTCAATCTCCACATGATCCCTCCAATTCAAACCCACGTAACCAAATGCGACCTCCAAGAACTCTTCCACTGTGTGGGATTCCTCCGTCGCCACAACGTAATCGTCCGGCTTATCCTGCTGCAGCATCATCCACATAGCCTCCACATAGTCCCCAGCAAAACCCCAATCCCTCGAAGCCTGCAAGTTCCCCAAGAACAATTTGCGCTGCAAGCCTATCTTGATCCGACCCACAGCGCGCGTGATCTTACGGGTGACGAAATTCTCACCTCGCCTCGGCGATTCGTGGTTGAAGAGTATCCCATTGCAGGCAAAGAGACCGTAAGCCTCGCGATAATTGACGGTGTACCAATGCGCCGCGCATTTCGACGCAGCATAAGGAGAGCGAGGATGAAATGGGGACGTCTCCAACTGCGGAGGTGGGGTGGAACCGAACATTTCGGATGATCCGGCCTGGTAATAGCGGATATGGCTACGACCGGTGGCGGCGATGTGAGAGCGAACGGCCTCGAGGAGTCGGAGCGCGCCAGTGGCGACAACATCGGCGGTATAATCGGGGATCTCAAACGAAACGGCGACATGCGACTGGGCAGCGAGATTGTAAACCTCGTCGGGGAGAATTGTGTCGAGCCATCGACGGAGGGAAGAGGCATCTGAGAGATCGGCATAATGAAGCTTCATTCGAGCCTTGTGGGTGTTGTGGGGGTCGATGTAGATGTGATTGATTCGTTGGGTGTTGAAGTTAGAGGATCGGCGAATAAGGCCATGGACCTCGTAGCCTTTGTTGAGGAGGAATTCAGTGAGGTAGGAACCATCTTGGCCGGTAATGCCGGTGATCAATGCCACCTTGCGCGGAGGAGAAACGTTGCCATTAGCGGCTGCGGGAGAAGATCCAGATCCAGATCCCGCGGGCTTGTCCTGGGACGCCATGAGAGTATTGAATTGGCGGGTCGTCGCAGCGTCAGAGACAGAGAAAATGAAGGTCTCAGTGAATTGATGAGAAAATCCCCCGAAAGGATGCAATTAATATAACGAGGGAGGGAGGAGCGGCGACGTCACGCGCTTTCCAGATTCCGTTGCCTTGGCTCGTCAATATTACAGCACCAAAATCCAAATCAGTTAATGTCTTAATTACTACAAAATTTCTGAATCTCATTTTTGAAAAATTATAAAATTTATTATTTAAGATTTATAAATATCTTGTTCATTTAAACTCTTAAAGCCATAAACCCGAAAAATTGGGAGATATAAAAACCTGTCTTTGTTAGCCTAATTAAAAAAAATGTTTCTGCCACGCGCTTCCATGCAATAAAACTTGAAAAATAAGGATATTATTAATAATTTTTAATTATAAATAGTAAAATCTAATAGAAATTTTATTTTATTAATTAATATAAGGGTGATCAGTGCTCCATCAAAATATAACGTGTTAAAAGGTGTTATGTATTAAAAAAAGACAAAAGAAAAGAATGGCGCTGGCAAAAATTTCGTCCCTGCGCAATAATGGAATTAGCCCGAGAGATTTTGACAAAAAAAAAAAAAAAAAAGCCTCAGAGGTGAATTGGAAATCTGGTTAGAGGTGTCGGTGCGTGACTGTGAGATGTGCAGCATCTCCCCCCCGGTGGATCTGCGGATATCGAACGGGAAAAGTCAAAAGAACAAATTGCAATTAAAAAATGATATTAATAATTTAATAATTAAGATTTCTTACCTGATTTGTAATTTAGGAATATTGACATTTGTTAGTCAGTTAATAAACATTGTATTGTATTCACTTTTAGCATTGATTTTAATATTTCATTACAATTAAATAAATATAATTTCCCTTCGAACCAACCATTATAGGTTGGAACAGGAGCCTCTCCCGTTTCTAATTCCCTCCAGGCTCCACTCCTTCATTCTATTTGTCAGATCAAATATCTTATAAAAATATTATCAGAATATCAAATAACAAGGAATGTAAATAAATAAATTTAAATCATTCAAATTTAATCGAAATATGTATATATACTTTTTAATGGGATATTAAATTTCAACTGTTGGGAATTAATTTAAGGATAAGAATAAATAAGTGGAGGGAAGTAGACGGTAAAATAATGGGGAAAAAAAGCAGGAAGAATGAAAAAGCATATGTTAGAAAAATATGAAAAATGTAAAGGGACAAAATATATAAGATTAAAGCAGTGTTCATGAACTTTATATTTTTTGCGAGTATGATGATTCTAGTTACGACTGTCATGATTCTTCTAATTCAAGAAACCTGACTATACACTTTTATTCTACCTCCACTGGCCTTCAAGGGTGCATGAGTCTGATAAAACGTCTGTAAATAGAGACCATACTGTAATGAGTATAACCAAATCCTAAAAGTGAACTTGGAGAACTCAAGGTTTTATAATAATACCATTCGTTTAAGGTAATCCTTTTTATGTGAGACTTATGACAATAATCAAATGTGGTGTGATAGGATTTTTAACTTAAAAAGGCTCACTCTCATGATAAATTAGTTTTTTGGAATCAGACTTTCCCATTAAACTTATATTCATAACATATCTCAATCATACTGCACATACGTTAAAGTTAAAATTAAGGGAATAAAAAAAATACCCACACCTCTAATTCAGTAATGTCTCTTGCATATCACTCTTATGTTTCCTTATTTTACCAAAGTTTTTTTTAAAAAAAATATGTATTTTACCATAGTTAAATTGAAATAGACAGCCAAAAAAAAAAAAAAAAAAAACAGAGGCAGACTTACCCGCAAAAACAACAAAAACAATACAAAACGTGAAATTTTGAAGTTACAAACTGAGATTAAAATATGAGGTAATGGGCCGAGTTGGGTAAGGCCAGCTTGTGACTCAAGTGGATTAAGATGATGGGCTCGGTGGGTTTCCTATTTCACGTGGGGCTATGGTTTGCATATTAAAAAAAAAAAAAAAAAAAAAAAAACTCTGCACTTGGAAAACCAACCCCCCCCCCCCCCAAAAAAAAAAAAAAAAAGAAAGAGGTCATGGAAAAGCATTTAACGGATACTTAATCGTCAACTTGGGAAATTCTAAAAAGTGTTTATTTTCGGTTGAAATAAAATTTCTTTTACATACTTATCTCATAAAATATAAACCCACCTCTTAAAAGCTAAAATAAACCGGAAGAGATCTAATAAAGTAAATAGAAGTTGATTTATTAGAGACGCAGAAATAACCAAATGCTGACAAGTACATGCACCAGTCAATTTGGCAAACCTATCAAGACATCTTATGATTTCCTATCAAGCACGTTTTTTTGAAAAAAATATTTAAGATATTATCTTAATATTATATTTTTAAGGAAAAATGATAGAAAAATACCACTTAAACTTTAAAATCTTATTGACAACAACAGTAATGAGATTAACAAAACAATAAAGTAATTGACAATCGGTGGGATGGAAAGAGGGTTGAACATGGCGGTCGGTGAGGGTGACGGTGGCATTCCGAGGAAGGAGCAAATCACGGCGGGATTGGAAAAATCAACATTGAATGCGAGAGTTAATGAGATACCGAATTTGGCACAGGATGAGATTGGTGGAAGCAAGCATTTGGGACCTCAAATGATCCTGCGGCGCGATTTGAGGAGGAACAATCAATTACCATTAAAGACGTCTGGCATTAAAAGTGGATCTCCTTCAATCTCGCAAGGTGTGAAGAAGGATGGCATGAATCGTGGGATTACGCGTAAAGGGAGTAATGGGTTGCGAGAAAAATGAGGTGGGGGTGATTTAATGGGATCTCCCAATTTACCATTAAAAGAAAAAGAGAGAAATAAGGGGGAGTGGGTTGTTGTGGGCTCCAAAAGGAAAAAAGATGAAAAGCCCAAAAAATATGGGAAAGAAAATATGACGGGTGGAAGGCCCAAAATGAAACTAAAGGAAGCGAGAGTCAAGTAGCATGGTGATGATAAATGGTTTTGCAATCCTACAAGATATGGGCCTTAAGGATGGTTTGGCGCAGGGTGATACTCAGATGGATGATGGGCAGGTAAGTGAGTTGGTCAATAATTCAACAGCCTGTAACATGAGGGATGGAGAAGTAGGGACGTAGGAACAAATTGAGGCTAATGGGAAATTAATTAATGGTGTGGGCAGTGGTTTGGCCCCTCCTACTACTTCTCCAAGGTCTTAATGATTGTTATGATCCGGAACTCACGAGGTACGGGGACGCAGTCATTTCCAAGCCTTGTACGGGAACTAAAGAAACACTATAAGTTGGATTTTCTTGCAATCTTAGAAACACGGGCGAATGCTCTAAAGACGGATCGACGAATTCGTACTTTAGGATTCAATAATTTTCGTACACTGTTGCGGAAGGATATAGTGGAGGGATATGGTGCCTATGGGATGAGGGGACACTGAAGGTTGAGATAGTAAAGCAACACAAGCAATTCATACACTTAAACATCACAGATGAAAAACGACGAGCATGGGACCTTACTGTAGTGTATGCGAGTCCCACCCTAATGCAGCGCCGAACACTATGGTATGAGCTCTTCCAGATCAAGACTTTGATACAGGGACCATGGTGTATTGGCGGTGATTTTAATGCCACCTTGCTAGCTACGGAAAGACGCTCGTGTGCATCTTCAAAATTATCTTCGATCGAGAGTTCGTAGATGGGTTGAAGATATGGATTTGGTTGATTTAGGATTTGATGGGCCACCCTTTACATGGAAAAAAATGGTGATACGGAGGCTCGGTTGGACCGTTTTCTTGCTAATGAAGAATGGTGTATGAGGAACAATGACTCGAAAGTGCTTCATAAGTCTGACCACCGACCTTTATTGCTAAGAACGGATGGGGCTTCGCCAAAAGGTGTAACTCAGAGGCCTTTCAGGTTTATTTCTTCTTGGCTTCTTCATGAAGAATTTAATGGTTTGGTTAAGGATAAGTGGTGCTCGTCAAGAGAATGGTCAGTAAACATTGAGAGCTTCACAGTTGCTTGTCAACGTTGGAATAAGGAAGTGTTCGGCAATATCCAGAGGCGCAAAAATCAACTCCTACGAAGACTGGATGGGATTACTTGTGCAATCACGAGAGGTGGGAATACCAAGTTTTTGAAGACCTCCGGAAGACTCTCTCGGTTGGAGCTTGATGAGACTCTAACACAAGAAGCCTTGCTATGGGCCCGAGAAAGTTAGGATTAATTGGGCTATTGATGGTGATAGAAATACACTACTGTTTCATGTGCAAGCTAATAGTCGTCGGAAACGAAATAGAATTGATGCGATTTGTGTGAATGAAGGGGAGTGGTGTTTTGAGGAGGATAGTATAAAAGATCACGCAACGATGTACTTCTCCAATCTCTTCAAGGAGGAAGTAGTGGAGCGCCCAAGTCTCATCTCGTAATATTGGCTACCCGGGATTAACGAAGTACGAAACGAGTATGTCTAAGGGATGTAGAAGAGGGGGAGATCCGGGACGCCTTGTTTAGTATAGGGGCTCTGAAGGCACCAGGGCCGGATGGCTTCCATGCTTTATTTTTCCAACACCAATGGGAAACTGACAGAGAGTCCGTGGTTCACTTTGTGAAGCAAATATTTCTTCATCCGAGAGAGGATATGTGAAGTAAATAAGACATTGCGGTCTTAATCCCGAAGACGGATCACCCCGAGACGTTTAAGGATCTTAGACCAATAAGCCTATGTAACGTGATTTACAAGCTGGTTACAAAGATCGTGGCAAACCGAATGAGGGGGTTTATGTCCCAAGTTATATCCCCGAATCAATGTAGTTTTGTCCCAGTCGGCATAGCTCGGATAACATTATCGTGGCCCAAGAGGTTATTCACTCCATGAGAACAATGGGTGGAAAAAAGGGATTTATGGCTATTAAGATCGATCTCGGAGAAGGCGTATGACGGGGTGAAGCTGGAAGTTCTGCTTAGTTGCTTGCATGAGCTCAACCTTCCTACCAACCTCATTAGGGTGGTGGAGCAATGTATTAGCACCGCTAATCTTCAACTTTTGTGGAATGGTAGTAAGGCGGACTTCTTCAACACTTCCCGCGGGGTTAGACAAGGTGATCCGCTCTCGCCTACCCGTTTGTGATATGCATTGAGAAGTTGGCACACATGATACAAGAACGTATGGCGGCGAAGAGGTGGAAACCTATATGCCTTACTAAGACCGGGCCACCAATATCGCATTTGTTCTTTGCGATGATATTATCCCGTTTACGGAAGCCTCGCTCCAACAAGCGGGAATGGTAAAAGAATGTCGGATCATTTCGTGAATGCTCAAGGCTTAAAGTCAATGATTCGAAGACTCGGGTGTTCTTTTCCAAGAACATAAATCATATCAGAAGTGCGGAAATCAGCGATGCACTTGGTTTCACTCTAACGGCGGATCTTGGGAAGTATCTTGGGGTGCAACCGCATCATAAGAGAGTGGGATTGGACTCGTTTCAAGCGGTCATTGATAAGGTCAAGGAGCGGCCGGCGCGGTGGACCCCTAAGACTTTCTCCTTATTTGGAAGAGCTACGCTTGTTTCCTCGGTGTCTTCCGCTATCCCGGCATACACAATGCAAACATCCCACCTTCCTAGTACGGTTTGTGAGGCCCCGGACGAGCGAGAATAGATCCTTTTTGTGGGGTAGCACAGCGAGAGAGTCGTAAAGTGCCACTGGTTGCTTGGGATGAGGTGTGCATGGAGAAGCGAAAGGGCGGTTTGGGGTTGAGGCATGCAAAGTACCAAAACCAAGCCTTCCTTATGAAGTTGGGATGGAGACTAGTCATGCATAGGGAGGACCTATGGGTTAAGGTTGTACGGGACAAGTATAAATGTGGGGATGACTTAATCCCTCGCATTGAGGCTACACGACCTGGTTCAAATGTGTGGACAGGAATTAAGCGAACTTGGGATAAAGTTCGAGGGGGGATCGAGAGTACAACTAATCCACCCAGCGTGTGATGGAAGTGGGAGAGGCATGGCGAATTCACAGTGAAATCGGCATATAGCGTGGTTTCTAACAAGGGAAGGGAACATGGATACAACCGGGAGCGCATTTGGAAGGTTCGAGCGCCACACCTGTAAGATGCTCCTTTGGCCGCTAGCTCGTAAGTGCTCCGCTCACGAATGCAAATCGAATGAGACGGGGACCGACGAATGACGAGTTGTGCCCTATGTGGTTCATGGTGCGAAGATATTATTCATGTATTTAGGGATTGTACGCACTCACATTCCTTATGGAGAAAAGTGGTGCCCCCGGACAAGTGGCGCACATTCTGTAGCAAGCCTTTATCAGAGTGGATATGGTGGAACATCAATGGTAGAAGCAATGCGAATAAGGAATGGGCGTCCCGATTCACTATACTATGTTGATGGATCTGGAAGCGGAGAAACTTATTTGTGTTTGAGAAGCAATTCACCCCTAATAGTAACATCATTGCTAGCACAAATGCGATGTTGGAGAGTAGGAATAGTTATGCCACTTAACGGCATTACTCGTACTACTAGTCGTAGGTTTTGGCATCCGCCAGAAGCCGGTTGGGTAAAGGTGAATGTGGATGGTGCCTATTCTAGAACTACAAATAAGGGAGCACTGTGGAGGGATCATTCGAAGTTCTTCCGGCTCCTTTCTTAGGGGATTCTTTCACTCTATTGAAAGGGGCGATGAGTTGGCTTCTTGAAGCGTGGGCTTGCCTATTGGGCCTCAAAACCGCTTGGGCGATGGGCTTTCGAAGGTTTGGTTGGAATCGATTCTATGGAGTGTATTACATTACTTTCGCATGCACGGGGTGGTTCTCACCGTGACTCCGACATTACGGACGAGGTGAAGCAACTACCGCGGATGGAGTGGGAAACTAAGGTGGTGCATGTGCCTCGGTCGGAACAAAGCGGTGACTTTCTAGCATTAAAGGGACTAGAATCGGGATGGGGGTTCCATGAAGTGTATCGGCCTTCGAGGCTCTTGCGGTTATCCTCCGTCAGATTGTAACTAGTGTAATACCCTAGTAGGAGGTAGTTGAGGTATTCCATTCTTATAAAAAAAAATAAAGTAATTGACAACTCGTTTTATTTGAAAATCACTTATTTGAGATTTTAAAATTTAAGTGATATTTTTTTAAGATTTTCTTTATATTCCATACCCATTAAAATAAATATTTTAAGAATAAAAATGAAAACTTAAATATACACGCAGTTAATGAACACCCAAACTCATTCATCTCTTTCACATAGACACCCTCTGCAGCATTAAAATAAGCATTCTAAAAATAAAAATGAAAACTTAAATATACAGGTAGTTAATGAACACCCAAACTCATTCATCTCTTTCACACAACCCAATTCTAGACGGTCCAACAGAGCCAAGGTCCCTTTGGATAGGCAAGGAAGCTGGATTCCTCTTTCACACACACCCTCTACATTTGGCCTAGCTAAAATAATTGTGTTCATGTTTTTGACAAGGCGTGTCTAGATTTGGAAATCAAAGCTGGCCCAGTCATACAGGGCTACCTCTTGAAGGGTCATGGCTTGCTCTACAGGGCTCAGAGTAAAAAAAATATTTATTTTTTAAAACCCGACTCGAGAGCACCAGGGCTAGGACCAGCCCTATATGGCCCAAAAGTTACTATTCCAAATTTTAACTATTTTTCCTCTTTTTATTCGAAGAAATATAATTAGTAAATTATAACAATTAAAGTTTTAATTTATAAAAAAAAAATAGTGTCAAAATTAATGTCTACACAACACACTTAATGTAATAAACAAACTCAGTCACTAATTTATAATCAAGAGTAAACTGTTGTCCACAAGTAACTCGCACAAAGCATAACAAGTTTACTACTAAGCAACATGAGTACGAATGTACGATGACTATTATTTTCATCTTCTCACTACTTTCATCAATTATAAAAACATTTAATTGTGCTTTACTACGATGACTATTATTTTCATCTTCTCACTACTTTCATCAATTTTAAAAACATTTAATTGTGCTTTACTTCGAGTAGTAAGCTATGGTTCATGAGTAAATGTAACGTCCCAGGCCCCCGCTCTTGGATATTGTCCACTTTGGCATACAAGGCCTCACGATTTTTTGTTTTTGACTGGGCTTAGCCCATCAAAACGCGTCCACAAGGGAAAGGTCTTCGCACCCTTATAAGACATGCTCTGTTCACCTTCCTAATCGATGTGTATAAGACATGCTTCGTTTGCCTTCCCAGTCGATGTGGGATCCACCCCCTTGGGGCCAGCGTCCCCGCTGAAGGAACGACTCAAGCCCTGGCTCTAATACCATTAGTAACATCCCACGCATCCACTTGTGGATATTGTCCGGCACACCAGGCTTCACGTTTTTGTTTTTGACTGGGCTAGCCCATCAAAACTTATCTACAAGGGAAAGGTCTCACACCCTTATAAGGCGTGCTTCGTTCGCCTTCCCAGTCGATGTGGGACTTCACGGTAAATATATCAAAAATATCTTCTCTCACATCATGAATACATCCATAACCTTTTTTTTTAACAAATATTAAACCAGATCATAAAATTAAAGTATAATTATTATTTTATAATTAAATGGATAAATAAATCTATAATAAATACAAAATACGTATAAATTAGTAAATTAAATGGTCAAGTCAAGTTAATGAAACAAAAAAAAAAATATTTTTAAAGGGTCTAACAGGCCGGCTCTTTTTAGGCTCTCGGCCTTATAGGGCCAATTTCATTTAGAAGCTCCAATTTACAAGTCGAGACCCTTGAAGGGCTAGGGTTTAAAAGGGCCGGTCGAGGACTCGGCCCGATTTCCGATTTTAGGCATGTCCCGGCTTCGGTTAGACTATGTGTGAAATAAATAATAAAATCAAAATTAAACTCTTAAAGCACCATACAAGGTTTTATATATATGTGTGTGTGAGAAAAATTTTAGGTGGGTAGACCCTGGTAATTAGACTTTCAAAACACCAGCATAGAGGTCTTATATATACATATATATATATATATATGAAAAATTTTATGTGGCGGTAGATAATAGTAACCTACCAAGGTCTGTGTATGCTCGCGCAAAGTTAACACTTACTGGAGATACTTACAAATTGTCCACCAATAAGCCCTCACATCGACTCACATGTATTGAAACTCCTCATTTTTAAATGAAGGTCGGCCTTAACTAATTATTTGATTAAGAGCATAGAGGTTGTAAGTTTATATACTTTATACCTTGCTGTTTGTTGGGCTGCATGGTTTGCCTTTCTTAATCCAATGCAATGCGTCCCAAGTATACTATAATCTTTTTCCCTTACGTTCAATGTAATTTGTCTATTTATTAAAAAGAAGGGTGAAAACATGGATTCATTAACCTTCATTTTGATCCACTCCAACTTACAAAAACTCCAAAAATAATTCAAATCGTGTATTGACCACCCGTCAGGGTTAGAATCCATTTCCCATTATAAACCATTATTCAAAAAATTAAAAACATTGCTTTTAAGTTAAATTTTTTTAAAAATAATTTTTTCGGTGAATAAATATGGAAGAAAATATTTAAATAGTTAACTGAATATACATGCGAAATGAATCAAACAGCAGAATTTTAAAATTGCTCGCCTGAATTGATTAATTTTTTGGAAAATAGATGCTATTTGGTATCATCATCTTTATAATTAAAAAAAAGAACATCCATACGCCAAAAATAATGTTCTATTTTCGGATCCAAACAAATAATAATGTTTGCTTTGTAAAACATGGAATTTTTTGTTAAAAAGCAGACGGAAAAAGACCGAAAAGACCGGCGTAAGTGCGTAACAAACCCAATATCTATTGTAACCAAGAAGTACGGCACACCAATGTATTTTTGGTCATTTCTAAAGCCCATTTCAATAATCTATTTAAACTTTAAGGCCCAATTATGGCAACGCGGCCTAATTTGGTAAAGTTGATCATAATTAAAAAAAGAAAAAAAAAAAAAGAAACGTATCAATCAAATCTTTTACGTATCCAAACTCCATCCCTTTTTTTCTTTTTTGCCGGAAATTCCGTCGATTTAATAGATCTGTTAGATCTCAAATCCATTATTGATGGCCTAAAATATTTAATTGGACTATTTGTATAATTTAAAATAATATAAATTAGATAAGAGATTAATGTTTTTTTTTTGAATAATCTAAATATTTAATATAATATATTTAAACAGGGGCGGTTAAATTCAAATAGATGCCTGTAACGCACATATTATCTCATAAAATCATTAATTGAGATAACAGATTTTTTCGATAAATCTATGGATTGATAGATATTATTATATATTCTTGCATATATATTATTGGAAGAGGATACTCTCATTCATTGTCCTCTTTCCTATCATTTTCTCACCATCTCATTTCCACCTTTAGATCATATAATGAATAGTTTAGATTTAATATTTTACATTATTATTATTATTATATTTTATAAATAAAAATTTATTTATTTCTTATGGATTGCAATTATGAATAATATAGATTAGACTTTAAGAGTTTAAATTTACTTATTAATGCTAATAGAAATAATTTTATGAAAAATTGAATCTGAACCATATATTATTTTAATTTAACAATAGATATGAGATTATAAGAAGAAGATTAGAAAGAAGATAATAAGATAATAAACCCAACCCTATATTATTTTGAGTTCCTGAAACATTTTCCCCCTATACCTATATATATATATTGAGGATCCCTTGAGAGCTTTTGTACTGTCTCTCGTATCTCTCGTTCTCCCGTATACGTATATATTGAGGATCCGTTGAGAGCTTTTGTATTGTCTCTCGTATCTCTCGTTCTCCCTTGTGGTGCGTCAGCAGTTCGGTAAGTTTCCTCTTCATCCTCCCTTGGTTCCCAACTTGTTATTCAAACCTGTTTTTAATATTAATCTAACTTGGATGGTTATATTTGAATTCGCTTCCAAAGAGAACTTCTCCTATAAGGTAAACAGTGTTGAAAAAATAATTTCCACGGCTAATCCAAAAGTCACAAAATCGATTGAAATATTTTTTTCATTATTAACCTAGACAATGATAAAAGACATTATTTACTATAATTGCTTGTATAATTTACACTATTATTAAAAAATAACAAAGTAATATCTTGTTGTGGGATACATGATTTACGACATAAGAGTTAAGTATATGTGAGGTTTTATTTCACTTTACTTAAATAAAGACTTTTAAGACTCCAAAAATAATCTCAAACATACTTGACAATATGGTGTATTATTTTGTATTTGACTAGTTGCATAGTTATGGTTATAATTATCCGTTAGGTTAGCTTTTAGTTAGGATAAAACTTAGGTTAACTTGTTTATATTCATTAGATCAAGTTGTTCTCAAATCACTTATATTAGATTTGATTTAAATTTTGTTACATATCCTTATTATTGGTAAAAATTTTAAAGGATAGAATATCAATGTTATTATCATTTTTTTCATTATTAGATAAGAAGACAATATCCCATCCCATTTTTTAAATAAGATCTTCCATCAATTTTATAATCATATAACTAGCCTAATTGTTTTGATGACCCTAGAATTTGAAGATATATATACTTCCCGTCCTGTTAAAATAGATGTTTTTTTCCCAACTAGAAATTTATTTATTTACCAACATTTGATATGGATTTATTTTTGGGAGAAGCCTCCAGCTGTATGGATAAAAGATAAACGACATGTGGGCCTGAGGCCCTACCATCACAGTAGGGCAACGCACGCGCAAGTACGCAACCACTACCATATTGGTCCGTGGTGGCGTCGATGTGCTGTCAGCCTGTCACTGCGTGCGTCAGATCCACGAACCCTAGTACCCTACCTCCCTTTTGCTATTTCTCCGCCTCCTCCCAGAAACTTCTAACCGTTTCGAAATATCTCCCTTTTTAAAACTCCTCTGATCTGCTTTTCCCACCGAAACAAACACACCTGCGGATTCGTTTTTATTTTTTCTGTTTCGATTTGTTCATATTTTTCTGACCTTCTGCCTGAGTTCTTTCATTCTTGCCGCTGATTAGGATATCGATTGATTCGATTGTAGATCTGATCGTTTTTGTTTGATCATCCTTCCTATTTTCTGAATTTTGACCCTAAGTGTTAATCGAAGCAGAAATTCTGAGATTTAATATGAAGCGGGCAAGGAAATCGAACAGGGTTTCGTGGGCTCCTGGATTTAATCTGTGTCAGGTATATATATATAACTGCAACATTCTTTTTCAAAATTTCGTTCCTTAGGGCAATTTTTTTGTTTTCCTTTTTGTTGGTTGATTCGTGGTCCTGTAGGGTTCTACGAAGTTCGATCTATTCCGAGTTGTTCTTCTTTTGCTTCTTCTCCCCCACATACTACACAATCTCTCCTTTCGCCTGATATTTTCATATTGGTCCTTGTCAATTTGGATTGATAGCTACCGACGGATCATGGTATTCCACTGACAAAAAATTAATAAAACAAATAGGCTTCACTAAAGGAGATCATCTACTGAAAAATATACTAACTTCTGAATTTATTTTACCAATGATAGAAGTTTCGTATTGTGGTGGAATTTCCGCGCAGCGCAATTTATCGCTGAAAACGTGAAGTTGAAATATGATTGTATCGAACAACAAGCTTTGATTTAGAAATTTTTATTCTAAATCGAAGGGCAGAGTTATAATGTGCTCTTCTTTTGGATAAACTTTTTCATTAAACATCTATCAGATTAAAATCAAGCAAGATGTCGAAGATATTATGCGCTGGGCAGCCAATTTTAATAATCTGGGCAAAAGTGGGTTGTACAACCCGACAGTAAAAATATGTTTTCCTTGATAACGTGGAAATAATTAATCGAACTTAATAAATCATTTATAGATAATCATATCTTGAATTACCTAAAATTGTTCTAAATATTCTACGACTCTGAAGATTCAACCCTTTTAAGAAGATCGTCTAGGAGGCCTATTATGTAATATTAGACTTATCAGTATCACATTGTTCTACTTCTACCACTCCCAATCAAATGAGAAGAAAGGGGGTGTTAGACCGTTTGAAAGTCTAATATGTTGCTGTCATGTTGAACTTTGAATCTGTTTCTCTCTTGCCGGATATGGATGCAATTTCTTTTCTCCTATAAGAAAAGGAGATGCTATTACAAAAAATGTTAAGCTTATTAAAATTTCCCATCATATTTTGTATAAAAACCCAAGATAACAAGAATACATTAAAAACCCAAAGTATTACCTTGAAGGTTTTTACTATATGTTGCTCGGACAAGCCTGCTTTGTTGACCCCCCCAAAAAAAAAAGACAAGCCTGCTGAGACATGTTTAGTGGGTTGTCCTCCAACAAAGTTTATTTCCTCGTATAATCTAACCTGACTTTGATTGAGTGAGACTCATTAATGAAACTTACGGCATGCTCAGAGCGATGAGACTTCTGAACTTATTAACCTGTGCATGAGTCAGTGGATTTATCAAATTAATTGGCATATGCTAAATGAAATTATTTTCTTTTATCTGATTAAGTGACAAATGCTTACCCGATGATTGCTGCGTTATGTGGAAAATGCTTACCATACTGTCAAACAATTGAGAAAAAGTGTTCAGTAGAATGTTGTGTATGATGCAATCAGGACCATTATAATGTGACAAAGGTGGGAAACTGGGAATTAAAACAACCAACTTAAGAAATCTGTGCTTTTGTTGTATTGAGGGATTGGAGGTCTTATATTGACTAGGATAGCCTAGAGAATTATATGAAAAATGAGTCGTGGTCTAATTTAGCTTTTTACAGTCTGCATTTTAAAAGTACATCTGATCCATTCTGAGAAATCTAAGGCAGGGCAATGAAATATTGATTTGGTTGCTTTTACAATGTTTAATGTATACTGCTGCAATGGATCTTTATGGTTAGTTTCATAATGGTCATGTCTTTGACCTCTTCTGTTTCTTCGTTGTAGTATTTTTAATAAGTTTGTTGTTGGCTTTTATTTTAAAATGCGTGCTGAGCACTAATACTAGGGATGTAACAGGTGAAAATGTTTTTATCTGAGGACTGCCCTTCGAAAGTTAGCCAGACATCTCAAGATCTGCTTCAAGCAAAGACATCATCAATTTTGCATTCAAGCACTAATGAATCTTATGATTTACCTCCTGGCTTTGAAGGAAATCATTTTTTGAACCATCTAAAGAATGAACCCTCCCACCTACATCAGATTAAATGGAAAGCGCCTCCCTTGGTAATGATATGTTAAGCATTTTCTAAAAGATGTTTATCTCTAATAATACTTCACTTTCCAATGGTCACATCTTTCAATTGTAGTTGTATAATGATCTGTTCTGTTGTGATATTCATTTTGGTGGTTTCCATAGTTTAATGTTTTTTTTGGAAATGTTCTATTCTGCTGTGAGATCATTTTAGGTGTTTCCATAGTTCAATATTTTTCAAATGGTAGCTCTAGAAAGCCAGTTGGATCTGCATTTCTTGTTTTATTCACTTGATTTGTTTTATTTTGAAACCAGTTCGCTCTCAGTCAAAATTGGCTAGTTGTAGCTGGTGAAGAAAGTAGGGAGAGAGTGGATCAAAAACTAAGAGAAATGAAGGTGCTTGAAGCAGTATATCCTCGCCCTTCAGCTATTCCACCAAGGTAAAATGTCCTAGCAACTAAAATCAAATTTCTACCTGATTCTCTTTTTGCAGCTAACCTTGTTGATCTTCGTTTGCTTGTAGCCCCTCTGTTTGCTTAGATGTAGAGGAGGAAGACTATGATGATAACCTCACTCCTCTTATCCCTGTCATTCCCATTGAGGAAGAAGAGCTTATGGATATGAACTCTGAATTGCCAGCAACAATTGACATCTCCACCACTCTGCAGACACAAAATTTGCCCCAATCCATATCAGCAACAGATAGACGCATATGTTCACAGCCTAGTACCTCATCCTCTCTAGCCTCACCTGGGGCATCTGGTTTGGAAGCTGATCTTGCTGCAGCTTCTGCTGTTGTTGCTGCCATTATGAATAGTAATGAGCAAGGCAGCTCAATTGACATGGATCTACTTGTTAGAATACTTAATGATCCATTAATGATTGAGAAGTTGAGATGTGTTCAAGATGGAGCTGCAGCGAGTGCTGTAAGTGCACCCGCAAATACAGTGGGTTTTCCTAGTTCTGGGTTCAAGTGCGCTTCTCAATCAATTTCATTACCTCCACTTGGACCTGATATGCCAACTTCTGGGGTTAATCCCTCAAGTACTATGGGTTTATTTCCTGATTCTGGCTTGACGGCAGCTACTACTTCAGTTCAATTGATGCATACACCATATAAGCCAGCAATCCCGTCACTTCCATTTTCTAGGCCTATGCCAGGGAAACTAGGAACTCCTTCAGCTTCATTGCCTCCACACACAACTACTGCCGATATTAACAAGCCTGTGCACAAAACCACTGACCATTTGTCAAGTGGTGGTCTGCCTTCTGTAAGTACCCAACGTCCTCAACAAGATACTGTCAAGCTAGCAGCACCCATGGCTTCCATTTCATCCAGGGAACCTAGCATGTTGCCATTACCTTCAACGGGTGTGAGTATGCCTGCAGTAGTAAACCAGGTGCGACCCCCTGCAACTACAATGACTTACCTACCTAGCACAGGCTCAGCATTTGCTGGGAAGGAAGTTCATCCTGTTAAGGATCTTAGCTATTATAAGAACCTTATTAGGCAACATGGTGCTGATGCTAATAATACTAGGCAAGAGACGCATGATACCCAAATAGCTATCCGTCAAACTAATTTCAAAGATTTGAAACCGGTGCATAACAATAAACCAGAAGTGAATTTCAAAATCCAGAAACCATGCATATACTTCAAGAGTTCAAGGGGTTGTCGAAATGGTTCCAATTGCCCTTATCAACATGACATGTCAGACCAATGGGGGTCTGTCAACATCCTAGGGCAACGCAGTGCAAAAAGAGCTAAAGTAGGACCAGAAATCAGGGGTAGAACATTAATATAGACAACCTTTTCAGAATGGTAAAAGCAGAAGTCTACTATGTTTCACGTTGTACGTAAAATTTGCAGCAGGAGGAAGTTTAAGGAAGGTGTAAGGGGAGCATTCGTGAGAATGACGAGGGATACGATCATAAGGGTTTCAAGGGTGGTTTCTATTGAGTATAGATTTCGGAATTATGAAGGTCACTGTAGTTGGGTCCCTGGTTAGGTGAATTTTTAACAGGTTCAGCAAAGGACGAGTGAGAATTGACGGCATGTTCAAGACAAATGGTATTCTGATTTCTGCAGATCGGGGTGGCTTAAGCGGTGGGTCTTTCATGATGGTGACCAACAGGAGTTCGGCGAGAGGTGGCTATCCATAATAATTTGTGCATAAAAATGGTGGAGGAAGTTGATAATGTCAAAAGAAGACTAACCGGTTAATCACATTAATAAGTATGCTATAAGAACCTTAATTGGTCAGGGAAAATAATACTTGATCACCTTACAAACTGAATAATAAGGGCCTGGAAAATTTTGAATTTATCAAGTTAAAGCTGAAGATTACCGAAATTATTCTCAACGGCAATGATCCAAGAATGAAAATAAGGCCCAATAAGTATTTGCTCTTAGAACAGAAGATAGTTGTGAACGTTGTTTAAAATTCTGATGCTTTTCTTGTTATCTTTCTTTAAAGGAGATTCTTCAATGAGCTTTCTGCTATTATGTTTTTTTTTTCCTCTTTCAAAAAAGAAAATCAAGATCTTGACACTAAAATCATGAATGCTAATGGGATTGCTTCAAGATCCCTTTTAATTGCGTTAATAGTTTAATCAGGCGTATAAGAAATTAAAAACCTGAAATTTTCTGCTGTAGCTGAAATTGAAATCAGTCGAAGAGACAATTTAATGGCAATTTGTTTTATATTTGTGTTTTCAGAACCGGGGCATTGAATCGGTGAAGATATTGGTTTGTGCTCTGTTCTGTAATAGAAAAAACAAAGAAGAAGAGGATATTGGTTTTTAGGGCTGAGCATGAAACCCAAAACCCATGAGCCCGCCCAAAACCCAATGTAATTGGGTTATGTTGAGCCCGCTCAAAAAGATTTTATAATGGGTTGGGTTAGAACCCGCTCATTTAAGATTTTACCCGCCCATTTAGTGTAATTTTTTTATTAACTACCCATCCCATTCTGCATTTCACTTAAAGCATTTCCTGAATTCCTTCCTATTCAAGTATTCAACCACCTCTAATCCATAAGCATAATGACCAGCAACTCTCAAGATTATATAATGATGGTACTTGTCTCAATTTATATTGTTTTGTGTGAATTGTAATTATGAAACTTTGAAGATTGATTTCAAAAATTGGAATGATGAATTTAGATGGATGCTTAATGTTTATGTATGTTTTTTTTAAGAAAAATAAACAAGTCAAATGTAAATGGGTTCCAAAAACCGGTTAGCCCGATTTATGTGTTAACCCATTTACATGGGTTTAAATGGGTTAAGACGGGTATGGGCTAACCCATACCCATTTAAATTTAAATGGGCGGGCTATGGGTTTGGCCTCGGGTTACCCAACCCGCCCATTGCTCGCCCTATTGATTTTTCGGGCCATGAGCGAGTATGTTTTAATTAAATAAATATTATTTAAAATTATGTATGACAAAAAGGTCTTGGGCAATATTGGCCTATTTCCTTCTCATACATGTTAAATTTATAGTTAATGATACTTCCGTTACAATAAAATATTTTCTGTCTATTACAAATCACTAAAATCATTAAATATGCCAGATTACCTATCCAAGCAAACGCAAGTTTCCACAATTAATCAAAGCCACCAATAAATCATCATACATATATAGAACACTAAATTAAAACTAACTGAAAGACAAATAAAAACACAAAATAACGTAGTTTTGCGCTTTTGATTTTTGTTTTTTTATAAAAAAAGAAAATTGTTTGTCCATCAGTTCATTTTTTGGTTCGATGGGTTTGATTGATCAAACAGGCCAATATGCTCCAATTTTAACAATATTATTTTATACATGAGTCTTGATATATAGAATGGGAGTATGGGACAACTCATAAAAAATGAATTCAAGGTTATTACTGTAATTGATTTTTAAATAGTAAAATAATATTATTAGAGAGTATTGAAATGAGCATCAACATGAACAAACATTATCCTACTAGGGAAGATCAACTATATAAATTGTTTGACGTTATTATATTTTATAAATCACCAAATTTTGAATAAGTTACTTACCACGAGGTCCTATTTAATAAATCTAGACGTTATTAATAAGAACTAGCCACTGGAAGTCGCATTAAAGCAACCTAAATTATCCAATTGAATCCTATAACCCTATACAAGTGACAGTCAAAATATTGAGATACAATCATACAAGTATGTCCATCTTGGGAGTGGGCCCTCTCCATTTATTGTCCATTTAGGTTAAACGCGATTGTTTCATTTTTTTTTTCTCCAAAAATAAAATAAAACTAGCAGGTTGCAAGTGTGGGAAGAAATTCTTGGCAGTTTCATTGATATCATTACAAAAAAATTCATGTGCTTTTTTTCCTATACAATTGAAACACCTCAACTAAGAAGTATTCCACCTATTCCAGTCCTGACATAGCAGCACCTCTAGATTCTTTAAATGTTGGTAGATTTCATGTAACCTTCTCCTCTTTCCAGACCTATCTTTGCTAAGTAGTCTGCTGCATAATTACACGAGCAAGGCACATAGGTGATCTTTGTTATTTAGTCCCTTCCTTTGACTTTTGTATGAATGCCAGTGTCCTATGAGACAGACCGTATTCATGGAAAATCAGGTTGAGATACTCTATGGAATCTGTTTCAACCCAAACTTTCCTTAAATCCATAGCTCATGCCATTTTGAGACCAAGGAGATAGGCTCAAATATCCATTGATAGTTCATCCCCATCCTCAATACAATATATGAAACCTTTCAAAAATTTACCAATGGAATCCCTAAGTAGTCCCCCACAAGTAGAGCTGGGAATCAGGGCCGGCCCTAGAGGGCTTGAGATAAGAAAAACATCTGTTTTTCAAAGCCGTCGATAGTACCAAGGCCGGCCGGCCCTACGGGGCTTGAAAATTACTATTCCAAATTTTAATTATTTTTTTCTGGGTTTTTTTCAAAGAAATATAATTAGTAAATGGAAACTATTAAAATTCTAATCTATCAAATAAATATTATCAACATTAATAGTTAAACAATATAAATCATCCACCAAATAAACACATTCATTAGTTCGTAATCAAAAACAAACTATTGTCCACAATTGCCTCACATAAAACGTAAGAAGTATGAAACTAAGCAACATTAAATAACTCACATAAAATATAAAAGCATACTATTATCATTGTCAATTGTCACCTTTTTCATCACTATCATCAATTTTATAGATATTTGATTGGGCTTCACTTTGAGCAGAAGGTTGTCTTCACTCTTTGACTAATTTTTTTTAAAAAAATGAAAATGCTTCTGATAACAGGGTAAACAGTAGCCGCCCGGATAATCGAGCCCCTACGAGGGGCCGCAAGGCCAATTTCAAATTTCGCAGCATATTTTTCAAGTCCGAGCCCTACAGGCGTGGCCTAAACAAAGCCATTGACGGCCGGCCCGATTTCCCGACTCTACCCACAAGCACTTTTAGTAGCAGTAACTGAGTGTCATACATTCCACCATTGCCTTTGTAATGGTAATAAGACTATCATTTGAAGCCCATTTCTCCTAAAAAAATAAGTAAGTTCATTCGTTTCCACATCCACCAACACAAGATCGTATATTTGGAAGCTCACTTCCTATTAACTTTTGACTTGCCCTCTATTTTCCACTATACCTAATCCAAAAGGTTCATATTGCGAAACATATGCCACCTCGACGGGGCCACCTCCTTCCTCCATATAGCTTTCGAGTGTGTACAATCATGAAACACATTAATGGTGTTTTCTAATGCTGCCCCACACAATGGACAACCCGCATCCATAGTCACTCCCCTTCTTATTTGACTAACATTCGTGATTAAGCACTGCCAGGCTTCAAAGTTCACCTGCTTTTTCTACAAAGCAGCCTATTAGAATTCATGAACATTGGAGTTAATTATCCATTAACTATATATAAACACCCAAACTTAACACTGAACTAAGAAAACATTCTAACATTTCTCCATCTTTTCCTTTATTATCGCGTACATAGTAAATTATGAATGAAGGTTGTAACGTTTACAGAGACATATTAAGCATTTCCCACAGCAACTTAACAGTTCAATTTAAACTCTAATTTAGAATACTGCAGATCAAGGTACAAGGATACTAGGATAGATGGAATTATTTTGTTAACGAAAGGGAGAGGCGCTGAACAGTTTTTTTGTTTTCTTAAATGAAACGACGCGTTTAACTTGAATGGACAATAAATGGAATCCTAAATTTATATTTGAATAATGAAAAACCTATTTTGAATTTAACAAAAAATAAAATCAAATAATGAATCAAGGAATCCACTGAGGTTTTAAAAAATAAAAAAAAAAAAAAAAAAAACCTATTTTGAAAATTGGGCAAAAGAAAAGGAAAATGGGTATCAAATAATCAACTTTTTTGATAAGCGAAACATGCACTAGTAGACAACTAAGGCCCCATTTGGATTTGGTTCAAGCATTTTCCTGACAATGTTTTCCGACGGCGGGATGATTTTCCCTTATAGATGGGAAAATGGGCTCCCACCAATTTTGGTGGGAACCATTTTTCCGGCGGAGCAAGAAAATCAAAGAAGACGAACTTGCCCTTCGCGAGAGCTTTTGATGCGTCTTCAATTCGCGGCACAACTCTCGCTATAATCTCCAACTCTTAAACTCGTCGAAGGAAGAAGAAGGAGATCGATGGTACTCTCCAGCTCTTGTTTTCACTCTTCTTTCCATCTAGTCTCCCCTGTCTTGCGACTCCAACTCTGGTCTTTTTCTTAGGTCACCGATTGTCTAAAAAAATGGCGGACTAAAGAATAGAGAAAAAACAACGAAGGAGAATATCTTGTCAAATTGAGTGTGCACAAATGTGAACACTTAGAGTGTGCACCGTGAGGGGGTGGTTTTGAATCATATTTTATATTCTATGGGTAAAATGATATTTTACCTCATTTTCCTACCTTATTTTCTTTCAACCAAACAAATTTTTTTCCTATCAACTCATTTTCTTTTCCAATGCGAACCAAATGCACCGAGACAATATTTTCCGTTTCATTCCATTCTTTTCATTTCTATTCCTTTCTATTCTCACCTTTTCTTTGATCCAAACAGGACCTAAATTTTTTACATAAAAGAACTTATCAAGATTTTCTAAAGCATACAACCGAATGCCTAACTCAATAGTCGAATCATACATTAACAGCGAGTAATCCAACAAAAAGTTGTCAAAAATGAGACTTCTTATGTTTAAACATACCAATTGCTCTTCAGCAAAATTAACTTCTAACCCTTTTTTTATTCTTTCCAATAATTCCATATCGTTTCTACTTTCTTTTCTCACTGTTCCTCAAACTACGTCAGCTGCCCCACAACTTGACAAAGCGGAAGCATAGATGATGATCACATCAGAGTCAAGTGAATGACTCCACACTAAAGCATGCAGGAAGAACTAGTGTTGTAGGTTTTATTCCACAACATCACCATTCCCCAACATACTAAAATCACGCTTTTACTTCCATATTCCAGTAAATGAAACTTGATCAGTTTACATATATCAAAAGAAAAGTTGACGCTCAAGACAAGAACCAAAACCTTGTTTCATTGTCATCATTCAACATGCAAATTACAATTATACACCTTCAAGTTTATAAATGCAGTATCAGCGTATCACTCGAGCGCATGGCTCAGCGAAGTCTAAAACATCAGAAGTTAATGACGCGTAGGATGAACGAGAATCACACAAATCTTCAAATTAATGTTCTCCCAAACAAGAAATGAACCCCTAAAAAAAAACTCCGTGTTGTCACCCTGTTCTCATAATAACGTGGACTCCGCTATCAGTATCCACGATGTCACTAATCTCCCCAACTTTAAGTCCAAAAGTTGCTTCTTCAAAAGGCTTCTGCATCTGGCCACGACCAAAAGGACCTGCAGCCAAGAAACGCGCATTTAGAATTTAGCTCGTGGAATAATTCAAAGCTACGAGGCAACTGAGGATTTACTTCGATTCATATATGAACTTGACGTCTAAACCATGGATCCGATTCTTTACCATCGTGGAAAAGCTGAACTAAAATAGAAAATTCAGATGTTCGAACAGCTTTTTTTGAAAGCACCGTTAAATCTTAAGCACTATCATTAGTTTTGAGCAAACGTAGATGTGTGTATTATTTTGGCAGGCATTTAACGTTAGAACTGAAGCACAGGACCCATGTAAAGCCCAATGGGTATTGCCAATCGGTCCAAAAAGTTATTGTTATCATAAATCCCTAAAAACGCACTAGCTTTTAAGCATCATCAGCTAGCTTTTGTTCTTCCTATTTATATTTAATGCAGCAACATGAACTGGATCACTTGAGTTGGGAAAAAAAAAAAAAAAGCATCACTGAGATCTGTATTGGAGTGAGGATCAGAGGATATTAATTAGACAAATTCAATAAGAGCCGCATTGACTATACACTTAAATCAGACATACATCCAAGCCATGTAAAATGCCACGAACAAATGAAGTGTAATTTTGAAAGATTAAAATCCAAGCCATGTAATATACATCCAACAAATCAAGTGATGCCCTTGTCAGTGAGTGGGAAATAGAGGGAAGGGAGTACAGAAACCATAGAAGTGAGTGTTTGAGGATTTCTTAATACAAAAAGCTTTAAACATGCATATGCTGCTATCTAAAATGTACCACCAATAAGGTCCAAAGATGTTCAAAAGCAATGCTGAAACACAGATGAATATGGATAAAAATATAGATGTGCATTTGACTTTTGAGGTCCATAATAGATGGAAAAACCCAAGTTGAATCAGTACATCATAATACAAGGATTGTTAATATTCCTACAGCAACTGAGAGCACACATAAGAAGAATATCTTTGGATGTTTAAGTCTGATGTTCTGTTAAACACCTGAAATTTTGTATGTAATTTGTACATAACAATATACAAAGAAATAGTGTCAATAAAAAATGATGCCAAAAGCAACACTCCCGGCAAAGCATTATCATAAGAAACCTATTCGTCTAACACTATCTTTCTGGGGTTGGGGAAGGAAATAAGATGATGATGAGGGAGAAGCTACAGCTTCCGTGCCACCAACCTTTTGAAAGTTTCATTGTTTCAATATTGGTGCAGGGAAAAAAAAAAAAAGACAGAAATACATTTATACAAGTACCTGTAACTTAAATTTGATTTCATTGAAGCAAATTGTCAAAAACACCTCAGCTAATAAATTGCTTCTCACTACCGAATCCCTCGTGCAATACTTAGTGGGGTAATGAGTTAGGAATGATATGTACATCCAAGTGTGTTGTTTATCAATTAACAGCAATAAATAACTTAGGTTTTATGCTGTTTCCTTCAGTTAACACTGTACTGTAGGTTCAAGAAGACAACAAACTCATTTCACTTCCCCAGTTATCGAATTTCATGAACTTAGGGATCCTAACGATTCTACCATTCCTAATCATGATAAGATAATCAAATCCTAAA
The DNA here is from genome assembly GCA_019022655.1 of Acacia acuminata. Lineage (NCBI taxonomy): Eukaryota > Viridiplantae > Streptophyta > Magnoliopsida > Fabales > Fabaceae > Acacia > Acacia acuminata. The sequence continues at coordinate 11,969,763 of JAFJYI010000002.1, forward strand.
AGATTCTGATAAAAGCCAATCATCCGATGGTCAAAGGATCCTAATCATGATTTGAAATTTTTATATGGATTGCTGCTCTACGCATAACATCCTCAGAAAATTATTGATAATTGCATATAAAAGATAACAAGTCATATGACTTACAGGAAAAATCCTTACTTTTAGAAGAGATACGGTTTAAGCTAGAAATTGGATCAAAGATATCCTTGATTTATATGAAATTGGAAATGAAAAATGTAAGAAGAACGCTTCTTTAATGAGCATGACAATACCAGGCCAACACTTCTTTAATGACCATGACAATACAAGGCCAACACTTCTTTAATGACCATGACAACAATACCATGCCGCTCTTGATTACTAGATGACTAATGTTTCCCTAGGGTTCACATAAAGCCCCTGCAACAAGGCTGTGAGATCATAGAACATCCGAGATGAAAAAATAAGATTATGTCTGAATTCTCCGAAATAATCTCATTCCTTAAAACCCTGAAAAGCAATAAAATTTCCTGACGCGATTTTTACACATTAAATTTTCGGCCAAATGAATATGTGATTTTAATAGCGACCAGGAAGGTTAGCATAAATAGAAACCTTCGGAAAAAAGCATGTGCTCCATATCGTTAACATGCAAGTGTCTTCTCTTTGATCGAAATAACAGCGTGTATTAAAGAAACTATACTACGATTCAAAAAAAAAAAAAAAAAAAAGTCAAATCTGGTTTGTTTCGCATATATTCCTCAGAGAAGGTCCAACGCAAAAGAAAGAGAGACAAATATGACTGACCAAGATCTCCGCCGCGCTTGGCAGAGCTGCAATCGGAGTAACGAGAGGCAACATCCTCGAACTTAGCCTTCCCGGAAAGGATGTCGTCACGGAGGGCCTTGAGCTGGGAAACCGCGGTGTCTCTGGTGGTATTTTGGATAACACGACCTTCGGGATCTTTCCAAGAAGCCTTCCGTCTAGAACCTTGGTGCTTGATCAATATGTGAGATGCCCTAACCTCACCACCCTGCCTGTTAGACGAGGACATTTTCGCAGCCTTCTTGTACCTCTCCTTTTTCGTTCGATCTACCGCCGAGATCGAAGCTTTCTTTCTCTTCCGATCGGCCTCTATCTTCGCAGCTATAATCAACAGTATCTCAGAGAAGGGCGAGGACACCGGCGACTCAATTGGGTTATGAGCTAGAGCGGGATGGAGCTGCCTGCATATATAGGGGTGGCGGAGGGAAGACTCAGATTCAGAAAAGTGGAAGAATTGGGATAGGGTCCTCCTCCTCCTACGCAATCACGGGCACAAACAATCAGCCCATCTCGAACGTTCATTCAGCTCCCGGGTTGTTTGTTCGATTGGGATTAAATCAAGATCCAGCTAGTTTTTGGTTTGTGGAAGAGGGCCAGGGGCCAGCTCCTCCTGTGATAAACTGTATCAAGAAATTAATTAGGATCTTAGTTTGAGTTAGATAATTAATTTACAAGTTTAAAAAAAATAGTTGAAAGTTAAAATAAATTGAGATATTATATTTAGAATTAAAATAAACTCTTTCTCCAACACCTATATTATATTGTATAAATTGGAATGTGTGTCAATACTAATTCAACTGCTTACTACTAATAAGTCAATACATCCATATAATCATTATTCAATTAATATTATTTAATTTATAATAGGGTTAAGGAACTCAAGTAACCTTTAACTTTTTTGAAAAGTGCAACAGTAATTATAAACTAGTAAACATGAACATTTTAAAAGAGGGTAAAAGTGACCAGTTAATAATCCCAAACATTCATTAATGTCCATTATAGTGAGTTCTTTAATGAATGTTAAGATGCTAAAAATGTAAAAGTAACCACAAACCTTTTTGTTAAATGTGAAATAACTAAAAAGTTGTACTTGAAGATTAATTCATAAGTTTTCTAGTTGCTTGTGCAAGTTAAAGTCCAAGTGGATTTTAATTATGAGATGACTAGTGGTGATAAAGATTTTTCCAACCCTTCCATATCGTTGTTTTCCTTCTGGATCTACTCCCTTAGTATCTTCTTAGGTTTTAGTTATGAGATTACTTCAACATTTGTGATGACAATACTTTTAAGGCCAGTGATTTATGTTGGAGATTTTAACTTTTTGAGTTGGGGTGACAAATTTCTTTGGTGTGTTTGGAATAATGTGTCAAAAGTGGTTTTTTTGCAATATGATTTTGTAAATTTAAGATTGGATGAAAGTCAGATTGTATAATGAAATTTATTTTTAAATTGGCAGTTACACAAGTGGCTTTTCTAAAATTAAAACTTGTTTGAATTTGTCATAGCATAAATGGCTTTTATAATAGTTTGAGGTGAAAATTTAAATTATAAAAAAAATAAAAAATAGTTCATTTATTTTTGGAAAAAATTGAAAATTCTAATATATATTTAATTAATAAAAACAGAAATAATGGGTATATATTATATGTATATATTGCGACAATTTGAAGAGAAGTATTAAATTTAAAATTATAAAAAATAATAAAATTATTATTATTGTGATGATAGTTTAGATGTAAAACGATTGAAAAATACATATATTTTATTGAATTATACATATTCATATTATATATAAATCATAAAATTCAGAGTATGGATACTTCAAGTGTATAAAATTTGTATTGTTTCAATGCTTGTGTATAAAAATTTATCTAAGTTTTTCTCATCAGTTAAATTTTTAATGGAGACTCTTCCTCAATTTTCTCTAAAATTTATTATTTATTTTCCCTTCTTTTGATACTTTTATAAACATAAATCTGTTGGGTATTTTTGAGTTAATTAATTAATTATTGAGTATTAAATAGTTTATTACGTAGTATCCTCGGGTCCTAATTATAGGAGCTATTTACCAAAGTTTGGAGGGATTAAGAAAAAAGTTAAATTAGTTAATTATGTGTATTTCCCTAAACTACCTTACCCAAGTTTATTTAATACAAATACATCTCTCAAAGATAGAACTAAGTAATACTCATTGAGCAGGTTAATCCTTTTGCATAATATTTTATTTTCTACTTTTGTTCGCTTCCCCAATGCGATACGGTTCTATATGTTTGATTAAGCTTCTCATGACAACGTTAAAAAAAATATTCTTAAAGGAATATTAAAATTATTTTATTTAAAAATAAAAAATAAAGTAGAATATCTCACTTGATAGAATATAAGCGTGTTGTTAAATTAATTATTATGGAAGAAGTATTAGTAGGGGTGATATGGGAAAAATATGACAAAAATTGCTCAAAATTATTTTATATAAAAAAGTATAATTTAGGTGTATATGACATTAATGAGTTGCAAACATTATTTATTTTATAAAATATATAGGTGTATTATTAAATTATTATTGTCTTTAATTATTATTGAGAAAGTATAAATAGAGGTATTATAGGAAAAAATTGACAAAAGTTAAAACTTACTCTTATAATTAGGATCAAAACCAACTCCAAAATCTGCTTTTATAATTGGGGACCGGAGGGAGTATCATTTAATTTTTTGATTAACCATGTACTGATATACATATTGATTTTTTATTCATTCATTTTTTTTTTTTTTTTGATAGAAACATTAATTTTTCTCATGTATAAAATCTTGCCAAAAAAAGAAAAGGAGAAAATTCTCAAGGAGGAAGCAGGAGAAAGAATGTCATAACAAGGAGGAAGGTGCCTTTTTTCCTATACATGTTTGGATTAGTTTTTAGGATAATTTTTACAATTTATAAAATAAATATATGAGAGAAGTTTTATCTTAGTTTTAAAAAAAAAAGTTCTTGAAACCACGGTTTATGATTTACCAAACATAAATATTTACCAAAAGCAACAAAAAGTGGCTTCTCGTCATGGCTTTTGAGGGTGTTTTGGTGAAAAGCACTTAATTTTATTAGCCATCCCAGACATAAAAAAAGACCTATCTGACCTTTGAAGCAAAAAAAACACTTATAAGCAAGTGTACCGCCATCCCACGCTTCATCATTTTCGTCAAAGTAAAAGATAAATTCATTTTTTTTTTTTTTTTTTTGTCATTTTAATCCCTAAATTGATAAAACACTCATTATACAAAAGGTAAAGAAAAACTTATGAATTACTGTTTTAAAAGTCACCTTTTAGTTGCTTTTGCATTAAAAAAAAGAGTTAAAGTGTAAATTGGCCAACGGATTATTACTCAAGGAACATCGACACAAACATTAATTGCGGGTACCTTAATTATCAATCAACAATTAAAAAGTGAAAAAAAAAACACACAAAAAGTGAAGGAAAAAAAAAACACAATGCCGTTAAACTACCCTGTCACTATCTTGATGTCTCCGTCTTCCATTGACTTTTACAGTGTCGGCGCCTCCAAAGCTTTCATTGTTGGTGGGTGTTCCACTTACCCTCTTAAACTCATCAAGGTCCGTATGTAGCTTCAGGGCGAGAATCACACACTGAAACCAAATCCAGTAGTCTACAGCTTAGGGGTGTTCATCATGCCCAGCGCCCTATCCGCCCGCCCGCGTGCATTGAAAAATCGCCCGCTTGACCCAAGGAAAAGCCCAGATCGGGCGGGGCACAAATGGTCGGGCATTTTGCGGGCGGGCGGGCATCGGGCATGGTATGCCGCCCGCCCATTTGGCCCCCTTGATAGTTATATTATTTTTTATTTTTTTCCTTTTTTTTTTTACAAATCTCTATCATCATTCTTTTGCTTCCTCGTGGATGCCCTCTGTATGCCACTATAATTAACAAATTCACTAATTTACATTTCCCTTTTCAAATTTTTTTTTCTTCTTTTGTTAAATTGTGTGTGTGTTTTTTTTTTGTGAGGTGGGATAAATAATTAACATTCATTATTTGAAATTGAATTACTTGTTAAATTGTGTGTTTTTTTAATTATTATTAAATTTAATTAATCTCCCTCACCTTTCTTTTCTTGCCCGTGATCCCTCTGTCTGCCACTACACTCACTAATAGCAATGATTAATAATTATTTAGGTAGTCAGATCCATTACCGGCTTCTTCTTCTTTCTCATTCGTCTCACTTCCTTCTCTTCTTCTTCTTCACAGCACCTCAGTTAGAAAGAACTCGCTTAAATTCTAGTTCAAACTCTCCGGCGATCCGGACTGTATTCTTTCGATTGATACATGCCGTCAGCTAGTGGGGACGAACACCTTCATTTTTTTACTCTCCTTCGATCTGCGACTTTGGCGAAGAAGGACGGAGGAGAAGTGGTGGTTTGATCTCGTCGGCGATCGTGGGCTGAGTCTGGTATTCCGGCAGTGAAGTAAAGCTCGTCCGGCAAGTTATGTTGCTCTGCTCCTCCTACCTAATGTGGACTTCGGGCATGGTTTGATCTCGTCGGTGATCGTGGGCATGTAAGGGCCGCCACCTTGCCCATTGACCCATTTTTGCCCGCCCAAAAATGTTAGGGCTTCTATCGAGTGGCCGGGCACCGGGCCGCATTTTGGCGCCCGGTGATCTTCTGAGCAAGGCATCGGGCAAGGGTGTCGCCCTGCCCAACCCTGCCCATGAACACCCCTTACAGCTTCTGAACGACACGCGCCTTGCACCTTAGTTCCATCCTTCCAATGCCACAGGCAGCAGCAGTAGCCGCTGCCATAGCGCCTGCTCACATGGGTCCCATCTCTGTTGTTATTTGCTTATCCAACAAGAAGGCATAACTGTTTTTTTTTCTCCAGTGTCTCCACCAGTCTCTCCGAGGTGCCTCATATTTTAATGTAATTGTGATAGTTGTTTTTTTTTCCTTAACTGTTATTTGGTACTTATTTTCACTTTTTAATTGTTGATTGATAATTAAGGTGCCATCAATTAATATTTGTGCTAGATATTCCTTGGGTAATAGTTCGTTGGCCAATCTACACCTTAACCCTTAAAAAAACTTTATTGTTACTTTTGCACTTTTAATATAAGTTAATGGATATTTCAGCATCTTAAACTTTAATTAAAAATCTCACAATAACGGACCTTTGGGATTATTAACATCATAGTCACTTTTACCTACTTTTATGATATTTATGGTTACTATTGCACTTTTCAAAAAAGTTGAAAATTATTTAAGCACCTGAACCCTTTATAATAAGTTATACAACCTTCTATTCTTAATATAACATCTGTTTATAAGTTTGGAATAATCCAAGTTACGTTTTAAAATCTTATGTACTTCATAAAAAAAAATGTTTCCATTATTGCAGCCTTATTAAAAAGAAAAAAAGAAAACCATCAAAATGTAAATTTTTTTTTTTTTTTTTTTGTTTTGTTTTGTTTTGCTTACAAGGGAATTGATCCCTTATGATCAGGCAAAGTTGCTGCACATTCTCAAAATGTTAAAGCTTTTCACACTACAAATCTTGTTTTTTTTTTTTTTTTTATTTTTTTCATTTTAAAAAAAGACTTTATCTAACCAATACAATTTTGGTTGAGATGGTAAGAGCCTGTTTGAGAGTTCCATTTTGGAGGGAAATGAAAGGGAAGTGAGGGTTTTAGTAGTCTCTTCCCTTGTTTGCAAGTTTTAAAAATAAAGAGGAGAAAATCAAGGATTTTTACGAATCCTCTAAAACCTCTTTTCTTCTAAAAAATGAAGTTCCCCCAATATGGAGGGTTTCAAGAAGAAAAATAGATTAATTACTTTTTTACCCTTATTCACCACCGCCGCCCTCACCAACATTAAGTATAATTTTATATTTTAGGTTGTAGTTTTATATACTTAAATCATTATGTACTAAAAATATATATATAAATCATTATAGGGAGAGAAAAATAACTATTAGAGAGAGAAAATATTTTTTTAGGGGAAAATATTTTTGAATATAAAAATTACATAAATAATTTTTTAGAAAATTTAAATTTAAATTTATTTGTAAAGTATAATAATTATATTAATTTTTTTAAAAAAAGGACAAAATGGTAAAAATAACTCATTAATCCTCTATCTTCTTCTCTTACTATTTTTTTAACTCCCAAACAAAACAAGGGAAGAAATATCTTCAATTTCCTTCCTTCTCCTTCCCCTCCTTCTCCTTGCATCCCTTCCTTTCCCTTCCTCCAAACTCCCAAACAAAGCCTAAGGCCCCGTTTTGATCAAAGAAGAGGTGTGAATGGAAAGGAATGGAAATGAAAAGAATGGAATGAAATGAAATGGAATGGAAAATATTTTGCCTCGATGTGTTTGGTTGACACCTGGAAAAGAAAATGGATTGATAGGAAAATATTTGTTTGGTTAGAAGAAAATAAAGTAGGAAAATGAGGAAAAATGCCATTTTATCCTTACGGATAGAATATTTTTTTATACCACACAAAACCAACAAAACTAACAACGCAAAGGCACGAGTACATACTCTCGAGAATACCTCACCAATTCTTGAGAATTGGTAGGCAATTCTCAAGAATGCCTCACCAATTCCAATTATCGAGATTGGTGAGGCATTCTTGAGAATTGCCTACCAATTCTCATATTCACACACAAGCACAGTGTGCGTGAGTGGCACTTATACACACTCCAGTTATGAGTGTGCACACTCAATTTTGGCCTTTATTTAAATAAATAAAAAAGTTCTTGCCGCTCATTCTTCTTCCACTTCACTCTCACGGTCAGGGACTTGTGGTGGTGCAGGAATTATCCGACCTCCGATGCTGTGGCCTCCTTTCCTTGTTCCGACACCGAACACCAACAGATTCTGGCACCGCTATGCTTCGTCGGATTTTGGGTAAGTTTTCTTGGTAATCCAAATCTGCCTTGTCGAAAATTATTTTCTTGGTTCTTCAAATCTTGGTGATCTGAAACTGCTTTGAACAATTTTGGGTTCTTCATTTCTGATTGCATCGAACGATTCTGGGTATTGTGTTGTTGGGAAAGATGAGGGGTTGTCTTCATCGAATGAAAGGTGAGGGGGTAAATTTGTTTTCAACATTTTTCGAACTTTGGAAAATGAGTTCCCACCAAAATTGGTGGGAAGCAATTTTCCGTGTTTAAAGGAAAACTTTTCGTCGGAAACTATTTTCTTGGAAAAATTTCCGCCCTTTCAGTAGGAAAATGTGATTTTCCATTTCCTTTATCTCGATTTTCGGTGAACCAAACGGGGCCTAAGTAGCATCATATAGGAAAAAGAACATTATATAATAAGTGATTGGGGGATAGCTTTTATCAAATCAAATTAATAAAATAAATAAAAAAAACAGAAAAAGAAAAAGACCTCGACCATCCTACTTGGCCCTAAGTCCCTAAACCTTCCCCCTCTCACTATACCCTTCCCGTCACTTAAACCCACTGAATAATTTCTAGGCTGTAAGGGGCATTGGTATTGGTAATTGGTAATGAACTAAAGAACCAATTTATTTCAGTCTTCTATCCTACTAGGTTAAATTTTGAACATTACAACCGAGACCGAGAAACAAGTTTTGCAAGTTTAATTCTCATTCTTGAGTGATATATTGCTGGTATTGCAAGAAGAAAAATGCTCAAATGTGGATAACAATATTGGATATGTTAGAGATAGCCAATATGAACAGAGCCACAACATAACTACTTCAAACTTAATCCTGGTATATATGTGTTCTCTTTTGATGAATTCCCTCTGAACAAGTGAAGAAATAAACTAGATTAATTTAGAGTCTGGATTGATCTATAAATGACAAGACCAGAAGTTCTCCAAAAAAATCTTACTAGAATAAGTTTCCAATATGACTGGAACTCTGAAAATGATTTCAACGCATGACTTTGGACGCTTGACAGCCAGAAACAAGATTACACTGCATTCTATATTCTGTCCGAATGCCAAATAACAAGGGGCAAGAGTAAGAAGTAGACGCAAAATTTGAAAAATAAGAAATACACTCACTTCTATCTTGGAAATCTTAAACTGAAATTCTGTGTTACCCAAAAGAAACATTAGTATCAAGAATAACTACAATGTAGAATGACAAAACTGCACATCCAGATGATCTGGTTCTTCCTCTAATGCGTAATTCTGAGTTTTTATAACAACCAGAGCGCTAAACATATGCACGCAACTGATGCATGAAAACAAGAGGTTCTTCCCAAGATGTCAACTAGAATTCCCTCAAAAGGGGCCAACCCTTTTTCGTAATCTCATTGATCTTTGCATCAATTTGTTTTTGGAGTTTTGGAGGGCAAAGCTCCGCCACATACCCATTCAATTTTGTTGCCATACTTGACCTCTGAAGTTCCTCTTCAGGCAGATTACCGATTAGCTGAAGGAGGAGGGGTTTTGCTTAAGTTCAAATTTCTGCATATTTTAAATAAAGAACATCAGACAGTGATTACAAGGGAATAAAACACGCTTATTACCGATTTTCCATCAGCTACAAAAATAAACCTTCATTATGCGCATGCGCATATATATAGGAGGATAAACCCAAACAATTATTGCATACAATTTACCATAGCATATATAGCAGCATATCTCTTCAAAAATATGAGCATTAGAAAATAAATAATCCTAGCAGTCCTACTCTTGAGATACATAAGCCAAACCGGCGGTGGCATATAGGTCTTGGACTTATGAAACAGCTTTTGGAATGCAACTAAAATTTGCTTAAGCATCAATAAATCAGAAAAGTGAACAGTCCAAGGAGCAAACATCTTTCTAGATAACATCAATATGGTATCACAAACCTGATGCTCAGGCTCCGCAGGATAAAATTCTCCAAGTTCCTGAATTTGGGTAGTCACAATGCTGCTTCTAGACCTGGTTTGTTCATTCTCTTTGCTGATGCTAGCCAGTCTTGATTCTTCAGTTCCATTAGTAAAAATAACAGATCTGGTATGGGTCAGTGGTTTGCATGAGGTTCAAATGAAGGAAGACCATAGGAAACTGATGCCAGCATCATGATTCGTACCTGTACTGATTACCCACGTCAGGACCTTGGCCAAATACTTGCCTAGGATCATGGCTAGACCAGAACACATTCAAAAGCTCCTCATAACTAATCAGCCTGGGGTCGTACTCAATCTGCATCAACATGGTAACCCAAAATGGTAAATTTAATAAAATCATTCAAGTTTATGCCAACAGCGTAACAGCCGCAATTATATTTAGTTCATGTACATATCATGGGACGTTTTCAATATGTCTGAATACAAAATGCACTGTTCACAACTTACAATTCCTATGAACATGATTCCAAATGACCAGATTGCTATGCTAGTCATCAAAAAGTGAACTGTTAAACATCTGTTAATTTGTTAGAAACTGAAATCGTCAAGGCCAAAACGTTTCTTTGTGCTGAGTACAGTGGTAAGTGACCTTGCATTCACTGTTTCATAAAAGCCAAGAGATATTGCATTCACTGTTTCATAAAAGCCAAGAGATCTATATGAATAGAACTATGTGATCGTGCATCAATTTTACCAGGTGCTAACAAAGGCACAACAGCCTCTGAATTACCAGAAGCTGCTTGCTGTATCTGATTTCTTTTTTTCTTTTTGTTTTTTTGGTACTGCTAAATCTGATACTTTGTATGGAAGAAATTGAACAATAAAATATAGGAAGAAAACTTGTTGGTTGAATTGCGACTGTCATAGTAGGGGGAATTTCTAAGGAAACAGGACTAGACAAATTTTCATTTAGCCTAGCTATGGTTCAATTATTTCCTGAGGCCCTAGAAACAGAAGAAGAAATCTGAAATGCATAAAAGGATTATTTTAGAATGTGGGAATACCTGGACGGCTTCGGCGTGGTCACCAAGATTTCTATATTCAGGGTTTCTCTTGGATCCGCCGGCATATCCAACCCTGGACCGAATGACGCCGGGCAAGCACCCGAAGACGGCCTCGGATCTCCAGAAGCTTCCCATCGCGAAAACCGCGATCTTCAAGTGATGTTCCTGGTCTGGTAAGTCCTTGTTGGATTCAGAGCTCCGATCCGGATTTCTGATGCACAGAGCCTTGTTGACGATGAGCCCAATGATAACCGCACAAATTAAGTGGCGAGGCACACAATCATTTTTCTTTGAAACAGCCATTGTATTGAAGCAATAAAGCTATGCAGATATGAAGGATAATTCGGAATCACAAGGGTTTAGGACTGGAAATCACAGGGCACTGCACATTCAGGCGTGGGAGAAATATGCGAACACCCTCCCAGGCCCCGCAAGTTGTCGTTTTGACTGTCCGGAGATAAGGGAAATACGCTATGGCTGCTCAAACCGAAACGATTAGGAGCCCCGATGAGATCCCCCTGTACTGGTATTGTCCTCTTACTGACGACCCATATAACGTTCACGTTTCTGCGCTTAACAATGAACGATGATATAGCATTCGTTTGGAATTCTTAAGAGGCTTCGCGATTCTGCCGAAGCTGCTGAGTAAAACGCAAGACGATGATAAAATTATTCTAGGAGTGGTAAGAAAAAGCTGGGAGGGTAATGGAAAATTCCAAAAAAACTAAAGAAAACTACGGGAATGTGTTGAATATATCTATCTTTTAATTTATTTTGTTTAATTTCATTATTTACCTTAATATTATCCCCCACTCCCCCTCACTCCTCTTATTTATTTAACTGCGTCACAATTCAAAATAACAAATGAAATTTAATCCAAATATCCTTTTCTTTGGTGTTGGTGAACATCCTTCCCATTTTGCCCCTCTCTCGTTGGAATCGGCCATTCGGCTATTACGTTGTGCTAAACAACCACTTCACGACTTGAGGAGAGATTTATTCCTCTAAATCCCATCCCATGTATTGTTCATGTGTTGTATGTATTCTAGATTTTGTCATATTAACAATGAATTTTGAATAAAATATTTGTTCATTAGTGGTTTTTTAACCAATAAGATGATAATTCATTTAATATAAATGAATTTTTACATGACCCTGTTAATTGCTTTCTTAAAATTTAATAAAAAAAAAAAAAAAAAAAAAAGAGAGAAGAAGAACAGTTTGAACTTGTTGATAGTTACTACTCGCTCTGGTTCACAACATAGAGCGGTTCTGAACAAAAGACATGGTCCAAAATATAAATTACGTGTAAAATAATTAATGTTCATTTTTTCAGTTTTATTCTTGTGAATATTCATTTTCTAGTTTGTCCACTTATTATATCTTCTATCTCTTCAAAATAACAACTCCACATTTTTCAATAAGGGTAAAAGTGGGAAAATGTTAATAATTTATAGCACATAATATGCCCTATATTTTGGATGGAAGGGAATTTAAGTTTTCCAAAATCACCCTTAAATTTTGTCACAACAAAGGGCAAAATCATTTTTAAAAATGGGAAAATCTCAATTAAACCTAGCCGAAATACTAATATTCAAATTTAGGCATGCCTAATTAGGGATTTATGAATATTGTTAATATACCATAATACCCCTCATGGTTTAAAAGGATAATTGAAACTGAGTGCATGCCTGACTTCTATTTTGATATTCCAACTGAATTTAATTAAGATTTAATTATAGTTATTTGTGATTTACTTGCTAAATTATAGGGTATTACACAATAAGTATTAAGCATAAAGATTCCTAATATCAGCGACTAAAACTAGACTTACGGCTCATCACCATCTCTGCATAAACCCACCCTGAAACCCCCACTCAAATTTGCTTAACAGGCTATTTGATTTTTGATTTAAATAGATAACAATGCTTGCCTCAACTCCTTCATCACTCAGCAAAATTCCCCGTGCAGAGTATGAAAGCGAGTCCATTCCTTAATCTAATTTTTAAGGCGAGACCAATATTTTGATATAATAATACAGAAAAGAATTTTCACCGCAATTAAAACAATTATATAAGTTAGTATTAAATAATAACTGGTATAATTGAAATTGATATTATTAAGCGTCAATTAATCGAATTATTATAATTTATGACATAAAAATAACAACACTAAATATTTTAATGAAGTTTTTATGATTACAAATTTTAAATAGTTGAGTTTTATGTGTTTGAACTACGTGGGAAAATTCAACCTGGAAACTTAAATTATAAGAACATAATATTTAAAGGCTACTTATATTGTAACTTAAATTGTTTTATTATAATATTTTTGAAGGTTTTAGTTATATGCATTAAACACTAAAAAATTATTTATATATTTTTTCCCAAAAAACAATCATTCCATATGAGAGACCACATGGAAGTGGCAGAATAATCAGTTTTCTAATTACAAAGGGTATTATGATGTTTTAACAATAGTAAAAAATCCTTAATTAAACTTCTCAGTTTGATTAAGAATTGGGCGAAATTATAGGCCTGAATTTAGATATTAATATTTCATCTGGATTTAATTGAAATTTCCCCTTTAAAAATGTCATCCAGGTGTTCAATTAAAAACATCTGCCGCAAAACATAAAATTGAAAGAGATGCTTGACATGTGGAGCATACGAACAATAACATTGATCCCAATGAGAACAGGTCAGCAGCCAAAGTGCAGTAACAAACACAAATTGTGATAAACCATCTGCCGCAAAAGAAATGACTCAGAATCCAATCAACCTCAGTTCCAAAACGAATTCAGAATTGACTAGTGTCTGACCGGCTACAACAACCAGAGAAGAATTTGGTCCAATACTTACCGTTAAACCACAAAACGACACAGGATAAAGATCACCATCGGTTTTCATCAATACAGGCGTTCCTACTTTACAATTAAAACTTATAACACATTCTCAAAGGCCGACCACCTGAGTCTAAGGTTCTAAGCCTTGAAGTGGCAGGGACCGAAGCGTATACAAGTTTTCTTATGGTTGGCAATGCATAGTCGCCTCTTAACTAGTGAAAGAAGAGGCAGATTGTTGGGAGGTACGCCTAACTGTTATAGATGCCCAGATCAGTGTGAAAGTCTCATGCATGTAATGAGGGACTGTGGTATAGCACGAGAGCTGTGGCTGGAGCTTTGGGATGGAAGAGTTGATGCTGAATTCAGGAATAAACAGGGTCGTGATTGGTTTGGGTGGAACTTGCATTGTCCACGGAAGGAATGGAGGCTTATCTTTGGAGTAACCTGCTGGCTTTTGTGGTCCTGGAGAAATAAATCTTGTTTTGAAGAGGGTTTTAAAATGCCAATGAACAGAGCTTTGATAGTGGCATGGCACGTACGTGAGATTAAAAGAGCAGAGTTCGGGAAAGCATGTAGGACACGTGAGGAAATTGCTGTTCGATGGGTGCCACTGCTTGAGGGGTGGGTCAAAATCAATGTAGATGGTGCGTCGAGGGGGAAGGATAGCTTGGCTGGGTGTGGGGGTGTAATGCGTGGAGCTGATGGACGCTGGATTGGGGATTTGGGGGGTTCTCTCGGAAGCTGGGAATTTGCTCAGCCCTCAATGCAAAATTATGGGCTGTATTATCTGGTTTAGAGCTTGCATTGAGCAGACAACTAGATAGCATTGTGAGGGAAAGTGACTCAATCACTGTGGTGCAAAAGCTAAGACAGCTGCAGATTGACGAGGAAGCTGGTTCGCGCATGCTTAAGGCAATTCGTGCTGCTATGGGGAAGTTCTCCAGGTTAATAATCACACACGTGTACAGAGAAGGTAATGGTTGTGCAGATGTAATTGCTGGCTTGAGTTTTGTTCAGGAGGAGGAACATGTTATATTTGAAAATCCTCCTCTGTTAGTTAGATCTGTCATGTACAGGGATTATATGGGTATTTCGTACCCACGCTGTGCCTTGATTCTGGAATGATAATGGGCTGAATGCCCCGATTAGTACCAAAAAAAAAAAAAACTGCTAAATTGCATTGCATATTAACCAAAAATAACCGGCTGTCTATTAAAAACTCCACATATGGGGGAAAACAGGTTCTCCAAACAGTGCCCAAAGGTTAGCATAAAGACAATAAAAAAGACAATAAAAAACATGCAAGTAAACAATAATCTAAGACTCTCTTCAAGCACTTTTATCAGCTTTAGCAGCAGTTGCAGCAGCTTGTCCTCTAAGACGACCAGTTCTCTTGGCAGCAATAAGACCGACCTTCTGGCCAGGAGGAGCATCACGCCTAACGGTACTAGCATGGCCAATGTGCTGGTGATTACCTCCTCCGTGAGGATGCTCTACAGGGTTCATAGCCACACCACGCACCTTAGGCCAGCAATTTCTCTTCACTCTAAACTTGTGGTAAGCATTACCAGCTTTAAGAAGAGGCTTCTCAGTTCTCCCTCCGCCTGCAACCTGGCCAATCATGGCACGGCAGCCACTTGGAACAATCTTCTTTGCTCCAGATGGAAGCTTGATCCTGTTGGAAGACAAAGGTAAATTATATTGTCATAGTTCTCACCAGAAACATGTTTATTTCACAACAATGAGAACCCATAACAAATGACCTAAATTTTGGAGAACAATTATGAGCCCTTAATTGCCGGTGGTTACTAATCACTATTATAATCGCATTGAGCTAAAGAATTGAAACTGATTTCCGTCAGTACTCCACAAGTCCATCTCAAACCTTCAATGGATGCTCAGGAAGCACTGGTATCAGCAATGTAGATCATTGTGTGTTTAAAAAGTCACGGTGGAAAAACATAATCAATCGATCAAACAGTAAGGTTTTTTTTTTTTAATAATAATAAATGCTGCAGAAATCAAACCTCTTATTGGTTAAATTCAAATTTATACGTGATCCGTATTTGTGACCATCCTTGATTAGATATGAAGGATCCATATCTAGTTTTGATCTCCATCAGGGTTTTACAATTTGATTTGAAGAAAACATGACATTTTTATTGAAAAAACGAAAGCCATCTTTGTTCTAATTCTTACCCAACTAATTTAAGACTTCTTAAAATTGACAAAAACAAAATGAATTAAAATCTACAATGCACAGTTTTATTATCGTTTCTCTAGATTTTTTATGAGAATACCATGCTCAAGAACGGCAGGCTTACAGACTAATCAATACAAGTTCAACATTAATTAAACCACCCACAATAAAAAACAATTCAAAAATTATATAACACGAATCGCAGCTGCAATATGAAAAGAGGGAACAGACGGGATACCTAGAAGTGTCGTTATCTGGGTTGTGGCTGATAACAATGGCATAATCACCAGAACACCTGGCAAACACGCCACGATCACCAACGTGGTGCTCAACGTTGCAAATAACAGCTCCTTCGGGAATGGATCTGATGGGCAACACGTTACCAACGACAAGGGAGGCTTTCTTGCCGCAGTAGATGAACTGACCGGTGTACAAACCCTCCGCCGCAATAAAAAGCTCAGTCTGCTTCTTATACCTAAACGGATGCCTAAAAGCAACCTTGGCAAGAGGGGCTCCACGACCAGGGTCGTGAATAACATCGGTTACCACACCTTTTAGATACCCATTGCGCTCGCCGAAATCGAGGCTTCTGAACCTCGCAGCACCCTTACGGTGGTGTGTGTGAGATTTAAACACAGATCCCGCACCCTTCCTCTGTGCACGGATGACCCGTCCCATGGCGCCTCTCCTGAAATGAACGCTAAAGCAGGCGAGGGGCGGTGTTGAGTGGGGACTAAACAATTAGGGTTTTGCAACAAGGCTTATATAGAAAATCCTTCCTTTCGTGACCGAGCTTCTCTTTTTTACTGTGAAAATTGTGGGCCGGGCATATTTCTTTGTCAGACAAGCCCAATTGCATGGCCTGAAAAAAGGACAGCCCAAATTTGTTTGATGGCCGAAACATGAAAGCATGGTCTTAATTGATTTTACCCGTTTTTGGGCTTGGAACTTTTATTAAGGAGAGGAGTTCGATCTTAGAATTAAAGGCATGGAGACATCCTGTTAAAAGGCATCTAGGTTAACGCCTCGAGGGTGACGGACGCCAATATCCGTATCATTAAAGAGGGAAGTTTGATCTTGGAGTTAACTAGGGGTGGAAACAGGCCAGGCCTGTTATGTAGGGAAGAGGTCCTAAGCTCGACATGTGGCTCTGAGCTTATTTTTAGGCCCGAGCCCGGCGTGGCTTGTTAAGGTGATTTTCAAAAATCCCGTATGTAGGCTAACAGCCACAAGCCCTAAGGAAAACAGCCGAAAAAATATCCGTATTCAGCCAAAGCCATGTGCTTTTCGTGCCTACATCCTTTAGAAGGAAGGAAGATTTCGTAAATGCTTTTTAACCCAACCCCTTTTCTACCTCTAAAACCCCTTTTTTGTTATGAAAAAAAAATGGTCTTAATTGATTTTTTTTTTTGTGGGAAATAAAATATTGTTTTAGTGGACAAAAGCGTGAACCAAAATTTTATTTTTTATTATTTTTCTTTAATTTTTATTTTTTCCATATTGACCTTTTCTTTTTCATTCGTCAATTGGAAATTTATAAAGTGAAAAGATTGATGCTGAAAAATCACGAAAACTTTAGAATTTTCTTAGGTTCCATAGTTTTCTCTATTGTTTATTTTAGGCTAAAAAAACCTATCATTTAAGGATCCGTTTGGTACGCGGAACGAACAAGTGAGAAGGGATATAAAGATGATCAATTTCTCTTATTTGGTACAATTTAGGGTCCAACTTCCCAACTCACCTTGGCCCACCAATTTTCCTCTCACCAATTGGTGGGAACCCAAGTTCCTTCTATAAATAATAAAGCTTTTAGATATATTTATCCCTTATAAGACATTTATTTTCTATAAGGCAAGAAAAATAATTACATTCAAATTTGATAAGAGAATATTTTAGACAAATTCAATTTTTTTTCTTGCAAAATAAATACTTCGTCATAAAATTTGAATTTGATTCGAGTAAAGTCATATCAAATCTGAATTATTTTTTTTAAAAAAAAGTTGTATTTTTTCTTTTCATTTTGAATTAATTATTTTTAAAGGTAAAATAAATATTTCATAATTCTTTCTCAACTGTTATCACTTCATCATCTTTCTACCAAACAGCTCATATTTCCTAATCCCTCAAAATCTTCCATTCCCTTCTTTTCTCTCTTCAAATCTTTGCCCTACCAAACGGGTGTTTAGAGTGGGTCAGTGAAGTTAGCAATGCTACTCTGGTTTTGCCATTACCGCACATCGTGGATGGGCGGTTGAATGGTTATAATGAACAGTAGTGTGTTGATGATGAGGTCGATGAATGAAAAAGGTGGAGGACTAAGTCGTGCAATGTATTGGTTAGGAGCTAAAATGGGTGATTTGAAGGGAACAGAAGCAAAAGAGAGAGAAGAAGAGGATGAGGAAGACAGGAGGTGGTTATGCGTCACAGACAAGAAATTAACGTTGAAGTAAGAATAAGGATTTTGGGAGACAAAGTTGATATTAGGAGAAAGAGCAGCGGCTGAGAATTGGGGAGTTGGGTATAAGTGAATGGTAATGTTGGGTTCACAACTTTTTGATCAGCAGAAAGTGTTTATGAACCCAACATGCGTGTCCTCCAACACTCTTTAATTAAATGTGCCCTCCTTCATTCACAAACAAACAAATCACAAGTCTTGTATTCTGCCTCCCCAGATTCTCCTGATTCACACCTTCTTTTGCCTAACAGTAATTAAGGGCCTGTTTGGTATAAAGAATTGGTGGGGAGGGAAAGGAACTTAAAGGAAGAGAAAAGAAAATTTGAAAGATGAGGGAAGATGGCTTGAGTTGTTTGGTAGGAAGAAAATGAAGGGGTGGTAGTTGGTAAAGAATTAGGAAATGTCTATTTTACCCTCAAAAGAAATTCATTCAAAATAAAAAAGAAAAGTATTTTTTTTTGCTAAAATATATATTTTTTTAAAAAATGCTCTTGTTAAGTTCAAACTCGTGTAAAAAAAAAAATTCTCCAAATTTGAATTTTCCCGCCAAGTTCGAACTCCTCGTCAAATTTGAATTTCAGGGGTAAATTTGTCCAAAAATGTGAACAGTGACGTGAGAACTTGAGATCCCACCAATTTTGGTGGGATTTAATCTTCCCACATATGAGGGAAGATTGGTGGGCCTGGGAACTTGGGTTCCCAAGAAGATTGGTGCAAAATGTATACTAAACGGAGGAACTTGTTAAAGTTCATTTCCCTCCCCACCAATTCTTTGTACTAAACAGACCTTCAATCTTTCCTGGGAGCTTTCCCTCCATTATTATTGCGAACTCTCCAAATTATCATGTCTAGTTAACTACGAAACTATGGTTTCAAAAGTTTTTTTTTTTTTTTTAAGTCGAGATAAACTTTCTATCACATACTTATATCATAAATCATAAAAGCTATTTTTTAA
Organism: Acacia acuminata; assembly: GCA_019022655.1. Lineage (NCBI taxonomy): Eukaryota > Viridiplantae > Streptophyta > Magnoliopsida > Fabales > Fabaceae > Acacia > Acacia acuminata. The sequence continues at coordinate 11,988,910 of JAFJYI010000002.1, forward strand.
GAACTAATTCAAACACACACTAAATAACATCCATATTACACTTGATCATGGGCTGCCAGTTGCATCTCTTGTTAGACTACTTGTTTAAATCCTTTTTCTTATGATTGAACTTTGGTAATTGGGACTTTTTTCATATGAATACCCTTTTTTCTTTCTTTTCTTTCTTTCAAGTATGAGTATCTTTATACTGAAATGAACCATGTTTGAAGTACTGTTGGGTATTGAATGTGATGTTGGATTATAGCATTTTAAAATTGGATGAACTAACCTCTCACGTCCTTCGGATTTTAGCATACTCATTTACAGTCTTGGTCAAGAGCGCGTGTAGAGACAATTTCCAAAGTCCAAACATTACAGGTTGTTTTGGTCAATGAAATTTTTTTATACTGTAAAAAAAGAAAAAAAAAACACAGTCATTTTGAAGAAAAATCCTAGAAAAAACCTTTAAAATTTAAAATAGTTAGTGATTTTCTAATGAGCAGTGCCGGTTAATCAAGTGTATTCGATACTTAAACTATCATTGGAAATAAAACTGATTTGAGATTTTGATAGTTCGAAAATATTTTTTAAAAAAATTTCCCTTCTTTTAGGACATTCTAAAATATGATTCATTTGATTAGTTAAATATTAATTTTATTACATAGATGCCACAATACATTTTTAAATGATTAAAATAATATTATATTAAATAATTGAAAGTTTTTAATAGGGTATCAGAATACATTTTTAAATCATCAAAGTAACGCCACCTCCTATCTTTATTATAATATTTAGTTTATAATGTACCCTATAAACTACCACTATAAATTAAATTAGATCTTATATTAATAACTTGAAACAGTATAATATAACCAGCCACCCAACACAACATGATTCAAAACGTCATTCCTTTTCATGATATAAATTCCCATTTTCATTTACGATTAACAAGATTATAAAAATAAAAACATGCAACGAAAGATGATTTAACAAAAACATCATTGAATTTGAAGCACCAATCTCCGTGATTGCCTCCAGTAATTCACCAATCAATTCTGAAGGACTGAGAAGAGAAAAGGATCAAGCCAATAATTTATAGCTTTTCCCTGCCTGTACATTCAGAAGTCTAGCATGTGAATTTAAGCAGTCAAGTCGTCGTTATTTCCAGATAAGTACGTACTATTGTTTTCATTTCTCTTCCCTTGTCTTTTCCCTCTTAAAAATGAAAAATCTTCATGATGAAAACCATTAGCCACCCTTATCTTGGTCATTACTTTTTCGGCGTCTTTCTTCTCAATCACACGGCGAACAATTCCTGATTGATTCTTCTCTCCACAAGCACACACCTAAACGACATTATTAGCGGAATATTAACACCCGAATCTAAGGTTCTGATGAATAATTCAAGACCTTTACAGGACCGTAGTTACACTTGTCACTTAAAGACAGGGGACACCATTAAAGAATACCAAAAAAGTTTGAACTTTGTGCTGTATCTTACATAGATTTCTCACAATAACATGGCCCTCTTTTTTAAAAAGGTTTCTGTTTCATGGCACGTCACAAACCCACTCATCCATATATAGCAGTAACAGCATTTTGAATGGAATCAGAGCGAATCATTTTGCTTTATTTCTGTGGCTAAGGTAAATTAGACTATGTTATCTGATAAGCCAGGAAACAAACAAAAGCATTAAGAGCTTAATTGAGTAGGAGGCCCCACTTGGAGGACAAAGAGACCCCATGTGCATGTGCATCAAATGGACAAAATTAGGGGCAGATTAAGCTTGCGTTTGTGAGATGATAATCGACAATTTTGAATGTAATCAGTTATGGATGAGTCGAGTGGACACCATTAATAAGGGTCCGACGTCATGCGCTAGAATATATAGTTCTCATATAATGGAAAGGGAATTTTAAAAAAAAACACAGAAAATGGGTTAGGGTACTAGAGTTTGTATGGACAAGTACTCTGTCCTGTGGGTGGGGGTGGAACCTTGGAAGAGTTAACGGAACATTATTGAGGATGTTCATTTTTGGATTATGACTGTATAACTTCCAAAGCAGAGAGATAGCAACAAGCCAGTGCATGAAAAAACATGTAACCAGCAAAGTTTCCCATGCAAGACAAAACATGACTCTGAGGACTCCTCTCACTGCTTGGCCTATTTGCAGACAATTGCTTTGGTGAATGAAAATTCCGATTATTCAGAAAGAAAAGAGAATCCATCTCTCTCCCCATGATTGAAGCTTAAAGTGTGATGTTGCGAGATTGATGAGACAGAAATCACAGAATCATCAATTATGCATTAGAGATTATTGATTGCCAAACGTAAACTGAGTCCAGCAATTCACCAACACCTAATTTCACAACTTATCCGTAACATTTAGTAACATACTGCATTTTTGGATGCTGGTGAAATTCTGGAGTATGAGGATGGTTTTGGCACCACGTGAAATAATACAAAATGTATTAATCTTTCATATAGAAGACCTTCTGATGAAGTATTTGAAAAACAATTATACTTTTCAAATTCCACTAACAGCTGTATCAGTTAACATTTAGTTCCTCCATGGCACACCATCCTTTAACAACAAAATCCGTAACAGCCCAGAAATCATCTTACATTTAAACCTTTTTTTGTTCTTGAGAAATTTTTTTATAAAGCCTTTTCTTTTACTCTCTCATCTTCTCATTAATCAAGACAAAGCAGAAACTACTGTTGTTCGATTTGAATGTCCAAGACAGAAACTTTCATCCGTTGAATACTTCTCCAAGCCTTTTATATTAGCAGCGGCAGATTAGTAATCACGTGCAAGTTACAGAGAATAGGATTTGAAAAGGAAGAAATTAAAGGGGATGAATCCCCCCAAAAAGACATATCCTCATACAAATGATATCCCATGAAGGATACAAATGGCATTTCCGAGGAAAAGAAAACCTTCAGGGGACATCAATCTATATACAAATTACAATACCACAAGGCAAAATGTTAACAATTTCCTGGTCAGAACCACCACTTGACAAGGATTTTTATGATGTAAACCAACACCACATCCCCGTAGGTTGTCTTGTCCTTCCCACTTATCTGATCATCGACGTTAGGTTCTCAAAAGCAACTTCATCACAAGGGATGGTAAGACCCATATCATGATTGAAGCCAAACTCCTCCTCAGCTCTCTGCAGCAGAGTTTGAAACAATGGATGAGCCAGCCATGAAATTGGAATAATGTATCTGGTTCTGTTTTCCCCGACGTAGACAGCAAAATGGCCTTTAGGAACATCCTCAGGAAGGCCCACTTCATGGTACCCCTGTCTCTTCCCAAAACTGGAGCATCTCTTAAGGATTTGCTTTAGCACAACAGTTTGTGGTAGCTTGTTGGATTTTTTTATGGCCATTCTAAAGCTTTGAAAGTTTTTGGCGGGGGTAGAGACAGAGTATATACAAAGAGAAGATGAGAAAGTGGGATTGAGAAGGGTAAGAGAAGGGAGGTATTTATCATGTGGAAGAGAGGAAAGTGTGAGAAACAAAGGCATGTGGATGTGGGGGCAAAGTAGCAGACCGCAAGTGTCTAACTGTTTAAAGGGGAAACTGTTTACAATGAAACGCAAGTTCCAAACCAACCCCACTGGACTTTCTCTTGCCTGCTCCTTCCTCAATGGACAATGTGGGCCTCTTCCTTTTCACTAAAAATTTTCTACCACTTTGTCTTCACTGACTCATTCTATTATCAATTTATCACCACCTTGGAATTTTTCACCTCCGATCCTTGCTTTTCTCTCAGTCTGTCTTTTCACTTCCCACCATTTCTGGCTCCTATTGTCTTAGCCTCTTGTCATATTTACCCCAACCCAAATACCTTCTTCTTTACTCAACAAACACCTTCTCACACGAAGTTTCTAACCAGTTGAATATGATCTTAAAATAAATGTTTATTGTTTATATATCTGGCCAGATGTGATTGTGCTTCAACCCGGAGTTGAACAAGAAAAAACAAATCTCTCGAGAAAGAGCTGAAGGAACCGTTCCAAGGACTACAAGAAAATCTCTCTTTTGATAAAATGGAGGAGAAGATACTACGCAACACAAATACCGTGGCAGGGTCAAGGGCTCTGGAAGGAACCAACGTGGACACGCCTGATCTGTTTTGTAGATACATCTATCATATATCATCGCCCAACTCAATTTTTGAGGTTGAAACTTAAAGATGGGTTTAGACCAAGATATCGAAATTGAGACTTGACACTATTAGACAGCTGGCCATTCCGTACTTCCATCGTTTGAACAAAATGAAAAGGTAACATTATATATTTTATTCTCCACACTATTTTTACAAACACCATGCGTCTTCCAAACTCCACTAATTCAGTGGGCCTAACTAGATATGCCAGTAATATAAATCATCCAAACATAACAGAGTAGAATGAAGTATCTACCGTTTATTATGATTAAATTTGTAGAATGAGAACTGTTCACAATCATCTGTGAGGGGTTCGAAGATGAAGGATTCAAATTCGTTCCATATTAATCAGGGGAAAAAAATGAAAGATGCCAATTAAAAAAGTGTCAGATGGACGAAGTTGCTGGTAGGGTCCAAATAAAGGAGAACTGACCGATTCCAATGTATTGTCCTCTTCTGTACCGTCTCCAAATGGTAGTTTTGATGTGACATGGAACCGAATCACCTCACAGTTCGAAACTGGAAACCCAAACCATTCAAGTTCTCGGACTAGAGGGGTTCACATGACTGTCTCTTTCCATATTTATTATTTATTCTCTCCTCTTCATCGTGTCATTCAACATACCAAGGATATAATTTTGAAAATATAAATTTAAAACATTCCTAATTGATGAACGAGAAATACATGGTTAACATCACTGTGGGAAGGAATCTAACTTGGACGAAGGTTAATAAAAAGAAGTATAGCAGCGCCAAATTATCAAGTAACCAAGAGCACCATTACACTCTGTTTTGTCCAGGCTGGCTAGAAACTCGCATACTTTTTATGATACACGCAAAATTCTTTGGAACTAAAACATGCTTTCTCTGGCTTGTCCATTTCTTATTTCTGTTTTCGCATTCATTTCATTCTCAATAATCCTCTGCCAACAAATAAAACATGCTTTCTGGTTTATTCTTCTTTTCCTATACCAATTGAGATTTCAAATTTGTTCTTGTATATTTATTGTTGACCTCACGTGTCATAACTCAATCTTCAAACCGTTTCTGTAAGACAGAATTATGGATTTTAACAACTGTTTCCTACAATTTACAGTACATCTATTTTATTATTTCTACTTGTCAAAGTCCCCCCACACACAGAGAACTTCATCGTTAAATCCTATCAAGTTAATTTTTTCTTTCCGATGTCAAATTTACATTCTACATTCCGCAGACAACTAATAGAGAAGTAAAAAGGTCAACTCTAATTAAATCAAAGTTTATCTATATAATCAGACAAAATGACAAAATACAAGAAGATTTGGCATGCACTTTAAAATTACGACAAATTCAGCCCTTTTAATCTTTTTGCATTTGTTTTTCTATAATCTAACGGCTACTACTTCTGGAACCCTTTGAATCAGGTTAATCATGGTGTAAATTAATTTAAAACTAAATGATTGAAATTGAAAAGAGATCCCATCTAGCAGAAGATGGGAGATACAAAGCACTGACAAGTTCTACCTCCCCAGATTATACCTAGTATACTGGCCAAAGAAAAAAGATTATACCTAGCAGCTTCCCAATAACCAATATCAGTTCTAGTAGTGAGTAAAAGTTCAACCGACATTCGGTTTGCACTTAACGTTTGGAAGTTTTCCCTCCATTGCTATGATTAATGGCCCATAATTTCTATCACGTGACTTCCGATATTCACTTCTTGAATCGATAGATATTCTCTCAACTCATACAAACAATTAATCAAACGCGTAAAGTGCATTACTTAAACAAATAGTAATGTATACTATTAGATTTTATGTGAACCTGAAACTGCATGCTCCAGAGACTGGCACATGTTGTGGCTATGTCTTGGCGTCAAGCTCCATATTAACCATAGATTTTAACTGAAATTTTTACCATAAAACCCATTTCAGTAAATTCTGCTATTTCCATTCATTGAATGCAAAAAAATATAATCACAAATTTTTATCGAGATCTTCATGTTGTAGCTGCTTCCGGGGAATGTCTCACATATCTAAACTGCCCCATGTGGTGTTGCTGAAAGACAGGAACATAAGAACTGAGCACGAACATGGAAAAAGGGTATGGTGAAGAAGAAGAACCACTAGTATCTGTTACCTTATCGATCGTAACAGGGCTCATTGGCAATTTGGCAAGCTCCAAGGCCCTAAAAAGATGCTTTTGATGACCCCATCACGTGATCACCTCATCTACGTACCGTGCATTGTTTTCTCCATATCCACTTTTACTTCAACATTCACCAGCAAATTGGTAATAACCATTATCAATATCAATTAAAATATATGAGAAGGCACTCTTTTAATAATGTGACTTATTTTAAACTCTCTGCAAAATACACACAATCTATATTCTATTTTATACTATTATATTAACAACTCTTCCAACTTTCAATTTTATTTTCTTTTACATGTCGAGGAGCATGAAAATATATATATATATATATATATATATATGACAATCTAAGAACCAAGAATATAAACTAATTCTGGCACTTTACAACTTACTAATCTGATTTTAAACTCGTTCGCAGGCATATTCATTAGAATAATGCTACTTATACACCTGCGAGTGGTGGAGCCAGGTTTTTATATTTATGGGTGTACAATTAGTAAGAAAAAAAATTTTCCGAGGAAAATTTTAAATGCATTAAAAATCAAATGAATATAGACTAGAGAAACAAGAGATAAATGAAAATTACCTCAGAAAGCACGAAAGCTGTGGCTCTAGAACGGAGAGTTTTGGAGAGCAGGGGAAGCTGTGGATTTGGAACGTATTCGCGAGGGGAAGCTCTCTGCATCAACAGAAAATAAACAAGCCTGAAGGGTAAGATTCAGTGTTCAAATTCATAAATTGATTGAAATCACAGCATGAAATTTCCGTTGACACATTCGTAATATTTAAACCTCATCCACTAGAAAATGATGACATCCCAAAGCGAAGAGATAGTCCAAGGCCATGCTCCACGTCTGAGAGCAAATGGCTCCATAAAAGCAAGACATTCTAATCAGATAAACTTCTATAATCAATTTTAATGCCCAAATTAACATGGATGCTTGAGTTCTGCAACTGCTATCAACCATCTGAAATTGGATGAGATAATTAACACACAGGCCTACTTTTGGTTGTAATTTTTGAAACCCAGTTTCTTTCAATGAACCCCTATGGTGCTTCCAATTTGGTTTTGATTGTTCAAATGCAATTCAAGGTTTAGATTTTGTTAGTTATTTCCTTCACGGTTTGTCATATTTGAGATAAATGCTATTAATTTGGGCATTCTGAATTTTACATTTGTAGTATTCTCTTGGTCTAGTTTTGTTAGCATTGGCACTTTGAGAATCAATAATCAAGCAATGCTTCCAATGATGCGATAAGAAACTATTGCAGATGCTTGGTTTATTAACAAAAGTTTTATTCACCAAATATGATTGTTACTCAAAGCATAAGAAAAAGAAGCTACTCGGAGATTGATATTAAGTAATAACATATGCCAATTGCTTTTGTTTGCCTCAAAGCACTTTACGCCTTAGAAATCAAACAACAAAATCAAGAAAATTCAATAAATAAGACTCCGGGAACTATAAGGCCAAAATCAATAAATAAATAAGCTCAAATTTTATGACAAACCCGAAGATTTCGAAGCAAAATAGCGGCGGAGAGCGATGCGCGGCGAAAGAAATGGAGAAGAGGGTGACGGAGAGCGGCGACGAACGGGGAAAAGCCAAGGGCCGGCGAAGCCGTGAACGGAGGGAAAAGTGGGTGGGGGAAGCGAGGGTTTGGAGAATGGAGAAGAAAGAAAATGATTCGTGGCGGCGAAGCGAGGGTTTGGAGAATGGAGAAGAATGGCTCCGCCAACGGCGAATGGAGAAGAGGGTGACGGAGAGCAGCGACGAACGGGGAAAAGCCGAGGGCCGAAGCCGTGAACGAGAGGGAAAAGCCGTGGGTGCGGGAAGCAAGGGTTTGGAGAATGGAGAAGAATGAAATTGATTTGTGGCAGCGAAGCGACGGTTTGGAGAATGGAGAAGAATGTAAATGAAAAAACGGAGAAGAATGTAAATGAAAAAAAAAAGTCGTGAGTGCAGCCAGGGAAGTCTCGAACTGGGGACCTCTGGATGTGTAGAGTGCTAACCAACTACACTATCTGAACAAGTTGTAAGAAGATTCCCTCTAAAAATATTTATTCTAAAATTTTTGTGGGTGCACTTGCCCCCATAGAAACAAGTGTGGCTCCGCCACTGCATGGTTGTTAACGTGTGATAGCATTATGTTATGGGAAAACGATTAGGTATGCATGGACGGAACCGAGGTATATTTGAAACGTGATGTGGAAGCATAACTAAGCGTGAATATATATATATATATATATATATAAGCATAACTAAGTGTGAAAACACACACACACATATGTATATATGTATATATTTGAAGACCAATAATTATAATTTTTAGAGTAAAATACTCTAACTACCCTTTTGTTTTGCCTTAATTACATAGACCTCCCTTCTATTTTGAAAACATACACTTTAGTCCAAATCATTAACACCATTAAAGAATATTCTAAAAAGAATCTTTAAGTATATTTTTAAATAAAAACCATATTAAAATCAATGTTATTTACTAATTTACCCCTCATTATATCAATTCCCTAATTTATCTTTTAATATTAATGTTTATTAATGATCCATTTAATATTTTTAATAAATTTAATGTAAAATAAGTTTTAGTAGTCTGTTTATGTTGTAAATATTAATAACTTGTTCAAAATTTGAGTAATTATTTTTTAAAATATATGTTTGATAAAATATTCTTAAAAATTTTAAATTATAAGATAATTAATATGTGAATCTTATAATAATATCATTTTATAATTATATAACTTAATTGAATATATGCATGTATATATGTATTATTGCAAAACATCACCATGAGTATTTAAAAATTACTTGATAAGTTTAATAAATAAAAGAGATTAAAAATTTAAATTTATCAAAAAATTGAAGTTATAATGATAAAATTAATTAAATTTATAATATGATAATTTTAAAAGTATGACAAATATATACTAATTTTTTAAAAAAATTTGAATAAAGATATGTAATTAAATGATTATTTTTTTGCCAAAGATTACATGATAAGTAGTAATACTTATTTTAAGTAGGGGCATTTTTGTCAAAATAATGAATCAATGTTGTGATTTAATGGTCAACTAACTGTTAGATAGATAGAAGTTGAATATCAAAACTAGAAGGGAAGTTTATGTAACATATATTTTGATTTTGAGGGAGGTTTATATAGATTTTCAATATAGAAGAGAGGTCTCTCGTAATTTAGAGTAAATAAAGAGGATGTTAATGTATTTTATTCTAATTTTTAACATAACATTAAGCGTTTGACCAAATAAGTAATATCAATCAAAACTATATGGACATGTTTGATTTCTGGCAGGGCAATCCCATCCATTATAATCTTACTGTCATTCTTCATATTAATTAACTAATAATCATCTCATTTCTAAACAATGATCGTCGACGATTAGAAAATGATATATTCAGTTGGTCGTTTAGGTCGAAATATATTCAATGCTTCTAAAGGATATATTTTCCGTATTGGAAACCTAGCAAAATTGAAAATGTGACCAAGGTTTTTGAAAAAATAGGTTTAACAAAATGAAATGCCCATTTTTTTTTTTTTTTTTATTAGATCAAGGTTTCCTCCTCAAGACTAAGAGTTCTTACTTCTCCTAATAAATGAGTTTTCTGGAATTTGAATTTGGGACTCAAATTCTTGTTCTCTTATCAACTCAATCAACAACCCATTGGTGAAATGCCCATTTCTTTAAGAGCATGCAAGTGCAAAGTCTTTTTTGACGAATGGAAGAAAAAACCTTCCAATCACATTTAAGGTTGAGGGGCAACTAAAATAATTTCTGTTTGAACATTCATCCAAGGAACAATCTCAGCCAGCAAAGGAAAGTCACTAATTAGAGTTGCACAGAAAAAAATTCTTTAGGAAAACAAAACACAGAGAGAGAGAGAGAGAGAGTAGAGAGTTCATCATTGTGGAAACCAGGGAGCAGAATTTAATGCCTAATCGATTGAAAGCATATTTGCGTCTCAAGATGGATCTCCCAGTCCAATGGATAAACATGTGAGGACATGCTCCTTTTGTCTTCTAAACCTTATATTAAGACAGAAATGAGGCTCTATAAAACGTCGTTCCAATGCCAACACTTGGATTTAGACCAATCATAGCCCTCTTAAGATTTCGAACTAATGGGCAAGCAATTCTGTCTGCATCAGCTATTGCAATAATCATTATCTGACGTGGAAACTTGTCAAGACTCAGTGTATCGATTAGGATTAGTCAAGGGAAGTACGGTACAACGTTGGTTCCCATGCAGAAAAAAGTACGTGTTCTACAATTTACTATCAGAAGTTTAGTCTAATGACAATTCAAGCTAATAATAAATGAATAAATAAAGGAAAAAGGGGCTCCTAATATATGTTGTCAGGAACGCCATATAGCAGTTTCATGTACATCGACAAATATTCAATCGTTTTAACTTTTCACAGCATTAGATTTATAAATGCGACCTTATTTAGAAAAGTCAACTATTTTGTTTCTGACAATTACTCCATCAAAGCTTAGTTGATAGACCAATCTTTGACTTACATGCCGATTTGAATCGTGGAATCCCATATACCTCTGGGAAAAATCGATAGAGCACCATATTGCGAAACTTTTTTGCCTTTTTTCATTTTTTCGGTCATTATCCACGAATCTTAATCTTATGGCAGGATTTTTTAACTCTGAAAAAATAGCTTTTTCTACCTCTTATATGGGTGTCCTCTTGCTTGTAGTTAAATATACCGACCGTTAGATCAATCAACTACCTGAGTTGGCTCAGACAGAAAGGATAAGAAGAATAAAATAGGAGGTTAAATATTCCAATGTTTTTAATGCAACAAACAAATTTTAAATCAATGCAGAAATTAAGAACATAAATTTAATACCATTATTTAAAAGATAATGTTTCATTAACGTAACATGCTCGCTCACGTTTCGGGACACCGCTCACATAACTTCCGGCTATTTGTGCCGTTTGAGTATCTGTACACATTTTCTAGCAAAACGTATGAATTCCGTTGCGGTGAAATATATTGACATTCATATATATCTAAACTGGATTAATTTTCTCGAATATCATCATAATTGAAAAAAATATCCCCATTCTGAATATAACAAACCTTGCATCCCATGTAGTATTACTAATGCATAATTATTTCAGAATACCAATTAAAGAGAATAGGATACTCTGTTTTCTGCGCAACCGCCATGTACAATGTGCTTCCCTGAGCAATTATATGCGCAATCTCTTGCCTTATACAAATCTAAAAATTCAACTCGATCTATAAGAAGTCTTTTGGTGTTGAGATGAATATTTACAGAGATGATCATGCAGAACTAATATTCAATAGTGTAACTATTAAAAGATATTAACTCCACAAATTTAAACAAGTATCATGTACATTCATAAATCATAACCAGAGGCTGCTTTTGACATCGGAGTCAACCCCTCCATCAAACTCAACTGTCTTCTCAGCTTCACTATGTGAGCTTGCACCTGCACATTGGAAATACTACCAGCTCAGAAACCCCAACTATGTTTGCAGTTAAAAAATGGTATGGTATTGCACGTAAGATACTGATTCTAGATGAAAAGAGAAATTTTTTTATACAAGGGAAGAATTGAATATTCTCAAAAGAAATAAAGAGAAGTCCATATGTGCCAGTGCAGCAGGAACAGCAAGCTTGCGCTCATTTAGTGCACAATACGCGACAGGGCAACGCAGGGGAAAAAGGCAAGAAACACACACTTCATTAAATTCATTGTATGATAAAAGCCTCCTAAAATACCAGGGAAAATAATAATGCAGACAATGCACTAATTCTAGAGCAAAATAAAAGAGCTGACGTCATTGAAAAATAATGAGTGAGCTTAGAAATAATAAGTAGCCATACCAAATAAATGAAGCGTGTATCAGGGAATCAATGGTTATTGAAAAAAAAAAAAAAAATGCAATTACCATGACATAATGTTGCTCTAAGAAATGCAGCATAATTAATCTCTATTCTAACACACAAAATAGGTAGTTAGTAATTTGGACCTCCTGGCGTGCCGCAGCAAGCTTTAAGAGCTCATCAGCCTCTGAAAAATTCAAGAACCATTGGCTTAGAGGATGATCTTTGGTATCAGCTCTGTCCTTCTCATTTACACTCTCAACTGGTACTGCAAGAGGGAGGTGGGGAATCGATCAAATGAATACTTCTGAAAAATAAAATACAACAACAGCACTCACACAAACTCACCAGGACTGGGTAGATGAACACTGGCAGGAAGCCTAGGCACAATAACCGCAGGATGATTCTGCACACCTGCCAGAAAAGCTTCATTGGGTTCAGGAAAAACGATCTCATTGTAAGATTCAACAACGACAGGTTTCTTGGTGGACTGGGGGCCAGATTCATCCTCAGGATATAATTTCAAATGGTGGTACCTAGGAAAGGAATCCAGCAATCAAGTAAACAATACATATCTATTTATGAATTTTCAATCAGAGTAGCTGTGTAATTGCCGTGCAAGTATTCTTTAAATTTCATTGATGTTCGTGATTTTTTTCAAAATTTGTTGCGTATCCCCACGCAAGCTGAGGGGTGGAGATGTTCTAGTTACTTAAAAAATGTGAAAAATGAGGTCTCGGAGAATCATTCTAGCTAAACGACTCACAAATCCAACTGTTTCTCGCAGACATCATTGTGAAAAAAGAGGGTGATGGCGATTTCAAATTCACCCCAGCCGCATTCCGATAATTCGAATGGCGGTGAATCAATAGCCCTCGTAGGGTTGCTAAAACTAGGATGCAATTGAAATACGACCCGCTTAATGACCGCCCCAAGATCTTCGTTCGATGCCCCACGTACATAGACCGTCCACCTATGTGATTGAGACCTGGAAGCAATGAGGCATTAGAGATAATTGCAAAATTCATAGACGCATTAAAAAAGAAGGGACTCAAAAAATCAGCGATCGAACTTACTCACTAGCCTTCCGGCCAAGATAGAAAGCAATAGTGCCATATACTATTGGAACACAAATTTCAACATCTTTAACCCTCTTGTTTGAATTCTGCAACATCCAGAAAGGATAACTGTCTATAAAGGAACAATCAAACTTCCAAGAACAATACACCAAACTTCTGAGGTCAATTCACCATCTAGAATAATAAATGGAAACCCATGCAAAGCCGTAAGACCAAAAAAAATAAGGGGAAAGGAATCAAAATTCAAAATAAACATGAAGGGAAGCAATAAGGTAGGAGTGTTAGGGTTCAGAAATTGTTTAACAGAAACTAGAGCGAGGAAGGGAGGTAGCACCTTCTTGTCGGCGTCCTCAGAAGGTAATCCGATTTTGAGACGAGATAGCTTAGTGGCAGAGGAGCCATCATCGAGCTGGTGATCACCTTGTTTTCTCAGGGGCACGGAGTGAGACATTAGACTGTAAATTTGTGAAAAATACAAACAAGGGGTGATCAGCAGAAGCGAAAGAGTTAGGGTTTTGAAGGATTAGGATTAGAGATGAGACAGTCGTTTTGGAGAGGGCGTAGCGTACTGTTCTGTTGCCTTTCCTGCGTCTGGCTTTCCTTTGCGTTTGTACCATGTCCCGTTCTTAGTGACATTCTAACATTTTCTATAGCTTTTCATTTATGCCCTCCAAACCAAGTCAGCGCCAAAAAAAAAAAAAAAAAAAAAAAAAAAAAAAAAAAAATACTACAACACTCCAATTATTAAAAATTATTAATAGAAAGTATGTATATGTCCATTATCCAATCCTCCTTCAGCGTTTTATTTTTAAATTATCTGTGGTCCTTGTACCTTGTTCGGCTAAGAATATATTTTTAGTCAATTTTTTAATGCACTATTCAATCGCACTCATAAATTATTAACCAATTCTGGCAGCCCTAAATGCTTTTAAAAGTGTTAAGCAGTCTTTAATTACACCATTTGATCCCAATGAAGTTGGGATTTTCCTATGAATAACTTCATAAAAGACTGGGTTCTCAGCTCTAATAGAAACATTATATCTCTCGGGATCTATACAAACTCTCTAAGCTTGTGAAAAATGAAATCCTGTTTATACTGACCCAATGGTTTAGTAGGCTTTGAAGTTCCGAAAGTATTTGAACAAATCTGAAAGAAAATATGAATTACTATCAGTCTGCCAGTCAGGTACAGGATCTGAACTTGTTCCGAATTTGTATAACCCAGTCTTCCACGATATCAGGAAAAATTCTCGTCTGCACAACATGATCACTAATAACTATCATTTCTGTAATTAAAACAACACTCATGTCTCAGCAAAGTGCTCTCGTTCTCTCTGAGGAAAATACGTTGCTCATTCCTCCATCGGTTGAGGAAGAAGATTTAATAAATAGAAGCTCAAAAAAGATTAAGAATGGGATGGAACAGGTTGGTGCTGTGGACACTCAGTGGCCCAAGTTAGGAAAGAAGGAATTGAGGGTGGTTAGGGGAGGTCTTTCATTTGCAGAAACGCTGAAAGGAGTGCATAAGGGTGGTGATCTATCCTCTGACCTAGGTAAAGGTGTAGAGGGTGATGACAACTCAGATGATTCAATGTCGGATGATGAGGAGCCTCTCTGCAAAATCATTGAGGATCCTATTAGGAACTTTCCAACGTTCGTTTTTTCAAGTAAGATGAAGAAAAGGATATACAAAGCCTGGAAAAATTCTGTTATTGTTAAGCTTTTAGGTAGGAACATTGGATATAAAGCTTTAGAGACTAGAGTTCAGACGCTATGGGCTAAGCGAGGAGTGACGAAGTTGATCAGTATTGGGCACGGCTATTTCGTGGTTAAGTTTACAAACAAGGAAGACTACATGAACTCGCTCACCGGGGTCCTTGGATGATATACGATCACTACCTCAACGTCAGACCTTGGGAGCCTTAGTTTAATCCTGGTAGAGCAAAAGTGGATAAAGCTGCAGTGTGGATTCACTTGCCAAAGGTTTTTCTGGAATATTACGATAAGGAAGCCCTCTCCATCATAGGTGATCGTATAGGAGAAATGGTGAAAGTTGATATAAACACGTTGTGCCATTTGTGGGTGAAGGAATCCGTACAACGCGGTGGATTAAAAAAACTTACGGATCCAATCCCGAGGATCACTCAAGTGCGTTTAAACAAGGCTAGGGAATCCGAAATTACCTTAGGAGAATTCGTTTGCGGCTTGTTCTTCGTTGAACAAGGTGGGCTACCTCCTCGATCGGCGATCAAGACGACTCGTAGGATCGTCTTCCTCCACGGTATCCACAAGAACAACTCCCGAACACGGCTACGACGCAGCGTGCTAGCGCCTCTTATGCGTCTCTCTTGATTTTTCACTCTAGGGTTTTTCTCGCGGCTTTACGAATGCGCTCGACAAAATGTCCCGTCGGTTTTCCAAACCCGTTCAAAGACATTATATAAAATTAATCCTTATTAATTTTGAAATTCAAATTTCAAATATGGATTAAAATACATTAATTACATCAATCAAATCGATGTAACGTATTTAATCCGCATTAAAAGCCGATTTAAAATTCGAATTTGGAATCGAATTAAAATAAATGTATTAATTAAATCAATCTCATAGATCTAATCAAATCCATTTATTCAATCCAAATTAAAAGCCTTCCGATTTAATTTATCTCTATAAATTAAATCCGAGAAATAATATCTATCTATTTAATTTAAATTTGAGATACCATATCTCAATTTAATATTAAAAAGATATACGATATCTTTATTCGAAAATTAAATGAGATACAATATCTCAATTTGTTTTAGATATTTAATTTATCAAATAAATTAAATACAAAACAAATATATATATATTAATATTATAATCTCTATTAATAATATTAACATATATTAATTTCGAATTATATATATATATATATATACATACATATATATATATATACTAGATTAAATTAAATATTCATTAAATCTTAGCGTATCTAAGATTCAATGAATCTGACACATTTGCTCGTGTTGAGTTATTCTTGTGTGCGACCCTGCAGGCCCATATGAGATTGGCAGTGGGCCAACACTTTGTCAGCCCACAAATTGCAAGCGGCCTCTAGCAAGACATTGCGACTACCCAATTCACATGGGGATCGATGACACGATACAACCTATCGTACAACCATGTCACGTTCCTTTTGTCACGCGATAATTTGGTCAAGGATGAGGCATGGATAATGTCAACTTCCTTTTCTTGACCACTACTTTCTCGATTCTCGAGTACTCTAATAAGTGAAAATGGAAACTCCTTTCCATCACAAGATGCGGTCGTACATTTCTTAGACTCACTCATCGAGGGGCCCAAGTATTATCTCTCTACAAATGTGAGGGACAAATTCCATCTTGACCATTCACATTCCTCCGCATGAAAACCACTGATCCCGATCCCAGCCTTTATCATCACCCGGTCAAAGGTGACTTTTGACTAGGTCAAAGGTCAGTGACTCATCATGTAGGAACCCATGATGGTCTCAGGTCATAGGGCATTGTGACGTGGTTATACATGAGATAAGCTTATGACTAAATCCATGCAGCTTTCTCATAGTGGGTCGGTCAAGCACCTTGTACTCTTACAAGTGCCCATGACTTTGATTCGTATCTCCATACGTCATCAAAGTCATCGTCTTACCTCATCTTCGCTCCGCGTAGATGACCGATCGAGACATTTATGATATCATCTATAAGATATATCCAGGGATCAGTTATCACTGTAAACATGCGAATGAAGTGATAACTTAATGGAGAACAATGACTTGCCCTAGGGCATAATTTCCAACAGCGGGGACATTATGCAAGGTTGTGTGTTCTGGTGGATCTGTCCAAGCAACTTATGTCAGGGTTTACCATAGATGGAGAGAGTTATTATATAGAATATGAAGGTTTGCATATGTTATGCACTGAGTGTGGCATTTATGGCCATCGTCCTGATTCGTGTCCAAGTAAGAAGTTAATACCGGAACATGCAGAGATTGTAGGTCAAAGTTCTGCGATTGTTGTTGCACCAAAACCAGGGAGTGAGACTCCGGTTAGAAAGAATAAGGTGGAAGATTGTTGGAAGGTAGTTCAGAAGCACCGCCGGCCTAGGAAAGATGCTCCGACTAAATATCGAGGAAAGCAGAGTGACGGTGGCAGTGAAGTTCCGTCCGGTTCTCTGTTTGTGATATTGGTGGAGGATGAAAATGTGGGTCAGAAATATCAGTCAGTTTCTATGCCTGAGGTATCTCAGCAGAATGGCATCTCGGATGTACGTCAGATTGTTCCCACCATACCGCCGAAGGTATGGCGTCCATCAGAGAAGAAAGGGGTTGCTCAGGGTGGTGCCTTATTTGAGCCTGGAAAGGAGGAAGGAACGCAGGTGATATCAGAAGCTCATTTAATGACGAGTAGACGTGGGGATAAAAGATCGAGGGAATTGGGGGCTAGCTCACGAGATGCGCACGTGGAGGTAATGGAGTATAATGCTCCGGGGAACTCAGTGGATCAAGACCGTGGGGATTTAATGATAGCAGGGCCTGAATGTGAGGAACCGAATGCACATGGCCCAATAGGTATTGCGGTTGAGCCTTATGATCCGGGAGCAGAGGATCGTCCCCCTGATGGGGATGTTCTTATGGATCCTGGGCCTACCGTGGAGGGTCCAAGCGATGCTGGGCCCAACGAAGGTAGGTTGTGTAATGTTGAGTTGGGGGCCGAGATCCAATTGGGTCAGGAGTGCTAGGGCCTTGTCTCATTGGTTGTTTGGGTATTTATGGATAAGTTTCCTTTTTGGAATACCAGAGGGGCCTGTGGGAAGGGCCTACTCAGGAATTTAAGGTTGGTTTGTGAAGGGCCCAAGCCCAGTGTTTTAATTTTGGCTGAGACTAAGTCTGAGGATGCTTCTCGATTCAACTCTCTGTCGGCTCTGGGTTTTGACATGATTCGCGCAATCCCAAGTGCTGGCCGTTCGAGAGGGTTGGTTATAGCATGGAAGAGCCCCAATATTTTGATCGATATTCTTGAAGAGAACAGGCAGTTCTTTCACATCCGGTGCCAACCCTCTATCTTGTCGCAATTTTACCTAACTGCTGTGTATGCTATCCCTCACTCCAACCTCCGTGCGGAATTGTGGGAGCATTTACTGAGAATATCGCTTGGTATGGCGGCACCGTGGAGCATTGTCGGAGATTTTAACGACATACTCTCTGCAGATGAACGTATCAGAAGGAGAGGCGGTAATTTTAGCCGGATGAAATGGTTCCAGGATCGAGTAAATCAGTGTGGTTTGCTGGATATGGGTTCAATAGGGCCAAAGATGACGTGGAGAGGGCCGCAAATTGAAGGAGGTCTTCGTCTTCATGAGCGGTTGGATCGAGCATTTGCCAACAACTCTTTACTCCTTTCGGTACCTGATTCTTTTGTCAAGGTATTACCTCGCACGGCCTTTTTAGATCATAATCCGATCTTATTATTTATTGGCAATAAATTGACTGGTCCGACATTTGAGAGGCCCTTTCGTTTTGAGGCAATGTGGTTAAGCCACAATGATTTCCTTAATTTTCTTAATAATAATTGGTCTGCTCAGGGTTGTTTATCTGAAAATTTGGATGCCGTTAGGGAGGCTATTGCCGTATGGAATAGGAACGTTTTTGGTTTAGTGGAGCAAAGGATGAGGATTCTCCTTGCGCGTCCCAATGGGATTCAACGCTCTAAGGCTTATCCCTTTTCTACCTTTCTATGTAATCTGGAGGCTCGGTTGCAAATAGAGTTAGCGGAAGTCCTTCGATTGGAAGAAGTAAAATGGTTTCAGAAGTCACGGTCTGAATGGATCTTTAAAGGGAACCGGAACACACATTTTTATCACCTCAAGACCAAGTCGCGTAGGAGAAGAAACAGAATTATTTCTCTCAAAGGAGCGGATGGGAGATGGATAGATAATGAAGAGGAAGTTAAGGAGCATGTTATATCCTTCTTTAGACAACTTTTTCAAAATGAAGCTTGTTCGAGGGATGCCTTTCTAACGAGAACCTCTTTCCCGAGACTGAATTCTGAGGTTCTACGTTCTGTGGGCGTGATTCCCACTAATGAAGAGATCAAAGCAGCCATTTTTGATATGGGACCCCTAAAAGCGCCAGGTATAGATGGTTTTCCCCCATTATTCTATCGAGCCAGCGGCGGGTGGTTGGAAACTCTCGTGTAATTTTGTCGAAATGCTTTCCGAGGGGCTGTATCTACGAGAGAAGCGAAACGGACCTTGATAGCCTTGATACCTAAGTCCTCAAGCCCTGAATTGGTTGGCCATTTCAAGCCTATTTCACTCTGTTCCGTCCACTACAAATGCTTGACTAAAGTTATAACTTCCAGGTTAAAGAATATGATGGATCAGTTGGTTTCTCCGTTCCAAGTGGGGTTCATTAAAGGAAGACACATACAGGACAATATAATTCTGGGCCAAGAAATTTTGCATACGATGAAAAAATGTAAAGCAAAGAAAGGACTTATGGTGTTCAAAATTGATTTGGAAAAGACATACGATCGAATTAGCTGGGATTTTTTGAAGAATGTGCTTATGGAGGTAGGTTTTGACCTTGCTTTTGTCAATCTTATCATGGACTGTGTCTCCTCGGTGTCTTATAATGTCCTGTGGAATGGGGAGAGGACGACCTTCTTTGATTCCCACAGAGGCTTAAGGCAAGGGGATCCTATCTCCCCTTACCTTTTTGTATTGTGCATTGACCGCCTCTCACATGTTATTAATGATGCAGTGGAGGAAGGACATTGGAAACCTATCCGATTGTCTAGAAATGGCCCAGACATTTCTCATCTTATGTTCACAGATGATTTATTGCTCTTTGGGGAAGCCACGGTTGGGCAAGCCGAGTGTGTTATGTCTTGTTTAAATGGTTTTTTTGAGGCTTCAGGAGAGAAGGTTAGTGTTTTAAAGTCTTCTATATTCTTTTCCCCTAAGGTCTCTATGGCTACAAAAGAAAACATCCAGGCTATTACTAATATGAGAATTACTTCTGAAATAGGGAAGTATTTAGGGTTCCCTTTATCAAGAAAGAGGAAGCCTCGTGAGGCTTTTCAGTACATCGTTATAAAGTTAAGGTGAAATTAGCAATGTGGAAGGCCAATTCGTTATCTTTGGCCGGAAGGGTCAAATTGGCCAAATCAGTGCTGAGTTCCATGCCTATGTACCCTCTGCAAGTTACGCAGCTTCCTGTTTCTATTTGTAAGGAGATCGAGAGACTGCAATGCAATTTCATTTGGGGGAAGAATAACTCTCATGGCTTTCACAATCTTAGCTGGAGTGCTCTCAGACAGCCCAAGTCTCATGGGGGTCTAGGAGTAAAGAACCTAGTAGCTATGAACCAATCTTTTGGTTGCAAGCTGGCTTGGCAGGTTGTTTCAGGTACATCTAATTTATGGTCTGAAGTGTTTCTTAAGAAATATATGTGCAGGCATGAGTATAATTTATTGAATGTTAAATCTGGTGATTCCTTAGTATGGAAATTTATATGTAAACAAAAGGAGTTCATTGATAGTAATACGAGATGGCGCATCAGAAATGGAATGTCTGTGAATTTTTTTCCAGATGTATGGCTGTCTCAGGGGAGGAAGATTCAGGATTCATGTTTGAGGGCCTTGTCAGAGGATGAATTAGCTTCTTCTGTTTCTGATTGGACTTCTAATGGTAGTTGGGATTTCACTAAGCTTGAGGATGTTGTTTCAAGTGAGGTAATTCAGCGACTCATGGCAGTGCCTCCGCCTATGCCTGCTGCTGGGGAGGATAGTATGATATGGAGTGGCAACGCTAATGGGGTGTTTACGGTGAAGTCTGCATACTTCCTGATTGAGAAACCTGCGGATAATTTATTTCACCCTTGCTACAAACTAATCTGGCGGTGGAAAGGTGCAGAGAGGATTCGGGCTTTTATGTGGTTGGCATTTCAAGACAGGCTCCCCACTAATATTTGGCGAAGTCGCTGGTCGGCTTCCTCTGAGCTTTGTCAGTTGTGTAACTCTCATCCTGAATCTTTATTACATATATTGCGGGATTGTTTCTATGCCAGAAATATGTGGTTAGTTCTCATTAAGCCTCATTTTATTAGGCCCTTTTTTGATGCTCCTTTACAGGAATGGTTCCAGTATAATCTTAAGGAAAATATAGGACGTAATGCTTCTGTCAGTTGGGATCTCCTTTTTGGTGTAGGGGCTTGGTTATTATGGAATTGGCACAATAAATCCACATTTGATGAGAACTTCTCCAGACCTATACATCCTGCATTTACTCTTTTGAGTATGGTTAATCATTTTGTGTTGAACGAGGAGCCGGGGAGTTCTGCTCTAACCAGAATTGCTCAACTGAGCTCTTGGCAACCTCCGCCTACAAGTTGGACAAAACTTAATGTGGATGGATCAGCTTCGTTGGATACGCAAACGGCTTCCTGTGGTGGCGTTATTAGAGACGCTTTCGGAGCTTGGTTGGCTGGCTTTTCAGTATACTTAGGTCGTTGTGGGGCTTATGAGGCTGAAGAATGGGCACTAGTGAAGGGTCTGGAACTAGCCTGGAGCTTGGGCATTCGGAGAGTGATTGCTGAATCAGATTGTCTAAATCTCATAAATTTGCTCCTGGCCGATGAGGGAGAGTCATCTGTCAGTCTCTTGGCATCTCAGATTAAAGACTTCATGTGCCGTCCATGGGAAATTGAATTAGTTCATGTATCAAGAAGTCAAAACCAGGTCGCTGATCGTCTAGCTAGAGATTCTAGTTTGCATTCTGTTTTCATTGAGCACTGTCCTTCTTCCTTGAGGGCATTAGTTCTTCAAGATTGTATAGGATTAAATTCCCCTCCTGCTTAGTTTTAATTTAAAGGCTTTGCCTTCTTTCTTATAAAAAAAAAAAAAAAAAAAAAAAAAAAAAACATGATCACTAATACGCAATGGTTCCTTGTGGCAAGTTGCACTTCTTAGAGGGCCGATCACATCGAACATTATAAGAAACCATATGCTGGGGTTGAATATCTGTATTATTAAAACCCTGCTGATTCTGAAAATACCAAATATATTACAATGCCCAACAGATTAATCTACCTACTTCTATAGAACCCAATAAGGATTAGATATGAGTGTGTGTGTGTTGAATTAAATCAGGTCAAAGCCCCAATGGATGACCAAGCCATATAGCTCTAGACCAGGCGCATAAAAAAAGGGAAAATGATGTTCAGGGCCCATATTACCCAAAAAATGTGAAAAAAGGCCCAAACATTCTGAAAATACCAAAAAAGGCCCAAGGATTCGACAATACGGGAAAAGGCCCGAACATTGTACGAAGTTGTTAATGGGGCGTCGAGTTGTTAGCGGGGCCGATTTAGTTGTTAGATGATTTAGATTTAGTTAAAATTTTTTATTTTTAACAACTAAATCGGCCCATCTAACAACTAAATCGCCCCGCTAACAACTGATCGACCCACAAAGAACAACTTACCTGGGCCTTTTTCAGAATTTCAGAATCTTAGGCCTTTTTTCGTATTTGCAGAATGTTTGGGCCTTTTTTCGCATTTTTTGGGTAATATGGGCCCTGAGCATCATTTTCCCATAAAAAAACAAGTGGTCAAAGGTTTGATTATGCTGGTGACAAAAAGGACAGGTGACCCCTATTTCAAAGCGATGTCTCCTCAAAACTGTACACAAAGGTAAAGCTTCTCACATAAACCTCCACATGAAAATATCCCCTATTTAGCCAATTTTAAAGGGAAAATCCTCTTAAGGGACTTTTTGGCAAAAAAAACCTAAAAAAGGACCTAAGAATCGACCATCCAGAAAGGTCCCTTGGTCCTTTTTGGGTTTGTCGAGAATTTTAGTGAGTTGTAAATGACGATATAGTTGTTAAAAGGTGATATTGTTGTAAATGAGGCTGATTTAGTTGTAAAAAAATTGTTGTAAATGATCGATTTAGTTGTAAATTTTTAATGAATTTATCCCGAGAAAAGGGACCAAGGGGGCTTTACGGGATTGTCGATTCTTAGGTCCCTTTTTAGGTTTTTTTTACCAAAAAAGTCCCTTAAGAGGATTTTCCCAATTTTAAATCATACTCATTTTGAACAATGGGCTTCTTTTTTAATAAAAAAAAAAAAAAAAAAATCAAATGAACATCGTATATTCATGACTTCCAAGGATGATTTTATGGCATGTATTTTCACGTTTCATCACATATATCATGTCATTTATTTAAAAATAATAATTAAAAAATGTGAGTGAGGTTTTGGCCCAGAGGACATTTATCTTTATAATTGAAAATTTGGACTAGCCTCTTCTGTGGGTTTATGGTACGTTCTTCATCGACATCCTATGATCCTTCCGGCTTGGTAGTTGATACCTCCATCCATTCCTCCTCCTCCTCCTTATGCATATATCACTATAACTGAACCTGCTTTGTATCTTTGAAGTTTCAGTGGTCATCTTAATATATCAATATAATTGTAAAATATATGTTTAATTTGAAGACTGCAGATGAATTAAAATTGTTTACTTCCTTACTCCTAATAAGATTTAGACACAACTTCGTTTTCCCAAGGATAAGGATTAACTTCTGTCCAAAAAAGGATAAGGATGAACACAACTCTTATTTTCAATAATTAATAATTAATAACCATATCAATTCATATTAAACATAAATATTATAAACTTGTTAAATATAATGTCTTTACCTCATAAGAATTTTACGTTTAAATGCCAATTAAAATTATATGAACCGATCTTTTTCTTTTTCCCAATCTAAAACTAGATAAACTTAACAACTGAAAGATAAACGATTGTTCGTTCACTCATAAGTCATATTTGTAATATCAACATTGGTTGCAAATATAGACAACTTATTCTTTTTCCCCCCTCATAAAAGAGCAAGCCAAGTTTTCACTTCAAAAAGAACATATTGTCTTTGACGATTAATTTGAACAAAAGGCACAACGATAGCAAGAGAGTAAAACAAAGGCACATGTGATGAGTAAGTAGCCCTTCCTTGCTGCCTCTTCTGAACGAGAGGACCTCAATCTCGTTGATGAGTGCATTATCCGGTGAAGCTCCTCTTGGGTGCCTCAAATGACAAGCAGCGGGAGCATAACATGATAACAATATGTAAAGTACGACAGCATCTACATGTTCGAAGCATTCAAGGCCATTACCTTGCATTGTTCATTCAATGCCAGAAGTTGAGCCTCTTTCTTGTCGAGCAGAGAACTCAACCTCACATTCTCCTCCATGAGTTTCTGAACTTCGGCCTCTTTCTGCATCTTCTCACCCTCCAATTGTGTAGTCTTTTCAACTAGCCTGACCCAGAGCAACGCCAAGCAGTAAGACAATGCATATATAGATGAATCAGAACTTCATGCAAGGGGCGGAAACCAAATTTGTTTATGAAAGCAAATGGGTTGATGAACTGACATAGCAACAACTAACAAGTCTTGACCTCACACAAGTGCTTAAATTCACGTTTTATTATGTTTTTTCAAAACTACATTGTGCCTCTGACCAGAACTTGTTTCCATTTGAAACACCTCAGGAAAAGCCGACAGATTCAACCAACATTGAAGAAAATATTATGTAAAGAATCCTTAAAAGCAGCTTGAACAAAGGACTCACATTCAAAGGCACAATACTGGCAATGGAAGTGCATGGATCACCATATCAAAACATTTTGCATAGCACAAGAATAAATTGCATATATCATAATTGGAGTTAGACAAACCATGATTATATAAATTAACAGTTGACTTCAACCAAGTAACAGCAATTCAGGCAAAGCAATAATGAGTAGTCACCTAAGAAAAGTTAAGAACCCATGTTTTAAGTTTGCTCCCACAGGCAGTAAGAAGGAGGACAAATGCAAGCTAAAACTAATCCAAACTCAAGCAGGGAAGGCACACCTAAGTACAAGGGCAAACATGGAAAATTCATAGAAGCTGACATATCATATACAAATAAGCATAGCAACAATGTTGCACTCATAAAAATTGCCCAATTCAGCAATGCGGTTGTGGCTCTTGAAAGCTGATAAAGGAAGATACAATAGTATCGCTATAACTCATTGGAGGATGAGATCTTGTTCAAATAAAAGCAACAAAACACATATAACAATATTTCCTCTTTCATCACAAAGGATCTCTAGTTATACAAAATGAAAATAAATGGAATGATTAACAAAGTGAGAAAAGTAAAAGCACTTAGTCCAAAAACATGAACATGCACTCAAGCAAACAATAGTTAGCCACATAAATTAAGCAGGAAGTTTACTCTGGCATCAATAGATAATGCAGATCAAACACTTGAGAAGGCATAGAATGAAAGCCTATGCAAAGGGCACATAAACACTCACCGTTCAAACAGCTTCTCAATGCTTTGAAATTGCTTTTCTGAAGAAAGTAAGGTTTCTCTAACAGATATTAAACTGCTAACATATGATTTCAAAGATTCAAAATCCCGTTTCACTCTACTGAGCTCCTGCTCATTTTCAGCAGCTCGCTGTCTCTGCCTGGTTGTTTCTTCCACCAAATCCTCAACTCTTTGCCGCATTTCGTTCAATATACTATTTGTGCCCAGAGCAAAGCGTTCCATCTCCTCTAATTTCATAGACATATTCTCTAACTGGGCGGACTTCCTCTTAATTTCCTCCTGACCCAGAGTTACTTTTTCCTTCTCAATTGTAGTTTCAGATTCAGCCAGCAAAACCCTTTTAACAAGGGTTTCCATGACATCTGCAACCAACTGAATGGACTTAAGCAACTCACCTATATAAGCCGCGTCATGTTCATCAACCAAACCATGCTGCCGGTTCATTACTATCCAAGATTCTTCATCTGGACTGTCAAATGAAGAAACATCAACATTCTTAGACCAGCCTGATAGTGGTATCCCATTTTTGTCCACAAGCCCTACCCCCTCTAGTTGTTTAATGCCACAAGATGTGTGGGCTAAATGAGGAACAGCCATGATTCTAGCCTTGGATTTTAAATAGGTCAATAATGTCACAGTAGTTTTGACTCTCTGCCAGAGAACATCTAATTCCTTTCTTGCATCTTCCTCTGAACCCTGTATGCAAGCCTTAACCTCCATCACTTTCTCTTGCAGGACATCCAGTTGAGATTGGTTTCTTTGCATGTCCTGCTTCTCATCAGTTTGGCTAGGCTGAGGCTTCAAAGCTGGGATGTCAATATCTTCATTTGCTGCCATGCCCTGTCTTAAGTTGGATACAGATATGAGAACTTCATATTTTGAATAATAATGATATAAATAGTTCTAGTCATGAAGCAGGTGTCTCAGAAAACAGATAAGCCTAAAGAATCTATGCTATGAAAAAATGTTAAATGTTTACAATAATATAATAATTAATTATGTCAGAGCACCATGAGACACAAAGGAAGACGCGCATAGCTGGAATAGACTCTGCATGTGTTAAGCAGCTTCAGGACTAAAAGAAAGCAATGTAATACGATGAACACCAGATCAAAGCACACCTTATCTCATATCTATATTAGTCTGACCTGGAAAATGACTTAATTGATATAAGACGTTAAATGTCCAATGGACTTCAAATCATATCAACAGGACGTCTGTGTCCATCATTTGTCCCCTTATCACTTCATGATGTCATCACCGTACAGCACATATGCTATAACAATCCTTTAGATACCAACTTTATGATGATCTCTAGCACAAGTGTATCCAAGTACACCAATTGTTAAAATTATATGTCCCTGGGCAAAGTAAAGCCTAACTGCTGAGTAGCGGCACCTTTGTTGCCAAAACTTACTTCGTTGCTAATCATACAAAGCATCAAAGAAAAACAAAATTGACGTCAATGCGTTTTTCACTGATACAGCCATTTTTCTTCCTTTTGAAAGAAGCTAAAATTTTTGAGCTGTTGCCAGTTCTGAGTTCGTTCAGAGCATTCCAACCAGCACTCTTCATCAAAGCAATACATCAATCAAGTTATCTCAATATAATGAACTCACAAAAAAACCCTAACACCCACAATGACAGGAAAAGAAGAAACTAAGATACCACATATTTGGGTTTTGGCTACTATAAAGTGATCTTAAAAAATAAAAAAATTGAACCCTAAAACAGAAAGAATAAATGGGCAGGTTTGAAATTAAAATACCCACCAAGACTAGCTACAGATTATTATGGCAGGCTCAGAAGTAAGAACGCTAAAATAAAGAAGCCGAGAGGTCAACAGAGACAATTGAGGGGGAAAACTTCCGAGGGGCAACATACCAGTAGTGAGGAAGAAAGAATGGGATATAGGAGGCGTGCTTGGATGGGAAGCGAGGATCGTCGCTGGTCGGAGTTGGATCGTGCTGTTCCAAGCGGCACGCGTTTCCTCTGTCTTCCGGAAAAAGAAGGCAACCCAAACCAAAAAATCTGAAGATAAACTGTAGGTGCTTCCTTGCCCCCCTTCCCTTTTTGCTTTTCAGTTTTACTTTTACCTCTCTCTCTCCCGGTTTTTAAATTATACGAGTGGGATGATTATTGAGAATGCATTCGCAAATATTGCAATATTATGACCATGCTTACCTTAACTTCTTTATATTTTATATGTATGTTTAGAACAATGATTGACCTTCAAAAACTATTTTTTTAATTGTAATTAATTATATGAGAAGTAAGTATGTAAGATGAGTTTTACTCTTAAGGTTAAATCTTTTGTTAAATTAAATTCTTCAATTATATATAATCATATGTAATATTTTTTTCCTGTATGGACTTTAATTAAATTATAATAATATAAAAATAGGATATGTACTCACATATGATTAAAGATAATATAAGTATTTTCCTCTCTATCAAATTCGTCATTTACATAACTTTGACTTTGAAACATGACAATTGCATCTAAAAATATACTGTAATTGGTTTATTCTCTTTTCGATATTATCATTGTGGGGGAAATCTCGGCCCCCAAATTTAAAATTTTTTATATTTAAATAATAAATTTATCTTTTTATATAAAGTGACATTCACAATATTATCTTTATCTTAAATTCTACTCATAATTTATGTTGGCCTCATACTAAATAAGGGTCTAGTTTATTGCATGAAATGTAAAGTGAGTCGTGGTTTAGTTAATAATCCCATCATATATTTTAATATTTTTTTATAAGATAAATTGTAGTAATATCTACTCGTACTATACATGGAATGAGATTGAAAATGGAAAACTAAGGCCCGTTTGATATAAAAAAAATTTTTTTTGGGGGGGGGGGGTTTCGTTTCGGCATTACAGCATTTTGCACAAATCTTCCCTCATATGGGAAGATCGATCCCACAAAATTGGTGGGATCTCAAGTTCTATGTCACCGTTCACATTTTTTGATAGATTTGCCTTCGAAATTTAAACTTGGCGGGAAAGTTCGAACCTAACATGAGCATATTTTTAAAAAATATATTTTAGCAAACAAATTATTTTTCTCTTTTATTTTGAATTAATTACTTTTGAGGGTAAAATAGACATTTCATGATTCTTTACCAACTACTACCCATTCAGTTTCTTCCTACCAAACAACTTATCTTCCTTCAAGTCATCTTCTCTCATCTTTCAAAATCTTCATTTCCCTTCTTTAAGTTCTTTTCCCTTCTCAAAAGTTCCCTGTACCAAACAAAGGGCTAAGGCTATAAGGCTATAGAGTATGAGACCTTAAAATATTATTCCTCCGCTTTAATTATAGAACACTTTTATATAGTGTAAATTGTCTTATAAAAGTGGTTATAATTAAGACCGGGGTAGTAGTAAATAGAATAAGTAATTTTTTAAATATTTTATTTTTAATTATTATGGTATGGGTTAGGTGGGAGAAAGTATGACAACTAAAATTATGAATCTACCAAAGATTTGATATAGTAACTGACATGGATACTGCCGCCGAGATAGAGGGATTTTGGCGGAAGAGGATGCATTTCCTTGTTGCTGTGTTTTTCTCCAACTTCCCCCGAAAGCGCTCATCTCTGTCGCTTCTCTCCCTCAATCCGTACACTTAATTGATTCTGAAGGCGTATTGTATTGATACGAATCAATGAGAAGAAGAATTGCGAGTGCCGTCACTGCCGTGTCTTTGATATTAGCAATGGAAACCACGCCTTCCTGCTGTTCCGCAATCTCCATAATAAGCAATGCCGCCTTCTGTTCGACAATAAAACCCCAAAATGACACCGAATATTGGTGATTGAATATGCACAAGCTAGTTCCTCCCACTCCTTCCTGATCTTTCTTTTTATTTTCCCATGTTTTTTTTGCATGTTTCTCATATACCTGATTTTGAACTCTCAGGGTTTTGAATCTCTTTTCATTCTTATTTTTTTCCCTTTTCCAGTTCTATGAAAATATTTTGAATGTGTTTGTCATTAGTATGTAGTTTAGCTGTCTGCTTATAAGGGACATCAGAGAGTAAATTTACATGATGAGATGACGTAATGTGTGTGACTTAAAGTTGGCAGGCCTTGGATTAATTTAGTGTGGTTATGTTTTATGAATCAGCATTCAGTCCCTTTTTATGAGATGACCTTCAAACTGGCCATTTTTCTTGTTCCTATTTAGAGTTTGGATTTTTCCTTAAAAGGTTTAGGGTGGTTGCAGGGGTACTTAGATATCTGTTTGTAGAATTTTCTTCTTATTGGCATGAACTAAAGGAGTGTGAATCAGCCTTTAGTCATCTTGTAGTATAGCACATGACCATGTGAGAACGGTCTCTTTCATAATTTCATTGTGGCTTACATCTGCAACAGTAATTAGCTTGGAACTGACTACTGAGCCCTGTTTTGCAACATGGTAGATTAAAGCTTCGCTTGACCCAGGTAGTTTACTTTAAGCTGGCAAGCTGTTTGGCAACCATTTCTCTTGCCTACAATGATATCAAAATATTGATTGTATTCGGCATGCTTTTCCCCCTTTGCCTCATGGTACGGTAAAGTTTATCACTACGACAAGCATGCTGTTCAATTTTGTTTTAGGACCTTGTAACTCTGAAAGAGAGGGTTCTAACTTCTAAGCATGCCACCAAGCATTGAGACGTGCACTTTTTCATAAATCACTGGCCTTTTCCTATCGGTCATAAAACAATTACGGTATCAGTATGGTCGTTTGATATCTGATAATATGCGACCAATTGAGAAGAAGGACTTGCTGTCAAACGTGTTTTTGATCTTTCTGTTTTTTGTTTGTGCATTGAACATGTTGGTCAACATAAGCACGGCCTCAATAAGGGCAAGGTCATGATGCTAGTATACGACATATTTAAATGACTATATTTTCCCCCTTTCGCTCATTAAGCTCGTGTTACGTTACGAGATGGCGCTTGCAACTCAGAAATTTTCTTTTGCAAACTTCTCAGCCTTGGGTGCATGGGATTGATTGTATTGTATTATGATCAAATTTGAGCTAAACAGGGAGTGATCCTTATTTGCCAGCTGTGTAACTCACAGCAAGGCACGTGCAAACACCCAATTTTGTGGCGGAGCATTGGATTCCTTAGTTGATGTTGTTTGCTTCAAATTTTGGATTTCCAGCATTGAATTGTTTATACTTTGAAAGATGTATACCTGCTATATTTATCTTCCATTTACTATAAAGAAGATCTTGGATGCGAGATGTGTTATTGAGGTTATATATAGCTTGTCTTCCAGTCTTCATATTTATGTGCGCAAATTAAAGAACAGGATAAGTGAACATGAAATTCATACTCTATACCAACTTTATTCGTGCAGGAAAAGGGAGTATCATTCGTTCATG
Source organism: Acacia acuminata (assembly GCA_019022655.1). Classification (NCBI taxonomy): domain Eukaryota; kingdom Viridiplantae; phylum Streptophyta; class Magnoliopsida; order Fabales; family Fabaceae; genus Acacia; species Acacia acuminata. The sequence continues at coordinate 12,019,995 of JAFJYI010000002.1, forward strand.
TGATCCTGATCATAGCACTTCTACTTATATTGTGAAAGCAAACATGATCTTGGGGTGCACCAAGAAGAAAGGCAAACTAATTTCTTCGTCCGAGGAAGCAGTACTCGGAAGTTACAACTCTTGAGAGATCAGGAAGACGGAGATCCCTTGAAGATGGAAGAAGGGGGGAGAGGAGGAGAATCCAATTGGTAAAGATTAAGGGAGGGCCCCACAAACCTGAACAAAATCCAAGCCCCTATCATTATGAAGATTGAGGCATATGCAAACTTATTGAGCCAAAACAGTAAACCCTTCTCTCCCGCGTACAACTCAATTGCCTTCTCTGTCAAGCTCATCTCCTCCCATTTCTTCGGACTACTCTCTGAAACCTTTGCCTTGGTAGCTCGAGCGGCGTTGGAGGCTGCTCCATCATCCCTTTGTTGCCTGGCTTGCCTTCTTGACCTTCTTCTGAAGCGTACTTCCACAGCTTCCGGCGGTGGCCTGGTCGGCGATTGAACTGAGTCTGGCACGCCGTTATTTCCATCGCTGACGTTGGTGTTGCCACCACTATCAGGGGTACTAAAGGCGATGAGATTGAATTTGAGAAAACGGTGTCGTTGAGGGAAGAAGGTGTGGGAGTGATTTGGCGTTGATCGGATGATGAGGGAGGGTGAGTTTGTAGAGAGGAAGCCGGTGCTCGTTTGACATATCCACGGCTTCATGGGATGAACCGAAATGGTGAAGCGGCTTCAAAGACCAGTGGCTGCATTTTGCTTGTCTGAATCTCTCCTTTCTTATCCCGTCTTGGGGTTATTTTGGAATTTCACGACCGTGCTCCGATATCAGTCCTCTAGGGTTTTTTTTGTTTGGGCTTTTAAATGAATATGGGCCGGGCTTTGAGAAACGTGCAGGAATCGCACTCTACGATTAGTTACAAAAAAGTTGGGTTACAAAAAAAGAATTTTTCGAAAGAAGGTCCACGATATAGTTGTTAAGGGTGATATTGTTGGGATTTAGTTGTAAAAAAATTGTTGTAAATCAACGAGTAAAAAAATTGTTGTAAATGAGGATGATTTAGTTGTAAATTTTTAACAAAATGGAGCCAAAAAGGCCCCTTAGAAGGATTTTCCCAAAAAAGTTTCGAAGGTCCACGTTGGGAAATGAAACAAAATGGAGGAGGGGCTACTAAATGCTTTTTTAATTTCATAGAAAAATTAGACATATTTTTTAAATAAATTGTTCATCCTGACCGAGTGTAAAAACTAAAAACATTTATATTTGTGATTGGGTCATGTGTATTCATTAAAGTGGTATGAATATAAATTGTAAACTTAGGTGATAATCAGTTTTCAAAATATAAATACTACTTTTGGTCCTAATTATAAGACTTAGTTGACTTTTTTTTAGAGAGATTAAGAAAGCTAAATAAGTTACTTAATTATTTCATAGGTTATGTATCCTTGGATTCTATATTAGTTTATTAATTAAATTAATTAGTTTGAAAAATAAAATAAAAATAAAAGTGTTTAAAGTAATCTAATAGCTTCCTTAATCTTTTCCTTAATCTTTTTAAAAATCGCCAACCCACCTCCATCTAACTCTTGCACATCCCTTTCTTAAATTTCCCAAGACCAGAACGCCTTATAATTAAGAGACCGGGTCCACTCGCCCGGGGAAGCATTTTATTTTTTATTTCAACTCATTAGTAGTTAGGATTTGATTTTTCAATAGCGGAAAGATAATTATTTCAGAAAAGGTGATATACATTACGTAAGAGAGAATAATTTGATGGAGAAAGTTGAATGGTTAGTTAATCAATTTGATTGAAGGAACCGTGTAGGTTGTTTAATTTTGAAAGAGTAATTGATTGTGGGAAAAAAGTGACCCAAAAAAAAAAAAAAAGAAGAAAAAAAGAAAGAGAGAATTAATGAGAGATGGTTAGGGAGGTTTGAATGGTAAAGATACGAAAAGAGATTGGATGTGGTGGGGAATTCAATGAGAAGGGGCGTGTCGCGTTGTGATGAATGTAATAGAAGGAAGAGCTACGTTGTAGTTTGTTTTCTATGCGCTTTCTTTATATGACAACTCCTTTTTCCCCACGTCAATCTTTCATCCGTCTCTCTCATGTTTATTTTTGTTTTTTGCCAACCGCATATTTATGTGTATTTGCATTCTCCTTTTATAAATCCATATACATAGTTTTTTTTTTTTTTTTTTTTTTGATACAAAAAAAAAAGTTTTTTTGATACAAAAAGTCACATGGAGTCAATGATAAAAGGATCAGGGGTTCGACGGGCCGACCCCAGATCATGCCGCCCCGAAGACTTACCATGGGACTTACGAGATCGCCTCTACCAAGCGGAGTCGGCACTGACAGAGGGATTGATCCCTTACCATCTACGCCAATCCCGTTATTGTAATCCATATACATAGTTACATACACATAAGCGTGTTGCATTCCACTGTCGTTATGTACCTTTTCCTTTCATTTTAATACTCCCTCCTATCCTTACTATAAAGAGCACTTTCGTTATTCAATTTTTTCATTAAAATTAAAATTATATCAAACATACAAAGGAGTAGAGCCAGGAAATCGGATCGCCAAGCTCGTTTAAGCCTTGGCCTGTCAAGGGCCGGGCTTAAAAAATAGACGAGATTTTTAAAATTCGCTTGCAGGATCGGCCCGTTAAGCCCTTTTAACTGTAGCGCCTAAAAATAAATATATTCATATAAAAATGATGACAAGTGAAATTACTTTAATTTCAATATATTATAATTGAGATGATAGAAAACACTAAAATAATAGAAAATGCTGAGTTTTTTCAATTAGATTCATGAAAACATTCATCACTTTAATTAAGATAAAGACCAATAAGCTTAATATATATAGAGCCGAACAACTAAAATCTTTTGAAAGAATCGAATCATAAATATTGTTTCCAGTGTCCATGTTAAAATTACCGTTTAACGATTAACGTCTTGTGTATGTGGAACTAAAAATAACATCTACCACTTACTTATATTGTTGTCAATTCCGTCTTTACCCAACTACATTTTTATTTATACCTTACATTATACGGCTTGCTAAAGTTGAATGAGATATTTTTCAATTTCTATTTTTTCCCTTATTTTTAATCTTTGAGATTACCTTAACGTACAAACATACCCATCGTCTTTTTGTTTATTATCTGGCCTAATCAGTCCGATTTGTGAATGTATGAGGCTCAAAACAATTTCTACAAAAAAATAAATGAATCAACTTTGTTTCTAATGTAGGGTTGTTCATGATGCCCACGGCCCTGTACGTCTACCCACACCCATTGAAAATTCGCCATGCCCTGCCTAAGGAAAAGCCGTCCAAAGAAAAATGGGCTCAACTGGACTAGGCATTTTTGCGGATAGGGCTGGGCATCGGGCAAGGTATGCCGCCCTGCCCAATGGTATATATTATATTTTTTTATAAAATAGTATTATATATTTGTTATAAATTATATAACATATTTGTATCCAAAAAAATATACATATAACTTATAATGAAAAAAAATATCCTTTCATTTCTTCATCAGCTCTTCCCTTTTTTCATAAATTCTATTTTTTGATGCCTTGTATTTAATGGATTATGGGTTATGGAGTATTTTTTGATGCCTTGTTAAGACATATGTTTTTTTTTTTTTTTTTTTTTAATTTTAAGACTTATATTGAAATATTCAAAAGTGTAGAATTATGGATGTTATTTAATTTTTCAGTTACTTAGGCTATTTTTTTCACATAGGGTGTGGTAGGGTATCGCCACTTGGGCATTGAAGGGTAGCCCTACCCAGCCCATTATTGTCCTGCCCAAAAATGTTAGGGCTTCTATTGGGTAGGGCCGGGCACTGAGCTGCATTTTACTGCCTAGTGATCTTTTGAGCAGGGATCGGGCAAGGGTCTCACCCTGCCCAGCCTTACCCATGAACACCCCTATCCTAATGTGTAAGAGGATAAGCAAAGCTAGTTAATTTACGCATGCTTTTCATCCTTTCTCATTTTCTATTTTTTTATGTAATTAATCAAAATGATAAAAAAATGCTTGAATATAATATTATTTAAATAAAAATATCATCGACACAAAAGAAAATAAAAACAAAAAAACGACTCGCAATATCATATTATGTTTCTTTGAAAAAAATGGAGGAAAAATAATTAAAATTTGGAATAATAACTTCACGGGCCTGGAGGGCCGGCCCTAGCTCTGGTGCTATCGGCTTTGGACTTCGAAAATATATGTTTTTCTTACTCGGGCCTTCGAGGGCCGGCGGCTCGTTAGCCTGACCCTTCACGGGCCGGCCCTGATTCCCAGCTCTAAAAAGGAGTATACTATTTCTATTATATTTTATCCCTAATTAATTATGTATCTCTCATATTTTTTCTACTTATTCTATCTCATCTATCTTCACACTCATTCTCTTTTACTCTCTCTTCTATATAAATAAGAATATGTTTGAGGAAAAAAAAACATTACTTACCTATTTATTGTTTTTAACTAGTTTAATGATCTACAAAGTTTGGTAACTTGTGACATATATCACTCTGATTCTTACTCTCAGCCATTTGTAAGAGAAATTTTATGTCTTAAAGATACGTCACTTATTAGATATTTAATTATCTTTTTTTTTTTTTTTCAATTTTGTCTGTGTTTAATTTTCATTCAAAAGAGAGAGAGACAAAAATGATATGTAATTGCAGAAAGAAAACAAAATTTACTAAGGGCAAATTTATAAAGTTTTATCGATTCAATGTATTTCTTAACACGTGAGAATGAATTATAAGTTGCTTATAACCATTGATCAATCACTTATAAAAAAATTATTTAATCCAAAATATAAGTCACTTAAAAAGTAATTAATATTCATTTGTCAATTTTTCTATAGTAATTAATGTTTAAATAAAATTACTCTTTATATTTTTTCTCTCATTTAAAATCTAAGTTAATATGGGTAAAGTTGAAATAAAATTTGATTTCAAAATGATTTAATTAGTTGACTATAATTTCTTAATTTCGGTGAATTAAATTAGTTGAAAAAAGAGTATTTTATGATTTTTATCTAGGATAAAATTACTATACCAAGATATATATATATATATATATATATTATATATCCAAAAAAAAAAAAAACACCACAAGCTGAATGCAATCCTAGCTAAATTCCAATCTAACAAATGACATTGATATTACTTACCTGTTATTTTAACTTTATTGTAATTTTCCTTTTCCTTTATGACCCACCAGTCCACCACAACCTTTATAAATTATAATCAACAATCACTTGATATAAATAACCACTCATCCGGCGGCAATGAGTTTAAACATTATTTCTAACAACTAAAGAATAAAAACAATACCATCAAATATCTAGATCAACTGGTTGAGGTTGTTCTAACTTAACCAGAGATTTCAAGTTCAAACTCTTGGAACACAGCAATGTTTGGTGGTAGAGCTTTCCGTCTTTGTGGTTCAACCCGACTCGATCTAGATTAGTCTGGATTCCGATAAATCCTCTAAGTTAAAAGAAGGTAGTCAGGATACAGGATGCTCATAAATAAATAAATAAAAAAGGAAAAAAAACATTATATATGTATGTCTCTCTGTGTATATTATTGGTACACACACATATATGAACGATTGAGGATCCGCGATGAACAGTAGATATCTGGAATTTTTTTTAGCCCTGTGAATGTCTGATACATGACTAGACTTCTCAAGGTTTTCATCAATCTGAAATCGAATCTTCAGGGGGCCCGACCTCTTTTCTTCTTTCTTTTTCTCTTTTTCCCGAAATTAAAACAATCAAACAACCCCACTTGCTCCTCTATTTTGTTGCTATTCCAAACAGATCGAGTTCAAGTTTTTTTTCATAAAAAGGCTCACAAGACCAAAATTAACACTGGGGTCTGATTTCACACATACATAATTTAAAAACTGACCAACTAATCCAAACAACACAAGATTGTACGTGTATATATAATGTAGTCACAGTCAAATAATATCTCTGGTTTCGTGTTTCTGTAGAAAGCATTCAGAATTTGGCAAGATATGGAGTTAGGATAAATAATGATATATATACAGTACACCACTAATCAATCTCAGGCGTGACCTCATTCTTTTTTTCCTGGCAAGGCATGCGTCAAGTTGAAATTACACCTTAAAACGTAATAAATTTTAATTCCGACAGATACGCTATACCGTATTTAATTTAGCATGATGAAACAGAAATCAAATGGAGTACGTCTCTGAGGAAATAAAAATAAGTCCAGTCCTCACCTCGCCACTTTCCTATAAGCCGCTCCATTTTCTTCTTTTCGTTTTGTTTTTGGCACAGATCGATATTATGCAATATGTTATAATTGGCGGGCTGTAATATAATAGAAGCATCAATCTTATATTTTGAGATGGAGCCACAGACATCTTTCGCCGGCTCTAAAATGATGGATCAGCATTTAGAGCTCCAAATGAAATGAAGCTTCAAAACAGATGTGGTCTGGGTGGTCCTGCTCTACCAAATAATACATTCTAGGTTATGAGCCAAGACTTTAAATGAATCACAATACGGGTCCACTCTATTGTTATCATAAAACGCATCACAGCTTAACTCATGAAAGTAACCCGCCCCATCGCGCCAGGCGTATGTATATATATACGGCGATAAATGTGTTATGATGATAATGAAAAACTGGGAGAGAGAACAAGACTTGTGAGGCTAGGGTTTACTCTATATGGGTGGGAAGTCTCTATCTGAAGCTTGGGAAGAAAGAAAGCAGAGAGAGAGAGAGACCAGAGATAGAGAGAGAGAGAGGAATGATCTTGGTGATGTATGGTTGAGAGATACGGAGTGGAAAATGAGGGCAAGAGGATGATTACCCGTAAGACTAGGGGAGTGCGGCTGCCATTCTCTCTAGGGCTCTCTCTCCCTTCCTGAGGTAAGCCTCTCAGCATTCGGGATAAGTGACTGACTAGTATTTACCATCCTTTATCATCATATATATATATATATATATATATATATGTCATGTACTAAACTAGTATTAATTATTACTATGTTTTTTCGGGCATGGAAAAATATGGGGAAAATCTCACTTAGGCCCTAAGGACAAGAAAAAAATAATAATAATAAACTCAATGTAAATTTTTCTTTGAAAAAAATCTTTAGGAATCTTAATGACATAGATGAGATTATCAATGGTAACTTTGTAACTTATCAATATAGTTACATACAGTTGTTAACAAAAGTTATTTTAGTTAATATAGATGACTTTGTCATTGATCACTCTATGATTTATCAATATAATGACATATGTACTTATTAGCGAATGCTAGTTTAGTTAATATAGATAGAATTGTCAATGACTTCTCTATGAATTTTTTGATATTTTTTCTAATGGTTGCGATCTGATTGAGATTTTCTCAAAAATATATAGTATATGAAAAGGATGTATAGTAGGCGTAGATACATATGGTAGGGGAAAGAGAGAGAGAGAGAGGGTAAATGGTAGAGAAGGGAAATGTAGTGATGATGAGGATGGAATTGTCAAAATCAAGAGTTAAAACGCAATCAAAAAAAGTTGAAAGGAAGGGAGATAGAGAAATAGAGCATCAAATGGACGAGACTGTTGGAGTAAGGGGAAAGATTGAATAGTTCCATCCATGCCCTCTCTGCCTCACTCCTTCTTTTTCATGTATATCTCTCGTACACAAGAAATCATTATTCCCCTCCATTATTCATTCAGTCACCTCTCTCCTTCTCTTTCCTTTCAGTTTGTTTTCCTTCAATTCCTTATCTTCTTTGATCTTCATAACCGATGTATATACAATATAACCAACCTCCATTATAAAAGCTAATTAATCCTATAATATGCACACATATATAGCTGGTGGATCTATGTATCATCTATGACTCATCTTGTTCCATGGTAACTTAATATAATTAACTAAGATTTTAAAATTAAAGGTGTTTATTTGATTCTGTAAAAGGAGTGTCAATTATTAATTATTGTGCACATATAATGTATTTTATCTTCAAATTAAAGTATGGGAAAAAAACATGTACGAGTGTGGGAGGAGAAGGCAAGAAATGATGAGACTTTCAAGAGGTGAGATCAGGCAACAGACAGAGGGGAGAAAAACTCCACAAGCCATGACATCCTCCTTCTCATTTAATGTCGTCCCCTCTGCATTTAATTTTTGGGGCGCGTGCTTCTCTTTTTTGTTTCCTTTTTACATTTCTACTACGTGCCCTACCCACCTCCTTTCCAGCCTTTGGATTTAATTTCTTCTTCCATCTCCAAGTAATTAACATTCATGTGCTACCAAATCCACATGTATCATTGTGTTTTCATTCTAATACATATATATCTTCTTCCAACAAAAGTGGTTTACCCTGGTGGACGCCTCACAGTTTTTACCCTTCTCGCAATGTTTGCTTCTTTATTTGATCTCTCTAGTACTAGAGAGATTCATCAAGTGAGGAATAATTAATTAATCACCAGACATGTTCATCCAGAACTACATAAAACTAGTTTTAACTCGTTCAAACACTGAGGAATTAAACAAATGAGCTGCCCTAGAAGGGCTGGCTCTGCGTACAGATGTATAATACAACCGGAATTTGTTGGGTCCCTCTCCCTATTAGTATATATTCCCTTTTTTTTTTTTTTCCAAAGATAAAACGGAGTCACTTTATTACGATGATGACAATGTGTGGGAAAATGTAGCACATTTTTGGGACTCCCAAGTGGCTCATAAAAATTGCCATTGTATTTGCATTTGAGGATATATACGAGATAACTGTGAATTCTGTTTACTTTTATGCAGGAAAAGGGCAAGAACAGAAAGAACATATAATAATAAGTTGATCCATCAGGCCGGGTAAAAACAATATAACGTGAAGGGCGAAAACTGAAAACGAAAGAGAGAGCCTTGCACTTGCAGTTTCTGTTTTCTCATTTTTCTTTTTCTTTTTCTTTTTTAAAATAAACAGACTTGCTATATTTGGAGGTTGCCCCAGCTCTGGTCCAAAGCTTGTGCAGGTGATGAATACATCTACGAGCAGTTCTACAGACTGAATGGCAAAGCTATCATCATTTATTCTTCTGTGTTTTTTAAATATGGAAAACCTCTTATGTAGCTTTGTACGTACCATGTTGGCACAGTGGAGCTAGCAGTGTGTTTCCCTCGCGGCATATGAAGCCCAGGCATTATATTATTATTCCCACACCACCCCACAAGTACAACTACCAATTAAAAGGCCCTCACTTCAGAAATTCCAGTACAAGATGCGAGCCAAACATGCCCCTACTCGCCCATAACACCAACCCTAATGGAAATACCTAGCTTGTGCTCCTCTAGTGACTAGTGGTATTCTAGTATCGTTGCTCTTGGGACCCATGAAATCAGAAGTGTAGTAAATTTAGGAAGACTTCATATTACTTTTATGCCCTTGACATCCCCAGCCAGCCAGACAAGTACAAGAATATCTTTTGTATCTCCTGATTCGAATTAATGAGAGTTTAGAAGAATATGTGTGAGGCTGGCTGGGCCATATCTCTCCTTCAAAAGAAGATCCCTATTGAACTCCACAAATCTTCACTTGGCATCATTCTTTTGCCGTTCATTCATTCATTCAAAACTCCTTCACTTTTTTTTTCCCCTTCAATTCCTTCCGCCAACTTGAATATATACCGTTTCACACCTTTTTTTCTTTTGTTTTTTTTTTTTTTTATCTCTCTGTCTCTCTCTTCTCCCCACACCCAGCGGCGCAATGAAAGTGCTTAATTATTATTTATTTTGATATATATACGTGGTGATAACTTTTGATCCAAGTAAATTGTAGTGATACCCTTCACTTTCTAAGCCCTCTTTTGTCCCTTCCCATTTCTATGAACTCGTGTCTGTCAACTTCAGTCCTTCTCTCTCAGATATTTCTTTGATTTTCTCTCTTCATCACTCCATGTGCCTCCTTTCTATATTATAACCCTTCCCCACCTCCAATTCATACACATACCAACCCTCTCTCTCTCTCTCTCTCTCTCTCTCTCTACACACAACAGTTGTTTTGTTCTGTTTTGTTTTGTTGTTGTTGTGTGTGAATAATCCAGTATGGAAGCCCAACAGCAGCAGCAACAGGAGGATGGTGGAGGAAATAGAGGAGGGTATATGTGCAGGCAAAGCAGTACAAGGTGGACGCCCACAAGTGACCAGATAAGGATACTGAAGGACCTTTATTACAATAATGGAGTTAGGTCCCCAAATGCAGAGCAGATTCAGAGAATCTCCGCTAGGCTGAGGCAGTACGGCAAGATTGAAGGCAAGAACGTCTTTTACTGGTTCCAGAACCACAAGGCCCGTGAACGCCAGAAGAAACGCTTCACCACCACCACTACTACTTCCTCCTCTGATCTTCTTCCCCCATCCACTGCTCCCATGCATTTCCACAGTAGACCTCCTCCTCCTCCCACTCCCACTACCAACAATATCCCTCCACCTCCTAATAATTGGAAGCCTGATCACGAACCCAATATTCTTCACCCCAAGTATTCTAACATACCACCATCTCACGGTACTATCCATGTTAACCACCCCATGTATATGCTCAACGTCGTCTACTTTATATATGATTGTATGTGTGTTTTGCTGTACGACAGGCGTTTCTTCTGCTTCTGGGATGGTTGCTCTGGGCCAGATGGGGAACTATGGCTATGGATCTGTCACTATGGAGAAGTGTTTTAGGGTAAGTTGCATTTGTGTATATATATGAATCAAAATATAGTTATGAAAGATTCATATATACGATGAAGTTTGAGTTTTTTGCCTTGTCTTTTTATTTGTTGATTGTTGATTTTACTGCTCAATGGGTATGCATAACTAATGCTGTGTGATGCATTGAAATGGAAGCAATAACATATTACCCATCACAGGTTGCATCTGTATGGGGTTTGAGAGTGCAAGCTAATTAAGCAGGTGGTAGTAGTAGTCTACTACTATATGGACGACTAATATATTTAACGACAAATACGAGAGTCCAAGCCGACTCCTTTCTTCATTGATTCCTTGAAACTTCCACAAAAAGGAACAACCTTGTAAAATGCGAACTAAAACATTTCACGAGGCAAAAGCTTCATTTCGTCGACCCTTGTGCTTTACATTAATTTTTTGTTTTCTTTTTTTTTTTTTTTTTTTTTTTTTTTTTTTTTTTTTTTTTTTTCCTTTGTTCTCCCAGGACTGCTCAATATCAGCAGGAGGAAGCAGTGGCAGCATAAGCCACCAGAATTTGGGATGGGTAGGTATGGATCCGTACGCAAACTACAGTAACTTGTTGGACAAAATAAGGCCTGGGGATCAAGAAACCCTGAAAGATGAACAAGAAGGGGAAGATGATGGAGCCCCTGAGATTGAAACCCTCCCTCTGTTTCCCATGCACGGCGAGGACATCCACGGCTACTGCAACCTCAGGTCTGATTCTTCTTCTTACTATGCCGCTGGCTGGTATCATCACGCCGCCGCCGATGAATATGCCTTCAAGAACGTCGTCAACGGCTCTCACCACCGTACTTCCCTGGAGCTCACTCTCAACTCCTACACCCGGAGATCTCCAGATTCAACTTGAATGATAATCACTTTCCATGTTCAAAAGTTGTAGATGCTAGCTAGCTTGGCTTAATTAGCTATGTTTTATGTTTAGGTTCTGTGTGTATGCGAATTACTGGTTAAGGTTAATTAATGATGATCACACGAACTATTTAAGAAACTTGTTCTATGTTAAGAGTCTTGTTCCCAGCTCGACACGTGTCGGGCTGGGAACTTAATGGATAATGACTAATAGATATTAAAGTTTGTTGCTTTGTCCGTTTCCCAAAAACATTCGGTCATTATTTTGCTAATCGAAATGATTGCCTTAAAAAATGAGCATAATCATGAGATTTTATATATCCCTAGAGAAAAAGAACCCGCTTTTTCAGATTTTTTCAACAGCACTCTCCGTCTCTCTCAGCCTCAAACTTCGTTGTCATATTTGGCTCAGAATGGAAGATGCGTCTCTCCCAGTGGCTACAACCATCTCAGTCATTTCCCAATATCAAAATATAATCCAGAACGAATGTAAATGATTAAGGAAAATTTACGTACAAGTCCCACGTAAGAATGATATGTTTAAACAAGTCTCACGAATTTAGAAAAGTACAGTCAAGTCGTCTAAAACTTGGTTATAATTTATCTCATATGTATATGAGAAAGACGGAGGCTGCTGCATCTGAGACGAGAAGGAATCCGGACAGTTCCTCACTTTGGTGTTTCAAGCATCAAGCGTGTTTAGGGATTCTTTTTGTTAGAAATTCTTTTTTATAACTTCCTGATTTCGTGGGTCCTCATGAGTAGAGGCAATGTGTGTATAAGAATTTAGCGAGTCTTTCTCTCCAGTTTAAATTTTCAACCGGGATTTTAAAAACTGTTTTCTTTAAGATTTATATATACATACCTTTGCTAATAAATGAACTCTAGCTAGCTATTCGATGGTGTGAATGATCCGATTCTATACAAGCAGCTATGGACATCTTTTCCGGCAAAAGAGCAGGGGAGATTTATGTGGCTTTGAACTCTAAACAGAGATTTGTATGGGGACCAGTGAAGCAGCCCTGACAACTTGTACGGCAAGCTAGCTTCTTCAATATTCATTTTAAAAATTTGTACGATTGAAGATAAAGAAATTCATACTAAAATTTATAATCTTTTCTAAAATTTAAAATTTAAACAGCAAGAAAAAAAAGTTTACATGACAGATAAGTAATGTAAAATTTCAAGAGAATGTCAAGTTCTAATATTTACAAGTTGTGTTAATATATATTTAGTTGGATTTAAAGAGTAAGTTGGTGGGATCATTTTATGGTGGTGAGGGGAGGGTGATGATGTAGGGAAAAGCGACAGGCCGTAAGAAATGAAGTGACTAGAACTTTTTGTAAAATGGGACTGCTAATGTTACACGTGAAAACTTATGTTTTACAAAAGTTGTAAAAGTAACACTCTATAGAAGTAGATGTCCTAAGAAGAGAGAGGGAGGGAGAGATATCATTGGAAAAGGAAAAGGCAAAAGGCAAGAACTGAGAGGAGGGAGTTTGAGAGAAGCATGATGAGAAGCGAGACTGTAAGGAGGAGAGTATATATTTTGAAGTTTGAACCAGACTTCGTGAATGATGCTTTCATTATTCTTCTGCTTCTACCTACTCAATTTTGGTACATGCGCCCCTATCTCCTCCTCCTTCTTTCAAAATCAACGTTGGCCCTTTTGGTGAAACTCAAAATCACGGTTTTAAAAGTTTTTTTTTTTTTAATTGAGATAAAACTCTTCTTATATGCTTGTCTCATAAATCATAAAAGTTATTCTCCAAAAACTAATTTAAACATAGAGATGTTGGAAAGTAATATAAATAGTGTGTTTGAATCAAAGAAAAAGTTGAAAAGAAATGAAAAACATTTTATCACAAAGATGTTAGATTGGCATTAAAAAAAATAGGTTGACGTGAATTTTTTTTTTTTCTGCGAAAAAAATGAGATCGAAAAATGAGCTAAAAGACATTTTTTCCCCTATTTAAAAAATATTATTAGAACGCTCATGTTTTCATTTTAGTGCCTTTAATCATATGCATTACGTAGGCAACCCATGGTCTGCAAATAATTCTAGTATACCACGAGTTACCTAACCCGTCATAGACTGTATGTAGTAAAAATGCAGAAGAAAAAAACATTGTTTGCCCATGTTATTTCATAATGTAACAAAGCAAAATTGTGAGATAACCATCAATCGCTTGAAATCATATATGAATAAATTAAAACAACTTTAACTACATAGGTGTGATGAGTGGTTCATAGTTACGCACGACAAAAAAACCCTTACTTTTAATCATTACATATTCATCACTTGCACGTGATCACAGTTGAGACAACTACCCTATTCACCGTACAATTAACTATTCCAAAAAAATTGATTAAATCATCAAGTACTATTATAATAGAAAGAGAATAAAACCAAAAAGGTTCATCATGGTAAAAAAAAAAAAAAAATGATTATAACATTTAAAGAATAACTATGGTAGAAAAATGAATCAACATTACAATATAAACCTACCACATTTATAAAAGATTCCACTGAACACTTTTAATAGTCAACTATGGTAGAAAAATGATAAAATCAGTTAAGCAAAAGTCTGCCATGGTTATTAGGAGTCAATTATTTAACCACCTGATTATCAAAATAAAGTTTAAATATTTAAAATTTGAATGCCAAAGTCATAGTCACTATATTCTTAAATGGGTTAGGGCATTTAAAGCCAGTGATGGAATAATTGACACCACAACCTATTATAACAATAATATAACTAAATTTGAACACCTCAATTTATTTTACTTACCAAAACACTTGGGTTTAGCATGCAACAAAACAACCATCATAATAAAATAGTATGAAGGGCTCTTTGCCCACACCACAAGACCCAGTATGCAACAGAACATTTAAAATGTGCGAAATATATTCAAAAGGCTCTAAATATTAGCAATATACATCAATTGGAACATGTACAACAAAAAGGATCCCATACAGAAACAAAATGAAGACTCAACCTCGAAGAATCCCCCTTAAGACTAAACCCTTTCCTGAAAAATAATAATAAACCATGGGGTTAGTCACATAGACCCAATAATCACTTACCCAATTTAACAAGCATGTAGGAAATTATTACAAGATAGTTAAGCGGACAAAATATATGTTCATATAATATAAAGTATGAATAGTTTTCCAAAAACATTAATAGTTCAAGAAATAATTCAACAAGCGTAGAACTCCATCAACTATCCTTGAAACTATTGACATAACCCATAAGCTACAATAAATAACAGAATTCATCTCTATGACAAGACTTCACCATTGTGTAAGAAAGCGAGGGATGTAAAACTCATATTAGATCATAGGTTCCATTTCCTTCAAATACAAAAAGGTGTTACGTCCCTTGAGCTAGCCTTTAACCCCGCTAAAGGAAGTGTGATACCAAGGGCCTAAGGATATTAAAGTCATCCATTGTGCACATAGTAGTGACTATACCACGTCGTATTAAAGAACCAAACCTCTCACAATCGCATCTCACTTCAATCTCGGATACTTTAATACATAATTTAACATCTCAACATCACAAACCTCAACATCAATAATTTATTCTCAAGATAAACAATTTAAGAACTAAAAAGTTTACTCAAACAAAAATTTTATATATATGCTTTTTTCATATATAAAATAATATAACATATAGCAATTGAAAATACCAACATACATTATATTTATAATCACTTCAACAAACATACAAGATAAATTGGAAAGTGATCACTTCAAGTTTTTTACACAAAAGAGTTCAAGAACAATAAGCCAAATTCAAGTTCACTCTACAATAAATATATAATTATATGTTTATATAATTAACAAGAATACTAACAAATACAATAATAAGTAATTAAACTCCCACAATTGACTCACTTTAATTTCCTTATAAAAATGAAAACAATTTATCTATTATTACTCAAATCATACTTCCAAATCACAAATCCTAACTTTTTTCAACTCTATTTCACATAATTAAATTTTTTAACAATAATACTTCCCTCCAGGCTCCAATCACATTAAAATCCACAAAATTGCTCACTTTAATCTTTAGTGAAAATCTCATAAATCAACTATTCCTTAAACCATCATTACAATCACAATTATTTCTTTTATAGATTATTTTTCACTTATTAGAACCAAAAAACACAACGATCTCTTCAATTTATATATTCAAAAACACCCGGTTTAATTTCCTACGTTTCACTAAAAGGTTCAAATATTCCTCTTTCCTTATAAACTTCAAATATAATTCTTTAAATCCTCAATATAACCTCTAATAAACTATAATAAATTATAAAAATTCAGATTTAAAAGACCTAATGTCACAAATCTCAATTCTACAACTAAACTCTAACTTTAAGTTCCTCAAATCAAGCATTTAGGCAAAAACATACCATACACATTATTATTCTAACACTACTATAGCCATTTAAAGCTAAATAATACATTGGAACACCTAAAAATTTGAAAGCCTACAAACCTTAGAATTTGCTCTATCAATAATCTTTGAAACTAAGAGGAAAAGATGTGAAGGAGGAGTTAAATCACTTACCTTGACACACCCAAATAATCTCCACCCTTTCCTCTCTTTGCCCCCTCCCTCGCTCTTTTTCTCCCTCTCATTTAAGAACCTACCCTTTGGTGCGTATTTATCCAATTGGGGGAGGAGAGGGAATTGTTGGGTATTATAATACCCGACCTCCCCTAATTCATTTGATGGTGGGTACACGTGGTCCTCTTACCATTAAATGAAAGTATATCATTTTTTTAACTTTTATATTTGATCCTTTATGTTTTCTATGGTATCATTTTAGTCCTTAAGTTTGTAAAGTGTGCGTTTGGTCCTTAATGTTAACACCGTTAGTCGACTTAACGGAAAATACCGACTCAAAGTTTTAAGCGATATATGCAATTAAATCTTGACCAAACATGCTTATATGTTAGTATTTTAATAAATTAATATTTTAAATCCTATTAATTGAAAAAAAAATCTTTACAGACTGTTTTGTGGTTTTTCACAATTTGTGAAGATTAAATATATTTTTTTTTTGTCGAAGAAAATTAAATATTTTTCAATTAATAGGATTTAAAATATTAATTTATTAAAAAAATAACATATAAGCATGCTTAGTCAGTATAAAATTGTTAATCTATTTTGTTTATATTTTCTTTCTCTCTTGCACTTTACAAACTTAAGGGACTAAAATGATACCAAAGACAAACATAAAGGATCAAATATAACTTTAGCCTTTTAACTTTATATACTCTTTCCGGTCCTAAATATATGATAACGTTTGTAGTACAAAATTATATTACAAACTTATCCTATATTTAAAACAGGAGATAGTATATAATCTATTTTGTTTATATTTTCTTTCTCTCTTCAGATTTTTTTTTCACTCTCCTAGATTATGTTTTGGGTATTTTGCTTAAATCAATTTTTCATGATATTTAAATAGTTGTAATCGTAATATAGTAATTGGGAAAAATGATCCTAATACTTATATTTAATCCCACTTTTTAAAAAAATTAATTTTCACTTCAGAAAATCTTGTTCTATTTTGAGTAATTAAATAATAAATTTTAATTATAATAAATTAATCTCATCCAAATATTACTTTAATTCTAGAACGGTCTAATTTATCTTAGAGCTACGTCATGATTACGGGATAGTTATCTAACTTCACTCTCAACCATTGTGCATTTACCAACTGCATCTAGTCAAAACCGCTTCCCTTGTTTAGAATATCACAAATTTAACCATATTCACCTCACCTCATGGGTGCTCATGGTCAGGCTGTAGTCGATGGACATTTCTCCTAGCCATGGAGTGCACACCACTCCCACCTGCTTCGAATAAGGTTTGGCGGGCAAGGGCCTCTTCACTTAACTCGATACAAACAACCAGGGACATCGGGTGCATAATAGTCAACGCAAACAAAAACACAATAACACATCGACAAAGAAGAAGGAACCCACATATTTTCAAGATTGATCCGATGCCGTGTCATAGCCTGAAAAAGACATTTACTACTTCTTTGTTCTTCATCTCCCTCCGTTTTCTCCAAGTCCAGTTGTGTAAATTCCCATAAGCTCAGTCACCTCTTTATATCAAATCCAATGTCACATCAAGGGCATTTGGTCTTTGGCCAATTTCCTTAGCCACTGGAAAATGTGTTTCCATCACCATTTTTGTAGAAACCCATTTTCATTTAAACACATGAAAATGGCTAGCGGAGGGAAAATAATTTTATGGGAAAATTGTGATCCAAACCATCGCTGGAGGGAAAATTTAATTTTCCTTTTCCTGTCTTTGATTTTCTTCAATCCAAATGAGCCCTTCCTATCTCATATTTCTTAACATATATACTCCCCATACCTTCACTTATATATTCATGGTTAAATTACTCTTTCACCGTGTGCTATAAACATTCGATGGGAAAAAAACAAATAAAAATTGGGAGCAAAAGTATGTGTGAAGCTCAATAAATGGTGCAAAAATGTTACTATCGGCTGATAGATTAACAAATATGTCAACCAAAAAAATAGTGTAGATCGAACAACACATTAAGGGCCCGTTTGGTATGGGGAAAATTTAAGGAGAGAAAAAAATATAGAGGAAGGAAAGGAAGGGAAGGGAAGGGAAGATTTTGAAAAATGAGGGAAGATGGTTTGAGGAAGATGAGTTGTTTGGTAGGAAGAAAATGAAGGGGTTGTAGTTGGTAAAGAATTAAGAAATGTCTATTTTACCCTAAAAGTAATTAATTCAAAATAAAAAAAAATTTTTTTTTTGCTAAAATATATTAATTCAAAATAAAAAAGAAAAATTTTTTTTGCTAAAATATATTTTTAATAAATATATTAATTCAAAATAAAAAAGAAAAATAATTTTTTTTGCTAAAATATATTTTTAATAAATATATATCAAAGTTTGAACTTTTGTAAAAAATTTCCGCCAAGTTGAACGTTCACGCCATGTTCGAACGTCCCGCCATATTTGAATTTAAGGGGTAAATTTGTCAAAAGTGTGAACAGTGACGTGGGAAAGGTGAAATTCCTCCAAATTTGGAGGGATTTGATCTTCCCACATATGAGGGAAGATTGGTGGGCCCGGGAAGATTGGTCCAAAATGCGTACCAAACGAGAGAACTCTCTAATTTTCCTTTCCTTTCCCACGGATTCTGTGTACCAAACGGGCCCTAAGTTTCCAATGACTGTTATTTTTGCACCAATTTATAAATTTTTTGTATATTTTTGTGTAATTTTTTCACCTGCACGTTTGCTAAACTGTCAACCTACGTTACTATAAATAATTTATATATTTTAAAAATTTCATGCATACTTTTACGCTTAATAATAATTTACGGAGTTAGATGCCTACGACGAAATAGTCATTAGATTTACACTTAACCAATATTCATTATTTCATGGCCAATATATATATATTCATCCCCTAGCAACGTACATATATTTCCAACATAACCATTTTTACAAACTTTCTTGCTCTTGATTATTTTCGGTGTGTTGAATCATATCCTTACATGCGTCAAAAATGCATGTGAATTTTACTTTTGACATATATTTGATATTCCTTCAATCCTTAATATAAGATGATTAGATTAAAGAAGTTGTTTAACTTGACAAATGTAAAAATTGTGTCTTATATTTAGAAGCAAGATCAACTCACTAAATATGTTTTATATTAAGGACCATGGAGTAATTTAATTAAGAATTATAACATAGCTGTTTTTACATTTTATGATAAGACTTGGGTCACAAATTATAATTAAGTTGACGCCATGTGTGGGAAAAAAAAGTCTCATGGCAAAAAACAAAAACAAAAGGGGAAAAAAGTCTCAATGGATTAGGCATTGTCAGGCCGTATTGAAAAACTGGTGCGTGAGATGTTGGATGAACATTTTCCCGTTTTTGTTTGATCAAACCCTTCACTTTCACGACTTAAGATGCAGTATCGGGTAATAGAACTAGAAGGTAGGTGTAAGCACAAGGAAATTAAATCAGAAACACCTGCATTATTTTTGTTGGATAGTGGAGATAGATTGATCGCGCTAAAAATATCTGTAAAAGCCATATTTAAGGCCTATTGGGACGAAATGTCAAATACCAAACTTTGCATCCCCATAAACACATTTTCTAGGGAGTGCGGTTATAGTGCGTTCTCATTGAAGTGAACAACTTGGGAACCAGATAATCAGAAATTTTATTGCATTCTGCATAAACGGTTGCTACAGACCAGACCTCTACGCCAAAGACAAACTCAGAGTATATATATGCAAATGTGCATGAGTTAAGATACAAAACTGACATCACGGTTATGGGTGTAAAAAAAAAAAAAAAAAAAGACAAGAAACAATTGTTGATATTTGTTTGAATACGAGGAAGAGAAACAGATTTAATAATGCAGTGATGAGGCGATTAAGAGGTGAAAGAGTGATCAAGGTCATCAAGGGTAGGCTTTTCTTCTGGCAAAAAGCCAGCGAGCGAGAGGCAGAGATGACCTTCTTTTAGGCTTGTTAGGAGAAGGAGGTGACTCTATGGATTGAAGTGCAACAGGAGGACTAGCAAATTTCACATATCTTTTCTTGTGTAGTTCCTTTGAGTCATCATCGTCGCGGTGATGATGGGCAGGCGCATTGGCAATGAACTTGAGGTCCTCAATCTCAGGATCATCCCTCTGCTTCAGCAGCCTCAACTCTCTGCCCTTCACCTCCTGCAACTCTTTCTTAGTCTGCTGCAGCTCTTCTTTCAGAGACTTAATGCAGTGAGACATGGAGTTAGCTTCCTCTCTTGCCTTCTCAAGGCTCTGTTTTGCTTCTTCAATCTCAGCCCTCAGTTCCGCCTCTCTGGGCTGAACACTCCCACTCTCACTCTGCGCCTCTCGCATCTACACACACAATAACAACATGAAATGAACAGGAATAACCAAGCAGCAGAGCGAAGAAGGAATGTGTGAGAGAGAATTAAACCTGTTGAAACTTGGGGGCGTAAATTTCACCGACGAGGACTTTTTCACCAAACAAGGCAACGGCTTCTTTGACGGACTTGAAGGGGGCTCTGGTGTCAATCTCAGCGCGAGCCATGATGATCACAAGTGGAGCTGTGAGCTTGTGGGAAAGAGGGTGGTGAATTAATAGAGAAATATGAGAGAGTGATTTGGGGGATAGTTAGGAGGGAAATGAGGAGGGAGTGCTTTAATTAAATTAACTTTGCGTCCACTTCACTGGTATTTTGTTATTCAAAGGAGGGGTGGTTGAAGGAAGCCTGTTGGTTCTGTTAGTTAGATGTATCCGTTTGACAGGGACCTTCCTCCTTTCTCATTTCTCCCATTCCTTTCGCCTCTTTCTTTATTCACTAACACCGTCTTCGCTTAAACTCCCTTTTGTGTGCCTTCATTTAGTACTCATAATTAAGTAATGCTCACATGAATCATTGAATCTCACTCCGGCCAATTTTGTTTTCACAATTAAATTGCACCTTCTGGGTTTACCCATAAATGAAACAAAAATCTCATCCGTATAAATTAAAGTTTTTGAAGTCGACATTTAAGTTTTGGTACCTAACTTCCTGAAGAGCGTACTTCTCTTTCACTTAATAACAAAAATATTAAGTTTTGGCTTTCTCCTTGTAACTCGACTTTTGATTATAACAAGATTTTCTCCCCGTTCGATGTACGGATATATTAATTCTCAACATGGATTAAAATGAGAAACACATGCTTGTATTTGATAACAACACTAATTAATAAACAATTAACCATCATTTAAAATCAAGGTTTTGAAAAACTTCTCTATACACTACATTTGTTGTCATGCTACTGGATTTTTGAAATTCATCTAGTATAAGTACCTTCAAACCTGTGAAGCTCTTGACCCTGGATAATGCAACATACAATTGACCATGGGAAAATACTGGACTTGCCAGGTAGAGTCCGACATGTGACATTGATTGACCTTGTGGTCATTGCAAATGATAATATGATTGGGAATTGTCTCCTTGTCAAATTGAAAGACAATTTAGATTCAGATGGGTTCATATTCATTCTGTGTATCAAAATATCTTCACTAGCGCTTATGCCATTCAAAGCCTTTACCCTAATGACATTCTTGCCAAGTTGTGTTACCCGTAGTCTTGTACCATTGCACAACCTAGCTGCTTGATCAATATTTCTTATCAACATAACTGGTACACCTACTTTCAAAACCAACTTATGATGAGGTATCCTTGAGCATTTTATTGCATTGAGATACTCTGTGTCGTATAAATCCTCTAAACTTCCGTTTGCCTGATCTGTACGACTTATAGAGTCTGCACTGAAATACTGTACCGTATCACTTGGCAACAAAGAACATATGTATTCATTCAAACCATCTACATTTTCATTTAAAGGAGTTAAAATGGTCTTGTTATTGAGGTAATCTACATCAACAACATTTTCTACTAAGTTTGGATAAGTAGAATGTACGATGGACTTAATGGGATCAGAGTCATCATTTAGCAACAACTCATTGGGTATTGATATGTTTGCAAAACCATCATGAGGTAATCCAATTTCTCCATCTCCTACTTGCAACAACCAATCTGCAAATTTTTTAATTTTTTCTTGTTCAACTGGATCGGTTGAAGATCTAAGCCTCATATTCTTGGTAAGACGAAGCAATTTGCATTCCTTCCAAAGATGAGAAGCGTTGATTGCTGCATCTACAATTTCATGACGTCCACTCTTAGGTATGACAGGTAAGATTTGTCTAAAATCACCACCCATCACTACACATTTCCCCCAAAAATAGAACTGCTCTTCATTAAGTCCCTCAACATTCGATCAAAAGCCTCAACACAATGTTGCTTAATCATTGGCGCTTCATCCCAAATAATCAAATCGCTAGCTTGGATCAACTTTGCAGTTGGGGAATTATGAGTAATTGAACATATAGAATCTTCATTAACATCAATAGGTATACAAAACCTAGAATGTGTAGTTACGCTCGATGGTAGTAGAGTTCTTTGCTATTCCAGCTGGAAGCTACATTAAGGATGATTCTACCATTTCCCCTTATGGTAGCCGTCAATGCCTTCCATATAAAAATTTTACCTGTACCACCAAATCCATGAAGGAAAAAAAACCCCCATTTGTGAAGAAACTGCTCTCATTATTTCATCAAATACTTGCTTCTGTTCCTGAGTCAATAATCCCTGCATTCTTTTTTATGCTACAATCTTCTTCTTTATTGTAATTTAACTCTTGCAAAATTAGCTGTGATGAGATATCAATTATGTTTTCTTGATCTGGTCTAGGCATTGATGGATAGTCATGTACGCTTCTGCCATTTCGTAGCAATATCTGTTCAATTTGATATAAACTGTAGCCTCCTATGGGCATTTGTTATCTGCAAATCTTTATTAGGAAAGATAAATTGTACAAGTCATTGAACAACTATTTACATGTATTGAATTTAAATTATTCAACGGAATAATATAAGTAAAATAGTAAAAATCAATTGAAACCATTTCATACCTTTACTTAGTGGGTCATCGTAGCTAACATATAAAAGATCTTCACAAATGATATCTTTAATTTGATCCCAAACAATAGCAGGTTGTGATAATGAGTAACTCAATAGCATACTGACGAAAAATTTACATAGGTAATTGCCAGATGCCCACAAAGATGCTTCCTTAATTGCATCAATGAATTCATTGTCATCATCTAATAAACCAAGTGCAAAACACGCTTCTCTGAATGTTGAATGAACTACATTATTGGCAGTCATTATATCTGTATAATTCTTTGGTCCACGAACCTTTGTCAACAATAAACGGAGGTAATATAATTCTCCCTGAGCTGGTGTACAATGACCTAACCTGCCAACTGAAAACCCATGTTGACGAAGTTTCCACATCCTTTTTTCCCTAACAAATGTAAAATAGTTAGGGAATTGTGAGTAAGTAAGTGTTCTTGTGAATGAGTCATCTTTGTTTTTTTCCATCCAAGCAAGAAACATAGACTCTTTAACCCTTGGATTGTCAATCAAGGATGACATTCTATCAGATTGAGTGAAATAAACCGATTGCTGATGAGGTAAGTGAAAACTTAACCTCTCAACAGGTGGTTGTCTATGATGAATATCAAACCCAAATATTCTCCATGAAGCTTCGCATGCAGAGATGTACCTACAATTAAGGTAGTGAGAAATTTCGTCAAACCTTTGTTGCGAACTTTCACCACCATTAGCATTGTATATACCTGCAATACCACGATCATGACCTTTACTGATGTATTTGAATAGGTATTTGATGGCACGTGATTGATTGGTCTACTCAACATTCAAATGGCCATGAAACAATTTCAACAACCTATGATTGTAAGGCACAACAAAACGGTTGTTTAGCTCAACACCCTTCCTTGTGACGATACGGTTATCATTCCTTCGACGATATGTAGGATAACCATTTTCATCCAACATTGTAAGTTCATTGTATCTTCTAGGAAAAAACTTAGAGCATCTCTAATCTTTCATGCAAGGTGCACTTCCTGAAGATCTATCACATGGACCATGGATCATGTAACTTCCAACTAACTCATATAATTCTGGGTTAGAATATCTATCTGGAATCTCTGCAGATATTATCTTATCAACATCAAATGGTGTACGAATCTTGTCTGACTCCGACAACCACAATATAATATGTGCATGTGGTAACCCTCTTTTTTGAAACTCAACTGTGTATACTTCTGTACAAATAAACGTAAACAATATTTAGTGGCAAAAAAATATACTAATTAACAGTAGCATTATATTTTTCAATAAGTTAATGTACCTACAAACGTTCAAAATTATTTTAAAAATAACAATGTAATTCTGAATTAATTAAATCAATATATTAACAGATTTTGATGTATATTTAAAATGTATTTTTTTTTTTTTTAAAAAAAAAAAACAAAAGATATCTATCTAAGATAAAGTTCTATCTTTTGCATCAATATATGTATATATCCTAATTGCCTTAAAACTGAATGGCATGCTAATTCTAAAGTGTATGGTTTAATAATATTTAGATATTATTTGAATCTGCTTATTTTTAAAAATAAACAAAGAAAACAAAGTCTTACATTCTTTAAAGTTGTTAAATAAATAATTAACTAAAGCAATATTTAAAAATCTAAACTACAAATAATTAACCGAAGCAATATTAAAGTTAATTAAATAAAACAAAGTCTTACATTTAGAAAATTTGAACCTATAAATAATTAACTGAAGCAATATTTAAAGTTGTACCATAAAACACTTTAAATATGTGCATAAAAAAAGGATATATTAAAAAGATATATTATTTACGTTGAAAAAAAGAAAGAAAGTGTTATATTATAAAAAAACTGACCTCCTCGGATTGATCCAAAAATCTTCTCATCTTTGATTATTTGCATCAATTTGTGAAGTTTGATATAGAAAATCCTGGTTAACACTTCTGGTCTGTCACAAGGTTTCAAATCATCCTCATTACAATGACGAATAATCTCAGGCCACATTGGATTGCATGTAAATGTTAAAAAAATATCTGGATATCCAGCCCATGCACATATTGCCATAGCATCTTGGTAGTTTTGAATCATATATCTAGCACCACCAGTGAAAGAAGATGGTAGAATTACTCGTCATCCTGTTGATAAAGGATTTGTTTCTCCCCTTGTAACTACGTCAGAAATCCCACTATAAAGATCAACCCTTAATTCTTTTTTATGGTTTCTAATGTAGTTCAACCTATCACTTTCAACCATAGAATAACCATCAACAATAAATTGTCAGTAATTTTTTCCCATGCAAAATGACTGATTGTTCTGAATTTCTTCTCATGAGTCAAAAAGCCATGAATTCTCTTGGTGTAAGCCTCGTTTTCTTTTTTAGTAATCAATAATGATTATTGGCCATGTTCCATTGACGAGTCATATCATTAACACCATAATAAAAAAATAAGGGATATTGAAGTGGGAGATATGCCATGTATAACTCATCAATCCTTTGTAATGCTCCACACTGTCGTTTTACAATTATGTCTCTTTTGGTGTATGAGTTGTCAAAATCACCAACAATAAGAGCAGCAAGTTCTGAAGCTGTAGGCAAATTGTACTGCTTGTCAGGACCACTTGATTTGCTATTCCTGATTAGCCTAATGTTAACGTCAGGGCAAACTTCACGCTTTATAATTTCTGCAGCAGATCTATACTGTTTCATAATAGAATTATGCTTGTCAAGAAATCCTTTAATCGACTGCATGATAACTGGATCCAAATTTTCAACAACACCATGACGGCTGAAATGTCAAAAAAAATATTCGATTTTAAAATTTACATTGCTTCATATTGATCAAATTAATGTAAAATATTAAAATATTTATGTTTCAAATCTTACCTCACAATAAATTCGTCATTAATTTTTTTTTTGGTGAAAATTTCGAATTGATGATAATTGATGACGATAATTGATGATAATTGATGACGAATTTCTATTATTATGATGATGTATAGAAAAAATCAGCATAATGGTAATCACAATAAATTCGTCATTAATTTTTTTCCTGGTGAAAATTTTGAATTGATGATAATATGATGATGTATGGAAAAAGGATGATGTATAGAAAAAGTCAGCACAATGATAATCACAATAAATTCGTCATTAAATTTTTAACTTATTAAAATTTCATGTTAATAATGGTAATCACAATAATTGATGATAATTAATGACGAATTTCTTATTGATGATAATTGATGATTGATTGATTGAGGTTTAGTGATCCAATAATTATGTTATAAACGCATAGTTGGCGTGCCAAGTGGATCAATAAGCGAGTGGTTTAGAGATTTAGTGTTTTATAATAATAATTAGTGGTCCAATTTCAATATTGGACCTTGGACAAATCATAGTTCCGAATCGAATCTCTTTAGAAAGAAGATCTTTTATCTCATGGTAGCCTGCTCCAGTTCCCTTACGAAACTTTTTTTATAATAATTAGTGGTCCAATAACTATGTTATAAAACGCATAGTTGGCAGGCCAAGTGGACCAATAACTGAGTGGCTTAGAGGTTTAGTGTTTTATAATTGATGATAAGTATGTTATAAAACGCATAGTTGGCAGGCCAAGTTGACCAATAATTGAGTGGCTTGGAGGTTTAGTGTTTTATAATTGATAATTGATGATGATGATTTTGGGAAAAGGAATCTGATCAGGAGAGTAGTAGTTGAATGGCTACTTAGAAATTGAATAGAAAAAGTCAAGATAATGGTAATCACAATAAATTCGTCATTAATTTTTTTTGGTGAAAATTTCGAATTGATGATAATTGATGATAATTTCTATTATTATGATGATGTATAAAAAAGTCAGCGATAATGGTAATCACAATAAATTTGTCATTAATTTTTTTCCTGGTGAAAATTTTGAATTGATGATAATTGATGACGATAATTGATGATAATTATGATGATGTATTAGAAAAAGGATGATGTATAGAAAAAGTCAAAGACAATGATAATCACAATAAATTCGATCATTAAATTTTTAACTTATTAAAATTTCATGTTAATAATGGTAATCACAATAATTGATGATAATTGATGACGAATTTCTTATTGATGATAATTGATGATTGATTGATTGAGGTTTAGTGATCCAATAACTATGTTATAAAACGCATAGTTGGCAGGCCAAGTGGACCAATAACGGAATGGTTTAGAGATTTAGTGTTTTATAATAATAATT
The DNA here is from genome assembly GCA_019022655.1 of Acacia acuminata. Lineage (NCBI taxonomy): Eukaryota > Viridiplantae > Streptophyta > Magnoliopsida > Fabales > Fabaceae > Acacia > Acacia acuminata. The sequence goes on from JAFJYI010000002.1 coordinate 12,047,420, forward strand.
AGTGGTCCAATTTCAATATTGGACCTTGGACATATCATAGTTCGAATCAAATCTCTTTAGAAAGAAGATCTTTTGTCTCATGATAGCCTGCTCAGTTCCTTACGAAACTTTTTTATAATAATTAGTGGTCCAATAACTATGTTATAAAACGCATAGTTAGCGTGCCAAGTGGACCAATAACTCGAAGTGGCTTAGAGATTTAGTGTTTTATAATTGATGATAACTATGTTATAAAACGCATAGTGTGCCAAGTGGACCAATAAGCGAGTGGCTTAGAGGTTTAATATTTTATAATTTATAATTGATGATGATGATTTTGGTGAAAAGGAATACTGATCAGGAGAGTAGTAGTTGAATGGCTACGAAATTGAATAGAAAAACTCAAGATAATGGTAATCACAATAAATTCGTCATTAATTTTTTTACCTGGGTGAAAATTTCGAATTGATGATAATTGATGACAATTTCTATTATGATGATGTATAGAAAAAGTCAAGATAATGGTAATCACAATAAATTCGTCATTAATTTTTTCCTGGTGAAAATTTTGAATTGACGATAATTGATGATAATTGATGACAATTTTATTATTATGATGATGTATAGAAAAAGTAAGACAATGATAATCACAATAAAAGCGTCATTAAATTTTTAACTTATTAAAATTTCATGTTAATAATGGTAATTACAATAATTGATGATAATTGATGACAAATTTATTGATGATTTTATAATAATTGCTATGTTAAAATATTTAATTATAAACTAGTGTTTTATAATAATTGCAAAATATTTAATTATAAATGGACATCGTGTCTATTTTGAAGATAAATTTTTTTTGATATAGTTGAAGATAAAAAATGTTCTACCTGAAAGAACTTGTAATAGTTGTAATCTGTGCACGTTAGGGTCATTCCTACAGTTTCATTAGTGGATTATGTGCGATGTTTGTTTTTTGGGTCGAACAAGATGATGTTTACCTAAACCAAAAACGAAACAACATGTGCCTACTCAGGCCCAAAAACAAAAAAGCGAACCCATGATCAGGGGGATTTTTTTTTTAAACAAAAAAAATCACTTTGGGGGATATTTTGAGATAGTACTTTTTACTATATTTGTTCTTCATTGTGTTGTCGATGAGAGTTGTACTGAGATGTTAAAGAAAGCAGTTCAAGTCCATAAAGAACCCATGTAAGTGGTTAAAAAAGCGGGCGTCCCCCCGGTCCTTGGTGTAAGTGGTTAAAAAAGCCTCAGAAGTCGTCTTGGGGCCAAATCTTTGGGGGCCATGATCTAAAAACCCACCTAAACTTTTTAATTATATAAATAAAAAAATAGGCATTGTGTTTAGAATAAAAAAAAAGAGGCATTGTGTTATTTTGCGACTTACGAGATAGCAAGAAATCTAGCAAAAAAGATGGCAAGAGAACAGGTGTTTTTTGTATTTTATATTGATGAATTGATACTGATGGTGATGGTGATTCAAGGAAAAAGTATTCCTTTTTTTAATATATTGCTTGGATGTGAATTTTCCACAACAAAGAATGGCAAAGGAATTCAATAACTAAAAAAAAAAAAAAAAAAAGCAATTATTGGAATATTGAGACCACTCCATTTGTGGTCCCTTTCAGACTTGGGATGCTTTTTCCAAGGAGAAAAGACCCCCAAAAAAAAAAACACAAAAAGCAAAAAAAACAAAAAACAAAAAGCAAAAGACAAGAGAACCAGTAGACTCCAAAATACATCAGTTGATCATCTCAAAGCCAAATCAGCTTTGTCTTGGGGTGCTGCTTCTTCCTCCTCTGGAAAGCGAAGGTGCTTTCCTTTTGGGGTTGGCAAGCCCTTCAGGCGAAGCACGCTGGGCGATGCAGCTTCCTTTTCTTCTTCTTCTTCTTCCCCAACAAGCTCATCATCGCTGTTGTAAACAAACCTCGTGTGTTTACCCTCAAACTTTGGAGCCACCTTCTCCTTCACACTAATCTTGTTCAACCCTTCACACAGTTCATCAACCAACCCTCCATCATCGTATTCTTCATCTTCATATTCCTCTTCTTCATTCTCATCATAATACTCTTCTTCTTCCTCCCCCTCTTCAGCTACTTCCTCCCCCTCATCTTCATCGTGTGAGCTTGCATTCACCTGTATTGACCAGATAGATGCCTCATCATCTTCTGTAGCGGCCTTGTCTGTACCTCCTCCTACCACTTCTTGATATGTCATCTCAGAGGAGCATTCTGATAGATCCGAGATCTCAGATTTGTCTGAAAAATCCATTAGGAGCGATCTGGTTATCTGGTCCTTCTCAGATTCAGGGCTCCCTTGATTCACAACCTGTCATTAACAAACAACATTTCCCCCAATCAGACAATCTCATCAAACAATCTTTATTCCCGACTAAAATGAAACTAGTTTCTCAAGAATTCAACGAACCTGAGAAACTGAATATTCTTCAATAGCTTGACCCGTCACTGAAGCTTCGCCTGAAAGGTTAGAGACTTGCGGGGTATTAGCGGGAGTGGGAGCAACCAATCCCGCCGGAGAATTCACGAGTTGAAGAAAGGGACGACTTTCCAGCGATATTTTCGAAAGAACTGCTTCTTCTTCCACCTTCTGCAGGAGGTTCTTGACCTGACCCCTGAGCAGAGCCTCGCCGGAACCCGGCGTGTTCTTGACCTGCTGCTTCACGATGGAAGAAGACGGCGTCTTGAGATTGCCGCCTGCGAGCCCCACAATTGGAGAATCGTTCGTTATATCTACAAGGACCGATCGATCTTGCTGCTTCCCATTTCTTTGCCTTGATTTTGACAGAGCCTTCTCAGAATCTTCCGTCTTTCCTGAAAGGTAAAGAAAAGCGCGTTAACCCAATCTTTCGTTAACAAGACCGATGAAAACTCGACAAATAGAATCGGATTTGAAGATTAGATCGTAAAGAAGGTGACTCACTCGAAACTGGGATGTTGTTGATGTGGCTGGTGCTGTTAGAATTGTTGCTAAGAGCGGCCACGGTCTGAGATCTGGTTACTCTTCTTGCAGACAAGGGGGTCTCCATCGGAACGTGAGATTGATTCGATATTGCACAAACTCTTGAAGCTTTTAGCGATAACGCAGAGATAGAAAAGCAGAAGAACTTGAGATTGGTAAAGGACGAAGACTTTGGGAGAAGATAGTGGGGTTTATAAAGGAGGTAGGGTTAATATGACCGTTGGCCGACGCGGCGTACGAAATCTTTATTTTAGCAAGAAATGGACGTTATCGGCGAAAGCAGCAAGAACTAGCCGTTAGTCCCGTTACCTCTCTTTTTTGAATAATTTGTCTGGTTTGGGCCTCATAGTCCATAGTCAAGCCCATTGGTTTTTCTTTTCTCCCCCGTATGTAAATAATAGTTGTGATTTTTAGATCTTGTTAAACAAAAATTTCTAAAATTTCAATTTTGTATAAATAACCACCTGCCCTCGATTTTTATTTTTTATTCAAAAATTAAAATATAGTGTGCTTTACTTTGTTGTATTTAGTAGTTATTTCTCTTATTATAATGATTTATTTGAAATAAATATTACTATATATTTTATGACATGTTCTCTTTTGACAGTGAGCTAGGTTGATTAAGTGTATTTAAATAATTGATGTAAATTCCAGACTACTGATGGGGAAAATTTTCAAAATAAAATCAATCGTATTATTCTCAGGCTCCTCTTAAATATAGGAATAGAGTATTATATATGTCCATGCATAAAAAGCTCCTCTTAGAGTATTATATATGTCGGTGCATAAAAAGTTGGAAACTGACTTGGAAAGCTCCCCAATGATCTCGTCATGGTCTTGGTGGGAGGCCAAAATTCGTAGATAGTGAAGAGATTTCCTTATGCAAATTGTATGAGATATTATTGATTGAGAAAAAGTATTATTCGGAGCGAAAAAGTAAAGGAAAAATCTTATTGTATTTGAAATGGAAATAAATCATACTGATAGTTTTAATAATGAGTAATCATAAATATGAGCTATTCCAAGGGAGGAGCAAGGAGAATGCAAGTCCTAACTTGTTTTACATAGAAATGAGTATCTTTTATATTGGGGCAACTTTATTCAAGACACTATTGTATAACAAATATGAAGAGTCAAATATTTTTTGATGTTATCATATGATATCTGGTTTGGGGTTCATGGTTGTCCTCTCAAAACAAGTTAGTCTTATAAGACTTGAACTTTAGACCAGACAGATCTAATAGGGTTATACCAACTCTATATTAGTAGCGAAGATTGAAATATTGATTTACTATGTTGTAAAAAATCCAACCGCTAGGATTTATACACACACATACATGTATGTGTGTGTATATGTATCTGGCCCTGAAGGTTGGACCCATCACTATTACACAATTTGGAAATTTTGGCGACCGAATTTAATTCAGGTCGCCAATTTGGGAAAATTCCTAAAATTTCTCTTGGGTGCCAAAAAAATTCTTTAAATAGCGCCAAAATTTTTTTACTTGAGAATTTTGCGACTAAAAATAAATTCAAATCGCCTTAATTCCGAAATTTCTCTTGGGCCAAAAAATTCTTTAAATAGCGCCAAATTTTTTTACAATTTGAGAATTTTGGCGACTCGAAATAAATTCAGTCGCCAATTTATGAATTTTGGCGACGAAATAAATTCAGTCGCCAATTTGGGTATTTTAGCGACGAAATAAATTCAGTCGCCAATTTGGGAATTTTGGCGACCTAAAATAAATTCGGGTCGCCAATTTAGAACCCTATAATTTTTTCTATTCTTCTTTTGCACTAGGGCCGTAACATAATCACATTCGCTCCTGGGTTTTTCCTCCATGCCTCTCGCTCTCTAAACTTCTCATTTATCTCTTCTCTCTCTCTGCACACCATTTAATTCCTCACGTATGCCTTCCTCTTCTCATTTTTGATCTGCACATACGCCTTCCTCTTCTCTCCTCTACACCCCATCTTCTCTTCGATCTATTTCTACTTTTTCAACACTCTTTGATCTGGGTGGGCGAGGAAATGGCGGCGAGGAGACGAGGAGACGATGGCGAGGAGACCGAGAAACGAGACGCGACCCGCACCGGAGCAAGAGTCACCATCGATTTCATCCAAAACGCTACCGCTAGTAAGTGTTTTTCCAGATCTGACTCTTGTTGATTTTTTAGATCTGAGAGGGCACCAATTTTTGTAGATCTAGAAATCTCCTTGTGGCTCTGAGACGATTATATGAACACCAAGTCTCTTGCAGATCTGAAAATTACTCTGTATTTTATATTTTTGTTCCTTATTCCTTCCATTTTAGGGGATTAGAATGCGAGTCGTTAGTTACTTGTTAGGTTTTTCTTCTTCTTTTTTTCATTGTATCTTCCTTTTGATTACTCTCTTTGTGTTCTTTTTCGTTTTTTGGTTTTGGAATTTCTTGCTTGTAACATAAAAAAGAAAGTATTTCTAAAATTTGATTTTTGATTTGTTCTTGATTTAACCCAGTAAGGTGACGAATTAAATTCGTCGTTTTACATTAAGCGGCGATCAATTAAATTTAGGTCGCCAAAAGTATTTTTTTTTACTACCCCTCACGAGACGTCCCTAAAAAAAAGGACATTAAATGAGTTAAATTTAGAACGTTTTTTGTAGTAGTGCATGCAGTGAGCGAGGAGGAATGCGAGCCTGGCACTACACATCCCTTGCTTGAGTCATCCCTACCCAGTGTGATGTTGTGGTTCTCAGACGTACGTGCAATTAATGGATTGCTTTCCACGTTCACTATATGTTATGTCATCCGTTGATCTCTTTAATTTCTTCTTTTACTGACTGCTGCAGAGTTTCCTTGATAACGACATTGATTTATTCTCACCTTCAACTCCCCAAATACGAACGCTGATCACCTTGACTATTGTAACTTTTTAAGTTTAAGGAAATATATATGATTGGCTTCATCCATTACATGATGAGGAAGTTAAATTAAAGTTAAGAGTTTTGTGCAGGATGTTTTCTTTATTTTGATGATGCGTGCAAATGTAAACACTTCCGTGACGTTACAGGGAATACAATCTTCACAATAAACAAACAGTACTATAATTGACTTATTGCATGCATGTGATGCCCCTCAGTCCACTCATCAGCCACACTTGCCATCCACATAATCTCCCAGTCCAGGCTTTGAACGTTAGGTTAGCAGGTTATCCCATTCTCATATACTATTCTTGTCCCATTTCTCGTTTTATATTCTTACAATTCACTGATCCCAGAATCTAGCTAGCTAGTATCATCCATGTGATGTATCTAACCATTCTTCAAATATTTTTATCTCTTGTCTATTTTCTGCCCTCATCTCTTCACAGTCAACAACTTCTGCTAATTAATTACCCACCATATATTTCATTAATTATATTCTCCCTTTCAAGTATACTTAATATATACGATACTGTGCTTAATTTCAACGATTTGGATCTACCCATTTAATTATGCCAATCCTGCTTTAATTAAGCTAAAATACATAAAACTCCTTCCTTAAACTTTGAGTCACTGGTACATATAATATTCCGAATCTTTAAGTCCCAATGTCTTAGGTTTTGTTTTGAGGATTAGCTCCCTTATTTTCATTTTTTTTTTAAAAAAAAATATGCTATGTCAGTTAAAGAACAACACACTTGGCATTTGACATATAATTTAAATGCATCTAAAATATTTATTTGACCACGTAATCTCTTTAAATGAAAAATTATAAATACTTAAAATTACAGGTCAAATATCAAATTTAAATTTAAATTTAAACTGGGACTGTTAATATATAACTTTGTTTGGTCTAAAAATAATATAACTTTTTAAAGGTATACAACTGGTTTTGGGGAAATATAAACTGCGTAAAATAAACAGAGAATTATAGATGAGGGAATCCAAATCAATCCTGGCAAAGGGGTAAATAAGGTGGGAGAAAAAAGGGGCAAAGTATGGTGTGCAAGCGAAATAATATCAGCAGAGCACAGTACTGGAATTGAAGCATTAATGAAAGACAGACTTCTAGAAGAAAAGTGAGGACGGGTAGCTAGGGGTGTGATGTCGAGAACTCGAGCTGATATATGGGCGTGGTAGTTAGAGCTGTCTCTCCCTGAGACCGGCCATATATACCCATTACCTTCCATTCCCTTTTCCCCATCTCCTCTCATCACTCAGCTGTCTTCTTCTCCTTCCTTCACTCATCATTTCCCGCATGGCGCCCGCCAAGACCCTCACGTCACTTTCCGACGAGAATACCTTCGAGTCTCGCTTCCTCCGCGATGAGGACGAGCGCCCCAAGGTCGCCTACAACCAATTCAGCAATGACATCCCTATCATCTCCCTCGCCGGCATCGACGAGGTCGACGGTCGCAGGCCCCAGATCTGCAAGCGCATTGTCGAGGCCTGCGAGGATTGGGGCATATTCCAGGTCGTCGATCACGGCATCGACACTAAACTCATCTCCGACATGACCACTCTCGCCCATGAGTTCTTCGCCCTCCCCCCTGAAGAGAAGCTCCGCTTCGATATGTCCGGCGGCAAGAAGGGCGGTTTTATCGTCTCCAGCCATCTCAAGTAAATAAATCAATCATCTCCCTCTCTATATACACATATGCACTTACTCCTTCCTTAATTTCGTTTTCAGTGATCGATCGATTGATTGATTGATTGTATGGGGGTGGGTGCAGGGGGAGGCGGTGCAGGATTGGAGAGAGATCGTGACTTACTTCTCATACCCAATCAGGAACAGAGACTACTCCAGGTGGCCGGACAAGCCAGAAGCCTGGAAGGAGGTGACGAAGGAGTACAGCGAGAAGCTCATGGGGCTGGCGTGTAAGCTGTTGGAGGTTTTGTCGGAGGCAATGGGTCTGGAGAAGGAAGCCCTGACGAAGGCGTGCATCGACATGGACCAAAAGGTAGTGGTAAATTACTACCCGAAATGCCCCCAGCCGGACCTCACCCTCGGCCTCAAGCGCCACACCGACCCGGGCACCATCACCCTCCTTCTTCAGGACCAGGTCGGGGGGCTCCAGGCCACCAGGGATAACGGCAACACGTGGATCACGGTCCAACCGGTGGAAGGCGCTTTCGTCGTGAACCTTGGAGATCACGGTCATGTGAGTATAACCCTTCCTTCATAATTGTGGCAGTGCCATTATTATTCACGTGTTGCATAGCAAGGTTCAGCATTAAGTAACATTGATGATGTTGATGATGATGATGTGTCAGTTTCTGAGCAATGGGAGGTTCAGGAATGCGGATCACCAGGCGGTGGTGAACTCGGACCACAGCCGTTTGTCGATAGCGACGTTCCAGAACCCGGCGCCGGAAGCGATCGTGTACCCGCTGAAGATTAGGGAGGGAGAGAAGGCGGTGATGGAGGAGCCGATCTCGTTCGCGGAGATGTACAGGAGGAAGATGAGCAAGGACCTGGAGCTGGCAAGGCTGAAGAAGATGGCGAGAGAGGAGAAGCAGTCCCAGGAGGTGGCGGAAAAGGCCAAATTGGAAGGGAAGCCCATCGAGCAGATATTTGCCTGATTCAACTGCGCAACGCAACCCCTTTCATTTAGTATGCAGGCATATGCATGTGTGGGTTAATTATGCGATATTTAAACCACATTACTTTTGGTCTTCTACACGAGCTAATAAGTTGTGCTTCTTCCCCTCATCTATTATATCATACTATCCCTTAATTTTCTTCTTATTCACCTACGACCTTTCATTTTTCATCGTTTTCTTTAATAATAATGTATTTGAAATCCGTATATTCCCAATAGTATGTAAGAAGATGATTGTACAAGTCTGATATTACAGTTATTTTAAGGGGATAAGAAAAACTTTGATGACCCATTTATTTCCTCTCCTACCACCCTCCCCTCAAAAAAAAAAAACCAACAAAACAAAGCCTTAAGAGGAAGGCGAACCGAGGTGGTGGGTTAATTAAATGCTTTTGGATGTATTGTGGGGGTAGGATAGGAGCATTGAGTGGTAATGTATTGTCGGGAGCTTGTAGCCGGAAAGGATTGGCGGAAGAAGTGAGACCACACAATTCTTGCTTGGGGCCTTGTCGCCTATGACGTTTCCACAATAAACCATCTCTCTCTCCCCCTCTCTCTCTCTTTTTTTTTTTTTATATTGGAATTAAATTGTTAACAGAGACATTACAACATTAACAACAAAGACTCCTACTCTACATCAATGTCCGCTGCTTAAATAAGAGGGGAGCTTGGTCAAATAGAAAAAAAAATTCTCATCTAAGTTATGAAAATATCTGGCTAAATGATATAGCAATAGTTATGGTCTCTTTATAATTATGAGTGACCACAACTTATTAATCTCTATAAAGAAACATCATAATATCATCTACAATGTCTTTAAAAGGATGATGCTGATCACATCTTCTTAACATATAATTTAAGGCCTCTATACAATCAGTAACTAAATTAATCTTCCTATACGTTTCGAACCAACACAATTGTAGGCCCTGAATGCAACCAATTAATTATGCAAAAACTGGTGGAACATTAACTAGTTTATAGCCGAAGCCTACAAGCCATATGTCATTTTGATCCCGAAGGTAGCCTCCGCACCCACTCTTTCCATCCTACAAGACTGAGCCATCGAAAGCTACTTTGATGAAGTGCTCTTCATGATGATTTTGATTTGTATGAGAACTATTACTTCTCTTCTCCATATCATCTGTTCTGAGAATATCCTTATCTGAACATGCTCTAAAAAAACTACGTTATGCATTTAGTCCCACATTAGTCACTTTACAGTCAAACAACTTTTTATAGTGTGATGCCCATGAATCTCAGCAAAGATACTCAAACAAGGTTGGCTACAAAAAACCTTCTTTGTATATTCTTTACCAATCTCATGAGTCAGATTCCATTTGATCCAATTCGCCCTTGTAAAGAAAAGAATGTATTCCATTTTTCCTGTTTAACCACTGATTTCCAGCACTCGCTGACAAAAGTCCAGTCACGCAATATATGCATCAAGTCTTCATAATCTCACATCTAAAAGAACAAGCAGCTAACGTCTCCAATCCTCGCATCCTTATCTTTGATATATGAGTTCTTCCATGAGTAGCTAACCACATGAAGGCTTTAATATTCTCCGGAAAAAACCATCTCCATAGAATCTTCCAATGTCCTGCTACACATAGAGAACTTGAAAAAAGAAAATGATATGCCGATTTAATAGAGAAGCAACCATCAAAGGATAATTTCTAGTATATTTTGTCCCCTCCTTTCTCCTCAAAAGGGGGTGCCCAACGGCAATTCGATCAACCACATGGGAAAGAAACTAATACTCCATTTTCCTTCTATCCCACGCACCTTCTCTCATTACGATCAATAAGATGCTCATAAACTTGAACCAAATCAATGAGAGACTTATTCATGTCAGACCAATTGTCAAGCCAAAAGGACGAAGACTGATCATTCTCAATTTTCCTCCTAAGCCCATTTCGAAACTTTCCCCAAATAGTGTTAATTTCTCTCCATATAAGGGACGAGTTCCTTGCTTCTTCACATCTGGAATCTCATTCTCACCACAATTATATTTAGTTCTAAGTACTTTCACCCACAAGACATCTCTATTACATATCAGTCCCCAACACAATTTCATGCCAAATGCTTTATTATCTTTCCTCAAATTTCTAATTCCTAGTCCTCCTGCATTTTTTTCTTGATGTACTTGATCCCATGAGATTAAATATGTCACTTTCAGCTTTCTTCAGTACCGCCTATAAGAAACCTCTGCTGCTATGTTCCATTTCTTGACTATAGGGAGCAATATAGTTTCTTTCTTCCCATTTTCCTTTTCTATTCTTACATGACAAAAATTAACCAAATTTTAACCATTCTCGTCTTAGCTTTTTACCGTATGAAACAAGTTTGCCTGTATGCGATAACTCGCTTTAATTAAGGTGAAACCAGCTTTGTGTCCTACATGCCTCACCTAACTACATGCCTAACCCTCCATCACATTATGAGGTGCAATTGGTAATTTGGGTAACTAGATCGAATGATGTCAACCTTGAGTCAGTTTCCCTACCTATCTTTGGGATAGGTAGGGAGACTCTCCCATCTGGACCATCAGGATGGGATTTCTCTTATCGCATTTAATTTTTTTAAGCTTTTCAATTTTTAAATGAAAAAATTATTTTTTGAAAATATGTTAGTTAAAAAATTATCTTTATTTGGATTCTCTACCCATTAAAATAATTATTTCTTAAAAAATAAAAAGTAAAAAAAATTAAATATGAGTCCAAATCCCAACTCAACCCCAGAGTGAGCTCCCTGTGTATCTCAAAGATAGATGAATATGGTCTCTGCTAAATATTAGAAAAACTTAAATATTTATGTCAAAGTTGGTATTATTATTATTATTTTTTTATCGTTACAAAAAACACAAATCCTTGCGTATAATGAATGCAATAAGTACCCATATTTATTGTTCGATTTTCCATATCCAGATCATGTAACATCCCCATATTTATTTTTAGTAATTATGTGCTATTAAGATATGATTTATCAAATGACATGAGGTTCTGAGAAAATCTAGAAATATATAATTAAGAGTTTTTATATATATTATGAAAGATAAATGAATATAAAAATTATAGCCTTTGATTTCTTCTGCCGTCTTCCTTTAAAAAAAATATTATTATAATATATTATATTATATCATTATGATATACAAATCATTATTATATTATTATTATGATATTAATTATAAATCAATTACGTGGGCAGCATGCGGATCTAAGTACCAGGTGAAAATTACATCCAAACACCCATTCCCCCCCTTAATAATATATCATATTATTATCATATAATAATCAATTACGTGGGCAGCAGGCAGGGGGAGGAATTACATCGAACGACCCCGGTGAAAATTACATCTCCATCCATTATAAACACAACCAACATACAATCCATGCACAAGGGTCCGGATTCCCTCCTTTTCTCTCTCCCTCATTTTAATTAAATTACCAAATCTTGATAAAGTCCAGATTACTCCAAAAAAATTTTTTTTTTTGGGAGTTTTTTTTTTCAAAAAAGACAAACGACAAAAAACTAATTTTTTTATATAATCTAAGAATATTTAACAAATGGGATTCGAGAGAAAATGATTAAGAAAAGGAGGAAATCTGCTCCCCCATGCACAAACGGGTTTTAAGGGTGTAACACCTCAAATCTAACAATTAAATACTTAACCAAGGCATTCATCAAAAAATTGTTAATAAGGATACTTATAATCAATATATAAAATTTATTCATATAAAACTCATATTTACAATATCAAAATAAATTTTCAAAAGTAATAAAATGTGGAAGTCTTATGGTCATGGAAAATAAAATAAACATAATATAAGCTCTAAGAGTATAAAAGAATTGTAATGATTTTGGTAAAAGCGTTAATTTGCTGATGAAAATATGTAAGTTAGGATTCACCAACATTTGTGCCATTCACCAACATTCGTAATGGGATTGATAAGTTTCTTGATGGTTTTGACAATTTCACCATTACAAGAAGACAACATGTTTTCATTAGTGAATGCTTTTGTTAAAATCATTACAATTCTTCTCAAAACCATTAGTAAACTTATAAATTTCATTACGAATTTTGGTGAAATGCCACAAATGTTGGTGAATCTTGATTTGCATGTAATTAGGCAAACACATGTCATATTTACTAATTTTATTAACTTTCTAAACCCAATCAAATTAGACAAATATCTTATATTGGGGACTGGAGGGAGTATTATATTCGAGAGAATTAAATATTTGAGCTGATGAAACGTTGACAAACATCATTTTTCGTTATACTCCCTCTGGTCCTATTTATAAGTCCATTTTGACCAAAAAAGTTTGGTCCATTTATATTTTGACCAAATAAATGAGATTGTGACAATTTTACTATTGTACCAATGAAAATAGAGAGAGAATAAAAAGTTGAAAGGTACCCATTTATAAATGAGGGTAAAATTGAAAATTTACCCCCATAATCATTGAGCTACATACTTCTCCTTGGTATGTGTGTGATTTGGTTAAAAGGGACTTATAAATAGGACCAGAGTGGTATTATAAAGCATCAACTAATAAGTTTATTTGGTTCTTTTTACAAAACATTTGCTTGTTCCCAAGAAGCATTAATTATTTGTTTTCATGTACCACTCAGATCCTATTTATAAGTCCATTTTGACCAAATTTCACATATCAGGGAGAGATAGTTGACACAATGATATGGGGGTAAATTTTCAACTTTGCCCTCATTTATGATTGAGTATTTTTCAATTATTTCTTTTCTCTCTATCTTTATGTGTATAATTAATATGGGTAAAATTATCACAATCTCATTTATTACATGAAACTGGACTTATAAACAGGACCAATTTTTTGTGTGGCCAAAGTGGACTTATAAATAGGATCAGAGTGGTATGTCCATAATTAAAAGGGGTAGTGGGTGAGAGTAATAGTTAATATAATATTAGAACTTAGTGTAATTAGTAGGAGTAATATTGGAAGTTACTTTAATTGTAGGATTACTTTATTGACTTTAACTATTTTATTGATTTGTAAAAATTGTTAGTTGGTATCTTATAATAAAGACAAAAAAATATTCAGGTAAACTAGACGTTCGTGAAGCTTATATTTTACAGAGAAGTCCGAGGTGATGAATTGTGCGAATTATTTTGTCTATGATCTACAAATAATACTCCTTTCCATTTTTAATGTAAAATCTGTTTAGGTATATTAATTAAACTAAATAAATAATTAGTTATCACATGAATGACATAATTTCTCTAAAATATTTTTGTACAACATTAGATTATATGTTAATTTATAAATTAGGCAGATTAATTTTTTAAAAAAATATAAGAGATAAAATGAAAAAAGAGTCTTACATTTATTACCAGAATACAATCCAACAAAAGTCATATGTTGAGAATAAAAAGAGATTAAATGTTGGACTGGTATAGTTATTAACGTATACTGATATAGTTGTTAACATGTATTGATTTAGTTGTTGGGATATTGTTGTTAACGTATTAATAATTTAGTTGTTAAGGTTTATGAAATAATACTAGAAAAAAACCCTACGGTCTTTTTTGACATATGACTTTCTTAAGGTCTTTTTTGACAATTTTTTTATTACTTGGGTCCGGAGGAGGATTTTCCTAATCTTAAATTGCTTTATTCTCTTTCCAATTTGACTTGAAGCCCAATAACTAAAAACATATTGGGGTTTTAGTCATTTTACGCCCGCTTGGATCATCAGGGGAAGCCCAAATAACTATGTTTAAAAGCCCAAAGTAATTATCTGTATTATTAGTTTTGTTGGTCATTTATATATAAAATATGGGATAATTTATTTAATATATTTACGTCATTTGAAAACAAGATGCGTCACTAAAATTTTAAAAAATTTATTTTAATACTATGGCGTTCGTTAAATTATAATTAATAATGATTGAAATTGAATAATAATTGTGAAAATGTAGATAACTTTATAGAAGTCATACTCATTTTAGTGATTATAAATCCAAAATTAATTTATCCAGTTCATTTTAAACAAAATTAAAAAAATTAAACAGAAATTATGATTAATCATATTACTTGTAATAAAAAATTACTTAAAAAAAAAAAACCTCTATTGTTCAGAGTGACATTTGACAAACTTTAATCCAAACAAGTATGAAAAAAGCAATGAGTTGACCGTTACATCAATCATAACCGACCAAAACTTCCCCACCTCCTTGCCTGACCCTTATAATTCGTGGACAACCACCACTTCTTTTGCTTTTGTTCTATCTTTTTCTGACTTTACTGCATAATACAAACGTACAATCTATTCTTATCCCATGGTCTTGTCTGCGCCATGATCCCATCTGTGATTCTCGTTTTTGAGAATCTCAGGGAAGGGAAGGGGTTGGTTTGCACTTATTAGCACAGTATTGAATCTTTTGGTTGAGGTTTTTCATTTTTATAAATGATTCTCTGAACACTCCCCTCCTGTTGTTACCCAAGAGTGAGATTTGAGAATATGGATTTTCATGTTAAAAATGGAATTTTCTCTTCTTTCATCCCAACCTCAATAATTTGGCTCCTTTGGCATTTTATTTATATTGAAAACTAAAACTGGAATTGTCAGAAGTATCAAAGTCATGGAAAGTGTGATTCTGGGAAGATAGTAAACCAATGGGTTTGAATTTGATACCGATGGGGCCTATTCATTTGCTTTGTTCTTTTTAATCATAATCGATTTTGCATGATTGCTTCATTATTCTACTTTGCCCACTCCCCTTTTTTTTTTTTTTTTGGGGCAATGGCCAACTCCAAAGTATATATTTCTTCCGGTTCTAATTAAGATCAAGTTGATTTTTTTTTTTTTTTTAAGATTAAGAAAGCTAATTAAATTATTTTAGAATTATTTTTTTTTTTTTTCATTTTTTCTTAAAATTAATTAGTTTAACTAATAAACTAATCTAAGGATACACAATATATGATATGATTAATTAACTTATTTAACTTCCTTAATCTCTCTAAAAAATCAATCCAGTCTGAGAGAGTAACCACCAAATAATTGTGGTCATTTTTAATTGCTAATACCCTCCTTTCTCTTCTTATTCCTTTTTTTAGGGAGGAAAAAAAAAATCCAAATCCAATCTCACTCCTTGCCCCTGCGCAAGGATGCGTGTGGCACGCATAAATCGAAAAAAATAATTAATTAATTGGTGAATACGCCCATATGTCATGAATTTGGAACTAGATTGATTTTTTTTTTTTATTATCTCTCATTATTCAATCTGGACCATTAATTAAGAAAGAAAAAGAAAAATCAAAATAACATTGTGACTTTTTAAATTGATTGAAAAAATATTATTTAAATATTATAAAAGATAATAAAAAAAATGATGATAAGAGAAACTTAACGAGCTTTCTTTGTGGTAAGATGTGGACTTGGTCTTTAGCCGTTGACCAGGTCTTCTCTTCGAGTCAAGAGACGTGTCCTTATTTTGCTGGCAGAGAGTGACATCGCTTGCTGGTTCGTTACCAAAAAAAAAAAATTCAAGTTTAAAAAGAAGAGCCTTTCCGACGTTGCCACCCAGCCTGAATCAACACTTTTTACTTTTTAGTGATTGAATTTCAGTAATTAAAAGCCACATGTTAATTTAGTGAGAGCCTGTTGAAACACCACGATCCACGATGTAATAAATTCTCCAAAAAAAATAAAAATCTCCCTCATAAATATATTAGCATATTTATAATCAACCCCATATGTAATTCTGAACTGAAAATTCAGTATTTACATTATAGTTATAAAAAATTGATTATAGAATGTGGCATTAATCAGAAATCACGTTGTCGTCATGGGGATTAACACGAGTTTATTAAATAGGGCAACAATAATGTTGATGTGAAATATGGGTGGAAGTGGCGGGCAAACCAAGGAGAGAAGGCACAAGGCCATATGCATAATTAATTCGTGGAATTTATGTGTTAAATATTAGAGACATGTCACGTCTTATGCTCCTCACTTTTCCTTTTTCATTCGTCCCTCTCAACTTCCTACCATTTCTCTTTTTTCTTTTTTTGTTTTGGAAACGTGTTTCCACTTTATTTGGCCTTTTTTTTTTTTTTTTAATAATTGGTTAACTTATAGTTTCTAAACTCCTTTGTCCCAGAAACGTGAGTAATTAAGATCGACTATTTCGTTCACATAATTTTTCCAAGTGTCCCGAGTTCATCATTATCACGACAACCTTTTTTTTTTATGAAATAATGAAACGAACTTTTTTGAAACTTGGTTTGCCGTCTTCTTGTGTGTGTGTGTGTGTTTTGAATCAATCCAGATAAAGTTGCATACATGATAACACTCTTAGAATAAGTTTTTTTTTTTTTTTTTTTTTCTAATTTTTGTTCCTAGAAACACAAATAAATAGGAATTATGTTTGGTAAATTCGGTTTTTTTTTTTTTGCTCTTGGAATAAATCGGTTTATTTTTTGTCTTTAGGGAATAAAAAAAAGAAGCTAAAAAGTTCTGCTTCTCTATTCCTGAGCACAAAATCAAAATCATTTTTCTCCCTCTCACAATAATCTCACGATAACCCATTTGATGGATCCCCTTCTTTTTCAAACTCTCGCTGCTCTCTAGATCCACCGTCTCAACCCTCATTTGTAAAACATTTGGTGAGCCACCTCCGCCGCTCTTCATCTATGCTTTGAGAGCCTTCTTCCTCTATTCGTTCATCATCGTCACTCACCTCCGTTTCCGCACATGCCCACGGCTCGCTTGCTTTGACAACAAGAAAACGAGCCTTCATCGCAAAGGCCTTCTCCGATGTTGTCTTCTACAGCTAGGGATGGAAATAGACCAGGCTTTAGCTAAACAAAGCCTTTTAAAGCCTACTTGCAATGTAGGCCTTTAAAAAGGCCTCATATCATGTGCCTTTAAAAGGCCATGGAGGCTTTAAAAAGAGGCCATAAAAAGGCTTTGTGCACATTAAGCCTAAAAAAAAAACTATATAAATGTAGGCTTTTAGTAGAATATATGAATAAAAACAATAAATATTATATTATATAAATATAATTATATTTATTTGATGTGTAAAAACGGTCAAACCGAAAGCATATAGGCCAAGTTTTAACTAAATAAGCGTGACCTATTTACACATTTAGGCTTTAAATAGCCTTGGCCCGACCTTTTTTAACTAAATAGGTCGACCTATTACACATTTAGGTCTTTAAATGCCGTGATTCTTGGTCCCGACCTTTTGCTCGAACAGATCAGATCGCCAAACCATGGGCCAAAAGAAATAATAATATTGCTTTAGAAACTTAAAGCGCAATGGAAATATTTCAAACAATTTGTCATTCCTACTGGGATTATTTCCACCCCTATCTAGTTCAATGGTGATTCTTGGTCCCTATTTGCTCTGGATTGCTCTGTATCTGCTTGGTTATCATGGGAACCAAAAGAAATAATAATATTGCTTTCTAAAACTTAAAGCTGCAATAGAAATATTTCAAAGAATTTGTTATTCCTACTGGGATTAGGTTTCTAAATTTATAGAATAGTTCAATGGTTTTTCACAGCTGCAACTTTGCCTATTATCTTGAGAACTAAGCTCACTGTCACAAAAGATTCTGTGCAATGGTGAACTATTTATAGCAATAACTTGTAGGGTGAACTATAGCAATAGTCCAAAAGATTTTAGAATAACTTGTAGAGTTGTCACATGATTCTGTGCAATGGTGAACTATTGTTTGGTGAACTAAGTCCTGGAGTAGCTGCATGAGTTTTACTTTGTGCTTGACTCAATTGAACAAGTGCTCAAAGTCTTGTGACTATATTTTAGTATTTGTTGTAAAAAAAAAATTACACAATAAAATTTTAGATTTTTTAGATTTTTTTTTTAAAAAAATATGAAATGTTGGCATTTTAGTTAAAATTTATTATTTTATACAGTTGATGAAATCTGTAAACAAAATGTAAAGAAATAGATTTGTATTGTATAGGTAATTCTAATTCTCAAAATGAAAAAAAAAAAAGGTTAACAAACATAATTCGATTCTCGAAGTAAAAATAGAATGAGTTGACAAACGTAATTTGATTCTCGAACTCTTTCAAAGTACATTGAGAATTTAAAAAAATGCTTCATCTCAAAAAAAAATAGTGTTGGTAAACGAATAAGAATGGTTACGCACACCTTAAGTTGTGTCTAGAGAGTAGATAATCACAAAGCAAGGGTTTTATTTTAGTTATGGGCGAACCATCGCCGGTGATTGGGTGGCTCCAACGTTTTGCTCACGTGGATTTATAATTAACCACCGACATGACCAGAGTGTCCACTTTTCAGCAAAACGTGTAAATTTGTTTTTCCCTACGCACATACACACGCACATAAAGAAAAAGTAGACCATTACACCCTTCTTATTATTTGACATTGAATTTTCTGATAGGAGTATATAAAAAAGGGACAACTAGTGCTACGTTTTTTCAGTGAACTAGTAATGTTGTTATCAAGACCAATTAATACGCCTCCAAGCTACGGATTCTCATAGACGGCGTCTTTTTTTAAAGGAAACAAGAATAGTCACGGCATAGCTTGCATATGTGTGTGCATGACACAATCGTTTTTTCGTTTTATATATACAAGCTGGGTTAGTGACAGAATCGTCCTTGTAATTTTATAGAACTACATTAAAATTCTCTGGGTTTACCTCGTCCTCGTCGTATATATGTTAGGAATATAATAGTAATATATACAGTCTAGGTAAGGCGTATAGTAGTAGCACGAGGTGTGGTTGACTGTGCGCGCGAAATCATGCACAATAAATAGAAATAAGGAAAAAAAAGAGAGAGGGTGAAGGAACCCTAAAATGAAGTCAAAGTGTGGACTCATTCTGCAGAGATCGGCTGGGATATTATCCCGACGGAGAGGTATATGTTGCGCCGTATTGAACCGCGAAAAGCATTCGGTGGAATATAATTTTCACGTGCATGAATGAATCTGAGTGTATCCATGAAATGCTGGGTTTGAAATTAATGTTTATACGAGGTTGATTCTGTCAAGATGGCCTCTGTACCTTATCCAACTTGTGTTTTTCTCTTGTTCTATCACTATCCATAGTGATCGAATGGGAATATGGTCATGGTAAAAAAAACAAAGGTAGAATGAACATATATATGGTCAAATTAATTAGGTTTTTCTCAGGAGGGATAATTCAAAACTGGGCTTCTCTTCTTCCATTTGGTTAGACTTTTCTGTTTTTGGTCAAATTTGGAAAACATGAGCTTGTTTAATTTAAGTGAGTATTAGAAAAATATGTTCATATAAATCGAGAATAAAACTCATCTCACATACTTACCTAATACACTGTAAACCATTGTGAAAAAATAACTTTTACCGCTAATCCAAACAGACACTTAAGGTATGTTTGGTTTGAGGGGAGAGAGTGGGAGGGAAAGGAGTGGAAAGGAATATATTGACCATATTGTCATTAATGAAAAGAATATTCTTTTTTATTGAGAGTATATTTTAGAATATTGAAAAGTTTTATGAGTAATTTAGTAAAAAGGAGGTAAAAAATTTCTCTCTCCCTCCCTTTCCCTCAAACCAAACAAGCCCTTAGTAAGTTGCATATTCAAGATACAAAAATAAAAATAATAATGGAGGACTTGACGGCATCCATCTCTTGACTTGGTGGCTTAACTTGATTATTAGTTATAGCCTAAAGTATACTTTTAGTCCTTTAAGTTTACATGAGGTATATTTTTGGTCCCTTAACTTTATAAAGTATACTTTTAGTCCTATAATTATAATACCGTTAATTTTACTAACGGAAAATGTTAACTCAAGTGATAACGATGTAAATTTAAGTTATGATTTTGTAATTAAATGCTATTAAGCTTATGGGTAAATTAAAAAATATATAAAATTTGTATAATTAAACGCTTATTAGTCATCATTTGAGTTCATTGAGTCATCATTTTTTGTTAAGAACATTAACGGTGTTAGAATTTTGATTTAAAAGATACTTTATGAAGTTAGGGACAAAAAATATACCTTATATAAAACTTAAAAGATCAAAAATATACTTTTTAGTCGTAGTTATAATAGTGATGATGATGATGAGATTAGGGAGAGGATTAGAATATTAGGGAAAAGTGGCGCGTGGCGGGGAAGACCGGGTCAACACATTCGCTCCGTTTCACATCTCAGTGGGATTCAAAGAGAGATCGAGCAATCAATCAATGGAGGGAAGGGAGTTGGTAGCTTCGTGATTTGACTACATTCTACATCACTCCTTCTGACCACAGTGTAATGCCCCGACCCTGGTCCCCCTACCTCGCGCGTGGTGCTTCTCCTCCGTTTTTCTTTAATTTAGTTGATTTTTTTATTGAAACAAAAAAAACTACCCAGTCTCATGAATGAATCAGTTAACCATTACATAATTTTTTAATCCTTTTAAAAGTTAAATGAATCTTTAATTAAAAACCGGTATAGTATTCCTACTCTCAACAAATCAACATTTATCTACTTTCAACAACAAATATTAACTAGTTAGTCCTCTGGTTTATCTTCATGTGCAGTGTAGTCCCTATACTTTGAATTCCTTGATATCCGTCCCTATATTTTTACAACGTTTAGGAATTGATCCCTACCCTGTGTAACAGTTAATTCCTTCACCTTTACCTTCATACATGCGGCTGCCGACTAGTTTATTTTAATTGGCTCAAAAGTTGTAATCTTTTTTTTTTTTTTTTTTTTATCCTGTGGTTGTCGTGATACATCAATGAATAATATAAAGTGTTGCCACAACAAACAATTTGAACACTGTTGTCCTGTCATTTGATGATAGGTGCTCAACACCGTAGTTGCTTTTATTTATATAGGTTAGCGAGTTTTCCATACGAAAGATGTTGAACCACACAATGATATTGGGTAGGTATTTATCTTAAGGAAACTTGGCTGTAGTTTGATCATGCCATGATCATTTTCGTGCTTTCTAATTTCTTACTATGTATAGTGATTGTGGGTACATAATTGTGTAGAATGTGAAACATTTTATGAAGACGTGGATAAATCCATCTTAATGAATCTCTCCATATCACATATTTTTCACATCCATGCACAGCACAGGTATATAAAAATTTAAAAGCCACTAAATATCATGTTTGTTTGTTTTTTCTTTCTATTATTATAGTCATTAACATCTAATGCACTCACTTCAATCTTTAATATAAGATATAAGAAGTTAATTGAATATATTAAGACATGGAAAGTGTTTTTTTTCCCCTCATGTATGCCTCTTTTTTTTTTTTTTTTTTTTTTTTTTTTTTTTTTTTTTTTTTTTTTTTTTTTTTTTTTTTTTTTTTTTTTTTAACAATATCTATACCCCATTAAAAACCTTTGTTTGAATCAAATATTTCCTAACTTTTGTATAGATGTTTATAAAATATTGGGATCGAGATTTTTTTTTTTTTTTTAAAAGAAAAATTAATCTATAGGGACTGCATTGAAGATCCTGCCAAATTATGTAGGATCAAATGATGATTTCCCATAAAATTATAAATCTAATTCATCGCTAATTTGTATTTTTCTAGTAATGATTCTCCTCCAGTAGGGGTGGTACATCTTTTGTTCAGGGATACTGTGGGGGTTGTTTACCCACGCCTTAATCCTGGTTAACTTCCTTTAGTGAAGTAATGGGCAATTAAGCCCCAATTTTTACCAAAAAAAAAGTCTTTAATTATAAGGTAAAAATGATGTCTTTATATTTGTTGTCATTTATAATCCTTATATATATTTATTTATAAATATAAAAAATGTAAATCTTTATATTTGTTGACCCCTTTTTGGTCCTCAAGAAAATAACTCATCATTTATAATCCTTATATATATTTATTTATTTTTTTGAGGACCAAATAGGGTATTCACTCAAAAATCAAATTAGAGGATGCTCCGATGGATCATTCGGGGATGGGATCAATGTAGTAGTGGCTAGTCGAAATTGAATCTTGGGAGTGCACATCTATGTCCAGCACGAAACACTTGAATTTAGGAGAAAAATAGAAAAGATAAGAGAAACTGCAAAGGAAGGCGCTCTCCACTGTTCAGCTAATCGTCAATTAATACTAGTTTGGTTTTTGTTTCCACTTATTAATTCTAAATTACTGTATTAATTATTAATGTAAGCTCCGAATGTGAACTCTCCGTGTTCACATTGTATCTCATCGCCTGAAACCAAATCAATCACGACCGTAAAATCACCCTCCGACATACATTTTTGATTTTTTTATTTCTATCTGTCAATCGTCTTCGTCTTCGTGGGAGCTATCTCGATTAGGAATATATATTGGAAATTTCCAATGCAATTGATCTGTCAATAGCGATCATGGGCACCTGCTTCTCTTCCACGAAAGTCAGTGGCTCCAACAGCAATACCACGGCCAACGGCGCCACCGCCGTCCACCACAATCGAAACCCCAAGCCTCAGTCCCGCACGACCACGGTTAAATCTCAAGCGACGAACGATCAACGGCCTAAATTACGGAATGAGATCCGTAACGCTCAGCCGAACAAGAATTCCCAGCAGCCCAAGACCAAAGACAAGCAATATCCCAAACGACAGCCGTGCGGGAAAAGGACCGATTTTGGCTATGAAAAGGATTTCGATGCGCGTTACTCGCTCGGAAAATTGCTGGGACATGGTCAATTTGGTTACACATATGTTGGAGTGGACCTAGCGAATGGGGATCGGGTGGCTGTGAAAAGAATTGACAAGAGCAAGGTATGGATTTTTTGCATTTACGAGCTGGGTCGGTCATTTTTGGGTTGATTTTCTGTGTGTTCTTGCATCCATATCCATCTGACTTGTATGAAATTTAGAGTTTGCATTGGTCGTTAAATTGAAAACAAGTTAGTTTTTCTTCAATTACTATCTCTCGAGTTGCAGCTTCGTCATGGTCAGTGAATTAGGCAGAATTCAGGGACTGGGTGCTAAGTGTATAATTCGTTTTGGTGTTGAAGGTTATGATCATTATTTGGACACTCAGGCAGTGATAACTTTGTCTTAATTAGCTCTCACCGGCTATGCACTGATTTCCTGTTATGTCTATACCATTCAATTCCCATAATGATCTCAGTTTGCTTGAATTTCTAGTGTTGAAGCCACTTAGATGTCTGGTCTCCTCTGTTTCGACTTTCGACTGCCCAGATTATTATTCCATAAACATGTTACTGATTATTCTTATAGATCCATGGCAGTTATTCCTTGACTTCTTGAGGATCCGCATTTCTTGTTTTCAAGGCTGATGAATTTAGTAAATTTAGTTACCAGGAATGTAGTGGTTGTCTGGTATGGTTATATTGCTTATTTTGTTGCTTATATGCCAAGCCATTCCTCATGTGCGAAGTGTGAGAGTGAGTGAACTTGAAAGCATGATGGAATTTTATATATTCCTACAAGTTTTGCGGATGCTAGCATTTGTCCTAAAATAAATGTTTGTAATTTGGATTTGAAACTTATAATATGTTTGTAATTAGTTCTAGTTGTCAGTGGCTTGTTGCCTTTGTCTCGATCTAATCCTGAACCCTGGCAGATGATTCTCCCGATTGCCGTTGAGGATGTTAAACGAGAGGTAAAGATTTTGAGAGAACTCACTGGACACGAGAATGTGGTTCAGTTCTACAATGCTTTTGAGGACGACTCATATGTATATATTGTTATGGAGTAAGTTGTTTCTTTTTAATTAATTTTTTATTTTTGAGCTTCTTTATCATGTTCTATTATGCTTCATCTGATTTTGACCACGGTTGACTGCTATGCACCTTTTTTCTTTGATATTTGAGAGAGGGACTTATTTTTTGAGAACAGATTTATCAAATGTCTTGTGATGTATTTGCTTTTGTATTCTTGTTTTGCACTTGTGTGCACGTACGCATGCATGCATCTATGTACCTTGAATGAAAAATGTATCTGTGTTATCAAAATATTAACCTTCTTGTGACATATACTTCTTAGGTTATGTGAGGGTGGAGAACTATTAGATCGTATATTGGCCAAGTAAGTAACATTTGAGCTTAGATATTGATTTTCCTGGCTAACTGGCTACTCATGATGCGTGATTCTGCTCTAATTTCAGAACTGCAATGACTAAATGACCTTAAAACTTATTTCTTCTGTCGGATATCTGTATCAAGTGGAAATTCTTGGCATTAAAATTTGCTACTTCTTGCTTTGCTTTAATCAGGAAAGACAGCCGTTATACAGAAAAAGATGCCGCAGTGGTTGTAAGGCAGATGCTCAAAGTTGCAGCTCAGTGTCATTTGCATGGTTTGGTCCATCGGGACATGAAACCAGAGGTATGGTTGGCATGTCTGGCAAGTTTAAATTATATGTAGTTATGTTTTTTTTTGCCTTATATGTAGCTACGTTATTGACAGCGGATTTGTTCTTTTTATTTTCGTGCAGAATTTTCTTTTTAAATCAACTAAAGCAGATTCACCTTTGAAGGCTACAGATTTTGGTTTGTCAGATTTTATTAAACCTGGTGAGGACAAATTGTAATCATGGATTCGTTCATTTTCTCTTTGTATCTGTCACTTTCTTGCAATGTTCTTTTTGGGTTTATGTGTCTCTTTGATTTGAATAATTGCAGGAAAGAAGTTTCGTGATATTGTTGGCAGTGCTTACTATGTTGCACCTGAAGTATTGAAGCGCAAGTCAGGCCCCGAATCAGATGTATGGAGTATTGGTGTAATTACATACATATTGCTTTGTGGGAGGCGCCCTTTTTGGGATAAGACAGAGGATGGTATCTTTAAGGAGGTATTGCACATTATTATGTCATGCTGACTTTCCTGTTAATTATTTGGCATTTTTTTTTTTTCCATTTTATTCACCAATAATATTATGTCTTTGGTCTCTTCATCTTCTGCATAATGGCGTGAAATAGATGATGTTTTTCTTTGTTTTTTTATTCATAGTACTTTATGATGTTCAATTCATGATCTAATATATGCAGGTATTACGTAACAAGCCTGACTTCCGGCGGAAACCATGGCCATCTATAAGTAATGCTGCAAAAGATTTTGTAAAGAAATTGCTAGTAAAGGATCCTCGGGCTAGATTTACTGCTGCCCAGGCTCTATGTATGCATCCAATTTTTCCTTTCTAATATTTTATATAGAAGGGCTGTATGCTTCTCCTGTTTTATCCCTTCCAAATCAGTTATCTAATAGTTACTACCTGAATTTTATTCTAGCTGTGTAAATTTTCCTTTCCTTTTTAATAAATCCTCAAAGCAAAGGCTTTCCCAAACATTTAATTGTTTTATAAATTTCCATATTTTCAGCTCATCCATGGGTTAGGGAAGGAGGGGAGGCATCAGAGATTCCTATCGACATATCTGTCCTTAGCAACATGCGGCAATTTGTGAAATTTAGTAGGTTGAAACAATTTGCACTCAGGGTAGGGCATCTTTGATTGAGGCCTTTGCATGTTGAACGGCTTAAAACTTGTTGTTTCACTGTTTTATTTGATTACCTTGCAGGCTCTAGCTAGCACACTTAATGAAGAAGAGTTGGCTGATCTCAGAGATCAGTTTGATGCAATTGATGTGGACAAAAGTGGTGCTATTAGTCTAGAAGAGATGAGACATGTATGTAACCCATGTCACTTGTGTATTATGATTAATAATCCGCTTCTTTATGAAGTTATTGTTCCTCTTGTCTAAAGGGTAGATTTCTTGCAGGCCCTTGCTAAGGATATCCCTTGGAAGTTGAAAGATTCCCGTGTTCTTGAGATATTACAAGCGGTGCGTAGATGTGATCTTCTGCAGTTTCTATCATTGTACTTCCTTTTTTTTTGGGTTAGCATTAGTACTTATTTACCACATTTAAATTTTAGAACACATGGAGTTTCTCTTGGTACTAAATATTATTTTTTATAATTGATTGACATTTAACTATATTATTTATGCAACTGCTAGTGGAATAGATTTGTTTCGCCTAATCATGACTGTGTTATTCTACTCTGCATTGATTTTTTTATAGATTCATTGTCTTTTGTCCGTGTAGATAGATAGCAACACAGATGGACTTGTGGATTTCTCTGAGTTTGTGGCTGCTACAATACACGTACATCAATTGGAGGAGCACGACTCAGAAAAGTGGCTTCACCGGTCACAAGCTGCTTTTGAGAAATTTGATATAGACAAGGATGGCTATATTACTTCAGAAGAAATTAGATTGGTTGGTTAACCTTTCCGTTCATTTTCTATGAAAAATTCTGTCATCAATTAAAATGGTCCTGTGGTATTTACGTGTCTACCATTTTTCTTTTTTCTTTTCTTTTTCTTTTTTTTTTTTTTTTGGTGGAGGTGAAATGGGGGTGGGTATGGAAAAGTGGCAACTGGCTAGAAAATCTTCTTCCCCTTTAGCTCTGCATGCATTTGTTAAAATTTTTCCAAAATCATAAACTTCCTTGGCAACTAATATTGCTTTCTGGCTTTATAGCATACGGGCTTACGGGGATCCATTGATTCGCTACTTGAGGAAGCTGATATCGACAAAGATGGAAAAATCAGCCTCCCAGAGTTTCGAAGACTCCTAAGAACTGCAAGCATTAGTTCACAGACCGTGACAACCCCACGGGGGATGTTAGATTAGTAGGGTTTCAGAGGAGAAGTTGGTACACGCAAGGGTGGTGCTGTGGTGGAGTTCTCTGGTGCAGATTCTCCTCAAGCCTTCATGTCTTTGATCATTCAATGACGCTCTCAAAATGCAGTTAGTGGATGCCGAATCCTACGGATTCCATGCACACGAAGACATCGGGAAGACTATCGTGAAGATGTGTTTGGCAGAGTATGTGTAGGTATAGTTATTGGAGCCTTCGTAGATTGGCTTTCGGACCAATCTCAACTGTGTACATTTTGAAATTTGAGGGCTTTCTTGGTTGTGCCATTCCAGTGATGATCTAAAGTGTAACTATAAATAAAAAATGAAAAATTTTAGTTGAGAGTTCGATTGTCATCCTGTTGCCCTCCTCCTGATTTTACGGTATACCCGTGTAAATGGAATGGGTGATTGAGCTTATATCAATCATGTCTTCCATCTTACATATTTCTAGTAATCTTGTCTTCATAATCTCAAGATCATTAATTAATTCATTCAGTTACTTTATTACAGATGTTTAGATTGAAAAGGTAAATATAACAATCATTGGTTAGACGCTGGATTATCAGGAGTCTAATTTAGTTTGAAAAAATCATGGGGCTCTCTAGGCCTAAAGTTTTTGCGATTCATTTGCTCGGCTAGGCACGGCTTATAAATAAGCACATGTGCACTGCCGATTATCTTCCAACGAAAGGACAAGAATCTCAGTTCCAAGTTCAACAGGGCTTTAAATGAGAATTGAAGGTCAAGGAAAAAAAGAACAGAGAGGAGAAGTCACCATAAAATGATATATTAATTGAGATGCCTCGTGACAAAAGGCAAATCATCTTGGTAATTTACGATAACCACCCACTTATCTATTTACACATAAGGCCAGCATAGTTCATAATGATCTCGTACAGAAAGAAGGTTGTAATGTATCTGTTATCTATTCCAGGAAAAGAACTATTCCACGAATCATTAATTCATTATCCTATTATTGGTGGAAAGAACCATATACATTTTCGTTTATGATTTATCAGACTTCGGGATGTCACCCACGCTGTTGGAGCTAGCTTGAGGTCCTTGTGATGAAGAATGCCTGCTTGAAGTACTCCCATCTGTGATATTTCTCTCCTTCCTTGATGAATGCTTGCCCTTCCTTGCTCCAGAAGATGATTCCTGCAGAAACCCAATTAGAGATTCGATAATTTGAGTACCGCTACGGGTTTTGCTATAAAACTACAGTTAACTCACCTGCCGCGATGATGATCCAGGCATCTTAAGTTCAAGCTCTGTGGCTACATCGTTAGACTCACCACATCTTTCAGCGTTGCCCGTCCTTTCATGATCTGGCGACTTACTTCTGGAATCTTGTTTGCTTGAAGTGCTAGACGTTGAAGCATATTGGCCAGTTGGCTGCTCGACTGGGGGATTAGCAGGAGCAGAAAAGGGGACATATGTGGAACAAGGATTTTGGTTTCCAAAGAAAGGAAAATGCTGAAGTGACGGATGAATTGAAATTGGAGCGGAAGGAATGGGTATAGGCACTGGATATGAATACGGTGGAGCCATGACAACTGAATGATCGATTGCAGTCCATGGGAATGTGACTCTCACTCTCTGCTGATACTGTGCATTAAGATTTTCAATGTCAGTTTTTAGAGATATCTTCTCTTCTCTGAGTTCATTTTTCTCCTGCATTAGCTGCAAAACACAACAAAAAGGTACAGTAAGCAGCTGACAAGCTTTGTAATCTTGGAAGGTAAATTTTAAATAAAAACAACCTTACTTCATGTGATTCTTCAGAAAGTGTAGCATGCTCAGCTTTTAGTCTATTGACTTCAGCAGTTAAGTCTTTTAGCACCTGAATTGTGTCTGTAAGGATAGTAGCCTTGTCATTCTTTGGCCTATCTGGATCTGCAATGTTTAGTTCAACAAGAATATGTCAATCGCTTTTTTAGCAAACTGATAATGCATCTAAAAGATGGCAAAAGAAGCAGCAGATGTGTATATCCATTACAGCAGAAAATCACAAAAGGTTGGTGATACAGCCCACCATCAATCACATCATACATATACATCCCTCTCAAAAAAGAAAACAATCTGTCATCAATGAAAAAGTAAAGAAGCTAAATATAGTGACTACATCATTTCACC
This sequence comes from Acacia acuminata, assembly GCA_019022655.1. NCBI lineage: Eukaryota > Viridiplantae > Streptophyta > Magnoliopsida > Fabales > Fabaceae > Acacia > Acacia acuminata. The sequence goes on from JAFJYI010000002.1 coordinate 12,076,749, forward strand.
TCCCTGTGCTGACAACGCTATCCATCATTTATGATGCTATTGTTTTCCTTAAATAACTACTAGCAATGTTTGATCTAATCAATATTCATTTATCTTTCGAATTATAATCTCTATAATGTGGCCATTGCCCATAAAATGATGCAAAGTTACAAACTCTACAACAGGCCACTTTAGAGATCACTGTTTTTAATGTATTAATTAGTTTTTTTGGCGCATTCACAGTAACATAGTCTAAAAGGTAACAGGGTCTCATCTGTAATAAGGAAGGGGTGACAAGTCTCCCAGCGTGATGCTCAGCAGATTTTCTTTTCCTAGTTCTGCTCCCCTAAAGCTAACCCCTGCTAGGTCCTCTGACCTCCCTCATAATTAAAAAGAGAGAGTAAGCTTATGTAAGAAGTAAGAATCAATTCTCAGAATTATAGTGTGAAGATAGCATCTTCACTATTGTGAAAGATGCTAGGCAAGTGGCTGGAAAGGAAGGCAAAAAAGGGAGAGAATATTTTCAATGAAGGGAAGGCATTACAAAAAAGTTTTGATCATCAGGTGTAATCAAGTGTGTTTTCAGGGTATATAGGGAAGATTGCCTTAACCTTGGAATTCTAGGCACAGGTAGAAACTCCCGCAAAACAAGTTTTCTTAACATCAGTTGTTGAGGAATTAAAATTTACTCAATAGGAAGCATGCATTCATAAGCAAAGGCCACTAAAAAGGTCAACTAATGAAATAGCAACTTGGTTTGACAGACATAAGCAGAGGCTAGGAGATAAGATTCCCATGAAATCAATTAGTAATATCATTATCAGTTACATGACCCGTCAACTAAAGAAATATTTTTTTTTATCACTTCCCCTATTTTCTCCCTTCCTTTTCCACATCAGCGATACTGTGGTTAAAAAGCAGCCTGCAGTCCTGCGCTTGTGTGGTTGGGCCCAAAAGTGATTTTGATTAAAGAAAGCTTTCCCCAAAATTAATTATTTTAACCATTAGGAAAAGATAAATGTAGTATTTTATGCGTGTCTTCAGAAACAAAATGCATTATCATCTCTGAAAGTTCCCTTTTCTTCTGCGAAAAGACTGCTAATCCCACTCTATATTTATTCACACAACATACAGCAGGACAAGAAACTCATCACATGACTTTGCGGGTTAGGTTGCTCTAAGCATACAAGCCAATCTCAGTAAATATAAAGTTGAGGCCACTATAGTGTTTCAGAAAGAGTTCTAAGTTCTAACCAGCAGTGCCCAACTAAAAAGGTATTCAAGAATGTACAACCATCAACAATAGATTTCATATATTAAGGCGCTTGAAATCAGCTAGTCAGAGAAATGGATGCATGATAGGTCATGAAGAAGAGATTGATTGTTCATAAAAGAGTGCTTGCAGTTAACCTAATGTGTTTCCCAGCTCTAGGAAATGCTCATTTAGTCGATCCCTCCTCAGTTTCTCACGGTCTGCCTTTTGGAATTTTCTTGCAGCAACTGGATCCTGTGCTTCAGCTTCAGGCCTCTGCCTATAGAAAAGTAACCCCATAGTGGATATAAATCATCAAACACTCGCATTTTCAGAAAGGCTGCAAGTGCAACTATAACAGTCTGAAGCACCATAACAAAAATCTTCGTTCACTTTCAATCCAATCCTATCAAATTTCGAAAACTTATTCCACAAGAGTGCATATTACAATCACATAACCTTCAGCCACAAATATCTTAATAACCTGTTCGATAGTCTCTGGTAAACCTTAAAAGCTGTCGACAGAGCCAATTGGAGAGAATCCAGAATTAAAGAGTATAAGAGGAGGAAAATCAAAAGAAAGAACCTGGATTCGGTATGCGAATTGTGCAAGCGGTTACAGGTGACGGTAACAAGTGGCGACTGAGGCTGAAGAGAAGAAGGCGCTAAATCTGCTGTAACAGATGCAGATTTAGACAAATCTTCAGGTTTCCACTGATCCATTTCCAACAAAAATTCAACCTTTTCTTATTTTTCGAAAGTTTCTCTGTAACATACGATACATTCAGCTCTTTGCAGCGAACCCTTCATGAGAATCTAACCCAAAAATTTTCGGCAAGACTGCGAGAAAATGCCCCAGACAAGGACACTCCGACCCTTCAAACTTGTGCTCTCCACGAGCCACCCGGGATATCGACGAAGACATCTCGAATTTTCATTTTTTTACTTGTTCTCGAAAATTTATTCCAGCTAAAGATGAAAACAGTAAAATTAGTATTTTGATTATTTTGATATTAATGTCAAGATTTCAATATAAAGTTATTGAATTGATTTCTATAAAATATTTTTATATATAAATAAAAATTAATTAATTAATTTTACTAGTTCAATCACAATATTATCACAGTTAACCTTGTGAATCTTTAACGTTTTCACCGAAAAAAAAACACAAACTTTGTGAATCTTAACTGGTGAGTTTTTTTTTGGCCGGAATCAACTGGTGAGTTTTTTTGGCCGGAATCTTAACTACAGAGTTGACCCACATAAATCCAGTTTAAAAAACATGAGATATAATTAGAGTTTTGAGTTTTAACATTTTAATATTGTATATTATCATATTGTCTGTTTTTATAACATTATATTATCTTTTTTAAAATTTTTACTACATACTACCATCGTTATTATAAGATCAATTTTTTTTTTTTTTTTAAAAGTTATTTAATTATATCATAAGAAACTAAATAAGTTATTTAATTATACCATAAGATAGGATATTGTCACATTTAACGTTTTTGTCTAACTATCGTTTTTTTTAGTTAGATCAGAATCTCATCCACCTTTATCATTTTTTATATTATTAAATTTTTGAGATTTTTTAAAATGATTTATTTAGATTTATTTGATCTTAGAACGGAAAAAAGTAGGAGATATGAAATCAATAAATTTCGATATGAACTCACTCCTACGGACCCCTGAAAAATTTGCTTTGGTCCAATTCAGCTTACTGTCCGCTGCGGTGCTTTACACAAACAGCGTCGTTTTTAAATGATAATATCCTATCCCTTCATATGTTATATATTTTTAAATTATATATTAATTTATTAGTCAATTTTAAAATGATTTATTTAGTTTTTTTAATTTTTTTTTTAAAAAATTAATTTGATCTTAGAACGGAATAGAAAGTAGGAGATATAGAAATCAATAAATTTCATATGAACTCACTCCTACCCCTGATTATAGAAGGGTATTGCTCCTGTCTTCAGTTCTCCCTAAAAATGGTCGAGTTTAAGTTTTGATCTCAAAGATATATTGGGCGAGTTGGGTTCCAATTTCCGAATTCTTGAACCAAGACAAACTCAGAAAGAGGGACAATGAAGATAGTGACATACAATGTGAATGGCTTGAGACAGCGCATAACGCAGTTTGGTTCTCTTCGTAATCTGCTGAATTCGTTCGACGCTGATATTATCTGCCTCCAGGTGCTTTCTCTAAACTGTTGTACTTGTTTTACCACCTCTCTGCTGTCTCTGATATTCTTCGCATCCCGGATTCAATTTCGAGCCATCACAGGAAACAAAGTTGAGGAGGCAGGAAGTGACAGCGGACTTGGTCATGGCGGACGGATACGAATCATTCTTTTCGTGCACCCGTACCTCTGACAAAGGCCGAACTGGGTATTCCGGTAAGTTGCTTTTTAGCACCGCCTCAACCACATCCATTCTATATTTTCAGGAAACTTTGCCCTCCCTAGTTTCTACAGTTTGTTGCTTTATGATGCATGATAGGCTTCTATAGTTTTCTGGGGCTCTTTTTCCTATCATTTTTAGAGAGGCTAAGGTCGAGTAGCACCCATGAGGTGGCATTTTAGAGCTCTTGTTATGGTTTGCTTTACTGAAAAGTACTAATTCCCTGTACAGGAGTTGCCACATTTTGTCGCGTAAAATCAGCGTTTTCTAGTGAGGAAGTAACTTTGCCCTTAGCGGCTGAAGAAGGATTCACGGGTCTTATTGAAAACTCTCTCACTGGGAAAAATGAACTGCCTTTCTTCATGGAAGGCCTACTAGGGTTTTCCAATGAGGAGCTTCTTAGTGTTGATAGTGAGGGACGGTGCATCATCACAGATCATGGTCACTTTGGTGAGTGTTTTTACTTTTTACTAATAGTTTCAATTTCAAATAGAATCAATCAGTTATAAAGCTTGGTTCTTTATTTATTGAATTTCCTCTTTGTACTTGGTCAAGTGATATGATATTAAAGCTTCTATAAGTTTGACCTGAAGGAAGGATATGTTATTCATTCTGAGTCTTATGTACTATCTGTTTTCTATTTTCAAAACATATGTAGTAGTAGTTTTGATGAAATTTTACTTCCATCTGGCCAGTCCTTTTCAATTTGTATGGACCTCGAGCTGACAGTGATGATACAGAGAGGATTCAGTTTAAGCGTAACTTCTTCACTATATTGCAGGTATTTCTATGGTTTTCAACCAATGGAGTTGTAACTCTGTTTTTGTAGTGCTGAATTTTGTAGTTGCTTTGAATGTGGCTTTTAAAAACAAATCAAAAAGATGTTTGGAGATGGCTTATACTTCAAATGCTAGTTTGTTTCTGATTGGTAATTGTAAGATTAGTTAACCATATGGAATCAGGGTCAAGGATTATTCAGACCTGATGAGGTTTGAATTTGCTTACCAAATTCAATATGTTCTTTGGCTGACACAACGAAACCTGAACATTTTTTGCTTTTAAATATTATCTCGGTCTTTGAATCTATTTCAATTCAACAGACAAAAACGTGTCGAAGTCTGGATACTGTACTTAGCACTGAAACTACAATGTGTGCTTTAGTTACCTACCTTGTCAGTTGTCTCTTTACAGATGTTCTTCCACCTTTCTGTTTTCATTTGTTTGCCTTGGATTGTTGGATTGATTCTGGTAATTTCTTTAGTAGAGAAGATGGGAGTCTCTACTGCATCAAGGAAGGAAAATATTTGTTGTTGGTGATCTCAACGTTGCACCACAAGCAATAGATCGTTGTGAAGCAGGACCTGATTTTGAGAATAATGAGTAAATTGCATACTGGATTTCTATGAAGTATTATTTTTTATTAGTGTCTAATATGATTGTCAATGCCCCGACTGCTTACCCATTTTTTCTTATGTAGATTTAGAAGATGGTTCAGGTCTATGCTTCTTGAAAATGGTGGTCGATTTTTTGATGTTTTCAGAGCAAAGCACCCTGATAGGTTTGGACTTTGGACTTGTAACCAACTGAAATGTTGAGTGTTGAATGGTGATGTGTTGTATACTTGGAAGTCTACTCCCTGATACATGACAAACATTGCCATTCTCATAAAGTAGAGAATGTTTCACTCTATATCTTTGATTATCTTGTCATTATTCCCATATTGGATTTTATTGCTCTTGGATGGAAGGGCCTTTTTAATTTGCTAATTTCACTTCTGTTACTTGTTTATTTCAGAAAAAATTGGTTTTTGAAATAAGTTCTTGATTCTTTGAATATTTTATTCATAGTCTTTGACTTTCCACATTATTGCTGGTAGTATGTGCATTATCCTCCGTAGTTGTTTCCTTTCAACTTTAAGTTGTGATTTTCACTATTACACATATTGAGATTTAATGCAGAAAGGAAGCATATACTTGCTGGCCTCAAAATACAGGGGCCGAAGTATTTAACTTTGGGACAAGAATTGACCATATTCTGTGCGCGTGTTCCTGCTTACATGTAGCAGATGACCTGGAAGGCCATGATTTTATAAGATGCCATGTTAAGGAGTGTGACATTTTGACACAATATAAACGATGCAAGCCTGGAAGCATCATAAGGTAAAGAACCCAACAACGGAATCAAATAGGCCCATCATGTGTATGTGTTAAAGCTTTTATCTCTTTCCTGGACAGATGACTTATGTCTGGAATATTTTATTATGCCAGATTATTATTTTCCACCTTTTGCTAGACTAGATTATTGATTGTAGTGTAAGATGTTTTGTGCTTTTGGGTTTCCTCATTTTCTGTTTTGCCCTTTTTGTATTGTGTATATCATATATCATGCGAATTCTAATATTCTTTGAAGCAGAAAACACTAGTTAAGTATGGTGATATAACCTCCCCGCATACATGAAGAAATCATCCTACTCTTTACAATTCCTCCCTCTCTCATATCTGTACTCTCTCTTGCTCTCTGAGATTCTTAGCCAAGTTCTTCAATAGAATAGTGGCATACTGTGTTCCATGGTTTAAGAGTTGCAATTGTCTACTGCATGTCTCTTTCCAGGAGCAAGGATTTAACTTTGATCCTGTTATGTTCAGTGCCCAGAGGTGGAAAGAAGGTCGAAGCATTAAACTTGAAGGATCTGATCATGCTCCAGTTTATGTTACTTTACATGAAATACCTAATCTCTCTCAGCATAGCACTCCCCCCTTGTCTGCTAGATATGTTCCCATGGTTCGTGGGTTGCAGCAAACACTAGGTACTAAACGTAGGTTCCTCTTTTGATGATAATTTCTGAATATTCTATGATTAAATTGCCTCCGGGCTTTGTCTTGCAGTGTCTGTGTTGACAAAAAGACGAGTTTCTGAACAAATGAGATCATGCAAGATGTCAGGCTTGCCTACAGATGAAGACATTGTTACAGGGAGTACTTGTGAGAGAGTAAAAGAATCATTCGACAACAGTGAATGTGATGTGCTTTCAAGCCAAGATTCGGAAACCAATCTTGAATCAAATGAACAGTCTGGCAGTTCTTCTCAGGAGGCTGTTCCTTCAGTTTCATCAGGCATTGAATATGATAAAGTGATACCTGGGAAAAGCAATCGATCCAAGAAAAAAGCAAGAAGTAGTCAATGCTCCCAACTCTCACTGATGTCCTTTTTCAAAAAAAGTACGAATGTTGACAATGTAGTCAAACACTCTCGTACTGACATTCAAGCAGAATCCTCACAACTTGACCATTACTCAAATGAAGCGTCTACAGTGGCTGATCAGACTGGCAGTTCCGAGCAATATGAGTTGTGTGCAGACGTGTGTGAAGAGGCGTCTGAATTTACTGATGATTCAAAAAGGAAAGAGAGTAATAATGTGGCTTTATTGGAGTGGCAGAGAATACAACATTTGATGCAAAATAGTATACCACTTTGCAAGGGTCATAAGGAACCTTGTATTGCTCGAGTGGTGAAGAAACAAGGTCCTAATTTTGGTCGCAGATTCTATGTTTGTGCTCGTGCTGAGGTAATTTGCTTCATTGGATTATCCTTCTGACCACCCTAGATTTCTTGTATGAACATTGTCGCACAAATACAAATCCAAGCACTGAAATTCTGTTGCTTTATGAGCAAATTTCAGATTGAAAAAAATCCAAGTCTTGGATTTTCTATCACTAAATAAGGCGTGCTCAGACTATGCCCATACAAGAATCACTTAATTTTGGAACTCTGAAGTCAACGTCATCATTTCTGCCTGATAGATGCGATATGTTGGAACTAAGCTGTCATTTCTTTTTCCCTCTCTGCAGGGGCCTGCATCTAATCCCGAAGCAAACTGTGGTTACTTTAAATGGGCTACCTCAAAATCCAAGCACTGACCCTCACGCTGATGTTTTGATTGAATGATGAGAACCTAACCATGGCCCTCTCCCAAACTGATGTGTAGCTGACATACAGTTTTGCAAAATTTAGATTAATTGTGTAGTTTCATTCTGCAATTTCTAACATATCATTAATCAATATTCACAAAAATGATGGCTTTATAAAACGTATTTCCTCTAACTAGTACATGTAGTTGGGCAATGTTTGAACTATATCCAGTTGCACTATCCCATGGGATGTAACTAGTGGCTTTTTCAACATTTTGCTGCATTGAAATTTTGGGGAGATTTTAAGACCGATAGGCTTCCAGTTTAGAACGCAACCATCATAACAATGAGATAAACTGAAGTTTGATTCTTGCCTTGTTCTTGACCTATTTTCAACCGTGTTGATGTTTCTTCTCCGTAAGATGAAACGATAATTATAATCATTATGATGGTGGCATGTTCACAATTCTTTTTAAGGAGTGGTACAAAAAAGTCATTGGTCTCATAAACAACGAGTCAATCAATGAGGAACCGAACATCATATAGATGCTGATCATTTTTCTTTTATTATATTCATAAGGAACTGTGAGACCCTTTGTTTTGTATGTTTTCTGTCAGTATCGCGAGACTTGCCATGATAAAATAGAAAGATGGTGGTTGCGGCGTCAGTAATCAATTTATTTGTTTTTCTTTGCTGTTGAGATTCCTCTCGCCAGTAGGAAATTGATTGAAATGAAGCAAATTAAAATCAGAGGGTTGATTTAGAAATTTTGCAGAAGCAAGTGATATGGGAACTAAAGATGTGGAGTTAGAGGTGTGGGAAGGGAATCACCTTCTTTAGTTTGGATCACACTCTTTCACTATCAGAGGAACGAGGCAGAGGTAGAGACGTAAGCAGCATCCCACTACTTTAGTTCGATTCACAAATACTCCTTCACTATTTTTAAATACAAAACAAGTTTTTGGCGAAAGAGACATATTTCCATATCAATTAATTAATTTGAGAGTAATTGTTGGAGGGGTTAGATCTCTAAGAAGTACAAGAATAAGATATGAAAAAGAAAGTAATGCACAATGTTTTTAAGGTGTGGACAACACTTTCTTTTAGGCTTAATTTGCCCTCACTTATACTTATATTATAGGATGCAACAGTATGAAGGCCAAAAGCAAAAGAGTTTGCAAAATGATAATTTGATTTTATCTTTATGTACACTCAAGGCCAAAAGCAAAGAGTTTGGTTTATTGTTGTGTAATTTCTGATGTTGTATTGTGTTATCTGTCACAAATGAAGTGATGATGAAGGATATTTATAGACAATGAAATGATGCCTTGAAGTGGTACCTTTTAAGGCAAACACCTATACAGTTAAAAGTCATAACTATGTATTAGATTCATGAATCCTTATGAACCAACATAACTTCAATAACCAATGCTATTTAAAAAGAAGAAGAAAAAAAAATATTTCATGAAGAGTTACACATTGTAGGTTTTTCTTATAAAGACAACACAACCTTTCACCAAATGATGATTACCACACATATCTTTAGAAACTAAAAAAAAACATAATCTTGTGACTCTTAATGTTATAACACTTTACACAACTTTTAATATAAATCCTTAAATTATAAGAATATGACTTTACAAAAATACACGCCTTTTCATTTTAAAATATTCCAAAAAATATATTTTAACCCGAATTATTGGGTGGTGGTGGGAAAACGCCGAGATATTTTTCGGTGTAGAAGGAAGAGATAGGAACTAAAAAACAAACCCAATGGCCAATAAAGAATGGCGACGCCGTGTTGGGACCTGACGGCCTCAAGCTTCCTCTCTGTATCTATCTTTTTCTCAAGAGTGGCTGAGAGCCGTTATTATGAGTCTTTGAATTGTGAACTGAAAATGGATTTTAGGTGTTGGATATTTATCGATACGGCCTCCTCTGCTTTTGCTCTACTCATTGTTTCTTTTTTTGTCTGCCGTTGCCTTTCCTTCATTATTAAAATTCATGACGGGGTTCCAAGAATCTTCTCTTGACACTCTGTTTTAGATATTTTTTCGCGTTTAATTTCCTTTTTAGTGCAAAATTGGGGATCACACGTTAGTAAGCAACTAGAGAGATGCATTTATTGTAATGGGGTTGCTATAATGGATAAGATGGATTGGATTGGTGGAATCTAATGAACGACAAGATTAAGATGAAATATAAGGAAGGTAAGGAGCATGTGGGATGTCAGTTAGAAGGGAAAGAAGTCAATTAGTACAGAAAAGAGAGGAGGTCGGTGGGAGAAGAAAGAGAGATGAGTAAGTAAGAAATAACAAGGCAACAAGAAGTACTTTATGAGAAAAACGAGAATGTGAGTGATTTAATGTTAAAGTGCAATGAACAGAGTTAAGATTGAAGAAACAAAAGGAGAAGGATGATGATAACGCACGTAATGTTGGAGACAAACCATGTGACATTTGGTGGAGTGGCCACCTCCCTCTTCCAACATGTCTCCACCCAGTGTCCACACTCTGTTTTCCACCCCACCTTCTTATCCCTTGCATTTTCCCCATGTTCGTTTACTGTTACTTTTATTACAATAATTTAAAACTTTGAAACTGTTTTCATCTTCTATTCCATTTTCTCATCTAAGCTAATCTTAAATATTGAGTAACTTCATTTATAAAACTCTCAGTTCTCATGACCTTTTTTTTTTTTTTTTTTTTTTTTTTTTTTTTGCCAACAAAATAATTTCCATTCCAAGAAAAACGGAGTCTAAACAAAGTCTTATCCAACGAAATACAATCCCCATGAAATAAAAACACAATAGCATCCAATTTGAGTCAATCTCGTAAATAGTCATATTATTATTTACTGTCTATGGAGATCGATTGCATCCTCCTCTAATAATACTTTCGTGCTTAATATAAAATATATTTAAAAAGTTGATAATATTGATTCTAAATATAAGATATGATTTTTTTATTTGTCAAATTATTCATAATTATCTCTATTTATGCTCCTTCAATAATAATCAAATTGGAAAGGAAATGAGAGAAAAAGAAAGATGATTTTGGTGTTTTAGAAAATATATATTGTATTAATTAACTCAACCAATTTAATCTAATCAAATTAAGTCAATATTGATATATCTTATATTAACAATCAAATGACTAACATGAAAAAATCACTATGTAATACTAAGGAGCGAACATAATCACTCGGAACAAGTTATTAGCATATAATGATACCCCTCGTATCCTTAATATAACATATATTTATGGAGTTTCTTTTTATCTTAAATATAAGATATAATTTTTATATTTTTCAATTTATTCCTATTAATATTCCTTCATCTATAACCATGGAGGAGAGGGGAAGAAGGAACTAAGAAAGATAGCTTGGGTATTTTAAAAAATACATATTATATTAATTAAATTAACCAACTTCGTTAAGCTAATTAACTTGGATAAATATATTCTATATTAAGATAGTGATCATAATGACAATATGTTAATTGCATATTTAGGTAACTGCGAAACTATGATTTTAGATACTATTTTTCAGTAAGTGAAAACAAAACTTCTCTTACATAATTATCTCTTAAATATTAAATTATAAAAACTATTCTTTAAAAATTAAATAAGAACTATTCTTTAAAAACTAATTCAAACACACAACTGCGACTGCATTTTTTGGGTAACTATGTCTATGCGTGCGGCTTGAGGCATCATAAATTTGACATCGTTGCGGGAGAATCCTTCGAATGTAAATCAGAGGGGGATAAAGCCAGTTGAGTGCTGAGTCAGCACCAAGGAAAATGCCCATTGGATAAGTACGTATCCCCCACACTTCTACGGGGCCCCACCTCTCTACTCTTACTCCCTCCATGCTTGATCCCCGCTATAAATATCAGCCCGATTCCCTCTTTTGCCTCCGCCCAAGTCTCGCTTCACAAATACGACATCGCATTGCACCATAACATAACATGCTCCCTCTCTCTCGCCCTGCCCTCTCGCCGCCATTGGTTTCTCTGGCAACCCTGTTTCCTCTTCGCCCCCAGCGTCGCCTAATCGTCTTCCAATCCGGCCGATCGTCGCCTCCGCCACCGCGACAGAATCTTGCTCCACTTGGACTGAGCAACCCAAATCGAGGTCCTCCTATCTCAGCTCCCCCACCATGTCTTCGTTGACATCGCTGTACGAGATTCTAGGGATTCCGGCGGGAGCGTCCCATCAAGAAATTAAAGCGGCCTACCGACGATTGGCGAGGGTATGCCATCCCGATGTGGCGGCGGTGGGTCGGAAGGATTCGTCGGCCGACGAGTTTATGAAGATTCACGCCGCGTACTCCACTCTGTCGGACCCCCAAAAGCGCGCCACCTACGACAGGAGCCTCTTCGTCCGTCGACAGAGGCCTTTGTCCACGGCGTCTTCGTATTCCGGTTACAGTGGCCGGAACTGGGAAACTGACCAGTGTTGGTAGTGAGTCTGCTAATCAATACAGATAATAGGTGTATAGTTGGTGCGCTGTCTCTGGATCGCTTTGCGTATACTATATATGGAAATTACTAATCAGTTAAGTGATAATAGAAGGCTTGTACTTACCGTGTCCATCTTCTTTTCGCCGATCTCTGAGCTTTTTTTATTAGATTCTGCTTCTAGATACTTTTCCCCGACCACACACTGTTCCTTCTCCTTCATCAAAATTAAAAAGGGCAATTAAGAGTTGAATTGAATTCGTTGGTTTGCAGTTGTGTGATATTGATTCGCAATTTGTTTGTTGGGAGTTAACGAAAAGTGCAGACTAAGTTTGAGTTTCTTGGAAAGGAATTTGGGGCCACTAACGTGCGAGGGTTCAGGGATGAAATGATGAATCTTCGTTCGTTGCTATGAAAGTCAACTTCCTTATAACGAATTTCTAGAAACTTGTTTTTGTAGGAACTGGGCCAACAAAACTTGAAAAGCCCAGTGGGTTGATTTAGAGGCGGATCTAGCCAGACAAATTTGTTGGTTTTCTTAACATTTCTCTTTGAAATATCAGGACCGTCCTTAATATAAGATCACCCCCCTAATGTAATTCTTAATATAAAATCTTGTCCTTGGTATATCTTATACTTATCCCCTCTAGTTCTAAATATAAATATAAGATGGAGTTAAACTTTTTTAGAGAGATTAAGGAAGTTAATTAAGTTATTTTTTACAAGTAGTATTTTTAATTTTAATTTTTTCTCCAAACTAATTAATCGACTAATAGATTAATATATAATTTTGTGATATACAAAATATGATATGATTAAGTAATTTATTTTATTTCTTTAATCTCTCTAAAAAATTAACTTTATCTCATATTTATATTTATGATCAAGATTAGAATTAGTAATATAATATAGGTAGTAATATGAAATGAAAAGCTCTGCCATACGATCACACTAAAGCAGTAGCACCATGTGTCTTGGGGTTTACAAAATGAAAAGGGCGTTTACAAAATGAAGGCCCCATAAAGTCAATGGATCTCGCCTTCAAATAATCTATTTTAGTAAGTGGTAATGTTTTTCCTTCTTTTTTTAACTTTTGGCCGGTTAATTAAAGTTTGCGATCACTTTGGGTATTAGAAGATAATAATAATAATAATGTGATGAAAGAGAGAGTTTCTAGAAGGGCAGCTCGATCGTGTGGAATGCGTAAGAAGAGCTGGGGCCAAAATTGATTGCCACCAGGAGCTAAATTTTCGAAAAGGCAAATAAATGAAAAAGACAAAGAAGCATCAAGTGACCTGGATATTGAGTTGCAAATTAAGTGCGACACTCTCTTCTCGTTTGGATGATACGCGCATTGCATGCTATGACATCAGACATCATGCCATAGCCATTACAGATTGAACGTAAGTCATCACAAATTGCATTTGCATACAACGTTTGTCATGTTTTTCTTTTTGCCCAAAAAACGCTTGTCAGTGAAAACGCAATTTTTTGTGACCATAGTTTGGGTTGATTTCTATTCCTTATACACGATTATATCCTTTTTTTTTTCTTTTTCTTTTTTTGCCTGAGATATTTGCCCGATGTAATATTGCTTTGGCTATTTTATTAACAGGGTTCTGACTGTAGCCAAACACCACAAAACCCTAGATAGCTACCGTACCATAGAATATTTACGCTTCGGGTCACAAAATGTCATATTATTAATAAATAAATGATTATTAATGAGTAGTACCTAGAACCAGGAGGAATATATGTAATGTGCAGAGGGGGGAGGGAGGAATGGTCGTGCGCGTGGAGCAGACTTTTGAACAGAGCTGAGGATGATGACATTCTTCTAGAAGAAGACGGTGGCATAGTGAGTCTTAAAATATTGCAGAAAAGGCAAGGGCTTTACGGATTCCTGAAATGAGTGGATTAAATAATTCGAATGATGATGGGACACAACACAATCATGGAGGAGAGAGAAAAGAGAAAATAGCACATGTCGTTGACGGAGAAGTGGGAAAGGATAAAGCAGGGAGGGAGAGTGGATGTGGAATAATGCAGAGGCCGATGATTCTGTGTGATTGGCCGTTACTTCAAGGGTGCATTAGCCGTCCCATCAGTTTCTAGAAGCTCATAGCTATAATTATAATGCCACATGCGAGTTTCTTATTATAATGTACCAACTAACAAGTTTATTTTTGTTCTTTTCACTGGCGGACCGAAGTTGATGATTGGGGGGCACTTGATTTTTTTAAAAACAAAAACAAAAAAAAACATATTTTCCTATAATAAGAATAGAGTGAAGGGTTAAGAAATTAAAAAAGACATACTAATCAGCCTATCAAAGAAGACCTTATCTCAACCAATGCAATTAAAGGGCCCAACCACACTCGGGGGCGGACCCATGTTGTAGAGAATGGGGCCCTTGAATTTGGGATTTTGTTTGTTTGTAAAATTAATACATGTTTGAATGATTGTCCACCCTTAATACATTAAGACTGCACTTCGTAATGGGATGGAGGATGAATGGTTTAATTATGGTTTAATGCCTTATATTGTAATTTATTTGCTTCATTTATTTCTAACAAGTCTTTAGCTTTGCTTTTCTAATCGACAGGTTTGTAAAATAATTACCCTTCTTATTACGTCATCAATATTTACTTGATTTCATAATTTTTTTTGATATATTTTTTTCTTGTTTATATTCTTTTTGTTTTTAAACGCATTTAAAACTCTCATTAAAAAAAAAAAAAAAAAAAATCGGGCCTCAAACCGCCAAATCCCCCCGCCAATTGTGCCCCCTTACATAATTTTTTGGATCCTCCATTTGGTCCTTTTTATAAGCGACTTGTTTGTTCCCAAATGAGCATTAATTATTTGTTTCCATGTCTATCCATAAATTAATGAGGGTAGTGTGTGAGAGTAATAATTAATATGTTATTAAAGTTTAGTGCAATTAGTAGGGGTAATATTGGAAGTTACTTAAATTGTAGGGTAACTTTATCGACTTTAACTGTTTTTATTGATTTTTTAGAAAAGTTAGTTCGTGCCTTATAATAAAGACTAGAGGGAGTATGTCCCTATTCCACATTTCCCAAATTTACCGATTCTATTTATAAATCTCTTTTGATAACAAAAATTGGTTCCATTTATAAATCATCTTTCAAGTAATAAATGAAATTGTGATAATTTTGCCCATATTAATGAACCAATGAAAATAAAGAGAGCAGAGAAAGAATTAAAAAGATACATATATATAAATAGAGGTGGAACCATAATTTTTTTTAACCTAATTGGGACCAAAAGATAAAAATATTGAACTACTCCCTTTGGCCCTTCTTATAAGGCACCAATTAACAAGTATATTTGATCCTTTTATAAGGCATTTGCTCGTTTCTAAAAAGCATTAAATATTTTTTTCGTGTATACTCAGAATTCAAACGGGTGGTGAGTGAGGGTAATAATTAATATGATATTAGAGTTTAGTGTCTTAGTAGAGATAATGTTGAAAATTACTTAAATTTTAGGACAAATTTAAAGGGTTTAACTGTTTTTATTCGCATGAGAATTGTTAGTTGGTGTTGGTAAAAAAAAAGAAAAGAATTGTTAGTTGGTTCGCTTTATAACAAGGATCGAAATATCGAATAGAGTATTTACTAAATAGTATCATATATATAACATTGAAAATACAAATAAATAATAACCGACAATTATAAATCAAAATAAGATATAAGATGATACTAAACTTTTTTGGTAGGTATCTCAAACAAGTTAATTTTACTTTCCTTTCACAAAATTTAATAATAAGTAATGAACCAAACATTATCCTTATAGAGAAAATAAAAAATTAGTTGGGGCCAAATTATTGGCCAAATAAAATATCATATAATAAATACATATATATATTAACAAATTTTAAAAGGTCCCGTCAGCTCGGGTCCCAATTGGCCAAAGGGTAGTTCCGCCATTATTTATAAATGAGGGCAAATTTAAAAATTCACCCTATAATCATTGAGCTAATCACTTCTTCTTGATATATTTGATTTAGTTAAAAAAAACTTATAAATAGGATAAAAGTAGTACATTCATTCTCCCTATCTTTATCCATCTCCTTTGTTCCTATTCCTTCATTCCACATTCACTTTTTAAGCAATTGGATTATTGGTCTAACTAATAATCCCTGATCTAAATTACAAGACAAAGTTTATAGTGCGAATTACGCTATAAGCTTTTTCTTATAAGTGGGAACAGAGATAGTAACATTTTTTTAATAACATAACTTAAAGTAATTTGTATTAATCAAAGTGGGAGGCACCATATTTAGAAGAAATAGCAGTCATGTAAGTTCAATACTCATTCTCTCATGGCCATCTCAAAGAGGCTGACGTTGCGTGGAGTGAGAGATATTTGTTTTTTGCATTCAGATTTTAAAGTTGCCAATTGCTGAATTGGATGCCAGATGCAGCCAACTCCCACTTGTCAAAGGACCAAACCCCCACCACATGACTCCATGCCCCACCTTCTCTTGTAACTTTCTACATCCTCCACCCACTCATCGTCTGCTCGGCCTATCACTTTCAACAAGTAGTAAACAAGAGGTTGGCCCATATTATTGGGCTTTAGCCCACCTCCATTCAGGCCCTTCAATTTGTCCACTGCTCATTTCTGCCCAATAGCCATACCTTCCGTACGTTAACTTCATTGTAATATTCCCTTGCTTATTTCTTCCACCGCTCTCTCTCTTCCTTTACACGATGATTGCGTACTTTTTTCTTGCTTTATCAACATTTGTAGCATATTTAGTACTACTTCTGGGATCCAATATTTAAAATAGGAGGAGTAGTATGGTACAACTAGGAAATAAAGCCTAAGGCGTTTTTAGCGTAAAAAGGCCGAAACGTAATGGCGTTAAAAGGCCGTCCTGCCTGAAAGCCTACCAGAAAGCCTTTTTTTTAGGCCAGTTTCTTTATAAGCGCCAGTCGGTCAGCCGAAGTTCTTTTTAAAGCGCATTTACTTACTGATGTAGCTTAAAAAGCGCTCATATCAGCACTTGAAAGCGCCATAAAGAGGGCTTAAATACGACTTTGCCTATTAAAATCTATATAAATATAAAGAATGAAAAAGATAAATATTTTATTATTATATGATATAAATATATATATATATATATATATATATATTTATGCCAGAAATGCGCTGCCGAAGCGCTTACAAAAGCCTTAACAAAAATAGCTGGCCTTATTTACACATAAAGCGCTTTAAATAGGCCTGGCGCAGCCTTTTTAATAAACAAAGCAGGCCCGACTGCGCTTCTCTAAACAAAAAAAATAGAAGTACTACGATAAGTCTGGCCTACTTATTTCCACCCCTAGGTACAACAGAACAGAAGGACCCAGATCTCAAAATTTCAGGTACTGAGCTGGGAGTAAATCACATGTTATCTTCTTCTTTTTTTTAAAAAAACAAAATTAAATAGGTGAAAGTGGAAAACTTTTGTATTGTTTTAAGTTTTTGTCTAAAACAAACAAACAAGTGGCAGTTTCGTATTGTGTCACTACTAGTCCCGGTGGCAGTAACAATTGGGATGGGACGAAGCTTGATGAAGTAGTAGCCAGTAGTGGTAGACGTAGTCAATGATATTCTCCACGAGTTCTTCAATGTTAAAAGTCTTTACCCACTCCCAAAGGACACCTTCCGTTTTCGGCCTATACCACGTGATAATTAAAACAAGAAGATTTCTGGCATAAAGTTAGCGTGTACAAATGAATCCTTTTTGTGGCCTTTTATATTAATTCAAACCAAACTCATGCGTAATAAAAGTGCAACCGATCCTTTCACATGTTATTTGAGTTTACAAGGGTTATTATATAAACTATCTCCGATCTCCGATCCTAAATATATGACAAAATTTATAATATAAATTATATTACAAACTATCTTTATAATTATGATTTGAAGAAGTAAAAACTAAGTCGGATCGACTTCGTCTCGTATTGGATGGTGGTCGAAAAATCCTAAATTAAAGTTGCGTTAAGAGGTCGGTGGCTAAATAAAAAATGAGGCGGAGGTTATGAGATGATATTTGACGATCATATTGGAGTTGGGGCAGTTTATATGTGTGGACAACTTCCAGAAGCCAGAGACGTGGGAGCTTTAATTTGAGCGACATGGTATATTTACACACCTCTACATACGCATATTACTGTAAATAAATACTATCTCTACTTCTGATTATAAAAACATTTTTATAATACGAATTTTATTATAAATGTGTTCCTATAATTAGACCCAGAGGGAGTATATATAAAAATAGAGTAGAGTCCAAAGCAGGATGCTTCCATGACAAATCCAATTAAACTTCACTCTTACACCTCTTTCCCGCCTCTCCTCCTTCAAATTCGTACTCTCCTTCCCATTCATCCACCTCTCCTTCTTCTTCAAGTATATGTATTTACAATTTCTATTTTAATGTGTTTATTACATGATAGGTTATGTCATTTGTCACTTGTAAACATTGCAATCTCTTCATCATCTCTTTTAATTGTTATATATATATATGGGGTAAGATATTATCATTACAATTTTTTTTTTGTTATCAATGTCATTACCACTTTTTTACTGTTAGATCAAAATTTTATCTATCTTTATCATTTCTCTCTTTTATTAAGATTATGATCTAATGGTAAAAAAGTGATAGTGACAATATTTTATATTTATATATATTGAGTTGAACTTATTCAACAATTTTAAAAATGGAGTACACATTATATGATGACCTCATGGTGTTTCAGGTAATTACGACAAAGCTTTAATTAATGAAAATTATTCGCATACATTGGGGGAAAAATACATTCATTGAATCACTGTTAAACAGTTAACGTACGTCTTGATAATTGAAATAAAAAATCTTTAAAAATATGCTTTACAGCTCAGAGGAGGGGCGCGGGGTGTCACAAGAGATGTATTATTATTTATTTTTATTTTTTTATACATAAATTTTAGGAAAAGGGTTGGGTTACCCACAATCCAAGGTAGGTAGGATGAAATCTCCTTCCTTCTAATTGATCTTGATGTTGGGACAGAAATGCGAAATGCCTATTACCTTCAAGTGCGTTAACCAGGAATCTAGAAGCATGATCTTCTCCAAAGACTCGACCAACTTTAGGATCGAACCTCCTCCCTTTAGTAAGAGTGTCCGACCCCTTTACTAGTTGAGCCCAAAAACGAAAGGTAAGCATGCGGAGATGACAAAAACATAATCAAGTTTTGGATGAGCGCAACGACAATAGTTTTAAAATCAATAGATGGACCGTGGATATGAAATGGAGGGAGTGGTATTTGATCTTATTAGCTGGTGTAAGTTGTAACGATGGATGTTTGTGGGGAGTATGAATGGATAATAAGGTTTTTATGTATTTGAGGGGGAGGCATAATTTGAGGTCACAAACAGGAGCGTGGTAGCATTAGCTAGGGACTAGGGAGAGGGACCACTATATATATATATATATATATATGTGTGTGTATGCATACTCCCCTTTTTTCTTTTCTATTTTTTAAATCAACTTCTCCTTTTTATAATGTGTCATTTGATTTAAATGATCATTGTATTTTCACATATTTTACCTTTATTAATTTTTTACATTGTATTAATTAAAATGTTGATTTATTCCCTTTATTCTCTCTCATTCTTTTTATTCTCTTGCATTATATTTTTTCATTATTACTCTCTCACACACATTCATAAATAAGGACTTTTTTTTTTTTTTATTTTAATAAAAAATATTTCCTATACATTTATTATTTTTAATTGATTATAACTATTTTATAGAACAGGCCTGGATTGAAAGGAAATAGGGATGGAAGGGGTATATAGGTAATGGTGAGTTGGTGGGAGCCACTGTGACGAATGAAAAATTGAAAACCATTGACATTTGAGTTATATGAGTCATGAGAGGGGAGTGAGGACTCAGGAGAGAGTCAAGTCTCTGGCCACTAGAAAACAAGAACACAGATGATCATCCTGAACTAAACCACCCAGCGATGAATACGATGTTTCTATAGTTGCCAGCTTGTGTTTCTGATGATCTCCACATTCTGCGTAATATTCATATCAATACCCCGAAATCTCGCAAAAGCTCTCCAATTATTGTTTGTTTCATTTCACATTCATTTATTTCCCCGCCAGCTGTATATATGTAGGTTGATTGTTGCATGACTCTCTCTGAATTGAGTCATATATCTAAATAATCACGCTGCATTTCCATCCATCCGTCCATATTAACCCAGATTTTTAATTAGGCTAAAGATATATTTGGTCTTTTATGTTTACCTCCAGTATTATTTTCGTCCTTTAAGTTAGTAAAGTCGCGTTTTCCTTAACGCTAACATTTTGTTATTGACTTAACTAAAATACTTGACTTAACAATTTTAAACGATGATTTGTCAATTAAATCTTGATTTAAAGACGCTTATATGTTAGTATTTTAATAAATTAATATTTTAAATCCTATTAATTGAAAAATATTTAATTTCTTCAACCAAAACAAATATATTTAATCTTCACACATTGTGAAAAACCACAAAACAAATCTGTAAAGATTAATTTTTTTCCTATGAATAGGATTTAAAATATTAATTTATTAAAACACTAATATATAAGCGTGTTTGATCAGTATTTAATTGCAAACTAACGGTGTTAACATTAAGGGACCAAACGTACACTTTACAAATTTAAGAGATTAAAATGATATCGAGAAAACATAAAAGAAAGAAATGTATACTTTAGCCTTTGAATTATCATTACTAATTACATCAGCTTTGATTGAGTCCAAGATTCCATTTATTGCTCCAAGTCAATCCAACTGACCGCCTCCTTCCTCATTGACCTCAAATAAATTTACATTAATATTGTAAAATTAAATATATATTATTGAAACTGAGATCTCCAATAGCAACTTAATAAGATATTTTAGTGGTTGTTGGAAGTTTGTTTTTTTGTTTTTTTTTACAGTGGTAAATGGTAGTAGTAATAATAATAAGTCAAAATTTATTAAAAAACACAATAAGTGAAATTCTCTAATGCATTTGTTGTGTCTAAAAAATATATATAGCAGTCGAATTTTTATCTGAATGTGGCATGTAGATAAATGAAGAGTAGAGGAGGGAAAAAATGTGGCGAGGGGATATGAAACGAAGATTGGGACTTTGGGGACACAGATGGTGGTTGTTGGATACAAACAAAATGCCACAAATACATGTCGACCTTCAACTTCTAAATCTAAACGCCCTTCAATTCAAAGCACTCATCACAAGATCATATCAGGCTTCTTTTTGAAGACATTTAAGAAAACGACACCTCTTTCTTAACCATGGATCACCTCTCTTCCTTATTTCTTGATATTGCCAACATTCACCCAACTTCTTTCTATATTCTTTCCAGCTTGATTGATTTTATTTTTGAAAAGATTAAAAAAACTAAATAAGTTATTTAATTATAACATATGTTGTGTATTCTTAGCTTATATATCAATTTATAAGTTCGACAAAATAGTTTGGAGAAAAAAATGATAAATATAAATATTTTAAAGTAATTTAATTAAACTTTTCTAATATCCTAAAAAAGTTAACTCGTCTTATATTTAGAATTGGTGAGAGAATTTGTTGGTTGGATTTATATTTTTATTATTAGTACCATAAAAATCTTTGTCTTTATATTGATTTTATTCCCTTAAGATTATTTTCAAGATTTTATGTATTCTTTTTGTCTTGAATATTTCAACTTTGAAATATTTTTAAACAAATCAATCTGAAATATTTTTCTTGAAAAAATAGATGGCTTATTGGAAAATACATTATAAGGTAGCTGAAGGGCCAAAATGCATGTGAATGGCTCACAATTTCTACATCTTTTAAAGCATAACCATCAAGATTGCAATACTTATTATACATAAGGATACTTACCAAATATTATTATGGGATTAACATTTTGCGGTTCTTTCGAGAAAAGTTTTTCTCTAAAGAACCCGAAAATGGTGTCGTTCCGCTTTTTTTTTTTTTTTTTTCTTTTCCTCCTTTTATCTTCTTCGCTCGCGCTCTCTCGCACCTCTCAACCGAGACTCTCAACCATCTCTCCCACTCTCCCGAGTTCCCGCGCTTTATCAACGGCACCACCCAGGTCCACCACGGAGGGCGGGGCGTAATTCAAATCGATCGCGCTCCTTCCACCGATGATCTCCAAAGCCAAGATCCCAAAGCTGAACACGTCGCTCTTCGTGCTTAGATCCCCCGGCGCGAGGTAGCACGGGTCCAGGTATCCCATCTTCCCCGCAGGCGGCGTGCATTTCACCACAAATGCCGCACTGTCGCTCCGAACCACCACATCCTCTAAGCCTTCCCGTGGGTACGAAAGCGGCGGCTCGACATCGATCGCCTCCCACACCACCGACTTCACCAACGCCATTTTATCCACCGTCGCCAAACTCACCCCTCCTTCTTCTTTCACGGTGGTTCTCACCTCATCGGTGATCCTCTTGTGCAGGCTCTTTCCGGCCAGTCCCAACCACTTCATCAGTGTCGGCACCACTATCTTGACGCCGCCGTAAGTGTTGAAGCCAAGAACAAAGAGTAGGTTGTTGCAGGCTTCTCTCGAGATAGCCCATAAGTCAAAGCTAAATCGAGAGCTTCCGTGGCCAAAGAGTATAGGGCTTTGTATAGCTTTCTCTCGATCCCATCTCAAAGAACCACGCCGGAAACGGAACAGCGTATGGAGGAATAAATCTTCCACCACGTTGATCGGAAGAAGTACCATGGTAGCCCCGGTGATCCCACAGAGCAACTCGATCGGTGTTGTGGCCATGTTGAGAATCAATCGGCCCAGACGGTTAACAACACAGAGTTGGTTAACGATGTAGCACCCTCTGGGTCTTGAGTTCAAACAGTTGATAATCATGAATGGACTAAGTAGTGTTGTTATTACCTGAGGGAACACTCAGAGCTCGAAAAGTTTGAAAGCGAAGGATCCGAGGCTGGTTTGAGCGGGGTCTTTACCTGAGTAGAGTCGGATAACGAAGTTGAAGAGCTCAGAGTCGCTGATGGAGTTGAGGGAAGCGTGGCCTGCAAGAATAGTGTCGAAGTCTTGTTAAATGAATAAAAGAAGCATTTCCGAGCAAAAAATAATAAACAAAGCATTGCAGCTTAGCTAAAGATGCGTGAATTGTATATTAAAATACAAATGAGAAAAGTCAAAAATGACGGCCTAAGAACAAGCTAGAATAGTGTGGAAGATGAAGCTACGGAAGGCAACATGAAGAAAAGTGGGAGAATTTTGACCAAAAAAAAAAAAAAAAAAAAAAGTGGGAGAATGAAGAAATACTCAACAAAGGCAACTAAAAAAGAGAATCCTAAGAAGAAGCTACACTGAGCAAGTTTTCCAGAGACTACTAAGGTGGGAGTGTCGCCCGAAGCTTCGTAAAAGGGCCTTCAACCAGCTGCCCAGCGTGGAAAGAATTCTGCTCCAGGCATGCGTGATCTGCTAAATTGTTTTTCATGGTCTGTCTGTTTTATGGATTTCGATTTCTTCTCGCTCTTCAAATCTTCATTTTTCATTTTTCATTGTCTGTCTGTTTTATGTTTTGTTGTGGCTTCGCTCAGGCCAAGACCCACACCTTTGATCTAAAAACCGAGACCCAAACCCACGTCGTTAATTTTTATCGGACCAGACCCTTGGAGTATTCTTCTGGTTCGATCGTGGCTTCTCTTAATTCTTCTCGGATTAGACCCAAACCCACGTCGAGGTTGCAGAAGGAGGAGGAGAGTGAGAGAGGGTGGTGATCTGGATGAAGAAGAGAAAGAAACAAGAGGAACTTGTGAGATTGAGCGAAAAGTTGAAAAAAAAAAAAAATTTAATGAAACGCCGTCTTTGCATACTTGCTGCAGAAAAAATTTTCTGCAGCAACTGCAGAAATGATATCCCCTATTATTATTACCAATATATACATTGTTTTGAACAGTTTCTATTGAATTGCTCCAAAAAAATTCATCCTAATAATATATTTAGGCCATGCATGCAATATAAAAACTAAAAAGGCGTATGTAAGAAAAAGGAAAGAGCGTGAACGGCGTGTTTGGTAGAAGTCAAAAACTATGAAGCCTGTTAGGTCCTTTTCTTTAAAAGAGCTTTCTGCTCGTAGGCTTGCTTTTTTTTTTTTTTTTTGACCTTGGCTCATAGACTTGATGAAAGCCTGAACTCTTCAGAAATTTTTTTATATATATAAAAAATATTTTTTCCCAATTTTATCTGATCCAGTCTTTCATGTTTGCCCGTAAGTCTAACTAATCAACAGCATAAGACTTGTTCAAAACATTGTATTTAAATGTTATAAAGCCAAATCCATTATTTCAGTAAATA
Source organism: Acacia acuminata (assembly GCA_019022655.1). Lineage (NCBI taxonomy): Eukaryota > Viridiplantae > Streptophyta > Magnoliopsida > Fabales > Fabaceae > Acacia > Acacia acuminata. The sequence continues at coordinate 12,101,150 of JAFJYI010000002.1, forward strand.
AAAATTTGTTAGTTTAAATTTGACTAAATACTTTTTATTACCATAATTTTTAGAATTTCGAATATTTATTTTAACCTAATTATTTCAAATACTCTTGCCTACACTCTGTCCAGTTATACATAAACAAAAGGAGATTAATTGTTTTTGTTTCTGTTTATCCTCGATGGTTTAGGGATTGTGGAAAAACAAGTCTATCCGAGTGAGGCTATCAATGTCATCACTACAAATATAGTGATTGCGCTACTTAAATATTGGGATAAAATTTTATATCAAACTTTGAATTCTTCTAGTCAAACACATACATTCATATCAATATAAACATTAAACACACACAAAAGATCTAATGCAAGCAAGACTGGTAAGCGTGTGTTCTTCTTATCTATAGACAATTTGACCCTCCTCTCCCCGACGAGAGATTATTATAGAACTCGCACTCGTTTTCTCTTGACTTGTGCGCGTGTAATTATGAACATAGTGCCTGTTTGGAATGGCTTTCAAAGCTAAAATAAGCTCACTAAAAGTCCATTAAAAGGAGAAGCAAGAAATTTTGCTGTTTGGGATGGCTTTGAAGTGGCTTTAGGAATGAAGCTACCTTAAGTTGCTTATTATCCCATTAAAAGCCAGCCTCTTTTTTTGAGACCATTTTGCCCCCAAAAGAACGTGCGCCTTCTCTCTCCCTCATCTCATCTGTCGATCTCTCCCTCCTCTCATCTGCCAAAATAATTCCTTCGCCTGCCTCATCTCCTCAGCAATTACTACCTCCTGTCCTCATCTTCAATTTCTCACCTACTTCTCTGCGGTGCAATTTCAAATTCCCCCACCTACCATCTGCGCGAGCTACCTCTGATCTCCATCTCGCCATTAACTCCCCTACCTACCATCCGCGATATTGGTCCTCTGCAATTATTGTTCGCGAATCTTTGTTCAATATGTTCTTATCTTCCTTTGCGCCCTTCAATTGTAGGATTTAGGCGCTCTTCTTCTTTGCATTTGCATTTGTCCTCATCCTCGCATGATCCATTCGTCCTTTGCCGGATCTCCTCATCCTTCGTCGGATCTCATCGTCATTCGCCGATCTCATCATCCTTTGCGAATCTGTTCGTCCTTTGCCGGTTTGTTTCCTTATGTCGATTTGCTCTTTCATTTTTTTCCTTTCTCATCTGTCGATTTTAATATGCTCTGTTCTTCGCTAAGGACGATTTTTTCCTTTCTCATCGTATTTTAATATGCATCTCCTCAGGTTCAAAAATCGTGACTTGCTGAAACGCCTTGCGACTTCTCCTTCACAACCAGGTAAGGTGAATATGCTTATGTCGATTCTGAAAGCGAGATTCTGAAAGAATAGATCAATAAGGAATAATGTTTATGTCGATTTGAATATGCTCTATTCAAACAAACCATACGCCTTATTTTCTTCATTCATTCCTGGTCTGTTATGATTCAGTCATTCCTGGTTAGTTTAATTCATTTTGTTATTGGTCTGTTATTGTTGTTTCTTGATCTGTGTTGCGGCTTCATTCATTCCTGGTCTGTTATCATTTTGTTCAATGCACTTGTCATTATGTTGCAGCTTCATTCCTGGTCTGTTATTGTTGTTTCTTGATCTGTGTTAGATTTCATTAGATCATTGTGTTGCGGCTTCCTGGTCTGTTTTTTTTTTTTGTCAACATAAGAAGAATATAATGTAGTGGGAAAAAATTTACATATTAAATACTAATCATTGTTTGTCTTAACTTGTGCATTAGTGACATAGAAATATGACCAATGTACCAGCAGAATGAGATGTAAATTCAACTAAGACTTTTATTGACTTATGCATTGAGCAAATATACAAAAAAGAACGACTTGGCACATCATTTATGAGGGACGGGTGGAAGTACATTGTTTCCGGATTTAATACCTAAACAGGAAAAGCATATACCAAGAAAAAACTGAAAAATAGGTTAGATAGTTTGAAGAGCCAATGGACGACTTGGGAGAAGTTATTTTCAAAAGAGACCGGTATAGCCATCGACTATAACCGGAATATGGTTGTTGCAAAAGATGAATGGTGGGAGAGGAAAATAAAGGTACCAAACTTCTAATATGTATTATTATTATTATTATTAGCATTCTTTTAGATAAATTTGATTTTGGTTGATTTTTTTTGCATGCAGGAGAATAAGGCGTATGGAAAATATAGGTATATGTGCTTTACTTTTGTGTTGGCAGGATGAGAGGGTACTATACATGATGCTCGTGTCTTCCGGATTGCGCTCGAGACTCCAACTATGAACTTCCTCCATCCACCTGAAGGTATATCTCTGACATCCTCACTTCAATTACATTAATTCCAGTCTTTATTTCTCATTTTCTATAATTTAACGATGTCAAATAAGTGTGGACATTTATCAGGGAAATATTACTTGGTCGACGGCTATCCAACACCAGTTGGATATATTGGTTCGTATAAACGTGAGCGTTATCACCTTCCAGAATTCAGGCAACAATCGGGATTTCGAAATCCTAACGAATACTTCAATTTTTATAATTCAAGTTTGAGGTGCACGATAAAAAAGACGTTTGGAGTTTGGAAGAATAGGTTTCACATCTTGCAAAATATGCCCTCATATAAGTTTAAAACACAAGGCCACATAGTTTGCGCAACAATGGCGACACATAATCTTATCCGCAGATGTTCCCAAAATGATGTGGAATTCGGTCAAGCTGAAGAAGGAAATATGGGTGATGAAGATAATAATGATGATCCAGTTGATAAAGCATCCTCATCAATATCTTCAACAGAAATGAATCACCTTCGTGATCAAATTAGAAACCAACTTGTAGAGGATAGGTTTATTTATCCTCATTAATAATTGTGTTGTAAATTTTTTAATGGTAATGTTACTATTTTATTTGGTAAATTTATATTTATTTTTAATTTTTATTCCAAATTATCACATTTTTTACACCATATATATTATGAATTTGATTCATACCATTTTCTGTCATTTTCCATCTAATCTACTTTTTAAAAGTTTATACCAAACAAGTGTCATTAAACAAAAGCCACTTCACTTCACATCGCTATCTCAAACACAAATCATATTAGAAAAAGCTTATCGAAAATAAGTCTATTAAGAAAAGTCCATAAAAAATAAAAGCCACTTCAACCAAAACTATCCCAAACGGACCATAGAACCGAGGGTCCATTGATTTGAAATCTTTGGACGAATAGAAGGAAAAGCGATTCCATGGTGTACACTGTCCAGTGGCAAGGCAAACAGAAAAGTGAAAAAGCAGTCGAGAATCGAGTTGGACCCAAATAAACACGAGTTGTATACGATTCAACAACTTTCAAAAAGTCATCGAAATTCAACAATGCCCAATAGGGTAAAAGGTCATAACGGGGAGGAGACGCGTTTGACCTTGTAAATTTCGTCCACCGTGACAGATTCTTTCTTAAATCTGAAGTTGCAGCTAAGCGACCAGCCCCTCAAACTCAAACCCCACCATCCCGTCCAATCATCCATCATCTCTTTCTCCCAAATCCTCCTCACCGTCAAATTTCAAGGCTCACTTCTTCTCAATCAGAAATATATCTTGGGGACTTGCTCGCAGCCATGGCAGACTCTGTGAAGCAAATCTTAGCAAAACCCATCCAGCTAGCCGACCAAGTAATCAAAGCAGCCGATGAGGCTAGCGCTTCTTTTAGGAACGAATCCGCGGAGCTCAAATTCAAGTCTGAGAAACTCGCGGGGCTTCTCCGGCAGGCCGCGAGAGCCAGCTCCGATCTATACGAGCGTCCCACGCGGCGGATCATCGAAGAAACCGAACAGGTCCTCGCCAAGGCCCACTCCTTGATTCTCAAGTGCCGCGCCAATGGCCTGGTCAAACGCGTGTTCACCATCATACCCGCCGCCGCTTTTCGCAAGATGTCTATCCAGCTCGAGAACTCAATCGGAGACGTGTCCTGGCTACTTCGTGTGTCAGCTCCGGCGGAGGATCGCGGCGACGAGTATCTGGGTCTTCCTCCGATCGCCGCAAACGAACCGAATCTGTATCTCATATGGGAGCAAGTGGCGACACTCTACAAGGGTTCTCTGGAGGAGCGATCTGATGCGGCGGCTTCGCTGGTTTCACTTGCTAGGGACAACGATCGATACGGGAAGTTGATAATCGAAGAAGGTGGGGTTGGACCGTTGTTGAAATTGCTCAAAGAGGGTACGATGGAAGGTCAAGAGAATGCTGCGAGGGCAATTGGGCTTCTGGGTCGTGATCCCGAGAGCGTAGAGCATCTTCTCCACGCCGGAATATGCTCTGTGTTTGCGAAAATCCTTAAAGATGGTCCCATGAAAGTGCAAGCTGTTGTGGCCTGGGCTGTGTCGGAGCTGGCGGCGAATTATCCCAAATGCCAAGATCTCTTCGCTCAGCACAATATAATCCGATTGCTCGTCAGCCATCTTGCTTTCGAAACCGTTCAAGAACACAGTAAGTATGCCATTGATCGCATCAAACCCACGTCAATCCACGCGGTTGTGATGGCAAGTAGTGATAGTTCAAATAACATCAATCCCAAAAAGTCCAACGAAGACGACGAGAATCAGATTCAGAGTCGGATATCACATCCATTGGGTAATGGAACAGCTTCTCAGCTGCATAGAGTTATCACAAGTACTATGGCGATGCATGCTGCTAACCAGCGCAACGAAGGAAATGGGGGGAATCAGAACTCCCAAACCAATCAACCCAAGGGCAATGGCCAGAATAACGGGAAGCAAACTCATCAAGCACATCACCAGCCAAGCTATTCACATTCGGGGATTAACATGAAGGGAAGGGAACTGGAGAGCCCTGAGACTAAGGCTTATATGAAAGCAATGGCAGCAAGAGCACTGTGGCACCTAGCCAAGGGTAACTCATCCATTTGTCGTAGCATCACAGAATCAAGGGGTCTCCTGTGCTTTGCTGTACTCCTTGAGAAAGGACGTGAAGATGTGCAGTACAATTCTGCCATGTCAGTGATGGAGATTACTGCGGTGGCAGAGAAAGATACTGATCTGAGAAGATCTGCGTTCAAGCCTAACTCTCCTGCATGCAAAGCAGTTGTTGATCAAGTGCTTAAGATCATAGAGAAGGCAGATTCAGACCTGTTGATTCCCTGCATGAAAGCTATTGGGAATTTAGCAAGGACATTCAGAGCAACGGAGACATGGATGATTGCTCCTCTAGTGCGACTTTTGGATGAAAGAGATGCAGAGATATCAAGAGAGGCATGTATAGCCCTCACCAAGTTTGCCTGCTCGGAGAACTACCTTCACCTGGATCACTCTAAGGCGATAATAAGCTCTGGCGGGGCAAAACATTTAGTACAGCTTGTGTATTTTGGAGAACAAATTGTTCAGATTTCAGCAGTAGTTTTGCTCTGCTACATTGCACTTCATGTCCCAGACAGTGAAGAACTTGCCCAGGCTGAGGTACTGGCGGTGCTGGAATGGGCATCCAAGCAATCCTTCCTGACGCAGGATGAAACAGTCGAGATGTTGTTGCAAGAAGCCAAGAGTAGGTTGGAGCTATACCAGTCTAGAGGTTCCAGAGGATTCCACTGATCTCTTCAATACACAAAGCTTGTTGTTGTCCGTGTAGAGGTTTTCGTTTATTCGTTTCTTTTCTATCATTCTCTAGAGTGTATATACAATCAAATGTGTTCTTCAATTCTTGCTAATGTATTTTCAACTGTCACAACAAAGTTTCGTAATTTATTTGTGCCGCTCCTTGAAGAACTGAGCAGTTCAGTGTACTGATTAGTAAAGATTTTTGGTTTGGTTACTAATTAGTGAGGATTCGTTTCTATAGGGTGATAGTCTCAGATAATGAATTGCTCCATAGGTACTTTTGGTCTGTAAGATTCGCCTGGCATAGAATGTTGTAGCGTTGAGTACTTGAGTATAAGAAGGGTTGAAGTATGACAACTCTTTTTGGAAGTGATGTGGAATTGGTCCCGCGACAGATTGTAGACCCACAATTTTTATATCACATGCAGAAGTCAAGGGCCCAGGATTGAATCACAAGCTATTGGTCCAAAAAAAAAAGTCGTGAGTAAAAGGATGGCGTTTCAACTTTTCGTTTCTAAACTCTTGAATGGTACTCTGCGCTGAGCCAGGGCCAAAAGAGCGTTCAGAAGGAATGTGCTAGTTTTGTTGACCAGGGGTTTGGTTCTGGATTATGGTCATCCCGAGTCAAAGATTCAAATGCCTTCTCAAACTAACCCGAGTCAGGTTCATCTCCTCTGATTCACTCGTCCAATTATCATCTAAACAATAGATTGCTCTTCTTCTGAGGATGTCCAGCCCCGTTGTGCAGTACTGAAGTCGTGATTGACTCCTCTTAAGCCATTGGTTTGGAGAACCACTGCCTCCGAGAAACTCAGTGAACTCCGTCATAACAAAGCAGATTACTTGGTGAACCACTGCCAATTTTTCAGCTATAAAACATGCAACTGCTGGTGATCTAACTGCTTTATTAAATTTCTGCAAAGCATATTGGTGGCATTCTTTGATTCATTTGGAAAACCACGATTGCTGATGAAGGATACCAAAAAGTTGAAGGCAAAATGAGGCACAACAGCAACAAAATATTGCAGACCTAAAAGACACTTCACGATTTCACTGCTGTATGATCAAAATTCAAATCCAAAGTAGATTATATATCCCTGTTACAGTGAAAATAAACAATCAATTTGCCATTCTTGGCAAGCAAGGAGTAGTTTCCATTATCTTACACGTATTGATCGGGAAGTCCAAAGGTGTGTATATACACCACCACGTTAAAAGTGTGTGAGCCAAACACCATACGGTTTTCGCGATAATCACAAATTCTACGAGGATTGGCCATGATGTGCTTTATCAGACTCCATCTCAAACTTGTGTGACTCCTCCCCCTCCCCCTTCACTCATATTCAGGCAAAGAATGACAAATGAACACATATATTTTAGACTATCAAAAGAAGAGTAGTGAGATGGCTAGACATGGTTTGAAAGAAAGTTACCAGCCAAACCGAATAGGATCAGTCTTCTGCCAATGTATTTACTACAGTCTACAAAAGCCGAGTGACATGGCAGCCCAGAAAAGTTCAAACAGTTCCAAAGGTGGAGATATAATGTTTTTGGAAAACTATAAATGATGGATAAGGCCCAGAAACAACGCCAAATTAGATCAAGTGGGGATTAATATCCCAGGACATATGTTTTAGTGGCAATGATGTGAGGCTTCGAGAGTCGTAAATGGCAAATTATAATAATGATCTCCCTCCCTCGTTCCCTTTTTTGTTTTTTTGGGTATAACCTCGTTCCCTTTGTTCAGACTTCGAAGCTTAGCCTTCCATGTAATGCTCCATTCTTGAGCCCAATCTTGTGATCTTGGACTGGGCTTTACTTGTTTGTACAGCTTATTTATATTTTTTTTTTTATGAGTACAGCTTTTTTTTGGAATAAAAAGTACAGCTTTTTTTTCAGCACAAGAGAAGTTTCATAATTGCCATGAATTTTTAAAGGCCCATTTTTTCCGGGCTTCAACCTCTCTTTGTACAAGAAAAACCGAGAAAAGGGAGTTGTTATTCTCCGCTCTAATTTTTTTATAATATTATTTATTTTCATGTAACTCCTCCACAAACACACACATTTTTTTAGTACGGGCCAAAAAATAAATAAGGCACTAACTAATAAGTATATTTTATCTTTTTTATAAGGCACTTACTTGTTTTCAAATAGTATTAAATATTTTTTCCCATGTATACCTATAATTAAAAAGGGAGTGAGTGAGAGTAATAATTAATATGATATTAGAGTTTAGTGTAATTAATAGGGATGATATTGAAAATTACTTAAATTTTAGGATATATTTAATGACTTTAATTGTTTTTATCGACTTGTGAGAATTGTTAGTTGGTTTCTTAAATAAAGACCGGAGAGAGTATTTACTAAATAGTATGAAATAATCTTGAAAATACAAATAAATAATAACCGATAATTATGAATCAAAACAATATATAAGATGATACTAACATTTTCGGTATCTCAAACAAGAATTTTATTTTCCTCTCACAGCCCAATGACTAATGAAACAAACATTATCCTTACAGAGAAGATAAAAAATTAGCTGGGGCCAAATTTGTAGTCAAATAAAATATCATATAATATATATATATATATATATATATATATATATATTAGCAAATTTTACAAGATTAGCTGGTGCCACGTTCCACCATTGCGCACACACACGTGTGGGGCGATAAAATTTGATCTTCCAGTGAAATTATGCTGGAGATTTCATAAATAAGCAAATTTATAATTTGCTTTTGGAGAAAAAAGAGTCCGTACTGGCAGAAATGAAGAATAAGGATGCTTTCTTTACGTACTGGTGGAATCAAGATACCACTTGAATTGTGAATGTAGTGGTACCTGTCGCTAGAGAATCTTTCATAAAACATTAACAATGATTTCTGGATATATTTTTGTTTTTGCTCAAAGAATGATTATTGCTTCCTGAAACTGTAAGGGGCCGGTAGCCAGGCCTTCCTTTTAACTATTAAAGATATTGTCAATAAATATTGTGTTAATATTCTTTGTCTTATTGAGCCACGTATCGGTGGTGATAGAGCGATGGTGTTTGTCGCAAACTTTGCTTTACTCACTTTGGATTCGTGTGGAATCTACTGGGTTTTCTAGGGGTATTAGGCTTATGTGGGATAACGCTGCTTTTGACATTACCTACCTTACCTCCACGACCCAGTTACTTCATTGCCAAATTAAAGATCATGCTACCAACCTTATGAGCCTTGTGACTATTGTTTATGGTGAAACCACTCCTACTGGAAGAACAGCTCTTTGGAATTCCCTTCGTTCACTTGTAAATTTCAGCTCTCTTTGGTTGGTCATTGGTGACTTCAATGCTTATTTATCCCCGAATGACAAACTTGGTGGGGCGGACCCTCCATGGGCCTCAATGAAACATTTCAAAGATTGTGTTGACGATACCGATCTCATTGAAGCCAAGATGCAGGGGGAAAAGTTCACTTGGGAGAAGCAGGGCTTGAAAGAAAGACTTGATTGGGTGTTCTCCAATCTCAGCTGGATCAATTGCTTTCCTAATTTCACCGTCCGCCATGAGCTTAAGTTTAAATTGGATCATCGGGTTGTGGTGGTGAACTCAAATCCAGCGATCTCAAAAAAGGAATTTTAAAAAGAATTTCTCCTACCAGATTGCTTGGGCCCTGGAAGACGATTTCAAGGACATCACCAAAGAGGCTTGGCTTGACAAAAGTTGGCTTCAAGGCCTGCAAAGTTTTCAAAAAGCTGCTTTGGATTGGAATGATAACCGAGTTGGTAATTTCACTAAAAAGAAAAATCAGATGATTCGGTGTCTTGAGGGAATCGACAGGAGCAGGAGAATGAATTTGCAAAATGGTTTGTTCAGATTGGAAAAAAACCTTTAGGAAGAATATCACAAAGTAGTTACCCAAGAAGAAATTTACTGGTTCCAAAAGTTTAGATGTAAATGGCTGCAAGGCGGTGATAGGAACACAAGGTTTTTTCATGCCTCTATAGTGATCAAAAGGAAAAAACAGAGAATTGGAGCCATTCAGAATGAAGCAGGTGAGTGGGTGGATGAGCACGATGCTGCAAAAAAGATGGCTCATGATTTCTTTGTAAATCTCTATACTCGCGATGTTTCTGTGAAAGATCCTGATGGGTGGTGCTCAAACTTTCCACCTATATATACTAATAAGTTGCGCATGATATCAAGGACTGTTACTAGAATTGAGATAAAGAATGCAACATTTGCTATGGGAGCGTTTAAGGCACCAGGACCTGACGGCCTTCAGGCCCATTTCTTTCAGAACCAGTAGAATGTGGTGGGGGACAAAATATGTGATTTTATTAAAGAATGCTTTATCAATCCCTCCACTATGACCAACATTAATAAGTCTAAGGTTGTTCTAGTTCCCAAAGTTGATAACCCTTCTACGTTAAGAGACTTTCGTCCCATATCCTTGTGTAACGTGAGTTTCAAAATAATTACTAAGGTCTTGGCAAATAGACTCAGGGACGTCATGCCTAACCTTATAAGTCCTGAGCAGTGCAGTTTTATTGCAAACAGATCCAGCTGTGACAACATTATTATTGCTCAAGAAATCATTAACTCTATGAGAATGAAGGGTACGAAAAAAGGATTTGTTGCCATCAAGATCAACATGGAGAAAGCTTTTGACAGACTAGACTGGGGATTTATTAGAAATACTCTCGCATGTTTGAATTTGGACAACAATTTTATTGACCTCATTATGGCTTGCATTAATACTGCTTCCATGTCTATTCTCTGGAATGTTGATAAAAGTCCCAGCTTCACTCCTTCTAGAGGCGTTAGACAAGGAGATCCTCTAAGCCTGTATATTTTTGTCATTTGCATGGAGCGTTTGAGTCACCTCATTAAAGCTGAATGTGAATCCCGGCACTGGAAGTCGTTTTACTTTAAAAGAGGAAGCCCTCGCATCTCTCACCTATTCTTTGCTGATGATCTTATCATTTTCAATGAGGATTCCTGTAGTCAGATGATCGAAATTCGCAAGGTGATGCAAAGTTTCTGTGAGGTCTCTGGACATAGAATCAACCTGAACAAATCCAGAATGTTTTGCTCCGCGAACGTGGATTTTAATATATCTCTTAAGCTTAGTCACTTGCTTGGGATTGGAATCACGCCTGATCTTGGGAAATATTTGGGGTTGTCGATTATTCATAAGAGAGTTACGAAAGCAACGTACCACCCCATTGTGCAAAAAGCCAGGAAGAAACTTTCCATGTGGAAAAGAAAATTTTTGAATATCATTGGTCGCTCGGTCTTGATTAAATCTGTGTTATCCTCTCTGCCTAGCTACTGTATGCAATCATCTTTACTTCCCATCTGCACCATTAATGAAATTGACAAAATCTCAAGGAAGTTCCTTTGGTCTCAAGACGCTGACATGAAGAAAATGCATCTCATTGCTTGGGATAGGATCACTCAGGCCAAGAAACAAGGGGGTCTCGGGTTTAAAAATCTTCGTCGCCAAAATAAAGCTTTTATTATGAAGCTCTGCTGGCATCTCCTGACGAAGAAACAAGCCTTGTGGGTCCAGTGTCTCTGGTCTAAGTATAATTGTGGCGACCTTCCTGTGCCTAATGTTTCAAGGAAGAAAAGCTCATCCTCTGCATGGAAAGCGATTGTTGAAGTTTGGGATAATTTTCTTAATAGAGTGGGGGAAAAGGTCGTCAGTGGAGCAGGGACCAAGTTTTGGACTGATGTAGATGAGATCGTTCGCGATCACCTCACGTTGAATGGAAGTTGGGACGTTAACAGATGGCAGGGCACTCTTCCTCTTCACATTATAAGTACTATCACAAGAATGCGCCTGCCGTGTACTAATGCGCCTGACTGTTTTACTTGGAGACCGGCAAAAGATGGATACTTCTCTGTAAAATTGACCTATCTTTACCTTTCTGGTCAGGGAGGGGTTAGTACTAATAATTTCTGGTCTCGGGTGTGGAAGTAGCAGCTCCTGGAAAAAGTTAAATATTTTATGTGGCAAGTGGGTCATGACAGATTTGTCACTAATTCTCTCAGAGCCAAAAGAGGTCTTACAAGTGACAGCCTCTGTCCTTTCCACTGCAATAGAGAGGAGAGTGTCATTCATATCCTTAGAGATTGTGACAGAGCAAGGAATTTATGGAAGGAAATTCTAAAGACTAAGTATTTTTCCAAGTTTTTTGCAGGTAACTTGCAGGGCTGGCTCAACTGGAACTCCAAATGCAATCCCGGAAAAGGAAGATTCCAGAACTTCTCTTGGCCAAAAGTCTTTAGCCTTGGGTGCTGGATCCTCTGGACGTCCAGATGCAGATCTCTTTTTCAGGGCGAAAGCAAAGATACCAGGGAGATGCTTCATTTATGCAATTATCTTCTCATGGAAAATGCTACTGAGCAAAATTTATCTCACCATATTTTTCATCTTGGCAGGAGTGAGGAGAAGGCCTGGACCCCGCCTCCAGCTAACACGATTCGCATTGACATGGACGGATAAGTGAGGCACCAGTACCAAGCAGCCTGCGGTGGTGTCATCAGAAATTCCCAAGGCCATTGGGTGATGGGATTCTACAAGTCCCTGAGTCTGCATATTGTTCTTAAGGCTGAAATGCATGCCATCATGTTAGGGCTAAAGATGGGCCAACGGATGGGTTTTCAGAGAATTCTTCTTTACTCTGACTCTCTTGACGCCATTAATACCCTCATGAGAGACTGCCGTTATGACGCTCACCCACTTAGAGATATTATCAGGGAGACTAGAGATATTCTCTTCCAAAATTGGAACGTCGAGCTTCACTACACTCCTAGAGACAACATTTCATGTGCCGACTACATGGCTAAAGAAGGCCACGATGCCTCTGCTGAGGATGACGTGACGCTGAGTCCAACAACTCCTAAAGGATGCTTGGACATGGTCTTGAAGGACCAACTAGCTTGTCGTTATTAATTTTTCTGGTTTATTGTATTTGGGTTAGACTTTTAGTCTAGCCCCTTTCTTACATCTTCAAGCTTAGGCTTGCCTATACTCAAAAAAAAAAAAAGATTTTTAGATATTGAGAACATGAGGATTGCATTCTTCCTCGATACCCCCAATAAAACAGAGAATGTTGTTGTCCCAAAAAGAAATACATAAAAGAGAATTCTAAATATTAGAATTTCTAATTTAAATCACAATATATATATATTTCGAAAACGAAAATGGGAGATGTCGTTGAAGAGTCGAGTGGCAGACATGACTCAAGTCTCAACACCTTATCTTCACATCAACCACTGCATTCCCCACCAAATCTCATCCACCCAATCTTATAATCCTCTGATCGCAACTGCAACCAGACAAACAATACTCCTTTTCTTCTCTTCTCCCTCTTTTTACATATTTCACCACCCCACCTAAATATCATCTCTTCCATTTATCACATCCCCCCCCCCCCCCCCCCCCCCCAACTCTCTCTCTAAATCATGGCTTCTGGGGTTACTGCTTCCCTCTCCTTCCCATCTTCCAAGTCCGCCTCTCTTTCAACCAGAACCTCCATTGTTGCCCCTGACAGACTAGTACTCAAGAGGGTATATACAGCGATAATCTAAGTTTAGCATTACACGTGTTTTCCCCGTAATTATGGAATGATTATGAATCTAATGGCGTGCGTTGTGGTTTCTCAGGTTGCATTCCAATACAGGGATGCGTATAGCAGTGGGAAATTAGTTTCGATCAGAGCCCAAGTGACCACCACTGAGACAGAGGCTCCTGCTGCTAAGGTAGAGAAGGAATCGAAGAAACAGGAAGAAGGAGTGATCGTCAACAAGTTCAAACCCAAGAATCCTTACACCAGCAGATGCTTGCTCAACACCAAGATCACCGGCGATGATGCTCCCGGAGAGACATGGCACATGGTCTTCACCACCGAGGGTTCTGCTCTTCTCCTTCCTCATTCCTATAATTAATCCTCTGAGCTCATGCTCATTTTGTTTGTGTATAATTCTGTCTCAGGAGAGGTTCCGTACAGAGAAGGTCAGTCAATCGGAGTGATACCGGATGGCATTGACAAGAATGGCAAGCCTCACAAGCTCAGATTGTATTCCATTGCCAGCAGTGCCCTCGGTGACTTTGGTGACTCCAAAACTGTGAGTTCTGAATCTCTCCTTTGGCAAAATCATGTTATTTCTTCACACTGTTGTTGCTGTGGTGGAGGTTTCAATGTGATTTTTCATTCCAAGGAAATCTATTTATTGCCTGTGTGACGCTTCGAAACATTAATTCACTGTATGGTATGATTTCATACAGGTTTCTTTGTGTGTGAAACGGCTTGTGTACACTAATGAAAATGGAGAACTCGTCAAGGGGGTGTGCTCAAATTTCTTGTGTAAGGATGGGACAGTTCTTGTTCTTTTATAGTTTAGAAGGAATTTTAGCTATAACCTCTGGTCTCAAAAAAGATATCTATGAGTAGGTGATCTGAAGCCTGGAGCTGAAGTGAATATCACAGGCCCTGTTGGGAAAGAAATGCTCATGCCTAAAGATCCTAATGCCACCGTCATAATGGTATTTCACATTTTTATATTTATTTCAGTAAAGAGTATGACACTATAGAATCCTTTATGCGGTTTTGGTTGTGACTGTTGAGACTCTCTTTGTAGTTGGCAACTGGAACTGGAATTGCTCCCTTCCGCGCATTTTTATGGAAAATGTTCTTCGAGAAGCATGATGATTACAAAGTAAGTGTACCACAGAAAGAGTAGCTACTTCCTTCTTGAATTAGGCGCGTTTCATATCATTACACTGTAGCAGTTTTGTGTAGTTGTATCTTTCGTTACAATTACTAGGCAACAATAAGGTCAAGTCAAGTGGTTTTGCAAAGACTATTGATAGAAATTCATTTGATCCGTTTTTGCAGAATCTATATGGAACTATTTATTTAGTATTCACTGTAATTATAGTAAATGATATTTCTCATGGGTTGTCAAGACAATTGTCGGTAGAGCAAATGAGATCACCATTAACAAGACGAAATGAATTATATATAAGAAATTAAATAAACTTTAGTATATTAGATAGGTAAATTGTACAAGCGACTTCCTTTTATCCTGACTGAGTTTGTCACATATCCGTAGTTCAATGGTTTGGCATGGCTCTTTTTGGGTGTCCCCACGGGCAGCTCACTGCTTTACAAGGAGGTGATACTATGAAGACCTTCCCTCTTATGCTCTCAAGAATCGGACTGATAACTTTCCCCACTGACTCATAAAAATACTGTGTGCGTGTGACAGGAATTTGAGAAGATGAAGGAGAAAGCTCCTGAGAACTTCAGGCTTGACTTTGCTGTGAGCAGAGAGCAAACAAATGAGAAAGGGGAGAAGATGTACATCCAGACCAGAATGGCTCAATATGCAGAAGAGCTGTGGGAATTGCTCAAGAAAGACAACACTTACATCTACATGTGTGGGTTGAAAGGAATGGAAAAGGGAATTGATGACATCATGGTCTCATTGGCTGAAAGAGATGGTAACAAACAATTTCCTTCAATCACATTAGACTGCCAATTTTTGATTTTGCGTAATTTGAGAGGCACCATAGTACTTGATATATGAAACCCCTGCCTGGTTGGTACCTGCTAAAGAAATCTGCTGCTAATGGAGCTGTGCTTGTTACGATGTGCAGGTATTGACTGGATGGAGTACAAGAGGCAATTGAAGAAAGCGGAGCAATGGAACGTGGAAGTCTATTAATTTCTGTGTTCAGTAAGAGATATGTGGTCATATTTGTGAAGCAGTCTATTCTATCATTTCTCCTGCATATTCTGTAGATAAATGAGGCCTCTGTTATATTTCTTCTTCCATCATATTCTGACTTCCGATAGTGAGACAACCTCATTTCAATACATGGAGTAACACTTTTTTTTTTTTTTTTGAGGGATCTATATATGCAATCTAGATGAAACCAGCTTCCTTTACCAAACATTAATCAAGTTACTAATATATTATCCACTGAAGTTTGAACTTACTGTGCAAATTTAATGGGGAATTTGCCAAGGTCGAAACTCCTTTTTTCTTGAATTGAAAATTTTTCGAAGGATCATGCATGACCTTGACCAAGCAGCTGCAAAGCTTCTTTTGTCTCCCAGAATTGTCGAAGGTTCAACATGGCATAATTTACACTCAATAAGCCAAAGGTAAGAACAACCTTACACGCCACTTCTAAATTAAGTGAAACAAATAAGAGTATTTAGTTTTCAGGATGGCAATTTATATAGTACCATTAAAGGAAGCCTTTGAGTTGAGAATTCCAGTTGGGACTCCATGTTGCTACATAATACAGGGTCCCTCCTCCCTCATCTTTGAGATGTGAACTTTTTTTCCAGACATTAAATGGGTTGAATTATTGACCTCTACCCACACCATTTTTTTTAGCCAATCACCTAATATCCTAAATCATATTTGATATCCGCTAATTCAGTTTGGACTTATGTTTTTTTTTTTTTTTTTGAGTCCAAACATATGTAGTTTTCTCAAATCCGATATTGGTCCAAATCATATTTGAAAACGGAGGCGTTTGATCCAAGTGATTGGATATAGATCCAATTAGGATACATGAAATGTGACAGAATATTTAGAATTTTTTTTTTTTAATATTAATTTTTAAATTTCAACTTAAAAATATAAAGTAATATTTATATCTGATCATTTCTATAAAAATACATTTTGTAGTCGTGATATTGATACAAATCCAAATTTTTTACCCAAAACGCAATCAGATATTGTTTCTTAGTTTTTGTTTGGAATAACGATTTTAGCATTTAAAATCAACTTTTCAATCTTGATTTATAGTATTCGATAAGTATTTGAGAGGAGTTTTATTTCGATTTATGTGAATAAACACTTCCAAAATCTCAAAAAAAAAAAAAAAAAAAAAAAAAATTGCTGGATGTCATGGAACCATGTCAAAGATTAAGAATCACTAAAATAAATTAATTTCAATGGACTTTTCCACTGAAACAATCCGACTCATTCAACATGAGTCCAGTCAAGTGAATGGATTTATTAATCGAGTGAATTTGGCCCCCGTTTTTCGCCAATGAGAGTGAATCGACTCTTTTAATTAACCATAATTATTTATTAAAATAAAATAACCATGAAGTTAAAAACATACTGTCGTACTGTCGCATCATAATAATACTTTTCTTAAAAAGTTATAATTAACGAAATCTTATAAAGAAAATTCTGGTGGAAAAAAAAAAAATTCTTATAAAGAAAATCTCAAATCCATATTCTGACCCTCAAATTTAGCATTCATCAAATTATGCATTTATTTATTTTATAATTTTAGCATTCTGGAAAAAAATTAGCATTCATCATTGCAGTGTGTGTAATTATTTATTTTATAATTTCTATATGCTAAAATTTGGTAAAATGACACTTATAATTCCTTAACCTTATAGTAAAATATTTAGTGTGGCGCCTCAATTTTCTAAAGTTGCTTTTTACTTTTTAGCCTTTTAAGTTTTAACTATATCATTATGATTTTTTATCAATCAACAGAAAATTAAACTTAATATATTAGTAAATAAAATTAATTGTATTTTTTTTATTTTTTTTATCAACATTTAAAATTTTAATATCAATATTTTTTTAATAAAATTAATTGTATTTGAATTAGAGAACTAAAAAAGCCACTTTACACAATTAAAGGATAAAAATTAAATTATGGCGTAAAATTCAGGGACAGGGACAAACTTTGACCCTAAAGTTTAACTTAATTAGTCTTTTTATTATTGAAAAAAATATGCTTACAAAAAGTGACCCTTCTTATAGAACCAAAAATCATAAGTTTGGTGTGATTAATTCATACGTGATTTTTCATTAATTTTATTAATAAAATATATATGTTTTCATAAATATCCTTCTTATAGTCCCATACCAGTTTTTTCAATTAAAAAACTCAAGAATAAAGCCGCATAGAATAGATCAGTTGTTTATCCAATATACTGTGATTTTGTGATCATAGCCCGATTTAATTAGGGTTTTATTCCTAGCTGATCTTTTGGGTTTCACGACTAAGGACCTGATTCTATATATATGGAGTGCCTCGTCGTTTTTCTCGCCCATTTCCCAATCTAAATCCTCTCTTTACTGTCTAGGGTTCGACTATAATGGCGGAGGAGAGATCAACTGGTGTGGTTCAGTGGTTCAACGATTCTAAAGGCTTTGGCTTTATCAAGCCCGACGATGGAGGAGAAGATCTCTTCGTTCATCAATCTTCCATCAGATCCGAAGGATATCGTAGTCTTGTAGAAGGCGATCGTGTCGAGTTCGTGATTGCCTCCGGTGACAACGACAGAACTAAAGCCATCGATGTTACTGGCCCCAATGGAACTCCTATACAAGCCAAAAAAGACAATGAAGGTGGTCGCGATGGGGGCTATGGTTTTAGCGGTGGATGGAGAGGTGGGGATAGGCGTAATAGCGGAGGAGCTAGCGGTGCTGGCTGCTATCAGTGCGGCGATATCGGCCACTTAGCCAGAGATTGCAACCGGGGCAACAGTGCCGGTGGCCCTTCTTGTTTTAAATGCGGTGAAGTCGGGCACTTGGCTAGGGACTGTTCACTTGGAAATAATGGCGGCGGCGGCGGCGGCGGCGGCGGGGCTTGCTTTAGGTGTCATGAGTATGGGCACATGGCGAGAGACTGCTCCAAGGGAAGCGGTGGGGGCGGTGGGGGTTGCTTCACATGTGGTGAAGTGGGTCACTTGGCCAGGGACTGCAACAAAGACAGCGGAACCTACGGCGGAGGCAGCGGTGGAGGACATGCGTGCTATAATTGTGGGAAGCGTGGGCATTTTGCGCGAGAGTGCCCTGATGCCTCCTCTGCATGAGATGAACTTGGTTGAAAGAAAAGGAGAACGTATTCTCTCGCTCTATTTTTTTTGGTTGACAGATTATCTACTGTTTGGCTCCTTTTGAAATTTATACATAGGTGTTCATGCAAAAGATTATGACCTTGGATCTGGTATCAGCTATAAGCTAATTTTTGACAGGCATTTTAGCATAATTTATCAATGACTATGAGATAAATTTCTTATTTAGCTGTTATTTCTCCCCCTGATTGCTTTCATTGTTGACTTATCCATTATTTTACCCCTCCAGAAGGTATTGCAGTGAATGTAGCCATGTTATGCTTCAAATATACTATTCACCATTGTCGCCCAAGAACTGCTAAAATATCAGATAGTGCGTCCTGAAATGTTTATGATCTTAATTTAAATGTTGTGTCAAATTAGAATGCATTCCATTAAAGATTGTAAAGTGTCACCCTTCTTTATTGCTTCCTTGGTTTCATTCATTAAGAAGATAAGAAAGGAAAGTGAATGGTGTTTCTTTGGATTTTGTCTCCGGTACTTTAAGTTGTGAATCAACATGCCAAAATTTTATTCTTCAGCTATTTGGTCATACGCCTCTTTAAAGCTGTATTGTTGTAACATATTTTCTGTTGGGAAGAGAATTATTGAGGGAGGTGTTGAAAAATGAGTAGCGAAGAAAAGACGATGACAACAGTTTCAAGAATTTGTATTCCCTGCTCTATCAGATATGCTTTTTTGAAAGCATGAAAGTTAATAGCAATACCTCATGCTCATTGTCCTGTAATTGACTTCTCTCCCAACTTCTGATCTTTTCCGCTTGATCTGACCTGGTTATTTAGTTTGCGTTCATTCCTCGGCTTTATGTATATGCAGTTTCTAATTTGTAACCCCTGGAGATTTTGGATTGATTTTCAGGTGAACCGCGTTTAGAAATTTTGATGTCTTGTTCTTATTCCTTTCTCTATCTTCCATTAGAACCGTCTGATAGATTCAATTTAGCATTCTAACAGTGTTATGACACTCTTTTAAGTATGCTCATCATGACGTTTGACTTGTTCTCTCAGTTTCTTTGTTGTGGGGATCTGTATTGACTTGGTGAGACTCTTGTCTAAGAAACTGTGTGGAAGCTGGTAGATTGGTTTCTCGGTTATAATTTTATAGGAGGCTAATGTTTTTTTTAATAAATGGGTAAATGTTCGTAGAATTTGTAAGATATATACATCTATAGAGGGGTTATTTCTCAGGTTACATTGAGATCCATGAACCCCGAGCATTTATAAAACTCAGGCAGTGAAGTCTATTCTCAGATCCCTCGTCCCTCCAATCTTTCATACACAGATCTCCGGGGAGGCGGGTACTATCAAGATTTTTTACCATTTCAGAGCTTTCTCTTGCGTTGGTCTTGTGTGTTCCAGTAGTGGGAATATTAACAATTAGCATTCACGCTAAGAAAAGTCAACACGCAAAGCGTCAAAAAACAATTTTCTTCCGTGGGTTGGGCCGTGGTGTCCAAAGTTTTTGGTTGGTAAGATGAGTCGATGCTCATAGTCCGCCAACCCAAGTAGATAGTTGCCTCCTTGGATTGCTTCCAAGAATCTCGTATCTGATGATGTTTTAAGGCCATTTATTTTCCATCCTGGTGATAGTATAAATATAATAGTTGTCACTAATTATTGATGAGTTGGCATTAGTTTAACTGACTACTTGTACAAACCCACAGCGTATATATTATCATAAATAAATAATAGAAAATGCACTTTCTGCTTTGACTTTGTTTTACCACGTAACATGGTATTAGAACAATTTTTCTCTATCCCTTTCTCAAAATTTCCGTCGCTTTCTCTTTTACCTGGATCATGTCTTCTGCTTCATCCACCGTTGATGAAGAGCTCCTGAGACCTTCTAATCCTTGCTACATACATTCAAATGAGAATCCCGATGCGATTCTTGTTTCTCCTCCTTTGTCCGGCAACAACTACCATTCTTGGTCTCTGGCGATGATGAGATGGCACTCGAGTCCAAGAACAAGATCGACTTTATGCATCGGACTATCCTACCATCACCCTCGAATGATCCTCTTTATTCGGCATGGCGAAGTTGCAGTGATATGGTGTTGTCGTGGATCAATCACTGTCTTTCAACTGATATTTTACATAGCGTTCTTTGGATTGATAAAGCCTTCGATCTATAGTCTGGTCTGGCGGATCGCTTCTCTTAGAACGATGCTACTCGCATAGCTGAAATTCAGGCAGAAATGTTTGTGTTGAGACGAGGAGATCTCGCGGTTGGTCAGTATGACTCAAGATTCTGTGGATTAATTGCAAAATCTTCAACCACTCTCTTCTTGTTCTTGTAAGACTCGTCAATATTAGCAACAAGATTATGCGATTCGTTTTATTCGAGGTCTCAGTGATCGATTTGCTGGAGTTAAGCCTCAGATCATGCTAATGGATCCTATTCCTAACATCAATTTTGTGTGCAATGTTGTGTTACAACAAGAACCGGAAATGCAATCTGACTCCAAGGTTTTCTTGGCTAATCGTGGATCGAGACACACCGAGGATACTTGCTATTAAAAGCATGGATTTCCGCCAGGATTTGAGTTTCATAATTCATCTCACTCAGGCACCAACTCTGTTTCTCAAGCATCGGTTTTGGCTGTTGAAGCTTCTGCTTCCTCTCATGATGCTAATATTGGCCTCACGCTGAATAATATCAACAGGTCTTGGGTCTGGCTCAGGAGGAGAGTTCTTCTAATTCTACCTCTTTAATTCATGTGTTTACTCCACCAGAAGGTACCTCAATTGCTCTTTCCTGTTCTTCTAATCACTCTTGGATCATTGATACAGGAGCTATTGATCATATCTGTTGTAATCTTGATTTCTTTTCTTTTTACAATGCCATTCGTCCTGTGCCTGTTTCTTTGCCTAATGGTAATTCTGTGCTGGCTTCCCATTCTGGCACCATCCATTTTTCTGATTATTTCTATCTAACTAATGTTATATTCATTCCTGACTTCTGTTTTAATTTTATTTTAGTTACGAAATTGACTACTCAACTTTAGTGTGTTCTAATATTTCTCAAACTTTCTTGTCTCATTCAGGACTTGATCAAGTGGAGGATGATTGGTTCAGCTGAAGTTTTAGAGTGCTTAATAGTAAAGCTAATCCATTTCTTGCTCTTGTTTCTCATACTACTATCAGAAGAAATAATGATCTTATTTTGATTTGTGGCACTTTCGCCTCGGTTATTTGTCAGATAGTTCTCTCCATTACTCCATAATAAATTTCCTTCTGTTTCATGTAATTCTCCTTCCTCCTATTGTGATGTTTGTCATTTTGCTAGACAAAGAAAATTGCCTTTTCCTACTAGTACATTTAGTAGTACTAATGTTTTCGATTTACTTCATGTAGACATTTGGGGATCTTCACCCTCTGTTTCTCTTCAAGGACACAAATATTTTCTAACAATAGTTTATGTTTTTTCTCATTTTACTTAGGTGTTCCTGATGACTACTAAGTTAGAAACTCGTTTTCTATTGCAAAATTTTATTACTCTTCATGAAAAGCATTTTAACTTTGTTGTTAAAACCATTCGCTTCGACAAAGGTTCTGAATTTGCAATGAACACCTATTCTGCTTCCAACGGGATTAATCACTGGACTTGTGTTGACACTTCTGAACAGAACAACATTGTCGAACGAAAACATCAACACTTACTGAATGTCACTCATGCCTTGCTTTTTCTATCTCATCTTCCCAAGGCATATTGGTCTTGTGCTCTTCTTCATGCTACCCATCTTCTCAACATGCTTCCTTCTCCTTTATTGAACAATTCTTCCCCTTATGAATTTCTTTTAATGTTCCTCCTGATTTGCATGTCTTTGGTTCCCTCTGTTATGCTTCTACCTTAACCCAGCACCACACCAAGTTTGATTCTCGTGCTCATCAACGTATTTTACTTGGCTATAAACAAGGAACCAAAGGTTATATCCTTCTTGATATCAAAACTAGGCAAATTTTTGTTTCACAACATGTTCATTTCTTGGAACATATTTTTCCTTTCTTTGATAATCCATACTCAGAGATCACTTCTTTTTGCCGTCCTCAAGACCAACCTCCTCTTGATTTTTTTCTCTACCTATTCCTTCCCTTGTTTCTCCTTCTATTGATTTCATTCCAACTGTATTACCTACTCGCCATTCCACAAGAGCATGAATGGCCCGGCCTTACCTTCAAGACTTTAATTGCTCACTTTTCACTTCGACTGCCTCACCCTCCACCGACTCAGGTATTACGGGTCCGTTATATCCCATTTCTTATATTTTATCTTATGATCATCTTTCCCCTACTCAGCGTCATTTTAGTCTATCAATTTCAGTTAACTTTGAACTTAAGACCTATAATCAGGCCATTAAGTATGATGAGTGGAAACAAGCTATGGATGCCGAAAATATTGCTTTAGAGCAAAATAAGACATGGATTCTCACTGAGTTACCTCCAGGCAAAGTTCTCATTGGTTGTAAGTGGGTTTTTGAAACAAACACCAATATGTGATGGTTGTCTTGATAAATGCAAAGCTAGGCTAGTTGCTAAGGGCTACACACAAACTAAGGAAGTGGATTATTTGATACTTATTCTCCCATTGCTAAGATGACTACTATTTGTTTACTTTTGTTCTTGGTTGACGTTAAAAATTGGTATCTTCATTAATTTGTTACATGGTAATTTGAATGAAGAGGTTTATATGTCCCTTCCTCCAGGTTTTCATCTCCTACGCCTGTGACATCCTAAATTTTGGATTTAGGAAATTAAAAATATGAAATGAGATGAATTGTGGACAATTGGCCTTAGTTATTTTAAAATTAATTATTTGGGACTTAAGACATATTTTCTGTAAAATTAAAGGCAATTAGTTAGGGAATAATTTTTGGCCTAAAGAATTTAATTAAGAAAGAGAAATCCTTAAATAGAATTAAGGATTTATTTTGATTACCTAACTAATGTTTACAATTAAATTGGGATAAGACTAAATTACAAACAAGAGCCTAGTAGAGAATGAAGTGAGATAAATATTTTTCACATTCTCATGCAGCTCACTATTTTTCCAATATCTGCAGCCACACACATTCAGCTCAAATACTCAACAACTCACTTAACCCATTATTATTTATTGGGCCTAAACCCAAACCATTTCTCACTCTCAATTGTTCTCATTCCCTTCGGCCAGCAAGATCAACACACACACATACATATACCTACACTCATTCCCTATGCATGTGAGACACCTCCTATATTCTCTCCTCCTTCAACAGCCACGTACCCCCTCAATTCTTATTTCTCTCATTCTCCAAAACCCAACACACACGTATACACTCCTCCCCTCACATATTTGACACAAACACACACCATAGGCACTTTGCTTATAAACAACACATACACACTTCACTTCATTCTCATTCCCACTCCCTTCTTCCGAAAACCAGACGCGCGCGCACACACCTCTCCCCCAAATCAGATTTTCTCCCAACTCCTCTTTCACTCTCCTCCTCCTCCTCCAAACCTCACGACCCTCCTCCAACCGTTACCTCCTTCCCCCTCCCTCTCAACTTCACCATGAACCCCTCTCTTCCAAACCACCATCAATCCCCATCCCTTTCTCTCACAGTCAGCGAGTGAGGCAAAGAAAGGAAGAAGAGAAATCCAAGAAGATGAGGTAAGTTACAATTTCACCATTAATCTTCTTTGCATGTAAAGACTTAAGGGGGTAATATACATAGCATGTATATTTCTCTTGATTGTAATGAGAGTCTGGAGTGTTTAAGCCGTGCATGTCTGTTGTAAGTTCATGGCTTAGAGTCATAAAATGTAGTTACATGTTGTGTTTTCCACCTCTACAACATGATCTAAAAACAGAGCATAATGTGCACGTCATTTTTGTGGGTTAGAGGTTGATTTCTTCTCTGAAATTTTTATAGGAGATAGTACTCTCCTTAATATTTAAAATGAGCCTTGGATCACCCAAAAAGGAGGTCTATAACTTTAATTATGATTTTTGAAAGTTGAGCTAAAAATCTAAAAATTTCTAGTATGTTTCTGGAGTCAGGGGTATGACATTGCATTTTTGACTAAGTAAACAAAATCAAAAAATGTAAAAATTTTCAAATAAATAGTAGACATAGAGGTTTAATTTGATAGATAATTTATCGAATTTTGATAAGTATTGAAGGAATTATGATTTTTCAAAGATTGGTCAAGAAATTTGGAAAATTTGGGACATTGTTTATGTTTTTCGAAATTAGGGAATTTTCTCAGCCATAAATCAACTTGGTGACTTTAATTTATGAAAATAGGCTTATCAAGGTTTAAGTAGAAATTGGAATCACTTCATTTGGAGTTATATCGGTCAAGTTATGAATTTTCAAATTCCCAAAAAAGTAAAGGCTGAATTTTTTATAAGTCTTAAAATAGCCACACAAGTTGTTAATTGTGTGTAACCTTCAAAGTAAAGGTTCCTTTTGGATATAGTGAAGGGTGAAATGGCTGAGATGACATCTATTCTATAGTAAATAGTATCTAATTAAGTAAGTTCCAATTGGTATATATCCCTAGTTATAAGGATACTAAAGGATAAGTATTTTGGGACGGGTCTAAATGAGCTAAATCTTAATTATGTTATTAAGATTGAATTGATTAGTGACACATCTCTACATATACATGTTAATTATAGGACCTAAGAATTTCCTGTGCCTGAAGAATAAGCATAGTGATAAGAATTTGGTGGAAGGGGTTTTATCGGTAAAACCAACAGGTAGTAACTCTAATATCACATTCTTTGCATAGCTATATATGTTTGTATATGTCATATTTGTATGTCCCGCCTTATGAGGCTAGCACTACTCGTTGCTCGATAGAGCAGAAGGCCCGAGGCCCGACTATGTGGCCAGCTTCCCGGTGGCTAGGCAGGGCCTAGTGCATTCGGTATTTTTGGTAGTAAATTACCTGAAATGAATTTCCTTACGCTAAAGTATTTGAAAATCATTGAATGAACAGTTGTATTACAAGCTACGTATGGAATGCAATACTTGAATTTGAATGCTTTATATGCTGTGTGGACTACTCTATTTGATTGATTTACATATATATTGCATATGCTTGAAATTTGAGATTAATGGGATTCATTCATTTGAATATCAGAACCTTCCTTAAATCCAGGACGTGGGCTGTCTAGTAAGCAAGGAGGAAGAAGTAAGGGCGTAGTAATTTCTTGATTTTGAGGAGAAGGTGGTGTTGAAGATGCAGTTGAAACATTTAGTTTCACTTTTGTATATGGGTTTTACTATTTCTTTATGACTTAGTTAATATTTTGAAATAGTCGAATATGGCTACTTAGATGTATATTTTTATTAGATACACATGATTACATAGAAGTAAACTATATATATATGTTGGGATCCGTACAACGCAGCGGATTAAAAAACTTACGAATCCCATCCGGAGGATCACTCAGGTGCGTTTAAACCTAGGCCAGTGAATCTGAAATTACCTTAGGAGAATTCGTTTGCGGCTTGTTCTTTGTTGAACAAGGTGGGCTACCTCCTCGATCGCCAGAAGACAACTCGTAGGATCGTCTTCCTCCATCGGTATCCACACGAACAACTCCCGAACATGGCTACGCAGCGTGCTAGCGCCTCTCTTGTGCGTCTCTCTTAATTTTCCACTCTAGGGTTTTTCTCGCGGCTTTCGAATGCGCTCGACAAAATGTCCGTGAGTTTTCTAAACCCGTTCGCCGCATTATATAAAATTAATCCTCATTAATTTTGAAATTCAAATTTCAAATATGGATTAAAATACATTAATTACATCAATCAAATCGATATAACGTATTTAATCTTCATTAAAGTTGATTTGAAATTCGAATTTGTAATCGAATTAAAATAAATGTATTAATTAAATCCATCTAATAGATCTAATCAAATCCATTTATTTAATCCAAATTAAAAGCCTTCGATTTAATTTATCTCTATAAATTAAATCCGATAAATAATATCTATCTATTTAATTTAAATTTGAGATACCATATCTCAATTTAATATTAAACAGATATACGATATCTTTATTCGAAAATTAAATGAGATACAATATCTCAATTTGTTTTAGATATTTAATTTATCAAATAAATTAAATACAAAACAAATATATTAATATTATAATCTCTATTAATAATATTAACATATTATTAATTTCGAATTTAATACACACACACACACACACACATATATATATATATCCTAGATTAAATTTAGTATTCATTAAATCTTAGATGTATCTAAGATTCAATGAATCTGACACATTCGCTTCGTGTTGAGTTATTCTTGTGTGCGACCCCTTGCACCCATATGAGATTGGCGGTGGGCCAACACTTTGTTAGCCCACAAGTCGCAAAGCGGCCTCAAGCAAGACATTGCGACTACCCAATTCACATAGGGATCGATGACACGATACAACCTATCGTACAACCATGTCACGTCCCTTTTGTCACGCGATAATTTGGTCAAGGATGAGGCATTGATAATGTCAACTTCCTTTTCGACCACTACTTTCTCGATTCTCGAGTAGTCTAATAAGTGAAAATGGAAACTCCTTTCCATCACAAGATGACCGTACATTTCTTAGACTCACTCATCGAGGGCCCAAGATTATCTCTCTACAAAACGACAAATTCCATCTTGACCATTCATATTCCTCCGCATGAAAACCACTGATCCCGATCCCAGCCTTTATCATCACCCGGTCAAAGGTGACTTTTGACTAAGGCGGTGGCATTCTTGTAATTAAAAGTTCACTTTTGGAGTCTAAGTTTAAAACTTAGACTCCAAAAGTCTACCTTTGGAGTCTAAGTTTAAAACTTAGATTCCAAAAGCCGTGCTTTTGGAGTCTAAGTTTTAAACTTAGACTCCAAAAATGATGTCGTACAGCAGAAAAGAAGGTCACGTCGTGGAGCAGGGGGTCACGTGGTGCAGCAGGGGGTTATGTGTGGGGCCCGCGAGAGACACCTTTGGAGTCTAAGTTTAAAACTTAGACTCCAAAAATGATTCATACAGCATAAAAGAGGTCACATCCTGTTGATGTACGAGGTGTGTCGTAAATAAAATATTTATTTGATTTGAGAGGTATTCCACAATTCGTCGGTTTTTAGACGATGTAAATTGGGAACAATACATGACGCGTCATAAGATTTATGGATGGAAGGTGAATAAACGTCATGTAGCACGCTTGTCAACTTGTAAATATTTGGAGCGATACGATGAAGGGTGATGCCTCGCCAAGTACCAACTTGCTCCTTCCCTCTGAAAGCTACATAAATATTTCATCCCCAACAGATTACTATATATTTTATGTTTGATTAAATTGACGTTGTGGCTGTCAAAAAAGAGAATACATACCAGGATGTTTGAAAAACCAGGTCGACCTTTTTGATATTGTGTTATGTATTGCAAATTTTTTTTCCAATATTTTTGGAGAAGTCTAGGCCTGACAAGCCTTAACAAGCTCATGGAGAGGTCTAGGCCTAACCTGTTTATCTAAACAGGTCTTAAAAAATGTCTAGACTTGCCTTTTAGTCTGATAGGTCAGACTTATCCCGACTAAAAACAGACTAGGCTATAAGCCCCTAATAGGCCTCCAACCTGTTTCAACCCCTTAAACAATAAGATAAGTACGTACTATGATGGTTATATTTGGTATTGTATGGGGGAGGCATGTGAGAGGGTTTGTATTCTCTCATTAAGATTTTCATCATTCCACATTAACTTTAAATTTAGGACCATAGATTTGATATATCTTCCCACACCAACAACCTCATTTAAGTCAAATCAATAGTTGAGATTGGATGATGAGAGATGAAGAAAAAATATACAAATAAGAGAATCCTCTTCTGTGTGAGAGTGAGAGCAATGGATGGAAGTTGCGATAAGGAATTAGAGGCATCAAGTAATTAATTTCCCTCGAGAAGAGCGTGAAGCATGTGACTGTAAACTCTACTGGTGCGCCATATCAATAGCAAAGGGTCTTCAGTCCAAACCGAGTAGAGTAGAGGCACCCACTAATCACGTGCAAAACTCGACAACAGTACTCCACCTAATTACGAGTACTTCTTCCACAGAAAATCCTTTTAAGATGTAAAGGATAAAAAAAATGTCAAAAAGTCTTGCAAAAAATTTTAATGCTAATTTTATTATTATTATTTATAACTCCTTTTATCAGTTATTAACAATTCTATTTATAGGTTTTAATAATTTTTTAAGATTTTTTGAAATTTTCTTAATCCCAATAGGTTATTAACAATTCTATTTATAGGTTTTAATAACTTTTTAAGATTTTTTTTCACATTTTCTTGATCCCATAAAATCTTAAAGGAATTTTTCCTACTTCCTCTCCCTGCCGTATGTAGAGGTTGACCGGTAATGATTTGGAGCCAAAACATGCGCTGGCTATCAAACTCACGGGGTCCAACTCTAAAGTCCAAACTATGCCAAATTCATTTAATTTGCTTTGTCTGAGCATCTGAACTCGTGGCCGTCCAAACTCCCACTTGCTGTCAGTTCTTAATTATTATTCCCTCCGATCCGCAACCTGTGCATCATTTCATTATTCTCTACGTTTCAGTCATATTCGAGTAATTAATTTATAACAGCAACACCTCATCTCTATTCGTGAGCGTTCAATAATGACACATATTGCCGTGCCGACCTCCCCAGTGCCCGGCCAGTGGCACAGCGCCTGCTCCCTCTTCCACAGTGACGCATGTGCCTCTCTTAATTGTATATGGTAATGGACCCTCCCCACGTGGCCCCCACCCTTTCTCTCTATAAGTTTTCCTTCCTCCTCACCTTTGATTCACTCCTCGTATCTCTCAACTCTACCATGGCCTCTTCTACTCCGTTATTCTCTACCACCTTCTTCTTTCTCCTTCTCCTTCACTTCCTACCAGGTACGTAAACATACCCTCCCTTCTCAGTTCTCACTATATTCTCCTCCTCACTCCTTACTTCCTCCAACACACGCCCAATAATGTATGTGCTCTGTGCTTCTAATACTATATCCCCCGCCCACCAACTCATCTCTGTTTCTCCTTTAACTTATTGGACACCGTATTGCTATTGTCTTCTGCAGGTTCGTATTCCGCAACATTCACCATCGTAAACAAGTGCAGCTACCCGGTGTGGCCCGGAGTTTTGTCCAACGCCGGAACTCCCCCACTTTCAACCACCGGTTTCGCCCTCCAGCCAGGGGAATCCAACGCCGTCACCTCCCCCCTAGGCTGGTCCGGCCGCCTGTGGGGTCGCACGCTATGCTCCCAGGATTCCAGCGGCAAGTTCTCGTGCGTGACCGGGGACTGCGGCTCCTCCGCCGTAGAATGCGGGGGAGGAGGTGCCGCCCCACCTGCCACCCTCGCGGAGTTCACGCTGAACGGAGCGGGGGGCATGGACTTCTACGACGTGAGCCTGGTGGACGGTTACAACCTTCCAATGACAGTGGAGCCGCAGGGGGGCGCGGGGGGAGGGAACTGCACGTCAACGGGGTGCGAGGTGGATCTGAACGGGGATTGTCCGCCGGAGCTGAAAGTGACGTACGCCGCAAGTGGGGGAGAAGAAGGGGTGGCGTGCAAGAGCGCGTGCGAAGCATTCGGGGAGGCGGAGTACTGCTGCAGCGGAGCGTACGCGACCCCTGATACGTGCAAGCCGAGCCAGTATTCGGAATTGTTCAAGGCGGCGTGCCCACGCGCGTACAGTTACGCATACGACGATGGGACGAGCACCTTCACCTGTGCGTCTGCGGATTACGTGGTGACATTCTGCGCTGGCCCCACCACAAGGTAGACACCTCAGCTATATATGAGTAATGCTTGAGAAACGAATTAATTTCATTAGTTGATTTTAATTGGCACATGTAAAAATGATAGAAATACTTAGAGGGTGAGGTGTTGAATGATATATGCAGTGTAATGAAGTCAGGGAAGGAGAAATATGCAGAGGCGGCGGATGAATCAGGGGGACAGGGCGGTGGCGGAGGTTGGTGGAGGATGCTATGGGTGGTAGTTGGATCGTTGGCAGTTAGGATGTTGAGTTAGCGTTATACGGTTTGCTGTAGGTGGCCTGTGATCTTCTGCCAACCTCAACTTGGCTTGCATTCGCACTCATTCTCTCCGTCGCAACAGCTAAGGACGCTTTTTGAGGGAACCTATTTCTCAAGTTTGGCCTCACCGCAAACTTCCTCCCTCACACACCGAACGCAAATTCAAGTTTGGCCCATTGTCAAATATTTTGGATTTTTGCTAATATTCCTGATGTGATGTTGGGCGGATATCGGCGCCACACATTATTCTTCCAAATTAAAAGCATTCATTCCACTCATCCAGTTTAGGCTAATATTCCTTCAATATAGTATATGTGTATATTTTTGCCAACCATTAACATATATTTCATGAACTTTTTATTACAAGCCGTTCCATTCTTTATATTGATTCGTGTTCATTAAAAAACCGCTTTCAGAGAAACTATGTCTCATATACAACAATACATGTTTATGGCACCCTATTGTGTTAAGTAAACAAGCGAAATGAGACCTTGTCGCTACTATAATTTTGTATTGGAAAAAAAAAAAAACGAGATTTAATTTCATGAAACTGTTGATCAATTTCAACCAACAAATCGATCTTGAATGGAAGGAATGCATCAACTCTGTCAAATTTCAAATGATATTCTGTCCATCATGTAATAAAAAATTCAAACACGCATAAACTAAAAATAAAGAAAACTGGGAATTCAGAATGATGCAGACGTTAAATATATCTTGTCTTTCCCTTTTATCAGTGGCCGGGGAATATATAGTTTTACCAAAAAAAGGGTGACTTTTAAAAGGCTGATATTTTATGTTGGGTGGGTCTTGCCCGTAAGATTCAAAGATGCAATTATAAGAGCTTTAGAATATGAATAGATTCCTTCCTGGTGCTTGCAGGGCCATCTTATATGCATATCTTTGGTTATGAGCCCCTCATGCATTTGTCTCCCTCTCACATATTCGTCAAAGCCTTTAATTCGTGAGTCACCACCACCTTCATTCATTTTTTTATTCATCTTGTGTTACTGATCCTGATCCCACCCCAACCAGCCTGAAGGAAAAGCCTAAATCGGAGTTGGTAAATTTGCACTCTCAAGTTTCGTTCTGTCTTTTTTGTGGTGATCTGTATGGCCGCAAGGGACGCACTTTTATGCGGATCACAATAATATTCAACCTCGATAATTATTTATTTAATAATAAGCAGCACATGTAACTCTCTTAACCATCCTTTTTAAAAAAATAAAAATAAGATTCCGCTTCCTGTAAATGGATCCTTTCCCTTGCGGGGTGAATTAATTCCATCTGTTCTTGATAAAAAAAATTTGCATTTATGATGACGCTGGTGCGCGGTGTTTTACCGTGGCACAGATGACCCGTTGAAAAAATTACATGGATACAAAATTAAATTCATTATCGGTATTAAAGTCGAATAATCATACATTATTGGGCTATTAGACTTGCATTTGATACGACACATTTCATCTGATCAACAACTGAATCCAATGAAGCATCCTCATATTTTTCACACCTGTCTTCGTATTCCATATATATGTATATATAGTTAAATTGTGCACGCAAGGAAACGAGAACAATTGCATTTTGAGCCAGGTGAAATGGTATCCAGATTGAAAAAGGCTAAAAAAATATTGAGCGTCCTCATGAATGGATCAGATGGTTAATTAACCTTTAATGTAATGGCGTTTGGATTTGGTCAAAGTTTGGATTTAGCTTTGCAAAAGCAACAGGGTGTTTTAAGATTAGTGGGCTTCAAAGCGTTTCATTCAAAATGAGTGGGCCTAACTGTTTGGGATCGCTGTCGATGCTGAAATAAGCATATCAAACGCATAGGGAAAGGAGAAGCAAGATAAATGAGTGTCTGACATAGCTGTAAATTTGATGTACTTTAAGATTTGATGTGGCTTTTTTTATGAAGCCACATTTTGTTGCTTATTATCCCATCACCAAAAGCTACATCAATTTTATTATGCCCAATGACCATTTCACTCTTCAACTAATCTTTATTTACAACTTTATCTATTATTTATTATACCAATTTCATCAAATAATTTCTAGAAATTAATCATTAATACCATATAAATTCCAGAAAATAGATGTAAAATTTATTTAAGCCAATTTTAGTAATTAATTTTTTTCATAATATTTCTAGATCACCACAATAATATTCCATAATTTTTTTCTAAATTTTCAAGGTCCAAAAATAATTTTCAATAATTATCTTAAACTCCTTCTCATTATAAGGTCCAAATATATATATATATATATAATTCATGCCTTTTTCAACACAAATGAATCATCTTCGTGATCAAATTAGAAATCAACTTGTAGGGGATAGGTTTATTTAAGCACTTCATTGTGTTGTAATCTTTTTAATGGTAATTTTACTATTTTATTTAGCAAAATTATATTTATTTTTAATTTTTTATTCTAAATTATCACATTTTATACAACACACACATATATATGATTTATACCCTTTTTAGTCATTTTCCATCTCATCTATCTTTTCAAAAGCTATGCCAAACAAGTGTCAATTAAGACCGCTATCACAAACACAAATCACATTAGAAAAAGTCCATCAGAAAAGGGATGTGTATAAGGTGTCTGAAATGTATCATACTCTCCGAAGTGAACAGGATATGGGGGACCCTAGGTGGAATAAGTTGTGGAAGTGGCAAGGACCTAAGAGGGTGCAAACATTCCTCTGGTTAGCACTATATGACAGACTGCTAACTGGAAAAAGGAAAAACACCTAATGGGAGGTGGGTCCAGCTGCCATAGATGTCCTTCCCATTGTGAATCCTTAATGCATGTGCTGAGGGATTGCGGTGTAGCTTGGAACTTGTGGATGGAACTAAGCAATGGTAGTATTGAGACCAGTTTTGTGAGATTGCATGGGTCGGATTGGATATACTGGAACTTATCACGCCAACGAGGGGATTGGGGTATCATTTTTGGGGTTACTTGCTGGTTGTTGTGGACATGGAGAAACAAATCCAGGTTTGAGATTGGTTTTGAGATACCTGGAAACCATGGGGCTGTTGTTGCTTGGTACGTGCAGAAGATAAGAAGAGCACGAGTTGAGTTTGGGAGATTAAAGAAAGAGAATAGATGTTGATATTAAATGGGTGGCACCTAGTGAGGGGTGGGTAAAACTCAACGTGGACGGAGCATCCAGAGGTGGGCAACAGCTAGCCGGGTGTGGTGGGCTACTGCGAGGGCCAGATGGATGTTGGATTTGTGGTTTCACAAAGAAGTTGGGGGCCTGTTCTGCTTTAAATGCTGAGCTATGTGCAGTGTTGGCAGGGTTAGAGCTTACTTTAGGTAGGCAGTATGATAGCATTGTTGTGGAGAGTGATAGTTCTACAGTGGTGTCATTGCTGCGCGATCTGCAAAATGAGGATGAGGTGAGTATGTGGCTGCTGTTAAGAATTAGAGAGGTAGCGAGCAGGTTTGACCGGATCAGCTTTGTCCATACATATAGGGAAGGCAATATATGTGCTGATACTTCGGCAAATTTTAGTTTTTCCCAGGAGGTTCTGTATACTTGTTTTGACTCTCCTCCTTCGTGTATTGTTGATGTACTGACCAGTGACGCTATGGGTGTCTCACACCCACAGTGCATTTTGATATAAATACAAAGAAAGGCTTAGGGCCTCATTTACACCAACAACAAAAAAAGTCCAGAAAAAAAAGCACATCAGAAAAAAGGCCACTTCTATCGCCACTATGCCAAACGGGCCCACCTTAGCTCTAACTGCTTTATCAGCCACCCTACAAACTTCCCTCTGCTTGTCGCTCTTTTTCATGGTCATATTTTCCCTACTTGCCTCTCCATTATAATCTACTTTAATGTTAAATTGCACAGAATCATCCTGAACTCGTTTCACCACTGTTAAATATTTAATAATAAACTCTACCCCTAGTACCCATTAGGGGTGTTCATGATGCCAAACCGCCCTATTCGCCCGCCCACGCTCAACGAAAAATCGCCCCCGCCTTGACCTTAAGAAAAGCGGCCCGAACAAAATTGGGCACAACTGCCGCAAAAATGCCTGCACCTAGTTGTGCCCAATTTTGTTCGGGCCGCTTTTCTTAAGGTCAAGGTAGCATTTTTCATAGGGTGGGCGGCGAATATGGTGGTTAGGCATCATGAACACCCCTAGGCACCGAACAGGGTATCCGCCCGCCCATTTGGCCCCGCCAAAATAGTGTATATAATATTTTTTTATTTTTTAATAGAATAAAAAAAGTATTTTATTTTTTATTTTTTTTATAAAATAGTATTTTTTTTTTTTTTTTTTTTTTGCAAATTATAAAAAAAAAAAAAAAAAAAAAAATCCTCATTTCTTCAACTCTTCTCATTTCTCGCAACTAAGTTTGAGATACTATCTTGGTGAAAAATATAGAATTCTCTCCCACATGGCACGGGATGTATTGGCTATGCCGATTTCCACAGTAGCTTCTGAGTCTGCCTTTAGTACAGGAGGATGTGTGGTTGATCATTATAAGAGCTCTCTATCTCCTAAAATGATAGAAGCACTCATTTGTAGCCAAAACTTGCTACAATCTGGACAGTCTATCTCTGAATTTGTTGACAAGCTTCTTGAGTTCGATAATTTTAATGAGACATAAAATGCCATTCAGCTTGCAAGTAAGCTTTAATTCTAACTCTATAAAATTCTTGAACACATATTACTTCTTAGATGCTTGAACACATATATTTGATATATACACACCTGAACATATATATTACTTCTTATTTTGTAATGTAATTGATGTTTTATTTTTTTCCTAGATGCTGCACATGGAGAGGGGGGAATGTAATGGTTACGGTTGCCGGTTGGCTAGTGGTGGATGAAGTAGGCAATTTGTAACCTTTTAAGGCTTAGAGCCTACAATTAATTGTTACTTTCACATGTAAATGATGTATAAACTAATAATATGCTTTCTTTGTTGCTTTCTTATAGGTGATTCCATATGCTTCATCATTTTGACAATTTGGAGCTTGATGCAAACTCTAGGAGTATTTGGATGTCTACAAGGCTTTAATTGCAATTTTTTGATGCCTTGTATTTAATGAATCATGGATGTTATTTAATATTTCAGTTATGGATATTTGACTATTTGTTATTTTCTTAAGATATATGATTGTCTTTTTAATTTTAAGACTGAAGTTGTAGATTTATATTTGAATATTTTGGAGTGTAGAATTATGGATTTTATTTGAAGTTTGCAATATTGTTTATGAGGTATGACTAAAGTTATTTTTTTCACATAAGGTGTCGCAAGCTAAGGTTATAGGGTATCGCCACTTGGGCATGGAAGGGCCGCCCTTTTAAACCCATTATTACCCCGCCCACAAATGTTAGGGCTTCTATCTAGGGTCGGGCGCAGAGGCATTTGCATTTTACTACCCAGTGATCTCTCGGGCAGGGCATCGGACAAGGGTCTCGCCCTACCCATGAACACCCCTAGTACCCATCAGTACAGACTTCTTATTTGCAATCTACACGTCCCTGCTCAAAACTGGTGTTGCATTCCTACTCAGATTTGACCAACACCCAGAATTTTCTCACAACCGGAAGGATGCAAATCAACCCTGCCACATACACAATTGCCATATCAAAGACATTCATCTGTTCTAATTTCATTAAAAACACAACAACAACAACAACAAAAAAGAGTTTGGAGTGGTACTTGCAGATTCCTTTTATAATAAGCACGTGATAGTAAGGACTAAGGACTTTAATGAACAACAGGGAGAGGCCCATAGATGTCATGAAAGGCACCTTTAAAGAAATTAACGATAAGCTAAGTTATCGATCAAGCAACCTTTAATTTCCTACTTTTCCCCCCATACATATCGTCCGCCTTGCTTCCTTTCATCTTTCTTTTCCTTCATTTGACCCCTCCCCCCTTTTTTCTTGGGACCATGCATCCTTTTTCTCTTAATTACATCTCTTCCCCTTTTTCGGCCTTTCATGGTAATTTTCTCACTCTTCCCTTTGCATACACACGCCTAATTCTCGATATCAGATTCGGATCACCCCTTTGAATATACATACACTCATATCAAATCACATATATATACTTTTCAATCTTTTTCATAAGCAACTTTCTATTTTTTGGGACTAGTCTTGAATATAAACAATTTTTTTCTACTCATATTAAATAGATATCTTTATATTAGTTATTCTCCATTTGCCACTAAATATCTTTCATTCAATAATCTATTACTTATTCTCTTTCATATTTTTTTATTCATTATTTATTCTATACTCTTGTCATAAATATAAACATATTTGGAAGAAGTGTGACATTTTTAATACAATTATTATTTTTAATTAATATTAACTATCAGTTCATTTTGCACGCTTAGGAAAAAAGTTCCTTATAAAAAGGAGAGGGTGAGCATATATATTTTTTCTCTCGTCAGAAACAATATTAAAAATTAAATGACGGAAGCTATATGCATGGGGTTAACGAAGCCAAATAGCACACATGGAGAAGAAAGTGAAGATAAACTTGGGCAGCATCAGCTGATGTGCAAAACTTTAATAAAGAAGGGACAGTACAAATGCAAATCGCAAAGAGAGGGAGGAAAGAAAGTAGGAAAAAGCCAGAGGCCGTATGACGCTTCAAAGATTAAAAAGAATAAAAATCAAAAAGGCGAGAAATCTTATCTTCACTGTCTGTCATTGCTGCTTTCCACGGCCGACTCCCATGGTGATGGAGGACCAAAACTCAGATTGATCTTCTATATGCTTGTTTTTTGTTTTTTTTAATGTAACGCTGGTAGCTAGGAGGATGAATACGGAGAGTGTTGGTGTTGAATAACCAAGTACTCCTAGTCATAAAGGGACGAAGAAGCCAGTGGGGCGAACATGATTTTGTTATATTAATTGATTGATCCCTTTTGGGCTCGATGTCTGATGCACCTAAAATTCAGTGCCCCAACCCCAGTCCCAAATAAAGTCAAATACTATATATCTATAGAAAAAGCCTTTTGGGGTAGGAAAGCATTCCCCTTTCACGCATCAACCCATTTGATTCCCTTTCTCTCAACATAGACATTGAAAGATAGGACGATGAATAAACTAATTAGGCTGTATTAAAGTAGAATGATTTCCTATATTTGCTCCTGGTAAAATAGGTGATGACCTGAACGTTTGCCCACTAAATTGAATTGTGGGAGATGGAAAGTGAAAGAAGGGAACAAGTGGCCATCCAGGCCTACGGGTGGAAAGGTTTGGGAGTGAGCATGTAAGTACGTTGATGAGCATTCTTTGGGGTTCCTAGCTACATCATCCCCACGTGCCTGTGTTCCTCATCCAATCTCTCACACACAGCCACACAACATATATGTGTGTGTGGCCGGTCTTATTCTAACAGACACAGTTGAAGATATTAATCCATGATGATGATGCCTAAACATTATTGAAGCCACACATGAAATTGAAGTTTCTTCTTTTCTTACAAGAAAAGGAAGAATAGCGTATTATGATTGGGATATATATACTAGAGGCCAGAGGGGATGGAGAAGACAGAGGGAGTGGCTAAGCAGGGTTGATGGCAATGGCATCCAACAGTTGAATACCTCTCAAGCTCACACCAATTTAGTCGGCAACGTAACCTTGGTCGTCCCAAACATCATGTGACGCTGCCGCTTGTCCTTATTGAAGTCGCTGCCACGTAATCGCATCGACTACTCACCACAATCTCATCCATCTTCTGCTTTCCCGGCTTATAGTGGCTACCAAGCGCCTCACTCTCACTTTACTGCACACGTGGAGCCTCCTCCTCTCTTTCATCCTCATCACCCCCCACCCTCCCTCTTCTTCTTATTCATTCCTTTTTGTTTTCCAAGGTAAGCAATAAATAAATAAAAGTGAAGCTTACGCGTTTGCTCACAATCTTCATAAATTACACGATTCAATATATACAATACAACCCACTCTGCTCAATATTATATACTGATGATCCTTTGAGTTCTTTTATGATCATACCAATATTGCCGCTACTATACAATTAAGTAGTACAATTAAGGTGACACGTGAATTTTCTTACTGGCAGGATAAAAAAAAGATAATTAAAGCATGATTACGGTCGAGGCATACGTCACCATGTCCATTTCAGTACTTCAATCTTCTCGCCGGAGCCATTCACAAAATAGAATCTTTCATGAAAACTAGTCTCTCATTTAGGACTTACATTGTCCTTGGAATAGTTTTTGAAAAATAAATGATTTTAAAAAATAATTTTTGAAAAGGTGAAAAAAATAGCTTCTAATAAATTATGGGCTAAAACCATGATTCTAAAAGTGATCTAAACAAACAGCTGATTATTACGTGAGTTTTAAATATAAAACAGTTTGTAATATAATTTACGTAATAAACTATAGTGCAGTTGGAATAAATAAAAATGACACTACGTGGCTCGTTCATTGAATGGGATGAGGAGAAGTCGACGCATGGGCTGAGTATTGACTCCTCCGCGACAAAAATGTGCTTCTTCGTGGACTAATTATATTTTGCCACCTATCCTCCTGCGACGCAACAAAACCACCGTTACTCGATGCCTCATTTTCTTACTGGTCCCACCCTTTTTAATCCCCCTCCTTAATCCAAAACAAGATTTTTTTTTTTTTTTAGTCGAACAAAAAAATCTTAATTTAGGAAAAACAGTGTTTTTGTGTTTCTTAAACTAAAAATTGTAATGACCATTTAATAATTCGGTAATATACAAATAAAAATATTATATTAGAAAATATCGTACGAGCAACAATTTTCTTAGTTTTGATTTTGATGTCAAGCGATTGATTTTTGTCCTCAAGTTTCCTTCTATTTCAAATAAATAATTAAAAGTCTAAATGCACTTTTCTTCAAAATTTCTTTATTAAGGATCCCGACTTGTTTGTGATTTAACTTTCCTTGTTACTTTGAGAAATATTTATTAATAATTAGTTGGAATGTAACCGTTGGAAGAGATACTAAGCCTATAAATAGATGTAAACTCACTTGTATTCAATCAGGCTTGTTAGATTTAATATAATATGGATTAGTTCCAGTTTCTATTCTCTATCTCTCGTCTGATTCTCTCTTCTATTTCTCTATCTCTCTTATGCTTCTCTACTTAAGGTTTACAAAGTTCCTTTAATGGGAAGCATAAGACATATTAAAATGGTTGGCATGGTTTCAGGCTGGTGGGCCACCTGGAGGAGATTTCTCAGATCCTGTGACATTTATTTTTGGGTGCCTCAGGATGCCCCCTGATACCCTCGACCGAAGTGTTTAAAAAAAATTTTTTTAAAAAGAACACTTAAGGAGTCTAATTATAATAATTAGACTATCTTAATTTAGGAAAAAACAGATATCCCTGTTTTGTAGTAAACTCCTCCGTGACAAAAATGTACTTCTTCGTGGACTAATTATATTTTGCCACCTATCCTCCTGCGACGCAACAAAACCACCATTACTCGATGCCTCATTTTCTTAACCCTTTTATTCCCCCTCCTTAATCATGTAACCAGAACAAGAATTTTTTTTTTTTGTAATGACCATTTAATAATTCGTACAAATAAAAATATTATATTAGAAAATATCGTACGAGCAACATATTTTCAAATTTTATGAAATAAATAATTAAAAAATTAATACTTTTCTTTTAAAAAACTACTGAGTACTATAGTCCAGTAAAATGATTTTATTATATATATATATATATATATATGTATGTATGTATTTTGATTGATACGCTAATAATATAAGGGTATTATGGACTAAAATATGATGTTTATCTAAGGCATAGCCTAACAAAAGGTAACCTACATGATAGAGACATTACGGCCCAATGTTTGAGTTTGGAGGCATAAAAGCCCACAAGTTCAAATCCTAACCCTAAGGTATACTCTATAAATAGAGGGTAAATTCTAAGGTACACACATTCCCTCTAATTTACTATTCAAATTCATCATCGCATACACCACCCTTTTTTTGAAAAGTTCTTTATTTGTGCACAATGATCTTCTATTCTCATAGGATCTCATCTATGGATACTGCAGGGATTTATTCGATCCAATATCAACAATATTTATGTTTTGGGATCAAAGGTTTAATGTTTTACGCTTTTGTTGCGTAAAAACATGTAAGTATGGCAGAAAAAATGTTTTTACAGACATTAAATCCATAATATAATGATAATTATGCACTAGGCCTCTTATCCGTTATTGTAGAGTTTATAAGAAGATTTATGGTTTCTGGATTTAAAAGTTAGCAAGACTCTTTGGAAATCTATTTTTTAAGAATGGGAGGTAAAGGTAGAAACTTCGTACATGCTATCTCTCCGTTATCTGCACTCGGAGCTACAATAGTGAATGAGTGTGGCGGTTGTCACCATTTCACCTTTTTCAGTCTATAAATATGATACCGCTCTTCACCCTCAGAGCTCCCCCTCACCTACTCCTCTTCTTCTTCCCCTTCCTTCGCTCTTTTTCTTCTCAGAAAGGGAGTGAACACTCACGTGACACACAGAATCTGCTGAATTTATTCGTTTTCACTTCAATTCTGATGTGCTATCCTCACAGTCCCAGCCTCTGCCTCTTCATCTACTGAGTTTTGCTTCTGAGCAACGAGAGGCAGGCGTGATACCTTCTGCTTCACCAATTTAACTATTATTCCAAGCATATCCATTCTTTTTACAACATTCAGCTGCGACATCGGAGGAAAGCAATAATGGCCCTGTTATTATCTTACTTTCTGCATTTTCCTAAATTGCTCTTCAGTTTCTTCATTTTTCTCTTTCTCAAAGGTAAATTTCACGACTGTGAAAATCTGGCTGTCTAATTACCTGAAGAGACAAGTTAATGAAACTGACTTTTCTTACTCTGTTTTGCATTATTCATTCAGGAACTTCCGGCGCTACATTTACGTTTGTGAATAAGTGTGATTACACGGTATGGCCGGGAATTCTAGGAAAACCAGACATCGGAAGTACGGGATTCGAGCTTGCAACAGGGAGCTCTAAAAGGTTCCAAGCCCCTCCGGCTTGGTCCGGAAGATTCTGGGCCCGAACCGACTGCAAATTCGATGACTCCGGCCACGGAACGTGTGCCACCGGCGACTGCGGCTCCGGCCAAATGCTGTGCAACGGCGCCGGAGCCACGCCTCCGGCGACGTTGGCCGAGTTCACCCTCGGTTCATCCGGCTCTCAGGACTATTACGACGTCAGCCTCGTCGACGGCTTCAATCTGCCAATGGCGGTGGAAGCGAGCGGAGGCTCCGGATCCTGCTCGAGCACAGGCTGCGTGGCGGATCTAAACCGGCGGTGTCCGTCGGAGCTGAGGGTGGAGGGCGGCGACGCCTGTAACAGTGCATGCGGGGCGTTTGGGAAGCCAGAGTTTTGCTGTAACGGGGATTATGGGTCACCGTCGACGTGTAAACCGTCGATGTACTCGGTGATGTTCAAGTCGGCGTGCCCGAAATCGTATAGTTACGCCTACGACGATGCCACCAGCACCTTTACTTGTACAGCCGCCGACTATACAGTCACATTCTGTCCTTCTTCCCCAAGGTCGGTGCTCGTCTCTGATTTTTTGCCCTTATTCACTTTCACCTATATATTTCTAAAAATTGTTTTACTCTGTTTTTTTGCTACACACAAGATATAATATTTATTCTTAATTGGCATATAATTGGAATTTAAAGGGTTTGTGTTTTGGTGTTGCAGCCTTAAGTCT
The DNA here is from genome assembly GCA_019022655.1 of Acacia acuminata. Classification (NCBI taxonomy): domain Eukaryota; kingdom Viridiplantae; phylum Streptophyta; class Magnoliopsida; order Fabales; family Fabaceae; genus Acacia; species Acacia acuminata. Next base: position 12,143,473 of record JAFJYI010000002.1, read on the forward strand.
ACTGGTTCTTCGCCGACGGGAATAGATTCGTCTTCGGGATCATCGTCTGTGGAACAAGGTGCACTGGCTTCTACTTCATGGCTAGCTAACATGGCAACAGGGGCTTCCACGAGGAATGAGGAGGGAGGAGCTCGAAATTCTGCAATTTTTGGGGCTCTTAGTGTCATTGTTTCCTTTTTAGTGTTGTAGTCTCTGAAAAACTGTACTTTACCCATCACACGACATCTCCCTTGTCAGCATCGTCGTCGACCTTTCTGAGGCACAGGAATAGAATCAACCCCGTCACTGTGGGGTTAAACATATGTCACTTAGATTATTTACGTTTCTATTATAATTTAGTTGCGGATTTCCCTTCTTTTTTAAATTATTATTTTTTTACTTTATTGGCCCTTGATTCCGTGAAGCTATTTTCTAACTTGTAACGGAAATTAGTGGGCGTTGACGTCCCTCGCCTTGTAATTTGCTCCCTCAATGTTACTGAGAAAGATGAAAAGAGTTAAAAGGACTGAGGGAAGGCTCTTCTCTTCCAATGGTTTCTGGGAGATCAGATTATGTCACTTTCTGACTCTTAACAGCTCGTACCAGTTAATGTCAACTTCTGACCGTAAAAGCCAGCTGCCCCTGTTATATTCAATTATTTAAATAAAGATGTATCATCGTTTCTCTCTCTGTTTTTTCCTTTTCAAACAAAAAAATCTGAACTCAAATTCTGTTGTGATTATACATTTCTAATTAGTATCTGGGCTAGATCTGGTTGAAAATTTATCCCTGATATTTTTGTGAAGTAAACTTTTCGCGGGAGTGGATATTTCTGGGATATTCTGAAGATGATTATAGTGAAATGGTGGCCCAGTTGAATTATCTTGATGATCAAGAAAAAGATAAGGCAAATTAATTAGCCAACAAGGACAGGACGCTTCCAGACACAGACAAGCGCTCCAAACTTATTTTCAAAGCCCTTTTTGGGAAATGTAATCATGAAGGAGGCCATTTAATTGTGTGCACCGAGATAAAAAAAAAGGCTTAAAATGTTCCAAGGGAAAAAAGGCTTAAAATTGATTGATTGGTACAACTTGAAACTTCGCTTTTCTGGCATTCAATCTTAATTAGTACTAACACAGTTTCTATGTAAAATTTTAAGGTGATTTTTTTTTTTTTCCGCCGACAATTTTAAGCTGAATTTGGACTTTGTAGTTTCCCTTTTTCATTGTATTTATAAAATAAATGGTTTGATCTCCAAATTTCCCAGTCTTGTATTCCAACTCCAGTTGAAATCATCTTTTGCCGCATAAGATGACAGGTTTCTTACGCACATCTTTTTTTGCTCGAAAGGTTTCTTACGTCGGGTGTAAGAATCAAATAATGGCAACATCAATAATTTTCCCTCACACCATCATTAACGGGGGCCTAATTAAGATAGGCCCCTAAAAAAATCATTAACAATTGATTGTTTAGCCTTTTATATGTAAACACAAATAGGAGGCAATATATGGAACCCTACGTGATTGGGCCACATGCCACAAGCTGGGGTATTCCAATTCCAAATCTAAAAAATATGAAAACCATATGGATATATAGATCCCCAATACAACACCAACTTCACAGACACAACAACACGCATACGTAATTCTAATTTAGTGTTTAAATTTCATCTAAAGTACTACCTCCAGTCCTTACTGTAAGATCTTTTTTGGTGTGATAAAACAAGATTATATACTAAGGACTGAGTCCAAAACTTAATGCTATCACATTGTAATAGTGATAGTTATTGTAAATTCGATAAGATACTAAAATAAGGCTTTTACTTTTGCTTTTGCCACCAGTAAGAGAGAGTACCCAGGTGATATGCCAAATCAAAATGAGGTTATGGAGACTCAAGTTCCTATACACAAGAAGTGTGATTAATTAGGGAAAGTGGAAGTGTGGAACCACTAGACCAACGCAAAGAGACCAACCTACTTTTGGGGCATTCCTCAGTGCTTGTTTACTTTCCATCTTCAACTTTTGCTTCCCCTCTTTTTCTTAACCAAAAGGGAATGTGAAAAGGGAAGCAACACCCACCGCTGGTTAATTATTTTGCTATTTAGGAATAAAGCAACGAAAGAACTCAACTTGGGCAGAATATTTACAACTTGATCAACATTTATTTTCAACAAAATCAGCGTAAAACTGCCCTAAAAGTGGGTCTACTATTTAGGGAGAGATTCTATCAACTGATTAGTTAGCTTGAAGCATTGATTGAATAGCTTTGCCTAATAACAAGTCATGGAAATCTATTGGTTTTTGTGCATCTACTCAACTACCACCATACCAATTGGCAACCGCAGAATCTCCAGCTCAACGTCACACTCCCATAATTGGAGATTCTCTACTTTCCACCCTAGCTACCCTGATGTTATTAATACATAATTTATATGCGGACCAAGTTATGATCCTCATGTGCAGCATTAACTTACGAATCCGAAAATAGGCCCAGGGTAGTTGAATCAGTTATTTTAGGAAGGGTAATTTCGTCATCACTGGTCATTTTAATGGAAATAAGGGGCCAATTAGACAAAATCCAGCCAAATGTCATTCGAAGAGCTTTTGGTAAATAAAAGAAATGTGTACATATTCACTAATTCGGTAAAAGTTCTTCAGACATTGAGCAAAGTAGCTTGCATTACGTTATCTAAGACCCAACAAGAACTGTCTTATCGTTGTTTTTAGCTCCCTCTTTATTTGGCAAGAATACTAGCAGCCTGTAAATCTTTCAATCTCAGACAAGCAACTGAGAAAATTGGCAAAGGTATATGGAGACATCTTCAACCAACAGAGAAACAAATGGTTGCTTCCGTAATAGCTAAGAATCCCGAGTTCCATAGAACGTAGTCACCCTCTGAAGACAAAGCACGTTCCTCGCAGTTGCATGCAAGAGAAAAAGCAACAGCAATCCCTCCACTTGGATTAAAATTCTAGTTTAATTGAACCGTTAGCTTTTGACATAGTTTCAGCTCCGTCCCACTGATGAGGCTGCTTTATTTACTCATGGACAGCTATAAAAAGCTTCTTTCTAGTTATTTTGATGCCTTGATCAAGATAAGCCTTTTTTTCCTGTCAAAAAGCTCCAGTGAAGGAACCAATAGCAAATCCCAAAAACACTATCACCGGAAGAGAGTGAAAAAAAAAAACACACACACACACACACACACGCATGATTCATCTGAACTGCCATTAATCATGAAAAAGGATACACAATAATAATTCCAAGAGTTTTGTCACAATAACACTACCGTCTACCAACTACAGATTTCTTTATTATATTGGCGGATAACGAACAAATGCAAAAGTTTATCACAAACTCAGAATACACGTCTATGGTCTTTTCGGGGCTAAAAATTCTTGACCAGATCAAGGGAACCATCTAATATTCTTGATATCCATTATACTGATGACACAAGCCCAACAATAGATTCATCCAACGATGCTTTATTATTGGCAAGAATCTGTACTAGAAGATTTCTCTTTTGGTGACAATGTACAAGGAGATTTTAAGTGTCGGAGGAATGCATTTGCATGTGATCCTCGTCAAACATGGGTCAAGCAGAAATGGAAAAAAGGCCACAGGCAAATTAAAGCATTTGAATTGAGGAAGTGGCCTCTAAAAGTTTATGGAGTAATTCGGATTAATAGTGGATAGCAGTGATCTTTCTCGTAGCTGGGCCAAGAGTCTCTATCCTCGCCATTCATGAATCTCTCATGACGGTTCCAGACTTCTGCGTCATAGTTCTCAGTCACAGTGAATTGCAAGCCATATTCTTTGACAATCTCCAAAAACATGTCTAGTGAATCCCCTCTTTTAGGGCTTAAAAGGATTGCCTCAGAGGATCCTGTTTTTGATAGAAGGAGTTTGACAACTCGGGCAAGGTCTCTGTGGAAATCCTTAAAGAAAGTGCTGTGAAATGACCAGCCAAAATCATGAAAATAATAGAAGATAAGTAGAGATTAGAAGAATAACATAAAGATAAAAAACAAAAAAGCAAGTCAAGTTGTATGCATGTGACCATGCTCGAGCTTTACGTACTAGGTACAACAACCTTTTGTCAACTAGTGAATAAATTTAGATATCCAGGCGGATCCAACATTTACTTTGCCACTAAAACGAAAAGGAGAAAAAGAAAAGTAATCCCATTTACCAGCAATACCAGGGATGCAAAAGTCTATTCATCATAAGATAACATAAATTACAGCCTTCAACCAGATAATGAAGAGATTAGGGGCTCCATGACTGCCACCTCATTCTAAAATCATGCTCACACGTCAAATTTATCCAATAGTAAGGACAAATGCAATTCAGATAACATCAAATCTATCTAATATGACCAGTATTGGGATGGCTGTTACTCAAACCACCAATGAGCTTTTTCTTTTTCTTTTTTTAGTGACATGATGGAGAAGCATCATAAGCATGATAAGCATGTCTAAGGATGTCAGTTAACTCTATATTGAAGATAACCTTACCAATCACTTGCAACAATGATATCAAAAGTGTTGACAATATCAAAAGTTTCTTCCTGATTCCAGTGAAGCATCATGGGCTTCACTGTTGTCTCCCCAAATGTTCCAGAATTAACCTCCATGTTGCGCTGAATATCTGATTATAGTGAATGCTCAGTCAAGATTAAGACTAAAATTGAGCCTTTATTCTTGTGTTAATCTTGTATGAGCATACATATTCAGAAGAAAGAGTGCAACTGCGAAAGCTTTATGATTCAATAGTAGATGGCATTTAAGCATATATGGATGAAAAATATAAAATAGGAACAGAAAGTATGAACATTAATGGTAAATTGGGATAAGGGAGCATTGTAAATTAGTAACGATGAGAAGCATTTGAATCTACTACATGCAGCCCTCTTTTGCCAAATTTTTGTACGCTTAGCAAAAACACTTAATCCATGCAGTTAATAGAATAGCTTTTTATTTGTATATCTTTTTTAAAGCTCTAAGCAGTTCTTTCCTTTCTCAAGAAGAACTGACTGAGGGTTGAGACAAGGAAAACTATCCACTCTTTGTACAATTACTATTGTTTTTAGAAATAGTAAGACATGTACATCTAAACTTAGACAAAAACATCACAACTTTGCTGCTAAACTCAACTGAATTTGCTAAATTCTACTATCTTGGAAAACATCAAAAGTTTATTGCAAAATTTGTTACTACAACTAAGAGCCTGTTTGGATGAGCTTTTTTTAAATAAAAAAAGTTCTTTTTTTCAAAAATAAAGTATTTTTTCTATTAATAAATGTGTTTGGATGAAAGCTTTAAAAAAAGCAAAAGTAACAAATTTAAAAAAAGGCCAAAATTATGCTTTTTTTTAAAGCTTCAATTTGTAGCTTAAAAAAAAAAAAAAAAGTGTGAAAAAAGAGAGAGAATGAAAAAAATGACTAGCTCTTTTTTAGTGATTTGTTTTGATACCAATTACCCTTAATTTTAAATAAGATGACAACCTTGTCCCCATTTCAATAATTTTACTAATAAAAAAGTACTTCTCTATTTTAACATTCAAACAACTTTTTTTATTTAAAAATACTTCTTAAATAGTATATCCAAACGTAAAATATCTTTAACTTCTAATTAAAGTACTTTTTTAAAAAGCAATATAAAAAAGTCCTTTTTTTTAAAAGCCCATCCAAATGGGTTCTAATAATTTTATCCATCCATGCCATTGGCAGGCACCAAATAGCACTGTACAAACATTTCTGAAATTAAATTCAGACACGCTTTATACATAGGCCTCATGGGCCTCCCTTCCTTTATGAAAACAACAACAAAGTCTTATTCTACTAGGTGAGGTCCGCTATATGGATTGCACGGCACTATTGTGCTCTATCGAATACTAAATCTTTAGACAAATTATTAACCATAGATCCCGCTCTATAACCTCATTGAGTGCCTTCCTTTATGAGGGGGCAAATTAAAAAAAAAAAAAAAAAAAAACATCTGCTGATTCTTTATGTCAACTTATCATCACTACTTAAAACTTTAGAGTTATCGTTTTGAAGTATAACAAATAGAGCAAGCAAGGGAAAAAAACAAGAAAGGATACAATTGATTACTTGAGGGTTTCCATCTGAGATTACAACCTCTGATGCCTCAGTAACAGCTGCAATAACAAATGCAGCCAAACCATAGCCAGATCCAAGCTCAATAACCTTTTTATGCCTGGTACTATAAAAAGTTAATACAAAAAACATAGGAAGCAGAAAAACATAGAAAAATAGCATAAAGTAAGAAAAATGGAAGCAACCAAAACACCAGAGAATCAAGGGAAGCAATGATTAGTAAGGAATTCAATTGTCAGGAAAGCAACACGGCATCCTTTTTTAAACCTGAAAAGATCTGCATGTGACAAACAATAGTAAGCAAGAACATCTTCTGAAGGCCAGCTACCTGCAGAGAGAATGCCAAATCTATAAACAGAAACTCAGGAAATAAAAGACCGAAAGCAGAATGAGATAAATGAGAACTGATAATTTAGTTTCTAAAAGTAACTACAGATTTCTGTAGATTTCTCCAAAAGCAACTTAAATCTGATTCATTAGAACTGAAGTGCACCATAAATAGTACTTAATAAAACAACCTATCTGCACCATGATGATGAAAATTTCAGGACAAAATGGGGTCCTGCACATACTGGCCATTCAATGTTAAAAAATATATCTCTCTCTGCTGTTTTTTATCTAGAAACAAAAGTTGTCCTGAAGTTACATTCGACTTCTTCAAAATTTATTGATCCATGTTGTGAAAGAAATAGTTGCCTTCGTCAGTTTTAGTAACTCAGCACTTCTTCACATGATCAAAAATGATTTTATGAAAAAAGTTCATTGATTTTCATGAACCAGACAGAGACTTTGACAGGTAGCCATCTCAATCTGATAATTAAATAGGATTAAAAGATAAATGCAAAGAGAATGCATATACACATCAACAAATAAAATGATATGTATTTTAGACCCCTTGGATAAAACACTCGTGGTTTTATCATATTATATTACTATCTTAACATAGAAGACGTGACAAATACAACTAAAAAGAAGAACTATTGTGACTTTGACCTTCAAATTCATGAGAAGAAGGAAATATAAGAGCTAAGAGGGGGCGTGACAACAATTTCTTAGGATCACTTTAATTTGAGTGATGATTTTATTCTTGCGCTTACAGTGAAATTTGATGCAAGTATTTCCAGTCCCTGTAAAGTAAGGAGAGAAAATCTTCCTTGATAAAGATAATAGCAACTTACAAACAACTCCTGTGTTGTCAATGTTGTATCTGTTGCAGATCTCAAAATCACTGAGCTGAGCATGGTCATCTACTCTTTGTCTGCATAAAATTGTTCAAACCAATAGACCATTATTCAAAGAATACACAATTTAAAATTAAATGAATATATTACCCACATCCTCTAAAGTGTGGCATGGATATTATGCACGTGCCCACAATATTTCTATTTCACCAAAAAATAAGGCATATATTCACCAACTAGTGTATTTTAAGTTAAAAATACATATTTTTTGGGAACATAGTAGACGATCAACCTATAAACTTCCAATGAAAGGAGAAATCATGACTAACTCAGTAACTTCCCTAGTGGCTACATTAACTAAAAGCAAGGTGATGACATACGAAAAGTGTGCATAGCGAACGAAATAAACTCACATCAGAAGTAGTTTCGGAGAGCCATGGATAGGCATGGTGTAACAAAGGCGAGCATCCCTCGAAGTCGACTCATTGCAGTCAGTAGTTTCACATTTGTCAAGTAGCCGAGAGGGAATTAAGTTGAAGCCATGAATGTTCCTTCTTGAAATGCGCTTGATTCCCTTTTGGGTCTCATCATCTGCAAAGCCATGATCTGAATAAATTCGCAACCAAAATCTCGCAATTTGAAGAAAGGTACAGCAGGTGATGGCCATGAACGTCACATACTCGGGGGATAGAGAGTGAAAAGCTAAAGAGCGCGAACCTGGATTTGGATGAGAAGCTCGAGGGAGAAGTGCCTGGCGAAGAATTTTCCATCTCAAAGATGAAGCTCCCTCATTCGTACTGTTTCCCACCATCGTCTTTCCTTTGCGGACTGAGAAATCTCTAGTAATTTGTTTCTTTTTTTGCCTGGACTGACCAGACGGAGTTGAGAGCAAAAAGGACTTGTGGGCTGATCCTACATGAGCATTGAGGCTTGGGGCCCAATACGAACGGGCTGTAGGAGCATGAAAGGAGCCCATTGTCCTTATTCTGGGCCGGGAAATGCCGACATGTAATGAACACTTCTTGGGAAAATTCCGCAAGGAGTGCACATTTATCGCTAAGCACCAAACCAACAACTCCTCATTCGTCTGAGACCGATCCAGGACATTCATATGTCTAGTTCTTGACTCAGGATTTCAAAACGCAGGAATGGAACTTCAGATTCTACTATGTAATGTCATGTCACGTTTGTGAGAGTTCAATGTTTAACTCTCAAAAACAAAATTGTCTTAATTTTTTCGAGTGATGATGGATACATTGTAGGTACACCGACGTACTTTCACATGATGGATGTAATTAAGTAGTATCTCAAGATTCTACGATGATGGATACATTGTGTGTACACCAACGTACTTTCACCATGATGGATGTAATTAAGTAGTATCTCAAGATTCAATATGGAACTTTTGACGTTAATTAGGGGGAAAAAAACAGATATAAAGCTGAAGCCTTTGTTTCTATTGCTACGGTAATGCTTGCCTTGCTCAGAAAGCTCCAGTCCGAAAACGCTGTCATTTTCGGTGGCGTGGCGCATTAATAAACTGTCCCACAATAGGAGGGATCTGACTCGGGCCGCAATTATTCGATCACATAAAATTGCAAGGTGAATCGCCCATTTCACAGGAAAGAACTAGCTGCTTCGTCTCCTTCTTCATCTGGTTTTCGAGTACTTCGTGATGGGCTCTATTGAAAGGTTCAGCCTTCTCTCACGCCTCTGCATACATACTCTACAACTTGTGGTATTTAATTTCTTCTCCATCGTCCCTTTTGTTTGGTTTTGCAGCTCGGGAGCTGAGGTGGTCACCGTTGACGTGCACACAGCCAAGGGTCTGACCCATGCCGGCCATGTTTATCTTGATGTCAGGTACAGATCTTTGAGAAAATTAACAGTACGAACCATATCGGAAATTTTTCTTAGTTATATTTTTATGGTTATGTGTTTTCCGCCGAGAAAATGAACCTAACCCGTTCGGAGGAAATAAACAGGACAGTGGAAGAGTTCGAGAAAGGGCATCCGGATGCGGATAAGGTCATAAACATTCCTTACATGTTCAACACCCCACAGGGTAATGGAATTTTCTTCTCTCTCTCCCTCCCTCCAGTTTAGTTTAATTTGGTTAATGTACTTGTATTCATTGTGGGGGGCAACAGGGAGGGTGAAGAATGCAGATTTTCTGAACAAAGTATCGTCTGCTTGCAACAAGGAAGATCATTTGCTTGTGGTAAATTTTTGTTTTGTGCGTGGGCTCTTGGGAAGTTAGAATGCTATTTGGATTTGTGTAGTGATGAGGTGCGTGTAATCCAGGGATGTCAGAGCGGGATGAGATCTGTTTCTGCGACTAGGGATCTTCTGGGTGATGTAAGTGGATTCACTTCATACTTGAGAATTTTATATTTAATTATTACTTTATTATCATAGATGGAGGCATAAACTTGAATGAGAATGACATGGCAGGGGTACAAGAATGTGAGGAACGTGGGAGGAGGGTATCTGGAGTGGGTCAAGAATCAACTTCCCGTGGAGGCTTCATTGGCCAATGCATGAGCTTCTCTGAACAATCCTTTGCTCTGCTTCATCATATCTATCTTCCACCATCGTCTTGTCTGTTTTGCTTATTCAATGCAACGCTTCAATTTCTGATTCCTTAAATCATGCAGTATCTCTTTCACTATTTTAAATGTCATCCCCATGTTGGCATGCCAGTTTATTGGAATGTTTTCCCTTAAAAACACATAGAAATGTTTCACATGTTTATCATATTATTTTAAAATTTTCATTGTTATTGCTGATCTGGACTCGCGGTTTCTCCTTCCCAACTTGTGTTTTTCCCGCTATTACCATGACACGATATTCCCATACCAAAATGCACATGGGACTACTTTGCTCCTTCTTGCACAACCATTTTCTTTTTCGCGGTGAAAAATGACATTTCCGTTACTACTTCCTCTTATCCTTAATATATAAGAGTAGTTAGGTATTGAATCTCAAATTTATTCTTAAAACATCTCTATTGATTCCATACATGAAGGAGTTTCTATTCATAATTAGTCATATTGAAAGATAATATTTTAGAAAAACTAACATATATATTTGTTATAAATAAAAACATGACTAACCTTTTTTTATTCAACCCAAATTAGCTATTCAACAATCTCTTAAGGATGGGAGGTAGCATATCATTAATTAAATCATTATTACGTTTGAGGGTTTTGATTTCAAGTTTCGAACGAAAGCCTCGAGCTTGCCTAGATGATTTACCGATTCTTATAATTACAAATAGTTCAGATCCATTAGCAATAAGGGATAAGCATATGATATATAAGTGAACTAAATGGTTTGTTAAAACCGTACTCACAATAACTATATTCAACTAGTTAGAAGTAACTTGTACTATTTCAACTACTACAAACTAGGTCCTAGAATTCTTGACTTTGTTAAGAATAAGTAAATCCCTTCCACTCTATTCAGTTATTGTTTGCTGCCAATTCTAATCCTAATTATTATGAAAGCACGATAGAAACTGGTGACAGACCGTGTGTTTTAAAAAAAAAAAAAATTGGTGAGAGACTAATCTAGACGCGATTAGAGATTGTCAAGCTGCCATGAACCACAAATCGAAAGGCCAAAACTCTTCATAACTATTGAAGAGTAAGGTATGAATTGGTTGTACAGGTCTCCAAGATCATTGAAACTGGTTGGTGGGACCTTTTAAATGACAACAACTTAATAATACTGACCCAGAGGACAAGATGCAACCTTAGAATTGACACGTTAACCGAAACAGGCTTGTTTAGGTAATGAGTTTATTGAACTCCATTATGCCCAGACCGTCTCATGACAGTGCGGCCAATTTATATGTGCGCAGTTTTTCCAAACAAGCCTCAACGTTCTGTCTCTGCAAACTCCCAACGACCACATGCTCACACTAACGACCAACATCTTCCTCTGCTTTATCAAACTGACCTTAAATACGTTTAGGTTATTTGTTCTTGTCTCGTGTAAAGAAGGAGCTCAAAGGATTAGTAACAGTGTGGGTTCTGAGATAGAATGCAGAAATGGTGAGAGAAAATATCGAAGGAATGTCCTCGGCTGAAACCTCCACTTGGGCAGTTGCAACTGTCATCATTCTATTGGTTACTATAAGTTTCTTGTCTGACGTCTCATTGAAAAAACTTGTCAAGGTAAACTAAGCCATCCTATTTTGTGTCTTTCTGTACCCTTTGAAACTCTCTCATTCATGGGTCACTTTGTTATTTCATCAATACCACGGTGGTTGGACAGAACCAAGAGAAAATCTCTGCTTGCTGCCATGGAAAAGATCAAAGAAGGTAGGAAATTTGAAGTTTTAAACCATTGATGAGTTTAGTTAATTAACATTTTCCATCATTCTAAACACGAGTTTGATGTTATTTTTTATTTCTAAGCAGAGCTTATGCTTTTTGGGATGCTTTCATTGCTGATGGGTCATTGGATTATTTATGTGGCAAAGATTTGTGTCAAGTCTTCAGTTTTAAGCAGCAAGTTTTTCCCGTGTGCTGTGCAAGGCAGTTCTCCAATCCGTTCAAATTTAGAGCATCGTAGTATGACAGTTTTCAAAGAGCATGTGAACTTTAAGCTGCATTATTATTGCCCTGAGGTAGTTTTCCTATCACATCAAGTTCACATTACATTTTAGCTTCAAAATTGTAGTGCAACTAGCTTAATTGTTATGAACATTTTGTCACTGGTTTAAATCCAAAGGGCATATAAACTGCATATATAATTCATGAAAACGGTCGTTTACAATTTATTTTTCAGGGTCATGAGTCATTAGCCTCGAGCAGCTTCATCGTTTTATGTTTGTCTTGGGGATTACTCATGTTTCCTACAGTTTTGATGCCATTGCCTTAGCCATGATTAAGGTTCAGCGATCCTCTGACACTGATTTTGATCCTCAGAATTGGTGTATGGGCCCTGATCTCTTATAGTTAAGTTTATGCAGATATATAGCTGGAGAGCATGGGAAAATGAAGCAAAGACAATGGCCATACAAAGTTTACAAGGTCCATAATTTCTGATCAAATAACGTCAACAAACCGTTGCATTAACTAAAACCTTCATACTGATGTTCCATTTTTATCAAATTGTCAAGGGTAGATCCTTCACAAGTTACATCAAATGCAAGATTTAGATGGCTATCTACGTTCATTGCTCACCAGACATCCCATCCCTGGAGTCAGCATCATTGTTCACCAGACATCCCATCCCTGGAGTCAGCACAAAGTTTTTGTTTGGCTGGTACTGCATATGTATTATTTTCTTTTCTTTTCTTTCTACTGTTAAGATTATATTAACGTACTGACAAAATTACTGTATCGGTTCTTAGTTTGATTGATGTAATTAGATCTTGCTTCATGTTCATTCTAAGGAACATAAAAATTATGGGAATGCAGCTATGTTTCAGCCGCCAATTCTGGAGTTCCATCGACCGAGCTGATTACATGGCATTGCGTTTAGGTTTTGTTTCTGTGAGTGCTTCCTGATCACTAACACAAGTGATGCGCATTTACCTTTTACTTTTGTTCATTTGTACCTACTTTTCCCCTCGTGCGCAAAGGAATGGAGGGTTGAAGATTAAAAGCTAGCTTTGATTGGCTAAGATTTCTGTATTTCTTTGTTATGATATTCTGTAGACTCACCACCTTCCCCTGACATGATTTCCACAACTACATTCTTCGAAGCATGGACGATGAGTTCCGTGACAGTGTGATAGAAACCAGCCATTATTTGTATTTTATGTTTTATTATGTGTCTTGTCTTAAATGTTACAAGTGTCTAGTACTCCCTTCGGTCCTAATTATAAGACAACATTCAGAAGTTGGTTTTGGTCCTAATTATAGGACACAATTTTAATTTTTGTCAACTTTTTTCCAAAAATAACCCTATTTTATTCTCTCAAGTGTATTTGGTTTTTTGTGAGTATATGTATGTGGGTATATAGAATCTTCCGGTAAATAAAACTTTTAAATTATTAGATTTTAATTTATTTATTGATCAACTATCATTAATTTGCCAATATGTGTGTGTAGACACACACACACACACATATATATATCTATATCTATGTGTGTGTGTGTGTTCAATATATATGTATATAGACATATACACAGACACACAAAGATATAAATACACACACATCCATATGTATATGTGTATACATATATGTATATCTGTGTGTGTCTTAGTCAATATATGTGTGTGTGTATGCATCTATATGTTTGTAGATATATGTATGTATATGTATATGTATATGTGTGCATGTGTAAATATCTATATGTATGTATATATATATATACACACACGCACATATATGTATATATAACAAGACCATTATTTTAATTAAAAAGCTTGTGGAAAGGAAACTCTAGGTTGGAGAGGTATGTGGTAGGAGTTGTTGATTCACTTTTACTTATGTCATTTTAAATTTATCTAAGGGCATTTTAGGAAAATGAGTAAAATTAACTAATTTAACTCATCTCCTTAATCTTTCCAAAAGCGGTTAAATATGTCCTATAATTAGGACCGGAGGGGTATTAGTTAATGTCAGTTTTATAGGGATAAGATAAGATAGTTATTTTAAGTTTATGGATAAGGTAGTTATTTTCAGTTTATCTGTTAGCCTATAAATATCATTGATGTGTTCTACCAAAAATATGGATAAATGAATATATAAATGTTTATGTATCTTAGTCAAGGACTCAGATTTTGGTTCTTGAATATACTACTAGAGTTTCAAATTCTGGCTCTAGTTTCCCTTTCTCTCTCTTAATTTTCTTAAATTCTATCAAATTGTTGGTGTTAGGTACTGCTTCTCTCCTAAAAAATTGGAATATATGTCTTTCACTTGGTTACTATACTTAATTTTGTTGATAGAATTTTAAGTTTCACTACTTTTAGCTCACCTAGATATAGATACGGTGAGTGACTACCTACAGCTTAACAAATCAAATAATAACTCACAGATTCTTTGCCAGACTCCTCAGCTGATACTTTATGGGAGATAAAGCAAACCTCTTCTCGCCATTTTTTTTTACTCTAATATGTTAAAGTATTGTCAGAATTCACAGAAATGATTTGAAAAAATCAATTCTGTGCCAAATGTGCTATTTTAGGAAATTGCAGGTGTTTTTGGTTGAAATGAAGCGTATTTTCCAAAAATTCATTTGTATCCTTGTCCAGTGATGATTTAAAATATAGGAGTATGACAAGTAGTCATTGACTACCTGAGTTGATGCATATGTTGATGGGGTTAAACTTGTAATTAAATGGACTCTAACTCATATGATTATCAGCTTTAGTCTGCAACCTTTGTTTATCGTCCTTAGTTTTGGTTTTGTAAAATTAATAATTTGATAGCCTCACCTTAACTTGTTTTGCAGTGTGCCTCTCTGGATAATTGCCATTTGTTGCATTTTCCTGGATTTTCATGGTAGGTTTCTGTGAGTGTTATTTTAAGCTTGAATGCTTGATGGTTTACCTTTTTTTCGCCTTTTAGTTCTGAATATGGTGCTAGTTTCATTCATCATTCATGGATCTAATCAAAGTGTGAACGTTGTTGTTATTTTTGTTCAGGAAGCCACTTCTACTTTTGGCTTTCCTTCATTCCAGTAATTGTGAGTTCTGCTAATGCTTGTTGTCTCTTATTCATTCATTACTAACCAAATTTTATATCAAAAGCCATTTTAACAAAAAATTAGTAATTATGACTCTCTAATATTAGTTGGCAATTTAGTTGATCCTGGTAATTGGTACTAAACTCCATCGGGTGGTGGTAAAGTTGGCTGTGGAGATAATGGACCGTAGCCCATATATGAAGCACACTCAATTCAACTTAAGAGATGAGCTCTTCTGGTTTGGGAAGCCTAGGCTTCTTCTGCGGTTGATACAGCTCATATCCTTCTTGGTCTGTCAGTCAGTAAATACTTGCATTTTTCATATCTTTCTTTCATCTCTTTTAACTTCCTCTGTGATCTTGCAGAATGCATTTGAAATGGCATCGTTCATATGGTCCCTTATAAGAAGCTGCCGTTGCTCTGATGTTACAACTTCCAAAATTAGCATATATGCTTAAAAACATCTCCAAGCACCACAGATATTAATTAATATACTAGTTGATCAATCATTTGCACAATTTGTTCTTGAGTGCAGTGGGAAATCAGAGAACCTTCGTGTTTCATGGACAATCGCACCTTGGTTGTAATTCGCTTGTCATTTGGGTAAAAATCATGTGATAACCTAATCAAACCCCAGGAAATGGCAATGACAAATCCACTAAAAGTCGTATGATTAATTGCTGACACAGGGTCATCTCCCAGATTTGGTGCAGTTTCATAACGTTTCCTCTGTATGTCATCGTCTCGCAGGTTCAGCTTCTTGTTATTATTCTTGTCGTTAGAATATATTCTTCATCCTAAGGGCTTCAAGAGTATTGATTATACTTTCTCCTTCAATGTGTGTGCAGATGGGGTCGCGGTTCAAGAAGTCGGTGATATCTGAGAATGTAAGAAAGTCACTCACGAAATGGCAGAGGAGAGTGAAGGGAAGACAAAATCCCTCTGCTTCACTCCTGGGAGCAACACCAACAACAGTGGGGAAGGAATCTCCTGGGGAATGAACGACTCTGGTTTCACGCATGATCTTGATAATGATTACTCATGTAGCCGTAGGAGTGAAGCATTAGCAACTCGTCAATATTACCATGAACAGAGGCACTACGATTCTTCTCCTTCGTTGACTTGAGAATTTCTGAATGAGATTCCTTCTCATGCAGACGTGTTCTGCTAAAATGCTGTTTTCTTCATCCCAACACACCCAATCATTTTCTTGGGGAAAATCGAGGAATCTATCTTTTGTTTGGTACCCAAAAAATATGCAACCTTCTCTCATTCTCCCCTCCCTCTATTTCTAAAAAATGACATAAAGGTAATCAGCCGGTGGGGCAGTTTTTCTTGCTTTATTCCAATGGAGTGGGTAACATTACCCCACATAATAATGCTCTAAGCCATTCAATGCATACTAAATTATTCTCCTCTTTCTCTCTTAAATTACACTATAAACAACTACGTACTTTGTTTAGTACGAGAGATAAAAATGTTATGTCTAATTATATAAAGTTATGTTGGCAAAAAAACAACATTAATAAGATCTAGTATGGAAAGGTTAAGCATTGCAGAAAATATACAAGAATAAGAATAAGCGATCAATACATTCTATAGAATGTAAGATTTATAACTTTCAAGTGATCCATCAATACTATCTATATATAAAGTGGGTGGAGTGTTAAGTTCCACATTAGTTGGAGGAGAGGAACGAAAAAGGCATTATAATGGTTTCGTATGAGAATCAATATCTTACTATCTTCTCATCCGGGACCGTTGAGATGGGATTTGACGGTCTAGATTTTTTTTTTTTTTTTTTAAAAAAAATAATTATTTTAGTAGATAGAGAATCTAAAATAAAGATAATTTTTCAACTAACATATTTTTTAAAAATGATTCTTTCATTTAAAAATTGACGGTTAAAAAAAAAAAAATCTGGACGGTCTAAATTTGTAAGAGCTCTCCTTACCTATCTTGGGATAAGTAGGGAAACTGGTTTCGGTCTGTATGTCTCACCTGTCCCTAGATTACTCATATGGAAACGTCAATATTCTTAAGGGCCGTCCTTATTACTATCAGAGCACTTTTTTGTTCATTTCTCTGCTCATTCATATATGTACATATACAAATTATGACATGTTTTTACAAATAATAAAGATGTCGGAATTTATACATGACTCATCACCACTTATACATCTTCAATTCTTCATCTCACTCTCTCTTGTGCAACTTCATGCACTCCCCTTCTATGTACCAAACAAGATAAATGCTAGTATATGATATGCTTGCCTTACATAGGCTCATGTTAACATAATGACAATTCTATATGGTCAATGCTTCACATTTATTACTTATGGCCACAACATCGTAGAAATAGAGTTTCAATCATTTAACTATGTTACACAAAAACAAGCAAACAAAGTGACTATGCACATTAATACACAAGCAAACATATCAATACACACAAGTAGGATAAGTTCACTACCTTGAGTCTTTAGGTCCTCCTCTTATTTTTTTTTTTTTCCAACTATCAAAGTTGGTTATATTGCATTTCTTTGTCACCTCATGGCCCTAGATATATAATCACATGACTTCATTAGAGTCATAAAAGTGAGCCATGACAAGTGAATGTCTAATGGGCTACATTAGCTTGACATAACTCTACTCTTGGAAGTCACTCTTATTTACAATTCACTCCAATTCCTCATTTTTGCATAGCAACCTATACTGCCACATTTTTCACTTATCTTTGAAAAATCATAACTTAATCTACAAAAGTCCAATTGAGGTGATTTCAAAGGTTATATGACTCTTATTAAGTCTAGGTTTAGGGAAAAATATTTTCCTTATCCAATTGGACACACAACATTCCAAAATTACAATTCACTGGATACTGCCCTAGCAACATGCCAGTTTTACATGACCACTCTTCAAAAATGTACAACTCATAGTATAAAGATCCAATTGACCTATATAACCTATCAAATTTATGCTTGACAAGTCTACTTTTATTCTGAAAAATATCATGACCATTGGACAATATTATATTACCCAAAAATACGACAAATTCAGACTGCCACACAAGAAACCCTAATTGGCAGCAAATTCCAGTTTTGGGATTTCAAATCAATTCTTTCTAAAATCATACCAATAACATATTCCCACACAATTTTGCACAAGAAATCCATTGGAGATCTCAAAAACATAAAAATCATACTCTTTTCCTAAGATTCAGGTCTGATAAAAATAAGGACATCTCAACAACTTATGAAAACCTCAAAATATTTGGTTCAAATTGGAGTTTATATATACCTCTTTACAATTCTATATCCGGTTCTTGATTTTGGTAGCACTTCCACCTTGTAGACAAGACCAAACACCTATGATCAAGAATCCAAGACCATAGAAATGTTGCTCTTATTGAGAGGAACAACATTAGAGAAAGCCTTGGGAGTTAAAAATGTGATTTCAGAGGTAAAATTGGCTCAGGAGCTCAAGAACACTAAATTTTTCTCCACCCTTCTCTCTCTTTTTTTCCCCTTTGAATTTCTCTATTTTTCTCCTATTTTGGGTTGCTTTGGATGAAATATATGGAGGCTAGGTAGTCTTGGGCTTTAATTCTACATAAGTCCAAGTGTTTATATATTAAAGTGCCAAGTGTTTTGAGATTAAATTTCAAAGTGATAAGTGTCCTTTTGAAATCATCCTTTCTCTTTCTCTCTCTTTCTTAGGCGTCCTTTAATGTTAAGGGAAAGGAAGCCTGATGAATTCCCCTGACTCTCTTTTTCGATGTTCACTAAAGTTGTGTACATGATCGGATAGGAGACCAGTGGATCTCCCGACTATTGTGCTAGGTGGTGTCTTCTTATTTGTCCAACACAAAAGTAAAAACCATTATTCATTATTATTTACTTTTATTAAAGCTACTTTAAAAAAGTTACTTTATTGGTGTCGGGTTAGACTGTGCCAACAAGTCTGTGTCTTCCATATTGTGCCATATGTGCTATCAGGGATTCCCGAGTGTATGTACATATGGGATCTAGATGACCTATATCCCTTCTTCCTTTTAAAAAATGCAGGGTATATGTACCTGCTATAAAAAAGCCATGTACACACCTCTACCAACATATTTACTTGTCTAATCACACCCTTTAAGCCTCCATATAATCTGAAGACTTATTCCCTACCCTAAGGAGCCGAATCACATAATTTAGGCCCCATAAACACTTGTGTCTGCCATTCAAAATGGCGCTAAGTGGCCTTCTACCCCTACGGGCGCCACATGTTCTTAAATACATGCGTCAATCTATATCATTGGGAGAAACATTTTCTTCTCGGAAACTAAATCATAGAGTCCCCGAGAGTCTTTTCTATCCCTCATCATTCTTGGACTCCCTACAAATTGGGATTAGTAGTATGCCTAATATAGGTTATCCTTAAGTCTCTAGGCCTAAAATTCAGGATGTTACATTATATACCTCTCATCTTGAAACATTTTTAAACCCCAAAGCAGACAATGACGCTGCCCAAAGGTAAGTGGGGTGTTATGTCTCATATAGCCTGAGAAGGGGAACGGAAATAGCCTTATAAGATACCTCTCATTCTTGACACGTTTTAAAGACGTGAGGATCGGAGTGCGAATAATATTGAGAATGGGACAATGAGATACTATAAATGGTATAAGAGCCAGACTTAGATAGAGATAAAAATATTATTTCTGATTATATAAAGTTATGATAGCAAAAAAATAGCATTAATACGATTTAATATGGAAAGGTTAAGCATTGCAGAAAATATACAAGAATAAGGGATCAATACGGTCTATAGAATGTAAGATTTATAACCTTGAAGTCATCCAGCCCACTCATCTAGCAGCATGGTTCAAGGTGATATTATGGAATTGATCATAAGATCGGATCAACCAATTTCTAAATATATAAACAGACTCTAAACAAAGACTAACATCTTTATATTTAAATTCAATCTTTGAAACAATGATCATTTCCAAAGACGCCTTAAGACACTTCTTACATCTTTAATATAAAATATATTTATCTAGTTTCATTATTAAAAAAGTTAGTTTAGTTAGTTTAATATGATATGTATTTTCTAAAATACCCTATTCATTTTTCTTAATTCCCTCATTCTCTCTTTTGCTTGACCATTGTCAACATAACAACCACAGGGGTAAATTAATAGCTCATTGCTGCTAGAATTTAAAAGATCGTCATAACACAAACCCGCACCAATTTGAAAAAAAGTTCTCATAATATAGGTTAAAGACTTAAAACTGTTCCTTACTCCTTAGTCCTTAGCGTATAAAATGATTTATTTTTGAAGAGATAAATTTTATAAAAACAAATAATTTAGATGTTTTGAAAATAATGCTCCAATTCTTAATATAACACCTATTTATTTAATTTGATTAGATTAATGAAGTTAATTGAGTTAAATAATATAACTTGTATTTTCTAAAACATTATAGTCATCTTTTTTAATTCATTTTTTTGGTAGGGAAACCCAATTTATTTGAGATTTTACAATTTTAAATTGATTTTTCTGTCATTTCCCCTTCATTAAAATCCCTCCTTTCCTTTCCCTTCTTTTCGTCAAAACCAAACAGGCCCTAAGGATTAATTTTTATAATTGTCAAAATAATATATCAAAATATCAAAATATACGATACTTCGCTACTTTAAAATTAGGTTGGGCTTTTCTCATTGTCTTCTCACAATCTCATATCCACTGTTCATTAAAACAATATAAGTTTTTTTTTTTATAAAATTATTTTCATAAGCATAAATAAATAATTTAAAACTCTTAAAATTTGATCGTTCATAATTGTAATCCATAAAATATAAATAAATTTTAAATTAGAAAATATAATAATAATATTTTATAAAGGGATGTGATATTATTACTACCATACTCTATTTTTTTTAGTTAGATTAGAATTTTGGTCACTACCATTTTTTTCACCATTAGATCAGATCGGATCTAACGATGAAAAAAATGATAGTGATAAAATTGATAGTGACAATATCCTATTCCTACAAAATTGATAATGTCCCTTTATAAAATATTAAATCCTAATAATCTATTTCATAACTTAAGGCCGGAGGTTATGCTATGAGATCACGTCCTATTAAAAGTAAAAACAAGACTTTTACCCAAAAAAAAAAAAAAAAAAAAAAAAAAAAAAAAAAAAAAAAAAGTTACTATAACGTGATCTCATAGCATAACCTCCGGCCTTAAGTTACTTAACGGCGCCGTCAGTAGGAGAGAATATTGTTCCGGTTAACTGGAAGCAATCCCTGCAAGCAAACCTCATATCTGAACATTTTATAAACTGTCTATAAGCTTCCGACTCATACTAGCCAGTTCCTCCTAAAATCTTCGACGATGGTGCTCGAGGTAAATCCCTATTTCCCTTCTGGTTGTTCACTACGAACCCTAGCGATCATATTTATCATTCTTTAATCTTCCAAATTAGGGTTTTCTTATCGTTATTGGAGCACTTTTTCATTAGATTTTCTTCTTCTTAGGCAACAATGATCTGTATTGACAATTCTGAATGGATGCGTAATGGAGATTATGCACCTTCTCGATTTCAAGCTCAAGCAGAAGCTGTCAATCTTATCTGCGGTGCTAAAACACAGGTGAAGTTGATCATGAAATGAATGTTTGTACTTTTTTACATTTCTTTCTCCTCCTCTTGGCTTCTTGGGAACTAGTTGGACGAAAAGAAAACATGCCTTATTGTAGGTGACTTGAGATGGGGCGACTTGTTCATTTATTGCTGACAGTCTTCCCTATTAGAAAATATGAATTTTTTTTTCTTCTCAAGATTGATATGTTTTAACTATATTTAAAATTTCATGTTCTATGTGGATCATTCCTTCCTGACACACGAACTCCTTGCTACAATTGTTACAATCGTAGTTGCACTGTCGAGATACCTTTTTGGGGCTTATTTGAACTCTGAATACTGATGAATATAATTACTGATTCACAGGCTAATCCAGAGAATACAGTCGGAGTTCTCACAATGGCAGGGAAGGGAGTTCAGGTTTTGGTGACTCCAACCAGTGATCTGGGCAAGATCTTAGCTTGCATGCATGGTCAGTTTATATTCATTGAATGCTTGTGTCATTCCCACTCTTTGTTGAAGCATATGCATTGTTTTAAGTAAATCATTTGAATCTAGGATCCGATTCCCTTATTAAGATGGTGCCAGTGATTCTTGTTCCAAGATGTTGCACTATTTCCTTATTAAATTTTGTTTCTTGTTGTTATAAGATTATGTCTCTTTGTTTCTCATTTGACAATGATGCATGTTAATTTTTCCACTTCAAATGGGATAAGCTTAGACGTTAGATCTGCCTGTGGAAATAATATTGGTTCTTTCTGTCTGTTGGTTTTAAGCCTATTGAACTCTGTTTTTGATTTTTGTAGCAGCTATATGAGATCATTTGTTAAAGTGCGCTCTTATTTGTGGGGTTAATTTTTTGCCAAACCCACTTCCTTAAATACTGAAAGAGAATTGCAGCCAATATGCAGTTTATGGCATGTTTTGCTCTAATTCAACTATTCTGTTCATGTTGAAGTTTATATTGTTTAATCTTTTATTCGTAAATTAGGACTAGAAATAGGTGGGGAAATGAACCTAGCTGCTGCTATTCAAGTGGCTCAATTGGCTCTGAAGCATCGGCAAAATAAGAAACAGCAGCAAAGAATTATCATTTTTGCTGGAAGGTATGCTTGGCTATATTTCATACTTTTATTTTCTGCCGTTAATTAGGTTTTTTTTAACTCTAATGCTTCCCTCCATTGTTTTTAGTCCTGTCAAGCATGAGAAGAAGGTGCTGGAGATGATTGGGAGAAAACTTAAAAAGAACAGTGTAGCCCTCGACATTATCAATTTTGGTGAAGAAGATGATGGCAAGACTGAAAAGCTGGAAGCACTTCTTGCAGCCGTTAATAATAACGATACAAGCCACAATGTCCATGTTCCAGCTGGCCCCACTGCTCTTTCTGATGTGCTTATAAGGTTTGTGTATTGAATATTAAATTATTTGTTTTTCTCTTTAGCTTTTGGTTTTACGTAAGAAGTAATGCTGGAATTTTGGATATTTATGTAACATTGATTTGTGGCAGTACACCTATTTTTACTGGGGATGGAGAAGGTGGAAGTGGCTTCGCTGCTGCAGCAGCTGCAGCTGCAGCTGGTGGCGTATCTGGTTTTGAGTTTGGTGTGGATCCAAACTTGGATCCTGAGCTGGCTCTTGCTTTAAGAGTTTCAATGGAAGAGGAGAGGGCCAGACAGGAGGCAGCTGCAAAAAAGGCTGCTGAGGATGCTGCCAAACAGGAGAAAGGAGGAGATGAGCAAACCAGTTCACAAGATGCAACAATGACTGAGCGAACCAGTGCTGCAACATCCGAAGCTGATAACAAGACAAATGATATGATGGTTGGTTTCTTTTGTGCCTTTAGCCATGTGTGCCTGTTATATGCTTTATTGAGATGTAATTTTGTTAACAGATTTGATTCAATGACTTCTTGGATTAATTTCATAATTCACTTTATTGAGTGATTTAATCAGGAAAAGCATTTGGTGTGAAACCCCGAGGAGGATAATGGGTCAAGTGTAATTTATTCCTGGACTAAGAAAAGAGATGTTGGCACAGACTTGGGTTTGCTGATGTGGCAAAATCTGAATTGTGCTTGTGTTATTTGAAGTGTTGCATCATGCTTGTTGTATGTGTTAACTGTAATCCTGTCCTTAAATGTGCTTCATGATTTTGGGGATTTGGGAGTTCATTTTCTCATGTGAGCGGACATCTGACTGGATCTCTGCTATTGCAGATCAGTCACTCTGTCAATTGAGAGCTAGACCGCACGTTAGCCATAATATTGTCACTCCAGCTGTTCTTATTCTGCCTACTTTCTGCTGTTGTGCTTGAAAGTGGCAATATTGTCTTGGCTGATGCTACAACCTGATTGACCTGTGATTTTAATATGAGAAATGGAACCACTTCCATTTCCTGCATATGGACTTCAATTTGAATTTGACGTGCTAATGTGAAGTTTTTTTGTTTTTGCCATCATATTATTGCCATCATGAGCACCTAAAAGGAAATGTCATGTATTCTTTCCTTTTCCCTTCCTGGCGGCTGGGGCTACAATATAATTTATTTCACCTGTGACTATCAATTTATCTTCGTGACTTTTAAACATTTTTATGGTGACCCTCTAGTTCCCAATCTGTAGCTCTGCTTGTGACATCAGCCGTTTATGCATTAATTTTGTTTTTCCCTGACTCTAGAAATTATTTTTTCTATGCATTCTTCTTTTTTAATCTTCTTTATGGAGTGATTAAAAAATAATGTGGAGGAGAATAAATGGGAAGGTCTATCTGCCCATTCTTAGTCTGCTGGTTTCAAAACAATCCTTCCCTGTCACTATAGTTCAGAAACATTTTTCAGCCATGTGTTCATAACAGAGACACTTCCAGTAAAGCAAAAAGAAGGGGAAACATTTGAGACTTATTAGTGCTGTTTGAAAGGTGTCTTGAGTAATGGGATCTGAAATGATTGTGCTTTCTTGTTTGATATGTGTATTATATATGTATTGAAACTTGAAAAATTTCCGTAAATAGAATTGAACAATGATAGTGATACTTTTTCTGTTGGAATTGATCTTCAAATGGAAACAGGATGATGAGAATGCTCTCCTGCAGCAAGCACTTGCAATGTCAATGGACGATCCTACCATTAACCATGACTTAAGAGATACAGATATGTCAGAAACAACTGCAGAAGATCCCGATTTGGCCCTTGGTTAGTTTTTATAACATTAACCATGACTTGCAACTCAGTCCTTTACTTCTGGTCTCTTGGTTCATGACAAGTGCCATGTGGTTCCATTACCTGGTTATTGAACTAACTATGAAGTTGAGAGACATAAATCTTGGATTAGTGTGGAAGGAGAGAGGATATCTTGTGCATGCCTATAGTAAATATGGATGGAATAATTTTTTTAATTAATTTTGGTTCTGAAGGTGAGTATTTAGGACCTCATGGCATCATCTTGTTGTGCAGGATTTCTTAGTATGCATCTGCCTATTTTTTTAGGGTTCTCTGTTGAATGGTAGTACTGTAGTATTCTCAGCCATGAGAAGCTGTGTGTGACCTGGACATGGGATGTAATTGATTTGCATCTCCTCTTGGATTATATTGCAACACAATAAATGATATTAATGGTTGTCCTGCTTTTTACTGATTATTGGTTATTTCTTGTTTGTAGCTCTTAAATTGTCGGTAACAGACAATACAAAGGACTCGGCAAGCCAGTCAGACATGAGTAAATTGTTGGCTGATCAGTCCTTCGTATCTTCTATCCTTGCTTCAGTATGTTTGATATATCCTTTATTTTTTTTTTTTGGTTCTATTAAAAAGTTTATTCCATATGTTCCAGACTAAGTAGTTATTCATTGCTGCTGCAGCTTCCTGGGGTTGACCCAAACGACCCATCTGTCAAAGATCTGCTGGCCTCTATGCAAAGTCAGTCTGAGGTGAGTCTTTTTTGAAAATATTGTATTGGAAATGACTTTAGCAGAAAAGTTCACCAGAAGCATACTTGAAGTTGACCAGCCTGTATGAACTTAAAGCATTTACTGATGCTTTATATGTATATACATATGTTTCGCCAATGATATCCTAATGAGGCAGTATAGATTTTTTCAATAGCTCGAAATAAACAAAGAAAGAAAAACATATTGCTAGGTTCTTTAGTCTATATATGATACTTTAGTTTTTTTTTTTTCTCGAGATAATTAATCATGTGCTGAGCTATACAAAAATTGCTTATAATTTTTTTTCGAAAAAAATTATTGCAAATATTCAAAAGCTGTCTTTGTTTTTCTTGTATAAACTATAAACATATGAGAGTTATACGCTTGCTGGTTTTAATAATTACCTATCTCACATGGCGAGCATTTTTACATGTATTGTTGGTATTTTGGTATATTGTTTGCATTGCTGTTGAATCCTGATCGTTCTTTTAATAATCAGCCCCAGCAGAAGAATGAAGATAAGCCGCCAAATGAGGAGGAAAAGAAATAAAGTTGTTGGTCGTCTTGTCCATGTCAGGCTTTATATTTTGTTCCTTTGATAGACAAGTTTATTAGCATGTTGGACGGTGGTTCAAAATAGGGCCCTATTTGGAACTGATGTTTGGTCTTATGGCTAAGTTCTGGATGATTGTTAACTCCCGCGTTGCTGTTCACCGTGGTCTCTTCGGGAGGAACATCCGAACCACTTAAATTTATTTCAATATCATCTCCAAATTTATATAGATCCTTCCCAAAGTGATTTATATTATTTGTTTTGGTTTTTCTTGCTGGCCATTTTATGCAGGTAGATGCATAATTTAATTTTGTGAGCTTTCTTTGTTTTTATTTTTCGAGTGCAAAACGTAGGGTGTAGTTGTATGCAGCTATATATTATATTGTCAACTGATTTCTCATGCAGCCACATTTTTGCCTAGGAAGGAGAATTTAAGAAATGAAATGCGACTTGTCAAAAATTAGGAAGTAAATGTGATATTTTTTAGACTTGAAATTCAATTAAACCATGATAATGGAAAAGAAGCGAAGTACAATGAAAAAAAAAAAAAAGCATACCTTTAAAATTGAAGTACTTTTTTGACATTTTATACTCCAAAAAGCTCTAACATTGTTAGTTTAAAAAGGGTAATTTTAAAATATTTTAAACATATTTAAGCATAAACTTTTTCAGAAGGGTAAGAATGACAACTCCCTTAGTTTGGGGCAAATGTCGGCCTACTTGGTTTCCTCTCTCTCTCCAATGCATCTAAGGACCCGTTTGTTACACTGAAGATTGAGGGAGGTGAGGGAAGATTCATCATCTTCCTTCCAAAAACCCGTTTGAATGCGCCATCTTCCGGAACTAATCTTCCGGCGGGTCACCATCTTCCTTCATTCATAAGAATATGACTTCCTCCATCTTCTAATCATTGGGAAGATTCCCAGGATAACCCTCTTCTTCTTCAATCATCTGTCTTCTTTGTTGTTGCCATTCGCCGACGCCGATGTTGCTTCCTCCTCCTTCGCAAACCCGTCGACCCCTCCTTTAAGCAAATCTCGCCTTCCCTTCTCGTGTTGCCGTCGGGGATGAAGAAGGGATCTGGAACCTTTTTTTTTTTTTTTTTTTTTTTTGCTGTTTCGGGTTGCAGGGATGAAGGAGACCTGAAACTAAAATTTTTTTGGTGTGCTTTGTTGAGTTGCAGTAGTAGAAGGAAACTGAAAACTATTTTTTGTGCTTTGTCGAGTTGCGGGAGTAGAAGGAGATTGAAATTTTTTTTCCCTTTTTTGTGCGGCTGGTTGCAAGGATAAAGAAGGTGGAAGGTTTTTTTTTTTTTTAGGGCAAGGGATATTTTGGACATTTCAAAACTTAAATTTTAATTGTTATTTTTTAAAATTATCATCTTCCATCTCAATTTCCATGTTTACCAAACAGAACATCATTTTAAAGTTCCTTCTTAATTTTCCATTCCATTACTTTCCCTCCTCTAAGTTCCTTTCCTTCCTTAAATCTTCTTTATAAAAAATAGGGCTTAAGTCTTCTCTCACTCATCTTTCTTGGTTCAATCACTCTCTCCAATGCATCGCAGCCTTCCTCTTACTGTACACGAAGATGAATGGTGGACTCTTCTTCCCTACACCGTTGAAGTTGCCTCCTCCCCACAAAGACCATTTCCTTTGCCTCTTGGGGCATTCTGTTGGCAACACAAGGAATTTGGAAGAACGAAGAAGCGGATGATCCGAGTCGTGTCCGAGAACACTGTCCTATAGAGTTATTTTGCAACCACCGGTAAAAAAGAAGTGGTACTTCCCAAGATTAAACATACATTTCTTGATTAAATTAAGGCGGCAGAACTGACGGAAAATAAAGTTTTTTTTTTTTTTTGCTATAAAAGAAGGCTAATGCCAAATTACAACATACGGAAAATTAAAAAACAGGGGAAATTAACCCCATTCGGTCCTGATCTACCCATGCCCTTAAATACATAGGGCAAGTTCCCAATATGGCAGACTTGTTGAGGCCCATCTTGCAAAGAGCATCAGCCACCCTATTACACATTCTGGGAATATGACGCACAGAAATAATACATTATCTTCCCAAAAATTCTCTAGATTGGGCGAACAGGAGCTTGGAAATCAGGATTTAGTAATCTACGAACGAGATCCATTGCATCCGACTCCAGTATAATCCGCCTGAATCCAAGATCCCAAGCAAACCTCATACCATCAAAAAGCACCCATTCTTCAGCGGTATATGCACCCAAGAGCCAATAGATTTAGAAAACCCAGCAATCCAGTCTCCTTTAAAATCACGCAATATCCCAACACAACCAGCTAGCGAAGTCCTCATGGAAGCCGCCCCATCTACGTTTAATTTAACCCAATCTATAGGAGGTCTTTCCGATAGCCGACTTGGGGAATTAGAGTGCCCATGTCCATGAATGCACGGATCAAAATCATGAACTATGGTAAACTTCCTCCAAGTGTGTAGAATAACCTTCGCATGATTCATCGGTTTGCTAAACCCAGGTTCAAAAATATATGAATTCTTCCAGCCCCCCAAAGTCCAAATAGCCACACCAAATATTAGGCTCCAGGTATCACCCATACCCTTACCTAGATTACTCTTTAGATTCAATGCAATCCAATCTTTAAGTCTAGCAGCAAAAAAAGAAGTCACATACCTTGGGGTTAAGAGAGACAGCCACATCCGCTTAGCATAATAACAGTCCCTTAATATGTGAATCAAGTCTCCTACACTAGATTGGAAGAAATATCATAGAGGAGATGATTGAGCCCACCTACTCCTCCATTCATTAGTAGGTAGTTTATTTAAGACCACCATCCACATGAATACTTTTATTCTTTCAGCTCCTTTCCACTTCCAGACTTCCTTATACAACTCAAATCTATGTACCTGATCATTGGCTTCAATTAAAAGATATGCACTTTTAATTGAGAAATTATCGTCACTCACTGCCCCCAAACCATAAAATCGTGCCCAGCTTCAGGCCTGAGAGGAACCGCTGAAACAATTCGCTGAATAACAGTACGCTCAACACAGTCAACAAGCTTATTGAGATTCCACATGCCATCTTGGACCCAATATAATCCGCCACAGATGAAGCTAGGTCCTCTTTAGAAATTAACCTTGTGGAAACAAATTTTATCCCACAACCATCAAATAACCAGTGATCGTTAAAGAAACTGACCGTTCCTAATATTCCACTTCGATCCTCGCTTAATTAAGTCACACTAGTCTGTAATAAACTGCCACACTCTAGAGTCACCTTGCCAGTACTGCATAAGACAATCATCATCTCTCATCATGTAACGGTTCATGAGGATTTGAGCCCATAGACCATCTTCACCTATAACCAATTTCCAAGCAAGTTTTGCCCCACATGATCGGTTAAAAGAGACGAGTCTTCGGAAGCCAAGGCCACCAAACTCTTTTGGTCTAGTAATAATATCCCACCTAACAGGATGGATTTTTTTTTTTTTTTGTTCTCATGAGTCAAGACCCCAAATAAAGTTCCTCTGCAATCTCTCAACCTCAAGGCAAATGCTCCTTGGTATTTCGGTAACTTGCATAAGATATAAGGGGATTGTGCTCAACACTGATTTAGCTAAGGTAATTCAACTAGCTGTAGACAGACAACTGGCTTTTCAAGCCGATAATTTAGAATGAACCCGTTCAACAATATAATTAAATGTGTCTTTCCTCTTTCGGCTTCTAGTAAGGGGAAATCCTAGATACCGACCAATCTCACAAGAAATTCTCATTTGCATTAGATTTTTTATCCTCTCCTTTGCTTGAGTCGAAACCTTAGGTGAGAAAAATATAGAGGATTTATCCCGATTCACTTTCCCCCCTTATGCATTTGAAAAATCCACAAGGCATCTCATCATACATTCCGCTTGTGCTTTTGAAGCCACACTGAACAATAAAAGGTTATCCGCAAACATCAAATGGAAGATAAAGTAACTTAGTAAGAGATTACCAATGTTTTCTTGTTCTCTATATCAAATGGTCTCACAATTGAGGTATCTATAGATAATGAATCAATGCCTTGAAGTGATGACTCTTGAACATTACACCTCTTCAGAAAGTCATAACTGACTATTTAATTTATGAACCATGTTGATTCATGAACCAACACAAATCCCTTAATTTATAAGAATATGACTTCTCAAAACACATCTCTTCATTTAAACATATTCCATAATATTGAAAAGCCTCTTTCTTTGACACACTCATCTGCAATATTTACAACACATTCTGCCTCTTTGGACGCGGACTCCTCCGAGAGCTCATCATCTGGCGACAACCATGTGTGGTTTGACAAGAATGGCGATACCAAATAAGACAAGGAAGATGTGCAAGGAAGATGTGCAAAGCAAGTTCGGAAGTTCCACTGGCTGGATCAAGTTAATAATACCCTCCTTTTCTGTCAATCCTTTTCTTCGCAGATCTGATTCCTCTTAGATCGAACATGATGTGCCTTCTCTCTTATTCTAATGCCCAGATCAAAAAATTTCTGAGTCATGTTAATACTGGGTTTCCATTTCCAGATCCAGCTTAAAAAATTCATTAGTTTTCATGCATTGCCGAGTATTCGCTAGTATTGTATAAGTACTCTTAGCGTCAACTAACTTTTCTCACAGACAATTTTTCTTACAAACCGATAATTGAATATTTCATACACTACTTTTTGTCTCTTGATTTATAATTTAGGACTCTTTAGCTCATAAATAATGGCTTTTATACTTATTTGGGCTTTGGGCCTTTTATTATATTTTAGCCATTATTTAATAATAAATTCCAGTTTTACATTGCTTCACCATTTTTACCATAACTCTTGAACCAGACATCGGATTTGCCTCATTTTTATCTCATATTTCAGATGATTCAGAGAGCTACAATTGTTATGAAGACATGAAGAGCAAATTCGGACAAGAGGGCGGTCGATTTTGGAGCCGAAGTCATATGTATTTTTGGGCTCGAATTTTGTAATTAAAGCCCATTTTATTTTATTTTCGTTCGGGCCCGAATTGTGGATTGGAGCCCCATTTCGTTTTGTCATTTTAGGTTAAGTGAGGCAGCAGCCAAAAACACATTCTCGATTCACGTTTTTAGAATTGAGAGGATCAAAATAGTAGTTTTCAAATTCTCTCGCAATGTTCTTCGTGTTCTTCTTCATTTTTTCGTCTTTCTTAATTATGTTCGGCTAAATTTCGAGATTGATCCACGATGAGGGTTCCATCCACTATCCAGAGGATTCGCGCCTGATCGGTAACCGTCTAACTCGTTTCGTATCCCTTAATCGATTTGATTTTTGGTTCGGATTGGGTTTTTGATTAAAAACCCAAATCGATATTTCCCAAGGACGAAGTTCGGACCGGGTTAAAGTATTTCGTGCGATCGTATAGAGGTGTGCCACCGATTCGAACAAATTCTGAACGATTGTTCAGTTGAGGGAATTTCGAGACAAATGCGTAGATTTCGGTTTGTCTAGAGTCGATTACGAGTTCGGTTATAAATCTTTTCGTTCGAGGAAGGGTAGTGGGTGAATCCGAAATCGTGGGTTGATCCTTTAATCCTCCGTTTTTCGTTTAATCTGTGTTATTTCGTTTTGTTTCTGCATATTTCCGTTTTCAATCTCTTGAATCAAAAACCCCCGATTTTATGTTTGTTTTTTATTGCCGTTCAAATTAAACCGATCAATTCGTTGGGAAACGACCCAGGTTACATTATACCGCAAATCCTCTTCTAATCTGGTTATTTTGGGAGATTACGGCAAATCTCTGTCAAAATATGGCGCGTTGCCGGGAATTTGCATCAGTTTGATTAGTAATGATTAGTGTAAATAGCTTCGTTTTTGGTAGTTTAGGTGGTTCGGGTGGCTGGACGAAATTTTTCTGACCCAGATCACTCAACCCAGGTCTTATTCACAAGGAATTGGGCATTCTGAGCAAGACTCACTTCCCTAAAGGGAAGTGAGGTCTCACCTATTTTGGCCAAATTCCATCATTTAGACCCTGTTTTTACCATTTTTTGGTCTCGGTAGGATATATCGGGTATTTTAGCAATTGTTTGACTTACTCCGATTGGGCTGATTTTTGGTAAGCTGAAGGAAAATGTTATTTAGCATAGGACATAGGGCTAAAGCACTGTGGACTTGAGATATAAGCCAAATTCCATCGTTTAGACCACTTTTTCAATTTTTGAAGTTTTTTTATTCCATTTTTGGGTTCCCCAACGGTCTAGGAGTTGCCATGTCCAAGTCCCAAAAATTTTAAAAATCATTTGATAGTGTTTCTGGACTTGTTTAGGTCAATTTCTATCATAGGTTTTTGTTTTTGTGTTTGCTTTTGTGTGTTCTAGTGTTTTTCTACTTTATACCACTTTTAGTGGCATTTTCGTAATTCTGATTGGCTGGTGGCATTTTTCGTAATTCTGATTTTTTGTAGATTCTGCCTTGTGACTATGCTGCATGAGTACTAGGAGCACTATCAATCCAGAAGACTTGTTGCCATTTGATCCGAAATAGAAAGGACAATTCTTACCGCTAGAAGAGTTGTTAGGCTAAGTCGTGAGATTAATACCGAATGGACATTGCACTTGAGTCCGATTGTGGCCATTTCGATTGTGTCCATACCGTTGATCTCTCGATTGTGTTTCGATAGTACTTCGATAGTCTTGTTGTTTTCACCGATTCTAGTAGCAATTTTCCTAACTCAGATATTATGGCGGAAGAACAGAAAATCGTCCTACTTTAAAGGAATTGAATGAACCTGATGTTAATTATCAACCTTTGTGCATCCAATATCCTGCCCTTGCTGCTAACTTTGAGCTTAAATCTGGTCTAATACACTTGCTACCTAAGTTTCATGGTCTTGCAGGTGAGTGTGCCATTAAGCATTTGAAGGAGTTCCATCTAGTATGCAAAGACAATGAAACCGCATGCCATTGATGAAGATCAAATCAAGCCGAGAGCTTTTCCTTTCTCATTGGAAGGTGGAGCCAAAGATCGGTTGTTGTACCTTCAGCCTTCATCTATTGGGAGTGGTGAGGTTGAGGTTATTTATGGAGAAATATTTCCCTTCTCCAAGAGCGATCGCGATCAAGAAGGAAATTGCCAACATTAAGCAAGTCAATGGGGAGACTTTGTATGAGTCTTGGGAGAGGTTCAAAAGGTTGTGTGTAAGCCGTCCACACCACCAGATCTCTGAGAAAGACTTGATTACCCATTTCTATGATGGTCTGCTCCCAGTTGACAAAGGTTTAGTGGATGCTTCTAGTGGTGGGGCTCTACGTAACAAGACACCTGAAGATGCCCGAGACTTGATATCCGAGATGGCGGCCAACTGTCGGCAATTTGGCACCAGGGCCAATAGTACTCCTCGTTTACCATGTTCAAACACCTCCAAAGTACGATTCTCGAGAGATTAGAGAATAGACTTGATGATCTCGACCTTTCGGTGAGGCGGGCAAGCGGTGACACGCATACAGTACAATCTTCTCCTCCTCGATTGGGTACTCATGTGGGTTCGTTCGACCCTTACCATTCTCTCGACTCTTGCCCTACCTTGCATGATCCTACTTATCAAGACCAGTCAGTAGCTTCAGTGGGTGTTTTTCCAGGAAAGCCACAATACCAACAGAATAATGCCTTCTCCAATACCTACAATCCTGGTTGGAGAAATCACCCCAATTTTCGTTGGAACCAGAATCGAACCGAGTAACCAATATCGGTAGAATTTTGGGAATTACCAACGAGAGACAAGATGACCACGAATTTCCAACAAGCAATCTGCACCGCTTTGCCTTTGCCGACCACCTCCTCGACCGGTGCGGCCTCCACAAAGACAACAAAGAAGCTAGTAGTAGTGGTAGTGGTGGTTCCTCACTTGAAGATATGATGAAGCAATTTGTCACGCCAATATGCGGTTCCAACAAAGAACCGACACTTCCATTCGAGTTTGCAAACACAGATTGGGCGGTTGGCAACTTCATTGAACCGAGCTTCAACCTCGGGATCCAACACTCTTCCTTCACAAACAATTCCTAATCCTAAGGGAATGTTAGTGCTATCTCCCTTCGTTCGGCAAGCAATTGGAGGAACCTAAAAATTGCGAGATGTGACTTCCACATCGAAAGAGAGTCGAAAATGTGAAGATTGACTCTAAAAATAAAAAGTCGGTCAAGCAAGGTGAAGAGGAAGACATCCCATTCCTCTCCTTTCCTCAAAGAGCAGTTCAACCCAAGAAGTTGGCGAAAAAGCACAAGACAAGGATATACTTGAGACATTCGGGAGAGTAGAGATCAACATTCCTCTCTTAGATGCGGTCAAACAAATTCCTAAATATGCCAAGTTTTCGAAGGAGTTGTGCACTAACAAGAGGTGATCGAAGGGGAGTGAACGAGTGAGTTTGAACCGAATGTATCAAGACTCATCCAAGCCTCTACAATGCCTCGCAAGTGCAAGGATCTAGGGACGTTTTCTATCCCTTGCTGTTTTGGTAACTATAGATTTGATGATTGCATGCTAGATTTAGGTGTTTCTATTAATGTCATGCCCGCATCTATTTATAAATCTCTTGGTCTTGGTCCTTTACGTCCCTCGGGTGTTGTTGTTCGACTAGCTAATAGGAGTAATGTTCATCCTACGGTTTAGTTGAGGATGTATTAGTCAAGGTTAATGAATTGATATTTCCGCTGATTTTTACATTTTAGATATGGAGGATGAGTCTCCCAATAGTAGATCACCTATCATTCTAGGGAGGCCTTTCATGAAAACAACTAGGACTAAGATAGATGTGCATTCTCGGTACTCTTTCCATGGAGTTTGGTGATATATCTCGTGAATTTCAATATCTTTGATGCCATGAAACATCCTAAGGAAGAACATTCATTTTTCGCATTGATGTGATTGATGATCTTGTGGATGATGTTATTCTTGATTGGTGTCTTGATTATCCCGATTTTGCATCTCAGAGTGATTCTCCCATTTGTGCATGTCTTGATAATGAATGGTGCTCGTTTGCACCGATTTGCTTAATGCTGCATTATTTGGTGATTGACTTGCTTGGTGATTCTACATTACATGTGGATTCCGATATTGATTCCGAGTTTGAGCTTCACCCCGATCCTAATGTGCATCCCGATTCGATTTTGATGAGCTTAACTCGATTTTGATGAGCTTGATTCCGATGTTAACATTGAGCGTATAGACACGGTCCTTCGTTTCTTTGAATGTGGTTTCGTGCACTTCCAAAGTGTGATGACATCGAGTTGTTGCAACGACCACCCAAGCTTCTTCCCTCCACCGAGCAACCACCCAAGCTTGAGTTGAAATCCCTTCCGGATCACCCGAAGTATGCATTTCGGAGGTGGATGAACAGTTTCCAGTCATTGTGGCAAATAATCTTCTTCCTGACCAAGAAGAGAAGCTACTAAGCTTATTGAGGGCGAACAAGAAAGCCATTGGGTGGACATTAGCTGACATCGTTGGCATTAGCCCTTCCATGTGTATGCATCGAATTCTGTTGGAAGAAGACTCTAAGCCGGTGAGGCAACCCCAGAGACGCCTTAATCCTCTTATCCTTGATGTGGTGAAGAAGGAGGTCACTAAGCTTCTGCAAGCTGGTATCATCTATCCCATTTCGATAGCCGGTGGGTTAGCCGGTCCAGTGGTTCCTAAGAAATCCGAGTCATTTGTGGTAGCCAATCGAAGAATGAGCTCATTCCTACTCGAGTTCAGAATAGTTGGAGAGTTTGCATTGACTATAGGAGACTCAACCAAGCCACTCGAAAGGATCATTACCCTCTACCTTTCATTGATCAGATGTTAGAGCGATTGGTTGACAAGTCCCATTACTGCTTCTTGGATGGCTACTCCGGATATTCCAGATCCATATTGCTCCTGAGGATCAGGAGAAGACGACCTTCACATGCCCCTTTGGAACATATGCCTACCGAAGGATGCCCTTTGGCCTTTGCAACGCACACGGCACCTTTCGGCGTTGTATGGTAAGCATTTTCCGAGTTTCTAGAGGATTGCATGGAGGTTTTTATGGATGACTTCATTGTATATGGGTCTGATTTTGATGCATGCTTAGCTAATTTGTCTAGAGTTTTGCATAAGTGTATTGAGTCTAATCTTGTGCTGAATTATGAGAAGTGTCACTTTATGGTTGAGTCGGGTATAGTCTTGGGACACATAGTGTCTAGGAAGGGATTGAGGTAGACCCCGCTAAGATAGATGTAATTCTTGCTTTGCCTTACCTTGCATCGTGCGGGAAGTTCGTTCTTTTCTTGGTCATGCGGTTTCTATCGGCGTTTCATTCGGGATTTCAAGAAGATCGCCCGACCCTTGTCCAACCTTTCGCATAAGGACACCGACTTTGTATTTGATGATGCTTGCAAGGCGGCCTTCGATCATTTGAAGCGTTGCCTAACTACTGACCCCTGATGATCCAAGCCCCCGATTGGTGCCTCCCCTTTGAGTTGATGTGTGATGCTTCCAACTATGCGGTTGGTGCTATCTTGGCACGAGTTGATAGAGCATCTCATGTGATTGCATATGCCTCCAAGACTTTGGATCCGCCTTGATCTAATTACACCACTACCGAGAAAGAGTTGTTGGCTATTGTATTTGCTTTTGATAAGTTTAGGTCATATCTGCTAGCAAGTAGAGTAATTGTTTTCCGACCATGCCGCTTTGAAGTTTCTTTTGAAAAAGACAGATCTTAAGCCACGACTCATCCGATGGATGTTATTGCTCCAAGAGTTCGATGTTGAGGTTCGAGACGGAAGTGGAGCACAAAACGGGTAGGTGACCACTTGAGTCGCATCACTCATTCTCCCTCTCACCCCTCTTCTATTCGGGATGATTTCCCGATGAGCAGCGGCTTCTACAAACCGCAAGGTAAGCTTCCATGGTATCTTTGATCCGGTTAACTACTTGGTAGCTGGTGTTTTGCCTATAGATTCCACTAGGGCCCAAACCCTTAAATTAAATACTGAGTCTAAATATTATGTTTGGGATGACCCTTATCTGTGGAAATTTTGTAGTGACCAAATAGTTAGAAGATGTGTGCTTGATCATGAGTTTCACTCTATATTGCATTTTGCTCATGCTTCTGCCTGTGGTGGTCACTTTGGACCCCAAAAAACTGCTAGGAAAGTGTTAGACGGTGGATTATTTTGGCCTTCCTTGTTTCATGATTCCCATCTGTTTTGTAAGTCATGTGATAAGCGTCGGAGAGCGGGAGTATTTCCGTAGGCATGAGATGCCCCAAAGACCCTATATTGTTTTGTGAGATCTTTGATGTTTGGGGTATTGATTTTATGGGTCCATTTCCGCTTCATATGGTTATACTTTCATGCTGGCCGTTGATTATGTCTCGAAATGGGTTGAGGCGAAAGCCACCCGGACTAATGATTCTTCGTGGTGGTGGATTTTGTTTGGTCTAACATTTTCTCGCAGGTTTGGCATTCCTAGAGCTATTATCGGTGACCAAGGCTCCCATTTTTGCAACCGAAGCATGGGTGCCTTGTTACGCAAGTATGGAGTGCTTCACAAGGTCTCCACAAGATACCATCCTCGGACCAACGGTCAAGTTGAAGTCTCAAATAGAGAGATTAAGCAAATCCTTCGAAGACCGTTAACTCTACCCGGAAAGATTGGAGTAAGCAATTAGAAGATGCTTTGTGGGCATATCGCACCGCCTACAAGACTCCGATTGGGATGTCTCCTTATCGGCTTGTCTTTGGTAAGGCATGTCATCTTCGGAGTTGAGTTGGAGCATCAAGCCTATTGGGCCATTAAGCGAGTGTAACATGGATTTGGCCAAGTCTCGGGATGGAGCGGAAGCTACAATTGCAAGAGTTGGATGAGCTTAGATTGGATGCCTATGAAAGCTCGCGGTTATACAAGGAAAAGACTAAGGCATTCCATGATAAGCATATTATGAGGAAAGAATTTTCTGTGGGCCAGAAAGTTCTTCTGTTTAACTCCCGTTTGAAGTTTATGCCCGGTAAGCTTCGATCTAAATGGGATGGGCCTTTTGAGATCACTAACATTTTTCCATTTGGTGCTGTTGAGCTATGTGATCCACCCACAGGACGAACCTTTAAGGTCAATGGGCATCGCCTCAAGTCATTCCATGAGGGATCCCAGCAGCAGCCTGAGGAAGCGGAGATTCTCCTCATTGATGCCACTTATTCTCCATAAACCCCTTGGGGAGTATTCTTCTTTCTTTCTCCCTCTTTCTTCTATTTGTTTTCCTTTTTCTACTTTGCTTTTTGAAATAAATACAGTCTTTCTTTCTATGATTGCTACATATTATGAACTTGGACATTTTGGTTTTACTGGATCATTCTGTTTGGTCTACGCCATTCTTGACTCTTCGATTACATGTCTTGGTAGTTGATTTGATGTTGTTGATTGCCTAAGTTGGTATTGACCTTGTGAGGTTTTGGGCCTGCATGAATGGAATTCATCTTTTGCCATTCTTTCTTTCATGTGTGCATCTACTCATGATTTGTGTTCTCTAGAACTTGTTCCTTTTCTTTTTGAAACTACATTTTTCATTTACGTGCATAAGTATGATGGAAGCTTGTTTTCTTTCTTTTATTTTCCCTACTTTGGCCAAATAGTCTTTCCCTTGCATTATGATTCCTTTGCTAGCCCTTAGTGCCTTTTTGACTCATTCTTTTCTAAGCCACATTACAAGCCTAAGCGTAAAATCGTTTTATTCCGCACCTTGAAAATTTATTGAGCATTGGTTTCACCTTGGTTTTGTGTTTAAGTGTGGGGTTGCTTTCGAGTGCAACAGTTTAAGTGGGGGGGGGTGTTTGCTTTTGTCATTGTGATTATGTATATAGTATGGTTTCATTTTTCTTCAAAAAAAAAAATTTGAAAGAAAGAAAGAAAAGCAAAAAAAAAGAAAAGAAAAGAAAGAAAAGCAGAAAAAAAAAAGAAAAAGAAAAAAAGAGAAGAAACATACAAAGAAAATACATAGAAAGAAAGGAGATATACAAGTAAAATAAAAATTTTCTTACATAGAAAATGATTGTGTTAATTAGTGCTCTTTTTAATTTCTTTGATGCTTAGCCTCTCATTCCATACTATTACCTACCTTCACCCTAACCCCATTGCAACCTTTCATAACAAGCTCTCTTGATTTGTGCATGCATGTGTTATGAGTAGTGGAGACGTAGAAATTGAGCAAGCTTATGGTAGGACAATTTTCTTGAGTAGAAGTTGAGCGATACATTTATTTACCTTAAACACTTGAGAGATTGATTTATTGAGTGCATCATTTGAGAGACCATCTTTTGTGATTAGCATCATTGATTGAGATTACCATGAATTGTAATTTGAGATGAAGGGATTGTGGTCTTGATTGATTGATCTTTTGGAGATTTGTGTCCCTTGTTCAATTTTTGCATTGTTAGCAATTGTTAGAAAAGAAGAATTTCTCCTTTAGATTTTTTTCTCTGAATTTTGCTCAGGAGTGCAAAAAGATAAGTGTGGGGGAATTTGATAATTGAATATTTCATACACTACTTTTTGTCTCTTGATTTATAATTTAGGACTCTTTAGCTCATAAATAATGGCTTTTATACTTATTTGGGCTTTGGGCCTTTTATTATATTTTAGCCATTATTTAATAATAAATTCTAGTTTTACATTGCTTCACCATTTTTACCATAACTCTTGAACCAGACATTGGATTTACCTCATTTTTGTCTCATATTTCAGATGATTCAGAGAGCTACAATTGTTATGAAGACATGAAGAGCAAATTCGGACAAGAGGGCGGTCGATTTTGGAGCCGAAGTCATATGTATTTTTGGGCTCGAATTTTGTAATTAAAGCCCATTTTATTTTATTTTCGTTTCGGGCCCGAATTGTGGATTGGAGCCCCATTTCGTTTTGCCATTTTAGGTTAAGTGAGGCAATGACCAAAAACACATTCTCGATTCACGTTTTTAGAATTGAGAGGATCAAAATAGTAGTTTTCAAATTTCTCGCAATGTTCTTCATGTTCTTCGCGTTCTTCATCTCTTTTTTCGTCTTTCTTAATTATGTTCGGCTAAATTTCTGAGATTGATCCACGATGAGGGTTCCATCCACTATCCGAGGATTCGCGCCTAATCGGTAACCGTCTAACTCGTTTCGTATCCCTTAATCGATTTGATTTTTGGTTCGGATTGGGTTTTTGATTAAAAACCCAAATCGATATTTCCCAAGGACGAAGTTCGGACCGGGTTAAAGTATTTCGTGCGATCGTACAGAGGTGTGCCTTGATTCGAACAAATTTGAACGATTATTCAGTTGAGGGAATTTCAAGACAAATGCGTAGATTTCGGTTTGTCTAGAGTCGATTACGAGTTCGGTTATAAATCTTTTCGTTCGAGGAAGGGTAGTGGGTGAATCCGAAATCGTGGGTTGATCCTTTAATCCTCTCGTTTTTGTTTAATCTGTGTTATTTCGTTTTGTTTGCATATTTCCGTTTTCAATCTCTTTCCGAATCAAAAACCCCGATTTTATTTTTTCGTTTTATTGCTATTCAAATTAAACCGATCGCGAATTCGTTGGGAAACGACCCAGGTTACATTATACTGCAAATCCTCTTCTAATCTGGTTATTTTGGGAGATTACGGCAAATCTCTGTCACAAACCAATAAAAGTGGTTAAAGTCAATAAAGTTATCCCAAAATCTAAATAATTTTCAATATTATCCCTATTAATTACACTAAACTCTATATCATGTCCCATGACTTCTGGAGTATTACCTTTGGTTGATTAAAAAAGAAGCAGCTTGAAGGCGAGAATCGTTCTCTTACAGGTTTGCAGAAACTGAGAAACATGAAGAGAGAGGGGAAAGGTGGGGACGGAACACATCACACTGACTTCGGACGGGTCCCACATACAATAAAACAGACGTTTATCCTCATTAACCGTGTTGTCATTGTGTGGCCCATTTAAAAAGTAACTGGCTC
Source organism: Acacia acuminata (assembly GCA_019022655.1). Classification (NCBI taxonomy): domain Eukaryota; kingdom Viridiplantae; phylum Streptophyta; class Magnoliopsida; order Fabales; family Fabaceae; genus Acacia; species Acacia acuminata. The sequence continues at coordinate 12,184,518 of JAFJYI010000002.1, forward strand.
AGCTGCTAACGGTTAAAATCTTCATTGTTAAAGGAAGAATATAATTTTCTTTTGTATTTCTTTAGAAATTTTTTTTCTCTCTGTGCTCATGACTCTTGACTCCGACAAAGCTCTCTCATTGACGGAAACTGGGCAATGTAAACTCCCACCAGACCGGCCGCCTGCTGAGGGCCAGGATGACCGAAAAAAAAAAACCAAATGGGAGGAAACTCCACAAGCAATCATGGATGACATGATGCTAGATAAGGAAATAGAGCAGCAGACTGAAGCAACAAAAAATAAAGAAGTAGAGCAACAGTTTGAGACAACAAAAAAACCAGAGTGTATGGAGAAAAAATCCCCCTCTTATTGAGCTTCCTTGATGGGATTCAACGGTATTGCACATGCTGACCACGTTATGGAGGAGGACGACTTATTCACTAATGACAAAGACATATGCTGGAAGGTGCCTGAAGACTCGGAAGAAATGAAGAAGCTCATGGAATTGTATCCAGTTGCGCCATGCACTGAGGATGAATACAATGAGTGGTGTGAGCCATGGAACTATGCCCTCATACTCACTGTCCTTGGAAGGAAATTTAACCTCTTTGTCCTAAAGGATCTTCTGATCAAGCTATGGGGATTCTCTAATTTTGAGCTGATTGATATCCTGAACAATTATTTCGTTGTCAGATTTCAAGATAAAGAACTATGGAGACCACACTACAAGAAGGTTATGTATGACGGTCCTTGGGTGATTAGGGGACACTGTGTCCTAATCCAAAGATGGACACCATACTTCAATCCATCCATATCAGAATCCACTGGGTCGTGTTGCAACCTGGGTTCGCATCCCTGACGTTCCATTGCACTGCTATAACAAACATTGTATTTCAAGGATTGGGGATCGGATTGGGCGAACACTAAAGGTGGATATGAATACTCTCCACGATGACCATGAATCAGCACCGAAAATTTAGAGAGGAAGATTTGTCAGAATTTGTGTGGAACTAGATCTCCAGAAGAAATTAATTCCTAAAGTGATTATTGCGGGATCAATGTTCAATGTTGAGTACGAAGGGCTTACCACAATATGCTTCACGTGTGGGAGAGTAGGGCACAGGCGTGAGAGCTGTCCCTTTAGGAGCTCTTCATCGGACACTCTCGATGGGTCAAATCTGCCGTCACAGCGTCCACAACAGCATACTACACCGCTTCCGGGCAAAAAACCGGCAACGTCGACGGAAGAGGAAGCTTTTGGCCCATGGATGCTGGTTACCCGACGGCCAAACCGAGTCAGGCTTCCACAAAGGCAGGATTCTAGAGACCAGCGTCAATCACTGAGGAGTGGACCGAAGATACCAAAATCGTTCTTCTCTGGCCAAAAATCACGATTTGCGGCGATTCAGGATCTTCAGGATGACGCTGATCTGACACACCCCCATACTGTGGTGAGTCGTGGAGACGATGATCGTAGGGAAGGTACCGAATCCTCTGGCCAAGCATTAAATGGAAATGACGGGGCCCTTATGCTTAAGTTGGCGATGCAAGTTAAAAAGAAGCAACATGGTCCAGCTGGAATTCAACATGGTCAAAGGGTTGAGTTGGGGCAAAAACCGAAGCCCATATACAAAGTAAAAGAAACCAAGTCAATGATTAACGCAGGTGGGCCCAGCAGTCACAACAATGGAGAAGGGCCATTTAATTCGCTGGGTCAAGCACAATTGGGCCAAGTTGAGATTGATAAAACACAAATGGGCCTACCTAATATGGACAACATGCTGGTGGCAATTCCCCACACCCCAAGCCTGACAATTCTTCACAAGCTAATTCTAATAATTCAAATGAGCTGGCCAATCATATGGCCAATAAAAAAACCAATGACAAGACAACAAAGGGACAGTGGGCACAAATTATAATTCATGGAAATCTCAACGCAAAGCCGCAACAGGGGAGTGAAGCCTTAAATGTGAACGTTAATGTCTCCAACAACCCATCTTCAAGGCCAATTCAGGATACTCCTCATCTTAATGATCTGAAACCTCCTGAGCATTGGGATCCTAATGACGATGTTGCTCCAGAGTTCTTAGAAGCCAATAGTACCTATGTGACTGAAACGCAATTTGAGAAGGAACACGGAAGTGGGACCGGAGGCCCCAGGTAAGTATCTCCTCCTCATCTTTGTTTTATATTTTCTAATGATTATTGCGTCTTGGAATTGCGGGGTGCGGTAGCGGTCTTTTCCCTAAAAATAAAGATATCATCAATAAATATTATGTTAATATTCTTTGTCTTATTGAACCTCGTGTAAGCGGTAATAGGGCCGATAAGGTTTGTTGGACTCTTGGCTTCAGTCATTGGATGCGGGTGGAAGCTACCAGGTTTTCTGGGGGTATTTGGCTTTTATGGAATTCGGACACTTTTGATATTACTTACCTCACATCCTCCACCCAATTACTTCACTGCCAAGTCAAAGAGCTTTCTTGTAACACTACGAGCCTTTTAACTATTGTTTATGGCGAAACTAATTTAGTTGGCAGATCTGCTCTTTGGAATTCCCTTCGCCTCCTTGCTTCAAATTCTACCTACCCTTGGTTAGTCTTGGGTGACTTTAATACTTACTTATCCCCTACTGACAAGTTGGGTGGAGCTGATCCTCCTTGGGCCTCCATGCGCCATTTTAGAGAATGCATTGACGACACCGGGCTTATTGAAGCAAAAATTTTGGGCGAAAAATTCACCTGGGAGAGACGGGGCTTAAAAGAGAGGATGGATTGGGTTTTCTCAAATTTTGATTGGATCAATAGCTTTCCCACTTTCACAGTTCTCCATGGGCTAAAATTTAAATTAGATCATAGGGTTGTGGTGGTGAGTTCTACCGAGACCCTTTTCTTACCAGGTTGCATGGACTTTGGAGAATGATTTCAAGGACATTACTAAGGAAGCCTGGCGGGACAGAAATTGGCTCCAAGGTCTTCAACACTTCCAAATATTTGCTCTGGACTGGAACAATAACCGATTTGGCAACTTCTCCAGAAGGAAAAAAGAAATCATCCGTCTCCTGGAGGGTATTGATGAGATATCATAAAATAAATTTGCGAACTGGTCTGTTTAGGTTGGAAAAACAACTCTGGGAGGAATACCACAAATTGGCTACTCAGGAAGAAATCTCTTGGTTCCAAAAATCAAGAAGCAAATGGCTCCAACATGGAGATAGGAACACAAGGTTCTTTCATGCCTCAACTGTGATTAAAAGGAAGAAGCAGCTTATTGGTGCCATTCAAAATGAGGATGGGGATTGGATTGAAGACCATGATCTGGAAAAAAAAATGGCACACGATTTTTTCTCCAACCTCTATACTCCGATCCATATGTGAAAAACCCCGACGGGTGGTGTTCAAACTTTCCTACCATCCATACTCGCGAGTTGTGCATGCTTTCAAATAGAGTTACCAAATTGGAAATAAAGAATGCAACTTTCGCCATGGGTACTTTTAAGGCCCCGGGCCCCGACGGCCTTCAGGCCCACTTTTTCCAAACGCAATGGAATGCCGTTGGGGATAAAATATGTGAGTTTATTGAAGAGTGCTTCACTAATCCATCCTCTATGGCTGCTATTAACAGATCTAAGATTGTCCTCATCCCTAAAGTTGACCACCCTTTACCTTAAAGGAATTCCAGCCAATATCCCTGTGTAACGTGAGTTTCAAGATCATCACCAAGATCTTGGCGAATATGTTTAAAGATGTTATGGGCCAGCTCATAGGGCCTGAGCAATGCAACTTCATTGCCAACAGAACCAGTTGTGATAACATTATCATTGCTCAAGAGATCATCCACTCTATGAGAATGAAGGGTAAGAAGAAAGGGTTTGTCGCCATCAAGGTTGATATGGAAAAGGTTTTTGACAAACTTGATTGGGGGTTCATAAGGAATACTCTAGCATGCTTGAGGCTTAACAGCAATCTCATTGATCTCATCATGGCTTGCCTTTCTACCTCATCCATGTCTGTCCTTTGGAACGGTGATGAGAGTCAGAGTTTTACCCCCTCCAGAGGCGTTAGACAAGGAGACCCCCTAAGCCCGTATATCTTTGTTCTTTGCATGGAAAGGTTGGGGCACTTAATCAAAGCCAAATGTGAGGCCCGGCGCTGGAAGCCGTTCACCTTCAAGAGAGGGAGCCCCGCCATCTCTCATTTGTTCTTCGCTGATGATCTCATTCTTTTCACTGAGACCTCTCCTCATCAAATGACTGAGGTCCGTAATGTGATGCAAAGTTTCTGCGAGGTCTCTGGCCACAGAATCAACCTAGCTAAGTCTCGAATGTTCTTCTCTAGTAATGTCAATTTTAACAGAGCTCTCGAGCTAAGTCAACTTCTTGGCATTGGTATCACTCATGATCTCGGGAAATATTTGGGGGTGCCAATCATTCACAAGAGGACTACCAAAGCCACCTATCATCACATTGTGCAAAAAACCAGGCAAAGATTGTATACTTGGAAAAGCAAGTTCTTAACTATGGCTGGTCGCACTATTCTGATTAAATCGGTGCTATCCTCTCTGCCCACCTATCAAATGCAATCAACCCTCCTCCCTATTTGTATTATTAATGAGCTTGACAAGATATCGAGGAACTTTCACTGGTCTCAGGAAGAGGACGTAAAGAAGATGCATCTCATTGCTTGGGACAAAGTAACTAAAGCTAAGAAGCAAGGGGACTTGGATTTAAAAATCTCCGCCGCCAAATAAAGCTTTTATTATGAAGATCTGCTGGAATCTCTTGACAAAAAAGGATTCTCTATGGGCCCAATGCCTATGGTCCAAGTATAATTGTGGTCGCTCCTTTGTGCCTAAGGTTTCTAAAAAGAGGAACTCTTCTTCTGTTTGGAAGGCGGTGGTCGAGGTCTGGGATAAGTTTCTTGCTGGCATTGGCAGAAAAGTTAATAATAGGAGCGAAACCAAATTCTGGCAGGACCTCTGGCTCCCTTTTGACCGCCCTCTCATAACCTTTGTTCAGGACCCATCCTCGATAAATCTTGATGAGACGGTAAGAGACCAAATTTCAAACAATGGAAGATGGAATACTAATAGATGGCGGTGCGTTCTACCTTCTACAATTATAAATTCTATTTCAAAAATGCAACCCCCTACTAATAGTTTCCCTAATTGCTTCACTTGGCGAGCTGCTAAAGATGGGTGCCTCTCTGTTAAATCTGCTTACAATTATCTCTTCGATCATGACAAGACGGGTGCTAGTAGCTTCTGGTCCCTATTGTGGAAATGGCAGCTCCCTGAGAAAGTTAATATGTTCATGTGGCAAGTTGGTCACGAAAGACTTGTGACTAACTCTCTAAGAGCCAGAAGAGGGCTATCTGATGGAAATCTTTGTCCTTTCAATTGCAACAATGAGGAAGACGTGATTCACGTTATCAGGGATTGTGAGAGAGCTAAAAGCTTGTGGAAACAACTTGTGATGCCTAACTATTTTTCTCTTTTTTTCACAGGAAACGTGCAGGAATGGCTCAAGTGGAATACCAACCACAATCCTGGAAAGGGACGATTCCAAAATACCTCTTGGCAGAGAACCTTCAGCTTGGCGTGCTGGCTCCTTTGGATGGCCAGATGCAGATTCCTCTTCCAAGGCGAAAATACGAATACCAGGGAGATTCTTCACACTTGTACCTACCTGCTCATGGAGAGTACATCTAATCAAACACTAATGCACCAAATTTTTAACCTTGGCAGTGATGTTGAAAAAGCTTGGACTCCTCCTCCAACAAACGTTGTCCGTATTGACGTTGATGGCTCTGTGCGTTATCAGCATCAAGCAGCTTGCAGTGGCGTCATAAGAGACTCTCAGGGTCGCTGGTTGATGGGATTCCACAAATCGCTTGGCCTCCACACTGTGCTTGAAGCAGAAATATATGCTATCATGCTTGGTTTGAAGCTGGGCTGTCAGATGGGTTTTAAGAGAATTGTTCTCTACTCGGACTCGTTGGATGCTGTCAACATCCTTATGAGGGACTACCATACTGACCACCCCCTTAGAGAAATTATTGGGGAGACTAGAGACTTGCTCTACAAAGACTGGAACGTGGAGCTCCACTATACTTCGAGAGGAAACATTTCATGCGCCGATTATATGGCCAAACAGGGCCATGATGCACCTGCTGATGCTAACATGATTCTTGTCCCATTTGTTCCCGGGGGATGCCTGGATATGTTTTTCAGAGACCAGATGGCCTGTTTTGGTTAGATTATTTTGCTAGATTGATGTATTAAGGACTGGATTTCATGATCTAGTCCTTTCCTCACTATTCCAAGCTTCATAGCTTGCCTGTAATTTTCAAAAAAAAAAAAAATCTTCATTGTTAAAATTGCATTTTAACTGCGGCTATGAGTTGGCGCAGATGGTAAGGAACGGGCTCAAGTCCCAAAAGGACGAGAGTTCGATTCCCTCTATCGTTGTGAGGGTTCCTTCAGTAGACAATCATGTAAGTACCCCGTAAGTGCTCAAAGAGCCCCTGGCCGTGCCCCGGCTTGGCTTTGGTGGGGACCGGTCGAACCCACCTAAACTTTGTTCTTATAAAAAAAAATTGCATTTTAACTTTACATAAAATTTAATGATACAAAGAAACAAGATAAAAACATTTAGGATGTAGGAAAAAATTAGTGATTGTTTTGAGTAGTGGTAAGTTGTTTTTCTAACATGATTTACAGTATATGAGGTAAATTTATAAGAAGAATTTTATTTCAATCTACGTTAATGTACTTTTCTAATTGCCAACAAACTGGTAAAAGTCAACATGGGGCAATAGAGAGCCCCCCAAAAAAAAAAAGGCATCTAGGCGCCTGTTTGGTTAACAATATAAATTGCTTTTATAACATGATTTATAGTGTATAAAGTAAATATATGAGATGAGTTTTATTTCGACTTGTGTAAAGAAATACTACCTACGATACTAATTATATGACATAGTTGACTTTGTTTGGAGAGATCAAGGAAGCTAAATAAGTTACTTAATCATTTTACATGTTGAGTATCTTTAGATTTTATATTAGTTTATTAGTCAAACTAATTACTTTGAAGAAAAAAATAAAAATAAAAATACTCTAAAATAATTTAATTAGCTTCCTTAATTTCTCCAAAAAAATCAACTATATCTTATAATTAGGACAGGATGAAGTAACTTATAAATGAGGGAATCATGGGAGAACAAAATCCTCCGGTCCGTCAGTCACATTTGTGACCCACAAATTTATGGATGAAAGAGACAGCTTTTAGGCCCCGTTTGAATCAAAGAAATGTTAGGAATGGAAATGAAAAGAATGGAATGGAAGGGAAAATATTTTCCCTTTGTGCGTTTGTTTTGCACGAGAAAAAGAAAATGAGTTGATTGGAAAATTTTTGTTTGGTTAAAAGAAAATAAGGTAGGAAAATGAGACAAAATATCATTTTACCCCTAAAAATAAAACATTATTATAACCCACACAAAACTCACGCAAGTGCACACTGGAGTGTAGGCGTAGTATGATTTATCACACTCCAATGTGTGATAACATTTTTTTAGTTCTTCATTTTAATATTTTAATAAAGTATAAAAAAGATTTAATTAATAATAAAATATTAAAATCTGATAATAATAATAAATAATAAATATTCAAAAACAGTTTCCTCTTTAGTTAAGATGACTGTTTTTTTTTTTAAAAAACAATCATCAAAATTAGAAAAAGGAAAAAAAAATTAGTTAAGACGATTGTTTTTAAAAAAAGGGTCATCAAAAAAAAAAAAAAAGGAAAAAAGAAATAGTTAAGACGATTGTTTTTTAAAAAAAACGGTCCTAAAAAATTAAAAAAGGAAAAAATAGTTAAGACAACTGTTTTTTTTTTTTTTAAAAAAAAGTCCTCAAAAATTTAAAAAAAAGAAAAGGAAAAAAAAAAAGTGTGCAGTTCATCTTCTTCCTCTAAACAACGCCACGCATAGACACGGTGAGAACTCATGAGTGTGAATGAGCTGGTGCACACTTGAGCGTGCACGATGCACACTCAAGTGAACACTTGAGTGTGCACTGCGAGTACACCCTGTATTTCTCTTCCTCCTTCTTTCGGTCATGATTTTCTTCCATTTTCGTCATCTCCGGTCTAACGAGCGACAAAGAGGTCATCGTCGACGGCTTCTTCTTCCTCCTTCCACAATGTTTTTCAGGGTCACTCTCTTCTCTCTCCTCTCTCCTCCTCTCCCCGACATCATGCTCTTCTCCCTCCTTCTCTCCCTGATGTCACTCTCTTCTCTCTCTTCCTCTCCTTGGCGTCACTCTTTTCATTCTCTGCCATGTGATCAGGGCAAATTGGACATTAGTCCATTTTCAGAGGCGTTGGAAAATGGCTTTCCACCATTTTTGGTGAGAACCCATTTTCATTTAAATGTGGGAGAATGGAGTGCAGCGAGAAAATATTTTTCAGGAAAAATTTGAACCAAACGGCCGTCGCTCACTGGAAAATTCCCATTTTCGTTTTCCCTCCCCTAATTTTCTTCAATCCAAACGGGGCCTTAGTTTTTTGGTTTGATGATGTACTAGTAAATAAATGGTAGTCCGCTTTAATCAATATATATATCTTGCAACGTTTATAAGAGAATAAAATTATTCAACAAAATAAAAAGGCACTTATTCTCTTTCAATCTCGCTCACTAATATATTTGAAAAAATTTCATATAAAGTCATCTGAATTAATAAAATTTAAAATCAGGCTCATCTATATATATTCATCAACTCTCTCATTAGATCATAAACCTAATTTAAGATTTTAAAATATACGTAAAATAATTTTGTTACTCTCATATCTCTTCTTTTTATCTTTAGATGTTTTCCCTCCTTTCATTTTCTCTATCGTGCTCTTTCTCTCGCGATAACCTCAACTCTATTCTCTCTCCCACAATAACCTTAACTCTATTCTCATATGTTTAGCTGTAATTCTGGATATTCGTACTCATTATCTCCATTTGCTGTTTTGTTTGCCCAGCAACTGAGTACTCCATTTGCTTCCCTACACCAAGATAATTTTATTTATTTATAATTTAAAGTTTATAAATTATTATTTCTGGTTTGAAAGTCTTTTTAAAATAATAATGGTGTTATCGCTAATGAACCTTTGAGCGCTGCTGAAGGGGCCGTGTTTTTTTGGTTCTCCTCCAGAAGGTCTGGTCCAAGTTCTTAGATGTGATCTACGCATTTAATGTGGACTGTATTACCAATCGAAAAAATAATAACAATGCTATATATATATATAATAGAAATAAATTTAGAATGTAAAAATAATTTAATTTTAAAACTGTCAATAATTAATTTTATTCTTATATTTTTGAAAGCTTTTAACTACGTGAACTTTTTATATTCTTCAGAGACATGTATCTACGGAAATCTTGAAACCTCTGATATATCCTTCACCATAGACTATAGAGACAGGAAGCAAGATGATAAGGCTGAAGCGATTTAAAAATTAGCTTCCCCTCTCACATGGCATGTTAGGAAGCTCCAATTTACAGGTTGAGAGAGTACCGATGATTGATGAAGATAACATAAAATCTTTTTTGGCCCCTCTGACATATTGCGCCAATAGCCACATGGTAATAATGAGACCAAACGAAGACGGTCTTATGTAACAAAATTTTTTTTTTAAAAAAAAAAAAAAAAAAATCTGATTAGGAGTAAAATTTAAAAAATCCATTAAATGCATGAGATAAAAATAAAATGTATCTTATGTAAAAAACCACACCCTCATAAGTTTAGTTCTTATATTTTGAATCAGAGTGAGTATATCTTAATTTATTTTATCTTTTAAATTTATAATTTTTTTTCTTAAAGTATCTTTATTGATTACACATGAAATCTCTATAATTTATAATGCACATAATTAAAAAAGTATTTGGGAAAATTACATATAGGTCCCAAGGAATAGAGATATTTACATTTAGGTCCCTTGAAATTACGAAATTACTCGAAGTCCCAAGGGACTTCGAGTAATTATTTTGAACGTAAAATTACTTTCCGCCCATAGTGTATATTTCACCTGTAAGCGATTAACAACACAAAATGCATAAATTAACCACAACTTTTGAAAACATTCAATTGGTCATGTCTCACTTCCAGAGGCGATTAACAATACAAAATGCATAAATTAACAACACAAAATGCATAAATTAACCACAACTTCAAAACCTTCAATTTGTCATGTCTCACTTAGGAGGCGATTAACAACACAAAATGTATAAATTAACAACACAAAATGCATAAATTAACCACAACTTCGGAAGTGAGGACATGACAAATTGAAGGTTTTCGAAGTTGTGGTTAATTTATGCATTTTGTGTTGTTAATTTATGCATTTTGTGTTGTTAATCGCCTGTGAAATATGCACTATGGGCAAAGCAAAGTAATTTTACATTCTGAAATAATTACTCGAAGTCCCTTGGGACTTCGAGTAATTTCATAATTTCAAGGGACCTAAATGTAAATATCTCTCTTCCTTGGGACCTATATGTAATTTTCCCAAAGTATTTTAGGACCAATAAGCTATTTGTGCGGTGATAGGCGAGAACATACATTTATTATAAATATTTAATCTAACTAATTGAGTTATAAATTAGTTATTTAGGCCCACTGTAAAATAAAAAAGTAATCTCTTTTGAAGGTTCCTCCTCCTCCAGTCATTCCATTACATTAATATATTGTGATCCTCTTTGGTGGAAAACGTACAGAAATTGACTTACTCTTTGGCCTCATCTTCATACAATAACATTTTATTCCTCAAATTTAATTATATTTGTGTGAGTCAGCTCCAGCCCTTCAGTGTTACATCTCATCATCTAAACTTCAAGCTTTTATAGTATATCATTCTTTTCTTCCTTGTCTTCTTCAACCTTTCTTCTCTCATAATTATGATTTTTTTTTTTTTCCTTATTCAGGATTCACTGCAAAAGGGCCATCCCATTATAACAGAATCAGAGAGGTGAATAACAATTAAAAAAACAAGAGAGGCAAGAAAGCAATTTTTAGTTCATCGAACCCTCCGATTTATAGGCCATAAATGGGCCCTCCCTCGTTCCACCTAGGCCGGCTATTATAGACCAAAACCAAACTCTACCTCTTGTCTGTTCTCTACTTCTCTTTTGTCACCCTCTGTCCGAGTCCTGTTTTTCCCCCACAATCACAAATTGAAAAGTAGTATAAGAAACTCAGAGACACTCGAGACTTTGGGGGTGCCTCAGAGATGGCAGAGAAAGCCGCCTTATCAACATCACCTTCTCTCCCTCTGTTTTTTCTTCTGCTCTCTTTCTATGGCTCTGTAGTTTGTGCCAAATACATTAAGTACAATACAGGCGCCGGAATCTTTGACGGAAAACTGAATGTTCATTTGGTGCCACATACCCATGACGACGTTGGCTGGCTCAAAACTGTTGATCAGTACTACGTTGGATCAAATAACAGTATTCAGGTTGGAATTTAATGTCTACTGATTTGACTCACTCTTTCATCTTTTGAAGTTTTCAATTTTCTTCTTTGTTCTGAATGGAAGTCTCTGCTTGTTATTTTTAGGGGGCGTGTGTTCAAAATGTGCTGGACTCGCTCGTGGCATCTCTTCAACGAGATCCTAACAGGAAGTTCATATACGCCGAGATGGTAAAAATCCGTGAACTTAAACTCTGGACTCTAAAGATTCTTTCAATTTGATACAAAAAATGGAATTTAAAGTTCAGTTTGTGGGTGGAAAAGCTAATGCAAATGATGTCAACACCAGCCATTATCTTTAACATATGACTCATATTGAAGCAGCATTGGGTTCAAATTCATTCCATCTGCAAATTACTTTGCTCTAATTTATGTTCTTCATTAAATGACAGGCGTTCTTCCATCGATGGTGGGTAGAACAAAGTCCAGAAACCCAAGAACAAGTGCGAAAACTAGTAGATGCTGGTCAACTGGAATTCGTGTAAGTGTGATGTTCTTCATCTTGGTGTGTCTCCGTTTGAGAAAATAACCGTCTTTGACCCACTGATGAAACTGTCGGTGTAAATTTGTGTGTCGGCAGGAATGGAGGATGGTGCATGCACGATGAGGCCACGTGTCACTACATAGACATGATTGACCAAACCACTCTGGGTCATCGCTTTATCAAGCAACAATTCAATAAGACTCCTCGAGCTGGCTGGCAGATTGATCCATTTGGCCACTCTGCAGTTCAAGCGTACCTACTTAGTGCCGAGGTGGGCCATTCGGTTTTTGTCACTTCTATTTGCTTTTCCCTAAATTACATATTTACATATTCAACGAAAGCTCTGTTTTTTTTTTTTTGGCTCCTTCTGAATTAGTTGTACCTCAATCCAATATTGTTAAAATTGAGTTTTTAGGTAGAGATGGAAATGGATGATAGAAACGTAAATCGTAAAAACGACACGAAACGTAAATTTGATACTTTATACTATTTAAGGTCAGAATTCAAAATCATATATATAAGCATGGAAAAAAAATCATAAATCATTACTTAAAATTCAATTAACAACTTCATATTTAAAAGATATAAGTTATATAACTATATAACGCATAAGTCCAAAAATATCAAAAGAATAAATTTTAATAATTCCTAAATTATATCAATTGATTTAAATCAAATACATCATCTTGCATGTCTCCTTATTTTACTCTTACAACAAGTTCATTTATAAAATTTAGAATGTCGAAATCATAACCATCCATAAGTTTCCTAACTTTAACTTCAACCAAGCTTTCCTCATCAGAATGTGTTCAATTGTTCAGAATAATATCATATAACATGTGAGATTACTATCACTTAATTTTTCATGGTAAATCAAAAACCTATTATGTACAATAAAATAGGATTAATCAAAATCATGTTTTTGGCGCAAAAGAAAAAATCAAAATCATGTTTTTGCTTAGTTGTAAAAAATGCAAAAGGAGCACAGAACTAATAGGTCAAGTAAGCATGTTTATCTCCACTCTTCAGTAATCCTGAATTCAAGCACGATAAAAATAGAGTTTTCAACTTTTCATCTTTTTTTAGGCAAAAAAAAAAAAAAAAAAAAACCATCCTTTTTGAAGTAAACACTGTAAAAACTTATCTTTTTACCGTTTTTACGTGTTTCCACGGAGTTTCTACCAATTTATATTTAGAGCACGCATGATTCTAGTAAAAACTTAAAAACTTTTTACGTTTTTATACTATTTTTTTACAACAATGTCTCAAACCCATTTTAGTCGTATGATTATGGGCTTTTTGTGTTTCTGCAGCTAGGATTCGACTCTGTACATTTTGCTCGGATTGATTATCAGGACAGAGCAGTTCGCAAAAATAATAAAGCTCTTGAAGTTGTGTGGCGTGGGTCCAGGACATTTGGTTCTTCAGCTCAGGCATGGATTGCGACCTTTGCTTAAAGTGACTGATTGCGTCAATTTAATTGGTTGTCTTATCTTTCTTTTCTTTTCTTTTTTTTCACTTCCAATTTTGGGATTTTTCAGATTTTTGCCAATGCCTTCCCTGTTCATTATAGTCCGCCAAGTGGTTTTGGTTTTGAAGTCAGCGGTGACTACGTTCCCGTACAGGTTCTGACATATAACACTTAGATTAAAGAGGCTAATTTCAGGACTCATTGCTCATTGGTCACTATATGCACAAATAAATTACAGGACGATCCTCTTCTATTTGATTACAATGTTGAACAGCGAGTCAATGATTTCATTAATGCTGCGATTACCCAAGTAGGCTCTTTTTCACTTGGAGGTTTTTCCCCCCCTGAAAAAACTGTATTTTTCTCCTCAAACTTTTAAGAACTAAATTTGTGTTCCCCGTCACAGGCAAACGTGACAAGGACAAACCATATTATGTGGACAATGGGCGATGATTTCAGATACCAATATGCTGAGAATTGGTTCAAGCAAATGGACAAGTTTATTCACTATGTAAATAAGGTAAGTACTGAACTATTGATGAGTGGGTATGATCATGATCAGGGGATATGCAACTGAGATGAATGGGCTTAATCTTGTCAGGATGGCAGAGTGAATGCCTTATATTCTACTCCATCTCTCTACACCAATGCAAAAAATGCTGCAAAACAGTCCTGGCCACTGAAAACTGATGATTACTTCCCGTAAGGATATGTTCAATTTGTACTACGTACTCCCTCTGTCCTTAATATAACATTAGCTTTAATGAATGAAAAAATTGAACCACAAACAAGATATTTTATTAAGAACCGGATGGAGCATCAAATAACCAATTTCTGCGGGAACAACTTGCTTATTCACATGCTTGACGGTTTCTGACAGTTATGCCGATGGAGCAAATGCTTATTGGACAGGTTTTTTCACCAGCCGCCCTGCCTTGAAGCGATATGTTAGGACTCTAGGTGGATACTATTTGGTATAACATCATCATCATCACTCTAATTTGTTGCTAAGTACGTGGATACAGCTTTAAGGGGGATTTTTTACTTATCATCAAGAATTATTGAATACTGTTGATATATAGGCATCAAGACAACTTGAATTTTTAGCGGGAAAGAAACCTACAACAGACGATACTTTTAGCCTTGGAGATGCTCTGGGAATTGCACAACACCATGATGCTGTCACCGGAACAGCCAAACAACATACTACAAATGACTATGCCAAACGACTGGCTCTTGGAGTCACTAAGGTAAGGAAGGAGCTGCAGCTTTTCCAAAATTTGACTTTTTTGTAATCTGCTTTGTCCTACAACTCATTATTTTGTTTGTCTTCTTATAGGCTGAAGCTCTTGTTAGTTCTTCTTTAGCTTGTCTTGCTAGTAAAAAACCAGGGACAGTATGCTCAGCACATGCATCCACATTTTCACAGGTAATGTTAGTTCATATCTCAGGTAATGTCATCCTTAGTTCTCAAACTGCCCTGCTTTCTTTTTTTTAATATTTTAATTTTATTTTGACAGTGTCAATTACTCAATATCAGCTACTGTCCAATAACAGAAAAAAATATTCCACAAGCAAAGAGTTTGGTAATATTTTCATAATTTCTTGTAATTTGATGAATTTTTCCTTCAATCTTATGTCTCATATATTAATGATGATTGCTTCAGGTAGTAGTGGTATATAACCCACTTGGATGGAATCGTACCGACATTATCAAAATTCCAGTGAGTATCCATCTTTTGCTCCTGACATCATAAAGTTGACTCTGGTTTCCCATAAAACTTCTGGAAGTGTCTTTATTCAGAGTAATTTTATATTTCAGGGATTGTTATGTATTGTCATTTACTTGTTATATACTTTTAGATTGTCTCTTGGTAATAAACTCAGATGGTATCTTCAGGAGCCATAAATTGATTACCACAGAATCACCCAATGAGAAACTGTTTTGGAATCCTTGTGATTGACATGAAAATTAAATTCGCTATTTTTAGTAATAAAGCATAGAATAGAATTATGGAGGGTCTTTTTCTTATTTATCTTTCGTGGGAAAAGAACTGTCACACTTTCTGTATGATATCTGCTCAATTCTGATGGTTACATACAATTTTACGATAGGTTAATGATGCCAACCTTGTTGTCAAAGATTCATCAGGGAATAATCTTGCAGCACAATTAGTGGAGGTTGATAATGTAACGCTGAATTTAAGAAAATTGTATGTGAATGCTTATTTAGGATTGTCGCCAAAAGAAGCCCCGACATCCTGGCTTCTTTTCCAGGCGTTTGTGCCTCCACTTGGGTGGAGCACATACTTCATTTCTAAGGCTTCAGGAAAAGGTGAAGTTCTGACTTTCTCCTTTTCTCCTTTAAGCTCATTTAACTAATAAGTGAATAATGATGGCCAAAGAAACTTATGTTAATATTTGATTTTTCTTATGATGTGGCTAAGGAAGAGCATTTCACTAATTGTGTGAAACCAGGGTGGAACATAGAGACTACTTCCTTACATTATTGCTTTTTATTTTTAATATTTGACATGATTTTTTGGTTCTTAAAATATGTTAGGAAGAAGAAGAAACGGCCTTGTCTCATCTAGCAGTAGCCTCATGAGAGAAAACATTGAAATCGGACCAGGAAATTTAAAGTTGTCCTTTTCTTCAACCTCTGGACAACTCAAAAGGATGCATAATTCGAGAACTGGGGTGAGTAATTTTGCATCTGCATCTGGCATAGAGGAATGCTGACAATTTTTGTTGAATGAACTTGTGCAGCTGATATGAGTTTAGCTTCACTTTCTTCTTATTGAGACATTCTTTTTTAATTAGGTTGATGTACCAGTACAACAAAGCTATCTCTGGTATGGTTCTAGTGATGGTGAAGGTGATGGTCAGGTGCGTCGTGCCTCCTCAAAGACAAAAGCACTCACTCTCACAACAAAACTAATCAGTACAGCAAATTTTTCAATATAATTGTTGTGTTTTCTCATGTTTAGGCTTCTGGTGCGTACATATTCCGACCCAATGGTGCCCCTCCAACTGTTGTTTCAAGATCAGTAAGTTTTCTTCTTCCAATGTGTCAACTCATCAATAAGAAGTGAATATAAGATGACACAAGAAATGAGGTTAAATAACTTAACAAGTCAGTCATATTTGCTAGGTCTCCTCCCATTTCGTAAGTTTTTCTTAAATTTCTTGCGAAATACCTGCACTACCAACTAGGTCCTACATTTAGGACCGGAGGTGGTGTCTTTTCTATCAGATGAATTTTGACTTGATTTCAAATACAGGTACCTACTAAGGTTATCCGTGGACCAGTAGTACATGAGATTCAACAGCAGTTCAATCCTTGGATTTACCAGGTCAGTATCTTATGTTATATTATATGACATTTTGTGGTTCTGATTTGTTTCTAAATTTTTCTCACGGATTATTTATCTGTAGGTTACAAGGCTTTACAAAGACAAAGAGCATGCTGAAATTGAGTTCACTGTAAGTTGAGGATGCCTAATCTGGAGATAATTTGGTGACAAATCAGCTTCTGATACAATTTTAATTTTTTAAGATTGGTCCAATTCCTACCAATGATCAAGTTGGAAAGGAGGTTATCACACGAATAACAGCAAATATGGCCACAAACAAGGAGTTCTATACTGATTCTAATGGAAGAGATTTTCTGAAACGGGTAACTCTAGTGTACAATGTCCCTTATGAATATTGTTAAACTGTAAAGACAAACGTGCAATTCTTACCTGTGACTTGTTCTGTTGTCAACATAGGTTCGTAATTTCAGAGAAGATTGGCCCCTTCAAGTTACTCAACCTGTAGCAGGAAACTATTATCCAGTAAAATATTAACCCTATGAATTTCATTTGGAACTTAAGGAAAAGAAACGAGTTTACTCAAACTTACTTTCTCCATTTCCAGCTTAATCTTGGAATTTACATCAAGGACAAGAAAACTGAATTATCGGTCTTAGTTGATCGTGCCACAGGTGGAGGCAGTATCCAAGATGGCGAGGTGGAACTTATGCTTCACAGGTACAATCTTAGTCTAAAAAATGATATTTTTCCCTATATAGTTGTAGTTATAGACTAGCTACTTGTTTACATTAGCTTATTCTAAGCGCTTTTACAATGTACAACATAAATATATGAGAGTTAGTGCTTTTTAAAGCTGCTTAAAACAGCTTCTAGGTTATCTGGCCTAAACATTGATTGTCGCTTTTTTACTACTCAAGGAGGATGCTCTCTGATGATGGTAGAGGAGTAGGTGAAGCGCTGGATGAACAAGTGTGCATAAAAAACAGATGTGAAGGACTAACAGTATGACAATATGGGCGATTACTTATATATTTATGCATCTTAAGTCTTACTAAACTTAATTGCACCTTCTAAGATTGTGGCATAATCAGCTACTGATTGATCTATTCTCATATCATATCACTCTAAAATCTTGTATCAGGTCAGAGGAAATTACTATATGAGCATCCACCAGCTTGGAGCAGGTGCACGTTGGCGCCGTACCACTGGCCAGGAAATTTACTCCCCATTTTTACTGGCTTTTGCTCACGATGTATTACTTCATTGTAATCTCTTCACATATATTTAATACTCCAGTCCTTAATATAAAATCCACTTTGTAGTTCAAATTGGATTACAAAATGGGTCTTCTATTAAGGATTGAAGAGAGTAACATCGTCATACTGCTAAACTATTTTACTTTATCAGACATTGGAAAATTGGAAGTCAGCGTATTTGACAAAAGGAACACTGGTGGATCCAAACTATAGATTGCCTCAAAATGTTGCATTGATAACCCTTCAGGTAGGCCAAGCAGCACATAGCAACTACTCCCTCTGGTCCTTAATAGAAGACATATTTAAAGAGTTGATATTGATTCTAAATATCATGCAAAATTTTCATATTTGTCAACTACTTCCTAATTTAGTCCTATTGATGTTCTCTCAACAATAACCAATGAGCAGAGAGAAGGAGAGAATTAAGGAAGATGACCAGGGTGTTTTAGAAAATACATGTCATATTAATTAATTTAACTAACTTCCTTAATCTGATCAAATTAGATAAATATGTTGTATATTAAGGACCGGAGTATACAACACTTGACGTATACTTTTTCTCTCTGGCAATCTTATATTTATAAGTTTTTGCAGGAGTTGGATGATGGATCGGTGCTTCTTCGATTGGCACATCTGTATGAGGTAAAAATCAGCACAAGAGTTTTTATTCTATGATCGCTTATGTTTACCTAGTGAAATAGTCTTCCCTTTTCCTGGTTATTTGAGCTGCATCCTGCATCTCATGGATATTTCTATCATATTTTTCTCAATGAGGTCAGCCGAGTGAAGATTCTGAGTATTCAAGTGTGAGCAAAGTTGAACTGAAGAAGCTGTTTACCGACAAGAAAGTAGGCATCTTTGGTTTTTGTGATGGGAATTAGTCAGCAAGTCTAGTAAATTATCGTGGAGGTGTTGTGATTATTAATTGTGGGTAATTTGGTGTTGTATGTGGCAGATAAAGGAGTTGAAGGAAGTGAGCTTATCAGCGAATCAAGAGATGTCGGAGATGAAGAAGCTGAGTTGGAAGGTTGAAGAAGATAACAGCCAAGAGCCTCAGGCAGTGAGGGGAGGCCCCGTCAACATGTCTGATTATATTGTTGAGCTTGGTCCCATGGAAATACGCACTTTCTTGTTAAAGTTTTAACAAATGCATATGATATCTGTTAGACATTAGTTTGTGTCGCAGCAACATGGGCTTGGGCTCCTTGTAACAATCTTAGTTACCCTACATAAGAAAAATAAGCGTGATTCTATTCTCATTTATTTTTTTTTTTTTTTTTGGAGTACATATTATATGCATATAGTTTATGTGTTTTTTATATACTCATACTTCTATTAGAGGTATGAGTATATATATTTTTTCATATATACATACATACATACATATATATATATATATATATATATATTGTATTTATTTAGATTTAAATTATATCTTGCTTTTTATCTCAAATTAATTAGTTTTGAGTTCGCATTTAGAAATATTTGTCTGTAATATCAGTATCATGGAAACTAATTAATTTGAAATATTGATTGCAAAAAATATGTCGAAAGTAACATATAATTTAAATCTAAATAAATACAATATATAAAGGTATGAATATATAAGAAGCACATAAACTATGTGCATATAATGTGGACTCCTTTTTTGGTGAAAAGACGTGGAGGGAGGGATAATGTTAGGAGGAAAAACTTTTAAAATGGTAAAAAAACTACTTTTAAAGTTTTTACTCATGGTATTTTTTTAAGCTTTCTTCCCACCCAAACAAAGGCAAGTCCATCAATTGTTTGATTTATTCTTATACATGGTTGAAGTTTTAGTGTGCATCAAGAAGAAATCTCTCGTTATTTAAATTAAAGGAAGTGTGAATAAAACTGTGGGAATTATATTTGTAAATTAATCAGATATTATAGGATCAAGTTTGTTATCCTAAGTTAGTTAGATTAGATTCCTCCGCATTGTTTGAATTTTGAATTCCCTAGAAGATAGGATTTGTTATAACTGATTTATTCCCTTTGTACTCTATATATTTCCAATGAATAAGAAAGGAAATCCATCGGACTCAAATTATACCTGATCCTAAATCTCTACATGGTATCAGAGCAGACACTATCGCATCCTCGGCTTAGCGTCGAGTTCGATTCGAACGTTACCCACCGTAACGTTCTTCCCGGACTTGTCCGACGGTGCGTCTCACTCATCCGCCGTCACTCCGAACGTTACCCATTGTAACGTTCTCCTTCACCTTGTCCGACGGTACACCTTCGGTCTCGGCGTCTTCGGGTCGGTTGCATTCGTTGCTTTCGACCGAACTCGTCCTGTCGAGGTCTCGTTCGAAGCCTCTCGTCCGACTCTCAGATCGTCGCCCAGTGTTGTCCTGCACCTCCGACGGCCAGGGTCCCATCATCCTCGACCTGGTTGATACTTCCCCTGGTGCGTCTCCGTCTCCGACACCATCTCCTTCAGAGTTCGTAGCTGTTCACGCCGTCTCGATCAACGACGCTCCTTCAGAGTTCGTAGCTGTTCACGCCGTCTCGATCAACGACGCTCCTTCAGAGTTCGTCTGTCTTCATCTCGAGGCTCTGTCACTGTTCGTCACGTTTTTAAGCAATTGAACCTCAGAATTCTTTAGCTTCGGTTTCGTCTTTGGTGGCCCATCATCCACTGATAACGCGAAGATCGCAGGTCCCGAACCTTCTAGTGACTAAATACCCATCCAGAATTATTTTTCTCGCTTCAATCCGTGTGGGCCTTCAACCAGGCTGTCCTTTGTTCATTTAGCCCTAGTGACTAAATACCCACGCCCAATTTGTTTTTGGGCTATTCTTGTTCATCCGTTTTTGGACTCTCGTTTTGTGCACAAATGGCATCACCAAATGATACACCACCACCTCCTAAGCCCGGTGATAATCTTCTCCACTCTTCCGATAACCAATTGGTGTCGGAAAAACTGAATCTTCACAATTATCATGATTTGGGCACGGAGTACATTTTTTTCTTTGTCTATCGGTGGACGTGGTAAGCGGAAATTTTTAAGCTGGAGAGATTAAACCACCGTCAGATCAAAACTCACCTTTGACTTGGGTTCAATGGGATCGATAATTCTCTTGTTTGCTCTGGCTTATCAATGCCATGTCTCCTCGAGATTAAACGAAGCTTCATGTATCTTCCTACGCAAAGGATATTTGGGATCTTTGTTCGTGATTCTTATGTCGATGCCAAGGATTTATCCCAACTATTCAATCTTCGTCGTCGCATCTGGAAGTCATCTCAGGGCTCTCGGTGCATTGCTGAATTCTGGTTTGAACTTGTCGCTCTTTGGCAAGAAGAAGATCAAATGGTCAAAAATGAATGGGATTCTTCCACGATGCCACTCGCCACCTTCGGAATGTCGACTTTGATCGGATTCGATTTTTCTTCGGCTTAAATTCAGAATTTGACGATGCTCGAGCAAGGATATTGAGTAATTCGACTCTTCCTCCTCTCTTGGAAGTATATTCTGAGATTCGTCGTGAAGAGTCCCGAAGACAAACTATGCTTCTCAAGGCTATCTCTTCAGGACCAGAAGCGTCCAGTTTTATCAGTAAGCACGTTCCCTCTTCTGGTTCTAGTTCTAACAAATCTCGTCCAACGTGTGATCATTGCAAGAAGATTGGTCATACCAAAGACAAATGTTGGAAACTCCACGGTAAGCCATCGATTGGACACCTCGTAAACCACGATCACCTTCTCGCTCATCAACAGCCCATTGAGGCGGATACTCCTTCGGGATCCGTGCCTCCTTCTCTCAATACGAACGAGATGAGTCAACTTCTCAACTTGCTGAAAAATTTGATCCTCTCAAGGACCGGTTGCCACTATCGCCAAACAAGGTAATGATCATCTTGCTCTTACATCATCATCTCGCCGAAATGGATTGTAGACACCGGCGCCTCGATCATATGACCTCGAGAATCAAGAAACTTTACCTCCTATTCTCCGTTGGTGGTAATAATCGAATTCGTACGGCGAATAATTCTAGTGCTTCCATTCTGGTATGCCGTACCGTACCCCTTACAAGAGACTTAAAACTTGATTCTGTTCTTCATGTTCCTCATTTGGCATACAATCTCCTTTCAATCAGCAAATTGACAAAACATACAAACTGTTTCGCTCACTTTTTTGCCACTCATTGTATATTTCAGGATCTCTCCTCGGGGAAGACGATTGGCACAGCTAAGGAGCATGACGGCCTTTACTACCTTGATGATTCCTCTGTAAGTGCCTTGTCATCACAAATAAAGACCTCTGTCTCCCCTACTTCAGACAATAATTTGATGTTATGGCATAGAAGGATGGGTCATCCTAGTTTTCAGTATTTACAAAAATTGTTTCCTCAATTTTCATTCAATAAAGATGTCAGTTTCCATTGTGAAACATGTGAACTAGCAAAGCATCATCGCACTACCTTTCGTCCCACTGTCTATCACTCCACTCGTCCCTTCTCCATCATCCATAGTGATGTATGGGGTCCCTCTAGAGTACCTAACCGGACATGTTCGAAATACTTTGTCACCTTCATAGACGATCACTCTCGCATGTGTTGGGTGTACCTCTAAAAGAAAAATCTGATGTGTTCAATATCTTTGTTGAATTCTTCCACTATGTTCAAACACAATTTAATTCTACCATTCAAGTCTTACACTCGACAATGGCACCGAATATTTCAATCATACCTTCAGCCATTTTCTAAAGTCTCACGGAATCATTCATAAGAGTAGTTGTCCTAACACACCTCAGCAAAATGGCATTGCCGAACGTAAGAATCGCCACCTTCTTGACATTGCCCGTGCTCTTATGTACACCTGCAATGTTCCCAAGTATTTTTGGGGAGATGCAATCCTTACTGCCACTCACCTTATCAATCGACTACCTACTCGTGTCCTTTCCCATATGTCCCCTCTTGATAAACTCCGTGAGACTCATGTGATTTCCCACCTTGATCACTCTCTTCCTCTCCGTGTTTTTGGATGTACCGCATATGTCCATATTCATCATCCTCCTTCCAAATTTGACCCTAGGTCCCTTCCTTGCATCTTCCTTGGCTATTCCAATTACCAAAAAGGTTACCGGTGTTATGACCCCAAATCCCACCGAATCTTTGTCGGTAGAGATGTCACATTTGAAGCCATACCTTTCTATCCACACCCTTCGAGTCGGGGGAGTGGAGTGACTCTCGGCGGCCCCTACTATACCTGAACCTATACCACCTTCCTATCCTGTGATCATACCCTCCACACCTGATTCACTCACCATGGCATCACAAACAGGGGGAGACAAATATTATGACAAGGTTTACTCTAGGAGGAACAAAAAGGTAGTAGAGTCCATTATGCACGAGGCTCAACCACTCTCCCAACCGAGAGAGACTCGACGCCAACAAGAACCTAAACGTGCCTATTGCATTGAGAAAGAAGACACGTTTACGTACTCAACATCCTATTCAAGACTACATGTCATATGGTAATCTCTCACGAAATATTGTCATTTTGTCACTAACCTTGATCGGGTTGATTCCCACAAGTGTACATGAGGCACTTGAAATTCTGAATGGAAAGATCTTTGTATTAGATGAGATGAAGGCTCTTGAGAAAAATCAAACTTGGAATGTCACTAACTTACCCCAAGGTAAAAAGGCAGTAGGGTGTAAATGGGTATTCACCCCCAAGTACAATGCTGATGGTACTTTGAACAAGTACAAAGCCAGACTAGTTGCCAAGGGTTTTACACAAACTTATGGCTTGGACTACAATGAAACCTTTGCCCCGTAGCAAAGCTCAACACGATCGAGAATCCTTATTTCCGTTCTTGTTAATCTCGTGGCCTTTACAATGACTAGACATCAAAAACGCTTTCCTAAATGGGGATCTAAAAGAGGAAGTTTATATGACACTTCCTTTGGTTTTGAGAATGGTCACGGCAAACGGTATGCAAGCTGAACAAGTCCATTTACGGGTTGAAGCAGTCTCCTAGAGCTTGGTTTGACAGATTCTCACAAGTTCTAAAGGTGAAGGATATAACCAATGCCTCTCGATCACACTATGTTCACTATGAACCATGAAGGTATGATTACTATCTTAATAGTATATGTGGATGACATAATACTTACAGGGAACAATCCTCAAGAAATGATCGAATCAAAGCGGCACTAAACAAGGAATTTGAAGTCAAAGACCTTGGCAACTTGAAATACTTCCTAGGAATGGAAGTGGCTAGGTCAAAAGAAGGAATTCACATTTCACAAAGGAAGTATGTCCTTGATCTACTAAAAGAAAGCGGCATGCTCGGGTGTAAGCCGAGTAAGACTCCCATTAATGTCAAAAAGAAGAAGAAAAAAGTAGAACGACCAACAACTGAACTAGAGGTGGCGAGAAAAGAAGAAACAAGAAGAGGAAGAAAAACCGGCGAGACATAGGGCGCTACCGAGGAGATTGGTTGGAAAGCTTATCTATCTTTCTCACACACGACGACATCGCCTTTGCGGTAAGTTCGCAAGTCAACATATGCACTCACCAAAGCGAAACACTTGAATAAAGCATATAAAATCGAAATACCTCAAAGGAACTTCGCGGGGTCTCTTCTTGAGAAAAACTAATCGAGGACTATTGAGATATACACGAGATGCAGATTGGGCGGGAGACCAAGATAACAAGCAGTCTACTTGAGGCTATTGCACGTTTGTATGGGGAAATCTAGTAACATGGCGAGTCACAAGCAACGAGTGGTATCCACAAGTAGTGTAGAATCGAATTAAGGTCACTAGTTGAAGGAGTCAAGGAAGGAATATGGATAAAAAGGGTTGCCGACGAGACCTACACCAAGATAGAATCTCCATTAAAGCTTTCTTGTGATAATAAGGCAGCCTTAAGCATGGCATTAAATCCGAGTACAAACAAGTAGAACTAAGCATGTTGATGTTGATCGTCACTTTATCGGGGAAAAGGTTGAAGATGGAATTATTTGCCTCACCTACATACCTACAAAATTACGGCTTGCGAGATATACTCACAAAAGGTCTACCCGAGGACATATTTGAAGGTTTTGTATGCAAGTTGGACATGATGAGTATCTATGATCCAACTTGAGGGGGAGTGTGGGAATTATATTTGTAAATTAATCGAGATATTATAGGATCAAGTTTGTTATCCTAAGTTAGTTAGATTAGATTCCTCCGCATTGTTTGAATTTTGAATTCCCTAGAAGATAGGATTTGTTATAACAGATTTATTCCCTTTGTACTCTATATATTTCCAATGAATAAGAAAGGAAATCCATCGGACTCAAATTACACCTGATCCTAAATCTCTACAAAAACAGATAATTAAAATTGTTATTTTGCTGATTTTTTTGTGCCATTTTGATACGATCTTGTGAATACATTTGGCCAAAAAGTTGTGTGTTGAAGATGGAGTTTATATAAAGGGGAAAAAAATTGAAGAATTCTATGATGTACTATATAATTAAGTAATATATTGGAATTGTGAAAAGACTCCATTGCCGAAAAGGGGTTTCTGAAACTGTGATTTAGGTGTTACGAAAAAGGATTATTGACAAAAACTCCTAGGTTACCGTCATCATGGGCAAAAGTGCACTCACCGTCACCTTGAGGATCTTCGTTGTGTGTGGCCATCGGTTTGTTCATCCTTGCCTGAATCAAACTCCTTTGGATTTTGTCTTTAAAAAGGTTTGATTTTCCCCTGGTTCATTCCTCTGATTTCTTCATAGAGTTTCTATCTTTGTTCTACTGTGACAATGCAAGTTGTTTGAGTGAAGCCATGAAGATAAGGATGAAGCATTTGAATAATTTAAATTTATTATTTTGGCTATGTCGTCATTTGATTGTAACAATTTTGTGTTTGGATTCAATAAAAACTTGAGTATTGATTGGTACTTATTGTAATTGGGTTCATTTCAATCTTCTGTATGAATTTAGACAAATTGCAGCTATAGAGGACGACAAAAGCACTGCCCTTTCATCATCTTGAAGTAAACTTATGTTCCTCTTACCTGTTTGAGTCTCACCCTCGCCAAAAAAATCACAGAGATGTTGGATCGTATATTTACATATGATCAAAGCAACGATTATGAAGGGAAATTAAGTTGGGGCTCAAAACTAGGCATTTTGTTATAATTTATGTTACACGTATGAGCTTGATAGTTGAAATTAGTCAGTTATGGCTAGAAAGAATAGTGATTACTTGAATAAAATAAACCGGTCACTCTATAAATTGTTTCAGTTTCATTGTGTAGGACAGGAAAGAAAATTTTCTATGTACAATCTTTCATGTTAGACATGCATACTTTTTTACCATAATAATGGTGATGGTGATGCATAGATTAAGTTATTAAGAGGCCCGAAGTGATAAGTTGTTAATGAAAAAAGGGCATGTGGAATCTTATATATATCGAGGTAGAAAAATATGCAATTCCAATGTATAGCCTTGTGAATCCATGAACTCAATTGCTTATATTGATTGTGTCATTTTATGAGAATATCAACTGATTAGTTAATTGGCTATTATGTTTGTATTTGTTTAATTATTTCCACCTCTTGATTCTCTTGTTTGAATGAACAGGATACCCTTATTATCAAGGTGGACAAAAGGGATCAAATTTCTCTAGCTACACATTGTTCACAAAAGAATTTTACTAGAAGGTGAAGTTTAAGTCATTTGAAGAGGGCAATCCATCGGCTAAAATAACTTGTAACTAGGAAGAAATAGACAACTGAATGTTTTTTTACTATGATTTCTGAATATTTATATAATTATTTTGTAACTAAATTGATCTTTGAAATAGACAACATTGCATTGACATGATTTCAATGGTTAATGAAGCTTTTTAGACTTGATTTATATGTACTAAGATGGGTTTATCAAAATGTATCATATCAATTTTTTTTAATAGTAATGATTGACAAGTACAAGGGCGAGTGTTGACAACTTCATATGCATCCATTAACAAACCAAGGAGAAAAAATGATAACTCTATTTATGTCCAAAAAGTTGGTCCAAATTATATGAAATTATAACCAAAATCTAGTATATAAACGCATATAGCTATGATTAGAACATTTAAATCATAATTAAATTATGATGAGTTTGTATCATCTTTTGTATTAGCATGTGATGTATAAGTGCATGAGAATGTATTAAACGGCGTGCATTGACAACTTTCTGTGCATTCATTGATAAAACATAATGTATAACCATATCTAACAAGTGAAAAAGCATGCGTTGACAAGTGAAAGTACCTGCATTGACAATTGTATGGGCCAAAATTGACAATTCTAGTAGCCACAAATGACATCTCAATTTTACTCAAAATATCATGTCCACATTAGATTAAATTATAACCGAAACATAATATAACCATATTTAATGAGAAATCATGTGTGCTCAAAAAACGTGAACAAAAAAAAAAGTATATAGTAACTGATGATCGGAGGACTAATCTTGTAACGTCCTCAAAATTTACTTAACATAATAACTAATTAAGGGTTCATTAACAACTAAGTAATGCTCCAACATTTACTAAAATATACAAAAGCAAATCAGAGTATGTTGAATGAGCCCTAACGTGGTAATATACAATCATCCAACATAACAGAAAGACAAAAGTACTACTTTTGGCAGAAGTAGCCTAAGCTTCTGAGATCTTCCCTGATGGACCCAAACGAGAACTTTCACCTGAAAAATGTGGTATCCATCAATCCAACTTATTACGAATACTAATATGTGCTAGTAAGGTGCCATGTGGAACAATTTATATAATAAAATATTAAAAAAATATAATTCACCAATATCCACATTACAAAATTTCATATCATAAATTAGGTATTATAATTTTTCATTAACACAATTCTCAAGATGCCTCCCATCAATCCAACCGAACCGCCTTATTTCCTCCGACTAAACCCATGAGCTAAGTTACATCCATGTTATTGGTTACTCAAAAGCTCACTGGTCATGTGTTGAGGACCGGCCAAAATCCTCAGAGCACATGTTCCAGACCATGGGCCTTTTCCCCTCATTGAACGTGTGGGGTGTCGTATGCCCTCATTGAACTAGTGGGCCAGTCCCTCACTGAACAGGTGGGCGTGGGACAATAGAAAGCCAACCGTCATTCATCAATGGAGGCCTCACCACGTGGTGGAATAACTACTCTATCTATTCCCAATTCAACCATGATCATAATTTTCACAATAAATAGCTCAACAGGAATTTTCCAAGATTTTCATGTTCATATCAAAAAAAATTCTCATATACATGTTATAATAGCTAAAATCCCAATTTTTTATACATATATAAATATATGCAAATATTTCAGAATTCAAATCATAAGGTTCCATAAGGCAATTTCTAATAAGATATTCATAACTATTTCACAAAATACTTACAAACAACATACTAATACACATAACAAGTGGAAAGTTACCTCCTGCCGAAGCTAACTACTATCCTGCTTGCTCCTAATCTAAGAGCTCAAACACACGCCAAAAATCAATCTACCACAACTAATTTACTAACCATTAATAACTCTACATAAAATTATAACTTTTAATTTCATAAAATAAAAAATATATGAATTTTAACAATAAATTTATAATGCTTGAGATGGGCGATCTATGACGGTACTAAAAAAAAAATCACGGAGACCATTATAAATATCAATTCTCCTTTCAATTTACTATCAATTAAAAACTCCCTTTTTATTTATTTATTATTTATCAGTAATTTCCTAAATTATTTATTCTATTTTTACCAATAATAATAATAATAATTATTATTATTAGTTATTCCTATTGTTAATAATATTATTTTTATTTATTTTTATTACTTTATTATTATTATTTAATAATTTTTTTTAATAATAATAATAACAATATCTATTTATTTATCTATTTTATTTTGTAAATGATATTATAAGTGAGATAATACAAGAGTAAGTTAGATTAGATCCTATTATATAGGAGTAAGTTGAATCAGATTCTATCTTTTTGGATTTTCAAATTATAAATGCAACACGCAGACACCTATATGTATATATATTCTCATGGCAAATCAGATCTCCTACTCATTCTAATATTTTTTCATAGACCATTAGAGTGTGTATGGCAACCATTCTGTTGCCCAGCATTGTTTCTGAGATGAAATAGTTTTTTTGATTCTGTGCTTTGGAAGAGTTCTGAGAATAAGAATTACGTTTGTTAACCAATTTTATTTTTACTTCGAGAATCAGAATTACGTTTGATAATACATTTTTCCTCCCCTTATTTGGGAGTTAAAAAAATAGTAAGGGAGGAAGATGGAGGATTAATGAGTTATTTTTACCATTTTGTCATTTTCTTTAATAATTAATATAATTATTATACTTTACAAATAAACTTAAATTTAAATTTCCTAAAAAAATTATTTATGTACTTTTTATATTCAAAAAATTATTTATGTGGCGGCGGCGATGGCGGTGGCGGTGGTGGTGGGTGGTGGTGGTGGTGGTGGTGGTGGCGGCGGCGATGGTGGTGGTGGTGGTGGCGGTGGTGGTGGGGGTGGTGGGGTGGTGGGTGTGGTGGCGGTCGTGGTGAACGAGGGTAATTTTTTTTTGAGAAAAATAAATTCTCATTTTGTGCCCTGAAAGAGAGAAGCGAGAAATTTTTAGCTTCTTTTTTTTTTTTTTTTTTTCACTCCCCGGCACAAAAAATAAACGAGTTCATCCTAGGAGCCAAAAAAAAAAAAAAAAAACCGGATTTACCAAACACAACAACTAAGGTAACGTATCATCGGGATATACGTATCTCCATACACACACAAATTATTTCTTTTCTCTCTTTACTAAGGCAACGTATCATCAGGATATACGTATCTATCAGCTTTCTTTTCTTTTCTTTTCTTTTTCCCTAAATGCAACGACTCACACACACACCCATATATATATATATATATAACAATGCCATAAGATTCTCGTTTCTATTCTCAAACCAATGGTGTCTCTCTAACTACGCATGACATAAAAATTTTTTATATATAAATAAGCCTGACAGTAAGCAAATTCCAATGATTGTCATGCATACAAATAGATATTAAGGTTTCCCTTTTCTTCTTGTATGTAAAGCAGCCTATGTGTATTCTAGAGCAAGTTTTCATCGATTCAAGATTTATATGGATACAAACAGTGAGCAACATTATTGGTTCTATAAATCATCATTCATGAAACTAGAGGAAAAGGAACTCGAAGACTCACCTTCGGTAGCTTCTAGTTTGTAGGTGTGTTCAGGTTTTCTGTTTTCACCGTTGAAGACTGTGTGTTTCTGTTTGGGTTAAGCCTCTCTCTCTTGGTGCTTCTCTCATATTTTCAGTCTCGGTTTCTCTCGGCCACACTTTGCTCTTTAATTTCTAAACAAAGCAAGCTTAAATGAGAATGGATGAAGCTCTCTCACTCTCTTTCTCCTTCCTCACTCAGCTCACCAACGTTCTCAGCTTTCTGTTTTGGCTGAACGAACATGATGGATGAGAAGTCGAGGAATAGTGAATATCTAACAAGCCGAGGGTCCAGTCGGAAATGGGAATACACAAAGGTTTATGGTGTGGCACTCAAGAGTCATGGTGGAAGGATAGTGTGATCAGCTTTTACTGATATTGCTGCCCTCTGTGATTGCGTGACTGGCCGAGAGTTATCATAAGGATTTGTTTCCTGAACTTTCGCTGCTTCTTTGGTTTTGTATATAATGTTGTGGCCATTCCCTGCTGTTTCTACGTGTAATGCGTTTAACGTAATCTAATTATTATTATTATTATTATTTTATTATTATTATTATTATTTTTAATGAGAGGAGCTGATTAGATAAGTAAAGGATAATGGGTTGGGTGAGATGTTTATATTGGATTTATGGGTCACATGGCTAAATGATTTTATTTTCAAATATTATAAGGAAAAATTAAATTCTTAATTTCCAAAATAATTATTTTAAATCATTTGGCCAAATAATATTGATTCCAATAATTAACTTTATTAGTTATTCAGGTCAAATCTTTACCATTAATTTCTCGTAAATTATTTCTACACTTTTTAGGCATAATTTACTCCTTATTGTTTTTATTATTTATTTATTTATTTATTTTTAATCCAAAAAAAAAATTAGGATATTACAAATCTCACTAGAACAACTACTGGGATTATTTAACTACTAACTGATGACCAGGGGACTACTCTCCTTCTTTCATTCCAATAAGTGGAATATCTAATAACTAACTGGGTAAGCTCTTTCTTTCTCTTGCTTTATGACATGAGTCAGCTACCCTCTTTTTGCTTTACTGCGAAAGGGGTAGGAAAATTAACTTTGTAAAAGTCCTTATTTGGTTGGGAAAGAGAGAACTTCTGACTCCAAGCCTACCCTACCCGAAAACAAGTTTCAGCTATTGATGTAGCCTCTTGTCGCTACCTACTAGATAAATCCCTTCTATACCACTCAACAGAAGGAAAAATCCCATCAAGATAGATTGAATCGACGACCTATACTTCAACTAAAGGCACAGATGAACATGAACTTGTCAAATAATGCCCTTACATGTGTTAGCGCATTCCCCTAATTTGTCAATCACATGTTGATACGAAATATGACAATAACTAATAATCTATATTCATTTTGATAAACTCATTTCGATACACATGAATCAAGTTTAAAAAGCTTCATTAACCACCGAAATAGTGTGAATACGATGGTGTCACTAAGTTGATTATCAATGAAGTTACAAAATACGTTATATGAATATTCATATCTATTTCTTCCTAGATACAATCCAAGTAGTTTGTCTATGTTTTCCTCTTGTTTTGACGGTTGTGTTGTAGCAAAAACAACACTTGATCACCATGTAAGTTGTTCCGATGAGTAACAAGCCACCACGAGCATTCATAGTTATAAAATTCTTCTATGAAGAATGTATACCAAGAGAAGTTTGATGCCCTATGTCCAGCTTCACCTTTTCCTCGCTTTGCATGTTCTTCTTTAACAGGGGGGAAAAAACCAGTTTTATCACATCACAAAAGTTTCACTGAACTTGTTACTATCTTGTGCAATACTTGTCACACAAGCTACATGACTTGTCAATGAAATTTATAAATCCTAGATTTTAAGTAGTAATCAATGTTCATCTCTGATAATAGTTTTTGTTCATTACTGATGAATGTTATGCTTTTCAAGTATGTAATCAAGTGAATTTCCAAACACAACATTTCATTTGTCTAGTTCATCGTGTCTATTTCATAAGTGTGTTTGTTTTTAGTAGACTATTTTTATCATCATCAAGAGATAGGACAGCTCTTATGCACACTAATAGACCTTCAGTGATTTGTTACCATGTATTGAGTGTTTTCTATTAGGTTATGGCTTGAGGATTTCTAATATTCTTCTAGATTTTATTCTTTCTAATGAAATTTCTTCTTTTGCTCTTTAAAATACGGTAACAATTCACTTTGGTCATGGAGAAAAAGAAACTTACTTTTAATAGATGATTCAACAAAATAGGCCCCTCAAACTGAGAGACCCTAACAAATCTGCAAGAAATTATCACTATTAAGATTCCAAAGAGTTAGCAAATACAAAAATACAATGTTATTATATTGCATGGTTTTAATGTCTTATGATTTCATTCTAGATGCAAGATACAATAAGAAACCAGAAAAGTTGTCTAGCATAAACCAAATGCAAATGAGATTGAGATTTTATTGCTATAAAGCTCCTATATAAGTGAAATTCCAAAACCCACATGGTTTAGATTTTAGAGTATGTTAAAGTCATAAGAAACTAAATATCATGGCTTAACAAACCTGAATTACTTTCCAGCTCAGCAAATATTTCTATAATGAGGAAGTTAGGATCTATGCTTCTGATGCTTTTAATGGAGAACTTATCTAATAGGTATGAATCAATATAAAAGTTATTAACTATTGGTGCCTCTTCGAACTACTAAACAAAAGCCACAAGCTAAAACAATTAGTACTAAACCATAGAAAGTAATGGTAAAATCCTACATAGAACTCTATATATAAGTCATCGATAAATAATGTTTGGATAACTGTGAAACAAAGTTTTTAGAACCTTTTTTTTTGCAAGTTGAGACAAAATTCCTCTCATATATTTACTTCGTAAATCATAAAAGCTATTCCTTAAAAACTAATCTAAATACTCACCAATACATTATCAAAAATCAATGCTTGTTTAAGACAAAACCAAAAGGAGTTTGATGCAGGGAGGGCTGAACAAACCGATGGTGATGATAGTGTAGGGCTTTAGCCATGAGGGAGGGAGAGGCGTTGTAGATTGAACGGATCTAGGACATGAGTGGAAAGAGAGGGGAGTTTGAATGGGGGTTAGCTTTTTGGTGTGTGTTACTAAGGGTAAGGAAGTCTTTTCACAATCCCAATATATTACCCTTAAGTCCTATAGATTTGCTAGTAATTTGGAGATTTCAAAAGACATACTAGGAATATTTTGCAGCGCTTGGGACCTAAGTGCAATTTTCCCTTAAATAATTCGTTCGTACTGTATTCGCGCGGGAAGCTTTTAAAGGCAGTGAAAAACAACGTCAAGGACCGCGATCATCACTATCGTTCCCCTGTGTCGTTTATTTGTTTGCCATTTCGCGTAGACCTTTTTTTGGCCAAACATTTTGTGTATACCTTGGACTCTCTCTGTGTCATTTGATTTATTCCTGTTCGCATCCAAATTTCAAATCGGACCTTGTAGACCTTTCATCAATGCCCATGTCTCCCACAAAGCCTTCTGAAAGTACAAGATCAATGTACCGGGAGGTAATCGAATCGAAATCTGAGCCTTCTGCACCTTCACTTCCAAGTCCTAACCCCAATTCTTCGTCCCCCACCTCTTCGTCCAATCTCTACCCCTCCCTTGACCGGAGCGATTTCGCCCAAAACCTAATTCCTTATGACTGTACTTCCAGCGCGCCATCTGCCCCTCCATTGCCTCATGAAGACGAGCTGTCTGCCCCTTCATCGGCTCACGATGAAGAGGTTTTATCGGCTTCCGGAGATGTTCTTCTCAAGATTCCCGGTGCTGTTCTGAACCTCATTGATCAGCAATACAGTGTTGTTCTTGCTTCTGGCGATTTTACGATCATTCGTCTCCGCCAGGGTGGCAGCGCCGTCGCCGTCCTCGCCCGCGTTGCCGATAAGATTCAGTGGTCTTTGGCTAAGGAAACGGCCACGGTTAAAGTTGACGATTCGCATTATTTCTTTTCGTTCTTTTTTCCCGATCAGAATGACAAGGGAGAGGTTCGTAAAGGGGATGTTGGTAGCTATGTGTTGAGCTATGGGTTGACGATCGCATTCAAGGGTCAGGAGGCTCTGTTGAAGGAGTTAGATGCGATTTTGGAGAAGTATAGTAACTTCTCTGTGCAGGAGGTTTCTGAGGATGCAAAGAAGATGGGAGAGGCTTTGGATACTTCGGTGGCAAAGGAAATGTCTCCTGCAGATTTGAATTCAGGGGAGAACAAGGAATTGATGGAGGGAACATGCGCTGCATATTGGACCACAATAGCTCCAAATGTGGAGGGCTATAGTGGAACAGCTGCAAAATTGATTGCACAAGGATCTGGACGCCTGATTAAGGGCATATTGTGGTGTGGCGATGTGACGGGGGAGAGGTTGAAAGTGGGAAATGAGGTTTTGAAGAAGAAGTTGGCTCCTGGTGAAAAGGCAGAAGTTAGTCCTGAAACATTAAAGCGGATTAAAAGGTTTGCGTAATTATGTTTGGTTCTTGAGCATTTTCAGTTATAAAACTTAAATTGAATGAATTTGCTGAAACACGTTATCTTCTCGGGATAAAGCTAAATAGCAATTCATTCTATTGATTCTTTTCTTTTTCACATATATTTTAATTCAACATTTAAACATGCATCCGAAATGAAGATATTCTAAATTCTAATAATCTAAATGAAGATTTGACTAAAGCTGTTTGACGGTTTGGTGCTTATATAAATTGTGAAAAATAAGAATGGAGCTGGAATCAAGGAAGAAGACAGCAGTAAATCACTAAACTAATCTTTGAGGCTCCCAAAGGCCAAAAGGTTCCCCTGGCCTCATCCTCTTACTACACCAAGATGTTTTTCTTTTGGCTAAGGAGCATGTATGTTTTATCTTGGGACAAAAGTCTGAGATCTATAACTAATATTATGATGGATTTGGAATTGCTTACTGAAACTGAAGTTTTTATCCTTCCGTATTATGTATGACCATTTTATTGTGGAGACTGGAGAGTTCATTACTTCGGGACTTTTCTGCATCCTCCTGTGTAGTACATTTAATATCCTATTAAATTAGTGGATAAGAAAGTTAGAGTTTTTTTATTTGAACGAAAGAAAGTTAAGAGTTTGTTGTAGTTATTTCTTATTTTGGTATAGTTGGATCAATTTGCCCATCTAATTTCTGGCATTTTCCCCTTCGGCTTGATATTTTTCAGGGTTAAGGCTGTAACTAAAATGACAGAAAAAGTGGCTACTGGGCTTCTCTCTGGGGTCGTGAAAGTCTCTGGCCTATTTGCTACTTCTATGGCAAATACAAAAGCAGGACAGAAAATTATCAAGTATATTCCAGAAGAAGTTCTGCTTGCATCCTTAGATGGATTTGGTTCGTCAGCTATTTTATTCCCTCGTTTTAATGTGTTCATATAACATTAATTTATCTTCCAAAAAAGAAAGAAGGAAAGAAATAGATAACGCTCTCTTTATAAAATGCAAGGAATATTAGATAACCCTCTATCTTTCAGATTCTTCTGCAGCAAATTTTCTTGTTGGGTGTGTATTAAAAATCTGTCACTTTTTCATTTAAAAGGCAAAAGACAATTATTCAGGAGTATTAGGTCATTTTATACTTAGCAATGAAGCTAACTATGAAAATGAGCATAAATTCCAGCTATCGGTATGGAAAATAAAATGAAAACATGAGTCTTTACTTTTGGTTGTAAACAGCAATCTGAATATCTCCATACCTAAAGAAAAATCTAAATATGTTATGGTGGGCAGCTTTTATAATATTGTAATTGTTTTTTTTTTTAAAAAAAAAAAAGACTAGAATGATCCTCCGCCAACCATAGGAATTAATTAACATAACTGATGTTTGATGACAAGGCTGAGCAGCAGATGTAAGAACTTTAAGAACACGCTCTCAGTGAAATTGCAACTTAAATTAAGAAATAATAATAATAAAAATATACATGATTATTGGAATTTAAGTTTTGTTGGACTTCATTTCTGTGGTTAGGATTCTAAACCTCACATTACGTTTTTGTTGTAAACAGCCAAAGTGTCTGATGCGGTTGAGGTATCTGGAAAACACGTCATGTCAACAACGACTACCGTGACAACTGACCTCGTGAATCACAGGTGAGCTTCCTCTGATGCCATTATATTACAGCACTCTTGCCTTCCTCGTTTGTGGCTTCTGGCATTCACATATTAATATCATATCTAAAATTAAAATTTATTAAATATAGTAGTTTCTTAGATTTATGTTGTGCTCTGTTTTACATGCAGATATGGAGAAGAAGCTGCAAAGGCAACGAATGAAGGGCTTGACGCTGCTGGTCATGCCGTGGGGGCCGCATGGGCTGTTTTCAAGATTCGGCAGTCTTTTACTCCTAAGGGCTTTCTTAAGCCTGTTATGGCTAAATCCGCTGCTGAAGCTGCCGCTGCTGAGTTGAGGCAAAAGGAAGAAAAGAAAAAATCTAAATTGGACAAAAAAAAAGTGAAAAAACCCTTGTGACTTCTGGCTGGAAGTAGTTCTTGAATACAATTTTTTTTTAAAAAAAAAAATTAAAAATAGTTGTTATCTTATTTTATTCTATATGCTGAATCCCGCCTAAACAACAATTGAATCTACTTATATACCCAAGGTTAAAAAATAAATAAATCTGCTTATCCATCTGCATCTTATAAAAAACCTATAATTTGTTTTGGGAAGGAGATTTTCTCCATATCCCTTTTCTCATTTTCTCTCATTGGTATGAGAGATAATGAGAAAAAGATGATGAGAGAAATCTAACCCTTTATTTTGTCACTTAAGTACGGTAGATAAAATGTTAAGTCACTCCCAATCCTCTTCCGGCATCGTCAAGATAATCAAAGTTGATTAGACATTTATAATTTTTGTTTTGTTTTGGGAGTTACCAAAAGAATGTCAGCAGCCACGATCACTCTGAAATTGTCCAGAGGGGTCATCAATGCATCATCTTCCTCGTATGATCAAAGTTAAAGATCACTAACAGCTAGTGATGGTGACCTTTGGTGGATGGTGAATGGAGACCATGGTCTCTACATAGGTTGCAAAGTATATGCACTGAGATTAAAAAAAAAAAAAAAATTTACCACATTAAAAAAAAAAAATTACCAAGCTTGTTTTCTTCTGTGTCCCTTTAAACGGTCAGTCTCTGGCCATCACCATCTCAGATATGTTGGCCTCTCAGTGGTGGACCCAGTGGCTGTTGAAGTGTTGTTTTATGACTGGTTGATTCTCGTCTACAGAAACTGGGATACGTCGTGCTCATACCACCTTTAGCTGGTGCATATGTTTAATGATTCCCCCTTCTTCTCAGGGCGGCAAGTAGCTATTATTGGTGCTCTTGTCTTCTGATGCTGATGTTCCCCTTTCATTTTCTACAATTTCAATTGCTATTAACTTTTTGTAAAGTCTTATCTGCCAATCAAATATTGCTCTCGTGTTTAAACTTGGCACGTCCTTATTGTATACTACCTATATGGATCTTTAACCTAACTCCTTTTTATATTAATGACTCAGACCATTAGCCGTGCTACATTGGGGTTTTGCTCTTTTATCAACTATATTCCTGAGTCATGATTTAGAATCACTCCTTTTTCCCCCTGCAGAATACTTACTTACTTTCATGATTCCTCCAGGTTAGGGTACCACCTAGTAGTATATATGTATGATTTTGTTCTTCTTATCAATCTTTCCGAATTTGTTCCTGTGACTATGATGCACTATTTCTGCATTTGCATTACTACTGCATAGGTACTAGAAAAGAGAAGTTAGGTCTTATGTACTTGCAGAATCATAGAGATAGAATTAAAAAAAAGACATGAAGATATGAGAATATTTATGAGGCTTACTTTCTCTGCATATTTATCATTCTTTGTCTCTATCTCTGCTAGCTGAATATATTTTTGATTGCAAAAGGTTTGAATTCAGTATTAAAAATACTGCTGGTGGTCTACTGCCATCCATTTAATATCCTTAAAAACTTACTGTCATCAATCTAGTCTTATATTAACACAGTAAAGGATATCATTTTTAATTTTGGGGGTCAGTCTAATCTCTGAAAGTTAAATCCTAAATTAAGCTGATGCGGAAATTGAAAATGCAACCTCAACTCAGTTTTTAATTGGAAACGTAATTTTTAAATTTGTTGATATTTTGTATGGTTTTACTCGTGAAGTTGTATCCATATGACAAAATTGGCAATCTTAAGCTAGCTACTTAGTGAGGATTGCCTCAAGTTTATATATCCTTCATTCTTCTTATCACTTTTGGAGGTGGGAGTGGTGTCTTTCAATGACCAACCTTTTAATTTACTCATATATTAATGATATTGTATGATGGTTTCCCTCTTAATACTTTTCAACCACAGCATTCGTCCAGGATAAATAAATGGAAAACATATTGATTTTCTCAGCGCACTACATATTGGCATGATTCTCTTGAATAATCATAATCTCAACAAATGAGGTGATTCCGGCAATTTCTTCGAATAAAGAGGACCTCTGTAATTGCCCTTAAAGATGCTTTGCATCTCTTCTAATATAAGGGGTTTTTTTTACTGTTGATTAGGAGAAAAGTTATGTTAAATCTATCTTTGGAAACCAGAGACTTTCCACTTTTGTGTACAGACATCAGGAATTAGTTTCTTTTTTTTGTTGGGGCCTCCCAATAATTTGTAAGTACAGAAGAATTTGGAAATGCCTTCTGCACACGCCTTTGAATATTGAGATAGACTCGTAGATTGCCTAAAGTGCAGTCTTTTTTTGTTTTCTAAATGGCAGGATAGACACAAATTAATACATACGTGGGCAGGATCATATCAAATGACTCTACCAAGGAGCAACGGGCAAGAGTTTGAGTTCTACAAGTAAATTTCTCCAACTTGACTTTTATTTAATGACGAGAAAATGTGGATGATCTTGCTGATGGGATGATAATGTTTCTTATTCTGTTCACCTTTTAACCATGCAATGGAAATTGAATAGTGTGGAGATTTTTTTCTTTTCTTTTATCACCAAGCAGTTCAAACTTTTAGCCACTATACCTTTCTTTAAATAGAACTCAATTCCTAGCCTCTAGTGCTTCGTTTTGTTTTTTTGTTAATTATATTTAAAACTAAGCGAATGGGGGTTTTGTGGAGTACTGAGTAGGAGCACAAAAGCTTGGTTCTAGAGGAGTATCTCAAATTC
The DNA here is from genome assembly GCA_019022655.1 of Acacia acuminata. Lineage (NCBI taxonomy): Eukaryota > Viridiplantae > Streptophyta > Magnoliopsida > Fabales > Fabaceae > Acacia > Acacia acuminata. The sequence goes on from JAFJYI010000002.1 coordinate 12,224,048, forward strand.
AGCCATGTCTAAGACACCAAGTGCACGCCTACTAGGCCCACACTTGATCAGCCAAGTTCTTTTCACAATCACAGGCACCCTCAAAGGCCTCTTTTTTTATGATGAAATATTGATCACCAGCTAACCCCACTTCACACATAAATAATAGTAATACCCACCTAGCTAGGCTTTCTTGCCTGACATGTTTCACAAATATTGTATACTTTGGGTTTATCCTTTGCGAATGGGATTGATAGAAGCTTGACTATTGCCAAGGCCAGAATACTGGTAATCTTTTGGCCAAGGGCGTTTTTTCACTTAAAGGAACTTACAACTTGTGGAGCCCTATAAGAGACAGGCAGCTTTAAGTACAAGAAGCAGAACAACTTTCTTCTTGTAAAAACACAAATTTTTGTGTGTTTTTTTTAAACATCTATTTAACCCGAAATCGAACAAAGAATATTAATGTATAAGTCTTTGGGCGTTGATATAGATAGAATATATATATTTGGTTTACAGAACATATTTGCATATTGTAGCACTGTGTTCAGAAGCCGCAGTAGATAAAAAGAGAATTTCGTTTCTAGAAATGATTTGCTTTTCTCCCCAATGACTTAAGATTCGGATCCTATCATTCTATAACGTGCCGCCAAAGGTTTGAATTGTCTCGTGTGCTCATGCGAAGAATCAATTATATGATTACTCCCTGGGAGTGAGAAGCACAACAAGAACAAGAGACGCTCTTTTGATATCAGTCGGTGGAAAGATCTTTCATTTGGTAGGCAGAGTCTTCCAAAGCTTGCGTTTTCATATTAAATAAAACAATTAAATAGGCGATGTAATAAGTGTGCCTAGCTAGCTTGTCTCTGAAGGATTGACCGAAATACAAAGTGTTTAGCTTGTATAATAATTCCCTCCAATGTGGAGGAAGCTTGTTATATGCATTCATGAAAAATCACATTATTGTCCAATAATCAATTCATAATTGCGATGCCATGCGAGCAGGTTCATTGAATTTTATGAGATTCGCTTCAGACCAAACAGAGGAAAAGGAATGGTGAGATCTTCTTATCTTATGCTATTGGCCAAAAGAGATACTAATCTTATGGTGATAATTTAAATTTCGGCCATCATAATAATTCATTGATTTGTGACATCTATATTCTCTTTTTTTTTTTTAATAATTAATTTTCTTCATTGACTATACAATTAACATATTTCAAGGGAATACAATGATATTAGCTTATAAATAATTATTACAATGATAAGTAAAAGACTAAAATTCAATCAGGATAACTATTGTAATAGTTATATTAAGCGGGTGACAGTTGTTTGTCAAGACTCCACAGCCAATGATGGAACTATCTTATGGCCAGTTGGGCCTTTAGCTCCAACTGTCCTTCTTTTATCTTATATATTTTTATGTATGGATTATATAATATTTTATTTTGGCCAATAATTTGGCCCCAACTAAACTTTTATCTTCTCTATAATTACACTTCTTTTTTTATTAAGATAATATTTGGTTCATTAATCATTGAGCTGTGAGAGAAAAGTAAAATTCTTGTTTGACATACCTACGAAAAATGTTAGTATCATTTTATATCTTATTTTGATTTTTTTATAAAAAAACCATGGGCTATTAAAAAAAAAAAAAAAGAATGATAATAATAATTGAAGGGGCCCGTAGCCCTTTAGCTTGCACGTACCTCACCTTCCTTTGTCATTTTCTTCGTGCTCATGAGACATCTAAAGGCGTCAAACTTCTTCCACTTCCAGGCTCCTGCGCTCTTCATCTTCATTTTAAGGACTAAATAAGTATTCCCTCTGATCCTGATTATAAGGCACCAACTAGCAAGTTTATTTGGTCCTTTTTATAAGGTACTTATTTGTTCCTAAGGAGCATTAAATTTTTTTTTTTTCATATATGCCTATAATTAATAAGAGTAGTAGGTGAGTGTAATAATTAATGTAATATTAGAGTTTAGTGCAATTAGAAGGGGTAATATTGGAACTTACTTAAATTGTAGGACAACTTTATTGACTTTAACTGTTTGTATTGGTTCGTGGGAATAGTTAGTTGGTGTCTTATAATAAGGACTAGAGGAAGTACTTAAAATAACTTCTTTTCACCTCAATCCTTTTATGAACACAATTCTACGTAGATTCCTCTTTCAAATGAGGGTAATATTGTGCTTATTAGTGAAAATTTTGGGATTATGATTTTGGGAGAGTCTTGAGTTTTGACAATAGATGACTCTATATATCTAGAGGATGGTTAATGGCTAATTTTAATCAGTTTTGATTTATTATTTGGTTGTCTTATGATTTTAATTGGTTTGGAAATAAAATTATTGTTTGAGATACCTACGAAAAAGATTAATACCATCTCATATCTTGTTATGATTTATAATTTTCGGTTATGATTTATTTGTATTTTCAATGTTATGCAATATTATTTAGTAAATAATTCAATATATTTATTTTTTGGCCCGATGAAAAAAAAAATTTCTGGTTCCGCCACGGTCTATAGTGATTGAAAATCATGATGTTAATCTCTTAAAGAATAATATAAACGTTGTGAAATTTAAACTCATTGTTTTTTAGATATTAAGTTTGCAACTAACTAGATAGATGGAAGACATCAAGCCAAAAGCGTCATATTATATTAGGATAAATTGAGGGATGACCAACGATAAGAGTAAAAGAAAATTATGAGAGCGAGAAGAAAGAGCTGTATTGTTCAAAGATAGCGATGTTATGATAACCATGCTAGAATTAAAATAGAAAATGTTATGTAATGTATATAAAGATTAAATCTTGGATATCCATACTCAAAAATAATTATAAATTCCTCTGCAACATGTTTATATATTCAAGTGTGGTGTGGGCTCCAGAGCACCCACTTGAAAGTTTCTTGGCGATGGTTTCTTGCTCTTTGGTTCCATGCGTAATAGGTGGTTTTAATGGTACCACCGTTTAGATTTGGCCAATGGGAAAGGTGTGGGTCTGGCAAATTGTGGTGGATAAGGAATAAAAACTACCAAAAAGTGGGATATGACACAATTCTTATATTTAAAAACATTCTTTCACCGTTGTAGTGGCTTCCCTCCCTCTGATGCGCATACACTAGAGGAGCATAAACACAACTAGTCATTTTTCCTTCATGTCTATTTTAAAAGCTTACACCTTCCGCTAACTTATGCCAGCTAAACAAGACATAGAGGAAATTTCTTCTGAGAATTCTGCATATTCACCAATGGTAAGCAGATTCAGATTTTTGTTTGACAGATTATGGGCTTTTGCCTCTTCCTGGAAGACAAGCAGCATACCACGTGGTCGAAGAATTTTCCACAGAGACGTCGAAAAAGAAGAATTCCAGTATGCCAGTACTCAATGCCTCTCTTCCTACTACAGTGTCTTCGTCGTTCGCCTGGCAATCATGGTGGGTGGATATTTTCCAAACATCATTCTGAGGAATAATCTCATATGAAATTTTAAGAAAACTGGTGAAGCTGAACCAGCTTCTTTGAATCCTTTGAGACTGGAGATTATTGCCTGCGCTTCATCATGGAGAAGGCAAGAACCTGACAATTGACTTGTTTTATGCAGGTCATGTTGGCCATCCTGATTGGGCTGCTCACTATATTAACATGGCATTTCACAAAGCGATATACGGCAAAATCACTTGATAACTTAGCATATGGGCTTCGTTTTGAATTACTGCAACGCCCCATCTTACGGATGTGGAATATTTTGAATTCTACGGCTGAAATTACAAGAACTCAGGTTGAGCTGTCTCAGTATGTAATCAGACGATACAGCAACCCTGCCAATCAAGCAGAACAAGTTGAGGTTGTTCATTAAGTCATTGATTGTAACTCTTACTAAGTTGTTAATATTTCTTGCTATTATGTTTCAGACAATTAGGAGTACTGACTATTGCTTGCATGTAATGTTCCTACCCTTAGCAGCTGTACGAGGCTATGAAGTCTGTAACCTGGGCCCTGTTCTCTAGCCGCAGGGCACTCAATTCAATAACTATCAATTACAGGAACGGCTTTGTTCAGGCATTCCACAGAGATCTTAAGGATAACAACACATTTTACATCTACTCTGATCTTGCAAACTACTCCATAGGTGCCAGTGTTGCCAATGAAATGAAATCACTCTCAAGACATCAAGCTTGGAACGATGAAGCTATTCGTGGTAACAGTTCTGCAACTTGGTACCGTGAACCACTTGACCCTCTTAGTGGTGAGAAGATTGGAAAAGCTAAGAAGATTGCACCAGAAGACTTGATTAATATTGCTGGCATTTCTCAAGTCCCTGATGGGGCAGCTTCATGGCATGTTGCTGTGAGCAAGTTCACAGATTCACCTTTGCTTTCTGCTGCGCTGCCAGTTTGGGACTCTTCTAATAAGAGCATTGTGGCAGTCGTGGGGGTCACAACTGCACTCTATAGTGTTGGCCAGCTAATGAAAGAACTAGTTGAATTTCATAGCGGTTATATCTATTTAACCTCCCTAGAGGGTTACTTACTTGCCACTTCCACAAATGCTTCACTGCTAACATATTCAAAGCCTCTCAAGCTAAAGATGGCTGTTGATTGTGAAGATGATGTCATACGATTGGGAGCCCAGTGGCTGAAGAGAACCTATGGGAAGGATTTCCCTCCAAGTCATGGGGTTCATGTAGAGAATGTCAAGCTAGGCAATCAGGAATATTACATCGACTCATTCTTTTTAAATTTGAAGAGGCTTCCTCTGGTAAACTTGATGACATTTGATCTTATGTATTTCTGATTTTGAAATTTCCACATTAAGTAAATTTCAGGAAAATTTTTATTTATTATGTTTTGTCTTCATTAATTGTGTTGTTATAACTTCCCAGTGTTACAATTTACCGGATTTAACTTTGTGCAGGTGGGTGTGATCATTATCCCAAGAAAGTATATTATGGGGAAGGTTGATCAAAGAGCCTTCAAAACATTGGTTATTCTGATATCTGCAGCGTTGTGTATTCTAGTCATTGGATGTGTTTGCATATTAATTCTGACAAATGGGGTGTCAAAGGAAATGAGACTAAGAGCAGAACTGATCAGTCATCTGGAAGCAAGAAGGAAGGCAGAGGCATCAAGCAACTATAAAAGTCAGTTTCTTGCAAACATGAGGTTGGTTTTTCTTGTTCTGTGTTAATCTGAGGATAATTCTCTTGGCCACGGTAAATTTAAGGGTTAAGGAGCATTTTTGCCAACAAACTATTGGTCCAGGAGCATCCAAGACAATAAACTATTTTGTGGATCTTAAATGCCAACCAACTTTTGAAAACACTAAATTTACACAAAACCGTTAATATCCCCAACGTCCGTTACCTGGGAATTTATGGGTGAAGATATCCCAAATACTAGGAGGTCCTTTACCATCTTCATTTGCCGCCCCTTCGTACTAGATAAGTCATTGATTCAATTAATTGTACAAAATACATATGGTTCAAGTGAAGATAGAAATGAGGAACTAGAGTAAAGATGGACCTGATAGGGGGAAGATGCAGTCCCGAAAATGAAGCCTGCGGGAAATGAATTATGGCGCTGCTCCTTCGCCTTAGAGATGCGATTAATTGAATTTCCAGCAGTTGAGATAGAGATGCTATTTCCAGCATAAATTTATGGCGCTGCTCCTTCGCCTTTCGGCCCTGCTTGCCCTCACTTTGATTTTTTTTTTTCTTTGACTTCCTTCGTGCCGTAATAGATGGATCTGGGGTTAGGGTTTGGGAAATTAGGGCTTCTTATTGTTTGAATAAATTTCCTTGGGGAAAGTTAAATTTCTGCCTGAAATTAGGGTTTACTTGACCGAATTCTCCGAATTTGAGCCATTATTGTCGGCTTCACGGTTAGCGATAAGGTTCTACAGGAGATTGAATTAAGGTATATGTGTTTTGCTTTTCACCTTCGCCTTTCGGCCCTGCTTGCCCTCACTTTGATGCAATCTGCTGCAACTCCTCCCATCCTTGACGTTTCCTATCTTAGATTCTGAAACGGGGCAAAAATTAAACTCAAAAACCCATAAACAGTAAAATTTGAGCGAGTGTTATGCGTGCAAATTGCTTTTCCAGCGCTTGTCTGAGCAGATGGATGAAGGAACGAGCATAGCAGCCTACAGTGGGGAAGTTCCGGACCTTGGCTCAACGGACGTTTGTGTGGGATATTAACGGTTTTGTACAAATTTAATGTTTTAAAAAGTTGGTTGGCATTTAAGGTCTAACAAAAAGTATATTGTGTTGTGTGCACCTGGCCCAATAGTTCGTTGGTAAAAATGCTCCTTAACCCTAAATTTAAAGATAACTCACTTAGCTGAAACTGAGGAAAAAATAAGAAAATCTCTGCAATTTTAGGTATTTATCATGCAACACAAACTTGTATAATGATTTTATCATGGTTAATCAGAAGTTGATGTGGGTCTGATCTCAGTGAATTGAACATCTGATTTAATTTCAAAATGATTGTGTTTCAAAATGTGTTGCCTGGTCTCCACAAACAAAATTTTATTATGAATTGTGACGGTAGATACAAGCAAATTTACACTAGAACATGCCGTAGCTCTTCAATTATGTCAATGGCTACAGCTACGGCCAATCATTCAAATTTTGGATAGGACCAGGTGAATTGCCGTTATATCTTGAACAGTATGAATATGCAGTATCCTGTTTCGTTTCAGCATGACTAGTGCTTGAGATGAATAGGTATTATAAAAAATCATCAAATCTGGTAAATTTAGATTAGCCACCCGCCTTTAAAGCCACACTGACAATTTTTTGTTCTGGTCTTATTTTTTTCTTTTGATAAGCTAACTTGAATATTGACATACTTCATTTTCTGACATTTGGTTCTCTTGTCTAAGAAGATATTGCCTTTTATGCTCAAAATTTATGTTCATATTTCTTTTTGGGTACACTGCAGTCATGAATTGAGGACACCAATGGCAGCAGTAATTGGGTTGCTTGACATTCTTATATCTGATGATTGTCTAACAAATGAACAATATGCAACAGTTACTCAGATAAGAAAATGTTCAACTGCATTACTCCGTCTTCTTAACAACATTTTGGATCTCAGCAAGGTGAGACATATGTAAGCTAAGCCTTTCCTTCAAGAACATTTGATCATACACTGGCAGCCATCCATTGAAAATCAATTTTGTGTTTTTCACCTCTAACAAAACTGCATTTCTGCTGAAAAAAATCCCGAACAATCTATGAAATCTAGGTGGAATCCGGAAAGTTGGTGTTAGAAAATGCGGAATTTGACTTGGGACGGGAACTTGAAGGCCTTGTAGATATGTTTTCTGTGCAGTGCATTAACCACAACGTAGAGACTGTTTTGGACCTATCAGGTACGAATCATATTTTTCTTGCATCAGAATTTACTTACAGTAAAATCCAGATATTTGGAAACTTCATGTAGAAAGATTCTGATGCATGCAGCTAATAAATATTTTCCTGCAGATGATATACCAAAGGTCGTTCAGGGTGATTCTGCTAGGGTTGTTCAAATTTTTGCAAATTTGATCAACAATTCAATTAAGTTCACTCCATGTAAGTCGGATTTTTCCTTCCAGCTTTTTCTTTGATAAATTTTGTTAATACTATAACTCAAGAATCAGGTGAAGCGTATGAAACCTACCTGTTTGACCTTATAGAAAAGTCTAACAAAAATCCAAAGATGGTTTTTGACTTAGATATTCACCCCCCAAAGGTCAAGTGCCAAATTTTAATCATTGCTTGGATCTATTGCTTTCCTTTAAACATGAAGTTTGAAGATGATAAAAGGCTTCTTCTTTTCAGGCATTTAGCTTAGGAGTGGGGCTACATAATGACTGGACCACAATTTGAGAGTTAGTTTTGGTTTTTATGTAGGTAGCTCCCTCATTATTTAAGTTTTCATTTAGTCGTAGCTTATCTAACCCCCCTTCTGTTAGAATGATGACATTTTCTTACAATAAAGAAATCCACAAGTGCAATTAGCAAGTTCAAGCTATTTAAATCATAGAGGGAAACATTTGATTGCATTGGGGGTGTTATTAACACATTCCTTGACAAAGCACAAAAATTCTGAATGGAGGTTAATCTTAACATTTTGAAATGCTTACAGCTGGTCACATTATTCTTCGAGGATGGTGCGAAAACCCAAATTGTTCCAGTGACAGTCGAAATCTTCCTCTTAATCAGAAGTCCCGAACCCCACAAAAAACCAGAATGAGGCAACAAGAAAACCATGCAAAGAAGTCATCTAAAAAAGACAACCAAATAATCCTTTGGTTTGAAGTTGATGACACAGGCTGTGGTATGAAACTAAAAACTTATCTGGAAAAACTGCAATGAGAAACATGCATACATGCTATCTTTTAAGATAAACTCATTCGCATGCATTCCATGTCTTTTACAGGTATTGATCCAAGTAAATGGGATTCTGTGTTTGAAAGCTTTGAGCAAGCAGATCCATCAACCACTAGATTGTAAGAAATTTCAAATTTAACTAAGTACACTATGATCCTTATCATATTAGATTGCATTGAAGTTTCTAACTTTTAAGAAACCTATATCTGTTAGTTGTCAAATCTTTTAAATGGAAAGGGTGAATGTTAAGCAGTGGGTTAATCCTTTCCTGTTTCAGGCACGGAGGCACCGGTCTTGGACTTTGCATCGTGAGAACCTTGGTGGGTAACCCTCAGTTTGTAATATTTCTGACAAATCAAGGATAATTACTATTCACAACTGCTTGTTTAAAACTTTAGTTAGAGCTTTGTCCTCGTGTTCTTTAAAAATAAAAATAAAATCAGATTTTGATCTCGGTTTTAGTATTGAACATAATTCTGGTGATCTTATTAGTACCCTTCAATGTAGGTCAATAAGATGGGTGGAGAAATCAAGGTTGTCAAAAAGGAAGGCCCAGGAACCCTGATGCGACTGTACCTGCTTCTCAGTACACCCATGGATGCCACAGAACAACATTGTCAAATAGATTATGCGGAGAATGGCTTAGTGGTGAGTATAATCGCACTCTTTTGTAAATCTTATGCTTAGTGGATAACAGGAAGTCATCACAGACTCTGAAAGTAGAAATCTCGTTGCAGGTATTGCTTGCACTACATGGAGACACGGGTCGATCTATCACATCTAAGTGGTTACAGAAAAATGGGGTTTGCACTCTAGAGGCATCTGAATGGAATGAACTGACGCAAATTCTGAGGGAACTCTTCCATGCAAGTTCAGTCCACCATAATGGCTTTGATGCACATTATGCAGTAAACAAGAGTTGGAAGTCCATATTACTCAACATAGAAGAAATGAGGAACCCAACATTTGTCATTATAGTGGACATAGGGCTACTTGATTTGAGCACAGATATATGGAAGGAACAGCTCATCTTCCTTCACAAGTACTTTGGTAAAGCAAAGTTCGCATGGGTGCTAAATCATGACACCTCTAATACCATAAAGATGGAGCTTCGCAGGAAGGGGCATATATTGATGGTCAACAAGCCTCTCTACAAAACCAAAATGTTTCATATTCTAGAAGCTATTATAAAGGAGAGAAATTTTGAGCTGCAAAAGAAAAATACGACTGCTTCAAGAACCTCAACGAAAGAGGGTGACGCACACGAGTTTCTGGAGATAGATTCTACTCATTTTGATGGTGTTAGCTCTGATGGTTCTGACATATCCGAAATGGGTGCTTCTAACAGTTCCAATGGAGAAAAACGAAGGGAAACAATAGTGAAATCCCATCCACCATCACAGTACAACAAAAACAACTGCTTCGTTGGATTAACCGATGACTATGCAGAAGATAGCATTTCAAGGAAAGAAGAATCCTGTAAGAGTAGCCCCAACTGCCGTGACATCCATGAAGACACGGAACCAAAATCACAAGCATCATCTCCAACAGAAGCTCAAGAAAGAGAATCTGGTTGTGGGAAAACATTAAGTGTCCCTTGCTCAAGTAAGACTGTCAATGGAAAGAAATCTCTTGAAGGTCTGAGGATATTGCTTGCAGAGGACACTCCAGTACTTCAGAGAGTTGCAACCATAATGTTGGAAAAAATGGGAGCTACAGTTGTTGCAGTAGGTGATGGACAGCAGGCTGTGGATGCTCTGAACTGCATGCTTGGCTCTGAAGATAGTACAGGGGAGTCTCTAATGAAGGAGAGAAGCACAATATCTCAAACAGAAATTATCAGTTGTACACCTTATGATTTGATCCTAATGGATTGTCAGGTAATGATTATAAAGGATATATTAGCAGTGTTTTGTTTTCTATCTTTCGTAAGTTCCTTCAATGTGGCAAGTAGTTTTCTAACTATTCTTAAGTTCCTTTCTTATAATGCGGCAAGTAGGACTTTATACAAGAAACATACCTATAAGCAACTTAAGAAACCTGTACTTCATGTTATTATCTATTCTTCCAATTCAGATGCCAAAGATGGATGGTTATGAAGCGACGAAAGCAATCAGGAAGTCGGAAGCAGGAACTGGCTCGCACATTCCCATTGTTGCTCTTACAGCCCATGCAATGTCATGTGATGAGGCTAAGTGCCTGGAGGTGGGCATGGATGCTTATCTAACAAAGCCAATTGACTTCAAGCTGATGGTGTCAACCATTCTTTCACTCACTAAAACAACTTCCTGACTTCTCCTCTTGTACCCAACTTAACCAAGGATTTGCTTAGGCTGCTGCATAGAGATGCAATGTGTTTTGCCGCTTAGTAGCATCGAGGAAACATATAGCTTAACATGTATATTATTATAGAAATATATAGGCTTAATGCTCCTGTGACTTCAGAAATCAATATTGGAGTGTACATGTTCTCTTGCTGTCGGTTCTTTCTTGAGTTGCTATTATTCCAACTACTTACTCTGCATATGTACAAACAATCAACTAAAAGAGATCCATAGAGACTGCTTCTCTAGACGTGATCAAGTTTTATTCCTTTTACAATATTCGAATAAAATATAGCTTGATGTGCTAATAATTATTGCATATATGAGCATATCTTGTCATAGCGCGCGCGCACATCCAGATTCAAACATAAAATCCCCTACTACATGAACTCATATTTTTTTACTAAATCGTGAAACAATCATCCGTTTTGTTGACACATTCTAAACTACTTGAGAAATATATAAAGCAGGATAATCCAAACAACCACGACTTACTCTCCTGATTGATTTATTTGCTGTGTTTAAACCACGCCCTTTTTCCTGTCATTCTAAGCCTTAATAGATCAAATGGTAAAAAAGATTATAATTCTTTTTTGTTTTAATTTTGTTGGATACAATATTCCATTGTTGGATGCATCTGAATCTGAGTACATACGCACACGACCCGACTTTCTAAGAATGATGAGTGTTTTATTTCTGGTATAATGATTTATTTAGTTCAATTTTTTTTGCCAAGTATAAGTATACTATCCTTCCGTCTGGTCAACTTGCCAAGTCCGTGCATAAAAAATTGGGATTCATAAATAAATAAATAAACCAAAAAAAAAAAAAAAAAAAAACCAAAAAAGCCACCTGGGCATTGACCAAAAAACATAAGGGACTGAGTTGGACTTCAAAATCCCACGTGGCATTCATTCCAGACGGAAGTTAGTGTGGATCTGACGGTGCTGTAGTTTTTTTAGAAATTCAATTGTTTTTTGGCATTTTTGGTCTCATTAAAAGTTATTTGTGTTCACCGCTCCTGGCCTCATAGTTGGTTGGCAAAATCGCTTCTTCACCCTTGAAATAAAATAAACCAGAACAATTACAACTAAAATAAATAAACTAGAACAAGAACAACAGGAACACAAACAGTACAAACCAAATGAAAGAGAAACTAATAACTAAAATCACTGAAGAGGTAGGAATAAAAGAAGCCTCAGAGACTGCACCGGCTTTCTGGACATCCAAGGTTAGAAGTGACAAGAAAGAAGGTGTTGGTAGCAAAACCCACCCTACAGGTGCAGTCGAGAAATTGGGCCGAGCCAGGTCAGTTAAAAGCCGTTAAAGCCCAGCCTGCGCAGGTTTCGGGCTTGAAAAATAGGCCGAAATTTGAAATTGGCCTGCGCATGGCCTACCCATTAGGCCCGTTCACCGTAGCTTTTAAAAAAATAATAATAATAATTACTTAGATTTCTACTTAATGAATGTGTTTATTTGTAATTACTTAATTTTTTTAGTTTAAACTATAACCATTTTTTTATGTTTATTATTATTCGTATTAAAACACATAATTAGTTATTATAAATTTTAAAGAAGGGATGTTTTCATATTAAATAAACACATACTTTGGTATTACAATATTATATAAGTAATAAATTATAAATATATTTTGTGTAAAATAAGTATAATTATTTTTATTTGTCAGTAAAATCATGCATGAACCGAAGGAATCTGCAGACACAACAAAATTACGAGAGGGAAAGGCATTTTGTCGTGGGCATACATAAAGCAATTCATTTGTTTAATATTTTTTTAAAAATATGGGAAAAACATATTCTTTGTGTTTATTTGTTTTTTATTACGAATTAATAAATGTGTTTATTTGTTGAATGATTTATATTATTTAGATATTAATGTTGAAAACATTTATTTGATAGATTAGAACTTTAATGGTTGCAATTTACTAATTATATTTCTTTGAAAAAAATCGAAGGAAAAATATTAAAATTTGGAATAGTAATTTTCAGGCCCTGTAGGACCGACCCTGGCCCTGGTACTAAGGTTTGAGATTAGCAAGCGCGGCGCACGAGAGAGGGGGAGAGCGAACGAGACAGCAAATGATCTTTTTCACAAATGCTAAGTAAGCCTTATGAGTTATGAAAATAAGTAAGGGTTAAGGAGCAAAATTGTCAACAAACTATTGGGCCAGGAGCTACCAGCACAACAAACTATTTTCTGGACCTAAAATGCAAAAGAACTATTGAAATAAGTAAATGGGCACAAAATCGTGACTTGCTCTGCAACGTCCGTTTGGCATTTATATTTTGGAGAAATTGATTGATCTCAAAAAGCCACGTGCGCCTTGACTCGGCAAAGAAACGTGGAAGAAAAAACACGACATCCGGAGATTGAAGGGAGCAACCGAACAAGAAGCAATTAGGGCTCAGAATATTTGGGGGAAAAAAGAGATTCGAAGGGGAAAGCATCGTCACTGCAACCCATCACCGTTGACGGGAAAGCGGTCTTGAATGGCATCATCGGCGTCATCGTCGAGTGGAAGATGCAGGCGGAGAGTGGTGTTGCTTCGACAACCGAGTCGCGAGGAGGACTATGAACCTCTGATGAGGTATTGCAATCACAGAATGGTGGCGTCGAGATGGACGGCATGGACTGACGGCAACCCAGGTCGAAGGTTCTACGGCTGCCCATTGTACAACCAGGTAAGCAACTGAGGTCGGACGTTCTATGACTTTTGATCCCTTGCTTCTTCTTTGTTCATTTGTCTCTCTGAGTGTTTGTTTATATTTAGGTCTGTCCATTATCTCGTCAGTCGGTGGTTTGAGGTGGAAAAAAAAAGTTAGCTGAATTTCCATTTTGATATTTCATTGATCCATCCAATCGATTGCTTTAGAATTCCTATGTAGGATTTTGATTGATACATTCTATCAACTGTCATTGGTTAGTTTTGTTTTTATTTTGGACCCCTCAAAAAGTTGAATCCTAGATTCAAAAGCTCGTCAAATTTCACTTTTTAAGCAGAAGACTTGGTTTTCAAGCGGTACAATAGTGAGAACCACTTTGCCAGGCTCACCAATCTCAAAACTATTGCAAAACCACCGGTTCTTCCGATGAAGCCACTTTTCTAGCCTTTTGAATAATCACGTGTAGCTTCCTTCAAGCGGCACAAACTCGCTCCATAGCTTACATCCCACCCAATCACTCTCGGCTCCCAAGACAAAATGCATTTGCACGTAGAAACCAACAAAGATGAACAGATTGATATTTCACTATATTACAAAGTTTATATTCAACCCATCACTTTGTTTATATTATCAACCGAGCCAATCAATTTATCATAAAGCCAGGACTGCTTTGGCTCTTAGCTATAACAAGAACTAAATAAAATAGTTAGGAAAAGCAAAATATACATGTGGCCCTAAACGACAAAAGGAAGCTCGGCTTTATAGTTTATGTGTTTATTTGTTGAGTTATCAGAGTATGGTTTTGTACAGTATGTTGGTTAAAGCATGTGAAATAAACAAAGGGTCAATTAGACAACATGTCTCTTGTGAACAGAGGAATCCTATGAAAGATTCTATTTCTGATTATAAAGAGAGTGCCTGCAAGTGCTAGAACAATCGATGTAAACAATGATAAAATTTCACCTGCTTGTACAATCGGGCGGTTTTGTGTTTCATCTGACCGAATTTGTGAACACAGGATGGGGCGTGTGGATTCTTCGCTTGGCATGATGATGAGTTCGGAGAGAGGGCAAATACCGTGATTAAGGAGCTTTTAGACGACATTGACAAATTATATGATGAAAATTGCAATCTCCGAAGAGCAAAGCATGGGCAGAGACTTAGTGAAGAGATTGATACAATATATGGTGAATTGAGGAAGCTTAAGCGAAGAAATGAGTTATATGATAGGGAACTTAAGAAAGGGGAAAACAAGTTTAAAGTAGCAATGACATTGTTATTTTTGACATGTTTTTGGTTGTCTGTATTGTATCTGAAGATGTAATTGGTATATGTAATTTATTTGTGGTTTAAATTAGGTACTTATGTAGGTGTAGTATGCAATAGATGTTTGTATATCCCGTTGGAAGCTGTGGGAGGTTAGGAATAGAAGACTTCTTGCTGATGCAATATTCTAACCTGAGGGGATTTTTGTTTGTCTAGGTTCAACCCTATTTTGGTTAATTTTATGTATTCCTCTAGTGCACATTATATTCTTGTATTCAAGAATAGAAAAGTTAGTCACTTATATAGTTGTAAACAGTTGCCAAAGAAAGTTTTGGTGGCTAGCCAATGTTGAGAGTAGCATTATAAAATCTGCAAATTGTGAAAGTAATGGTGCATAAGTCAGAACCCCCAAATAGAACTTTGCTGATCTGGATATGTATATATATCAGGAAAAAAAAACAGCTTAGCTTTATACGGCATCTGCTTGTGATAAATTGTTGGGGATCTACTCGATAAATGAGGAAGCTTTGTATTAGTTGCCTTTAAATATAAGAAGTCCAACTCAAAATCGCATGTTGAAGTTTATGATACAAAATAAGTATTTTTTTTTTTTTTTTTTTTTTCTTGTGAATGCTCTTGGTTAGCAAAAAATGAACTATTTCTTGCTTAATAAATATATACTGCATAAAGAAAAAGGCTTACGGTGTGTGTGTAAATTTATATAAAAGATGCTACACATTAACTTTAGAAAAAAAAAAAAAAAAAATAAATATATATATATATATATATATAATAATAATAGGAACCTTATGCGTATAAACAAGAATAAAAGCAACAGGTGTTAAACAAGAATAAAAGCAAGAAGCAACCTGCCATTCAATAACAATTGATAAGAACATACGCCTGAATTTTTAAATTACAGTGAGCTTCAAAGTATATAAAGATGCAAGTACACTTATAGCAAGTTGCAAGGATCGTAATAAGTACAAAAGGATCCTAACCAAGTGTTTCTTGCTAAGGTTAGCCAAAAATATACAAAAACTACAGTCAAAGTTGCTTTCAAGTTACATCAGACATTGGTGATTCCACATATACACCCAAAACTTGACCAAACAAAAATTTCCCTAAACAGTCTAGTTCCTACGGTTGCCCAACCCCTTGGTCATAATTTGCTCCCCTTGTTGCTGCTGTTGTGATCTTCGGTTTGTCATGATCTGCTGGCTCTGAATACGAAGTTGTGAGCTGCTGATACTTGGTTGGCCCTTCCACCGCAAGCCAGGTAGGTTGACAGGTAGTGGCCAATCAGTATTACTAGAAGTGAAGCCAATCTTCCTGGAACCATCTTGTGAGGATGATGTTGCAGCTGATGACTTTCTCATTTCTTGCTCATTTGGAATTGGAAATTTTGTTGTTGGGTTGGCATTATGCATAAACTCTCTTGGTGTACCCTCCTCAATGACCTTTTCACTCCTTAAACCAGGCTACAAAAAAAATGCACATTGTCAAATATATAACTACCATCTAACGAGAGATATTGAAATGAGTAAGTGTAACTTACATTATAAATGGTTCTACCACTATCCTCATCAACCATTATCCCAAACCCAAATGACCTTTCTTGGTTTGTAACGTTGTTTCCTTCCGTTGGTGGTTTCTAGGTTCACAAGGCGTTGAATTTCTTGGGTACTCGCACTGAGAGCACGCGGGAGGATTGCAGGTGAAGTTTCTTGTTGCCTGGATTGCAGTTGAAGTTTCTTCCTTGTTGGACGATGATTGCTCGAGGAGGGTGCCTGAAATAAAAGCAGTAGCAGATAGCAACTCAACAATCAACTTGCAGCAATTAAAAATCAGTACCAGTAGCAGTAGCAGCTCACAATAAACCAGCAAATCCATGTGTATCATTTAAAAAAAAAACATGCACATAATTATATGTTATCGGCTCATTTCAGGTCCAGTGAAGGACTCAACAATCAATTGCAGCAATTAAAAATCAGTAGCAGTAGCAGTACCATGTCACAGTAAACAGAAACCAACAAACCAAATTCAGTATAAAGTGCATAACCTGAAAAGCAAATTATCTCTTTGCACGTACTTCTATTATGTCCCGCAGATTTACAGATGCTGCACTTCATAACAATTCCTTTTTTGCTAATTCGTTCAGCATGAGGTGCTGAAGATGAAGCATTGTTGTCATCAACTTGGCTACTTATGGTCGCAGACGTGCTCGTGCATCTATTCAACCTTCTTTGTGGTTCTTCGTCCTCTTTCTTTTCTTTGGAGGTCTGCCCGGTAATTTGCATATAGGTGGGGGTAGCATGGGGCCAAACTTGTGTGTTTCCCAAAATACTTGTCCTCTAACAGGTTGGAATTTTATTCGGTAGCTCGCTAGATATGTATCCCTATGGTAATACCGTGAAATTTGAGTGGTGGGATCTAGCTTGGCTTGATACATCGCACTAATCGCATGT
Organism: Acacia acuminata; assembly: GCA_019022655.1. Taxonomy (NCBI): domain Eukaryota; kingdom Viridiplantae; phylum Streptophyta; class Magnoliopsida; order Fabales; family Fabaceae; genus Acacia; species Acacia acuminata. The sequence continues at coordinate 12,241,163 of JAFJYI010000002.1, forward strand.
TGGCATGAGATTCCAGTTAAATCCTATGCTTGACAAGTACATACTTTCCTACTAAGGTCAACCGTATGCCTATCCTTTCCCTCACTCACCTCATACCCATCATCACCATTAAACGATATCCTACAATTTATAGCCAACCGCCTATTTGTGTCAAACGAGCAATACATTTTGGGCTATAGTTGGCTTTCCAATTAGATACTATTTGCTCATTAGCAGCCCATTTTTCCATCAACTTAATCCTAATGCCATCAAACATTTTAATTACAGGATAATACCTACACTCATTTATCCATGCATTAAAACTCTCACTAACATTATTGTCTACCACCATAGACAAGCATCTAGTACTAAAAAAGGCTCTTACCCATCCCTTAACAGGGTAACTCACGCTCCTTCATTGCTTTGCCTTGTTCACTTTCTGCAATGCTTTGAGGTTGTCACTGAATTGTTCTTTGTAGGTGCTCCATGCGTAACTGATAATTTTTTTCTTTAGCTCACTTCCCCTCCACCATTTGCTCCAATTTGCATAAACATGTCTTGCATAAAGCCTATGTTCAGCAAACGGGAGGATGTCATTGACAGTTTGTAGCAACCCCTACAAGTAAGAACAGGTCAGTTATACAATGTATGGCAGCAATTAAAACAGCAAACATATACTCAAAAAACTGTACCTTCTGCATGTCAGACATTATTGTAACTTTTGCACCGTCATCAAGGTCAAGCGACAATCTCAGCCATTGTATGAACCAACTCCAATTAACAGTTGTCTCCTTCTCAGTCAACCCGAAAGCAAGTGGGAACATACTATCATTTGCATCTAAACCCACAGCAGTCAACAAAATGCCCCTAGCCTTCCCTTTTAAAAAAGTACCATCTAGGCCAATAAATGGCCTACAACCTACTTTCCACCCGACCTAATATTTTAATGGCATAAAACAGCACATTAGACACAATTTATTCCCAATGTGCTAATGAGACAACAAATGCAACAACAGATGACAAGTTGTTCCCCTAACAGAGACCACAATTAATTCCCCTAACAGAAAAAAAAAAATTAATTCCCCTAACAGACAACAATTAATTCCCCAAAGAGACAAACAAATTCACTTACATTGTGAGAAAAAGCACTAATGACAAACAACATGTAAAAGGTATTGTAAGAGAATATAGGGAACATACATACCTTAGATGCATTAAAACAGACGTACATTCTTCTAAATACCCCCCTCCTTGATCTAAAGCTTCGTCACTTAACTCCACACTAACATCGGATCCCGGATTTGACACTTTCAGCTCATTGCAATAAGCTTCTAACTTGGCATACTGATCTGCAAAACTACCATCCATGACCTCCATTATCATCCTTTTAGCCCTCTTACACTTATATCCGACAAATAGTTTCAAATCACGCTCAATCTCCTTCTTCATCTCGTTACACTATATTGAGGATTATCTTGAACTTTATCCTTGAAGTATTCAGCTACCCACCTCGCACTTGCCCGTTGATTCTTATAAACCCTAGCATACATGTGCTCATGATTCAGCGATTTCACCATGTACCCAAGAGACTGCGCTATCTAAACGCATACAACCTAAATGGGCAGCCCTCTTCACAAGTGGCAATGACCATCTTTTTCTCACTTTTAACTATTTTTACATTCACCCCCTTCTCAATAGCGTAGTTATCAATGGCCCTCCTCAACTCACCTCTATCTAAGAATGTCATACCCAATGTGAAGGAGGCCCTTTTTACGAAGCCATCCAACTCCCTTCGACTATCCCACTCTTGTAGAGTATCATTAAAATTTCCCTCATCCTCATCTGTAGATCTATCCTCGGGGTCTTGATGTATTTCATAATCATCAACTAAACTCTCTTCACTATCACAACATTCTGACCCTGACTCTGAATGTTCCATAAAGGTATTGTCATTGACTATCAGAGTCATCTTCATCATCCCTACCAAGTTGACTTATGTCATCTACTTGACTTATGTCATCTAGCTCACCTAACTCTTGTACATAATCATCGATTCTTGGAATATTTCCAAATTCCTCATCTACCTCACCTAAAAATTCTATATAATCATCAGCTCCAGGAATATTTTCAAATTCTATATAATCATCTACCTCATCATCTTTCCCCATCTACCTCAAATCATGCAGAGAGAAGAAAACACAGAGAAGAAGAAGGGAAAAATCAGAATCTCATAGAAGAAAATTTGTTAGAATTAAGAACAAATGTTGGAAAAAATAACAGAGGAGGTAAGAACAAATGTAAGGAAAAACAAAGGAGGGAGGATTTGCAAACCTCTATGGGGATGATCAGGAAATCCAGCAACAATTCAGAATTCAAGAATAACAGGGCAGTGACTGCAGAATTCAAAAACTATTAAGACATTGGCAACAAATTTCCTTCCTCTTGAAAAGAAATTTGACTCAAGTAGGCACAACAATTTGGAGAGAAGAAACTTCATCCCAGAAAAACCAGAACATTCAGATTTTCTTGCTCAACACACCGATAAGAACAGCAAGTAATGTAAAAAATATCTGGAATTGAGATGGAAGCTTAAGCCCATTTTGACCCTCCTTATTACTTCACATAGGTCAATTGAGGAAATAAAATTCAACTAAAAGTGTCCATCATATGATTTAGACGTACAGTGAATCAAGTTAAATGAAGATAAAATGATACATTTATTGTTGAAGATTATGATTAAGCAACCCAACTAGAATAACTTTCAGAAAAATGCAATACCTTTGAGTCTCCAACAAATGAATCAAACACAAGCATCGGTTGCCAAAGTGGCGCCAAGGGATTATGATTATTGCACCTTCAAAGATATAAAGTACCAAGAATGATCTGTATTGATTTCAAACTCTAGTAAGACGACCAAAAAAATTCTTCTTCGTGAAAGAATTTTAATTACAACCCAAACCAAGAACAAAAAATCAAACAAATTCATCATTGAAGCATTAGCAAATTAAAGATTAGCTCAATTAATCTTCTATCTTGATGTAATTACAGAAATGCATAGGACAAATAAAGCATTAGCAAAACTATCTCTACCGTCCTTCAAGAAAGGATTTGTGTTATTGTGCTATTACTGTTGTAACTCCTGTCACACAAGTATAACATTACCGATGTAATTTGGTGTAGTTATCTTACATGCTTTAGAAAGTATTGTCTCTCTCTTCTCTATCTATTGATTTTCACGTTAAAATCTAATCTTTATCAAAATATGATAGAAATATTGAAGCATAACTCTGTTAAACTGCTGGAAAATGTAATAGACCCTTAACAGTTGGGTACATTGAAGAGATAAAAAACATATCCTTAAGGACAAAATCAAATGGCCAGTGGACTTTTGTAATTGTGGGTGTCATCCGGGGGGGCCATTATGAAGAAAACATAAGCCTGAAGAACTACACATTGTCATTTGTCATTGGTCCGACACGTCTACTAAATATTTTGATTTCTTGTCTAATTTCTTCCATATTTTGGAAATATGCAGAGGGCTCAAAGTGCGTGACTTACTCATTCGAAGATATGTAATTCGAGTTGACTTTGTATGTTCTAAAGTGTTGCTCATTATAACCGTACATGCTTGTTGAATCGAGGTTGAGTCCTCTCTTAGGGCAATCTTTATAACATGTTCATCCCTCATAGGCTTGGTGTGTGTAGTGTTTTATTCCTATAGTGCCCTACAAAATCATTGAATAAACGAAACCCTAAACGAAATTCATCATTAAAAGGGGGATAAACGAAACCCTAAACGAAATGATATTGCGGACCTAAAATTTCCAGAGAAAACTAAGAGAAATTTCCGTCAGATTATCTGATCTCTTGAGAGAAATGGAAACTTACCTGTCCAGTTCAAAACACCGAAAACCCTAGACGATTGTCGATTATATCATTTTGTGCGCCATTGTCGTCTGACCTTCCTCAAACACGATGATCATCATCGACGAGGTTCCACGTCGAACAATCTCTCAATTTATTCCTGACCAGCAGCGACGATCTCACCACTTTCTCTCAAACCAAGTCGGACGGGTTTCGCGAGCCTTCGACTCTTCTTCAACTCTCTCCTTCGAATCGCCTTTTTTCCCCAAATATATTGAGCCCTAATTGCCTAATTGCTTCTTGCTCGGTTCTCCAGATGTCGTGTTTTTTGCTTCCACGTTTTGCTGAGTCAGGCGCACGTGGCTTTTTTAGATCAATCAATTTCCCCAAAATATAAATGTCAAACGGACGTTAGACAGAAACTAACGATTTTGTGCCCATTTACTTATTTCAATAGTTCTTTTGCATTTTAGGTCCAAAAAATAGTTTATTGTGCTGGTAGCTCCTGACCCAATAGTTTGTTGGCAATTTTGCTCCTTAACCCAATAAGTAATAGGTTAGGTTAGGCTATAAGTAGGCTCGACCATAGGCCCCTTTTCCACCCTTACATGGAAATATAAAGTTGGATCATAACAAAATCATCGAAATATTAGGTCTGTAGTATCAAGTTGACCAGGCAGAATTTTGTGAGCCTAATTACGCGCCTTAGGCCCAAAAGAGCCCCTGATTAGCAGTACCCCTTGCCTTCTATAAAAGGGAAAAGAAAAAAAGAAAATGACAATTAGGTCCCAAGGACCATAAAAAATTACAAAAAAATCCCAACAAAAAATTACATATAAAAAACTTCCCTATCTCTAGAGAATTTTTTGATATTATCTCTATTAACAACAAGAAGTCTTGCTATATTTACAATAAAATGTCTTATATTTACAACAAAATTTAAAAACCTGGCCATTCACAACAGAAAAAAAAAATTATATTCACAACATGAAGTGTCATATTCACAACAAAATTAAAACACTTAGATTTTGTTTCAAACTCAAGTCCCTAAGCGTATAGAGGTTATTTACAACAGAAAAAAGATAGATTTACAACAGTAAGTGCTATATTCACAACAAAATTTTAACCTGACCATTCACAACAGAAAAAACCATATTCATAATAGGAAGTGTTATATTTACAATAAAATTTAAAAATCTGAATTTTGTTTCAATACAAATAATATAAAAAAAAAAGTCCCTAAAAACCTTTTTTATATATGAATTTTTGTTGAGACTTTTTTTTTTTTTTTTTGTAATTTTTTATGGTCTTTAGGCCTAATTGTAATTTTCCGAAAGAAAAAACTTGTACAAAAAAGTAAAATAAAAAAGGCAGTATCCTTGCTGCTCAAGCAGCACGCGCCTATTCCTCAGTGACAAATACGCCCGGGGCTCCAAAGTTTTAACGCGGTCGGGCATTGCTGTGTGGAGAAGCAGAGAAAGAAAACCTCGACCTTTGTTAAATTTGAGAAGATACAGAGGGAACTTCCATCGACATGGCGAGATACGATAGAGCTATAACTGTATTCTCACCTGATGGCCATCTATTTCAAGTCGAATACGCTCTCGAAGCTGTCCGTAAGGGCAACGCCGCCGTTGGCGTCCGCGGAACCGACATTGTCGTTCTCGGCGTCGAGAAAAAGTCCGCTGCCAAACTTCAAGACACCAGGTACTTCCTTATTTTATTGTCCTGACGTCACTGCAGATGTTTCCCTTTTTTGGATAACTGCGGATGTTTTAGGGCTCCGTTTATACTTTGTTTTCAGAATGAATGATTTTTTCAGCAGGAATCGGGTTTTTGTGGGATTGAAATTATGTTGGGCCTCAAGGGTAAGAAACTAGATCTAGCTGGTTAGAATTCTAATGGATGGATCCCTAACCTTTTGATTTGGCTAAAAATAAAATTCTGATGCAAGGTGTTTACTGTGTATTCGAACCTTTCTATGATTTGAACTTAAGATAGTACTTATTAAAACCACAAATACTTTTCGGTCATCGTGGACATAAATATAATTTATTCTGAATCAATTTATCAAGAATTCGGTTTCAAATATAATCTCTTGGTATGTCGGTTGATTAACATGTCTCTAACGTTTCCTACAATTATTTGCCTTGTTTCTTTATCATGCATTGCAAGTGATGAGAATAGTGTTTATTGTCTTAATTTCCTTTTTGTTGAAGTCCTCAATCTTGGCATGTGCATATTTTGATTATTTCCATTACTCCAGTTTATGATGCGATTAAGAAGCCTGTTGTCATTAAATGCCAACAATATTTTCGTGGACACATAACTAAGTGCCACATCTGTGTCCAAGGCACGTCAGACATTCATATTAGACCTTCATAACATTATGTAGACATGTCAGAAGTTGAGCCCTTTTTATATGTCTAATATGGAAGTATTTTTTGCTGTATTGCTGTGTCTGTTTCTGCTTTTTGTCTCATGCCCGTGTTAGTATCCTTGCTTCCCAGATAATTTTCCATTGTTTTGCATAGCAAAAGCATTATGTTGGTCTTCTTTTGACAATAGATCTCTGCAAGACTTTCAACTTATTTTTCATGATTTTGTTGCATTTTGATTTGCAGATCGGTGAGGAAGATTGTCAGTCTAGATGATCACATTGCCCTTGCTTGTGCAGGACTAAAGGCAGATGCCCGAGTTCTTGTCAACAGGGCTCGAGTTGAATGTCAAAGTCACAGGCTTACTATTGAGGACCCAGTTACAGTTGAGTACATAACTCGTTTCATTGCAGGTCTTCAGCAAAAGTACACCCAAAGTGGTGGTGTTAGACCATTTGGCCTTTCAACCTTGATTGTTGGTTTTGATCCATACGCTGGTACACCATCCCTGTACCAGACAGATCCTTCTGGGACGTTTTCAGCTTGGAAAGCTAATGCAACTGGCAGAAACTCTAATTCAATTCGAGAGTTCTTAGAGAAAAACTATAAAGAAACTTCTGGGCAAGAAACTGTGAAGCTGGCTATTCGAGCGTTGCTTGAGGTGAGATTTTTTATGACTCTTTCAGTGTTTTTATACCATATTCATACACCTGAAATTATTCTTAGTTATGGGATCTTGTTCTGTCTTTTAATGCTTTTTACAGATATGTGTTCTCTGAAAAAATAATCTGTTGTCAATGTCATGGGAGGAACTTTTAGATTAGTGTTTTACTTAGTTTCTAAGTCATTTAATTTGAAGAGACCATGTAAAGAAGCAGCAGATACAGGAATTTGTATGCCTAACTTAGTCAACAGGCTGATGAAATTTTCCAAGAATTTGACTGGTGCTAATTGTAGAAGAGTCTTCATCCATATGATGTCTTAACTATCAATTTATACAAGGTTTTCTTGCTATACATGGAATATAGAAATGTTGTCGGAATGCATCAAACTTATCCTTTAATACAGTTACATATCTCTGCATGTTTTGAGAATGTTCATCTCTACATAAAAGAAATAACAAAATGATATGATCTGATCTTGTATGGACATATACATACCCATGCTAGTCCTTATACGCATTGCATTTATAAATCATGATTCAAGAGGCTAATTTTTCAACCATTAATCATACAATTTATTATCGGAAATTTGGTTGTAGTGATGCCTACACAAATTCTTTCATAAGTCAGAGGCTTCCTGTACTTCATACAAAATCTATGAGAAACCCTAATAAAAGTTCTGATTGTTGTAAATGTTCAAAACTGTCAATCATGTATGTAACAAATTATTGTCTGTGCCTGATGCATTATTAATTTGTAGTTTCAATGATGGTTTGCATATTTTACATTTGAACTTGTACGTCATTTGTAATTTGTCCTCTTTTGCATGTGTAATTAGGTTGTTGAGAGTGGAGGTAAGAATATAGAAGTTGCTGTAATGACTAAGGAGCATGGTCTACGACAACTTGAGGAAGCTGAAATTGATGCCATTGTAGCTGAGATTGAAGCAGAGAAAGCAGCTGCTGAGGCTGCAAAGAAAGCCCCTCCTAAGGAGACATGATTTGTTTCTCCCCTTGTGTTTTGTTTTACTCCCACATTCTGTTTTTATGTTTTGGCCGGATTTGCTATGGGTTAAACTTATGCCATATATGTCTGATGATAATCCTTGTGGGAAAGAAAATGCTGATGACTATGCAAGTTGATGATTATGTTGAATTCACATTGAAATCAGATGTTATTTCAGATGAATCGAACTTTTAGCAAGATGTTGTGACTGTTTATGGTTGCATTTATCATGATCTAATGAAAGGCTCGTAAATAGGGCAGTATAGACTGGGTAGTCTTGCAGTGTGTGCCTGTGAAGTTTTCCAATGGAAATTTGCTGTGGCAAGCGGGTCCGCCTACATTTTGGATTGGCCATAGAAACTGTTTTTCTAATGGGATTTTGCTTATTTGGGATTATAATTGAGCACAATGTGTTTATTCACATAAATCTAGTAAAACTCATCTCACATATTATAAATCATGATTGAAAGTTGTTTTTGAAAACTTCAATCATCATTTCAAACAAGCACATTTCCAGTATAAAATGTAATTATGTGAAATGGAGTTTTATCTCGCCTTGTGTATACTTATTTTTCAGACACTAATTCAAACAGGCATGAAGTCATTTGTCTCTTAGTCAATTAGTTTAGTGTAGGATATACCCTCAGCCTCTATTATTAGTAGAGTCCACGATTGGTAATCCTACTATATATATGTTTGTCTGAAATAGTGATTCAAATCTAGTTTTAAGTATGTGGGAGAAGTTTTTCTCAATTTACATAAATAAACATTTCTATACAACATGACTGACGCCTGCGTTGTATCTAACCACCTTCGACATGCATTAATAACAACGAATATACCAAAATAATCATTTTCAAGTTTCCATACATCTTTGTTTGGAGGGAACTATTAGCGTCTGTTGATTCTCTCTTGGTTTTTCTTGTTTTGTTTTGCCTGTCCTTTTTTCAGACCAAATATTTGTAAACCAATCGCTTCTCAAGGCAGTAAGGCTACGTCTGTTTGGTATGCTAGAATTGAAGACATGAAAATGAACTTCAATTCCACTGGATTAAGCGAAATTTATTGCCAACACTTTCATGTTTATAATTTTCTAAATATATGTTTAATACTTATTTTTCTAATACAGTTTTTTTTTAAAAAATTCTGTGGTGATAAAATTATTTTTTATTTAACTGTTATGAAATTGATTTTTTTAGAATTTGAGTGTCATTCACCTTTTTTTTTTTTTATAAATAATAATTAAAAATCACTGTTAACTTTTCACATTGAGGAAAGGATATTATGGTGGATTCTTATTTTATGTGGTGCATGCATTCATTCAGTATGTTCATCTTCACCACGTATGATACCTTGTATCTTTCTACTCTATTTCATACTTTTGACTTTTTTTTTATATAGAAAAGTTTAGGTAGGGTTAGACACGGATACCCTATCAGAGTGAGTTAGGGCATGCCTCTCACATCGACCCACGAGTATTAAACATCCTCTCTTTTGAAGTGAAGACTAACGCTTTAACTAACTGTGTCATTCTTCATCAGTTGTATTTTTGACTTCCTTTCCAATAATTTCTATCTATATCCAACCAAAAATCCCAAAGAAAATGTACATCTGTATCTGATCATTGAACAAATACAACAATCAGCTTCCATATATAAACAAAATTAAAGATTTGAGGTTACACCAATCATGCCCTGATACATGTATAACGGAAATTGCAACCACTCTATAATCTTAACCCCACCTATCCCACACACACGTTGTTTCTGTAGCCTTTTTTTCCGATCAAAATCAAGATCCAGAGAGTTCCCTCCAGGTCCTCCTCCTATACCTATACTGAGCAACATCCTTCAAATAAAACAACCTCTTCATCTCTTCTTCGACTCCCTTTCTTACAAATATGGCCACATCTACTCTCTCCTTTTTGGGTCTCGGCTTGCCGTCGTCGTTTCATCTCTTTCAGGCTGTCACGAGTGTTTCGGTAAAAACGACACCATCTTGGCCAACCGTCATCCCCTCGTACGTCAAGACCAAGCACCTCTCATATAACAACAAAACCATCATCACGGCTCCCTACGGCGATTACTGGCGCAACCTCCGTCGTATAATTACCCTCGACGCATCAACTCCTTCCTGAGCATCCGAAACCGCGAGATTAACCTGTTGCTGCGTACGCTGTGTCGGGTGTGTCGCCAAGACTTTGTGAAAGTGGAGCTGAGAACGATGCTTGTGGATATGTCGTTTAACGCAGTAATGAGAAAGGTTTGGGGAGAGTGTATTACAAGGACGTCTCTGATGTGACTATGTGAGCGAGTTGGAAGAGGCGAAGCGGTTCAGAGGAGTGTTGAAGGAGAACTCGGCTTTCGATTGGGGAAATGTGGAGTCCAAGTTCGTCGACTTCGTGCCCTTCTTTCGGTGGATTGATTACAAAGATTACCAGAAGAGGCTTGACGATTTATTCAACGAGTTCATCCGCCTGTATCAGTCCAAGAGGAGAGGAATGGAGAGCCAAAACACCATGGTCGATCATCTATTTGCAGCTCAAGAAACAGAACCCGAATTTTACACAATGGAAGTTGTCAAAGCGCTTATTCTGGTCAGTTTCGCAACTTAATTGTGATGGGAGGTGTTTGATTTTGTTGTAGATGATGGTGGCTAGTTAGTGACAATGCGGCCATAGCATTAGAATGGATGATGGCGAATCTGGTAAACCATCCAGAAGGATTGGAGAAAGCGATCGAGGGAAGAGATAAAAGCGATGGTGGGAGAAGAACGGCTGGTGGAAGAAGCGGACGTGCCTGGACTAGGACACGACACCTTCACAACATTATTAATCAACGAGAGCATGCGAGTGTACGTTTCCGCCAAATCCATTCCTGAACGTACACTTGGCTTCAGAAGATTGCAGAGTGGGAGGGTCTATTGTGCCACGCGGCACAATGGCGTTCGTGAATGCGTATGGGATCCACATGGACCCCCAATTATGGCCGGAGCCGACAAGGTTTAAGCCGGAGAGGCATGAGAAGGGGGAAGGGGATGTGCGTAATCTGTTATCATTTGGGATGGGAAGAAGAGCGTGTCCGGCAGAACCACTGGCCCTCCGAACAATGGGGCTGGCGGCGGCGACGTTGATTCATCAGTGCTTTTGATTGGAAAAGGGTCCGCCAGGAACCAGTTGACCTCACCGCTGCTAACGGCTTGGTGTTACGCAAAGCCACTCCAATGGAGGTGCTCTGCGAGGCTCGTCCCATTATCAACAACCTTCAGTTGGAGACATAAATACAAATACTCCCTCTTCTATTTAACATAGGATCACGTTGGTTTAGAGCTCAATTTTCATTGAAGTAGATCTTATATTAATTACATGTGCCTGTTCCCTCTTGATTCCCCGGTTGTAGTCGATCTTGTAGCAAAAATTAGTAAGCAACTATGTTTTAGACTTGAGAATGGACCATGGTTTTTTCCACACAAGGGGCAAAATTACTGGTAGAAACCTTTAAAACAACAAAAACAGAATAGTGGAACTAGAGTAAGACGAGGTTTGAATAGAAGAAGAAAGTTTCGACATTACTGAATTGGTTGAGTTAGTCTAACCATATGAATGCAACTATGCAAAAAATCTCCTGCCATGAAATATTTTTAGACTTGAGAATTTTGAGTTCAATGGAAAGAAATGTCAGGCCACTTAAACCAATCAACCTAATATCTCACTTTTAAAATTTTAGTAGTTAATCCTATTATTAGTACATTTATTCCTTTTATCATTCTTCCCTTGAAAGAAACTCGCTCGCCCAAAAAATGCAATATTAGACATCACAAAAATTACATTATTAGACCTGATAATGAATGTTGAAATTACGGTTGATAGACTATTGTCAAGAAATTTTTTTTATTATTATTATTTTAAAATGATTCATACATACATGCATATACATACATTTTTACAAAGACATAAAAACAAAATAAATTGCGGTGGTTTATGTCCATGGTACAAGTCAAAATTATAGAAATTCAAAAATTGTGAAAATATTTATAGACTAGTCCTTTCTTCCCCTCCAGAGACTATATAAACTGGCCCTTGATTCTAATTATTATAATATATTTTCTTTCAAGTATTTTTCTTTTATTTTTAAAAACATCGGGACTTAAGAAAATACATCGACCAAACTAGAATTATTATTTTTGGGACTGAACCATACTTATATATTTTTTTTTTTCTTGAGCAAACAAAAAAACCACTTATATTTTTTTTTTTTTTCTTGAGCAAACAAAAAAACCATACTTATATTTTTTTGGATTAGCTCCTGCAATAAAAAGAATGTAGTATATTTGACTTTTTAGAACTCTCAGTTTAGTAGCCGTTCAAGAGAGCCCAAACCCGTTTCCGGGCGATCCACCCCGTGCGTCCCAACGGCTAGTTTTATAACGGTAAGAAGTTCAAACCTACACCCATTTAAATCAGACCGTCCTTACTCCTCTGTCGCTTCGTCTTCGTCTTAGTTCTCTCATTCTGCTTCCTCTCTCTCAGTCGTCTGCGTCTGACTGAATTCCATTCTTTTTACCCTTGTGGGTCCAATTAGTTTTCTACGGAACTATAATCCCATTACAGATAGTCTTCTTCTTTCATAATGTTCCAAGACATGTGGAATGCTCCCCCTGGTTTCAGACCCTCCAAGTCTGCTCCTTCTTCTCCAGCAAAGGCTCTTGGAGTTCTAAGAACTCGCTCAGAATCGTTCCATGTGACCCACAAGGTCCCCGTTGGCGACACTCCTTACGTCAGAGCCAAAAATGTCCAGGCAAGTTTCTTGAGTTCCTTAAAGGCTTTTATCATGTTTCAGTCAACGAGATTCTTTTGTTCTTCATTTTTCTCACTATTTTTCTTGTTCAGTTGGTGGATAAGGACCCAGAGAGAGCCATTCCTCTGTTTTGGGCAGCTATAAACGCAGGAGACAGAGTGGATAGTGCTTTGAAAGATATGGCTATAGTGATGAAGCAGCAGAATCGGGCTGAAGAGGCCATTGAAGCTATTAAATCTCTTCGAAGCAAATGTTCAGATCAAGCCCAAGAATCTCTTGATAATATCCTCTTAGATCTTTACAAGGTTAACTACTTCTCCCAATTCAACTGTTTACCGTCATGTATTACAAACACTATTATTCACAAGCTTTCTCTCTGACAGAGGTGTGGGAGATTGGATGATCAAATAATTCTCTTGAAGCACAAACTGTACTTAATCCAACAAGGCTTGGCTTTCAATGGCAAGAGAACGAAGACTGCCAGATCTCAAGGAAAAAAGTTCCAAGTCTCTGTGGAGCAAGAAGCCACTAGATTACTGGTAAGAAAGAGCAAAAAGCAGGGATAAATTTTTACTCTGGTTTTCTAAGACTCAGGAAGCTAACTCAGTAAATTGTGTGCATGTTGAATAAATACAGGGGAACTTGGCGTGGGCACTGATGCAGCAGAACAACTACATTGAAGCAGAAGATGCGTATCGTAGGGCGCTTTCGATCGCGCCGGATAACAACAAGATGTGCAATTTGGGAATCTGCCTGATGAAGCAGGGGAGGATTTCTGAGGCTAAAGAGACTCTGAGTCGGGTAAAGCCAGCAGTTGCAGATGGGCCAAGAGGCTCAGATTCTCACCTGAAAGCCTATGAGAGGGCACAACAAATGCTGAAGGATCTGCAATCGGAAATGATGAACAAGGGAGGGGTGGACAGGGTTGAACAGAGCAGGCTCTTCGAAGCTTTTCTGGGTTCTTCATCAATCTGGCAGCCTCAGCCTTGTAAAGATCATACCAATACAAACACCAATTCCATCAAAACCCAAGATGATTTCGCTGATGAGAATGTGAATTCGAATACAATACCTAATTGCTTGCCGCCACCGCAGAAGGGTGTTATTGGTAGTAAGCAACACGTTGCTCCACCACCATTAGGGAACTCCCTTAATGTTGCGGCTCCACCATTTTATGCTTCAAAATCCTTTGGTAAAGAGCCTATGTTGTTAAGAGAACAAACAGAGAATCATCATCAACAACATCAATTCGCGGAGACTCTAAAGAGAACAAGGTCTGGAAATGCTGCTGGAGCAATGAGAGTGAACGAGGCAGGGGAGATTAATAATACGATGCAGAGGGAAACAGGGGTGCCTGAGAACAAGACAAGAAGGCTTTCAGCGGAAGGTGACGAGGACAAGCTGACGGAGGAGTTGTTGCCGAACAACAAAGACTTTGAAGATGCTATCCTTGCTGCCATTCTGGGGCCGACGGCGGAGTCAGACAACAGCAACAACATCGCCGGGATATTCCAGAGGAAAATTGACAAGAGGCTTAAGGTGTTTCAAGATATTACCTTATCTTTGAGTCCCAGGGCCTAAGCGAATTTTGGATTTTAGAATCAATAACTTATTCTCAATAAAACTGTTGTAATTTTAGGATGGGAGATGAACTTGTTCTCCATTTAATTATTATGTCCCTTTAGAGGACTATGCAGCATGATAATCAGTTCTGCCAATAGCTGTAGCTACATGGTAGATTATAAGTACTAGTTCACTTGTCTTATTTATTCCCATTTATTTATTTTTTAAGCCTTGTAAACTAGGCAAATCATTGACTCATAAACGAAATGTCCATGAGCTGATTTATTTCTACATTGCCTTGTTTATTTCCCAACATTCAATCTTGATAATGGAATTTTTTCCCCCCCTCATAAAGCCTCTCAAGCCCCCCAGCTAGGATAGAATCTTTGTAAAGAGCATCCTAATCTTGATGAAAAGAATCTGAACTGAGAAACGCGGCTTGAAACCTAGCTCTGAGAGTTTCTTGTGGGAAGCTGCATAATCAGCAAAAAAAGCATCCTCGTTCTAGAGCAACAAATTAGAATTTCATCAGCGTAGGTCTCTATAGGGAAAAGGAAAACTAATAATATTTCTGTTCTTAATCTCATGTTTTATATTTCAAGATCTTTAATTTGGTGCTTACCTCTGCGTAAAGCTCCACATACTTACGGAACTCAGGATCATCCACTAGAGCCTCGTCAGTGGGAAGCTTCAATAAGTCGCTTCGCTCCTCCCTCAGCAATTCCCTGCACGCAAATTTCAATTCTCAAACACTATATTGTTGCCTCAAATTGTTCATTCTCAATAACTCAGTCTCGGAGCCTTACTTAAAATACGAATTATCGAACTTTGTATAGTCTCTTGTCCATGGGCCTTCAAAGCCTGACCGTTCTCGATGTGCCTTGCCCTAGTCTCTTAAAATCAAATAATGAATTCCAAAATGTTCTTCAACTAATATGATTAAATAGTAGTTTTGGATACTTCATCGCATTACCAGTGTGTGGCCTCCGGAGAGAGCCACAATATCTTTTTCATTCAAACCCATGCGATAAAACACATCCCTTAAATGCTTTGCACCTAAAAGGTCATAACTTTATAGATGAGTGAGATGGTAATATTGAATCAGATATCGGCTAAGCAGAAGAGGAGAAGTAATTTCACGAAGCAGTGTCAGTTAATATTAGTACCTTGTTTGGCATCTGGAAGCCGCCCTTCTTCAGGGGACTCCGATGAATCCTGATTAAGAGAAGAACAGAGTTGTTAAACGCCTAATTATTAATTATATATTTAGAACTTTGATCTGCCATGACCTCACCTTTCTGCCTGGAACGAAGTCAATTGTTGGGCCCCCAGTGATTTCTACTGCAACAATTCCAGCAAGCTAAGAGGCAGACTCAATCATGTTAGTCTATGACTAAGCATATTAGTCGGAAGCTTATACATCGAAGACAGTAAAATTGACAATGACAAGGAATAAAAGTATTAAATCACCTGGTAGAGATCGGCATATGTGATTTTTGGATGCTTGACCTTCACATCCTCTGTTCTCAAAATAAATAAATAAATACCAAACATAGCAAGAGTCAGAGGGGGAAATGTATGTGGTGGATCAAGTGGAAATAAAGAAGAAAACTCACCGCAAAGCTCCACGGCTAGTTTTAAACCATTGTTTGCGTTGTGTTTCAACTCTTGCTCATTTCTGATTGACCCATTAGGACCTCCTGTTTTTGTCCTGGCATCGTAGGTTCCAGCATCATGCCACCTGCAAATATATACAGTCTCATTAATCCCCGGAAAGATGATTACAAACAAGTAACAGGCTCTAATTCATTTCAAACGGATCGACCATGGTGAGAGAGAAAGAGAGAAGCATTTACGCCAAACGAAGCATGAGAGGAGCGCAGTTCTTGGTGTAGATGAGAGCCCGAAGGTCGCGACGGGCCTTTTCGATTTCCTTGACATAGTCAGCGTTAACAGGAGGAGCCGCCATTTTCAACGCTGAAGTGCAGAGAGAATTCTGATGTTTGGAGGCGATAGAGAGGCATTATATATAAGGTGTACGTTATGAGTGACTTAAAGAGTACGGTTTTTGGTTTGCATGGAATGAAGTAAAGGCATTTGTTCTTTTACGTACAAATATCATATTCCTTCACTGCAACTTTTAGAATCAAAAACTCATTTCCATCTTTCTCTCGACAACCTTCCACGAAACGAATGGATTCTCTCTTCACTCTTGGGTTAGCGCCTAATTCGATATTTCGGGCCCACACCATCAAACACATAGATGAAAACTTTGCCTGACCCCAGAATTAATACTGTTAGTTCCACCAAGAAAACAATGGTTGAAAATAATGACGTGAATCATCAATTTGTTTCACAAAACTAGTACAAAACGAATACAGGCTAGCTAGTGTGTTATATACACTATGCCAAAGAATCTTCAAAACTCATCCTTGGCTCAATATGCCTACATATATATACCTATCACAAAATTATCGAACTTGATTTTTGAATGAAGTTTTGTCAATTTTAAAATTTGAGAATACGCATTTTTATCACGCTAATCTGTCATATATTTTTTTTTTGTTACTTTAAACCACTTAGTGTAGTTTGATCAATTAAGTGTTCTAATTAATCTATTTCAATCAAGTCGTGCACTGTCGACATATCTTTAAAAAGATTATAACTTGAATATATTCAATCATGTCTATGATCATAAATAAAACTACAAGAAAATGAAGAGGTTTGACAGGATACAAAAATCAAATCAGCTACCTAGTATATATGTACGGGCTCAACATGACTTTAACTAATTAGAAACTAAGGTTCACTAATATTAATATTCGCTTCCATAATTTTTTTTATTTTATTTTCTGTCTCTTAATTAATCAGTAGAGTGTGTTTGTGTGTGTGCATGGTCTGCTTGCTACGTTGGAGGAGAATTTATTGCGTACAGTGGGAAACAGCAAGCAGCTAACTCTCTCCAGTCCAAAAATATAAGATATAATTAATCCTTTGTGGAGAGATTGTGGAAGCTAAATAAGTTGTTTAATCATATCATATAATGGTATCATTAAATTATACATCAGTTTATAAATTTGGCAACAAAGTTTGAAAAAAAAAACGATAAATATAAATATTTTAAAGTAATTTAATTAACTCCTTTAATTTCCCTAAAAAAGTCAATTATATCTTATATTTAGTAGGGAGGGAGTATATTATTAAACTAGTTGATCGTCTCCTAAATTGTGTTATTTTTCCTGCCAGTTCCATTTACATATACTTCATCTTCTTTGAAAAAGTCAAGGCACGTATATAAATATTTGCTTTTATTCTTATATGTTGCTGCAGCAAAGAGCCCAATAAAGGGAATGGCTCCAGAAGAAGTAAGTAACACATACATATTGTCAAATTTTATTACAAAGATTCATTCATCATGTTATTAATGAAGATCATATGATTGATGAACAAGCTAGGATGCGCATGCAGTGAATTGCATTATGATGACTTGCTCCTTCTGCTCAAGAAGAAACCGAGGATGATGGCGGTGGTGACAACCGCAATTCCAATGCCCTGCACAAATCTCGTTCGATTCCAAGAAGAAGCAGACGGCGCTGAAGTCTTTTGATCAGTTTGTTTGCCGCCACCCTGCCCCGGCGACGCCGCTACGCTCATGCCTAGCTCCGACACTTTCTTGTGCGCCGCCGCATAATCCTTCAGGAAAGTTTCATTTTCCTGTACGGTCGTTGCAACACATTTTACCATCATTAAATATTTTCTTTTATATTACCAATGAGAGAGATCTAGTGGGACCTTATGTTGGTCTATCACTAAATATTTGATTCGTTGGTTTATTACAAATCATTGGCTTGTGCAAAATAATTAATGAATTACCTTTGCGTAAGTTTTTACCCACTTGCGGAATCCACCCTGTAATAAAAGGTTCTCCCCCTTCAGTTCTCTGTTAACAATTGCCTTGAATTACTATACCGCAGACTATATATGTGTCTTGATGATAATCATTACCCAAAAAAATAGTCTACTCTTATCATCTCAACATTATGGCTTACTTAAAATACGAGTTGTCAAACTTCAATTCTGGTTTATTTTTGTCATCAGAAGCTTTTCATGCTCTTTGGGTGCTTCGCTTTCACCTGGCAGACTCTGATCAATTCGTTAAAAAATTAATTAAATCACAAGTATGTATTAATTACGATGATTAACTAATATATGATAAAGCAGACTAAACATTTTAACTGCACGCTTCATCTTACCCATCGGTGGAGGCCGCCAAACAATGCCACCATGTCTTTTTCTTCAAGGCCCATGCGTTTTCTGATTTTCTCCAGTGTTGATACATCTGAAACCATATCCGCCCATTAATTAAAATCTCATCATCTGCCATGGCTATATATATATATATACTGAATCCTCGTCAACTAGAACCAGATTACAGAATATATATAAAATCCATGAAATATGGGCTAATCATGTATATTATCATACAGTCACAGTGAAGATGAAATCACCTTGTAACAGGCCTTCTTCTGGAGACTCCGTAGAATCCTAAATAGGAGAAAAATAGATTCATCAAATCAACTAAAAATGTGGAAAAAGAACTCGGTAACGATCAGATATATATATATATATATATAGTACCTCTCTGCCAGGAACAAATTGAATTGGTGGGCCCCCGGTTTGCTGAACCGCAGCAACACCAGCAAGCTAAAATATAAAACCAACCATGAACCAGTTTTTCATCACATAAACATACGTCAACAATATTAAATACTAGTATTATTAATATTAGGAGAACTTTAGAGGATTCAATATAATTAGATCACCTGGTATAGGTCCGCATATGTGATTTTGCTTTTATGCTTCTTCACTTCCTCTTTTGCTCACAGAAGAAACCAAATTAAAAACGTAAGGCTCCTAAGGCATCTATCTGTTTAAAAATAATAATAATAAACCCACCAGGAAGAAGAAAACTCACCGCAACAGGCCACGGCTTCCCTTAAACCCTTATTTGAGGGATGATTCAACTCATCCTGAGTTCTTATAGAACCATTGGGACCTCCTTTGATCAAATAATTATGAACAAGACCGTAAATTCCAGCATCATGCAACCTGCAAATCATATATAGAATAGAATAATCTCCCTACAAAAATTATAAATATTTAAACCAGCAAGCTAAGGATGTGTGTGTCTATAGCATGATGAGTTGGTAAGTACGCCAAATGAAGCATGAGAGGAGCGTAACGCTGCTTGTCGGAGATGATGAGATTGTCAAGTTGTTGACGAGCGCGTTCGATCTGCTGGCGATATTGATCATCTACATTTAGTGGCGCCATCAGTGATATTCAGTACAGTTTTGTGGCAGAGAAGAGGATTTTGATGACTTTGTTAAGTGTGTGGAGAATTTAGGAGGAAGGGTAGTATTTATAATCATCTGCTGATGAGGAATTCTGAGCATGGTTTATGTTTCAAGTCAAGAAAAGCATTTGTCCCATCTTGTCCTTTGCACCAACCAAAACGAAGGAAAGCATAACATCTTTTATTTCTGTTTCAATTTACATATTGTTCTCCATATATTTATGTCTGAGACTTCTGTTTTAATTTAATGAATACTCTTTTGTTAGTAATATAATTTAATAAAATTAAAAATTAATTTTGATGCCCCATGATAATCACGTTAGCATAGGGAAAAGCATGGTATGTTTTTCCTTCACGTAAGGCATAGTCCAGGATTTTCATGCTTCCTCGGAGAGGGCGATTAATAGGTATCGATCGATATGCATTACTTGCGTAGCTCATCATTACCTGTGTATTACTACTCCATTAATAAATATAGGATATAATTTATAGCATAAATTACACTATAAATTATATCCTATATTTAGGATTGAAAGAGGAATTTACAAATTCATTCAAGGTAGTTTTGTTTTGTGCCGTTAATTTTCAAATGAGGAACCCGTATGTTACTTGAAGCTTATGTCTTCTGTTTAGGTTGCCTTAATTGGAGTTGAATTTTCTCTGCACAAGGAAGGAGTATAAAATGAGTTCACATTAGGTGCTTGTGTGCTTGTTACATATTTATCCCTCTAATTAGAGGGATGAGATATTTTTATTTTATTTTATTTTATATTTTATTTATTTAGATGAAATTATATGCTGTTTTCTAAAAAAAAAAATTGCATTAAATATCTTATATTAATTAGTTTTTAAGATAATGGTGTTACGGGACAAATATTTCTGAATACATATTTGAAACTAATTAATTTAAGATATTGTATACAAAAAAGCGTTTTAGAAAGCAACATATAATTTAAGTAGAATCTCATATAAAGAAGGATGAAATAGTAAAATTCTATATAACCATGATAAACTCAATAAATCTTAAATTGAGTCAATAACCTAATTTAAGATATTTAAATGTTAGTGATTTTCCAATAAAACCCCTCACCCCAAAGAAAAGAGAAAAGGAAATGTGGTGTGCTCTGATGGGTGTGAACAACGTCATGAGAAGCCGCCACCATTAATGTGAGGAACCCTGTTTGTGACAATGAACCAGAAGATCTATTTTCGGGTCCTTGTTTGATAGAATCTCCTAGAAGCTTAGGGAGATCTGCATTTTTTAGGGATTAGGATCTACAATAGGCTCGCTTCCTCCTCCACAACTGAGCTAGGATTTAAGATCTACTTTTGCCCCCAAGACGAACACTTTAATTCCTCTACGAAGTTTCCAAGATCGCCAATTTGTTGGATAAGCGTCTGTCACTTCAATTTCAATTTCCTGACTGATTTCCAGTGAAGAAGCATGCGAGTTTACTACTAAAGACTCGGGGAATAAAGAATCTTTGCTAGATTAGAAACATTTTTGCTGCGTTTCGGGTCAAGCAGGTTGGGAACTGGTATTATGTGTGTAACTTTGGTCATGAATTTGCACTTACGTGGATTTCCTTTTACAATTGGAATACCATAACTTCTGGATTTGAGTTTACAGGCTTTTGACATAATCACTTCTTTCTTTCTTGACTCTCTAATATAAAGACGGCTTTTCTCACGGTAGTGATCATGGCGTTGTTCATGCTCCTCATGGCACATAAAAGAGAGCGACGATGGTAACTTATGATGGTAACGCCGACTTCTGGTTTTTCCTTTTTTCTTTTCTTTAGATTGTGGGTTGGGAGTATTATTGGAAAATAACTAATATTAGATTTGGTGATTGACTCAATCTAACATTTATTGAGTTTATCTTTGATAGGATTTTATTTATCATTGTGGGGACCTTGTATAATGATTTTTCATTCATTGAGCAATTCTTCTTTATATGAGATTACTTCCTGGCTTTTCCTTTTTCTTTTCTTTAGATTGTGGGTTGGGAGTATTATTGGAAAATAACTATAATTTAATCTAAAAAAAATGCTTCATCCCTCTGCTTTTGTATGAACCATGATCTAAGCTATGTATTGTATGCTCGGACGGCTTATTCCATATTTATTTTATGTCTAGTAGTCTATCGTTAAAGAATGTTATTAAAGGGCTCGTTTGGTATAAAGAATTGGTTGGGAGGAAAATGAACTTTGAGGAGGAAAGGGAATATTTGAAAGATGACTTGAGTTGTTTGGTAGGAAAAAAAATGAAGGGGTGGTAGTTGTTAAAGAATTAGGAAATGTCTATTTTGCCCTCAAAAGAAATTAATTCAAAATAAAAAAGAAAAAATTTTTTTTGCTAAAATATATTTTAAAAAAATATGCTCTTGTTAAATTCGAACTTGTGTAAAAAAAAAAAAAATATATATTCAACAAATTCTAATTTTCCCTTAAGTTTAAATTTCAAAGGTAAACTGCCTAAAATTGCGAATAGTGACGTGGAAACTAAATTTGTGGCTCCAAGTTCCCACATATGAGGGGAAGAGTGGTGGGCCTGGAAACTTGGGTTCCTAGGCACTTAGCGCACCAAACACGTTTTCAGCGGGGAACTCTGTTAAGCTCTTATTCCCTCTCTCAAAGTTCTATGAAGTAAATCGGCCCTAAGGAGCATGTTCTTAGAAATGTCAGTTATTTTTGCTGGCTTTCAACAACAATACTTATAGACAGCCCACCTTTGATCCAACAGGAAACAGAGGATGTCATGCCTCATTTTTAAGGCCAAATTATGAGCAAAGAAGGCATTGTGATATGACCTCATCAGCTAATCTGACAGTTAAAAAAAAAATGTTTGAGCAAACATTAAATCCTTCTCCCAATTTCTTGCAAGCCTGAAGCCATGCTACTACTGGGTACAACAGCACACTTGCCACGCAACCAAGTCATACGTTTATCCCTTTTAAGGGACAAGAAAATCTCCCTGGCTTTAGGCTTATTGAACAGATTTAGAGCAGCAAAATACAGTGGTCGATCAACACCTTGCATCACATCTAATTCCTTAATACATTCAGCCATGCTATATCTGGCATTGTATTGCTCCATTGCAGCTGCTCTCATTTTTGAGGCAGCTGCCATCTCCAGTATGGCTCCTGCAATGGCATCGTCAATTCCTTTACGTCCTCTTTTGCGATTACATGTTGCAATAGGTGTAGAAGGTAGGATCGCTTCGGGATCATTATCATCTTCATCATCCTCAGATCCTGACGAGGACTCCTCTTGCTGCGTGCTCATGGGCTCTGGACAAGGCCTAGAAGTACCATCACCCTCAGATGCAGCTGCGGATTCGTGCCTGCCATTGGTTGCTGGCTCAGAGAATATTGTGCATAGCTCCTTATATATTGAGCAGCCGCTGCCTTTTACTGTCTCGGCATCAGGATGTTTCTGCCAGCATGATGAAGAATTATTTTGTGAGAAGATAAGAAAGGAGATATACAATTTAGTAAAGAAGAAAATATCTTGAAAAATAACAGAAAAAACTCAAACCTAACAGGAGAGAAATCCTGATTAAACAGCCCACAATCATACTAAAGCTAAAATAAAAAAATCAAAGAGATAGTAAAAGATCCATTTTTCTCCGCGCCTAAAGTAAAAAACAATAGCACAATATGAAGAATTTGCAATAGATTATGAGAATATAACCTTTAATCCAATGAATGACAAGATATTCCAAGATTGAAAAAAATCACCCATAACTTTAACAACCAGTTGATGAAATAGCAGAAAATATAGTTCCTGATGTACATAATTGTAATGCATGATAAGAAAAAATTAACATAAAAAACTAACGAGAGAACAGATGATGAAGATGAATTGGTAAATTAGATTTAGTAATGATTCGGTTGGGGAAGCCAGCCATACATTTTGAACATGCAACAAAAGATATGTTCTAGTCAAAGCAAAACCGCTGAAATCTTGCCACAAGAGATATCAGTTTAAAGGGACATGGGGAATCATCACGTAATGGAAACATGACTTAAACAGACTTAAAAGAGTAGCATGTGATGACGATAAAACAAAACAGAAAGACAAATACCCTGATGTATTCAGCCCAAACATCCTCCGTAGCAATAATAGATCCGGTGGCCTCATCCCAATTAAAATCACTTAGTTCGAGAATAGACGTTACAGTTGTATACTGCTTCCTCAATACTGAATACCGATTTTTGAGCTGTTCCTTATCCCATTTCAGACCTGTCTTGCTGTAAAATTCATCACAAATATATTTCCAAGCCTTCTTGTTAAAAGAATTGCTCTGTTTATTCCCTTTATGCAATTGCTCAACCATCAGGCCTACAAGTATCTTAGTGAGTGGTGCGGTCCACCTAGCCCTTGACTGCTGATCCTGCTGCTGGGTTGGTAGTCTCCTTGATCTTGTAACTCGGCCTGCCATCTACCATTTAACAAACAAACAAACAATTCCTATCAGAGAGGGATATATATGCACGTATAAAGAGTTGCCGATAGCTTCAAGATGACTGCACATAAGAGATTCAATTATTATTGCAAGAGGCGAGAACATATAACTGCTAGTGTAAAAGAACACTCTGATAGATTAAGTCAGGGAACATGAAACCTAAAAAAAAAAAAACACACACACACACACACACACACAAAGAAAAGAAAGAAAGGAAGAGGATGTAGCTGCCTCCTCCGTTTCCGTTCGTTAGTGCCGAAAAGGGGCACATTCGAGAACCAGAACGGTGCGGCAGCCGAATCAATACATTGGTTGACGGAAGTGAAAAGGGAATCCAGAATCCAGACAAACGCCTAAAACACAAATAAGCAACAGCACAGCCGCGGGGAGGAGATTGAAGAAAGGGAAGGAGTCAGGAGGATAACCAGGCAGCAACAAATTATCTCAAACAAAAAAGGAATTCTTCAATTTACCTGAATAGCAGCCTCGGTCATAAACCTCGATGGACAAAAGCTACTTACTCTATTGCGAATTTCATAATCGCCGGGCTTTTATATACTACTACGAATGAAATCAGGTGATGTTCGATTGGCAGAAAGACTCCATAGAGAAAGGGGGCAAGGAAGAAAGGGGTTATGTTTCATGACATGCTCGATTATTATCACGCGAGCGTATGTTACAGGTTAAAGGGTTAAGGGCAATTTTGGTCCAAAAATTTTCACATGGGCGATTTTGTCCGAAAGTCTTTAGGTGGCAAATTTGCTTCACAAATGTTAAAAAATGGAGTAAATTTCTCGAGCCGTTATCCTAATTAATTTTAACAGACAATCTGCATATCGTCCACATCATTTTTGTTGAGGTGTACATTTACACTGAAAGTCCATATATCATCTATTCCATTTTTTTAAAAAGTTAGATTTAAAACTCTCAGAACAAATTTGTGTTTTAACAAAAATAAATTGGATGATATATGGACTTTTAGGTCAACATATTGAGTCAATTAAAAGTCAAAATTAATAAAGATAATGGTCAAGACAAAATCACTCCATTTTTTACATTTCCTAAGTAAAATTACCCTTGAAAAACTTCTAGAGCATAATTATCCATTTGTGAAAACTTCTAGAATAAAAATACCACTTAACCAAAAATAAAAATTTAGGTCCTACCCCTGAGACTGAGAAGAACTCTCTAATTAGTTCCTCTCATGGTTTAGGAACGAACCAAACGGCCGGAAACACCAGTCCGAGTTAGGCAAAATCCGGTTTGACTCGGTGACTCTGGGTCAACTCGGAAAACTCAGTCTGAACCGACCGAGTTGAGAGTCACCGAGTCAATGGAAAAAAAAAAGAGGGAGAAGCAGAAGAAAACAGAGATCTGAAAAGTAGAAGAAGATCTGATTCATCGACCAAGGAGAGGTCGTTGGCGACAACAAAAGCTATAGATGATGGAGGGATGGTTTTGTTGATGTCTGAGAAAGATGAGATCTGATTATGGTTGAAGAAGAAGAAAAATCACAGTGCTCAACGCTCTTTCTCTCGCTAGATCTGGTCGCCTCCTCTGTTCTCAGTAAAATGAATGAAGAAGACGATCTCTCTCTCCCTTCGTTCTAATCGTTTGCCTGATAAGGGAAGATTTTTTGCTTATTTTTCTGATTTGCAATCCTCTTCTCTCTCGGACTAAAGTTTTAACATCAGAAAGAGAGAGTGCAGCTTTTTCATTCAGAAAGAGCCATTGTTGGTCATGAGAGAGCGTGATTTTTCATTTGAGGGGATTTCGTCCGCACGGGGGCGAAGTCGATCTTATTTTTTTTATTTTCGTTTTTATTTTTTTCTATATGAAAAAATCATTTTTTTCAAAAAATGTTAGTTGAGAGATTATCTTTATTTTGTCCTCTACCCATTAAAATTATTTTTGATAAAAAATATGAAAGAATCCTATGATTGTGACTATACCTGTGCCCGTGGTCCGTGATTGTGAGTATGCCCTACTCTACTCCTTTTTTCTTTTTCACTTCTTCTTATTTTTTATTTTTTTTAGTCGTCCCCTAACGCTTATTTTAGGTACCTCTAGATATTGTGTGTACATATAAAAATATGAAGTTGTTATTTTCTATTGGGAAGTTGTTAATTGCAAACATTTATAGTCAATAACTACACTCACACTCGTATAGTTTATTTACCCAACACTAATTTCAAACCACATTATACTTATCATTTCTTAAACTAAATTCGTCAATCGCTTTGCTCAATCAACCAAACATATCCACCACCCAAAAAGAAAATTAAAATTCACCAACTTATCCCCCTTATTCGCGGAATAGCAAATGCAACTACAAGGGTCCAGTCCCCCACGCTACGCCAACGACAACTTCCGATGCAATATGTTTTTCTCTCTCACTGTGAACTTTCTCACTCTCATGTGGAACCAACAGAGTGAGAAAATGGGAGCACTATTGTGTGTGGGACTTTAAGAAATTTATCAGACTAAAGTAATATTTCCGGATATCAAGTATTTACTTTGAGAAATTTTTCAAACTAAAGTAATATTTTCTAGTATCAAGTATTCACTCTTGCGTTGGGGAAATCGCCGGATTTCCATTATGTTTACCTTTCTGTGGCATGTTGTTATGCACGCAAGCCCACCAATCCAATAAACCTTTTTTAGAAGTTTAATACAATATGATTATATATATAGACTTATACTCTCTTATTCCCAAGTAATAAGTAACTAGTTTCTTTAATATACTCACACATATATTCATACACTTACAAACAAGAATGAGGGGGAGAAGGAGAGAGAGATCTGGATATGGACACATGGGAGAGAGGAGTTTAGAGGGATTCGGCTGAGGTCCACTGCCCTTGTCGTTCATTGCCATTAAATAATGCCGTTTTGGCGCAAAAACCACACACCTGATCTCTCTCTTTTTTTTTTTTTAATACATATTTCAAGGTACTGTAAGTATCAAAACGATACTTCAGGATATTGACTCGTACTTAAAAAATACTTCATGATCTTGAAAAATTATTTTATGATGTTGAAATAATATTTCAGGGTACTAACTGGTACTAAAGATATACTTTAGGATACTGGCTGATACTGAAAAAATACTTCATGATCTTGAAAATTTATTTTAGATATCTTGAAAGATTATTTTAGAGATCTAAAATAATTTTTCAAGATCATGAAGTATTTTTTCAATACCATCCAGTATCTCTAGTCAGTATCCTGAAGTATCTTTTAGTACCCATCAATACCTTGAAATATTTTTTCAACATCCTAGAATAATTTTTCAAGATCATGAAGTATCGATCAATATCCTAAAATATCTTTTTAGTACCTACAGTACCCTGAAATATGTATTAAAAAGAAAAAAGGATCAGGTGTGTGGTTTTTGCGGCAAAACGACACTATTCAATGGTAGTGAATGGGAGTGAACCGCAAGGACAGTGGACCCAAGCCAAATCCAGTTTAGAGGGGGTGATAACTGATAAGTGAGGTTCATTTTTGTGTTTTCCACTTGATTTCAAGGGGAAAAAAACTATGCGAGACATTCTTCCTAAAAGAAAACAATTGAGGTACTCACATTTCTATGCATTACTAATATTGAGAGCATCTCTCTATCCTTTATTAATTTTAAAGTTGTTTTTGTTAGTAGTGAAATCCAGATGATACGTGGGCTAGAATACCTCCGTAAATGTATTATTTACTAAAAGAATATTTTACAAGTACAAGTGTATTTTTCACAAGTCATCACAATACATGACTCACATATTTATATCTATTTCTAATTACAAAATTACTAAAACACCCCTTAACTAACACTCCCCCTCAAGTTGGCAACTAAACAAATCTATGGTGCCCAACTTGCGAAGGAACTTTCTTTGTACGTCTCCTGCAATCGCCTTTGTGAGCATATCAGCTTGTTGATCCAAAGAACGAATGTGCTTTAAATCAATCAACTTTTGCTGCCACTTCTCCCTAATAAAGTAACAATCTATCTCAATATGTTTTGTACGCTCATGAAATACAGGATTAGCTGCAATATGAATTGCTGCTTGACTATCACAAAATACATTCACCGGAGCATGATGCTCAACCCCCAAATCTTTCAATAGACCGCAAACCCATACAATCTCAGATACAGCCATGCTTAGAGCCCTATATTCAGCTTCAGCAGATGACTTTGACACAGTATGTTGTTTCTTGCTTTTCCACATTATGAGGGATCCTCCAAGCTTAAGTACATAGCCAGTTATTGACCTCCTTGTCACAGCACAAGAAGCCCAATCAGAGTCACAGAAACACTCCAATCGAAGTGGACCCTCTGAGCTGATCAATATCCCCAAGCTGGGACTCCCTTTGAGATAACGAACCACTTTGAGAGCCGTGCCATATGTGGACCTTGGTAGGTAATTGTCATTGTTAAATTGCAACTTACCCACAAGTCGTCTATATCTATCCGGATTTTTAAGCAAAATATCGGGCTTGTCTTTCCCTTCTCGATAAGGCAGACTTTAAGTTACAAGAATAGGCACACTCAATGGTTTACATCCACTTAAACCTGTTTCAGACAAGAGATCAAGAGTATATTTTCTCTGGCACAATGTAATACCCTTATCAGACCTTGCAACTTTGATTCCTAAAAAATATTTCATTATACCAAGATCTTTAATCTTAAAAGTATTATGAAGAAATTGCTTCGTTTATGCAATTCCTTGTTCTGAACTACCTGTTACAAGCAAGTCATCAACGTAAACTAGAATGAGCACTACACCATCAGGCCTATTTAGAGTAAATAATGAATAATCATGTTTACTCTGTTTAAAACCTCCTTTCATTAGTGCTTCAGTCAGCTTTTGATTCCATTGCCATGAGGCTTGTTTAAGGCCATAGAGGGACTTGTTTAGTTTGCACACCAAGTGCTCCCCCTTACCATTGAACCCTTGAGGAATGTGCATATACACTTCCTCATCAAGGTCACCCTGCAAGAAAGCATTATACACATCCATTTGATGTAATGTCCAGTTATTCAAAGCTGCTAATTTTAAAACAGTCCTAACAGTGATCATTTTTACCACTGGGGAAAAAGTTTCATGATAATCTATCCCCTCTTGCTGACTATATCCTTTAGCAACTGAACGTGCTTTGTATTTATCCACACTACCATCAGATTTGAATTTTACCTTATAAACCCATTTACATCCTATGAGTCTTTTACCTTTAGGCAAGGGAACTAAATTCCAAGTATTGTTTGCTACCAATACATCCATTTCAGCCTCCATAGCTTTAATCCATTGTGGCTCTCTGCTGCCTCTGCATAAGAGGCTGGCTCTGCAATGGCATCAATAGAGCAAATAAAACCCATATGTTGTGCAGAGACATGCATATAATCTAAATAATTTGTAATAGGATATAAGCATTTCTCATTATTCTTTCGTTCAGATTTAGATAACAGCAAGGAACACACATAATCGTTAGACCATATTGGAGGTCGCCGTTCCCTTGTAGATCTAACACTTACTTGTTCAGAGGGCTGTTCTGTTTCATAGTGTATAGGACTAGTTTCATGCATATCAACATTTGGATTAGTAATGCCACTCACAGGATGTGCATTCCTATGAGGTACAACAGGGTCAACCAAATCATACCCATTAGGTCCATATGCACTCCCCTTGGATAGGAAGCTGAAACATGTTTAAAGGGGTAATTATCTTCAACAAAACGTACATGTCTACTTACAAACACAGTTTTATCCTTAGAATTAAGCAACAAATACCCCTTTTGATTATTAGAATATCCTAAAAATACACTAGGAATAGACCCAAATTGAAACTTGCCGTTAATTCTCAAATCTGTAGCATAAGCCATACACGCAAAACTTCGTAAACAAGTGAGATCAGGTGCAGCACCATAGACTATTTCATAAGGACTCTTGTAACCTAATATTTTAGAAGGAAGTCTATTGACTAAATATACTGCCATCTTAACACTTTCTCCCCAAAATTCAATTGGAATACAAGAATCTAACATTAAACTATGAGTAATTTGAATAATAGTCTGATGCTTATGTTCAACCACTCCATTTTGCTCCGGAGTGTAGGGACAGGAAGTCTCATGAACAATGCCCTTTTGAAGGAAAAATTCCTTAGAGTCATTGTTCACAAACTCGGTCCCATTATCACTCCTAATTTTCTTAACAATAGCTGAAAATTGGGTAGAAACATGTGCAATAAAATGCTTGAGATGCATAACAGTTTCAGATTTAGATCGCATGAGAAAAACTTAAGTGGCTCTTGAATAATCGTCAACTAAAGTAAGGAAATACTGAAAACCATGATGTGTAGGAGTCTTATAAGGCCCCCAAACATCAGCATGTATTAATTCAAAAATACCACGAGTTTTAATGCAGCTAGAGTTAAAAGGAAATTGTGTTTGCTTAGCTTGCACACAAACATCACAGAGACCGTTTTGATAAGAAGACGGGCTCACGAGTTTTTGCCCTGTATCGAGAACTCTCTTCACACCGTCAGGGTTCTGTTTCTGTCACCACCTATTTTTCTAAGCTCAAGGAGATTTGGGAAGAGCAATATGCTCTTATAGCTATTCCTATGTGTAGCTGTGCATCCTCTAAGGCTCATGCAGAATCTTCTAAGCACCAGAAGCTTTTTTAGTTCCTAATGGGGTTGAACGAGTCATATGCTCAGGCACGTAGTCAAATTCTCCTCATGTTGCCTCTTCCTTCTGTTAATGAGGCCTATGGGATGATAATTCAAGATGAGACTCAAAAATTCCTTGCTGTTAATGATCGAAACCTTGGTTCTGAAGGAATTGCCATGGCTGCAAAGGGTAAGGGTCGCGGTAGGGGCAAGGGTCGCGGAGAGAACGCACCTGAGTGTTCCCACTGCCATAAAAAGGGTCATACCCAAGATAGCTACTATCAGCTCGTTGGCTATCCACCTTCTTCCAAGGGTGGTCGACAGAACAAGGACTTACAGCAAGGAGTCGAAGATTCCCTTCAAGCTGTTGAAGGTTCCAGTAGCCCTGTTACTATAGTTGCACCCAGCTTTACACAAGCACAATATCATCAGCTTCTGGATTTACTCAAGAAAGATGTAGAACCCACTGTACATGCCCTCACCGGTACAGGTTTGGCTGTTCCTAGTTCTCATTCTAATGATTTTACACATTGGATTTTAGATTCCGGGGCCACTACTCATATGATAGGAAATTTCAATTTACTTACTAATTCTTGTCGATATGATGGTCCTATTAAATCCATTAGGATTCCTAATGGTGAGAGTATCCCAGTTACACATGTTGGCAGTATTAGATTAACTAAGGACATAACCATTACTAATGTTCTTTATGCCCCTCTGTTGAAATTTAATTTACTTTCTGTGGCTCGATTGACGAAGGAGCATTGTTGTCTAGTATCTTTTTTTCCTGATTTTTGCTTCCTGCAGGACCTTTAGGATGGGAGGATACTACTAACTCGTAAACTCACTGGAGGGCTTTACATGTTTAAGTTTTTTCCTCAATGGAATATTGCCTGTGTTGTTAAGGGTTCCTCAAAGGACTCATTAGCCACCTCTGTATCTTTGTGGCATAGAAGATTAGGACATACACCTGTTTCCATTATGAGACATATCAATGTTGTTCCCATTGGTAGCACCGCTCTGATACCATGTTAGTAGTGAAATCCAGATGATACGCGGGCTAGAATACCTCTGTAAATGTATTATTTACTAAAAGAATATTTTACAAGTACAAGTGTATTTTTCACAAGTCATCACAATACATGACTCACATATTTATATTTGTTTCTAATTACAAAATTACTAAAACACCTCTCAACTAACAATTTTATCTGTTTCTAATTACAAAATTACTAAAACTTCTCCATGTTTGGAACCAATGCGAGACATTCTTCCTAGTCCCGGTTTTTCTTTCATCGCATGCTGTGTTTCCAGGATGCATACTTTTATATATAAATATATTTATATGTATGTATATTCAGGACCATCTGAATTGGCATTGATCAATTTTAAGGTATAAATTTTTAGTCATGCCCTCAGTGCTTCAGGTTCTTCTACAGTTGCCTTTTTTAATCAAAGTTCTACAGTTGTCTTCATAGCGGCTTCAGGACAATTATCATCATTATTTATCATTTTAATTTAATCCAACTGGTATTTAATCTTTTCATGCACTTTTTGGTCGTTATTGAGAAAGTTTGCCCGCAAATGAGAGAAAATCAATTAAACAAAAGTGAAAAATAAAAGGGAAAAAGGGGAGGCAAGAAGCTAAGCAAATCCGTGAACAGAGTCAGGACAAGGTCCTATCATTGAGTGGAGCCGAATTTGCTTGCGACAAAGTCGTCCTGTGAAATTGACGAAAAAAGGAAAATTTCTAAGTTTAGAAAATCATAAATAAAATAACAATAGCAACAACACCGGTGAGGGGATTGTTGGCGAAGATTGGTTCGCTCAACGAACGCTTCAACGGCAAAATTTCCCGGCCAAAGGGGTTTGTCTCTCTCTCTCTCTCTATCTGCATACCGTGATGAATAATTCTGTCCTTCTCCATAAGCATTAGGGTTTCCTGATTTCCTTGAAAATTTTCTATCTTTTCGTTGCAAGATCCTATCTTATCCTTATTTTTCACTCTCTGCATTTCACAATTAGGGTTCGAAAACGTTTGAGCATTCTTTTATTTTTCTTTTCCTTTATTTATGGGAGGCTGTTCTTTTTCTGCATTTGCGTTTTGCTTCACACAGATCTGTGATTGAAGCAGAAGCATCAGAAGGAAAATTCAGGGGGCGTGTGATCGTGTCCTCAGGCGAAGATCTGAGGCTTTCAATATTCAACAAAGATGGCCGCTTCTAGGTTCATAAAGTGCGTCACCGTTGGCGATGGAGCTGTGGGCAAGACATGTTTGTTAATATCCTATACCAGCAACACCTTCCCAACTGTGAGCTCTTGTTATTTTCTCCTTTGTTTTTTGAGCATGATACTAAAAATTGGGTTTTTGAGTCATTGTAAAGCGGTGAAGAAAGTGATCTTCCATTTAAGGAAGATAGATTGGGATTAGCAACTTGAATTAAATGGTTTGTGGGGTTTCTCCTGTTGTTTTGGAAATTTCTTTTGACAGAAATAATGAAACAATGAATCCCTCCACCCAAAAAAAAAAAAAAAAGGATGTTAGGGAAGCGAAGTATGTTGATCAATTTATTCCTTTGGACGGGAGAATTTCTCCAAACGTAGTGGTATTCTGTGACTTATGTTGCATTTAATCTCTTTTTGGGGAAAAGGAACGAAGAAGATGATATTGTATGGTTAATGCAGATACCATTGGTGTCTTAAGTCCAACATGATTAGCACTTTGAAAGTACTTAATGAATTAATCAAGGTCTTCTAAACCTTGTTTTGATCTGCATGTAGGGTCGTGATCATGATGTTAGATTATGTCTTTACGCATGTAGTAAGAACACTACATAAAAGAATTACATTTGTGTCGGAACTAGGGTCTCGTCCTATATTTGTATCGATGTCCATGCATCTTAGGTTTTGACCAATTATCCATGCTGTTTGTATTTGAAAGGAATGAGAATACAGGAAATGTTGTTTTGATTATTACCTATTTAAAGTAGAAGCATATTTTGATGACATAATATAATTGATAAACTGCAAGGTTCAGTGTTGATCTTATATTTGTATGCTAACTGGAAAAGGAGACCATTGTTATTTACATTTTCTAAATGTGCATATAAACAGGATTATGTGCCCACTGTTTTCGACAATTTCAGTGCAAATGTGGTTGTCAATGGAAGCACTGTTAATTTGGGTTTGTGGGACACTGCTGGTAATGCTGCAAAATCACTTTTTATTGCTGCAATTTTAAATTGCTTCTTCTTTATGGATTTTTATTGTTTTATTTTGTGGAACAGGACAAGAAGATTATAATAGATTAAGACCTTTGAGTTACCGTGGTGCTGATGTCTTCATACTGGCTTTCTCTCTCATAAGCAGAGCCAGTTATGAAAATGTTTCCAAAAAGGTACTATTTTCCTCTGTGCTTGGGAGTTGAAGCACCATCGGCTAGGTTTTTTATCACTTGAATTCTTTTGTGTTTATCTATTGGAACTTGAATATCACTGATTTCATTATAATCTCTAATGAACAAATGTACTTCATTCTTTCTTATTTTAGTAACATTATCAAGATTGTTTATTTGTTGGTTTTATTTCCAGTGGATTCCAGAGTTGAAGCATTATGCACCTGGTGTCCCCATTATTCTGGTTGGCACAAAGCTTGGTGAGTTTATATGAATGGCATAACTATTTAGTTGCTTCCTTGCAGCTTATATTATTTCTTTTTGCGGCTCTTTCTGTTATGACTAAGTTATAGGACATCAAATTATATAGGCTTGGTTTTATGGTTACATACAATTTCTTATATGGAACTGTCCAATATCAATAACATGGATAATTTATTATTTTTTGTGATGTTCTTTCTTCTTCAGTGAACAACTGCTGTGTAGGTTCTTGTTTTTCAGAGGGGAACTGAGAACTCCGGGTTCTTTTAATTCCTTTCTGTTAGGTCTTTTCCTTCCATTTATTCCTCAAATAGTTGATGTTGCAACTTTTTTTTGGATTGTTACCCCCATCCTTTCTCTTAGCTTCAGCATCAAATGATTAGACACTGGTAATCATCAAACATGTCAGTTTGATTTTTTTTTTTTTTTTCCTGCAAAAGTATGTATTTAGTCCTTTAACTTGGGATAAGGTGTCATTTTAGTCCTTTAACTTTTTAAAGTGTCTTTTTAGTCGGTTATCACTAACGCCATTAACAAAAAATGCTGATATTAAATTTTGGAAAATTTTTCCCCCAAAATTGTGACATATTAAGTTTAATTTTTAAAATAACAATGATCGTTACAAAAAATCATCATTTAAGACTAACAATATTAGGGTTAAAGGATTGAAAACGTGCTTTCTAAAATTAAGGGACCAAACTGAAACTTTGTATTAAGTTAGATGATCAAATGTATACTTTTGCCTATGTTTTTTTTTTTTCCTTTGTGAATAACTAGATTGAACACATTGGGGAATCTAGCAGATTGCTAGAGGCCTTAGCTTAGCTGTCTTGCTTGATTTTGTAGCTTTTTGGTATTAGGAGTATTTATTAAAGGCAAAATGCTCAGAAGATTGGTGTTGTTGAGTTATGGTTGAGAGACTGAATTTTCTATTTCTCTGAAAATGTTTGTCAGTGTTGGGCTTATACCTAATGTTTCTTTCATTCTTCATTTAGTAATTTCTTTCATTCTTCTTCATTTAGTAAGTTTAAAAGAGACTGCAACTTTAATATTGTGGTCCTCGTGGTGGATTTCATGAATTGTGTGCTCTGAAAAAATTATGCGGGTGATTGAACCAGAGTAGAATTATTTTGGACAGTGTTATTATTTAAAGAGGTTTCCTATTTATTTAACTGAGTTGTTGTTGATAGACCTTCGGGATGATAAGCAGTACTTGATGGATCATCCAAATGCTGTACCAATTACCACAGCTCAGGTAAATATGATCAGCTTTGCTTGTTAATGTTATTTACATTTAGGACATGTCTAGAAGCCTTTTAATCAAAAGGAGGAAAAAGAAAAATTGACATTGTAATTCATCCCAGGGGGAAGAGCTTAGGAAGCTGATCAATGCACCTGCTTACGTTGAATGCAGTTCCAAAACCCAACAGGTATTTGTTGAGTCTACTATTCACTCTCATGATCACAGTAAATGTGATTACTTAAATATGAAGTTTTCTTCTGGACTCTACTTCAGAATGTGAAGGCAGTCTTCGATCAAGCCATAAAAGTTGTTCTTCAACCTCCAAAGCAGAAGAAAAAGAAAAATAAAGCAAAGTCCTGTCTCATGTTATGATCTACCTGGAGTAAACACTGGACAGCCCTCCTTGTTCGGCCGGTTTCTTTGCCCCTATTGCATTTTAATCATTCATTTGCAGCTGAAGAAGCGGGAGATCTAGGCTTCCCACTTTTTTTCTTATCATTATGATTTATCTATTAATAGACTGGGATACCCAGTTAGGAGAACAATCTAATTTGCTTGAAGATATATCTATATATTAATTAATTTGTTGTTTCTAATTTAAGATGTGATTGGGTTTTTCTGGTCTTTTATAAGTAGGGTGGAAATGCTATTTTCCCTTATATTTTCTTTAGTCACTTGCATTTATTCACGAAAACTAATGGTGTCGACTGAAGCCAAAAGGAAAAGGAGAGAAAAAAAAACAACTGCATTAGAAAAGGGGAGAAAAAAAAAAAACAACTGCATTTAAGTTAAATGATTTTCTCTCTATGAATTCAAATTTCTCATAGTTTTAAGATGTAAATATAAAAAAGGTTGTACCATTGTTTCTCCAAAAAAAAATATATATATAACTCATCTATCTATATTTGGATATTTTGACAAGGCATATCTATGCTTAAAATTTAATTTTATTATTGTTATAATTTAAAATTAAATTATATGATTTTGAACCCAGAAAGGTGGATGTCAAATAGTAGTGAAAACGTGTTCACCCAACAAAAAAAAATAAAAATGGATTGGTAAATATGGAATGATTCAAAGGAAGGCTTTTTTCCCAAAATGCCCCTAATTAAATAACTATTTACTAAAATGCTCCTGTTTTCTAAACTATTTCCCACTTTCTTTTTTGTTTAGTCGACTAAATGATTTAGTCGACTAAAACGCAAGGTTCCCTTTTTTTTTTTTTTTTTTTAAGTCCCGAGATTTAGTCGACTAAGCTAGACTAAATCTCGGACAAAGTGCATTTTTAACTTAAACCCGAGATTTAGTTCTCAAATTGAACCATTGGGATTGTAATCCCATTGCCGATTTCCTCCCATATTCATTTGAGAACTAACCATTTTGTTAGATGCCACCGTCAAGCTCGTCAACACAAAAGCAAATTTCATCCATGGAGGAGGTATGATTTCTTCTTTTGATTCAAGGAGAAAGAAGCCATTGCGGCAAAGGAGTAGGGTTTTCGATAAGGAAGGGCATTTAAAGCATTTGATTCAAAAGTGGGAGTTTAATATACAATAAATCTAACATTGCACAACAAAGCAATCTGAAAGCATGAAAGTCGCTAGTGATCAAAATGAAAAGGGTAGAAGTATAATAGCCGATTGCAAAAATTGGTTTTTTTTTTTTTCTTTATAAAAAAATCTCAATCTTCACATGAGCAGTTGAAAGCCAAATTGAAATGATACAAGTGAGTGGATCAGTGTGTTATATATACAAATTAGTTACTTATTAATCTAATCATATAATACACTGATCCACTCACTTGTATTATATAATTAGATTAGTAGGTGCGGTAGTTACTATATGTGTATATGTAGAAATATGTTGAGGTATAGCGTTGAATAAATAAAAATAATCCAAACTTAAATAGAATACGAGTGATACTAGCTACAAATGACAAACTCCAATATTGTTGTTAAGGCATAATTGTGGAGGTTTCTTACGACTTGTGATATCACTAATATTGTTGGAATTAATATTTGGGAGCAAGCATATTTTGGAAATTAAAATACTCGAATCATTACTTGTTGCCAAGATGGATTCCTAAAATCATTTTGAAAGATAAATCGCCTATTAGCATTTTGGTTATGTTTTGTTTCTTTCTTTCTTTCTCATCGAGGATGATTTTGAAGATCACGCCTACATGTGCACACCAGTCGCTCCTCTCGCAAAGAAAATATTATATTCGCGGGGGTTTTTGGAATGTTACGCTTACCTAAATCTCGGGGATTTTAAAAAAAAAAACCCTCACGATTTAGTCGACTAAACAACAATGTTTTAGTCGACTATTAAGGTTCCATTATGACACGAATGGGGTTTTAAAAAAGCCTCGTCTCGAGATTTAGTCGACTAAGATCGTAGCTAAGTCGACTAAATCTTTTTTAAAAAAAGGAGCCGCGTTTTAGTCGACTAAATCATGATTTAATCGACTAAACGGGCAAACAAAGGCAAAGTGGGAAATAGTTTGGAAACGAGAGGCATTTTAGTAAATAGTTATTTAATTAAGGGCATTTTGGGAAAAAAGCCTTCAAAGGAAAGTAGGCATAATTACTCATATAAAAAGTCAGTTTTAGCGTGTTTTATATAAACTGAGAAAAACATTAAATTTCATTAAATTTACTTTAAAATTCAAATACTTCTTAGCTTTACACTTATTTAATAGGGTGAAGGAGCAAAAACGCACGCGTGGGCTTTTCCTTCGGAAGCTCAAGACCACGTGCTTTTTTTCTCGACCAAAAAATACACATGTGGTTAGCTTATGGGAGCAAAAGTCACACACTTCAGTTAGAAAGTGGATGTTGACCGTTAATTAGGGGCTGTTGACCGTTAGTGCTGATGTGGATGGTGAATTGGAGAGAGAATAAGCCAAATGGGAAGAAAAAAAATGCTGATTAGGATAGGTGCACAGTGAACAAAAATTGGGGAAAAAACAAACCTGAAAACACACGAGTTCAGGCTAATCAATTAAGAGTAAGGTTGAAACTGAATGCATCTTGAACGTGTTGGATCAATCGAGTTAAAGCCCCAAGACAATCTCATTTCCCTGCAACTATGTGCTATGTAATATAATTGTGTTCATAGCTTTACTCGGTGCCTCCTAGTTCTCAGGTTTATTTACATATCAACATTCTTCACAGACAGCAAAACCTTGCAGCTTAAACTTTATATTCTGTATATAATGATGTACAGTTCATTTAAAGATAAACCTATGCCCATCTCACCATGCAGGACAACCAGAGCTCAACATTTTCATCACTGATGCCACCCAAGAAGATCCACCAACCCAAATATTGCATGCTACAAGTAAACCAATTGTCATATTCTTATCCTTGGAACGTCATTCCTCTTCTCACTACATTGTTCAAAAAATACAAGTGTCTGAACAGTAACAACAAAACAAATTGTATAAAAAAATCATAACAGATCATGCGAATACCCAACCAAAATTGAAGAAATCCAGCTCCATTGTTCATCCCTTTCACTGTTCTTCCTCTGAGGCTTGTACAGATCATATGGCTCCCAGAGACGATCTAGAGGACAAGGTTGCTTCGCATCAAGCCTCGCCTAAGGCTTCCCTTTCCCGCTCCAATGCGACAGACTTACAGGACCAGAATGAAGTGACCTGCAAGTTCCCTTCACGTTATCTCCCCCTAATCCGTGTTGATTCCATCGGTGATCAATGGCTTCAACGTTCCCTGCAAAAACCAGCAAGAATGGTGGAAGCGAGCCCAGATCGTAAATCCTCATCGTCTTGTGCAACTCCATCCATGTCTCAATCCTCTTTCTGTAATTCCCCTCTCTCCATTTTTGTAAATCCATCCCAAGATTTGCCCTCAGCTCACTCTCAGATTTGCTGGAGATCGAAGCTTAAGAACCCCAAGAATCCTAGCTCGATTTCCTTCGATTAGTTTGTAGTAGCTCGTGGATTTGGATTTGTTCAATTCAATTGTTTTAATGTCAATCGATTAGTTTGTAGTAGCTCGTGGATTTGGATTTGTTCAATTCAATTGTTTTAATGTCCCAATTTCTTTAAGTGTGCACCGTCAGTTTTTTTTTTTTTTTTGCCCCAATTTCTTTAACAGCATCCTAATCAGCATTTTTTTCTTCTCATTTGACTTATTCTCACTCCAATTCACCATCCACATCAGCACTAACGGTCAACAGCCCCTAGTTAACGGTCAACATCCACTTTCTAACTGAAGTGTGTGACTTTTGCTCCCATCGCCTAATCACATGTATGTTTTTTGGTCAGGAAAAAAACATGGTCTTTACTATTTCCTGGAGAAAAGCTCACGCTCTATTTTCTTTCCTTTACCCTATTTAATATACCTCATGAGAACACAGTTAATGCAATAATAAATGGATAAAATTGTATATTCATAAAAATAAATTTTCTCTTTATCTTGTAAATAAGACTACTTTTTTCCTCTTCTCCCCTAATATGACAAGAGAAGCATGTGGCAAGGATTCAAGACAATACTTGACAAATCTTTTACAATCAAGATAAAACATACAACATACCACCACGTTATTCAATGAAATAAAAGTAATAAACGAGGTGTTTTTTCCTTGCAATTTCTAATTGATGTTTGAAATAATATTCAGACTTGCTTAAGGGAAATAAAATATATTTTCTGCTTATAAAATATATATACTTTTACACTTGTAACAAAAAATTTGATTTAAATATCCATAAAAAGAAATTTGAAAGGCATTAAATCTAAGCAAATTTTGTTCCAAAAATCTCGGAAAAGTTTCTTATTTTTTAATTTAAACAGATGTATTGGTGCTGTTGTTATTAACCATTTGGTGGCCGGATAATGATATAAATGAATCATAGGTTGTAAAAAAAAAAAAAACAAGAATCATAGAGAAGCTATGAATTATGTTGAGATGAGTAGAGGTTAAATCATGCAAGAGAGGCGGCATGAAGGTTTTGTGATTCAGCCGTTTTACATGAAATGGTGCCAAATAATTCTCTGTTTATTTCCCTAATTAATGAGCAGGCCTTATTTGCAGATGAGCACAAATACTCGTCAAACATTGGATTTCGCTAAAGAGCATCATAATCTTATAACTGAAAACAACGTTACAAATGAGATGCAAATTTACTTTTATTTCTAAAGTGCAGAGTATATCAGATAACCCAGTAAATTAAGCTTTACCCTCCTATAAAATACTCAAAAGGATCCAAATTGACATAAGTTCATTTACCTGGTGGTGTCAATATGGATCCTCTATTTCAGAAGCTTCTTTCTCAAATGCCTTTAGTCATTATTTGGTTCTCTACCATAGCTATCATCTTTGCCCAAAAGGTCTCAGCTGTAAGTCTGCCAAACAATGAAACCATACCAGCAGTCTTTGCTTTTGGAGACTCCATAGTTGATCCAGGAAACAACAATTATATCAGCACTCTCGTCAAGTGCAATTTCCCACCATACGGTAGAGATTTCGCCGAGGGAAACCATCCAACTGGGAGGTTTAGCAATGGTTTAGTCCCCTCAGACATCATAGGTGGTGTACCATTTGTATTTTTCTATTTTAAATGTCAGTACAGAAAATAGTGGACATTTTCTCCCTCATTTTTCTCACATTCTTCTTCTTCTGCTCTCTCTCAGCTGGGAAATTTGGTGTCAAGAAGCTTTTGCCAGCTTATCTGGATCCAAGCCTGCATCTCCAGGACCTCCTCACCGGTGTAAGCTTCGCCTCTGGGGGTGCTGGCTATGACCCCCTCACTTCTGGACTAATGGTATATATAACCAACCCTGCACGACAGTTTTTGAGTGTATGCTTTAAGTAATCATTAATGTGATGTTAAGAAGGAAGAAATATCTTCAAATTTATCATTTTTTGCAAACACTGATGGCAAGCATCTAAGGGACATGTGTTTTCATAGTTTTTTGTTAACTTTCTGTTTGTTGTGAAAGTCTGTAATACCGTTATCAGATCAGCTGAACATGTTCAAGGAGTACATAAAGAAGATAAAGGATGAGGTTGGGGAAAGCACAACAGCAATTATAATAACAAAGAGCATATACATAGTCTGCATAGGAAGTGATGACATTGCCAATACTTATCTTCAAACACCAATCAGGCGACTCCAATACGACATTCCATCTTACACAGACTTAATGGCTGCACAAGCTTCAAACTTCTTGCAGGTGTCTGCTCTCGTATTCCATACGCAACACAAAATTACAACCATCTTTCTGATGGAGCATTTTCAAACTTCAGATTGAGTTGTGTTCTAACAGGGGGAAAAAATAAAACTTGGGTGGAACGCAGGAGCTTTATGGAATAGGTGCGAGAAGAATTGGAGTATTTGGCATAACAGCAATAGGGTGCATGCCGTCACAGAGAACAATAGGAGGAGGCAAGTTGAGAGAATGTTCACGCAATGCCAACCTAGCAGCAGTTCTCTTCAACTCCAAGCTCACTTCTGAAATGGGTGCCCTGAACAGGAAGTTTCCAGAATCTAGGCTTGTCTATCTTGATGTTTACAACCCTTTACTTGCACTTCTTCAAAAACCATTTGCATATGGTAATCCTTCACATTCTTACCTAACCACAAAAAAGGTGAGAGTTGCAGATTGTAAACAAGTTGATTGCTTTTTTATGTGTGGCGTTTCAGGTTTTAAAGTGACCAACAAAGGGTGCTGTGGAACAGGAAGCATTGAGGTCGGCATCTTGTGCAACTCTTACAGCGTAAATACGTGTGAAAATTCCTCAGACTATTTATTCTGGGACAGTTACCATCCTACAGATAAGGCCTATCATGCTATTAGTTCTCTGGTGCTTGATGATAAAATTAAGGACTTCTTCTAGAGAACTTTTTCAAACTAAATTGAAACCACTTCGATATGGAGTTTGACTTTCTAGCGATTTAGTCTTTTGTGGTCCCTCACCCAATAATTTCATAACCACTGACGAAATATCTCCCGAAGCATTTATGAATCTTGAAGACTCATGTATGGCATAGGCACACAATGCAACCCCCAAACAGAGTTTTATATAGAAATACTCTTCTATAGAAGTTCCTCAAATTTCAGCTTTTTCTGATTTATATTTCTGAAAGGTAACGCTATACCTTTTTGGCGTAAGGCATACGGTTTCCTTTTGGCGCGAGAAAATATTATGATACCGAGAAAAAATTCGTGTACTGGAACACAAAACAAAGCATTTCATAGCATCGTCAAAAAGCAACTAATTGTCGATACAGAAGCAACTAGCAAATGCTTGACATGCAAGTATTGATAATACATAAATTAACCCCACGGCTATTTTGTAACTCTCATCATTTTAGACATTTAAATATACACACCAACTAAAACGCCGCAAAAGAAACTAGAGACAAAGCAACTATACACAAGTATTGGTTTATTGCTATTCTTACTACTACTGCTTGTAAAAACTAGAGACTGAGAAACTATACACGGCCGAAAAACCTGAGGTGATGAAAAAGATGTACGTGTATATAGCAAGATTACATCAGCGAAGCTTATTCTGAGCAACAGCCTGACATAATTCATCCTCATAGAATAGAACTCGATTAGAAGCCAAGCTTTTCGATAGTGGCTTCGGTAAAACCGATGGCATCATACATCGAGAAGGGAATGCTGACTCCTTGAACAGGACAACTGCAACCTGCCGCATCTCCGAAACTTTTAGGCGAGAAGGTGGTCGTGGCCCATGTCTGGGTGCTTTAGGTGCGTGTGGACTTGAAATCTTCATACCCTTCCCATTGCCCTTGCTACATTTGAAGTGCACAAATTAGAAACACATGCACAAGAATGCAAGAAACCTTAAGCGTTAAATACCTACCACAGAAAAGGCCAATGATCAGAAGGACAAGGAGTGGTTGTGCATAGCATTTCCTGGCGAGAGCGATCTGGGGTGGTATAGTTGAAGTGGAATTGCCTCGCAATCAAAACCTTGTATAACACAGAACAGGTGATGACCATTGCCAAGATTACAAATAACCGAGCCACTTTCAGAGAGCAGCCATGTAAAGCAAGAAATACCCAACACTAGAAAGACAGACTTACTGCTTTTCTAATCCTTTGAGAAACATGGAAGACGGCCTTCAGTTGGTCATGGTGCAAATGGCACAATATTTTAACCTCAAATTTGTGAAAGAAAAGGGAGTCAGCACTACTGATGGAGATAAAAACAGTTGAAAATGGTAATGCATACACAGGTGACTGCAATAGTCTAATTGGACGAGTAAAATGCCAAACGGACAAAAACGCGATTTAGAGCAATTAATTTATAGTTTTGGATGCAGGGGCATGTGTATGTGTGGGCGCGTGTGTGTTCATGCAGTTATTTTGAAGATAGTGCAGCTTTGGTGGGTTAATTAATACCTTAAGCCCAGCCCATGAAAACAAATGTGGCCATTTAGTTATAACACAAGCCTTTGAAATCATACAATGATAGAAACATAAAGTTCATGTTCTTAAACACTATAAAGAGAGATAATCATTTATATCAAAAAAAAAGAAAGATAATCAATAAGAAATGAAGAAATCCATCACAAAGAACGATGATATAAATGAGGCCCCGCACATCTTTAAGAAAGGAGGCTGAAGATGAAGAGCACATATTGCTTCATAGGGCTCCTTAAAAACGGAAATAGGAGATGAATAAGATATACTAACGCGCTTTTGAATACATAAGACAGTCAAACAGTACACAACACAATATGAAATCATAATCATAATTTTAAAGATAACAGATCTACGAATATAGAACTTCAAAGAAAGAAAGTGTGCATTGATCATACCAATAAATCCGTGGGAAGAGACTCAAGCCTTGAATCTGATTGGCAATTTTCAATTCGAGGGGTCTTTGGTGTGGCAGACAAATGATTTTGTTTGGCCAAATTCACAGGCGATAACATCAAAGGGCTTTTATCAATTACTTTGTTTTCAGGTGCCGCACTATTCACTGTTTTCCTTGAATGCAAGACCGCCTCTCTTTTCTTTCTAAAATTCCTATAAGACTTGACAGTGGACGACTTATCGGATCGAAGCTGAGCAAGAGCACCCGGTTTCAGATACTTGCTACTTGAGTTGTGAAATGGTCTTGATTGTTTAGTTCTCTTCCCACCCTTCTCTTGCGGAGACACTTTACCCATGCTTTTCGCTTCGAATGCCTGGGATTGAGGTTGCCCCGACGGTAAGACCTTGCTCTGCCTAATTTACCATCAACCTATCCGGAAACACGACTACAAGAA
Organism: Acacia acuminata; assembly: GCA_019022655.1. NCBI lineage: Eukaryota > Viridiplantae > Streptophyta > Magnoliopsida > Fabales > Fabaceae > Acacia > Acacia acuminata. The sequence continues at coordinate 12,286,067 of JAFJYI010000002.1, forward strand.
ATTCCCTCAACGATGTCGAATAAACGATCTAAGTAAACCCCCGAAGAAACTTGAAGTAGCTTACAAAAATCATCATCATTAAGCTCAAATATAAAAAAGAACGCACCAGATTTACGTGAATAAATATTAGAGATTCCCACGAACCTATCTAATAAACCCGAAAGAAGGCGGCAAGTAGAAACCATGAAGAACCCTAATACTCTAATAGAAAGACATATTCAAACCAGATCAGACTGTCAGAGAACTTCAAGGGACGAGTGTTTAAATTAAGTATTCGAACACGAAATCAATCAATTAGGGAGAGAAAAAGCAATCAGGGACGTACCTCAGAGAGTAGGTCGCAGAAATTCTAGAGGGAGAAAATGGGAAAATGAGTTTGACAGTGACAGGGCAAACATGAAGGGAAGGTTGGGGGGCGGAGAGGGAGGGAGAGAGAAGAGGGAAAACGATGGGGATGGTAGGGTTTACTCTGCTCCTTTTTTTGAATTTGCTTCGAGTGCCCGCCAAATTTTCCCCGAACTGTAGCTCTAGCAAACAAATTTCATTGGATTCCTGATTTTTGCCGACCGCGGGAATTTCGGTAAATTGGACCGGCTGGACACGTACATCATTTTATAATTAAATTGATTTTTCTTTTATCAAAATACTACTTCCAATCTTAAATATAGAACATAATTTATAATACATTTTATACTATACATTATTTTGTATATTTACGACTAGAGTAAATTGATTGACTTACTACTTACTACATCTTTAGGATAAGGGTGAATTAACTTTTTTTTATATATAAATTAAAGAAGTTAAATAAATTATTTAATCATAATATATATCATTGTGTATTATTAGATTATAGATCAATTTATTAAGTAAAATAAATTAGTTTTAAAAAAAGATAGATATTAATAATTTGATACAATTTATTTAGGTTTCTTAGCTTTTTCAAAATTGTTTCTTATATTAAGAATTGGATGTAGTATATAAGTGGAAATGGCAAAAGATATATTGGGGAGTAGGGGTGAATTAGGAGTGTTAGGGTGCCTGCCCCCCTAAAATTACAAAATGTGACATAGAGTTTTAGAAAATTATATTTTAGTTGTATAAAAATTTCAATATTTTCAATTTCAACTCTACTAAAAGTTTCGACGGGAGAGTAAAATGAAAGTTTATTAGGCTGAAATGTAATTAGATAAACGCTTGAGTTCTATTCTATAATTTTCACCCTCCTAATTACAACTTTTGGCTCCGTCTCCGTTGGAGAGTGAAGTTGAAAATTTCGTGAACACAAAAAGATGTCTCTTACTGTATCAATTTCTTAATAAAAATTATATGAAAATATAAATGTATAAAACATTTTCACTCTGTTATAGTGCATTAAAAAAGAAGAAAGAAATTCGAAATGAGGGAAGTGTAAGGAAAATGAATGAATTTGATTTGACAGAGAGCCTGGTAAGGAGAGGGCTGTTGCATGAGCCTAATGAATGCGCAGAAGTGAATTGGGCCTTTTATGGAATCAGCCTTCATCCGTGAGTCCAACCGCTCTTTACCACATCTGTCGCATGGCTGGGGATCCAACAATGCCATGAAAATTGAAAAGTACTGCTCCCTTCATTTTATTATATTTGTTTTTTAAAAAAATTATTTCATTTATTACTAGCAGTACTCCCTTCATTCTATTTGTGCCCAAAAAAATTTAAAAACAAATATTTCATATTCTATTTCAAAACATTTTTTATTTTTTCTGCTTTGGAATTTGAGCAAAATAATGTTTTTTGAGATATTAAAATACTTTTAGTAATGAATGAGAAGCAAACTTCATAAAGTATATGATATTTTAGCTTATTTACTGTATTTCCTAGTCTCTGTACAATAATGGTAAAGAAAATGTATAATGAATCGAAGGAGTATTCAATTCACTTTTTTAAGGGATTAAAGAAGCTAAATAAATTATTTTAAACTTTTTTTGGGTTTTTTTTAAAACCAATTTTTATGACTTATAAATTGATATATAATGTAATGATACAATATATATTACAATTAAGTAATTTATTTAGCTTCATTAATCTCTATAAAAAATTAACTAAGTCTCATATTAAAGGACAGAGTAATTTATTTAGCTTCAGTGATCTATAAAAAAAGCAGCTAACAAAACCTTGTAAAAACGAACCCGTTCGATTTTCTTTTTCTGTTAATGAAACGAGCACGGATAGCTATATAATATATTTATGTGGGCATTGTTTTAAAAGCAGTTGAAAAATATGCCAATATCCACAAGTAGTGGAAATCAGTGGCGGACCCACACTAGTGCCTGTGTGGCAAATGCAGACATAAAAAATTTAAAAAATATATATATTGTGAAGAACTTTTGTTACAATTTATCTGGTTAGAGTAGTTGGTTGGAACTTAGTCCATCGTCCAATAGGTCCGGTTCGAACACTCTTATATCCTTTCCTTCTTTCTTTCTTTCTTTTTTTTTTCAATTTTATTGTGCTCACTCCTCAATCCTCACTAATCCTTCCTCCAAATCGATCCTTAGTCCTCACCGATCCATCCTCCAAATCGTTTAGCCACGCCGCTTCCGGATCCCGGTGTTGCTTCTCGCTCCAGATCCGCGCCTACAATATTATAGCACCGAGCCGGGTAAGGGGCTTGGCGAAGAAGAAATTCAGCAACAACGGGTAATCCCTTGCTCTTTTATTGGTGAGTTGCTTGCAATGTCCCACTCTCTTAAAAAGCTTTTAAAATCCAGATCCGGCGTTGCTTGTAATGATGAGGGAAGTGGTAATAAATTAATAATAAGAAAATGAACCCACCATTTGTTCATTTTTGCTATGTTAATTTTTTCTATTAAATGTTTATTGCTTCCTTGGTTTGAACCCACCATTGTCGAACCCAGCAGTGAGGTATGCGAACCCATTTTTGCTCTGATTTTTTCTATCAGATGTTTTATATTTAAGCAATATTGGTTTTTGATTCTAGTTGTTTGTATTTGGATATTGATTCTAGCATAAGGCATTGGTTTATTGTTGTTGGTTTTGGTTAATGTTTAATGGATGTTAAGGAGGAGAGAATTATTCAAATCCCCTTCACTAATAGGAATCATTTGTCAGTGGTGTGTGGCTGTGTTATTCAAGTATTGATGCCAACTTTTTATGGGTCAAAACTGTTACAGAACATTAATTGTATTTCAAATAATCGTTAATAGAACAACATAACATGAAAATAATTTTCTTTTGGATTAAACTTTCCTTTGAACCAAATGGAGCCTGAGGTAATAAGGTTATTTGGAGTAAGTGCTTGTGTCTACATTTCTGTTGAGAAGCCTATTGATTGTTTTAGGTTAGGTTTTACCAAGAGGAAGTATTAAACAATTATCTCTTAGGATTACCCTCTAATTCTTACCTGATGACGGGAGAATTATTTGTCTTTAGATTGTTTTGTACCTTCATTTCTAAGAATTTGTGCTGTAGTTATGAAAGGTGCATAAGGCTGAATAAATACATTTAACCTATTCAGTCTCTATTTGCTGTCAAGTGCCAAACCACGATTTTCATATGTCTAAATCCAGGTATTTGTGAAAGTACATTAATATTCTTAGATTGTGCATTTGGCATAGTAAGAACAGCAGTCTTAGTCATATTTGCACAGGATTCCATTTTATACTTGCTTATACAACTTACCTTTTTTCTAGTTACTACATGTGCAGTGATTACATAAACTTTTTCTCATCTATTTGAAAATTGTTTGTGTGCTCTAATTGCAATTATTGAACGGTTGGTGTCTTTGAGAGTGATTTGGCTGCTGTTATTTTGTTCATTGCAGTCAAAGGTTGCTGCATAACTTGCTTGGACATTGAGAAAGAGTTTCACCTAGTTTTAAATTTGTTTTCTTTTATTGTTTATATTCTTTTGTTTTTTAATGCGTTTAAAACTTTCATAAAAAAAAAAAAAAAAAATTCGGGGGCAGCACCCCCAAATCCCACCACTAATTGTACACCCACAAACTTAAAATCCTGGGTCTGTCATTTGGTGGAAATGTATTTGATCTTGTGCCAATAAAAAAAAAAAAAACACAAATGATATTGATTTACCAGTAAAACCTGAGAAAGTAGGGGAAAGTAGAAAGTAGAAACAGCAGGGAGGCTTGCAAATATCCTTCATAGACACAAGGCGACTAAATTCCTGACAAGCCAAGTGACAAAAAGAAGATGCGTGGAGTCACGTTCTCACACTCTCATATATGTATTGTTATTTTTTTGATATTATATATGTATTATTATACATACAGAGTACTTGGGGATAACGGTGATAGAAGAGGTTTTTCTTTCTAATGGGCTTTTTTTCTATTGAACTTTTTTTAATGTGATTTGTGTTTAAGATAACGTAATAGAAGTAGTTTCAAATCTTAAAGCTTGGAGGAGTAACTTCAGACCTTAAAGTTCATCACATGATAAAGCTTTGTCAAACACCCAAAAAATAAGTTTTCACATCTGATTGACTTATTGCAGCTTCTAATTGACTTATTTCAACTTCTTCTGATGCTATCTCAAACAGACCCATAGTATGAGCATAGTGCAGATGCCAGATACTATATTATACTAATAAGGAATTATATCTTATTGTGATTACGGCACAATGTATCAATTAATTTATTACATGGTAGTTGGCACTGCTAGCATCCAGATTTGTCTGGTGCCGGTTAAAGGAAACGCAAAGTGCTCGTGGTGTGTCCGATGGGTTCACGTGTATAGATTTTATATGTTGTGTCCAAGCATCGTTGCGTTACACTGCCCCCAAAGTAATTCCTACCACGTCTGAAATCTTATTTGAACAGTTTGTAACTAAAATGAAAAAAATGGGGGAAAATCTATTTTGCAATAGTGGTAACTACAGATTTTCAGATCAAATTAAAGTCATTCAAGTTTATTTATATATTTTAAGCTAAAATTATAATAATATTTTTATAAAATATTAAATTTAGACCATCGAAAATTTTCATCCAATGATAATGAAAGAAAAAGGAAGACGGTCCCTAATCGGGCATCCCCCTCTTCCTAGCTATAACCATCACTGGGTGCCTTAGTCTGCGATTCAATATTAATTCTATTTTGCAGTAATTAAATATTTTTAGTCATTGAAAACCCAGTGCTGTATGTGTAACAAAAAATATTAATGCCGTTTTAACTTTTAAGTATTAAACCACTAAGTTATAGCAAAATCGATTACTCATATTTAAATTACAATAACAAACTAAAAACAAATATACTTACTTAAAAAATGGAATGAAATAGGCAACTTTACTAACTTTAAGTGTCTAACTATTTAAATCTTTGAGTAGAATCTCAGATATGGTGAAAACTTCTCAGAGCGCATGCAGGGAATGACTTTGCCAAAAGTGGTAAAATAAGAGGTGTCGGCGTTTATATAGCCACATGATTTGTATCGGTTTTCCCCAAAATTGTTATAAATCATGAAACCTTACCTTAATCTATATGACACTTTGCAGCGATTCCTCGAACCGCCACAAACATGCAACTTTTTGTATTTTGTAGCGATTTTTGTCACAACAACTGCTACAAATCACGAGATAGTTCGTAGCAGTTCATAGGAATCACTACAAACCTGCAACCTTTTATCTTCTGCAGCGGTTTTGCCATTCCACCACTATAAATGTGGCACCACATTTTATAACGTTTTATATGATCCAATCGCTACAAATTATTATGACTTACTAGTGTGTCATTTGGCGCGAGTCATACAGTTGCAAAATTTATACCGCTACAAATATGTCTAGTGATTTTTTGTAACCGCTACTAAACGACGATTGTTTTTATGTGGGGGACATCCCCTAAAAGAGTTGTTGATTACTTTAATTTCACTTCACTAAATCATATTGAATGTGTTGCCAAGTTAACACTTTAATAATTCATAAGTGTTAAATTGAGGGGATGTATTTAAGATAAAAAAAATTTAAGTTGAAATCCTCACTCTTGTTGGTTAAGATTTTAGTGATGCGGTTAACCACTGTAAGATCTTATAGAGTTTCAATTGCATGGATCAAAATGTGAAAGATAGTAGGATTATCACCCAAATTGAAGAAGGTTAACTTAGGTTTTCACCTCTTATTAATCCTAGAGTTTAGAGTTAATTGACTCATCAAATAAAGGTTGATTATTGTAATGTCATTGTGGCTTGTAATTCTCAATGGATTCATATATATTTTTAATTTTGGGTATTTTAACGAGTGTGGCTTTTTATAAATATAGTCTTGTTAATTGAAAAGGAGCCATTATCGAATCCAACCTAACTATGGCTTATTTAAGTTAGTGTTTGAGAAGACATTCGCGTAAGTCAAGATAAAAACTCCTCTTACTATAAATCACGTTGTAAAAAAAAACTTTTTCTGGTAACTCAGATCACACTGAATTAACTGAAGAAAATAATTTTGGGGACTTGGAGTTGCATTAGATAGCGACAATCCGAAGACAGAGTGGGAGTATTGATTAGTGGAGAGCCTATATTGCCATCGTGCCATGGTATGCCCCACACCATGAACTGAATTCCCAATATTCCCCCTTTCTTTCTATAAATCACGCCCTTGCCATTTTTCACACCCGCATTTGACGCGCTGATAAATCCGATAGGCCATTCTGCTCTGCATGAGTGATCCTTTACACTCTTGAGAGCACTGCATCCCTTTTTTGTTTTCCACAAGTAGCCAATCTTGTAATTATAAAAACACATAAAAGTGCAAATTTCACGTAACTGAGAGGCCCAATGGTACTAGTACAACTAAATTTAATATATATATTATATTCTGGTTCTAAATATAGGATAAAATTTATAATGTAGATTGCACTACAAACTTTATTCTATATTTAAAATTGGAAGGAGTAACAACTAATGAAAACTTAAAAACTTCACACTTAAATCAATAACAAATCATAGTAGAAGGACAACAAGAACAACGGTTTGAAATAAGCAAGCCAAAGCCCATTTTGAGGGATCTGGGTTCATTTGGATTTGGGTTAGTGATGATATAAGTGACTTGATTTCAATCGACATTTACGAAGTAAAATGGGATAAAAGTTAGATTGTAGATGTATTTGTGTTTGAATTGAAGGTGACAGAAGTGGCTTTTTTCGAGACTAAAATGTGTTTGAATTATTATTTGAAAAATCAGTTGATATGAAAAATGCATGAATCTTATTGAATATTACATGTACGCACACACACCACCACTCACACCTCCCACGCACCCACGTACACACATATATTAGTTGTAGATATTGTAATAATTGAAGATGAAATTTTAAATTTAAATTTGAAAAAGAAAGTTAAATTATTATGAGAAAATGATTATGAGATTTAAAAGTGTGTTTGGTGTCTCATAGAAATGAGACATAATTTTTAATTGAAATATGCACCGTTTGTGTTAAAAGTTCCCAATACCCTTCATAGTTTTTCCAACTTCCGATCAAGTAAGAAACAAGGTCCCATATGTCCAACTAGAAAAAGGACCCATCTTTACCACCGTTATTGATGAAGGTCCGTGAGCTTCTACGATCGAAGCTCTTCACTCTTCAAAAACCAATCATTCACCACACCCTACCAGAATTAGCACCAATATCTAGTATCTACCAATAATGTGGAAAATCAAACCTAACACAATAATCAAACATCAATATTACCAATTGGCAATATGCAAAGAACACGCATAAACTTGAAGTTAAGGAAACCAGACCAAATCTTGAAGTAGAACCTGTGCAGAAGACGTGCTCAGCCTTACTCGTCCTGCTTCGCCGTCGTGGCAGACCAAAAACCACCGTCGGACCTTCATCAAGCAGCATCACACTGCTTTCTCTCCCTATCGGCACTGCTTTCTTTCTCTATCACTGTCAACCACCACCACTGAAACACCACTATCTCTTCTTCGTCTGTAGATTCGTCAAGTAGAAGCCGCCTCTAATGGCGCCTCCTTCGGTCCTTGAAAGAATCCATTGCCAAAGGGTGATGAAAAAAAGCTTCAGCTTCAAGTCAGAAACTGCTTTTACCGTTAAAGCCCATCTCACATATGTCGCGTTCCCAAATGGTCACCACCGAGTTTCATCCATTGCACTGTGTTTTTTCCCCCAGTTAAATGCCTTCCCAAACAGGCTGATAATCTCCGCAAACTTTGCAAAAGAGCAATGAAGCAGGTGGAGTTGCAGCTAATACGGAGATCAACATTTTGCAATCCGTTAAAGCACGTACGCCGCCACAAATCACAAAAGGCTTCTAGTAATTTAGGGCATCTACATCTTGTTTACTATAGGGGCATCCTAAGAGCAGCATCAATAGCTTGGAACGCAGAATTAGATGCGGTGCTTCATTCAAATCAACAGGCTAATTTTATCTCTTTCTCTTAGAGTCAGTGCCTGTAACATCAATTCGTCTTGATTTATTATCATGGTATCGCACTTTTACACAAGCCACGTTCAACTCGTTGACTCAAATCCCAGATCTATGATTGGCTAGGAAAGGGATCATCTCCTTTACCCTTTCCCTCCTTTTCCCCTCTATTCTTTATTACCTTTTAGATCAAAAATTCAATGATCCAGATTTTGACATTCTATAAAAATATGTATTACTCTATTATTTCAGATAAAGATTAAGAAAAAATTTAAATTGCTAAAATTCCATCTGAACCGTAAATGTGAAAAAGATACAATTTTACGAGCTTAAATTTATTCATCTATTTTTATATAAATGATAACAATCTCTATTTTCATAAAATGTTAAATCTGGACTATTAAATTTGTTATTCAAGGGTGATGAAGAGTAGAGGAGGTTAATGGAGGCGAAGGGTAAATGGGAGTATCCTTCCAATTACTTATGTCCAAGCTGTAGGAAAGTGGATTGAGTGACATTACTTGTCGGTATATCCCTAGAAACCTCTCACGCATCACATGTTATGAGGCTTGAAACTAACTAAATTCTAGCCCTCTAATATTTTACAAGACGTAGTGATTGTTTGGGATATATAAAACAATACTACCTCTGCCTTAATTATATCATAAAGTTCGTAGTATAATTTGTGTTACGAACTTAGTCATATAATTATGATTGAAGATAGTATTTTTAAATATCTTTTCATAAATTGAGACAAAATTCATATTATAATGGGTTAAGGTATAAAAACACTGCGTGTCTTTTCTAGAACCCCAATAGCAAGTGCTTTTTTTAGGTGTAAAAGTGACTATGTGGTTACAAATTAGGTGCAAAAATACCGTTTGACCGTTAAATTTGACTTTGACTGTTAAGTTTGACTTTTTTTGTTGATTGGACGATGACGTGGCATTTCAAAGGTGCAAAAATACATATGTGATTTTTCGACAAAGCGTCAAATGCCAAATTCTTTTTTTTTTAAATTTAATAATTTTATTTTAATTACCATCGGGTACTAAAAAGATATTCAGGATTCGACTGTCTTGAAAAATTACTTCATGATCTCGAAAAATTATTTTAAGATCTGAAAAAATATTTCGGGGTATTGATTTGGTACTAAAAAGATACTACGAGAATATTGTGCAGTACAAAAAAAATATTTCGTGATATTGAAAAATTATTTTTGAATCTAAAAAAATATTTCAAGTATATTTTTAGTATTAGTAAGTACTTTTCTGAAATATTTTTTCATGATCTAAATATAATTTTTCAAGATCATGAAGTATTTTTTAGTCATCTGGTCGATATCCTTTTAGTACCAATCAATAGCGTAAAATATTTTTCAAGATCCTAAAATAATTTTTCAAGATTATGAAGTAATTTTTCTATACTAGTCAAGTATCCCGAAAGTACTTTTTAGTACCAATTAATACCCTGAAATATTTTTTTAAGTATCTGTCAGTATCCTTTTAGTACCGGTGAGTACTTGAAATATTTTTAAAGATCCTAAAATAATTTTTCAAGATTATGAAGTATTTTTTTCTCGATCAAGTATCCCGAAAGTACTTTTTTGAAACGATAAGTACTCGAAATATTTTTTTCAAGATCGATCAAGTATCCTTTTAGTACTAGGTCAATACTTGAAATACTTTTTCAAGATCCTAAAATAATTTTAATTGAAGTAAAATTATTAAATTAAAAAATAATAATTTGGTGTTGGGCGCTCTTCTTGACAAATTACATGTGTATTTTTGCACATTTGAAATGCCACGTTATCGTTCGGTCAAAAAAAGTCAAACTTAACGGTCAAAGTCAAACTTAATGGTTAAGCGGTATTTTCGCACCTAATTTGAACCAGCGTGTGCACTTTTACACATAAAAAAAACACTTACTCGGCTCATTTCCTCGAAGAAAAGCACATATGTTTTTCCTATTATAATACTTACTTCAAACATCATAAATTACTTCTACAAATCTAAACAAACAAACACGTGTATAAAAGGTGGCGCATATCAAGCCAAAGTCTCCATAGTCCCATACACTGTGGCGTTCTCTTTTACGTTTAAAAATTGTTTTCTTCCTTTTTATTTAAAAACGTAAACAATATTCTTAGACTATGAAATGGTATATTTTTATTTCACTGCTTTAATTATTATATTTTATTATTCACTTAATTCTTATTCACGGCTTATTATTCAAAGTACACGATTTTGAGTTATCTTGTTTCGTGCTACAACAAAATCAACTAAAATTATGAATTAACATGTGTTTGTTAATGTTATTTTTAACTCCATTTTTAATAGAAACATGAGAAACTTCTTGTACTAATTTTCTCATTCTTTGTCACTCATTATCCCATGATAGCATTAGAAAATAGAAAATGAATAAAAATAAAAACATGCACACGCCATGTCGAACAATACATCCGGCACGTGGGAAAGCACTCATTGGCATCCCGCACATTGCTTCCCCAGGATGCATCGTCTCGTATCTCGTAACAACGTTCCGATGATACGACGCCGTCTCGGAGCACCGAGATGGTCACACAGACACAGTCACAGCAAGGCAAGAGTGGCACTCTCGTAATTAGAAGAGAAACGTAATGGCACAGATGACCTTGTCACTGGCCACCGCAAAGTCCCTTGATCGTGTCTCGTGGAGAACTGGACCATGCCTGCGTGGGAAGCACTTGAGGCCAAACTCAGCTCCGCACTAGAGAGACAAACAATAGCTGTGAGCGAGCAAGAGAGAGAAAGACGCCCTCTCAGGGGCTTTCTGCATTCCTCTGCCCAAATCCTCCAGCGTTCCACTCAGGAGAACGAGTGGAAGTTTATTTGCGCAAAGCAATGCCTGTCATTGCCAGAATTTTATGTTTCTCTCTAGCATCTTTAGGTCCCTTTCAAAGTTGTTGAGAACTTATAACCACAAATATAACATCTGGTACTGCATTATCTGGAGCAGGCGAAACTTTTCTTTTTTTTTTTTTTTCGGCGTAGTTTGTTTAACTAATCTGCATTGTGAGTTGAAGCTTTGACCATCCATACCTGTTTCTGCTTCGGTTACTTTTTTCCCCCTTGTTGCTCTCTTCTTTTTCCCCTTTGAGTAATGAAATATAAGAAAGTTGGATGGTGATTTGGCTTGGTTAAGTGGTTCAGTTATAGAACTTAAACTGAGTGGTTGTGATTTTTACATTTCTTTGCTGATAATATATGTAAAAAACGAGTCAAGAAGCGTCACTGGTAGTCTCATGATTTGTTGATTTAGCATTTCCCTTTTCACCTCACTGCTTTAATTGCATTCACTGTGTTTTGCAGTGCCTCTGTCCCTAAATATCCAAGATCTTAGAAGGAGATGCCATTTCTGAACGCTTCTTTCATAGGGGGTCTCCATCTGGCTTAAAATCTGAATATCTTGATTGGTGGCATTAATTTTGCTGAGTCCTTCCCAGAGCAGGTAGAGCAACATATTGCAAGTATCATGCCTATAATGCCATTTTTATTCGCTTCGTGGAAGTTAAATGAATTCAGATATCTAAAATCTACAACGTTTTCAGACTTTACTTTGTATCCTGAGTTGTTATCAGATATAAAATTTGGTCGGTAAGGTTCTTGTTATTATCAGATATAAAATTTGGTCGGTAAGTTTCTTTTTTAGTTTTTTTTTCGTTTAAACTCCTTTCCATTCTTATGATGGAAGTTATGAGAAATGAATAACCATTTTTTGTAATAGCTGGATTTCTAACTTATTTTCAGATAGCATGGCATCTTCATGGGAACATCTTGGGGAAGTTGCAACTATCGTCCAGCTGACAGGCTCGGATGCTGTGCGGTTGATTGGGATGATTGTAAAAGCTGCAAGTACAGCACGGATGCACAAGAAGAACTGCAGGCAGTTTGCACAGCATCTGAAGTTGATTGGGAACTTGCTGGAGCAGCTCAAGATCTCAGAGCTGAAAAAATATCCAGAAACTCGGGAGCCTCTGGAGCAGCTTGAAGATGCTTTAAGAAGGTCTTACGTTTTGGTCAACAGTTGCCAGGATCGGAGCTATCTATATTTGCTGGCCATGGGCTGGAACATTGTTTATCAATTCAGAAAGGCTCAGAATGAAATTGACCGTTACCTGCGTCTTGTTCCTCTCATCACTCTTGTGGACAATGCTCGAGTCAGGGTATATGTTGTACATAATTGTGTTTTATGATCAGCTATCACTTGTTATACATGTTCCTTTTGCTAGAAAAAAGAGGAAAAAGTTTGTGGTTCCTCTCAAAAACCATTCTTTTTCTTTTTTGTTTCATTTCAATTGTGTATATGTAAACTATACTCCCATTTTATAGAATCCAAATGAAGCAGAACTCGACATTTTCTCTGTATCTTTGACGAGTGTGATGTGTTTAACTTTGCAAGTTTATTGCAGCATCTTTGTTTGGCCCATTTTGGTTGCAAATTTTCTCAGAATGATGTTAACAATCTTTACCTCTGAAATATCCAGGAGAGACTTGAAGTTATTGAGAAGGATCAGCGTGAATACACATTGGATGATGAGGACCAAAAGGTGCAGACTGTGATATTAAAACATGAACCTGACAAAGATGATGCTGTGGTGCTGAAGAAATCTCTTTCCTGCTCTTATCCCAACTTGCCCTTCAATGACGCACTTAAAAAAGAAAAAGAAAAGCTTAAATTAGAGCTACGACGGTCACAGGCAAATTTGGATATGAATCAGTGTGAAGTCATTCAACGTTTATTGGATGTGACGGAAGCTGCAGCTTACTCTCTTCCGGAGAAGTGTTCTCCTGAAAAAAGTCTTAAGAAAGTAGAAGACAGTTACTCAGATGACAATAGTGACAAAGGCCATGTTTCTGATGAAAAATATAACAAAAAATGTGACACTTCTTCAACATTAAGGTAGTTCCCCAATCCCAGTTTTATGTGCATTCATGTAAACCATACTGACCAGCATAAAAAATATGTTAGTTTTAAATCAGTCGCTGCTGATAGCCAGGCAGGCCCAAAATTGGACTTATAATTTTAACTTGGCGCAGCTTTGACCACTTTAAGTTCTGGGCTTCTTCAATCTCTTATTCTCCTTCTATTTTCTTTTTGGCTTATTGTTTTCCTTTTCAGTATTGAGTGTCTTGTGTTGCTAACTTATATTGATTCTCATTCTGATGCTTTTATGTCTGGTACAAGCAGATCATCAGTTTCAGGAAAGGATCTGCTGCCCACTGAAGGTTCATATGAGCTGGGAGAATGGCACACCGATTTACTTTCTTGTTGTTCTGAACCCTCTCTATGTATGTACTCATCTGCTGTTAATTATAATTTCAATAGGTATGGTCGTTTACCAAGGAAGAGTGCTTTTCAACAATGCAGATCTCAATATTAAGAGTGCATCTGCATAGTTCTTAAGATGAGCTGCACTGTTCACATCATGAGTACAATGCAGATCTCAAAATTTTATTTTATGTTGAATGAATATTGATGGTTATTTATTTGTTATAACCATTTTGTGGTGAACTATATGTGCACTCTTATTATTGATGCATGTTTAGGAACTGCATGGATTACCTTTGGAATATACTTTCGGCATCTATCTAATTTCCAAATATTTTGACTATTCTTCAATATCTAAGAAGACCTTAAGTTCAAATATTAAAAGGAATCACTTCTAGCAGTGTGAAAATTTTGGGTATATTATCTGACTATCATTAACAGGTCGTTTGATTCTGTCAGTTAACATGATTGGTATCTTCTGTTTTAATGCCTGCTAGTTATGTTTGTGTGGGGTTTGGATGAGAGGCTGTTTGACACCTAACTGGATAAAGGACATGGCTGATGGCTGTGCAGTATATTTAGAAAATAGAATAAAAAATTAGAAATTAGGATGGAGGGCGTGTGCGATATGCATGAGATACCTGTGTTTAGAACTGTTTTTCTGTGAAACTTGAATGAGAACAGAAGTTGATAACGGTAATTGTGGGAGCAGGGATTCTCTTTTCTTTTGATTTGCATGTTAGAGACTGAATTACTATTGTGGAGGGACTGTGTCCTTAAGAAGTAGAAGAAACCCAACTCAACAGTTGTAGGATATCATCCATGTAAAATGGATATGAGCAAGTACTCCAATAGTTTGTGATGTTTCGTCCAAGTTATATGTTCCATCAAAATGAGCAAGAGTTTCTTTTTTGCAGGTATAAAAACTTTCTTCTATCCTTGTGGGACATTTGCAAAGATTGCCACTGTTGCCACAAACAGGCACATATGTAAGTAAACTAAACATAAATATAATGTCTTTTAGCTTTTGAGTGATGGATATAAATCTGAGATCTGTTTTGTTTGCTCCTGTTTCTTGCTCTTGTTAAGCTCAAACAAGGCTATATAATTCAGTAGATCAAATTAATCCCGTAGAATGTTGATGCCATCTGGGTTCATTTCAGATTCTGTCCTCTGGAAAAATCTCTAACTTGTTTGTGTACATTTTGGTGCTAAAGTGACATTATGTTGGGTGAATATCCTCAATCAAAGTTTTAGAACAGGGTTTAATTCCACTGCAACTTTCACAGTCTCTGCTTGAGCTTTGATCACAAAGTTGTGATGCAGAGTAAACATTAAAAATAATCACATTTCTACTTTACTTTATGATGATGAATGGGTATGGACAAGCCAAATACCTCTCTTTAGTGGCTGTTATATAATTTATAAGTCAGAAGGCAAAAATCTCTAAATAACCTACTCTGATGCATCATGCCTAATGTTAGCAAAAATGAGTATATTTTTGTATAAAAATAAGTACATTTTTATGGTGAGAGAGATTCAATTCCAAACAATAGTATACTGTGAATAAAGTCCTACTATGTCCTTCCTTTGAGATACTAAAAAACAATTATATGTTATTGCTCTACTTAATAGAAAAATGTAAATTTTTGTATAATAAAAAAGCAATTGGGATGATGAAAAATCAGAACACAACCTGATGCTCGTAAAATAGCAAGGCTAATTTTTTAGATTAAAAAACAGGAAAGGGAATTGGACCTAAACTGTTAATGTGCGACATGGAAGCAAATATAACTAAGGAATTCGCAGAGGAAAGCCAAAACAAAATTAGCAGTTTCATACAAAGAGAGGCTACGTGATATTCAAATTGGAGTAGGATTAGAAAGAAGAATGAAGAGAGATAAGAAGGATGTAAAACAGAAAACAATTGACCGAACTAGTGATGTTTGCTGTTCTCCTTTCTCAAAGGTGTAGATGCCGGACTGAAACCATGTTTTCTATTTTTCCCTCCCTCACATTTTCTCATATGGTGCATTTGAAGCACCACATATATTTGCACATTTTGCTGGATCACAAGTATTGCATGGTTGAACACTAAGGTGCTGTCCCACATGCCAATTACCCTTATGATCTACGGTGAAGTCATCACATCTTACTTTTTAGGTAGCATGATGTTAGTAGTGAAAGGATAACTTGACTTTGTCATATGGTGTTATACTTCTATGCTGTGGAAACAAAATCAAAGGTTTTGTTGGGTTATGGAAGGTAGACTAAAAATTGAGACCTTTGCTTTAACTTTTCGGATTAGCAAGACTTCTAAATATTCCATTTGTATTCTAATTTGATGCTATTCTCCTTTCTATCTGCTTCATTTTGAGCAGTTGCATCTTTACTTGTGACTCTGCTGCTATAATCTCAGTTTTCTGTTTTTCAGCTTCTGCGGAAGCATGTAATGAGTTGATGGCATATTCATTAGTTCTGTCATGCTGTTGCTATACCTGCTGTATCAGGAGGAAGCTTCGGAAAATGTTGAACATCACAGTAAGACTAATTTCCTTGTGTATGAATATGATCCCCTCTCATAAGCACACCGTTTGAGGAACGAACCCGATCTGCTCAAAACCCATGCGTTTAGCTTCTTCTAAGATGTGTGCGGTCATGCTTTTTATTATAAAATTGAAGGCTCTGACACACTGGTTTTCTTACAATGGACAATGTGGTCATGATATTGTGAGGACTACACTCTGCACTTTTTTTGTTTGTTTTTTGTTTTACTCTGCACCTATTTCTGTAACCTCCTAATATCAGTTGGCCGGCTGTCATATCACCAAGCAAGTACATTTTCTTTTGTGACTATTACCAACTTATTTTTTGTGTGGACCCTGATCATCCAATGAATAAGCTGATTTAAAGAATATATTATGTATTGTTGAGGTTTAACTAAGCATCAAAATTTATTACCATCTCCAGTCCTTGATATGAGATCCGCTTTGACAAAGAAATTGAGCTATGTGGATCTTATATTCAGGATTGGAGGGAGTACTATCGCTACATGCTTGGCTCTGGCATTCTCTGGTATCTCCAAATATTTTGCTACTTACCAACATGCCTGTGCAGGGTGGCTACGTTGATGATTTTCTATCTCATTTAATGTGTTGCTGCTGTGCCCTTGTCCAAGAATGGAGAGAAGTGGAAATCCGTGGGGCTTGTGGTATGTGCTTCTCGTCATTCAGCTTGCTAATCATTTTGGGTTATCTTTGTTCGGACTTTTAAGGATGCCTGCCTTGCATATGCCTTGGTCCCTTGTCTTTCTTTTTTTGAGCCAAACCTATTGAATGGTCATACCTTCGCTTCATAAAATTTTCTGCGTTTCACCATGAAATTTATTGTTGATTTTCCTTAGCACGAGTTCCATATAGTTCATATTCAGTACTCAATACGTATACCTTCGTGTAAATCGCATCGCAGGACCCAATAAGACATGTACAAGCCCTCCACCCTCACAGCATATGGAATCTTAACTTACTTAGCATGTGGGGTTCAGTGGGATTTGGATGGATGCATCGCTTTTGTGTCACTCCGTTGACAATTTGACTGACCCAACTCGGCCTTGCACTTAGAACGGCAGATATTTCTTGTACAGAACTCTTGTAAATAGAATCTACCATAGCATTAGAATTATCATTATATGGTTGGACAACGCCTTCGTTTGGCAAGAAAACACTTTCCTGTTGAAATTTGATGACTTGCTCTTTCAGTCTTTCTTCGCTATATCATGCAAATGTGAGGTTCGATCACTATTAATCCACCGCTTCAGTTTTGAATTCTCTGAACCACTTGTGGTCGAAAGCTGGCTTTTTATTCTGTTAACTTTGACCCGGCGGCTTCCCCACCCCCAACATTCTGAGATTGATGCTTTTATTGTTTTTCCATAGTTGCTTTTGTCGTTTATCCTGACAAGTATTTTTTTTTTTTCACCTGAATTATGTTGAGGATACCACATAGAAGGACAAAAGAGAGAATAGAGAGGAGCGAGAATAACAAGAAAATCTAATGAATAAAGAGTGAAGAGATAGAAGCTTAGGGAAGACTTCTTAAGCTAGCCGACTAATCTTAGGAATAAATTCAGAACATTCTAAACTGTAATTCAATAAATGTGAACTGATAAAAGAATTCTAGGATGTAATTATAATTAATGGTAAATATTCAAAGTTTAAATAAAATCGCTGCCTAAAAAAATTTGAGTAGTGGTTGCCTAAAAAAAGTCTTCAAAATGTTTCGGTATTTTTTTCCTTTTGATTTCCCGTCAAATAGTGCTGTAAAAATATTTAAAAATCATCAATGATAGTTAGTTGAATGGGAGAAATTTAACTCTTTTAAAACAAATTGAAGTTGAGAATGTAAACGTTTTTAGGTCCAAGAGGATCTAAAATCCGTATTAAATTTTTTATTAAGAGGATGAAAGTGGATGTGGGATCAAATCCCATCTTCACCGCTTGCCTGGAACAAAAAAAAAATTTCTCGTTTTTAGGTCGCCGGCGGAGTGGATGTGGGATAAAGCTAAAAAATTTCTTCGGTGCGGTAGTAAACCACCGGTGGTGGCCAACCCAGCGGTTGGGAATTTTTTATTTAAAGAAAATTTCTTCCTTATCCTTGCATTTCTTTGTGTCATGTTCCCTAAAATTAAACTAAAAGGAAGTTTCCAAAATTGAATCCCACTCCGGATTATATGGACGGATAATCCCCCTATTAAATGTAAAAAAATTGATTTTATCATGTCTGAATTATGAAAACGCACGCTTTGTCCGAAAAAGAGATTATGAAATCAATCAATGAAATGCGAACACGTGTAAGGTCGGATGTCTTTCTTTGGTAAAACGGGAGCCACAAAATCACCGTCAATCGAATCTTGAAACTTCTAGTGGCTCTATAAATTTAGACGCCCGTACTCATTTTCTCAGATCGGAAAACTATTTGCATCCAGAACTAGGGTTAGGGATTTGCTCGCCTTTCCTCTTGTTGTGACGAACCCAGAATCTTACGCATACCATACCCATCGATCATGTCGAAGAAGATCACCTTGAAGAGCTCCGATGGCGAGCCTTTTGAAGTTGACGAGGCAGTGGCGCTTGAGTCCCAGACCATCAAGCACATGATCGAGGACGATTGTGCCGACAGTGGCATCCCTCTGCCTAATGTGACCAGCAAGATCCTGGCTAAGGTCATCGAATACTGCAAGAAGCACGTCGATGCTGCCAATTCTGAGGAGAAAATCTCCGAAGAAGATCTCAGGACTTGGGATGCTGATTTCGTCAGGGTTGACCAGGCCACGCTCTTCGATCTCATTCTGGTTAGTTAATTTTTCTCGTTATGTCATGTTGTGTGCTTGTTATAATTGTTTGTTGTTGTTTTTGTTCCTGTTATGCGGGATAATGTTACATTCGTTAGGGTTAGAGTATTTTGGAATTTGGGTTTTTTGTATCTTTCACATCGTTGGTAAGATTTATTTGGTATTACTTTTCATCCCAGGATAGACTAGCGTAACTAGAGCCTTTTGTGCTCCTATGGAACCTATTCGTTGCTTTGATTGACGATTAGTTTGATGTAGCGCTCCCGGCTAACCTTGTACAAAGTCTTCATATCGGCTGAGCTTTGATTCGTATTTCTTTTTGTTCAGACACTAACGGTTGTTTATGACTATTGGTGTTCGATTTTTTACCCCTTTCCTCTATGTTTGTTCACCTGCGCAATGCTTTTGCAACCATTACCAAGCCAAATAAGTTTAATTCCCAAATAACTATGCTATCCATCTACGTATTGCCGGAATATTGCTTTGATTTCTGTTGTTTATTCAGTTTACTTGCCACACTTAGAAAATATCATAATGAGAGACTTTAGTTACGAGGTCCATGTAATTCTTGCGCATGTAAACTTCCATTGAGGAGACTGCGGCTGCTTGCCTGCTCCCTTGGTCAAATATTTTTTCAATATGATTATTCTCTTAGTACTTTCATTAGGCGTTCGCTTTATTTGCATGGTGTTCATGACATTTTCTTCTAGGCCGCTAACTACTTGAACATCAAGAGCCTTCTGGACCTCACATGCCAGACTGTAGCGGACATGATCAAAGGAAAGACTCCTGAGGAAATTCGCAAGACCTTCAATATTAAGAACGACTTTACTCCTGAGGAGGAGGAGGAAGTTCGCCGTGAAAACCAATGGGCATTTGAATGAGTGATGTATTAAGCTTTCTGAAGTTTCAATAACCTGCTATGTTGCTTTATGTTATACTTAGTTTATTTTGCTGGATCTATGTATTTGATTGCTATTTTCTCGTCTCAGACATATCTTCCTCCTTAAACTTATGTGCATTTTGAATTGTAAATAATAGCTGGATATGGGGTGGGGGCGAGTGGTTTGATTATGTCATTAGTCTTGTTCTTAAATCTTAAATGGTAGTAATTCATTGTGCATCAATTTCTAAAGTCCAAACATAGATCCGATTCTGTATGGGAAGCACAATTTAAGACTCCAGTCAAAGCTTGCCACATGAATCGTGATCCAATTCTGGCTTAGAACTTGTACGGGCCTAATAAACTTGATCTTTTTCAACTTGGCCCTTTTTTCTTCGGCTGGACAAACAACTTCTCTTATCTCATCAGTCATAAAATAGGAAGCTTTATAATTTAATCTGTGTGGTGGAGATAAGCTTGCTCTCTTGTTTCCATTTAGCTCCTTCATGCTGGATGCTGTTGGGCGCAGTTCTATACTCTTATTGATCGAACCTATTCAACTGTCCAAAAGTCAAATTATTTACGATAATATCATCGGATTGATTCATGCATTTCCAGTTCCAAGAAATTTGGATTCTGACTTGCATAACATTCTTGCTTCCCATATAAATGTGGTGAAATAAATTTACGTTGTACTACCTCTGGCAATACTGTAGCTAATCTTCAAGCTTATTCTCCTATAAGAAGTTTTGTTTTAATTTGCTGTGCTTTGATAATATTAGGTACAGCTTCAGATCTATTTCACTTCGACCGAACCCAACACAGCTTAAAATATATTCACTCTTTTGCAATGCTAATCTTCAAAACTTACGGTGCTTTTCATACTCCCTATGGTTGGTTATAAGAGGGAAATACTTTTTAAAATAAAATCTCGCATTTGAGCTTTATAAATAGATAAAAACCAGATTGAAAGAGTTGGAAGTGCTTGCATTCGAGATTTGACCATATTTGAAGTTGTATCATTTAATATTATTGTTACTGGTCCCCAATATTTATTAGATAGTCTATCTATTTAAATTTTAAAATTGTAAAAAACAAAAATTCAATTATATTAAAAATTAAGCAGGAAACTAAATTCTCATATCTTAAATACACGGTATAATATGTATATATCTAGTGTTCGAACTTCGAAGGTTAGATAGAAGAGACCAATTCTTGAAAAAGATCAAGTTCAAGTTTTGTGAATAAAAAAAATAAAACTAATTAAGCTATCTATTTAGAAATACATGCATCTTACTAAAGGCCTTGTAGCCTAATGGTATTGGTACTCTACCACTATGGGAGGTCGGGGTTCAATCCTGCTCATTGTAATTCATGTCATTAGTACCTGCCGCTTTTAATAATAATAATAAAAAAAAAATACACTCATCGTGATGAGTTATGTGCAAATATGAAAAGAAATACACGCATCGTTATGAGTTATGTGCAAATATGGGTGTTAGTGTTACCTTTAATTATACATAAAATAAATTATAAAATTTTTCTCTTTAGGTGACATTAAAAACACACCTGCAATTGAACCCACGCATACCCATCGTGGAAAGTATTTTGGGAATCCATTGCCATGGGTATAGATTTCTTGGGGATTTTACTCTATTATTAATTTGTTTTCAATGGGCTGCGAGAAAAAATGTTGATCCCCTAATATTAGGGATGAGCATGCCTAAATGTTCAGTATGCTCGTCCAAGTCTAGCAAAAAATTGCCAACCCTACCCTGAAAAAGTGGCCCAAAAAAAAATTGGACAATTTTGAGGTGGGCCAGTAACTGGGCATCAGGCAGGGGGTCCTGCCCTATCCATTTGATCCCTACCCTGAAAATTAAATATATTTAAATAAATATTGTTCTACATATATTATTTTATTTAAAATATATAATATTATTATGTCTAAATATATTATATTATACTTTAACTATCTCCAAAGCTTTGAAATTCTGTAAACTGTGAAGTAAAATCTTCAAAGAACAGGACAAGACATTACAACTTGGGCAAGGGAAACCCGTCATGCCCAGCCCACCCTTGCCCGGTCCAAAAATGATTAGGGCTGAATATCGAGCTACAAAATACAGCCCATTTATTTTTCAAACTGGACATCGGATAGGGGTCTTGTGTCCTGCGGATGCCCACCCTTACCCAATACATTGGGCCTTTCCCGGATATAATAAATAAAACGGAGGTTTTTTCTTGCCCCCGGGTTTCCCTCAGTTTTCTTCCACTCTGAGCAAAATTAGTAGGGTAGCTATTAGATGAAATGGTGAGGACGAGCAAAGCCCTTCTGCAAAAAGCAGAGCCGCTGGGGAAGACCCTAACGGAGATACTGGTTTGTCCTCTCTCAAAGCAACCCATGAGGTACTCAATGATTCTAAATTATCATGATTTTATTTTATTGTTCCCTGGGAGGTTTATCATTTATTTCATTCTCTCGTTGGATAGGTTCTGTGCGGAAACAAATTCCCTGATCAGTGATGCCATCGGCGTTTCCTTTCCTGTGAGTTTCCCTTCCGCTTATAGTTATTTATTTGTTTGGTTCGTATTTATGCTCTAGATTTGAGAGTTCTTCGAAGAGGTGGGAACTCCATGTTGGTTTTATGATGTGAATTTTTAACAAAGTTTAATTGAGGCAATCGAATGAGCTTGAACTTCGAGGAGCTTCGGCTGGTTTTTACTGCGGAACGTTTAAGGTTTATTTATCTATTTTTTATTTCTTTGATTGCCAATATTACATTCTATATAAGCGTTCGTGGAAGCTCTTTTACTTCCATTTGCCCGTAATTTTGGGTCTCATAAAGTGACTATCTTGATTGTCAATGAAAAGAAATCAATAGTCTCTTTAAATTCAAAAGTAGAGCCAGGAAACAGACATACTGCTTTCGTTGTGATCGATTATATTCCATTTTGTCTGACAGATAAAAAATGGGATCCCTAGGTTAGTTCCAATGGATGGCAAGATTCTTGAGGAAGAAGGTGCACCAAAGCCCGAGGATACCGCCAATTCATCATCAACAACGGAAGAGAATCATGGAAGAAATTCCTAAATTGAACGGTAAGGCATTAGATCTTTGTATTATTAGTTGATACCGGCTGTTCCTGTTACTTGCCGTGTATGTCTCTCTCCATGCAACGATCGGATATTTATTAGCGTGCAGCTGAATCTGAGCCAGATGAGAAGCAACTCCATCGCCACTCTCCGCCTCTTGTTCTCCCCTCGTTAACCACCAGGGGCAGAATCAGTTCTTAGAAGTGGATTTTGTTTCACAAACTGTTTGTATGCTAGTGACGGGTGATCCGGGATATTCATGTATCCCATATTTTACTTTGTAGAGAAGATGCTGCATATTCATACATGCATTTCTATGGGCAAACACCCACACCCTTATATAAATTCACTACAATTGAGAGAAAATATGACTGAAAACTGAACCAAGCATGTCGTCCCACATGAGTATGTAAAATGTACACTAAGTCATCTGTCCTGAATCCTGATCCTGATAGAAGGGCCTCTTTCTGTTTTTTTTCTGTCTGGGATTGGTATGCTTTGTTTGAGAGTCTTTTAGTCCATCGTCCAGTGCTAATATTTACCATAAGTGAAATCCCATTTATTTTTGGGCATGGTAGCTGAAATATTGTTGAAACTAGTTTGAAAAGATTTGGTAAACCAAAATCTGATAAGGAGGTTAACTCTTTCTTTAAAAATGCTAGTGGATTAGGACCACCCAAATAGGAACGCATTGTTCCATGTATGAGCGCACAAAGGAAATGTTTTATTGACCCAAAAATAGTATTAGTTTAAAAAAAAAAAAATAAGAGCAAGCCTTTTAATCTCTCATATTCTCTTCACTAAAACTGATACTCTAGAGACAGAGGGATTCACTATGAATTCCTTTCTGATTTAATGCAGTAAAAAATCTTGCCTTGATGACAGTGTAGTACATGAACGATTCAATGCTTGCAAATCTTGTTTAACTTTGTCTTGACTGTATTGTTAACCCTGCTTCCTTACAAGTATTTACTTTGCACTGTCTTCTCTTTACTAAAGATTTTTGTTGTTCACACCAGATGATGTTGTTCTTCTTGTAGGTAACAGGTAACAAGGAGGCTTGGGCAATAATAAAAGGTGTAATTTGGACGTCTGAGAAGTCAAGATTATGCTCGATTGTGAAGATATTTTGCGATTAACTACGGCGAATTCGTACATATTCCCTCCGATTTTAAATATAAGATAAAGTTGGTTTTTTTTTTTTTTGAAGAAATTAAGGAAGCTAAATAAGTTATTTAATTATATCATATTTTGTGTATCTTTAGATTTATATAGCGGTCTATATGTTAAAAAAATAACTTGGAAGAAAAACGATAAATATAAATGTTTTAAAGTAATTTAATTTGTTTTCTTGATATCTCCAAAAAATTCACATCTTATATTGAGAACCAAAAGGGTACTTTCTTTGTCTTACATTACGCAAGAATAGCATATGAAGGAATTTGATTTGAGCTTGTGTGCTGAAAACTGAAGAACACTTGAGTAGCGAGGGTTGACTTTGAATCGGTGGACAAACCCCTAGATCTAGGGGTGAGCAAATCAAAACCGAACCGACTAATTCGGTGTTCGGTTTTTTTGGTTTCAGTTCGGTTCGGTTTTTGAAACTGGCTTAATTCAATGTTCGATTCGATTTTGTAAAAATTATTTTGGTTAAAACCGAAATAATTTAAAACGATGTCGTATATATAAATATATATATATATATATATATATTGGTATAAATATTTTTTTACCTTTCAATTTTTAATCAGCCCAATCATGACCCTTGGCACACCTAACTGAAGACCAGTACCAAACCCAACCCAAGTCCTCTTTCCATTTGAAAACCCTAACCTAGTGGCAGTAAGAGTAACCCGTTAGCTGCTTCAATCTTCATTCTTCACTGCTTCTGCTTCAGTATCACACTATCACGAGTTCAGAGCTCTCGCCTCTCGCCTAAGTCGGCTCGCCTTCGGTTCGTAGCCGATAGCCCTTCACTTCACTTACTCAGAATCTGAGATCAGATCTTCACTTCTCAGCTTGGCTTCCCGCACACTCACTTCGCCTTAATCGCTCGATAAGATATTCACTCGTATCCACTCGCCATTAGTCGGCCTCATCTCCGCTCCACCCTTCGTCGGTTCTCATCTTCGTTCCTTCAGATCCAGGGAATCCAACAAGAGTGAATGAAAAGTTTTGTTCCTCACTCTAGATTTGGAACAAAGAAGATACTACCAGTGGACGAGTGGATTAGAGGAGGCATTCAGGTGGCGTTCTCTCAGATTTTGTAACAGTCACAAAGTTGTTTCGCAAAACTTAGAATCTGGGTTCGTCGTTCTCGTGCGCAAGAGTGCTGATCTAAAGCTTTAAAATCGCCGTAGATCATATACAATCTCTTCGTTTCCCTAAAACAAGAGCCTACGGCCACAATTACGTTCAACTTTGCCTTCCACTGTGAACCAATAGGGACGCTGGTCCAGTCTGTGTCAGATCTAGGGCCGACGAAGCTTTCTTTCTTTTTAACTCCGACCAGATCTGAGAAGTGATCCCTGGTTATTTGGAATTGTATATTACAAATCCAGCTAGTTTCTGCAAATCATTTGTAAGCTCTATCTTGTCTTACATATTCAAGATTTTGTTACATTTAAAAAATCATAAATTATGTTGATTAAGTATGTTCATTTTCAGGGTCATATCTCTGATTTTGTGCCCTCAAGTTTTATATATTTGTTCTTATTTCGAGTTCCCCTAATGATGTTATAACAAACTACAAGTAATGTATTAAATGAATTGATGAATTGTTTAATCAAAAAATTCAAAACCTATATGCAGATTAAATATTGAATAGCCGGTACAATCACAATGATATTCTATTATAATCAGACAAAATGGGAAGACTTTGTGGACAACTTTGCTGAATTTTATAGAGGATCGATGCACTCAAAAAGCTTGGAAGTTAATTGAAACCCAGTTCACATATATACTTGATTTATTCTTATTTTAATTTGTAGGTTGCACTCAATATCTTCTTTTGGATCATTTTATACTAGCTCGGGGATGGATGAGTTGTTGCAGTTGTTTGAGTTTATATGTAGTTAGAATTTGTGATATTGTTGTCATGTTTTGTATACTATTGTACACTTTGTTTTGCCATTGAATTTCTGGGACAAAGTCAAAGGCAGAAATTTTGTCATTGCGTTCTGGTTGATATGCAAGAGCTGCCTTGATATATACCAGCTGCTGCTGCTCCATGTTTTGTATAATATTGTAGACTTTGTTTTGCCATGTTTCGTATTTCGTTGTATACTAGTTGCTCCATGTATAATATATACTAGGTTGCACTTAATAATATTGTAGATTGATTCGAGAGAAGAAAAAAATTATAGGTTGGTCATTTAACAGAATTTACCCAAACAATTTGAGCAAAAAAAATGAAGAAAAAATTAACCCAAACAAGAAAGCCTATAAGGCCCAAATTTAGCCCAAAAACCAAAATATTTCGGTTAATTCGGTTCGGTTTTTAATACACTTCGGTTTTGATTTCGGTGTTGAAAAATGCATGTTTTCGGTTTTTCGGTTTTAACCGAATACCGAATCGAAAAATTAAATGCTCACCCCTGCCTGGACCTAGGTGTCCGTAGAACTTAAATTTTCTGGTGACAGTAGGTTTAAGTCAGTTTTAGAAATCACTGGATGTCAGTTTCGTTGAAGTTATAAGAAAAGTTCCCACCAAGTGGGATTTGAGAGGGGGATAGATGTACAAAATAAAATGTATGTTCTAAATAAAGAACATCCAACCCGCCTGATTTGAACTAGCGAAACCGACTTCTCTCCTATTCTTTTAATATCCGCTCCCTCCTTTTTTGTGGAACAACGTCGTTTTGGAGGAAAAAGTGAGCATCTGGTCCTTTTTTATTTAAAAAAAGAAGAAGATATTTTAAAGTACTGAGAGGTATTAAAAAGATATTTGAGGATATTGGTTGATCTTTTGGAAAGATACTTCATGATCCACAAATATTATTGAAGTATTTTTCATTACTAGTCAGTATCTTGAAGCATTTTTTTAATATTAGTTAGTGCCCTAAAATATTTTTTTACGACCCTAAAATATTTTTTCAAGATCATGAAGTATTTTTTACTACCAATCAATATATTAAAGTATCTTTTTAATACCAGTTAGTATTTTGAAGTATTTGTTTAGTAACAGTCAGTATCATGAAGTATCCTTTTAATATCTATCAATACTCTAAAATATGTTTTGAATTATTTTTCAAGATAATAAAGTATTTTTTTAGTGCCGTTTAGTATCCTGAAGTATCTTTTTTGTACTTTTTTAGTACAAGTCAGTATGAAATATTCCTTTAGTACCCGTCAATATTCTAAAATATTTTTTTAAGATCATAAAATAATTTTTATAGAGAATGAAGTATTTTTTTCAAGAGTGGTCAATATCCCGAAGTTTACTTTTAATACCTATTTAATCACTAACCCTTTTTTCAAAAGACGCTTCCGCATAAAAGGAGGGAAGCGGATATCTTAACTATATAAAAGCGGACCAAGAAAGCGGCTCTCGTTTGACACGTGCTTTTTATTCTACCAACTGCACAAATAACTCCATTGACTTCTTATTTTAAATTTTAAATTTATAACTATATAAAAGCGGAGCAAAGAAGCGGCTCTCTGTTTGACACCCGTGCTTTTTATTCTACCAATTGCCAAAATAACTCACTTGACTTATTATTTTAAATTTATAATTTATAATTCATGCCTACACTTTCTTTGCGCTTGACATCTATCCTCTTTGTTTTATTATTTGTCTCTTAACTATATAAAAGCGGAGCGATTTGCGCTTGACATCTATCCTCTTTATTTTATTATTTGTCTCTTAACTATATAAAAGCGGAGCAAGAAGAGGCTCTCTGTTTGACCCATGTGCTTTTTATTCTACTAACGCCAAAATAACTCCCTTTACTTATTATTTTAAATTTATAATTCATGCCTACACTTTCTTTGCGCTTGACATCTGTCCTCTTTGTTTTATTATTTGTCAAAGTAACACTATTTACTTATTATTTTTAATTTATGCATACAATTTCTTAGAATAAATATCTCTATTAACTCAATTATCCTCTTTGTTAGATTAACCGATTAGGTAACTCCATTTATTTTATTTTTCACATTTTCACTTTAATATTTTTTAACGACTTTCCTTTTATCTCTCCTTCTATTTGGTATCTTTTTTTATTAATATTTTAATTATGTCTTTGTTTTATCTTCTACCTTATGAATTACATATTTTAAAATTTTTTTGAACTAACCATCATTCTCGCCTCTTTATATATGAACTAATTCGTGAATAAATAAATTTTGGCGTCTCCCCTAATTGATTTCAAAAATTAAATGCATTCTCTTAATATTTGAAATAATTTGTTAATAAATACATTAACAAAAGTAGAGCAACAAAGATCTCTTAGGCCGACATATGAGCAAAATGATAAACTCAAAAGACTAAAATAAAACAATAAAAAATCTTAACTATATAAAAGCGGAGCAGTAAGCGGCTCTCTGTTTGACACCTGTGCTTTTTATTCTACCAATTGCCAAAATAACTCCCTTTACTTATTATTTTAAATTTATAAATTATAATTCATGCCTACACTTTCTTTGCGCTTGACATCATCGTCCTCTTTGTTTTATTACTTGTCTCTTAATAACTATATAAAAGTTTGGCGAAGCGCTCTCTGTTTGACACCCGTGCTTTTTTATTCTACCAACTCGTCAAAATAACTCCTTTTACTTATTATTTTAAATTTATAATTTATAATTCATGCCTACACTTTCCTTGTGCTTGACATCCGTCCTCTTTGTTTTATTATTTTTCAAAGTAACACTATTTACTTATTATTTTTAATTATTCATACAATTTCTTAGAATAAATATCTCTATTAACTCAATTATCCTCTTTGTTAGATTAACCGATAAGGTAACTCCATTTATTTTATTTTTCACATTTTCACTTTAATATTTTGTAACGACTTTCCTTTTATCTCTCCTTATATTTGGTATCTTTTTTATCAATATTTTAATTATGTCTTTGTTTTATCTTCTACCTTATGAATTACATATTTTAAATTTTTTTTGAACTAACCATTATTCTCCCTCTTTATATATGAACTAATTTGTGAATAAATAAATTTTGGCGTCTCCCCTAATTAATTTCAAATATTAAATGCATTCTCTTAATATTTGAAATACGTTGTCAATAAATACATTAGTAAAAGTAGAGCCCATCTCTTAGGCCGACATATGAGCAAAATGATAAATTCAAAAAACTAAAATAAAACAATAAAAAAAAAAAAAGCAAGGTGGTTATATAGGAGGGATAATGGGTAAGGTAGTTACACACTATTTTACCAATCTTATTTTTTCGTCAATAATA
The DNA here is from genome assembly GCA_019022655.1 of Acacia acuminata. Classification (NCBI taxonomy): domain Eukaryota; kingdom Viridiplantae; phylum Streptophyta; class Magnoliopsida; order Fabales; family Fabaceae; genus Acacia; species Acacia acuminata. The sequence continues at coordinate 12,315,515 of JAFJYI010000002.1, forward strand.
ACTAAATATATATTTTTATCAATAACCGCATAAGCAAGGTGGTTATGAAAGAGGGATAATAGGAAAGGTAGTTACACACTATTTTACCAATCTTTTTTTTCGTCAATAATAACTAAATATTTTTTTTTTATCAATAGCCGCATTTCAATTATAAATTTTTTTTCATGCTTTTATCTTCAAAACGCATTTAAATTTTTTTTTTTCATGTTTAATTTAAAAAGACCACTTCTCCCTTTTTTCGGGGTTTGTGCTTGTTAATAGAATAGGAGAGAAGCCGGTTCTCGAACTAGCGAGCTAAGGATAACCAGCTAGATCGTCACTCCTACTACAGTCCTCCGCTCTATCAACTGAGCTAAGGTTGGATGACTGTGTTTACATGTTAATAAAACTAACCAGATTTCTATTTGTATTAGAATTACATATCAATCTGGTATATTCTATTTACCAAGCATATTTGTCCATTTTCAGCTCTGAAATGGTTCCCCCACCAACTTTAAGGTAACCGGCGTATTCAGGGATTGAATTCTCTTTTTTACCGATGCTATTCTTAACTGTTTAACCAGAGACGTATTCTAGACCTCATAGTAATGGAAATTCTGCATGGTCCTTATTTGATGTTTTTTTTACCAACCTCCATTCGATGTGTAGAGCATGAAACCAGCTACAAACGTTGGTTCAAGACGTGTAGGACATCTGGGAAAACTTGCCCATAAATATTAGTAGGGAAAGATTTTTAAAAATAATAATTTTAAGAGTTTTTTCTTATACGATCCCTATCATAAATATAAGACCTAATTGGCTTTTATTTTTTTTGGAGAGATTAAGGAAGTTAATAAGTTATTTAATTATATCATATGTTGTATATTACTAGTATTAGATTATCTATTAGTTTATAAGTTAGGCAAAATAATTTTTTTTAAAATGATAAATATGTAAAACAACTTAATTAACTTTCTCAATATCCTTAAAAAAAGTTAATTAAATCTTAAGAGGTGTCAGTGTTTCCCCCATATTTTCCTCCCTATCTAACTGAAGCCTTGGTTTGGAGAGAAAATAAAAATTAAAGGAAAAAAATATCCGGATCATGTGTTATCTTGTTTGAGGAGTGAGGGTTTTAGAGAATTTTTTAAGAATGAGACCAGGACTCTGGTCTATGCTTAGGGTTTAAGAGATTTATATTTCAAAGTTCGTTTCTATTTTTCAGCTTACCCAATATCATTCTATTTCTTTGGAATAAAGAATAGATTATGGCAAAAACAGAGAGTAAATAAAATATTAAAAAATAAAATAAAATCTGAACGGTAATTTAAAAATTAATGTCGCATATTTTTCATGGGACCTCCGTTATCCGTTTTTTATTTTTTAGTTTACATTATATCAGTCTATTTCTTTTGGAATAAAGAATAGAGTATATAAATGAAGGGATTTAAAAACTTCGAGTTGTTGCCGTGAATGCAAAAAAGTTGGGAGACTCACCCACCATAGCTAGGTGTGCGACCGGTCGGATTGAAGCTGCGGATACGGATGGACAACCGGAAAAAAAAAAAAAAAAAAAATAATAGAGTATATAAATAAAGGGGTTTAAACTTCTCATGTTGCATGAGAAGAAGAAGATTCCTACATACACATGAAATAGTGGGACCCACATATATATATAATGCTAACTATATATATGTGTGGGTCCCATCATTTTATGTGTGTGTGTGACATGAGAAAACACTTCTCCTATAACATGAGAAGTGTTTTTCCCATAAATTAAAATAAAGGGTAAAGGAGCAATTTTACACATGTAATTTGGCTCGGGAGGGTCAAGACACGTAAAATTTTTAGACCAAAAATACACTTGTAATTTCATTTTTGGAGGCCAAAAACCACGCCGTTAGTTTGGTCCCGTATTTAACAGGATGGAAGTCCCCTTGGGACGTGGAATAAAAATTCAAAAAATTCAAAAATTTAGGAAATTTTTTTTAAAAAAATTACAAAATTCAAAAAATTAGGAAAAAAAGTCAAAAAAATTAGAAATAAATTCAAAAAATTAGAAAAATAATAAAATAATTAGCAATAAATTTAAAAATTCAAAAATTTATTTTATAATTATTTTAATATTTTCCTAATTTTTTGAATTTTGTCTAATTCTTTTTCTAATTTTTTGAATTTTTTCCTAATTATTTGAATTATTTCTAATTTTTTTCCTAATTTTTTGAATTTTTATTCCACGTCATCGTCCACGTGGTATAATGCTAACTATATATATATATATATATATGTAGGTCGCTTCAAAATGAAATTATATGTGTATTTTTGGTAAGAAAAATTTTGTCGCGCTATATAAAAAAAAAAAAAAATTACATACTCGCTTTAAATAAAATAAAATCTCAACATTCTAAATTAATGTCGCATATTTTCCATGGGGCCTCCATTCATTTGTATAAATCCAATATAGTGAAAACTTACCCAGACATCCTAACCGCTGGACGATGAAAGATTTTGTTGAAATAAAATTGCAAATTATTTTATCTGTAATTAAGATTATCTTCTTAATAAAGGTTTCGTCCTATATGGCAAAGCATTTAATTTACGTCTTGATCTATATAACTCAACGTAGAACCTCGTATTTGACGGGAAAATAAAGTATTTTCCACTGTTTAATTCATTCATCATCCTGACCCCCACCTCCCCTAGAAAAAATCTTTTCCAAAAAAAAAAAAAAAAAAAAAAAAAATCAGACACGGGATTGTATTTTGCCAGGTTACTTATATTTACTTTGGTTCTATCATGCTAAATTCCGATAAAATTTAAAATCTAAAATAACGTAAATCTCTTTATAAACACTTGATTGTTCAGAAATAGCAGTACCGATAATTTTTTCAGCTACAACTTGATATCTTCGTATAAACAGTAAACAGAACTGTCGGTAGGTTTACCCTATGGCTGTCGCTCTCTCGTATTGCATTGAACAGTGCATGACAAGTCAGGTACTCAGATTACTTTATTGACACCGCATTCTAAAAGCTACAGAAAAGCTTTTCTCGTGCAGACCAGTTCCATTCCATATCAACAACATAAACCCCATATATTCCTTACGAGCCTATTAGCTGATCAAATCACTTACAAAGTCACACGAGAAGAAAAGATCCTGCGAACTTTCTATTTACGAGTATTTGCTTTCCTCGAAATGAAAGCAGGCAAGCGAAGTTGGGATAGATGTGAAGCCACCCAGTTTTCCCTCACTAAAATTATAATACAAACAACCCCTTGCCTTTTCCTCTTGCATTAATGACAATCACCAAAATTGTGAGGGAAAATGAAAGTCTTTGCCGATTGGTCATAACATCCCCTAACCATGAGAAATGAGTAAAAAGACAAGGAGTTGCTTGTAGCGCTCATGGCAAACAAAAGAACACATGGCCCCACCCCATTATCGTTTAGAGGCAGTCCATTTATTAAGCCAGTGATACAAAGCTTTTGGCCTCCTCATCACTTGTACCATCCCACGTTTTTTGCGCAAGGCAAACATGGGGAAAAAAACGAATATGTAAAAGAAGCATAACGTCAAATCCAGGAGCATAATACCATATAAACTGAAAAGAAAGACACACCAAACTAGGTTCCATTTAGGGAATACAAGAGCAGCCTCTTTTAACACACCTGCGCGACCTTTACACAAATATTACCATACTCTCTCAAGCAATAGATTGATGTTGATGAGAGGTACAGCTAACAACCAAACCAAAAAATACGCATTCAAACCATATCTTAAATTCCACCATGGATCGTGGGCATTTGCTTCAAAGGGTAAGTTTAAGAAGCAAAGATATGAAGATGCCAATACAAATATAGTAGTCATCAAAATGGAGCAGTAGATGTCCGAAACAGAGGTTTCTTCTTTTTGTCGGAGGCGGACGCTTTAGACCACTGCAAGTGATAACAATGAGGGCAGCCATTATACACCACATTATTATACATATTGGTCCACGAAATTCAGCATTCAGCAGTAACACAATAAGTGAAAGGCTCGGTCGGAAAAAGCAAAACATGTATAAATAAAAGCGCACACCTCTTGCTGCTGTTTTCTGAGTCTCTCATTTTCTCTGGTCAAACACTCGACCTTTTGTTCCAACTCATTCGTGTAAGCCTGAAGGGAAAAACCACACACACACCTTCAGACAAAGAAACAAACACATATTCAGGTTACAAACACACATATGTATAAATAAGAGTGAAGGATCAAAGGAAGGGAATCTTTTCCTGTTTTCTAGCGCGGGATCTAGCAGCGGATTCCCGATTCTTAATCATACGCTTGTGTCGCTCACCACCAGAGATATCACTGTGGTTATTGACATTATTATGCGTATGAGGGTTAGTGAGGTCATTCAGATCAGAGTCAGGAAAGTGCCTCGTGTAAGGAAAGGATTGGGAAGCAGAAACGCAAGGGAGAGAGGGAAAGGGATTATTGGGAGTTAAAGGAGGGAGAGGGAGGGAGGGTTGAGGAAGAGGAAGAGGATGGATGAAGGAGAAGGGAGGGGCGGCGGAGCCAAGGCTGAGGGCGGTGACGAGAGGGGAGGCGGGGGAGGGGGAGGAGGAGGAGATGTCATGGGAAGAGGGAGAAGCGTAGGGAGATCGAGCGAGGAAGTCTTGCAAGATGACGCTGCTGCGGTAGTCGGCGGTGGAGGCTCCATGGTGGTCGTTAAGGGACGACAGGTTCATGTCTTTCCACACCGCTTCCATGCTCTTGTTTTGTGAGAAGACGATGAGGGAGAAGACGAGTGGAATGTGTAGGGAGGGTGGATTCGGTATTCAAATAAGATAGCGTTAGGGATCAGATAGATAACGGGGAGAGAGAGAGAGTGCAAGTACTGATAGATTGCGCACATAGCAGACAGTGGAGCGGGAGAATAAGGTTGGGTAGCTTTGCTTGATATATGAACCTCTCTCTCTCTCTCTCTCTGAATGGTCATGTCCGACGTGCCCAAATGGAACGCCTTATGACTCTATCTAATCCAACTTAATCTTTTTATTGCTTCCTCTGGTATTTATTTATTATAAAATATCAACTAATAACTGTAATAAATCAATAAAAATAGTTAAAATTAATAAATTTATCCTATAATTTAAATAAGTTTTAATATTATTTTTATTAATTATACTATACTTTAATATTATATTAATTATTAATCTCACCTATTATCTTTATTAATTATAAAAGTACATGAAAAAAATAATTAATACGTTTTAAAAATAAATAAGTACCTTATAATTAAGATGACAAGCAAACTAAACACAAGAGGGCGTACGTAACATTTAACATATACTCTGAAAGATATTCACTTCATCCAAAAAAAAAAAAAAAAAAAAAGGAAAGAAATCAGAATGATATGACGTAAAGAGTGAGTTCGTCCTTTTCTTTATGGTTTCCCAACTCTTTTCAATCGATGAAACTTGCCATAGAACTTCCAGTAGTGTACCACCAACCCAGTCCACATTATTAGACTTCAAGGTGTGGGTACCATTCGGCTTTTTTATCGATATACTGTACATAGTAAAAAGAATTACTCAGATGTTAACACTTTTATTTACCATGATGCTACATTGAAAGGTCCAATTTCTGAGGATATTTAGTATGGTAGTTAAAATCTCAATTTATCACTTTGATTTTATGTTTTTATGATTTTTTTTATTAAAATAATTTAATTAATTTTTCAAACGTTTTTATGTTTTTACGATTTTTCTACGTTACGATTTTACGTTTTACGATTTTTTATTCTCCTTCCGTTTTCAGATAAAATCTACGTTTTCACTACCATAGGTATTCTGACTAGGGTCATGTTTGTTACAAGGATGTTGGATGATGAAAGAGGCACTTAATAAGGTTCTCTCCAAAAATATATGCCTGGTGCACACATGTTCTATCAACAAGAGTTCCCGTGAGGCTAAAAGTTTCGTTAAACATGGGAAGGTTGAATCCCTCTGAAAGAGGCAGGAGAGTTGAAAAGTTCTCAGGAGAGTGAAATTTTGGGACAAAAAAAGCCCTTTGAAAAAACTGTACACATTTAAAACAACGAGATAGCCACGAGCTGAACGAAGCACTGGGTGAAAAAGCTTGGAACTATAGTGGGCATTGGAGGCGAAGGAGAAGTTGAATCCAGGGGGAATTGAGCTAGAATTGAGGTAAGTATTCATTCGAAAATCAATTTATGTGTGATTTACAGGTATGTGTATGAGCTTGGCGATGCCCTGTTGCTTCAAGCTAAGGGAGACACACGCAGTTGAATGCATTGGTGAGCAATCTGCAAACACAGACACATTGTATATGCTTCCAACTGGGAGACATAGATACAGAGGGTTAATGCTTTTTATATGCTTGTGTGTTAATGGAACACGGACACAGTTTAATGCATTGGAAAGCAATTAAAAAGGTTGTTTGTTTGTGTACAATGTGTTGTGGTTTTGTGAATGTGAATTGTGTTTAGATATAAAATTAAATGGTGGGTGGTGGTATGCGGAATGAAAATCAAAATTGGGTGTTTAATCTGTAAAGCTAAAATGAAAACGAGAAAGCGCAATACATGATATACAAAATTAACACACTTGAACTATATAATATGGGGGACGTTAATTCAGTGAGTGTGATGTGTCGTGTTGGGTCATAATTGGTGGTGTAAATTGAGTGGATGGGATGAAATATAGAAATGTTTGAATGTTAAATAGTGATTTGTAAGGAGGAATAGTAGATTAGGATAAAAAAGAAATCGGTGTGGTAAAAAATTGTGTAGGTATGGAGCCAGATTCACAGGAAATGTTGCCTTATGGTGTTCTTTTGTATGTACTTTCTGTACATTTTTATACAACATTTGAGAATGCCAAATTGCTTCTTTTTATTTCCTTTTAGCCTACACCGCACATCGTATCATTTATATTCATTTATGTGACTGTGCCTTATGGTGCTGTCATGTCCAACCTTCTGTTTCATTTTATGCAACATTTGAGAAAGCCAATTTCCTTCTTTCTTTTTCCTTCCATCAAAACAAATACATCGTATCATTTATGTGGCTGTGCATTCTACTGCTCTCATGTCCAAGTATCTATTTATTGTTATGTAGCATTTGAGAAAGCCGCAATATGCATTTTTTTTTATTACTTTCCTCCTTACACAGCATTTGAAAAGGCCAAATTGCATTTTTTTTTAATTGCCTTCACACACCTTGCAGTCAGTGAAAATTAATAAAATTTGCTTCAATATGTGGATATGTGGCATTTATGTGCATGTATTTGTTCACTTGTATTGCCCTTTTCTCAAACAAATAAACTGATATGGATATTGTAAATATGATATTAAGAGCCATATAAATATTTAAAACTTATTTTTTCTTTCATAATTATTGTTAAAATTATGATATACTATATGTAATTTCTTTAAAATATGTTAAATATAAAATAAAATAATATATATATGGGAAATACACTTTATATTGTAGGAGAAATGTATCATCATGTTATAGATACAAAAAGATGTGGGTCCCACCATTTCCATGCTTGAATTTTTTTTTATATATATAAAAGATGCGGGTCCCACCATTTCATGTGTGTGTAAGAATCTTCTTCTTCTCATGCAACATGAGAAGTGTAAACCTCTATATATATATATATAATAGTTAGTAATCAACGTTAATTAAAAATTAAATTAGATTTCTGAAATTGGAAAAAAATATAGTCATATGAAAATTATTGAAGATGTAATTTTTTTTTTTAAATTTTCAATATAATTTATACTAAAAATTCTAAGAATACATAAAAGTCATTTTTAATTATTTTTAAATTTATATTTAGTTTTTGACAATAAAATATATTTATTAATAAGAAACAAATATATATTTATAAATAATTAATTGTATATAATAAAATTGTGTGTGTGCATGTCTGTGCGCGTGCGTGCCACAAATCATGGTAGGGTGAGGCCGCGGTCGCGGCGCCATTGAGTGGCCTGTGGTGATGTGCCTCCTACGGACACGACATGTGGCTTCTCCTAAGAATGCCATGTGGCCTTTTGAAAAAAAAATAATAGAAAAATTGCTACTACATTGAATTCCTTTGGAAAAATGATTTGTCACGGGTCTATTATCGACAACACATATTTCTTCGAAATTTCATTTCCGTGACAAATTCTGTCAGAAATTCATTGTTTTCTTGTAGTGCAATTACTAATTAGGGAAATTGTTTTTGAATATGTGCAATTTATCATTAGAAAAACTAAACCATTCCTTACACATATGCCCGCTTGAGGAAGGTATACCTTTCAACAAACTGTTGATTGAGATTATAAGTGGCCTCATTCTATAAAAATAAAAATATAAGTTTAATTCGTAGGAAGTGCATTGTAAATCCTGAAAGGAAAACCCTTCATGAAATAAAAAAAGAAGAAAGAGACAAAGGCACACCTCAAATCCTTAAAAAAAAAAAAAAAAAAAAAAAAAATCCTAGGATTTGCTTGGGATGCTGTTAGGAAGTTTAAGAAGCTAATTATATGAGATAAAATATATGATATATATGACTTCGAGTGCAAGTAAATTTTTACCTTGAAGTTGAAGAAATTTAACGAGGTTTTAGCTTTTTTTTTTCATATTTAAACTTTGAGGTTTACGCTTCTCATGTTACATGAGAAAAAGAAAATTCCTACACACACATAAAATAATGGGACCCACATCTTTTTTATGAAAAAAAACTCAAACACGGAAATAGTGGGACTCACATCTTTTTATATTTATAACATGAGAATATATTTCTCCTACAACATGAGAAGTGTATTTTCCTTAAACTTTATGGATCTGATGTTTTGATATTTTTCCAAATAAATCTATATTCAAACTGATTTTTCATATAAAAACATATGCGAACACAAAGCACATTATTCTGATTAATATTTACTCTAATTTCAATTAGGGTTAAGTAGTAATTTTGTCCGAGAAGTACACTATCAGGACTAATGTTGTCGTGGAAGTTTTTTTAGATTCAATTTTGCTCCAAAAGTCTCAAAACATAACAATATTGTCCTCTACTAACAGTTAGGACTGACACCGTTAGACCACACTTGAGTGTGAAATGAGTGTGCACAATGCAAAAAATAATAATGATAATAATAACGCCCTCACTCGAGTGTGGATAATTCACACTTGAGTGTGGGCTAACGGTGTTAGTCCTAACGTTAGTGGAGGGTAACATTGCTACGTTTTAAGATTTTCAGAATAAAATTGAACCCAAAAAAGTTTCAAAATAACATTACTCCTCGAGGTATACTGGGACAATATTACTACTCTCTCTGGTCCTTATTATAAGGCACCAACTAACTTTTCTCACAAACCAATAAAAACAGTTAAAGTCAATAAAGTTACCCTACAATTTAAGTAACTTCCAATATTACCCCTATTAACTACACTAAACTCTAATATTATATTAATTATTACTCTCATACACTACCCTCATTAATTATGGGCAGACATGGAAACAAATAATTAATTCTCATTGGGAACAAGCAAGTTCCTTATAAAAAGGACCAAATAAACTTGCTAGTTGGTGCCTTATAATAAGAACCAGAGGGAGTACCACTCTGGTCCTATTTATAAGTCCATTTTGACTAAAAAAATTTGGTCCTATTTATAAATTCTCTTTGACCAAATAAATGAGATTGTGACACTTTTGCCCATATTAATTGTACTAATGAAAATAGAGAGAGAAGAAAAAGTTGAAGGTAACCAATTATAAATGAGGGTAAAGTTGAAAATTCACCTCATAATTATTGAGCTAACTACCTCTCCTTAGTATGTATGATTTGGTCAAAAAAAGATTTATAAATAGGACAGTGGTACTTGATAACATTAAGAATCGCATAGGATAAAAGTGATGGAAGAAGATGATGAAATGTGAGGGTCCACCTTACCACTTGTAAGATCACGGGGAGGGGTATGAACGGGAGAAGTGAAAAGGTGTTTGAAAAATGAGGAAAGCATCGGTGATTTGACTAAACAGCACAGAAAAGAAACTAGCCTGTACTCCCCTTCTCTCCTGCAGACACGTTTTCGAATTTAAGACTGATAGCTGCATCCCTTTCAATTTGACGTCTGCTACAGTTTTTAATATTCTCACTTCATATCATCCCAATTCCAATCATGGTTCCCAACCCAACCAGGACACGTTAGCCCATATATATTACGTGCACATGTTGTTCATCATCCCATGTACTCCCTCCCTCATGTCTGATAATATTTGAAAGTTAATTTTGATTTTAATTATATAACAAATTATTAATACTTCTTCAATAATAATTAAATAATAAACATATATATTATATAAAGTGAGTAATTCTTACAACTCATTAATACCACATATACTTCAATTTTGCTTTTTTTTTTTAAAAAAAATAAATAAAATAATTCTAAGCAATTTTTGTCATATTTAATAATAACATTTACAATTAGATTACACTTCCAACCTCCAAGAGTATACTGAAAGTTGTTGAGGGAAATCGAGGATGCCGGACTATGTGAGAGTTTGGAGAAATTGAGGGTGAGGTAGGAGAGGTCCGATAGAGAAAAGAATTAGAATAGCTGGATGACATTTTAAATTTTAAACAAGAACATTTTGGGAAAAAAAAATATAATTAACTAATTTAACTACTATTCTTAATCTTTCTAAAAGTAGGTAAATATGTCTTGTAATTAGAATCATATAGAGTATTTATATATGATAACACTTTTACTAACATAAATAAATCCATGATTTTTTTTAATTGATGATAGGAACTGATTAATGTTGTTGCATGTTAATTAACATCATTTTATTTTTATTGTATTTAGTGTCTATTATTCTGTTGACCTGATCGAGTGAGGGTGAGTCCCAAATGAAGCTAGTGACGAGTTAATGATAGGTATAGGTATTTATAGATATATAGTTATATTATTTGTGACGGTTTACAATTATAATGAGGGATGGAGGCATTGAATGGGAATGCCAGGGGGAACTACTCTGAGAGTGTCGCCCCTCAAAAAGGCCAATTCTCTAGATGACGTTCTCTCATGCACCACGACTTTGGGTCATAACTTCCATCTATCGGTCACTGCTCTCCGCCGGAAGCTAAACACTCTCTTTCTTTTTAATTAATCAAGGATTCATACTAACTTCTCCACTCTTAAAATGTAGCATATAATATTATACCATAAACTATGTTTTATATTTAAGATTAAATATTAATTTTAGAATTAAAATCTAACAGAAGCATGGCTTGGAGGAAAGACTCACCAAATGTTTGAGAGTATGGCCTTACATGTTTTCGGACAAGCTTTACTTTGGACGAGAGGAAATATTTATTGAAAGGGCCTGTTTGGCATAGGTTTAGGAGGTAGAAGAAAGTCCTTTAACAAAGTAAAAACTTAACAATTGAGTATTTGAAATAACTTCATTATTTAATATCCAAAACTTTTTAAAAAAAAAAAAAAAAGTAAAAACTTAACAATTAGTTTTTGAAATAACTTCATTATTTAATATGCTTTAAAATTTAAAGCTATATTTTTTGAGAAACACTTAACTTCCGCCGTCAAAACCACTTTATCACCGCTTATCTTATATACAAATTTTATAAAACAAAAGTCATTTCTACCACCATTATCCCAAATATTATCAAAGTCTTAATAGACTTTGTAAGAATCTTCCACCTGTTAAAGTGGTGAGCAAATGAGGGGCCAACATTATTCATGAAGATGTTACTCTTTTGCTTGGTTCTTGGTGCTCATTTTCTCGGTAACTGTGACATTTTGTATCACTACTAGTAAGACATGTTGATATTTCATTAAAAGAAAAGAGCGGGATGAAGCGTAAAAGTAGGGAGGTTTGTCGTTTGTGAATGAAAAGGTGGTGGGGGCAGGTGGTGAAGGGAAATCTCAGAGGATGGAAGGTGGGTATGGATGGAGACGGCGGGGCCCCCACACTTGAAACAGGGTCTGGTTTCTTCAGGTCCAACACTCATCCTCCTCTGTCAACTCAGTAATTTCATTGTTACTGATTCCCCAGTTTAAAAGCCGACAGGGTTGAATGTAGGCTTAGGCATGTAGACACGTGGACCTGACAGAGAAATACTGGAAAAAAGAGGGAAGCAATGGAACCTCAAGAACAGTGGAAGAGAAGAAAACAACAAGAGTGGAAGAGGATAAACCGGTATGATCGCTTCACCCCCTGCCACTTCCTTGTAACAACATGCACGTACGCTTCCGCTTATACTATTAAAACACAATATAATATTAATCCTCATTCAGGACGCCCAAATTAAAACATTTAACGCATTCAAACTGTATTCGTGCATGTTTCTTCTTCAATCCCACGCCCCCATCAGACATCAGTATCACCCTCACGTACACTTCAACCATCCAATTTCCTACAATGAAATCATGCCCGCAACTCCAAAACATACAACATTTGTCTCATCCTATATATGTATTTGATTCTTGATGTAGGACGTAATTATTTAATTTGGACGACGGGGCAACAGGACTCAGGGTAAATAATAAAATAAATCTCTGCAAAAATAATATTGTTAAAATTTAATCCAGATAAGTATTCACCATTTTCATTCATACTTTTTCCTCTTAAATGAGGTAGATTTATATACAAGCATTGGCACAATAATAGGAAACAATTTTTTAAAATTCCTCTCCCCTAGGACAACTCCTTCTCATCTATTAACAATAATTCAAATTCAATTTCTATCTTCAACACTCCCCTCAAGTTGGTCTATGAATATTGGTCATTCCTTACCTGCCAATTACTTCTTCAACACTTTTATTGAGAAGATGATGGAACATGAGGTATAGAGATAGATAACCAGAGTTCTTCTTCCCCAAAGGTTTTGAGTAATAAGATCGAATGGTCTTGAGTAATGAGATCTAAAGAATTCGAGTACATTCATCAATGAAAGAAACATAATAATAAGAATGAGAGAAATAAGGGACTTTAGTAGGGTCCCAAACATCAGAGTGAATAACGTGAAAGGGAATGCAACTTTTATTTAAACTGTGATAAAAATGGATTCTGGCTTTTAGCCATTTCACAATTAAGTAGAACACTAAAAAATTGGGAAGGATTGCATTTAGAAAATAAGTGGGGAAACAATTTCTAAAGATAACAAAAGACTTTGGGTTCAAGATTCATGACATGAGGGATGGAGAAGAAAGTTTCAAGTTTCTATTGAGGAGTTAGAAAATTGAGGGCGCTAGAGGAGTGCGATTTATAAGATAAGCAGAGAAGACTTCATTTTTATGTTTGAGTGATGAATGAGTATTGGTTGAGTTCAAAGAGATAAGTTTCATCAATACAGAGTGCCGCATCCCATTTTCACCCATTTGTTTTCAGTAACCCATGTATCATAAGGGGGATCATCAATGGAGGGTTTCTTCGTTGCACCAGTCAAGTACCCAGATTTATTCCGAGCAAAGGAGATAGTTCTAGTCATCAAGGATAATAGTGATGGGAAAGGAGGAATTATCTTGCTCGATGATGATATTGGTAGGTAGATACGATGGGAATGCGGAATTGGTCAAGTAACAAGGAAAAAAAAATATAGTGCTTTAGGTTCCTAGATAAAAACAAGCCCGATACCATGTTAAAATTTAATCCATATTAGTATAGAAGTATTCTCGGTTTCATTCACTTTTTCCTCTTAAATGAGGTAGACTTATACAAACATTGTTAAAATCTTAAGCAAGATAATAAGAAATAACTTTTCAAAATAGAGGACTTGGCAATAATAATTCAAATTCAAATTCTATCTTCAACAAATAGAGATTTAATTTTCCCCCAGAAATGACAGTCGAATATTAGAAAATTATATTCAATGACTACCAAATCTCGTACGATTACAAAAGAACACGAGATCCAGACATCTATTAAAACAATGTAATAGGGGTCTTAGATGCAAGTCAGAGCGAGTGGAGGCTACATCCATTAAAACATTATATATAATAGGAGTCTTGGATGCCAAACAGAGCGAGTGAAGGCTTTTAAGTCTCAAAAGACACCCAATATCCATTCATTTAGATCTCCTATGAGACTTAAACGCCCTTACCTTCATTGAATCGCAACTAAGACTCATTATATTAATAAGATTCTTTTCCGTTTCTCAGTTTTTTTTTTTTTTGCCCGAATTTCCGTTTCTCAATTGCAATCCTAAAAACTACTGCTTTCAATCTTTAATATAAGATCCTATCTGTAGTTATAAAATCTAGCTTGTAATGTGGAGATAATTGTATTAACTACGGATGGGATCTTATATTAAAGACGAGAAGTACTAGTTTTTATTCAGATACTTCTTTTTTTTTTTTGTTTTTTTGTTTTTTTGTTTTTTGTTTTTTTTTTTGTTTTTCATAAGAAGTACTGAAGAAGCAGGGAAAACACTAAATACTAATTTCTTCTGGACCATGAAGTCGGTGATCGTGAGCCTTCGAACATATTGTACAACTAGTTTTGCCTTGGCTCACTATACTGCATAGCCCGGAGCATCCATAGCTATCCTCCATCTTTGCCAGCCAAAACGTGGCCTTACCTTGTCACCCTATAAATTGAAAAGGAGCAAATGATTTGTTATCAGAATAAGAAAGGCAATTATGAATGAGATAATGACTTTCCTAATATGTTGTAACGACTTTATAGAACTAAAGAAGGATTGGAATGGGAGAAGTACTTATTTTTAGAAGTTAAAGCAGAAAAATACCAGGATTTCGAGAACAGCTGAAGTTCGAAGAGCATCAAATACAATTTGAATATTGTCTGTCAGTTCTTTAATCTGTAAAGAGAAACAAATCAGTGAAAGTCTCACAAAATATCTAATAATTATTAGACACATGAATGAAAGAAGAGAGATACGCTGAATTAAGAGAAGCACTCAAATATTATAATATTTTGATAAAAATATATAATAGATCTGCAGTATGCAATTAATGGATTACCTTAGGGAAATTTGCTATTATCCTTACTGGAACCCCTCCTTGTTCATCCATTCGTCTACGTAAGTATTCATCAGTAACCAAGTTCGAATAGCTGCAACAGGCGGCAATGAAGGCTTAGTTAAAAGTGTGAGACAAAGACAAAGAATGGACCAAAAGCATGTAAATTTAAAGTAATACCTAAAATAGTACTCGATTTGTTTGACAATCTTAAGACGGCGTAATTCAATTTCTAGAACAACCGAAAAGTTGTCATGCCCATGAGGTGGTGGCATATAATTAGAAACAGGACCATGATGCCAAAGAGGTGACCAAGCCAATTCTGAAAATGTATGTATAGCATACACATCAGCAATTAACAAATGGCATGATTATTGATCATCACACGAAATACATTATGATAATAAACATAAAAGAAAACAACATACCAGGGCCCCATGGGTTGAATGGGGGAAGATAGGGATACAATGGATGAATCGGCGTAGGGAGACCTCTGTGAGGCGTATGCATGTAGTTCCTGCCATTGAAACCCGAATGACGAACATTCCAATGTCGATTCCCACGGCTTGGTTCACGCCTCCCCCGATGGCCATATTGACTAGGGCCATGCCCACGAGGATTAAGCACATTATGGGACTGTGATCCATATCCGCTGCTTTGTGTAGTGTGGTTTCGAGAGGATGTTTCGAAATTGGTACTTGACTGCTGCTGCTGGCTTCCAGCATCCTATAATTGAAGAAACAATTATATCGATCTCAAAGGATATTGTGATTATATATTATTAACTGAATGACCATATTTGGACATGGAGTAAAGATAATACATTGGAGCCGGTAGATGAGGCCAGATAAGGAGAAGCATCAATAATGACCGGTGCTCTAACGTCCGAAACTGATGAAACTGCTTCATCAGGAAGACTCTCTACTCCTGCCGACCGTCATTTATTATATTTTTTTCGTTAAAAAAAAATCTCAACCATATGGCCAGATGAGCCAGAATCCTGAGCCGGCTTTTAATGGTTTTGATATTTATTTAATTTAAATAAATCTTATTTTCTTAATATGGCGTCAAATAATTGACGGAGGAAAATTCAACCTAAGAGTCAAGACCCGTCTTCCTCCCTAAATTGCGGTGGCGTCATGGAATGAGTGTGCAAATGGTCTTGTAGCGATCTAATATTTTTTTGTTTTGGTACCAATTTATCATTCAAGTTTAGAATGGATGGGACTAGCGTGATCATCAAACTGTTGACCGGGAAACCGTTTCTCAGGAGAATATGGAGTAGATAATTAAAAAAAAAAAGATTAATAACTTTTTTTCTTCTATTTTATATCTGATTTTCCTTAAAAAAATATAGGGCAATCTATTTAACCTTGTTTAGTCAATATTTTTTTGCGCAATCAAAGTGGTTTTAAAGATCAAAAACACATTTTAAAATTAAAAGACTAACATTACGTTAAATGTCATGTAATCTTAGAGGATAAAAAATAATAGCTAAACATTAATTATGCAAAATGCATTGGAATAACTTGGAATATGGTAGATCTATATATTCATAGAGATCTATTATTTTCCCTTAATATCTATATTTTTATCCAGTATTTTATGCCACGAGTTTAAAGTTTGAATCGGGTATATATAATATGTACATCCTGATTGCATAATCTAAGATTATTTTTATTTATATAAAAAGGGAAAATCCCATATAAAGTTATTTATAAAACATTTTGGTAAGAATTCGTATATTTCAATTATATATACTTTTGGTTTCCTATAAGACATAATATTGTATTAAAAAAAAATCCTGATAAAGCAAATAATAGGGTTATGTTTTCGTCTTTATAAGAGACTTTTTTCAATCTACATAACGCTCATGACATCGTGGGTATATGTTTATGACTTAGAGATATTATACTTTTTTTTTTTTTTTTAACTAGTGATTCCCTTGCTACGAGGCTTAGTTCTAGTTCTTGCTTTTAATTTAATTTTGTTTGAGGCATGTTTAGTGAGATAAAAATTTAAATTTAATAAAACATTGTTAGTTTCCTTAAGTTTAATTAGGTTGGATAAAACTTAGATTTTTTTTTTTCTGCATTTTTAATTTATTTGTCAACATCGAGGCATGTTTAGTAATAGAAAAATAAATTTTTTCTTTTGTTTATATATTAGGAGATTTAATCCCTTATATTTTCAGGGTATAAGGTATAAACCAGATTATTTAAATATTGCAAATATATATAATATAAAGATTTAAATTTAATAAAACATTATCAATTTCGTTAAGGTTGATTAGGCTGACAACTAAGTAAAAGTACCGTTAGAATTTAAATTTTTTTGTCAAAAGATATCTTCACCTTTTCCCAAAAAAAAAAAAAAAATCAAATTTTTTCTTCGGTTTTTACATAAATTATACAAATTGATAATAATCTTCATGATCTTTTAAAATTTACGTTTGATTTACTAGCGAGTTATCTTATAAAATATATTTTTGTATAAAAAACAACTCAAAATCGATTTTTTTGTGATTTTTAATTTCATGATGGCATTATGTATACTATTTAATATAAGTTCTATGATCATGTAGATTTGTAAGTAGATCTTATCTTATAGATATTATACTCCCTTCGGTTCTAATTATAAGACATTGTTGATTTTTTTGGAGAGATTAAGGAAGCTAATTAAATTACTTTAGAGTATTTTATTTTTTTTTCAAACTAATTAGTTTAACTAATAAACTAATATATAATCTAAGGATACACAACATATGAAATGATTAAGTAACTTATTTAGGCTTCCTTAATCTCTCCAAAGAAAATCAATTATGTCTTATAATTAAGACCAAAAGTAGTATATACTATCACGGATATATATGAGAGATATGATAAGACTCAAAATCGGGTTGGATTTTTTTTTTCAATGATTTTGGAGTTTTTTTTTTTTTTTTTTTTTTTTCATGCAATGGGCTAAATGATTACTCATTGCCTCAAAGGTTATTTAAAAATATTTCAGGAAAATTAAAATAAATGACCTAAAAAAATAATTTTTATTATAAAGGAGCATAAAAATTATAGTTACTAGAAAGAATCAAATATCATAATATAAATTTAAAATTACTAAATTGTTCTTAATTAAACCTCCTATATTTAAAACTAAAAAATTAATCAAAATTAAAACTAAAACTGCCCATCATAAATCATGATATTATCCTGTCTTTTTTTTTTAATATATTATTTGATTGACAACGGTTAAACTCATTTTCTTCACCAAATTATATCATTCAGTTGCCCGACTTATATTATCAACATTTATATCAATTTAGCTATTTTAATAAAAATAAAAACTAAACTTATTTCATATTTTCATGATATAATAGGTTAATTATATTTTTTTTAATTTTATTAACATTACATGAATTTCTTAACCCACATAAATTGCTTCTAAAACAAAAATAAATCATACATACTTTCTTGATTTAACATATATGATAAATCACAAAAGACCTTGACTTTTATTAAAATTATACCATTCCATTTTTCATTAAATTTTTTGTTGATTTTAAAAAAATTATAATTTTTACAAATTGGGGAATGCATAAATTTTTTTTTTTATAAATATTTATTCAATTTGTGAAAAATAAAAATTGAGAAAACTATTATTTAATTTAATGAAACTTATAATTTTGTATTAGTTTTAAAAATAAAATGTGGAAGAGAATGTAGGAGGGAATGCATAAGATTTTGTTAGGGGCATTTTAGTACTTTTAATTTTATATTTTAATATTTGGTTATTCTAAATAATTATATGAAAGTTAGCGATATAATTAATTTGAAATTGCCGGGGATTACATGAGAGTTCGCACACATTTGTAATTTCAATAGAAGTAAACTTATCCAACTCTCTGAAAATACACTTGTTCAAATCTCACAAATGGGTAAATACACACTTGTCTAAATTTTAGGGAGTGGTAAGTGGCCTTGTCTTTACAAGTAAGACACTTGTCAAATTTCGTAGAGTGTGGTAAGTTGCCTTGTCTTTATAAGTGGTGAGAACACAAATTTAAATCTTAAGAATATTTGTTGAGAGAAAAAACATATACAGTCTAGAAAGAAGTTGTATACCTTACCCAAATCTTAAGAATATTATATTTTAGTTGGAAAAACTATAATAACACAACAATACTCGTGAGTATTAATTATATTGTGATTATATATTATTAACTGAATACTTAGAGCATATATTGTTCAATGAATGAAAGACGAGTCAATAATTGTCCTTTCAGAGTAAAGATAATACATTGGACAAATCATCCAATGATGCGCCGGTAGATGAAGCCGGATAAGGAGAAGCATCAACCATAGGGCCACCCTCCAAAAGCTCAACCATAGGGCCAGATAAGCGTCGGAGTTTCAGCAAATTTATCATTCAGGGGATTAGCGTAATCATCAAACTGAGACTGATCAACGGGAGAGACAACAATATCCATCACGCAAAGAACGGCTAGAAGAGAGCGAGGAGAAGAATAGGCTTTTTTTTTTTTTTTTTGGTTAAAAATATCCGATGATATCAATTTCTAATACAATATCTCAGAATCGGTATAAGTAAGATTATTGTTTTTAGGGTTAGGATATTATCACTGCTAATTTTATGTCACTTATTTTTTCACCGTTAGATCGGAATCTCAATAGGAGAGAGAAATGACAAAAGTATATGAGATTCTGATCTAACGGTGAAAAAGTGGTAGTGATAATATCCTATCCCTTGTTTTTATTTATCGAGTTTAAATAAAACTTATCTTTTAATGGTTTTGATATTTATTTAATTTAAATAAATCTTATTTTCTTAGATGTCTTTTCAAAACTAGATAGAAAAATTCTATATAGGGAGGATTGAATTACACAAATTTTAATTTTTAGATCAATGAACTTAATAAATTATATATCAGTGTCATAATTAAGAATTTAAAATTTGAGTCAAATTATCTTTATATATCGTTATTTTTTAAACGACAAAATTAAAAATATAACCTATTATTTACCCTATCAATTTCACACTAACTCTGCTCTCCCTTCTCTTCCCCACAGAAACCTCCAGCCACCAAGACCCGTCTTCCTCCCTAAATTGATCAAACCTACTAAAGGAGCAACGTTAGTTCATGGAATGATTGTGTAGAAACTGCAAATGGTCTTGTGTGTAGCGATCTAATATTATTTTGTTTTGGTACATCATAATCTTATTATTGCATCGGATGAAGTTGTTAGATCTGGTGAGATGCAACCAGCGAACGAGCTCAGATGGGCGTCTCCAAGTTTAGAATTGATGAAAACAAATTTGCTATAAAAATGTATAAGATTTTAACTTTTTCAAAATAGTTCTGTTTTTTAAACAAAATGTAATTGGTCTAAAATTTAATAACAGATATGCGAATAAGGAGGGCGTGTTGACCGGGAAACCGTTTCTCAGGGAGAATATGGAGTGGATGGCATGATGAGCAAATAATAATGTTATGTTTTTAATTTTATTGTTTTAATAACTAAGGAATATGGAGATAATTTCACCCAAAATTTAAATTTCAAACTATAACATATAACCTAATATATAATTTATTAAATTCAGTAACTTATAATTAAAATTTGAATGATTCAATCGTCTTTATATAAGACTTTCTCAATCTACATAACACTCATGACGTGATGAGTATATATATGTTTGTGACTTAGAGATATTGTACTTTTTTTTTTGTTCATGAGTGACTCCCTTGCTAGGAGGCTTAGTTCTGTACTTTTAATTTAATTTTGTTTGAGGCATGTTTAGTGATATAAAAATTTAAATTTAATAAAACATTGTTAGTTTCCTTAAGGTTAATTAGGTTGATAAATAATCAAAAGTACAGTATGTAGAATATAAAATTTTAAAAAATATATCAAAAAAATATTTGTAGGTAAATTATACCAATTGAAAATAATTATCATGATCTTTTAATATCTCAAAACAGTCATTATCAATATGTTTCCGTTATTTTGATGTACTCGCGAGAGTTATCTTATAAAATATATTTTTATGTAAAAAGGAATTCTCAATTCATGATGGCATTATGCATACTATTATTTAATATAAGTTCTATGATCATGTAGATTTGTAAGTAGATTTTATCTCATAGATATATGAGAGATATGATAAAACTCAAAATGAGGGGGTTGGAAGTTTTTTCCCATGCGATAGGCTAAATGATTACTCATTTCCTCAAAGATTATCTAAAATTTTTTAGAAAAATTAAAATAAAGGACCTAGAGAAAATAATTTTTCTAAGGATCATGAAAATAATTATCATGATCTTTTAAAATTTACATTTGATGTATTAGCTAGTCATCTTGTAAAATATAATTTTGTATTAAAAAAAAAGAATAATTTTCTTAAAAAATTTGATTTTTGTTGTTGTGATTTTTGATTTCAGGATGGCATGATGCACACAAGTTAATATAAGTCCTATGATCTACACCTATGATCCTGTAGATTTCTAAGTAGATTTGATCTCACAGATATTATATACTATCAGATATTTTATATCTGCAGAGATATGATAGAATCAAAATCGAGTTGGATTTCTGTTGTTGTATGCCAGGCTAAATGATTACTCATTTCCTCAAAGATCATCCAAAGATATTTAATTTGGAAAAAAAATTAAGATTCAAAATTGTGATTAGTGATTATAATTAATTTGAAAATGATGCATATTACATGAGAGTTTGCACAGATTTCTAATTTTAATACAGTGAGTGAGTGAGAAGTAAACTTGTTCAAATCTCAGAAATGGGTAAATTCCGAACAGTGATAAGTGGCCTCGTCTTTATGAGTGAGGAGAACACAAATCTTAAGAATATTTGCTGCAACAGTGGTAAGTGGCCTCATCTTTATAAGTGAGGAGAACACAAATCTCAAGAATATTTGTTTGTAGGCTTTTTTTTAATGTCTAAGCTTAAGCCTTCAAAAGCCCCTATAAGGCCTAAAGCTTATTTAAAGTCATACTTAAAATGTAGGTATTTGAATAGGCTTAAAGCCTATGTATTTAAGTATATATATAATTCATTAAGCCTATTTAAATGCTTACATTATGTCTTAAAATTTTAGGAATTTATTCTCATATGAAATAAAATAGTTGTTAGTAAGAAATAAAAGAACACCTAGTGACAACAATTGTCTGAGCAAGTGGAAATAAAAAAAATTAATTATCTATTGACTAAGGAGATATATTTTTTAAAACAACCAAGCACGACAAGTGACATGTAAAACTAGATTCTAACTCTTGTTTTTCTATAGAAAATGAGACAAACTTCTCTTCTATTAGAATCATTTTCATTTGAGCATCACTACAAGTAAACTTCTATGCAATTACTATTTTGTATCAAATGGCATAAATTAAGGAGAGCTAGTGAGCTAGCATTGTCATTTTGAATGATAAAAAAGAAAAAGTAGTAGATACGATCAACTGATCAATGAAAATGTTAAGCTCGTTGATAAATGATGAAATGTGAAACTTAGGGTCAAGAATAAGTTATTAATTCTATAAATAATTTACAAAATTAATTTAGATTAAATTATATATAATTATCTATAATAATACATTTTTGAAATAAATAAAAAACTAAATAGGCCAGGTTTGTAGGTTGGGCCTTATGAAAATAGGTCGACTGTTTACCTAAATAGGCCTAACAATAAGCATAAACCTAAGTCCGAACTATTTACTAAATAGACTAGACTAGACTTAAAGTAGATTAGGTCGTAGACACCTGATAGAAGCCTAATCTATTTTCACCCCAAATGTGGTACCATTTTCTTTGCGACTCGCTCTAGTTATGGTGGCGGAAAAGTTTCATTGTGAGGATGAGGAACATTGCGGATAGGAGATTAGCCCGTTTGGAAACCTCTTTTGGAAAATAGCTTTTGGGATTTACGAGGTAAGTTGTGAGAGGAGTTTTATCTCGACTTGCGCAAAATAACTTTTCAAAAGGGGTTACCAAACAGGTACTAGATCGGAAGTTTTTATTTGTGGAACTGAAAGGGCCTAAAGGGGATGACATCGGCCTGGGGATTTGGTTCATGAATCATGAGTTTATGTTGGTGTGGTCGTTGTACCACTCGACCCTCTTTATAATTCCATTTTGATCAAATCACACATATCAAGGAAAGATTGGTAGCTCAATGATTATGAAGTAAATTTTTAACTTTACCCTCATTTATGAATGGATACCTTAATATGGGTAAAATTGTCACAATCTTATTTATTTGGTCAAAATGGACTTATAAATAGGACCAAATTTTTTTTTCAAAAAGAACTTATAAATAAAACCAGAGTGGTAGTATGGTGGAGACCTCCATTACCCTTGTACTCCCTTTTGGTCTTTATTATAAGGGGCTAACTAATAAGTTTATTTGATCTTTTTTATAAGGTACTTGCTTATTCCTGAGGAGCATTAATTATCTTTTTTTCATGTATGTTCATAATTAATAAGGGTAGTAGGTGAGAGTAATAATTAATACCACTCTGATCCTATTTATAAGTCTTTTTTGACCAAATCACACATACCGAGGAGAGGTAGGTAACTCAACGATTATGGGGTAAATTTTCAACTTTACCCTTATTAATGAATGTGTACCTTTCAACTCTTTATTCTTTCTCTATTTTTATTAGTACAATAAATGGGCAAAATTGTCACAATGTCGTTTTATTTGGTCAAATTTAACTTATAAATAAGACCAAATTTTTAGGTTAAAAGCCTTATAAATAGGATCAAAGTAGTATAATATTAGAGTTTAGTGTAATTAGTAGGGGTAATATTGAAAATTATTTAAATTATAGACAACTTTATTGACTTTAACTACTTCTATTAGTTTGTGAAAATTGTGAGTTTATACCTTATAATAAAGAGTGAAAGGAATTGTTGCTTATCGGAGATTTAGTCGGCCAAGGGCCAAGTTGGTGAATTTCAACATTTATTATCCATCACCTAATTAGGACGAGGTATTTATTGGCCTCCGCTATCCGCTATCCGCTATTATGAATATTAGAATCACCTCAACCCAAAAATACCTTTTAAACATCGTCGACAAACAGATATATATATATTTTTTTATAAAAAAAAAGTTTTGGAGGGTTCGACATCAGTCCACTAAAGGTCGGACACGGCCCGGGCTCTTTGAGAGCTTAATGGGGACTTACGAAATCACCTACCAAAAGAGTCCCAACACGCCGAGTGGGGATCAAACGCACATCTTTTTTGGAAGCTTCAACAAATCCCTTACCATCTACGCCAACTTCCTTTAGCAACAAACAAATAGTTAAGAATACCTGAATTTCCCGCGCACAAAACGTACAGGCTTAAAGGGGCTTGTAATTTAAACAATTAAACCTATTATTTTGGAAGGGAAGCTACGTCCCTGAGACAGAAAACTAAGATCCGTTTATATCAACAAACAAAAAAAAACTAAGATCGTTCGGCCTTTTAACACAGTTACCTTAAATTAGGGGTGAATCCAGAAAGGGTGAATCCAGAAAATCATTGAAAGGGACACTATTGATGGAGGAATTGGGAGGCAGTGTTCCTATTTTTTTTTTTAAGGAAAGTTTTAAATACATTAAAAAAAATAAAAGAATATAAACAAAAAATATTCATAAAATCAAGTGAACACTGCTGATGTAATAAGAGAGGCAATTATTTTACAAATATGTCATTTAGAAAAGTAAGGCTAAGTGCGGTTAGAAATACAGTTGCATAAGTTACAATGAAAGGTGGGCACTTAATAAGTTCAAGTACATATATTTTAATAAAAAAGGTATATTACAATAAAAATAATTACAATGCCATCATTCAAGGCCTTTTTTTTTTTAATTCCATCATAATTTCCTTATTATTCATGCTATCAAATACATCTTTTTCAATATAAGGCACTAAATAATCATTCATCCATTATCCCCGTCTGATTACGAAGTGCAATCTTGATGTATTAAAGGTAGAGTGTCAATCGGGGCCGGCATTTTGTGAAGGGCCGGGGCCCTGGCCGACCCTCCGGGGCCCGGAGTAAGAAAAACACTGTTTTTCAAAGCCCGCCACGAGCACGGGGCAGGACGGCCCGCGGCCCGGAAATTACTATTCCAAATTTTAACTATTTTTCCTCCACTTTTTTTTAAAAAAATATAATTAGTAAATTACAACACCTAATCATCCAATAAATAAAGACGATCACTAATTCATAATAAAAAACAAACCATGTTCACAAATAACTCATATAAAACATAAAAAGCATATCATTTAGCGACATTAGTACGATGACTATTATTGTCGTCATCTTCGTCACTATCATCAATTTTAACGACATTTGATTGTTCTTCACTTTGAGTAATAATATACTGGCTTATGAGTAAGAATATCATGAAATTCTTCTCCGGATCATGAACACATCCATAATCTTTATTTACAACAAATAATAAATCAAATCATAAAATTAGAATATAGTTATTATGTATTTGTAGTTAAATGGATAAATAACTCTATAACAAATATAATATATATATATATATATATATATAAATTAATAAATTTAAAAAGGAAAAAAAGAAAAAAGCTACGAGTGAAAAGGGCCTAAAGAGTGGCGTGTCCCTCAGGGTCGGACGTTGAAACCCGAGACCGTCGGCCGGCCTCCTCCGGCTAATTTCAAATATGCCGTCCATTTTTCAAGCCCCTTTAAGCGGACGGCCGATGGGCACGACCGTTTGACTCTAATTAAAGGTGGACATTTAATTTAAGGGTAGATAATTATTTAAATATGTATTTTTTTTAAAGAAAATCTCAAATTCAAGGGTAAGTGTGGAGGAAAAAAAAGGGGGTAAGTGGGTGCGTCAATGCCTCAAACAGTAAGACAAACCAATAAAAAGTGTTTTCCAAAATGCTATATGAGAAATTATGGAACGATTATAAAATGCTTCTCTCTCACACTGCGCGGCGGTCTACGTCTATCTCTTATTTTCCCTTTTGCGTAAAAAAACTTACACGCAACCCGAAGTTGAAAAAGAAAAAGGGTCCAATTCAACATACTTCAAAATAAAAAAAGAGTTAGGCAAATTTTTCTTAAAATTTTTTATTGTCTCGAAAGATTTTTAAGTTTAAGGTTATCTTGAAAATGTTAAAAACTTAAAATAAAGCAACATTGTTATATTTTTAACACTTTCGAGGAATTAAGAAAATTTTTAGGACAATATTGTTTAAGTATAAACTTATATAATAAATTTACACCTTAACTTGTAAAAATAAAGATGAGTGTCATCACTTCTCTTGCTCTTTATTTTATCTTCACTTATTATCTATATCTTTTGACCGACTTCAAACCGTTTCGATTTAATATCTTTAAAAAATTTGTAACCGTTTAGATTAGCTATAAAAATTATTTTTAAACGTGATTTACATTATGCAATCATAGTATATGAGAAGAGTTTTATCTCATCTTATGATCATATGCTTTTTGAACGCAAATTAAAAGAGGCCTAATTGATATTGTCACTTTACTTCTTAATGTAAATACCTATTATCTATTTAAAAAATATCAAAGAAATTAAATAAATTAGTTAATTATAATATATGTGATACTTTTTTTAAAGTAAATTAGTTAATATTTTAATCGTGATTATGGCTAAATAAGTTACTTAATCATTTTATATATTATATATCACTTGCGCAATAGTTAATTATGTACTGACAGAACAGTGGAGTTAATTATCACAATTTTCCAATGATTGAGCTTTATTGCATTGAGATCAGCATACGGTTGTGATTTGTGAGGCAGGACAAGTAACATTGAAGCCATTTCTCAAACTGGTACTTCTCTTTTTGCACAAAGTCGTCGTTTATATTTGGAATCAAACAAAACAGAACTTCCTAATTGACCGCCCTGCAGTCCCTCCTGACCTCTTGCCCACCATTCAAGCTGCTCATTTTGATCATGGACTTCACAAAAGCCCTAAAAAATGCCCCTTTTGAGGCAGCAAATTCAGAAACCATCTTCTTCGTCTGTGCGTTTGTAAGCAGAGCTTGATCAGAAGAAAAGAGGCCCTTCCCTTGAAGTATCAAACTGTAATAAGTATTATCAAAAGTAGTTCCAGAAGAATCCATGGTGACACCTGCATTCTTTGGCGTATTTTTGGCCGGACAAGTTGATTTTAGTTTTGCTGCTAATGATGGATTCAGGGAAGGGTCCACGTCATGTTTGGCATCAAAATTTTGGATTCTGTTCCTGAAGGATGAACAGTGGGCGAAGCCTATAGTATGTCCTCCTATACAATTATAAAAAAGACGGTATTACTCTAAACTGTTTCTAAGAAACCTATTGAAAAGCGTTTAGGGCCCTCTTCTTTGCTTACCTGAGAGAGCTACCAGGTCTTCCAATGATAGACCTCTTTGAGCAAAGTTATTCTGCAGCTGTGATATGTTGAAAAATGGTGCTGGCAGTAGAAAGCTATCATTGGCATTGGATATTCTTCCATCCTTTCTTCCTTTGAGAACATCCCAGTATGGACCTCCAGACTGTAAAAAAATAAAAAGAAAAAAGAAAATTGCTCTCATATTTTTTTATACTGTCAAAGATTCCATACTCATATCTTTAGGTCTTATATTCTTTTATACTTTCAACAAAGCTTTGTACATTGAGCCAATCATAAATGAAGAAAGGATGGAATTAGTATAACCAAAAAAAGAAAAATTGTGCTCTGCATTTTCATTCCTTACCAGAAAAACTGCGTCCCTCGCTGCTAGAGCTAGGATATCAGCACAAGAGACTACACCGGGGCATGAATCTTCAACTTGTTTCTTTACATTATCAATGACAGAGAATGCATGCAAAGAAATGTTTGCGGGTCCATCTTTTTCTGCTTTGTGCTTCACTGTTGAGTTTAGCAGCACTGAGGCATCACATCCCTTGAGAGAAAAGAGAAAGCAAATCAGTTCAAATGATAAAAAGTACAAGAAAGGGGAAGAAGAAGAGTTTGTTTGAATCATTACCCTAACAAAACAATCATGAAAGTGCATTCTGAGAAGTGCCGCAGGGACAGTAATATCATTAGCAGTAGCCTCCTTCACAGTTTTAGCAACTATTGAATCCAAATGAGGGCAGGTTTTCTCATAGTAGTTTGACATCAGGGAATTCCCTATTGAAACTAGCGAGAAGATGAGAACAAAGCTCAAGAAAGGAACCAAGGTAGCCATGCTTGTTACTGATTTGACTAATTTAGATGTGGAGATCAAAGATGCGTGTGCAAAAGCTTTTAAAGGGGAAACAGATATTGGTTGGTTCTTGTCTCTCAGACGTATTGCAGCAAAGGGTGTGACCCCAATGATCAATTTGTTAGGCTAGGTTGTCAAATTGAGGTGTATCCCTATCATTTGATCCTTGTCGTTTCAAAAGATGACAAACTTTTTCTTTAAAGATAATATTTGAAGACTATACGTTGCAGTTACAGAATACTTGTGTTGGACTTATGGCGTTTATTGACGTGTATATAAAAAGCATGAGACATAATACTAGTATTAATTAGTAGACGAGTTTGGAAGATAGTGGTAGTTTGAGAATTAATAAAGAAGATGCGATGAATTTGGTGTGATGTCAGAGTTATTGTTAGAAGAGCCAGGGTGGCAAGTTAAGGTGGGAAGCAGGGTAGGATGTGAAATCAAAGGATGGGGCCAAACTGATGGATGATTATTATAAGTTCAAGGAAGAGAAGTTAAACAGAGATTCCCCTCAATCATGACAGGGAATCTCCATGTCTTGTATTGAAGGTGGTTGAGGTTGAGCCATGTTACTGTTAATGTTTTTGTCGGTTAAGATTTGAAAACAAAATCATTTAATGTCCTTAATTCAGCTTTATTTGCTTGAAATCTTTTACAAAAATTTCGGAGCTTTCATGTTGATGTGGATTGCTCTTCGTCTCCCAATTACTCCCAAGTCGCTTTCACCCCAGTAAAATAAAATAAAAGGATCATGAACCCCACCAATATTATCTTTGGACCTCGTATCTTTAAAAATCTAGTTCTTTTTTTTTTTTTTAGGCATTGAAACAAGCCGGGACGTTGACTTAACAAGCTTGCAAGTTGCAACACAACGGGAGGTTTAATAAATATGGATATTTGAGGATCTTCAAGGTATTAGGAGATGCCCATGGAACTCAGACAATGGGAAGACTGTGAAGAAATTACACATAAACGTGCTTATGGGGTTAACGTGCAAATTTGCTTTAATAATTTCACTAAAGAGTAATGCTATCTCCGAAGTTTTTTTTTTTAGTTTAAGATCACACAAAAAATATTAAAATGTAGTAATATTGTCACATATTATTAAAAAACTAGTGTTGACTTTTAATGCTAACGGGTAATATTATTTCATTTTAGCATTTCTATGACAATATTGAAGTTACAAAAATTTCATGACAACATCACTTCTCAATAAAAAAAATTCAGAATAAATTTACACATTAATCCTATTTATATTTCAAATGTGGTGGGAGAATGAGAATGGAAGTGCTAAACGTTCAGGCGGTCAAGTGTGATGATGGCTTGTTACGGTTTTGGGAACCATTGAGCCCAATCTGATTTTTCATAAATGTTACTGAGCTTAATTAATCTTACTATTTTTTACTTTTTGAAAACATGACATGGCTTGTCCTTGATGAACTCCTTATGTACGAAACCGAGAGCGTAGCTAAGAATCCAAGATGGAAGAATAATCGTGTTCTTATCATGATCTAATACAAAATCATTTCTATCCCTTCGTTGTAAACATTTAATTATGTTGGAGGGGTTGGACCTTTGAGAAATATAAAAATAAGATGAACGGGTTACATTTTCTAACTCGATACTCGGCCGGTATTGTAAAAGCTCTAACTATTTTGGACTAGCAAAGGGTGGGTTTTCTTGCCCAAGTAGTAACGCTCTTTCCTATCCACATGTGAAAAAAATAATTTCATTAGCATTCATGTAGTTACCATATGTCTAACTTGCCCTAAGTAATATAAACTTCAAATACATTTGATAATTCCACATCTTGAGATATTTCAAAATAAGTCTACAACTTGAGTCTTAAAATTTCAAAACTATCATATGTCTTAACAAAGAAATATATCACTGGAGTTATAAGAAATATATTATATATATATATATAATAATATATATGTATACTAGGCGAAAGGGCAAAATGGGCAGGATGACATACCCTTCTTGATACCCGATCCTCCTTGCAAAATGCTCGGACCAATTGTGCCCAATTTTTTTAGGTTTAGTTTTTTGGGTCGGGTAGGAAGATTTTTCTCTCAGGCTCGGACGGGCGATTTGGGCTCTTTAGCTTCATGAGTTGATTTTCTAAAGGAAAATGACACTAAGATCCTAAATGAGGGAAATAATATGAGTAAAGTTATCTAACTTGTTAATGACAAGTTAAAAAACAATTATTGATAAGTGAAAGAACTATCATTAACAAATAAAAAAATTATAATAAAGGATTTAAGAAAAATAATATTAATTAAGAATGACCATTAAAATGATAATTATTTTGAAGGATCGAAATTAAAATATTAAAATGGAAAGACTAAACTATCTTTAGTCGATTTTCTATATTTTCTCTAATTAAATTAAAATCTGAAATAATTAATAGATAATGATAAATAAAGACCAATTCAAATAAACTCGTTGTTTTTCATTCACCTTCGATATGCAAAGAAGGCATCCGGCCCTATCACCTAGTAATAGTTGCCTTTCATTTTCTTGCAGTACACGATGACACCACAAGACCCTATGCAGTTATATAGGACTATGAGTACCAATCTTTAATTTATTTCTGATTTCAGAAATCAATTCAAGCACTTTTGCAGCCTTTGAAGCAAGGTTTTTTTTATTGTTCAAGAGACAAAGTGAAGGTTAAATACAATCCACTTCGTTCCTTTCAGCCTCTGATGTTGCTCTTAAAGGTCAGCGATCAAATGATCGGCATGCTACCACGCCACATCTGTTTATTTGACTTGGTCTTTAATTGTTCTCTGTTGTTTATACAATAAAAAAAGAATGAAGTTATTTGAATTGGTTTTTATTTGTCATTATCTGTCAATCACTCTAGATTTTAATTCAATTGGAGAGAATATAGGAAATCTGATTAAGGACAATTTAATCTTTCTATTTTAATGTTTTAATTTCTTATCCTTCAAAATAATTACCATTTTTATGGTCCTAAGATGAATAGTCTGAATATTGTGTATTCGATCATGTAAAGACGGTACACATATACAAAAGATGAGAGCCTTAGTAATAATGGCTCTTAATGGCTATTAATGAGGATTTCCCTAATCCCTAATTTATAGGGATTCTACTTGATTACAATATATTTCTTGATTTCCTGACACTCCCCCTCAAGTTGGAACATAGATGTTAATCATGCTCAACTTATTACAAGAAAACATAATATAAATAAATCTAAACAAAATAATTTTTTTCCTAAGAACTTCTTCACCCAATTTTCATACACTCTCCCTCAAGCTGAAAGCAACTTGAATGTGAGCAAAAACTAATCACCAATAACTTTCTTCTTCATGAAATCTTGGTTCAAGCAGCAAGTTCGGGCATAGTCAAGAATAATTCAACCAAATGTCACACCAATGACATTCAAAAATTACAATCCAACAACTTCACTAAGAGCTCAACCAACAAAAGGTATTAAACCAGAGTAGAAGCTACAACAAATGGTCACACAAGGGACCAAATAATACTCCAAACATCTCACTAGAGACAAATACTAAACGGTCTCACGAATGACCAAACGTCTCACTTGAGACAAACACCTCACGGAGGCAAAGCAATGAACGGGTCACAAAAGAAACCCCAAACTCCTCACAAGAGGACCCAAAGCATAGCAGATGCCAACAAAATTATCCAATCACAAGTACGACATTCAAGATAAAAGAGCACTTCACGAACGTGTTGGAGAACGTAACAAACAAAGAATCCAGCCACTAGAGACAAGTGAACGTGCACGAAATAAAATTCCTTGAAATAGTATAAACCATTGAACCCATTCTCATAACGCAACCTTCGAAGCAAAGAACCGGCTAATACACACCGGAAATGAAGGCTCGAAGTCGGAGAACAAAGCAAGAGATGAAAATAAGTGCAGCAACCAAATGACAGCAAACGTCACATTTAGTGACCAAATAAAAGCAACAATCATCCCAGTGATCAAATGACACATTTACGGAAAAATTTAAAACACTTGACGAATCTACAAACTTCGCCGGAAACTGGGAAAGTCACCGGGAAAATCAGAAAACTCATAACACTTGCTGGAAGCTGCAAAACTCGGCGGAAATGCAGAGTACCATTAGATTAAAGATTCACCAAAAACTAGAAAATCTCGCCTGAATCTAGAATTTTTCGCCGGAATCAAAAAATCAAAGAATCCTATGAAGCAGGTAGAGGAGACAACCCAGAACAAGCTTCGATAGCCTACAAAGACAGCATAACAACCGGTACACACTCCCCCCGGGGAAAGAAACAGAGGTGGTACTCGTACAGACGCTGACTGGCGCCACTGTTAATGTTAACGCTACAGTAACAGCGGCCACCGAAAAAAAAAAAATCAAATTTCCCAAGAACTATACCTTAGCTGTTATACCATGTAAGATAAATAGTTTGAATATTGTGTATTCATTCATGTAAAGACGGTACACATATATACAAGAGATGAGATCCTTAGTAATAATGGCTATTAATGAGGATTTTCCTAATCCCTAATTTATAGGAATTCTACTTGATTACAATATATTTCCTGATTTTCTAACATTCTTAATAAATATGATTTTTCTTTGGTCATTTTTATTTTTTCTTAACAAATTATGATAATTTTCTGATATTTTTTAATTGGGATATTGATGTCATTTTCCCTTTTCTAAATTGTTCCAAACAAGGTCGTAAGTTTTATTGCTTTAAAATGTAATTTTTTAGAATAATTATTTAAGAAAATTTTTATTTTCTTCATTTCAAAACTAGTTTAAATAATTATAAAACTATTCTTAAAAATATAAACAAACAACGTCTGTATCTTTGATATATAATATAAGCTTTCTTTTTTTTTTTTTTTTTGTTTTGGCTTTTTTTTTTTTTTTTTTTTTTTACTTGGGATTATTGCCGGAGGTTATGCATGATAATCTTTTTAGTGCTGTTAGATTTGATCCTTTTAAAGAAACAGGCTGTAAACAAATACACGCTTATAAAGTTATAATTGGGCGTTGAAACATAAGATTGGTTATCACTACCTCTTATCCATTTTCAGCATGTTTTAGACTTTTTTTTTTTTTTTTTTTTTTTTTTTTTTTTTTTTTAAAGCCAGAACAACACGTTTTATGTGAACTTTGGGTTTAAGTTCGCTTTTGACGAGCCGAATTATTTGGTTTGGAAAAACAAATAACCCAACTAGGGGTATAATTGAAACAAAAATAAATATTTTACACATTTATTATTTTTAACTAGCATTTTGAACCATATGATTTTGGTAGTTGTCCCATATTAAAAAAAAAAAAAAAAAACAGAAGAGTAATTGAGAAGACAGATTCATGGGAAATAGTAAGGTATTAATTGTTTAACTGTGGCCTGAAGGGCAGAGAGTTAGTGGTCTCCCCATACACTTATAAATAGTCCCCCCCCCCTCTTCCGGGGGTTTTTTCATCGTTGCCATATAAATTTTAGCAATCTCTACTCTTTTATCGTCCTTCTTATTATCCGATTCGATTTGATCTAATCCCGTAAGCATTTATGTCTAACTTTTGCCTATTTTTTCTCACATTTTATACATGGTTTGTCCGAGCACATATACCACTCTCTTATAAAACTTCAAAGCTATTTATACTAAATAATTAATTTTAACTAACTTTTTGATTTAGGTAAATTATTATTAGGCATTTATATTTAATAAGGGTTGAGGGGGTGTATCTTTTTTTTTTTTTTTTTTTTTTTTTTTTTTTTTTTTTTGGCCAAGACGAAGTATTTCATTGTGAAAGTTCTAAAAAATACTACTTGAAATTCAAAATATTATATAGGTGATTTCCTAATAAAATGAGTTTTACTGTTCTTATTAATCCAATTACTTTTCTTATCAATAGAATTTGAAATCGTGTTAATTTCGTTATTTCATTTCATAGCAAAATACTTCTATTTTCTGCTCCCCCGTCATTTTGTTTGTACTTTCCCTCTTGCTAAAATGCCTCCCTCCGCCCAAAGAAAACCGAGGTTAAAATTGAAGTTGCCACTCCTGCAACCAGCTTGGTATCACTCTTGGCCAAAAAAATAAAAACCACCTTTGTAATTCGTGTTACTAATTCGTAATTAACAACCTATAAACTCTGTAAAAAAACATTAAATGGATGTTTGGGGAAAATATTATAACTTTTATTAAGATTGTCTTTCTCTAGGTCCTAATTATAAACACTTTTGTAGTACAAATTACACTATAAAAGTGTTCTTATAATTAGGACCGAGGTAATAACTACTTATCATTTCTTAAATGGTCACTGTGTCTCAAAAACATTTTACCTAAAACATTTCTCCCTAGATTATGGATACCCACTTCTCTTCCTGTCCTCTTCCTATCCCCTTCTTCATCTTAACTGTTGGATTAAAATTTGAACGGTTGATTTAATGTTTTATAAAAATATTATTTTTATATTAATAAAAATATTACATTATTAAAAAATATAAAAATAATATTTTTATAAAACATTAAATTTGAAGCGGTTCAATCTAGCGGTTGAGATGAAATGATAGGAAAAAGGCGGAAGAAAAGTGGAGTGTAGCCAACAAAAGCCAAAAAAAAAAAACATTATGGGCCGACTTGCATGGATAAGTTCGGATCCAGCTCACTGATATGGTTTGGGCTTATGGACAGGTTGATGGTTCTAGCCTTCCTGTGTTATTGCTTTTCTGCAACCCGAGAGAAAGTTCTCTTGATAACGACGGTGCTCCCGCCCCGCCAAAACCAACAGCTTGAGCAGTCGAAAACCCTAAAGCACATAGCAGTTTTTAACCAGCATGGGATCCGAAAAGCAGAAGCTGAAAAAGAATAAGAAGGAGAACAAGAAGAAGAGTGATGGTGGTTTGACTTCGGTTGCTTCACCTACGGTGGCAGGGAATGATGGAGGTGGAAAAGAAACTATCCGCGGCGGCAAGGTCATATCAGACCCTCGGTTTTCCTCGCTACACACTGACCCTCGGTTCCGGGAGCCTCCGAAGCGAACAACGAAGGTGGCGATCGACTCGCGATTTGATCGCATCTTCACTGATAAGAGCTTCTTACCGTCTTCTGCTCCGGTGGACAAGAGAGGGAAGGTCAGGCAGCAAAATTTGCCGCATAGTTTTCATCGTCATTATCATAAAATGGATGAAGAAGGAAAACAAGAAGATAAAGAGGATGTAAAGGAGGGAAGCGAGGAAGAAGACAAGGAGGAGGAAAAAGGACCGAGGTTGGTAGAATCTGATGGGGGAACACCGGTGGAAGAGTCATCTGAATCCGAAGACGAGGACGGTGCCTATGAATCGGCGTCCTCTACGGATACAGATGGAGATGAAAGTGCTAATGAAGAACTTTACGACGAAGAATTGCCTGAGATGCAGGTATGTCTGTTGAGCTTAATTTTTGGAATATGAACTCTTTATAAACAATTGGAAGAAGTTTAAGAATGTCGCAAACTTTGCCAGTTACATGTACTCAATCAAAAGGGAGAAGCATTGTGGGTATGAGTTCTTCAAAGTATTCTTGTATAGTTCCTCTAAACTTCGTTATCCTAAATTTTCAGAAGGGGAAAGGGATGAGAGTTACTATAGGACGACTTTCTCTTTTCTTTATGTGAACTTTACGATAAACAATTGAGGATGTTTACTCCAATTCGTTGTTCTCGGCTAAACTATGCAACTTTTGGTTTCTCCCTCAGTTTTTTTTTTAAATTAATATTTTCTGACATTTTCTTTATGGGATTATTCTGTGGACAGGAGGAGGTGCCAGAAATTGACAAAGAAACTCATAGGCTTGCTGTTGTTAATATGGATTGGAGATATGTCAAGGTATGCTATTAACACTTATCTATGTAATTAATTTTATAAAAATGTCCATTCATTTATCTTTTATCCACTCGGAAAATTTACCTCATGGAATGAACTCCTTTCGGTTATAAATGAAGCACAAGTCATCGGGTATTAGGAATGGGAAAGCAAGATCTTATTTATGTGCGATATAACTTCTGTTACCTTCCTCCCAGGGTTGTGTCAATTGAACAGGACTTTTGGGCTATTTAAACTGTTTATTTTATGGCATTTTAGCTTCTTTTTTTTGTTATTTGTCTGAGGTTTTGTTTCATGCTTTAGGCTGTTGATTTGTATGTATTATTGAGTTCATTTACTCCACCAAATGGACAAATAAGATCTGTAGCTGTCTACCCGTCTGAATTTGGCCTTCAACGCATGAAAGAAGAGGAAGTTCATGGCCCTATTGGCCTCTTTGACGGTGAAGCCGCACAAAGAGACCAAGATAGCAGCGATGATGAAATTGACAATGAGAAGCTGCGTGCATATGAGAAAAACAGGATGAGGTGACAAACTTCTGAAGTTAAAATTACTTGCGTATGGAAATCTTGGCTTCATTGGCATATGAAAATTGAAAAGTATTTTGCTTTGATTGAGTAAACTTCTGACTAGTAAAATTTAACCTGTTTTATTTAAGTTTCGTAGTTTCCTACTATTGAAATGAACAGACTTTCTCCTTTTTTCAAGGTGGCTAGTACTTCAAGGATTCAGTCTTTATTTATATTTGTATGTTCTTAGATGTTACACATTAATTTTTTATCCTTTAAAAGGAAGGTAGGAGATGATGAATATATCTAATATAATTCTGTAGTTATACAGTTGCCTTGTGGCAGTTCTCTTTTATAATTATTCAGCGTCTGGTCGAGTGTTGATAAAATTATGTTTCATAATTATCTCGTGATTTTGTGATGAGGATTAAGGTTAGACAACCAATTCAAGGGTCATTCATATTTTGTCCTTTTGGAGGGTGTGGGTTTAAGTCGTGCATTTTTAAATGGTACTTGTATGATGCTTCTCTTGTCAATAACTTATAAAATCAATTTACCTTTTCAAAATTCCCGTTTAGTACTTGTCATAGTTATGCGATAGGCATGTTTATCATGTCTGCAACTGCCTGCAGCACTCTGTTCTTCTGTTGTTTTATGTGTCTTTGTTCTTTCCCTGTCTTTCTAGGTACTATTTTGCAGTGGTGGAATGTGACTCAATTACTACAGCAAACTACATTTATGAAGAATGTGACGGGCTGGAGCTTTTACAATCTTCTAATGCACTTGATTTAAGGTTTATTCCTGATTCCATGGATTTCAAAAACTCACCTCGTGATGTTGCTACTGAGGTATGTCTTTATTTCCCTTGCTTTTTAACATACACATTACATTTGAGGAATAATGTGGGCTATTTAGAACCATATTCTTGGTTGCACAAACGAAGTTGATTAAAGATTGAGAGCTTTCTCTTCCTAGGCTCCTCCAAACTATCAGGGTAAAGATTTCTACTCGCGAGCGCTCCAGCACAGTAAAGTGCATCTTTCTTGGGATGAAGATGAACCTCTTCGTGCGAAGATGTTGAGACGGAAATTCAATGATAAGCAGGTCAATGTGCTTCTTGTGTAGGAATATTGTATTGGTCTTTTTATTGTGTGCGTTGTATTGAGTTTGGTTTCTTCTCATCGATTTCTTTTTCTGTGCCCTTTTATAGCTAGCTGAGTTGGAAGAATACGTGGCATCTGATGTGAGCGAAAGTGATGATGATGATGATGAGGAGGAGGATAATAGTGAGATACAGGATCATCCTGATAAAAAGACTTGGAAAGTAGAAAAGTATCGTGCTTTACTTGAGTCTCGTGATGGTTCAGATGGAGATGGTGAAGAAGATGGTCAAGATATGGAGGTAACCTTCAATACTGGTTTGGAAGACATCAGTAAACATATACTGGAAAAGAAAGATAAAAATTCTGAATCAGTTTTTGAAGCAAATCTGAGGAAAAGACGTGAGAAAAAGAGGGCTAGGAAAAGTAAATCAAAGCATTCATCGTCTGATGATGATGTTAGTGATGTTGATCAAGATACAACTGAGCAAGCAGATGATTTCTTCATAGGGGAGCCTCCCATCAAGAAGAGAAAGGGGGAAAAAAGTAAAAAAGAACAGAAGTACCAGGTCATAGATGGGGCAGATAAAGCAGCATCCAAAGAAGAGCTTGAGCTAATGCTTGCTGATGATCAAGGGGCAAATAATGGTCTCAGGGGATATAATTTGAAGTTTAAGAAAGCCAAGGGCAAAAGGGTTAAGGAAACTATTGACGAGGCAAAACTACCTAGTACTGACTTTGATGATCCCCGTTTTGCTGCTCTTTTCACTTCACGGGACTATGTATTGGATCCCACTGACCCACAATTTAAAAGGTATCTCCTGGTGCAATATTACTTCTACGTTCTTATAGACAATTTGTTGTCATAGGCTTAAATGGAAAGACAGAAGTTATAGGGTCTTTATTGGGTGAAAAATAGAATGTTGTATGCGGAAGATGTGTTTGTGATTGGTCTTGTTTAGCTGGTTTTCTTTTATAGAAGGCTGGCTGATCTTGATCTTCTTGATTGGACTTTTCTGTTTGCAAGTTCAACTGAATTCTTTCATGCTAACGTAGTATTTTGGCCTTTACAGGAGTGCAGCTTATGCCCGGCAGAGAGCTCATAAACTACAGAAGGGAGATATTGACATTTTGGCGGAAGAGGAGCAGGTGAAGCTTTCTAAAGGAATTGAGTTCTCGTCTAATGACACTGGCATAAAGAAGGCGGCGGAAGAAAGATCGGATACTTTACAATCAAAGAAGGAGAAACAAGAGTTATCATCATTGATCAAATCGGTTAAAATGAAGTCAAAGCAAGTACAATTACCCTTGTATGATAAGACAAAGAGAGTTGGCAAATTACAATCTGGAGGTATGAAGAAAAGGAAGCACTAGATTTTCTATCACTGGTCCGATGAACTGATGCGAATATCATCCAGTCGATATTTAACGATGATAGTCCTTGTTGAAAATGGAGGGTCCTTTTGTCAAATTTGACGCAAGCTTCATGGACGTTTCATCGACCCATTTAAATTGTTTCATATTGGATTCATTGAAGTTCTGAAATATGCATCCGCTTTTTTTGTTCTCGTGAATTCTGATGGTCAATTTATAGGAACATCTTCCAAATTCACGAAGATCTGTTGTCTTGTTTTTCTTCTCTTATGTCACCGTGCTGCAATCCATTAACCATTCGAGGGTTTGAACCATAAAAAAGCAGGGGTCGAAAAATGAGGGAAAACCAGCAAAACCTAAAATGTGTAAATTTTATTGTGTACCAACAGACTGTATGCATTATGTACAAAAACACGATTCTAATAATGAGATCTAAAGAATCGGTAGCAATAATGCTTCTCTTCTGTGCTCGACCAAACTAAACCTATAATACACTCGAAAATTTAAAATTAAACTAATGCCTTTTAAATAATACAAAATTGGTCAACTAAACAACGGGCTAAAAGCGGAAAAAGAACCACTATAAATGTGGAAGTGAAAGGGTTCCGACTGGGGGAGCCATTTGGCTGGTTAGATGTATCTGCAGGATTTACAGCAAGAGCCGGTGTGTGAGATTTGTTGGTAGGTGAGTGGCTGGAGTTGGAATGCACGTCATCGTAACCTGAGGAGAATCATCCCATCGTAGCAAGCAATTATTAACGTACATGATTAATACATGATCAAAAACAAGCCATAACAGGTAAATCATACTCACAATTGGATTCTTTCCAACCAAGAATCATGTTATCACGATCAAAGACTATGTTGTAACCAGTCATGAAGTTATCTGCATAAAGATATAGATATAATGAATGTTGCAGGTTGAAAAAATCAATAGAAAACATGAATTTTTCGGGTGTCAACGCTTAAGAAGGTACTCCACGGAAGTTAGATAAATTGTTTATTGTGAAACGTTGGTGTCCTATTTCTTTAAGCAAAATATGATAACCAACACAAATCATGAAGAACACATTGCACGGTATAATAAACTTCTATGTGAAACTTCATGACCGTATGATTTTATTAAGTGACCTTTTTTATGGGAGAAAAGGTTAGATCAATTAGATACTCACGTCCAATTATATTCACGTCATCACTTTTCACGATGCCAAGGCAATATCCGACTGGAACTTCCTGGAGGGTGGACATCACAAGCATTAGGAGACTGAGAAGAGGTATCTGTTGTCATAATGTATTAGTCAGACCAATGTCCTCACCTCATTATAAAACACTAGCAGGGGATCAGTGACAGAGTAATTGTCCCCACCCTTCATGGTAAGATTCAACACAGGGACTTCAAAATTGGTCTGATTTGAACTGCAGGCAATGCGGGTCAGTCTGATACTTTGAAAAGACAAAGCAGAGCAAGTTGTGGTTTCGCAACAGAAATACCAACCTTAAATCATAGCAGAACTCAAAGGGGAGATCTTCGCCAGAACCTGATGAATGTCGGTTTTCTTTAATCCGAGAACTGAACTGAAAAATAACAGCAACTCAGTTTCTCAGGACACGAATGATGGAACTAACTAATAATGCCAATTTGAAAAGGCACAAGTTACTCACATTCGTGGTAATTTGTGTATAAGCCGGGTCGTTTAGGTATGTAAAAGAGGTTCCAGAGTCAAAAATAGCATTAAACTCAACATCAGCAGCAATTCCTCCAACAATAATTTGAGTGATGCTGATGTTGTAGGTTGGCCTGTCAAAAAATGTTTCCAGGGAAATATGTATAACTAGTGTGAAAGCTATACACGGGAATTTCTACTTTCTTAACTGTTGATTATCAATTTTTAGATCAAAAGTAAAGAACAATAGGAACTTACATTGATGCTCTGAGGTTGAATGGCGTTTTCCCTTGGTCTGAGCTGCCATTATCTCCAAACCTGATTCTTCCAACACCATCAGCTCCAAAACACATGGAAAATGAATTCGAAGTGAGCCCCCCTTTAGCTAAGATGCTAGGCACTGAGATGCTTCGCATACCAAGTCCAAGTAGACCATCCGGAGCTGCACCGCTCAGGAATGAACCAGTCTGAATTTGACCACATCTGCATCAGATGTTAGATTAACTCCAGGTCAATAATAACGAATGGAATAGATGAATGAGAATCAGACAACCATAATAATGAAATGCTTTTTAAATATTGATATTGGAAACTTAGTATGCCAGCTAAAGGTTTCATGCACATAGACTCTATGCTATAGCCTATAAGCATCAACCTTCTCAGACCAAAGATGTTGTAGACTTGTTTACCCGAAAGTAATAAGCGCATCATGTTCTTTTTTCTGATTATCATCTGTAATTAAGTGCAGCACATCCTCTACCAGAATCCCAGAAGATGAAGTTCCGTTTGAAAGATATTGAATTTGATATGGACAACTACTGCCAGATGAAGGGCACTGTGTTCGTTGCTCGCAGAAGGTGCTGTTACATAGCACATTCTTGCTCGTGGATGATGCATCGGGACCATAGATAGTAAGATTAGTGGCCTGTCAGATAGAAGTATGAAGGAAATAAATACCACCAAACAGAAACTTCCACATAAATATTTATTCAAGACTTGTCATGAAAACACAAACTTGCCAAAGTGACCACAATCAAA
The DNA here is from genome assembly GCA_019022655.1 of Acacia acuminata. Lineage (NCBI taxonomy): Eukaryota > Viridiplantae > Streptophyta > Magnoliopsida > Fabales > Fabaceae > Acacia > Acacia acuminata. Next base: position 12,357,306 of record JAFJYI010000002.1, read on the forward strand.
GTGATGTACACAATCTCCAGTAAGTAATCGTGATGCAAACGGAATTTCATATATGGTCTCTTTGTGGCAAAGCAAACAAAAAAAATATAATTAAGATGGCAAATGTTGGTCAGACCACCATGTGGCTTGAAGCTATCAGAGGCTCAGAGCAAAGACGGGTAAGTTCTTTTGTCTAAGACTTCTCCAATGTACTAATAATTTAAACTTTAAAAGTTGTGTCTGATATAAAACAATGCATTGCATATGTGAGGCCGGAATCAGCTTCATTTTGCTTAGGACATTATAGAGAATCTTTTAGCTGAGATGAAATTCCATAGAGGAAAATTTGTTGTAATCAATAGCTTAGGTCTGATTGTTAGTTAGCAGCTAGCAGGATATATTTCTGCTTCTCCCTTCTCCCTCTCCCAACAAATGACCGTTCACTAAGAATATGCAACTGCTGCGAAGGAAGGAAGAAACCTAAGAAAACCTAAAAATAATTGAAAATAAAAGCAGATGATGACAAAATTGATAACCACGATGTACCTGTCCACTATCTGAGGGCAACGATTGAACACAGCTGGAACAATTGCACGGTACCCAGAATAAGTCACTGCCCGTATCCAATGCCACAAGAAACGATAAAGCTGGTGTCCCAACAGAAACATTGGCATATTGTAGACTGAAATCCAAAGTAGGGGCAAATCATTAGCAACAACAATGTACTCAACAAGGTCCTGGTAACAGAATCCGTCGAACTTAGTGTTTAACTATTTTAGTTTCAGCAATGATTTTCATACAGTTATTGAAAATCTAAATATGTCTTACACTCTGGCAGAGTCTCAAAGAAGAATGGACATGGTGAACTTTAAAAAAATTTGAAATAATCATGTATAATCTGATAAAAAATGGAAGTGTTGCAGAGACAGACATGGAATCATTACATGCATCCTTGCATCGAAGCAGGGTATCAATACTCCTTTCTAGGCCAATAGAAGGGTTATGAGTTTTTTTTTTTTTTTTTTTTTATTAAAAAAAAGGCCAAACAGGGTATCAACATTAACTCCGTAAATCTATCAAAATGAACATTATCTTCTGACCTATAAAACGCCATAGGTCAATTGAGTTACTCGCGGATATTATCTGAGTTTCAAGCTCAATTCAGAATGCAGACGGCCAGATATGATCTAATCCGAAAGGAAAATGAAAAATCGTGAAAGTGAAAGAATAAAATTAAGTAGAGGTTGAAGAAGTCATACTATCCAAAGGAGCTAAGCTGAGTTTCATTGCCACCGGATAACGTTAGAACCGTTGGATCGCCGCCAGCCAGTCCACGGCCTCGGAATATACGGTCTCGGTGAGACATAGCAACATAATATTCCCGACTTCCCTTCTCTGGCAGGCCTTGAACATCCAGAATTCCCTTAACCGGATCCGAGTACCTGTGGTGGATATCGAACTCGAATGTCCGGAAACCGTAACATCTCTGAGAAGCTAAAGTCATCACCAAGAACAGTAATCTACATAGCGAGCTACGACAAAAAGACCGAGCCATGAGTTGAAGTTGTGTGGAGAACTATTGCCGAGAAAGAAAATAGCGGGAAATAGCTGAATTTTCCCGGAATACTCTGCTCAACCGTCTGACACAAAGGCTAGTGCCAGGATGCGTATGCCGGTGACAGCAAAATATGTATGGCCTCGGTCGTTGACGCAAGCGTGAAGCTTACACAGAGAGAGAGAGAGACGGAGATAGATTGGAGGCTGTTTAATCCAGCCCTCTGGCCAGAGTCCAAGTTTTCGACGACAACGTAAGGTGGGTCCCAATTTTAAATATTTATTCATTTTCAACAGGATTGGTAATTAAACGTATGATTCTACGAGCTCTGAGAAGTTTTACTTTTGCTCCTGTACAATTCTGTTCAGGAGACTTTTACTCTTGTAAACAAATGAATACGAGAATTTGATTATAATATTTTTTTGAAAATGAATTCTATTCCTGTACAGATATTATAAAATTTTATAAAGTCTAAGATACTCTTCGTTTAACTTTTGCTATACCACTTTTTAGTAGAACATTTTAATTTTTATGTTTGAAAATGGGGAAGTACTTGTGCGGAAAGGCCGACTTTATATATTATAATCCTTGTCCAAGACGAAAAGAAATCTCATCACTATATTTTACATATTAGATTATTAGTCACAAAGATTCTAGAATGCCAAAGACCCACCTAACCTATTTTTTTCAACTCCCGTAATAAATATATTTGTGATTTAAATGGAATTTCTACGAATATTAGCCTATATGGTTTAAAAAATCGAGTCAGCCAGTTTATAATTTATTAATAATACATTTTAATACTTGTTTTATATTTTTAACCAATAATAATTTTTATTAATTTAATTCATGACAATATTTATGAATTTTATCATCGAGAATTTTCAGTGGAACGTTGCTAATATTTGAATCAACCAATTAATTCAATACAAAACATAAAAAAAGACAACTTTCATAAATTGTAAATAAATAAAAAAAAAAAAAAAGACCCCTTTTTGACCACCTGAACAACTAAATAATTTAGATTAAGGTTTTATTATCAGAAAACCTCTAACAAAGAGTCTTTTTTAATAAAGTTAGACTTTAAACCTAATTTATCCATTTTATGGTATATATGGGCTGCTGCTAGACCCAAAGTTGTCCAACCATTCCTTCAAAATTTTTAAATGGAGTTAAATAATTACTTGATCATAATATATTAGTTTATAATTCAAATAAATTAATTTAGGAAAAATTAAAAAATATAGATATTTAAAAAGCGGGAGGTACAATTACGTATGAGTGCACAAAGGATAAAAAAGCATGCAAAAAGTGTTGGCAAAAATAAAAAAAGAATAAAAGTGGGGGTTATGTATGAATGCAAATGTAAAAGGTGAAAAAAGAGGCGTTAGGGTGGTTATACAGGGTGCTTGGTGGGGGAAGGAAACTGACGTTATCAGCTCTTGATGGGGGCCACGCAAGTAACCACCTGTCCAGATCGCCGTCCACTGAAAGCGATGTCGTTTTTTTCTCATTTCGAAGGAAACGTGCGGGTTTTGTGGACGCGTCTTATTCATCTCAGCCACGTGGCTCCTCAACTATCACTTGCCGGCTTTTTTTGGACGCTCTCTCCTTCATCATCGTTTCATTTGATTTATTGTCGTGTTGGTCAAATATGTCGTCCTTCTTCATTTATTTCAATTAAGCTTTCACAACACATTCTACGGTATTTATTATTATATTATTAAATAAATTACAACGGACTTTCGTGTTTATCAACGTCAAGGAAGACAAAAATACTCAAGTTTGTACGGGGAAAGGTGAGGGATTTGATTGAATGGTGTGGTTAGGCGATGGATGAACACAAGTTTTTGGTAAGGGGACGATTGAATGACGATGGTTGGTTCCTACTGTGTTTTCATTTTCAACCCCCAAATGGGAAAAACATAAATTACCATCACCTGTTTGATGGATTTGGCGTTCGTAGAGAGCCAGATTCAAGTATCTGACCTGTCATCCATGGAAGCTTTTTCTCCCTCATGATTCATTTTGCTTTGACATTTATTATCCCAACGTTGGACCTGTGCTAGTGGCTGTTTTCCTCCACAATTTTCACCATATTTTATTTTTAGAAGACTGTTGACATCTTGACTCGCTGCGTTTTGCCGAATGATTCAGCTCTTTGAGAAATTCTTCACGAAACGCCAAAGCCATTAACATTTAGAGAAAGTCTTGTGCGCACCACGTAATCTGCGGATTAGCCAATCAGAAATCAATAAGTCATATCCTTTTAATCTTTTTGTGAGAAAAAGAGTAATTAGAATAATACTGTAATAAACAACCCTCCACCCTCCATATGTCTTGTTCTACTCCCGCTCTTTTTCTCGTTCAGCGCGCTGACGTTATCCCCCACAGCTCGGTACCACATCTTTTCAACTTTTTTCCCCCCCCTCTCTTTGAAGGGAGTTATTTCACTGCACCACCAAAAAAACAGAAGAGAATTCTCTTCTAATCAATTTTTTCATTTTTCCTCATTAAAACTATATAGACTATTGATTGAGAAGGTGAGAGAAAGGTTAAAGTGGTATTGTGATTGATTGGATAGATATGATTTAAAGATGATGAGGGAATTAGAAAGAAATTATACACCACCAAAAACACAAGATAGCTAATGCTTCATATACTTCCTCATGCGAAAATGAATTTTCATTTCATTATTCATTTTTATATATGCTTTACGTATACTCAATATTCACTAGAACTATACATGGATGTGCGGAATTGCACCCATACGAAGATACACAATTATATATATATATATATATATATATATTTGTAAGCATGTATGTGCACATGATAATATTTGGAGACCGTATACTCCATTCACTCTATCATATAAAACATTTTAACTACTTTATAATAACTTAAAAATCATAGCTAACTTATTAAATATGTCTTAATTTATTAATTTTTTTCAATTTTGACCATACTCAATTAGGTTTTAAATGAGAGAGAACATATAAAAAATCACATTTAAGCACTAACTATGCACCAAACTCTAATATTATATTAATTATTACTTTCACCCACTATCCTTATTAATTTGAGCAAAAAATAATTATACTTTGAAGCATGCCTTATAAAATATCAAAAATTGTGAATATTGATATGAAGCATTAGCTATATTGTGCCTTTTTGCTTTTTTTTTTTTTTTTTTTTTTTTTTTTTTTTTTTTTTTGGGTGTAGGGATCGGAAATAACTCCTTAAAAGAGGGGGGAATAAAGATAAAAAGGAATGATATATGCAAGCGCTAGATCAGAATGAAAAGACATGACTTGTTGATTGCTGATTGGCCAGGCCACAAATTACTTGGTGCACTCGGTGCACGCAAGAATTTCTCCAACATTTACGGCTTTAATTAGCCTCACCTAATGACGCACCTAACTCACTCACTCACTCATCACATTCTGTATAAACTAAACAACAAAATGTTACAGCGTCGTCATCCCTGGCACCTCACCTGTTTTTCCCATTCACGATTGAGACAGCCTCTGTTCACATTATTATATCTTCCCTCATATGTAAAAAACAAAGATAAGGGTTTGGGTTTGGATCATGTTTAACTTGGAACTGAGGTATCTAGGATAGGTGTTTCCTAGCCCGTCATGAAAAACACAAGGTCAAAGCAATCAATAGTAATACTAAACAAAGAATGAATTGAACTCCATCTACACCTAGTTTCACCCGATCGACTCAGATTCTGGCTGCAAAACATTAACATATTGGAGTCTGTTACGGACCGCTAGTAAGGCCCAATGCCACATAGGCCCAGTGGTAGATATATCCCAGATAACCTCTCGCCTATTCTTCAGAAGACTGGATGACCGGACTTATAGCTTAGTGGGCACACTTAGCCGATCGTTGCTATATGTGCGCCCCACCAAGTCAAGACGGAGATCGTGCCTGGCCATGATCAACATCACGGTGGTGCCTATAAATACGTGGACAAGCGATCCAGGTTCTACGTTCTAACTCGGACCTATTACTTTTTACACCGTGCACACACCTCACCCCAATATTGTGTACGGTGATCCCAACCTCCTCCGGATATCTCCACATTGATATCCGGGAGCGAGACCTTTGATCCCAACATCAAAGTACCGGTCCCCGATCGACAGAAGAACGCTCTATACCGAACATTGGCGCCGACCATGGGGATCTATAAATTACGATTCCGTGACTACCGATGGCTCACACCGAAGCAAATCGGAACATTCGGCCCTAATCAACCACAGCCGAGGCAAGCAACCCAAATGACCGAAGTATCTCCCACCGGGGAGGGAGCCCCCGAGGGTCACATGTCGATACGGCCTCCTCTCCCCCGAGGCCAACAAAGCGCAGACGAGACGGCCACGACGACGCCTCGGCCCCAACCCGATGTCCGAATCCTACAAAGAGCTCAGAATCGATCCTTAGAAAATTTGAGACTAAGGAGAGGCGGGACGAGCTCCAACGCGAAGAGGATTTTAGAGTAATCCAACAGATGATGGACAATCAACTCGAAAGATTCCGGGACTGGATGCACCAAGGAGGCCGAGGACGATCCGCGGAAAAAAGAGAGACCAGACGGGATGGTAGCGGCTCATCCAAGCCGGCTCGGACTCGGTCTCGGCAAAGAAGAAGCCGGGGCCGAAAGCGTAAGACGAGGGTGCGCCCGTAACAAAAAAAGGAAGACGAAAGCCGAGGCAGGAGAGAAGATCCGGTCTCGGACGTCTAAGAAGGAGACAAAGAACTAGCCGGGATACCACGGCCTCGACGATCTCCCGGTATATAGGATGAAGTACCTACCGTAAGCCGATGCGAGCCCATTCTCTCGGGAGGCGGCTACGGCACCCTATCCAAAGCACTTCGATCTTACCCATCTGCCGAAATATGACGGAACACGGGATCCGCGAAGTCACCTCGAAACATTCGAGTTACTCATGTGGGTCCGTTTGATCAAAGGGAGGTCATCCTACGCTTGTTCGCGGCGACTTTAACCGGTCCAAGACAAGTGGCTCCATTCTTTGCCAAATAATTCCGTACGGACTTCGAAGACTGGCGCGGAAATTCGAGCCGAATTTCGCAACCGCAAAAAGCCCAAGTCACAAGACACACCGAGCCGAATAAAGCAAAAGAAGGGAGAGACATTGCAAAAATACCTTAACCGTTTCAAAGAGGTGGCTTTGCAAGTGCGCTCGCTTCCAGACGAAGTACACGTCCATTGCCTCGTGGATGGCCTCGGATCCAACATCACGACTCGCCAAGAACATATGCAAGAACCGGTTTACACTCTCACCGAGTTTTACACCCGGCGCAAAGAATATCCGGACGTCGAGCAAATGGAGCTGGCCAACACCGTGGAGCCAGAAAGGATAAGAAAGACATCTCCTGACCCCGGAAGTAAACGAAGAGAGGAGTCCAGAAAACGCAACCGAGACAGTCGGACCAGGGGGGAAAGGCCGGAAGGCAAATCAAAATACGACAATTACACCCCGCTGAACGTCCCTCGGGCGCAGCTCTGGAAGGAGGTGGCTCAGAACGAGATAAGAAGAGTCGGGAAGCCGAAGCCGCTAAGAAACCGACCCACTACGGACCAGTCAAAGTATTGTTCATTTCACGACGGACGGGACACACGACGGAGCAATGCTATGAGCTCCGAGATGCAATTGAGAAATTTATCGGGGAAGGCAAATTGCGCCAATACGTGATTAAAACTCGGGGGCAAGAGAAGCGGCACACGCAATCGGGGGCCGGAGTAGGAGCCCGGCGGCGGAACCGAAGAAGGAGGAAAAAGAAGAAGGTCGAACTCCCGTGACGCCTACCCGTAAGCCGATTTCCGTTGTAATGGGATCGGCGGAGGATTTGGAGGTGGCGGGGACACAATGAGCCCGGCCAAGCAGAAATACTTAAGGGAAGTCATACGAGACCTCCCAAAGGTCAAGGACGAACAAAGGAGGCCGGCACCGCCGCCCTTAACTTTCACCATTGATGAATTGAAGGATGTTGTACTGTGGCATCAAGACGGACTAGTAATCACCGGAACCCCGGCTAACCGCCGGTCAAAAGAATATTCGTGGATGCAGGTAGCTCAGCCGATATTATCAGCTGGGATGCATATAAAAGGATGCGGATGGACGCTGAAGACTTAAAGCCGTGCAAGACGACCCTTATAGGGTTCAACGGAGAACGCTCGCTTCCCAAGGGTTACATAGACCTCAGGCTGACGCTTGGAACGAGGGAGGCATTCAAGTCGGAGCGTGTCAGGTTTATAGTGGCCGACTTCCCGTCATCCTACAATATCATATTAGGCAAAGCCGACCATTCACGATCGGGATATGATGATATCCACTAAGCATCAAAAACTTAAGATGCTTAACAAGAAAGAACAGGTGGTCGTGGTCATAGGAGATCAGAAGGAATCCCGCCAATGCTACTTCGAAACACTCCGAATCGGGGAAGGAGGGCCCTCGTCTCCACCTCGGCTCGGGAAAAGGGAAAACTCGCCCGAACCCGAAAGACGGCAACGGGCCCGACGCTCAGTGAACATGGTCGAGCTTGACCTCAGGGACAAGCCCGAGATACCACGGCCCGAACCTGAAGGAGAGTTGGAGGAGCGGGTGCTTGGGGCGGATCCGTCAAAAACTACCAAGATTGGAGGGGCGCCGGACGGCGACCTAAGAGCCCGGCCGATTCAATTCCTAAGAGACAACCGGGACGTGTTCGCTTGGACCTCGTCCGAGGTACCCGGGATCGACCCAAGGTTCTGTTGCCACAGACTAGCCGTGCGACCGGGGTCTACCCCGGTATCCCAAAAGAAAAGAAACATCGGGGCGGAAAGACAAAAGGCCCCGGATGTGCACGTGACCGAACTACCGGAGGCCGGATTCATCGAGAGATACAAGACACCACTTGGCTTTCCAATGTAGTGATGGTGTTAAAGCCAAATGGCAAGTGGAGGGTGTGTACAGATTACACCAACTTGAATAAGGCTTGCCCGAAGGACTCCTACCCCATGCCAAACATCGATAAATTGGTTGACAGCTCGGCTGGTTTTCAGCTACTATCATTCATGGACGCCTACTCTGGGTATAATCAGATAGCCATGCATCCTGACAATCAGGAGAGGACGGCCTTCATGACCGATAGGGCCAATTATCGCTATAAGGTTATGCCCTTCGGATTGAAGAACGCCGGAGCTACTTACCGAGAGAATGATGAACGAGTCTTCGAAGATCGATCGGGCAAAACATGAGGTATACATAGACGACATGATCGTAAAGTCGAAGCGCCCAGACGATCACATCCGAGACCTGGAACAAACATTCGAGAAGTTAAGAAGGCATCGGATCAGGTTGAACCCGGCCAAGTGTGCGTTCGGGGTCCCGGCAGGAAAATTTTTAGGGTTTATGCTAACCAACCGTGGAATAGAGGCGAATCCTGACAAATGCAAATTTTGTGTTGGACATGCAAGCCCCGAAGACGAAGAAGGAAGTTCAGCGGTGACCGGGCCGGCTTGCCGCCCGACCGATTCCTACCGAGGTCACCGAGAAAGCCCTTCCTTTCTTCGGGCTCTTAAAAAGAAAACCCGGGGGTTGGAGCACGGAGTGCGAAATAGCGTTCGAGAAAATCAAGCAATGCCGGCAACGCTCCGGTCCGACAAAACCCGAGCCGGGGAGACCTTATTCCTCTACCTGTCAGTTGGAGAAGAGGCAGTAAGCGCCGCTTTAGTAAAGGAAGCCGAGTCCGGACAGGCACCGATCTACTTTGTGAGTAAAGCCCTGCAGAGTTCGGAACTACGATATCAGAAGCTGGAGAAAATGGCTTTCGCCCTTTTAACAACGGCAAGAAGACTGAGGCCGTATTTTCAAGGACATCAGATAGTGGTCCGAACTAGCCAACCGATCCGCCAAGTATTACACAAGCCGGACCTCACGGAGAATGACTAGCTGGGCGATCGAATTGTCCGAGTTCGATATCTCTTACGAAGCTCGACGCGCAATTAAGTCACAAGCACTGGCGGACTTCATCATGGAACTCACCCCGGCAGAGACGACCGAGGATGATCACGGCGGTATATGGAAGGTGTACGTTGACGGCTCCTCCAACGCAAAGGGGAGCGGAGCAGGTATCATAGTCGAGAGCCCGGAGGGCGTCGCCGTGGAGCAGTCCCTCCAATTAAAATTCCCGACCTCAAACAACCAAGCCGAGTATGAGGCTCTCCTTGCCGGACCGCTTACTGCTAAAGAAAATGGAGCGCGAGGGTCAAGGTTTTCACCGACTCACGGCTCGTAGCCGCGCAAATCGAAGGAACGTACCAGCACGAAGGGTCCACTCTTGGCCAAATACCTCAACAAAGCTAAAGAGATGATCTCGAATTTCAAGAGGTAATCATCACCCATATCCCACGGAAGAAAACTCCAGGCGGATATCCGCTCAAAACCGGCCGCACGAAAGAAGCCGGTAATCATAGAACGGTGATACTGACAAAACTTGACCGAGCCGAGTTGTATTATGACCATCTCATGCCACGGATGGAGGAAACCCATAGAAGATTATCTTGAGAGAGGCATTATCCCAACCGACTCGACCGACGCCAAGAAGCTAATGCGAGAGGCCGCCATCTATACAATGGTCGACGACCAAATTTGATCGAAAAGGGTTACACTCTCCGATGATGAGATGCTCCGGGCGAAGCCGAAGCAAAATATGTACTAGCCGAAATACATGAAGGCATCAATGGCCACCACACGGGGGCAAGGCACTCGCAAGGAAAGCATCGCGCGCAGGTACTATTGGCCGACCATGACGGAGGACGCCAAGGAGGCCGTCGAAGATGCGATAGTTGTCGAAGCACGCCAAACTCATTTGGCCACCCCCGGCCGAAAAGCATCTCGGCCTCTTGGCCTTTCTTTAAATGGGGCATGGACGTCCTCGGACCTTTCAAGCCACCGGTCGTTCAGATGGCTCATTGTGGCGGTCGATTATTTCACCAAGTGGATCGAAGCCGAACCACTGACGACGATTACTTCGACACGAATACAGAGATTCTTCAGACACAACATCGTATCCCGATTTGGGGTGCCGGCCGAGGTGATCACGGACAACGGTACGCAGTTCACAGACCAAAGGTTCAAGACGCTGATGTCAGACCTCGACGTCAAATTGCATTATGCCTCGGTCGAGCATCCACAGTCTAACGGGCGGCCGAGTCGCCAACAAAATAATCCTCGACGGCCGAGAAAACGGATGCAAGATGCGGAATCCAACTGGTCGAGCAGCCTATACGCGTCTTATGGGGATCTGGGACAAGCGTATGCCTTCTACCCAGGAGACCCCTTTTCGTTTGACGTACGGATGCGAAGCCATGATCCCGGTCGAGATAGGACAACCATCATGGAGAAGGATTAGAGCCCGCCAGAGGGAGAGGCGTCAAATGGCGGCGACGCCGATGACGGACTTGGAGCCGATCGACGAGGTCGAATAGTGGCGCATCGCGAGAGCTTCATTAAGCAACTTCTAGCCGCCAAGTACAATCGGAAAGTTCGACCCCGGCCCTTCAACCGAGGTAACCTTGTTCTCCGACGAGCCGACATAGGGAACAAGAACGCCGAGAGATGGCAAATTGGCGGCGACCGGGAGGGTCCCCTAGGGTTAAAGAGAAATTGGGCAACGGAGCCTATATACTTGAAACCTTGGCAAGGAAACCCATCAAAAGAACTTGGAACGCAGACAAGTTGAAGATCTACCACGTTAGACATCGGCCTCGGACGATAGAGACACCGACCACGTCCGGCTTGGAGATCGCTTATCATTTGCTTTCGTCTTTTATCTTTTGTTTTAAAGTTTCATCGAATTATGTGTTAGCTCTTTGGAGCGTTTTCATGTTAGCTCTTTGGAGCATTTTCATTTTAATGAAGGATTCCTCGGTGGATTTTCGCCAACGTGCACAAGTTGATCGCTTAAGCATTACACCGAGGTACATATAAACCCGGCCACAAATACGACACATCTAGATGATTTAACACCGGGGCAGACTAGCCCAGGTCGAGAGCTCGGCGAAATGGCCTTTTATTGGCCTTCGTGAAATTGACATGTCAACGCTCGCCCCGATTTAAGCATTCGAGTTGTCATTCCGACCCTGATCAGGTCAAAATGTTTAAGTTGTGCGTTACGGACACCTCGTTTAAACAAGTGACAATTCGCCCTTACCTCGGTTAAAATCCCGCCAACGGCTCCGAACACTGTAGCGCGGTTAGGTTAATACCACATTCGGTTAAACCGACAACCCTACCACTCATTCCCAGATTTCACATCCGGTAGAATGCATAGCTCTAAGACCCCATGCGCCGACGAATGTCTAACTATGTTTAGGATTCACACAACAACAGATACGAAAAATTTACTTTGTCATTCAAATATGACCGGCACAGACGCCGGGAAAATTCATAATTACAAAGGCAAAACGCCTCAAGGAAAAGAGACTAGGCAACAGTATTGCTCGAGGGTCCCGGCTCGGCAGATCGAGTCACTTCACTAGGTCTTGAGTCGGCCTCGGGTTTGACTTTGCGCCTTCAACCTGTTCCTCACCTACCCGATCTCCGAGTCCTCATCTTCAATGGATATGGATTCATCTTAGGGAGGGAGGAGCCGGATAAAACATGCCGTCCCTCACATAAGCTCGGTAGTGATAACCGTCGACGTTGAAGGATAATTTTGGGTTCAAGACTTGGAGTTGATCCAGGGCCATTTTGAAGCATTCTCTTGCCGACTCATGGAGGGTCTCGATAGACTCCAGGTTAGCTTGTCGCTCGGCAGCAAGCTCCTCTTTTACCGAGCCGAGTTCGGCGGCGAGAACACCTCGTTGCCCTCCGGGACGGTCTTCACGGCATCGGGCTTTCGGCCGTGGCCTTTCAAGACGGAGACATTCCGAGGTTTGTTTATCCAACGCCTCTTTCGTCATCGAAGTTCCTCGGTCGCTTTTCCACACGAAGCTTTGGCAACGGCCTGGCTCGTCCTCCAAAGCCGTCACTCGATCCGCCTTAGCGTTGGCGCGGCGACCTCCTCCTCCAAAGTTTTCAATTGTCCGACCGGGGCTTGCGCATTAGCCGCCTCCTCCTCCTCCGCAGCTTTGGCTCTCGACAAGGCCTCTTCCTCGGCACGCTTCAACCGCCGAATGTCTACCTCGGCTGCCACGTGCTTCTTTTTCAACATAAGTAGCGCTTGGTGAAGACCGATGGACTTGCAGAGGAACCTTTGAGCCTCACTAATAACGGATTCATCCACGGCGGACAAAGGGACTCCATTCATGAATTTGGTCGGCGGAAGAAAAGCGACACTAAGCTCCTCGGTCACCTACTCTCCCACGAAAGTCCTCGGGGAATCACCGGCACCGATGAGCAAGCGCGGACTTTCGGAAGGGAGGAGCTGCCGCCTCGGGAGAAGTAGACGTAACGGGTCCCTTAGCCTTCGCGGAAGCTAAAACCGGAGCCGGAGAAGATCCGAGAAGGGGCGGTGGTGCCGGTCAAGGATGGAACAGAACCTTCGGGAGCCGTAGCGTCCGGATCCGGGGAAGGCTCGGTCCCCTCGGGGGCAGTGGCCTCTGGCGCGGTTGTTTCGGGTCGGGGCACATCCGGAGGAAGTACGAACGCCTCGAGCCGAGTGTCCGAGGCCTTGGTTTTCCCGCTCCTTGAAGACCGGATGCCGCCGAGACTTAGTTCCTTCCGAACCCGAGGAAGGACGTTCGAGTCGGCGGCTACGGTCGGATTCACAAGCGCCAGATAGCGGGAAGTTCCGACATATCTTGAGCTACGAAACAAATAACAAAGGGGTTAGGATACATGCGATGAAGGTTAGTACAACGGAAAATCAAAAAGCATGATAGTTAGCAATCCATGGAACCATACAATCAACAAATTCGGCCTAGCGCCGGCCCGTTTAATAAAGAAGGCGGCACTTCGGATCCGTATCTCTCAACATATGCGGCAAACCGAGGTATACAGCGGCTTCTTCAGCGAAAGGTCCTCAATTTGAATCGGGTATGACGAAGGGTTCGGATCATAATGGGTTTTGTTCCAAAGAAAGAGGAAACTCCCACTCTACATCCTCTCCTTCGGGACCTTTCAAAAACCGGGGGCCGTCCAGGGCTTAGCCTCGACTTTGAAGAAACCCGTTTTGAAGTGTTTAAAGGAATCGGAGAAGGCACTCATTATCTTTTTATCCGGATCCACACGTAGAGACACCAGTCCCTTCAATCTCTCGTCCTCTTTAGAAGTCCGGGAAGTGAAAGGGCCGAAATAATGGAAGAACAACGGGGTGGTGCAAGGAATGGGGACCGGAAAGGAGGAGCACAGACGCTCGAAGGCCACTAAGTAGGCCCATCCGTTGGGGTGGAGCCGAGAAGGTGCCACCGTAGAGCCATCAACACCGACATTTGAAATTGGCTAAACGGGAATTGAACCTTGACCCGAGTCGGGTAATCTCGGTAGAAGAGGAAGAAGTTGGGCGCCCGGCCCGCCGAGTAGAGCAGATCGGCTCACCCTCATCCGGAGGAATCACAAGCATGACCTTCCATTTCGGGAAGTTTAAGACGTGCAATGTCGGCCTTGGACATCGTGACCGAGTCTTTAGGATATCGTGGGATACCCGGGAATATCGCTACACGGCGCCTCGGGAGGACTCGAAGAGTTCGACTCCCCGTCCGTCCGATCTTGTGTGGAGAAGACCAGAAGCCATTTACCTATAAGCAAAGTAAAAAATGCTAGTATCGCAAAAAAGAAAAAAGATAAGTACCTGAATGAATTCTATCGTCAGGCGGGGAAACAAGCGGACCCGGGGGACGGAGATTGCCAGAAGAAGGATTGGAAGGGGTCAGATGACGACAAGACCCTAAAATCAGAGAGGCCTGGGAATCTTCGCCCGACCGATGAGGAAGGAGCTCTCGGCGAGACAATCCCAGGGCCGAGATACCCCGGGCGGATGGACGTTCGAATCCGGAAGCTAAGGATGAACGATAGAAATTAAGGGGTTGGGCAGATAGCACGTCGTCCTCGGCACGAGCCATATCACTCGGCCCAGCAGGTTCCAGCTGGACGCCTGAAGATCGGAACCCGGATCCGCCCCGCTGACCGGATCCTCCTCGTAGCACCGACGCCAATTTCTCGTCTTCGGAAAGTTCAGAACCGAGAAGCCAAAAGGAGGTACGGGGGTAACGGATACGTAAGGCTTCTTCTTCTTCAGGGGTTAATGGTGGGTTAGAAGGGGGTAAGCGATTACTCCCAACCATCGCCAAAGAACAGAAACCTATAAAGGCACAAAAGGATACGTGAAGAAGGGGAAATAAGGGGAAGGTTCGCTAAAGAAATGCTGTGGTTATAAGATAGTTTGAAGGGGGATTTCGACAGTAGAAGTAGAGACAGAAACTACCAAGGAAGTCTACCCAGATAATCGCCACCACGACGGAAAATTAACCGGTCAAATTAAACGACAGTCATCAAGATACACCAGTCACAAAAACAGGAGAAGTAATATACCTGAAGTAATGCAGGATAAGTGAATCGCGAACAAAGATGGAAAGCACGCGGAGCGGGCGATTGCAGGAAAAATGGCAGAGAGCAGACGAAACGGATGACGACGATGTAAAGTAGAGAAATGGAGAAAATAGAGGGAAAGATGATTCATATAAGTTCAAGGGGAACTGAAGTGACGGGGGCAGAAGCGTCTTTTCGCCCCGATAAATGAGATGGCGTATCGCGTGCGTAGAGAGCATTAAATGCGCACAAAGATCAATGCGCGAGAAGGCGCGGCGGTTGCAGACACCCGCCAACGCAAAGTCGCCAGGTGTCAAGAGGCTATGATGGCGAATGCGGAAAGTCCCTCCCGTCAAAATAACATGGAGTCACCATAACCGGTCGGCAAAGCGAGAGCACCTCGGCAAGGTTCATACGTGCCGGCTCGGAAATGTTCGTGGCACAAAGCCTCGGGTAAATGGCTCAAAGAGTTTGCCTCGGCTTCTTGAGGTTTCATCTCGGAGTTTCGGAAAGGTATGAAAGCTCGGCCAAGGAGATTCCAAGCACGGTATATAAGACATCTCGGCGGCCGGAATTACCGACCTACCGATTCAGGGGGCAAGCGTTACGGACCGCTAGTAAGGCCCAATGCCACATAGGCCCAGGTGGTAGATATATCCGGTATAACCTCTCGCCTATTCTTCAGAAGACCTGGATGACCGGACTTATAGCTTAGTGGGCACACTTAGCCGATCCGTTGCTATATGTGCGCCCCACCAAGTCAAGACGGAGATCGTGCCGGCCATGATCAACATCACGGTGGTGCCTATAAATACAGGGACAAGCGATCCGGGTTCTACGTTCTAACTCGGACCTATTACTTTCGGCCATTAATGTGCACACACCTCACCCCCAATATTGTGTACGGTGATCCCAACCTCCTCGGATATCTCCACATTGGATATCTGGAGCGAGACCTTTGATCCCAACATCAAAGTACCAGTCCCTGACTGGACAGTAACGTTCTATACCAGAACAGAGTCATTATCATATATAAACTCTCTCTTTTGTTCTTCCTCGCATTAGCTAGCAGATGATTTATAGTTAAAAAACTCAATTTCCAGTTTCCATCTCAGTAAGATGTGCTAGCTTTTCCACGCGTAGGGAGAGATAGATTGATTCCCTTTGCCTTCGTCCTCGCCATCTTGAAATCAATACATCGTATTTATGTCTATTCCACATAACTTGCGTTTTCACAGAAGAAATACAATGGTGAATAACTTCAATCCTACTATTAGACAATTTATCAAAAAAGATCTGACGCTCATCATCCCAAAAGTAGTTTTTTTCGGGGAAATGTGCTTATGGGTGATTTTGGCTTTTAAAGATGTTTGAGATGATTTTTTTTTTTTCAAATTAGTTTTTTTAAAAAAGATAGCTTAAATCATAAGAAAAAAATTATTGCTTTTGGCGTTTCAACCATGAAGAGAGAAAAGTAGTTTATGAAAGAAAAATGTTGGGTTCCACTTTTTTAATTGAAATACTATAATGATCCTTATTATAAATATTTATAGATGAAATTTTTTGTTCTAAATATAAATTCACTTAGAAGTTAATAATCATTACAATACTCGATTTAGGTTTATGAGAAATTTAATTGGTGAGAATTACTTGATAATCTTTTATATAAAAATCATGATAATACTTTGATTTAGGTCATTCCTACTAGTTAAATTTTCAATGAACTTTTAACTAATTTGCCTAAAATATTTAAGTACTTTAGTATTGGAAAATTTTTCCAAAAATACATTACCTGTTTTTATTTTTATAATTTTTTTTTTTTTTTACTCTTTTTTACATTTAAACTTGATTTTTCATTAGTAAACAAGTTACTGTATTTTTCACAATACACACACATAATATATATGCATTATTTAATAATTTTTTTGTTTTTTTCAATAATTTTCCATCTAAACTTGTTTTTCAAAATAATCATTCAAATAAGTTTCAGTTTCAGAAAAGTCACTTATGCTACCGTCAATCTAAACATAAATTACATTATACTATCTGACTTTTACTCATATTAAATTTGTATAAGTCAGATTACAAAAAAAATCAGTTTTATATCACTAGTCCAAACACACAATAATAAGCCTTCTCCAGATCATTCTTAACTGCCTTGAATCATCTCTTTCATAGTGAAAGACTCCTTGAGCAGCGATGATAGTGTACATCTTGTTCCTTCCCAAGGCATACCTACATTGATTAGGATATATCACCTCACGCAGAAATGTCTTCTTCCTATTCGCAACAAGCTTCAAACGGCCTTTTGTATATCTCAATGCATATATATATATATATACACACACTTATAAGCTTGAAATCCACGGGAGATTCCAAGTGTTCTTAATCTCCCTGATCCTGCTCGAAGAATTCCACAACAGAAGAGCCAATATATAAGCCCATTGCCTTCGGTGGAGAATTGCACCAAGTATCCATCTCCGATTGCTTTGAGAATCTTCCTTGAGTTCCTTCTACTATCTTCAACAGCATGGTAATACCTTGAGTTCTCGCCCTCATATAACCTTCTGTGCCCAAATTAGATCATCTGTAGTATAGTTTCTTCCATGTATCTCCAAAACTCTATTTGCAAGTGTACTTGATTATCAGAATTCTTTTGATGAGCCAGTGCTATTAATTCCATCAAGCCTTCTGGTTATTGTTTCATTCAGTCAGCTCAGGGGCGTCCATTTGGGTTAGCGGTATAAACTATTTTTTTTAACATGATTTATGGTTTTCGAGGTAAGTGAATGAGAGAAATTTTATCGTGAAGCGAATGCAGCCCCACTACTTGACCACTCGTGGGCCCATTCCATATTTTGTTCAAAATCAACAAATCGAAAGACATACCACCTAATTCTCACCTTCCGTCTTACCTAAAGCAAGTTAAATAGGCGCTTCATAAATTAGGTTGAGTGGTAAAAATATAACTGAGATTTTTTCAAAACTTTGCCCAATATTAATTTTTTTTAGGGTAAAAATAACTACAAACTTTAAAAATAGGTGCAAAAATATACATAGATAGATAATTGACTATTTGTTTGAATTTTTAAGGGTTAAATTGCAAAATTACATATAAGATTTTCCTAAAAATGCGTCTCACACAAATACTTTTTTATTGGCAAAAAGTTACTATGAACTTTAAAAAATAAGTGTAAAAATATACATTAGTTGTTTGTTGTCTTTTTTTGTTGTTTTTGAATTTTTTGACTAAAAATAATAACATGGGGGATCATGTGGATGATTAAAGAACACTTAGAGAGAAATACTAACATATTCCAAGAATACCATATTATTTGAACTCTGTCTATAAAGAAAATATAACAACTCATATTATTTGCATTTTAGTTGGCCGATGACTTGTTTAAAAGAAATTAAATTTTATCTTGTTTTTAAAAGAAATATTGGTTGGTCATTTTATTTTATTTTTTAAATTAAGATGTTTTTTTTCTTCTTAAAAACAAGATAAAAAAATTTGAATTTTTTTAGATGAGTCATCAACCAACTAGAATTAAAATTCTAGTTGTTGTGTTTTCAATAGACAAAGTTCAAATGACATGGTACTCTTAAAGTATGTAAGTATTTTTTCCAACTGAGAATAATAATTTGCTAACTAAACAAGAAAAATTAATTTGCACTAGCCTTTATCTCCACATCACCACTTCTTTTGAAAGAAAGAAGGAGGGGAGGAAGGATTAGATGGAAATTAATTTCTTTTACTTGATCAGCAAATTATTATTCTAAGTTGCTTTGTTAATCATCCACATAATTCTCTATGTCACCTTTTCGTCAACAAATTCAAACTAATGGTCAACTAATAGTTAACATTTTTGAACCTATTTTAGAAATTTATAGTTACTTTTACCTTTTAAAAAAGTATTTGTATCGGACACGCTTTTGGAAAAATTTCATGTGTATTTTTATATCTTAACCCTTAAAAAATTCAAAAAAAAATGGTCAATGTGTATTTCGCATCTATTTTGGGAGTTTATAGTTACTTTTACCTCTAAAAAAAGTATTTGTGTCAGACACACTTTTGGAAAAATCTTGTGCGTATTTTTGCACCTTATCCCTTAAAAAAGTCGAACAAAAAAAAAATGCATTTGGTGTTTGGGCGCATCATATCATCCTTTTTAATCTAAAGCATTTCTTTATTGTTTTCCAAAAATACCAAAAGATTAGAAATAACCTTATTTTCATGAATTTTGATTTAGAGAAAACCAATTTCAAAATCTCACTGCTAACCATGTTTTTAGCATTTAGTCTGACTTAGGGAATCAAAATAAAAGGCTCCTTAATAAGAGAACAATCTCAAGTTTTATACACTATATTCCATTTAATTCGTGGTAAAATATTTTGGTAGTTAATCTTGCAATAAGTCGAATTAAAAACTCTAAATTAAAAACTCTAAGAAATGACATCAGGTCCAATCTACCTAACTAATCATACAACTGTGTTCATAATCATCTCTTAGATAATAAATTGTTAAAAACCACTTGATGCATGATTGTAAATCATCTTATGCACTTACTTCCTCTTCTTCTTAAATGAATGTACAATTGTGACACTCAAATTGAAATAAATCCATCACACATATTAGTAACCATGTAGAATGTATTACTTCATTAATTCAAAAGGAAATAAGTTCAACAGAATCCAAGTGAACCAATACAAAATTCAACACAAGAGAATCCATCATAGATAAATAATCACTCATCTATGTCTAAAAAACATATACTAATACAAAATTAATGAATTGAGCTCATGGAAAATAATGAACTGAAATTTAACTATACTCACTTTCTCTTCTCTTACCAAGACTCAAGCAAATCAACCACTAATAATTGCAACCATCACCACAGCTTGATGAAAAACATTGAAAATCCATGAAAATAAGTGAATGGCCAAATTTGGAAAATTCTTGCCAGAATCTGCAAATTTCGCCGGAAATCAAGGGACCTGACGGGAAGTTGCAAGAAGAGGTCGGCAATGCTCTGGAAAGTCGCTGGTGGTCTGCAAGTAGCGAGCTCTTCTTCTTTCAGATCGCCGGCGATGATTCTCGGCAAAGGAAGAAGAAGGTTCGATGGTGTGCGATCTCTGCCTCTTGCTTTGACGGTGGTGAGGGAGATGACAGAGAACGAGCTCAAGGTCTCAGGTGTGTCTCACAGCTCCCCGCGGCCTGTGTGTGTCCCGGATGTTCCGAGCTTCTGGTTCTTATTTTCCACTGTGAAACCGAGGAAAATGGCGCAAATTTAAGCAATTGGCCAATGGGAGAAATCAAGGGACCTGACTATAGATTAGTTTATTCTAGGAGTTTTAATATCTTTTATCATTTATTATTATCGTGATCTATCACAATTAGATAGATTTAGTTGTTAGGATTTAGATTTATGCTCTGTTTTTGGAGGCCGATGGTGTAGGACGGATCTCTGCCTCTTGCTTTGACGGTGGTGAGGAGATGACAGAGAACGAGCTCAAGGAAGTGAGCTTCTGGTTCTTATTTTCCACTGTGAAACCGAGGAAAATGGCGGAGGAGGCCGATGGTGTAGGTGAAGTGAGGGTGGTTGGTGATGAGATGAATCGGAGGAGGCCGAAGATTCTGAGTTCTTGATTCTCCTTTCTCACTACTCGCGGCACTCTTCCTCCTCCCTGGTTCTTGCTCGCTCGGGTCTTTTCTGCAACAGAAAAGCAGGCCTGCCAGATGACTTAATTGGTCCCTGGTCAAAACGCGGGAACAGTCTGCAAATGTCAAAATTCGTATGGGGACTACAATGAAAATTTTTGAATTTTTTTGGTATAGAAGCAAATATGCATAAAATATGGGGTTTTCTGTGACTTTCCTGGTCCGTTTTATTCATTGATTTGAAATTTTCAGAATTATAGGGCCATTTTCTGTAATTTTCCCCAACCCATAAAATATAATAACTCAACCTAATTGATATTTTCCAAAAATCTCAAATTTTCTTCTAAATACCTACAATGCAAGATTAAACATAAGTAGCATCAAAAGTCTAAGAAATCATTTGTATGAATAATTAATAAATTATGATCATTTTACCCTAATTAGAATTAATTCAATACAAATCTCTGTGACTCAAATTAGTGCTTATAAAATAATAACGTCCTAAAAAATGCATTAAAAATCCCAACTTGAAAACACCTATTAAAAATATGGTTTAAGCAGTGCACTTTTAGGAAAATCTTAGGCCTTAACCTATTAAAAAAATGCAAAAGAACTAATAATACAGTTTATGTATGTATTTATACAGTATAAGCATGTCACAATATATTTAGAAAATAATGAAACATGCTCTGTATCAATATAGTATATCTTCAACAAAAAAGTCAATCAGTTTGCCCTGCTTAGATGATGAATTATTGGCTTTGGAAGGTCTGATTTCCCGTTTTTTGAGAATCACAGTGCAGAAGCTAAATTGATCAGGAGATAAATGGTGAAACGAGTTTCATCTGATGAAGAAACTCCAGATCATGGACCATTGTGTTCCCTATTCTGCCTGGGGTTGAGCCTACGTAACAAGGAGGTAGGCACCCATTACATGCTGCTTCCTTGCCATCATCTAAGTTCTGCAATCATAAATATACCCATTCATTAACCAGAAACCACCGAGAATGAAGTTATCTTTTTTATTCTCTGCTTCGTAAGTATCTGTTTAACCAACAATCTGAACTCTTGTAGAGCCCAAACCTTTATGAAGAACTCCACTTCCTTCATCGGTCTTTGATTCTGTCAAAATTGTGTTTGTTGCGCCTGAGGAGCTTGAGGAATTCAGATTTGGCAAGTGGAAGCCTTTAATGCTTAGGGCAATGAAGATGATTATATCACCATATCCTTTTTTTTTTTTTTTTTGTGGTCAAAATATATCACCCTATTTTTTTTTGTGGTCAAAATATATATTCTCTCTAATTAGAGGGATTAAGAATTTTATTTTATTTTTTAAATTTTTTTATATATTCCATTTATTTAGATTAGATTATATGCTACATTTTAAAAATTTTTTTACACCCAATATCTCAAATTAATTAATTTCCAAGATATTGGGGTTACAGGAGAAATATTTATGAATGCAGGACTGAAAATTAATTAATTTGAGATCTTGGGTACAAAAAAAAAAATCAAGATGCAGCATATAATCTAATCTAAATAAATAGAATATATAAAAAATTTTAATAAAATAAAATAAAATTCCTAATCCCCTATCCAACTTCATTTCTTTCTGAACTGCAACCCACAAAGTTGCTCCACACTGCATGCTTATCATAATTATATCTTGTGTCTTTCAATTCAATTTATTTTCATCTTCCATTGCAATGGTTTTAGTAAAAAGTAGTGGTTATATTGAAAGATTGGCCACGTATTTAAAAGAGAATTCAATGGGAGACGAGATTAATGACCAGCGGGGCCATAGGATACTGGATTTTAGGCCATCTATAAGCATGAAAGAGGGCTTCTTTGCTTGAGTGAGAGCGGATTTGGGAGTGGTATTTGACCAGATGGCGTTGTTGATTTCCTACATCTCCACTTCTCCTTGAAACCTTTCATTCACTGAAATATGTGAAGGATTTCATTTTTTCCCCCACTTTCTTTCTATTTTAATCATAGTCTGTGGTTTTTATGTATGAATGATTCACATAAAGTGATTGTTGAAATTGATCCAACTTTAGCCGTACGTTGTGGGGAAAATGATACTAAAGTCTCCATTAAGAAAAATAATGGTAGAAAAGTCTTTTGTTAATAACAAGAGAAAGAGTAATCATTCACAAGTGGAAGAGTTACCATTAATAAGTTATGAGACTCTTTTGATACTATTTTCCTTAATTGAGACCTTAGTGTCATTTTCCCTACTTTTTATGGTTCATGGGACTCCAGAAAACTTGTTTACCAGCAAGAACACAAGTTCGATGTCTTTCTTTGATACAAAATTGCAGCGCATCACACAACCTCGATTTGCATTCTGATTCGTTTTCTAATCCTTCTTTGAGGTGCAGAGAACTGATTGGGCTAAGATAAACAGAGCCATTAGTGTTTCAGATCCGTTTTACTTTTGCTCCCCTGCGGTTATTCCATGCCCTTCTATAATTTTTTTTTTAAAAAAAAATTACCGTTGATATGCGCGCGCGCTCTCTGTGCACAAGTGCATATCTACAAGAAAGTGTCAAAGTTGTAAACTTTAGTTTGGCTAAAAAAATATAGAGACGGCATAACATATTTTGAAAACCCATTATCAGACAGTGCACAAAACCGTTTGAATTAACCCTCCTCAATTCAAGCCACAAGTACGTTCAGACACATGGTTGCACTTAACAACCAGCAATGTTTTGCGCTTAAGCCGTTTCTTGTACAGAGAAGCCATAATAAGAGTCAAGTGTGCCTACACTAGGCTATATATCAACATAGTTTGAGAGTAATATTAGACTTAGACAGAACAGAATGAAAGGGCTCAATTTAACTAGAAGCTTAGAAGCCTACACAAATACCCAACGGTCCAATTCTTAATTCCTAAGTATTAAATATTCAACAAACTGACCAAGCAAACGATTCCTTGAGAATTCACGGATACAGCAGGGTGGATGCCATTTGCCCCCCAAACTGCAGTAGGAAATGCTATTCGGACGGTAGCAGTAGATCAAAATAAAACAGGTAGAAGTCCGATACAAGGGCCCACTATCAGAAGATATGCAGCATGAAGAGCTATGTGGACGAGAGATAAAGATATAGAATAATATTTCATAAACATGTTTACAATAAAATATGAAACACGGCATAAATAACCTATTTCCATTCTTTCAACCTTGAACCCTCCACTCCCAAAACCCCTTGAAAAGATAAAGGGGAAAAAAACTAAGCTTTGCACAAGTGGAATAGACCTACTAAAGTTTGAGTTAACCATGGCAGCAATCCCAATCAAATCTTGGTTGCGAAAACATTTCATAATCAACGGGCCCCTCCACAATGTTGTTAATTGTTTGAATGGACTCCAAGAGAGTTGGCTGAAAACTTTCATTACCAGAAGGCAATATTTTATACAAGACCAACAGTCCAAGTGTGAATATGGCTTGCAGCTTGGTAGAGTCGCCTTGAACAGAAAAGAATAGAAGCATCGCTAGTAGGAATAGATCAACGCAGAAACGCATGATCCACAGGACAGTATCCATTAACCTTCCATCATTGCCAGCAGGGAAACCACGAACTCGATATACAAACAAGAAGTTGTACTTGTCAACCACATATCTATACCCAAAATAAACTGCACCAACAGGGACCACAATTGGAGCAAAAGAACAGTACATCAGAGTAAGAGCAAATATCGTCAAATTAAATGCATAATACTGTGCAAAATCAAATTGCTGCTTTGGTGCAGGTGAGCTCCCAGTCATTGGATAGACATGAAGATCTTGCCCCTCTACATTATCCCCATTCAGTGTGGCAGTGTCATAAGTAGATTGGGGCATCAGAGGTCTCCGAAGATTATCAATTTCCTGATGCTCTAAAGGGTATTCTTCACTTTGTTCAGGAACTAACTGAAGCATGTCATTCTTCCGGAATGTTTTAAGTTTCCTTTTGATCCAAGGGATAGGAGCCAAAAGATCAAAAGATATACCCAAGAAAGTGCTTGTGATCAGAAATGCAAGAGATGAAAGGCATGACCGTGATAGGAATGAAGCACTCATATATTGCTCAATCCTCTTGCAATCTTCTCCATCCATATAGCACCGACCCATCTTTAGGACAGCACTCTCTAAGGATGATTCTACCAGACCCCTCAAGAGAATGAGATTAACAAGGAAGAAGCAGACCATCTTCACAAGTGAAGCTCTTTGTTCCCCAGATACAGTAAGATGGCGTTCAAATTTGGAGAAATAAGAAAGAACAGATGGGATTATTATATACATGCTTACAAATATGATAACATTAGGCAGGAATTGAAAAATAATGCTGGCAAGCCAGCTAGAGCTTTGTACCCAAGCCAACCACGACTGCGCATTATCCATTGCTTCAGCATTAATGATCCTCCCAGCACTCTTAAAAGCACTGATCACAGCAAGGGGAGAGCTAAAAAATAAGAGCATCAATAATAAGCAAGTATTCACAAATACTCTTCGCAGTTTCAGCGACAGCTTTGATGTTCCCATATTATTCCAGTAAATGTCAGTTGCCAATGGAGCACGCTCAACTTTCCACTGGTTTCTCCGAAGACGTAATTCAATGAGAGAAAAGAACTTCCCAATTCGCCTCCTCTTTTCATTTTGAAAATCCTGGACTGCTTTATTAGCAGTATACACATCCTTAAACATAACAAAGGCAACTCCAGCACTGCGTGCACGTCCTTCTTTATAGGCAGCTAATTCAGTCTCCAATTCAGCCCTTAATCCTTGCAATTTTCTTAACCTCTCTTCGTCGGTGAACCCAAATCTAGCCAGAATGTCAGAAAATACGTCCTGCAACCGTTTCCAAGAGTAGAGCACCCAACTCCCTAAACCCCAAGAAGTATCCTGAGCATTTCCATCAACTTCACTATCATCTGGCAAGAGGCGAGAGTCCATTCTTGCCACCAACCATGAAATTTCATCCCGTACTCTCAACAGCTCTGCTGCCAAATCATCCAAAGCACGCAAATCCATGGGCACAATCAGCTTATAAACCTTCCCTGGATACCTATATTGAAAGTACTCCTGCAATGCAACTCTATCGTCCCCTAAATTTTTTGGTAAACCCTGCACCATTATAGTGAATATAGCAGTGGAATTCGCAGTAGGGTCACTTGGATTACCATATCCATCCCTGAATCTAGTGATCCTTAACCTCTCTTCCATAGCGGAAATGCCAAAATGAACCAAAAGAACAACCACCACCACAAAAAGAAAATGTATCCAAAGTAGGACCGAACCTTTCTCGATGTGATTAATAGTAGTCTTCGAGAATTGGTCATCCAACACCGCAGTCCCGGCATAAATATTAAGCGGAAGAATTAGCAGTACAGCCAATCCCGCCATGGACAAAAGAACCGCGCAACTCCCACCTTCGATCAAAAGAAATTGAGCAGCATCAGCCCCGCAGTGGCGAGCAATTTCACGGCCCGTAGCGTGCCAAACGGCGAGAAGCTTGTTGGCAAGAGCAGTAGGTCCTGGCATTCGGTGGTGGTCACTGCGTAGCTTCACGAAGATGAAAATCAATAGGCAGCATAAGGCCCCAATCGCCGATATGTTCAGCAAGTACTGTATGTTGCCGTACCACGCGCCATACAGGTCCCCATCGTCGCCAGAGGATGGCGGCAGAGGTAGGGACCCCTCCATACAGAATACTGATGAATTTATCGCGAACGGCAGAGGCAGGACGATGCACCTGATAAACTAGGGTTTATACAGGCAAAATCTAACGTCCAAGAATATAGGGCGAGCGGAATCCAAATCAAACCCAATTCTGTTCATAGAGCGAGCGGATTCGGCATTTACCGAAAGAAACACAAAGTTATGGCTTCTTTTGCGACGAGAAGACGACTGTTCTGAGCAAAAAAATAGAAGACGACTGAGGACATAGACGGAATTCTGGCAAACGACTGAGGACATAGAAGGAACTCTAGCAATTACTACCAGGATGAGAATTTATTCCCCCCAGAGGCACAGACTTGAAATTCGCTTGCTCCAACAATTGCCAACAAAAAATATCTCTATCTTTTTCTTTCTTTTTTTCCAAATTTATTTTTAAAAAAATTCTGACTAATTCTTAACGTTTTTAGATGACAAATGACATTGAAGGATATGGGAAAAAGATGGAAACAGAATTTTAAAATCATAAAATCTTAAATCAATCTTCTACCAAGAGTTAATAAGAATATGATGAAACTTGATAAGCAAAATTCATAACTCATTTTTTGAAAAATATTTAAATATCTCATTTAAAATTGAAAAAATTCTATTTAAATACTAGTTGAATTTATTAAATCACTAGAAGCTCATGAATTTGTTAAAGGACTGAGAAGGGATATGAGGCAATGAGGGGTAAGCAATTTGAGATAAAAAGTTTAAACTGTCATTTCCTTGAATGCCACCCTCTACGACTCCTCTAAACCCTTTATCATCTCTCTTCGCCTTCATTGCTCTCTCCGGCATTTGGCTCTCGTCACCCTCTCTTCCTCTTTTTCTTTCCTCACCCTCTCTGATCTTTCTCTTTCTCCTCACCGTGGATACTTCTCTGCAACTCGCGGGGAGTATAGGAAGGATCGGAAAGAGGGAGAGAAAGAGATGGTGAGGAGAGAGAAAGAGGAATTCCATTGTTGTAAAGGTTTGAGATGTGGTAGTTGTTAGGGTTGAACTCCATTGTTAGAGGGGAAGGAAGGAGAGATGAAGATGATGATGAATAGTGTCACAAGTGAAAAACCTAACGAAAGGACTAGTTATTTTCGATTATTGAATTTATAAATACCATTAATGAATTTTTAATTCTTATTACAAGATTTATTAAAATTGACCCTTATTTGTTGTTTCATCAGAGACACAAGTGAAAAATATAACGAAAGGACTGGTTATTTTCATTATTGAATTTGTAAATACCATTAACAAATTTGTAATTCTCATTACAAGATTTGTTAAAATTGACCCTTATTTGTTATTTCATCAAAATTTTCACTTGTGACATTGTTCATTGTCTTCTTCATCCCCCATTCTAACAATGGAGTCTAGCCCCAACAACCACCACGTCCCAAACCCTTCCAACAATGGAATTTCTCTTTCTCTCTCCTCACCCTCTCTTCTTCTTCCTCTTCTTGATCCTTCCTATACTCCTCGCGAGTTGCAGAGAAGTATCCATGGGGGAGAAAGAGTAAGGGCCAGTTTGGTTCGACGAAAATCGGAGGAGGGAAAAGGAAATTGACATTTTCCACTGGTGGCGGCCGTTTGGTTCGCATTTTCCCTGGAAAATATTTTCCGCCGCCACGCCATTCTCCTGTGTTTAAGGGAAAATGGGTTCCCACAAAAAATGGTGGGAACCCATTTTCCAGTGGCTATGAAAATGGGCTAAAGTCGATTTTGCCGTGATCACATGGCAGAGAGAGAAGAGCGTGACACCGAGGAGAGGAAAAGAGAGAACAATGTGATGCCGGGAGAGGAGGAGAGAGAAGAGCGTGAAGTCGAGGAAAGGAAGAGAGAGAACAATGTGATGCTAGGGAGAGGAGGAGAGAGAAGAGCGTGACAGGGAGAGCGGTGCCAAAATCTCGGTGTCTGAACAAGGAAAGGAGGCCACAGCGGACAATTCTCGAGAATTGCTTGGCGTGAAGGAAGAAGGAAGAAAAAAAAAACCAAGTGCACTGGAGTGCGAGAAGACATTCTCGACAATTCGCAAGACATTCTCGAGAATGCCTTGTGAATTTGCAAGGCATTTTGAGAAGACATTCTCGAGAATGCCTTAGGCATTCTCTAGGCATTTTGAGAATGCCTAAGGCATTCTCGAGAATGTCGTAGGCATTCTCAAAATGCCTTGCAAATTCACAAGGCATTCTCGAGAATGCCTTGCGAATTCTCGAGAACGCCTTCTCGCACTCCAGTGCACTTGGTTTTTTTCTTCTTCTTCCTTCTTCCTTCACCCTTCACTCACTTCACGTCGCTTCTCCCTTCACGCCCGCCGCACCGTCTTCTTCCAAATCTCTTAAGGGCGATTGTCTTTTTTTTTTTTTTTTTTTTTTTTTTTTCAGGTGCGCGGTTCGGCCGTCGACGGCAAAGGTCAAGAATCACGCACATGGAGGAGCGAGATCGATCGGAGCTCGAGATCTGGTTCACCCTCTCTCTCTCTCCCTCTGAAGGATGAAGGATGAAGGACGAAGGAAGAAGGAAGGAAGGATCGAAAAGGCGTTGGTGTTGTGTGGTTTAAGATAATATTTTATATTCAGGGGTGAAATGGTATTTTGTGTCATTTTCCTACTTTATTTTCTTCCAACCAAACAAAAATTTTCCTATCAACCCATTTTATTTTCCATTGCAAAACAAACACATCGAGGGAACGTATTTTCCATTCCATTCCATTCTTTTCATTTCCATTCTCACCTTTTCTTTGATCCAAATGAGGCCTAAAAAAGGAAGAGAAGGTGAGGAGAGCCAAATAGAGAGAGGTGAAGGCAAAGAGAGACGAGAAAGGGTTCAAAGGAGTCGTAAAGGGTTCAGAGCAACGAAGGAAATGGTAGTTTTGACTTTTTATCTCAAATTGCATATCCTTCATTGTTCCACGTTCTTTCTCAGTCCTTTAACAAATTCAGTGGATTTCTCGAAAGTTTAGCAAATTCAATTTGGTATTTAAATGGAATTTTCCCTTTAAAATTTTACAAATTTAAAGTTCTTTTTTGGCTCTTTCCATTCTAAAAATATTAAATACTTTTATATCTTAAAAAAGACTGTGAGTGTTTTATTGGAGTTATAATTTTTGTGTTATACTTTAATACTTATCTTTGATGTTTTTAGTGCCTAATTTTATTATTTTCAATATTTATCTTTGATATTTGTAATACTCTTTTTTTTCCAACAGAATTCTTCATTCACCATATAAACATAATACCTGAGTTAGACAAACCACTCAATTAGATGATACTTTTATAAATTAAACATACACTGGAGTAAGTACTTGTTTCGAGGAAAATACTTGTGAGGGACTGCAATTTCAGTTAATATTTTTACTAGAAAAAAATTAAGAGATGGGTCTAAAAACATTAGATGAGTGTAGTACAAATATTTTCGTTTGGTGGGATGATTGGACCTCAAAAGTCAAAACCACCGGAGCATCTGAACAATTAACTCATTCACTGGCACTATTGTTGGCAGGATTGTCCATCCAATTAAAATCTATTTTGTTACTAGTATCTCATTAATTACCATTAATAACCTACGTCAATAGCTAATAAATTGATTAGTGTATATTCTACTTTTTTTAAAAAATTATTATTAGAAAGGTAAAAAATAACAGTTTGAAGTCATAAATAAGATTGAATCTACAACTTTTCACTTATAAAAAGGCTTTCATGTTACAACTATGCAAGACTATTGATTTAATTGCATGCTTTGTATTGTCCATTATATAAATACAACCATCATGAACATTACACTCAAAACCTTTGAATTTTAAATCCATCATTATATTGCCTCGGCTGAAAATAGCATCCATCTGTTATCAATCCAAGAAGCCACAATGGCATGTCTTGAAGCACAACAATGAGACGAGTTTTATTAACTTTACATCACTTATTTTTCATATTATTTGGAATACATAAAATTCACACCAATTGTTATACATCTGATACTAATAATATCACATTCATAAAACACACACACACGAAATCCTATTATTTATAAATGATTTTTTTTCGCCAACTTATTTATAAATGAATTAACAGCGTAACACTGTAGCCCAACTTAATCTTTTTTGTGAAGGAGAAACCATATTTGGAATTGGGACTGCCAATGACTTGATGTCATCGATAAACTAATAATAATAATTAATCCAACTTAAAAAATAAAAATAAAATTTCAATTTGCCTGAATAAAAATCCATAATCATTGTGCCACTTTTCTCTGCATTTCTATGTAGTTTGGGTTGAAGCGTCCCGCGTTACGGGTGTGGGGCCTATGGTTGCCAAAATGCATTGCTGGCTTTCGGCCATCGCTTTATAGGTCTCGTCCGCTGAGCAAGACCCCAGAGATAAAGGGGAAGAGTTTCAGTTCTATCACACTGATTGACAGCTCTTTACTCAGTTATCCCTATCTCTCTTCGTCTTCTATCTTCTGTATTACCCACATCACAACGCGAACAATATCGATTACAGGAAAAAGGAGGGGAAGAAAAGTGGAAACGACCAATATGCAACCCTTTCCCCCCTATAGTTTGATTTGATGGATCTATAGATCTAACCCTTTTCTATCCACATGTATCGTTCCGTTTCGTTTAGATCTCCATCGCTTTCAACTGAATGTTTCTGCAGCTGACCGGAACTGATCGAATACCCTAATTGTATTGTTACCTGTAAGTTATGTTTCTGTTGTATTTTATTAATCTGTTTTTTCCCCGGTATGGCAAGTTATGGAATTGACTTATTCTGGTTAATTGTTAGTATTTGCGCTTTGTTGGGGGCATTAGTAAATTTGCCGTCTGGGGCGCCGTTAACACCAGCCAATCTCTCGGCTCTGTTGTTTTAGTTGCTTTTAAGCTGGTACAAGGCTTTTGATTTTGAGTTATATAACTGAAGAACGAGCTCTAAAGACCGGTCCTCACTTCCTTTTATCAGTGAATCTGTATTTCTCTAGTTTATGTATTTGGGTTATTAATTTAATCTTACCCATATTCTCCCTTGTTTACCAGATAGTGGCTTTGTGAGTCTGCAGGGGAGGAGGCCCCCAGTGCTTTTTATTGTTGCAGTTTTGCATCCATTTTGGATGTGAAGGATTCTGAGGCTGTCTTGGGGTGAAATGAGGGATGTTATCAAGGATGATAGACTTTCTAAGCGCCTGTTGGCGACCATCCTTGGACCAATATGTCCACAAAGGTTCAGATGTGTCTGGTCGGCAGGAGGGATTACTTTGGTACAAAGACGCTGGCCAGCACTTAGCTGGTGAATTCTCAATGGCTGTTATACAGGCCAACAATTTGCTTGAGGATCAGAGCCAAATAGAGACTGGTCCCCTTAGCTTGCTGGAGACTGGCCCCTATGGTACCTTTATTGGAGTATATGACGGTCACGGTGGACCTGAGACATCCCGTTACATCTGTGATAATCTTTTCCAACACCTGAAACGTATGCAATAAAACTCTGATGCTCTTACGGAACTCAATTCTCGTTCCTTTCTAATTATATGACTGATGCGTGCATTTTCAGGTTTTAGCTCTGAGCAGCAGTCCATTTCTGTGGATGTAATACAAAAAGCATACCAAGCAACGGAAGAGGGTTTTGTATCGCTAGTTACCAAACGCTGGGCTATAAATCCCCATATTGCTGTGGTGGGATCATGCTGTTTGGTCGGTGTAATTTGTAGTGGTTCCCTCTATATTGCTAACCTTGGTGACTCCCGTGCTGTGCTTGGGAGGGCTGTCAAAGAAACTGGAGAGGTTCTGGCAATCCAACTATCGTCAGAGCATAACGTGAGCATAGAATCTGTGAGACAAGAGATGCATTCCTTGCATCCAGATGACTCGCAAATTGTGGTTTTAAAGCACAACGTATGGCGTGTGAAGGGTCTGATACAGGTAAGCTCTATGTGTGAATCATGATGATTGATATTTTATATTAATAGGAAATCAAATTCTCAAACACCCCCCCCCCCCCCCCCCCAAAAAAAAAAAAAAAAAAAAAAAAAAAAAAAAAGTCCATCTTCTTGTCTCAGAAACTGAAAACCTAACTTTCTCCTGTTAAGATTTTATTCCATGTTATCAGACTACATCCTCCCAACTCATGCATCTTTTGTGGTTTTGATGGCTTTTCATTTGATTCCAGTTGTTCATGTCATAAATAGACTGACATGTATTATTCACAATGGTACATTTGATTTGGTTCTCATCCTGGACTGTGATCATTGCCTCAAGTTTTTATTTCTCTGGTAAGAATGGGAAATTTTGAGGGCATTTGTCATTAGGTTGGCAAATATATTTTTAAAATGTGGTTTATAACTGTTACGAGGTTTAGAAGTGACTTTGGTGTGCTCAAAATTTACACAGATTATTCTCTGTATCATCTTTACCAGATATGAGAGCATCTTTTTTATACTCCGTTCTCTTCTGTTGATGAGAGTGGACGCAGAAACCGTGCCTGTGATAGGAATTTAGCTGTGTTAGTTGTTGAAACCCACTTCTGGTAGTTTAGATGCAATCATTTCCTGAGTTACACAAAGAATTATGCTTGGTTGAGTTACACAAGATGTAACCACCATGCTTGAGCTATACGTTTTATTGAGGTTAGGATTTTAAGATTTTCTGGTGAAGGGAAGGAAAGAAAGTCTCAATGCTTAATTGCCATATTAACGGTTCTATTTGTTTTTCATTCAAGATATGATGATAACTTCCAGTGAATTTTGCCTAAAGCTGATATGATTATGAATTATCTTATCTTGTATTACACAACTTAGGTGATATGGCTTTCCTCCGCCTTCTTGATTATGAAAATCTTGTATTTCAGGTTTCTCGGTCAATTGGTGATGAATATCTCAAAAGGGCAGAATTTAACAAGGAACCTTTGTATGCTAAGTTTCGTCTTCGTGAACCTTTTAGGAGACCAATTTTGAGCTCTGAGCCATCTATTTCTGTCCATGAACTTCAACAGCATGATCAATTCCTGATATTTGCTTCTGATGGCTTGTGGGAACACCTCAGCAATCAGGATGCAGTTAATATAGTTCAAAATCACCCACGCAATGTAAGCTGTTATTCCAATATACTAAATGGTTGTCTCTATTTTGCTTAATGTTTAATAGTTAACACGGATTTGTCCAATTCTGGAGAATATCATATGTGGAAGTGGAACTATTTAACTTGTCATGACTTGTCTACTTTGGTCGTTTCTTTTGAAGTCGTTTCATTTATCATTTTATTTATGATTTATTTATGTATTATGTTCAAATTTGAAACCAGAGTCTTGCATATATTTTTTTTTTAAAAAGGAATTTCCTTGACGTCTTGCTGATGAGCTTGCCTCATTAAACCTGCGTCTAGCCCTGGAAAGTAAAGCTGAACAAAAGCTAGACTTAGAATGAAATGGCTTGGATGTTCAATTTCCATCAACATCAATAATCTAACTGTAATCAAACACTAGAAAGTAGAGACATAGCATCAGAGGCGGTGAAGGATGGATGGGAGTTACCGTTGCAAACTGTTTTTTTTTTTTTTTTTTTTTCAAATGCAGGGAAGTGCTCGGAGACTGGTGAAAGCTGCATTGCATGAAGCAGCCAAAAAAAGAGAGATGAGATACTCAGATTTGAAGAAAATTGACCGTGGTGTGCGCCGCCATTTCCATGATGACATTACAGTAGTAGTTGTATTCCTCGACACCAATCTTGTGAGCAGAGCTGGGC
The DNA here is from genome assembly GCA_019022655.1 of Acacia acuminata. Taxonomy (NCBI): domain Eukaryota; kingdom Viridiplantae; phylum Streptophyta; class Magnoliopsida; order Fabales; family Fabaceae; genus Acacia; species Acacia acuminata. Next base: position 12,391,479 of record JAFJYI010000002.1, read on the forward strand.
CAGTGAGAGGTCCCCCATTATCAGTTAAGGGTGGCGGTGTTAACCTGCGTCCTAAATCTCTGGCTCCCTTCGCTACTCCTTTGGAAACTTAGTTCTGGCTGCTTAAAACCAGCCCTATGCAATGTTGATACTTTTGTATTTAGTGTTGTACTCTTAACACAGACTCAGCTTTCGTTATCTGTAATCTTGTATATCAAATCCAAAAGATTTTTTTTTTTACTCAATTCAACATAGATTAAGAACATCAGTTTTTTCTCCCGTTTTGGATTGTGCTGTCAACCGGTAACAACATAGGGTGAGTAAAAGTATCATCAACAGAGTACCAAATCAATATATTGTATTCCTTCCGATCTTAGACATATGACACAAACTCTTAAATATATGACAAAATCTCTTAAATATATGACAAAATTTGTATCGGAGGTAGTATATATTAAAACTGGGAAAAGAATATATGCTTATTAAAAATAATGATATGATTAAAAGTAACATTTTCTATAACTATGAATCCTCAATAATTCTACATTATTTTCACATATTATTAATTTAAGAAGTTAATTTAAATTTTTAAATAATCTCCATGATAACATAAAGCTAATTTATTATCCAATATAAATCAAGAAGAATAATCTAATAAAATTAAATGATATTCATAATGTTTTCGAAAAAAACTGGGCCAGGCCCTCGCACCTTGGCCTACTCCAGTGTGGCCTAGTGCACTAGGTTGATCCCGGGTAATGGCTCGTTAAACAGCTGTATTTAATATAAATATACTCGTGTTTTCAACCAAAAATTTGTAATTTTATAAAAAAATATAGAAAAATATTACTTGAATTTTAAAATCCTAAATTAGTGATTTTCTACTAAAATGAGTTGTCAATTAATTGACTCTTATAGTTAATACCTATACTCTTAAACAATTTAGGATTTTAAAGTTAAGTAGTATTTTCTTTTCTTTTTTCTTTTTATATTCCTTCGCTAGGTAAGTAATTCAATTTCAGAGAGACATCTGGCAAAAAAAAAAAAAAAAAAGTTCAGAGAGCAGCACCTTGAAATCTTTTGATCTTTCACCATCATTAATTAGTTTTATACTCTTTCCTTATCTTCATAATATTTTTTCCAAATTATCCTTATTTGTTGCACTTACACACATTTCTTACAAATAATTACTTAAACTAATTTCTTTAGTCTTTATAAATCAGTAGCAAATATATGCTTTTATTTATTTATTTCATAAATGGCGCGCGAAGGCGCTCGCTTCATTCCAGCGAGCCGCAGGTGCTTCTAGGATTTTTGCGCTTTCTTTTTGACCATTCTCGGTAGTAATAAAATATTTAAAAGGGAAAAAACCGGACTTTTTGTGTTTGGTTTGTCATCGTTCCCTTGAACTGTGCATTGGGCAGATGAATAGGCGACGAGTTCCGTAGATTATATAATAATTACTGTTATTAACGTGGCTTTTCCCTCCATTTCCCCTCGATCTTTATGTTTCTGTGGGCATCCTCTTTTCGTTTTGTCCTGCTCTTTCAATAAATGTTGGTGCCTAGTGCGTGACTTTTTAGTCTGTCTAGTGGGCTGCACATTAAGCTCCTGAAAAGAGATTACTGCTCACTACACTGCACGGAGCTCATTAGGAATCATAAGGGTGCTTCGTCCAGTTCTTCGAGTGCGTCCTCACGCGTTCTCTACGCCGCATTGCCTGCTTTTGAAGACGATGGGTTGTGCGACCTCAAAGAAGCTGAGCAAAGAAGACGACGTCGTATCCTTCTGCAGAGAAAGGAAATGCCTCATCAAATTGGCCCTAGAGCGTAGGTATGCATTCGCAGAGGCATACTCTAAGTATAATCAATCTCTCTATTCCGTCGCATTGGCCTTAAGGTTGTTTGTAGCTAGACATTCATCGCCCTCTTCACCATTACTCATTACCTACCCTTCCACTCTTACATCTGAAACCGCAGCTCTCATTGACAACCCCGTTTTTGTTCAACATAAACCATCTGAACACCACCAAGGAGGAACCATAGAAGGAAAAGAATCTAAAGAGCGAAGAGATTGCGAGGAAGAAGATGAAGAGTTCAGTGACCAAGAGGAACCCTTGTGTGAGCATTTTTATGGTGATATGAGCGCGCCCTTGGCATCCCCAATGCAAAGTTATCAGTGGGATTTTTTCAATCTGTTTGATATGGGAGGGTTAACTCAGAACACATATCAGGATAGTGTAAGAGTGGGATGTGGAACAACAAGAGTTGTAGACGAGATCAAGGCTACTAGAAGCAGGGATGATTCTAAACTGGAAGCATGTGGAAGCGAAAATGTGAGGCAGATTAATGGAGAAAGGGATGGGAGGGAACTGTTGGAAGCTTTGAAGGATGTAGAGGATCATTTTATCAAAGCTTACAACTCTGGTAAGACTATCTCAAGGATGCTTGAGGCTAATAGAGTCCCTTTCCTATCTGGCCTGGACGATATCAAAGGTGGGTTATACTTATATCCTTTCTTGCTATTATCTTTGGTGCTCTCTACATGCTTGTTTATTGCCAAGATGAAAAGTTATAAAAATATTAGTTTCGTACTTGATGCAGAGAGCTCGAAGAAACTGATTCGGTCAATAACATGGAACCGATCCAATTCATTACATTCTTCCTCCAGTAAGAGTCTGCTGATATCAAGTTCGCGAAGTTCTTCCTCATGGACAGAACTTAGCGTCGATGTGTATGATGAATGCGGAGGAATGGGATCTAGTGGCCACTCATCCACAATAGAAAGGTTGTATGCTTGGGAGAAGAAACTCTATGAGGAGGTTAAGGTGCGTAGAATACGTAAAGATTGGAATTGGACTTTTTGTTCTCTTCAATTTTTTCTTTGTAAAATCCTCTCTTCCCTAGTAATTGTGCATCGATGAAAAATATTAGCAGCAAATTATAAAAGCAAGCCTTGGTTGTTTGACGTCTCTGTAGAAGTCATGCTCATGGTATTAGTTTGTCAACAGTTAGGCGTGTTTTCTGTAGAAATATATCCATATGCTGGTCATGCTCCACTATATTTGTTGGCCAAGAGGATTTGATCCATATTCCACTTAGGGAAAGCTGAATGGTATTTTGAAAATGAAAGCATATGTAACTTTGGACAGAACTGTTTGATCACTTTAGAATGTAAATATAAACAGCTTGTAAGAGTTATCTGTACCAGCAACAGCAACAAGTGCGGTAGTAGCCATTTAACTTGAGTTTGAATGAAATATAAATTCAGCTTCTTAAAGGAAAATAACTTGTATTAAGTTTTGAAGTTTGATCATCTTCTTTCTATGTTCAGGCTGGAGAGGAAATCAGGAAAATATTTGAGAGGAAGTGCTCGCGATTTAAAATTAAAAAAGCTCGAAAAGGTAGCCTCTATCACGGGGATAAATCTACTGCTGAAGTAGTAGAATTGGAAACCAGGCTATTGGTTTCAGTTCAAACTGCTGAATCGATTTCAAAGAAAATCCTAAAACTGAAAAATGAAGAATTGTTGCCACAAGTTGTCGATCTGCTAAATGGGTAAGTCTCAGATTTCTACACAAAATCTTGGGAGTCGTAAATTTTCCACTGTCATAACCCCATTTCCTTCATCTTTGCAGCCTCATGAGACACTGGAAGACAATGTTGGAATCACATGAAACCCAATACCAAATCTTGAATCAAGTGAGACTCTTCAGTTGTCCTGCTTATGGCAAATTTTGCTATGGCTCACATCGCTTGGCCACAATTGAGCTAGAGGCAGAACTTCAAAACTGGCGCACTTGCTTTGCCTCCATTGTTTCTGCAGAGAAGGCATATACTGAGGCTCTTCATGGATGGCTATCTAAGTTCACCATCAGTGAAGTTAATGATATCTACCCTTGGGGGATATACTCATCTCTGCCATATAAATTAAATAAGCCACCGATAGTTGTAATCTTTCATGACTGGTTGGCTTGGCTGGAGAAAATGCCAGATAAGAAAGTTACGTATGCAATAAAAAACCTTGGCAAAGAGGTACAGTCTCTCTGGGTTCAACAAGGGAAGGAGCTGAGACAGAAGCGGAAGGTTGATGAACTTGCCAAGGAAGTTGATAGAAGGAGCATTGCCTTTCAAAGGGAGGAGTGCAAAATTCTTGGGCCAGAGAAATCTACACGGGAGGCAGAGGTAAATGTGCGTTCTCAATATTTATCAAAACAGAAAGATCTTTTGGAGATATATAGGAAGAGGCTAGATGCAGGGAAGGCAAAGCACCAAGCTAGTATGCTAGGGACACAGCATCTTACTTTAAAGGCTTTTCAGAGTGAGTTCTGTTGCGTTTTAGATTCATTAGCTGAGTTCTCAAAGGCTTCTATCAAAGTGTATGCGAGCCTTGTGACATACAGCGAAAATGCGAAGATGCTTTTAGAATAAAATGGGAGTTAACTTTGTAAGAAGAGATCTGCGCTTAAATGCTTCAGCCGAAGCCGCCAGTTTTGCTAGGCTTTAGACTTTTGGTACTGTTGCATGTTTCATTGTGGTCAAAATAGAGATACTTCATGCCAGCAATGATGGTTCAAGTGCATATTTTAAGGAAATGATAGTTTTTTTCCCCTTTGCATAATAACAAAATTTCGTTTTCGTGTGAGGAAGTTGATTAAATTATGATGCTTCTTTGACTGTCAGACCAACTAAGGATTATTAAAAGGGTAAAGCAGTAATTTGACCAACGAACTTTTAACTCAGGAGCGCCCTGCACAAATAACTTTTAAGTGGACCTTAAATACCAAAAAACTTTTAAAAATATAAAGTAAGTACAACGTTATTAGGAAAAAAAAACGTCTGTTATCTAAGTTACAGATTGGCTCACGAACTTTTACTCCAAGAACGTTCAACACAAAAAAGTTTTACTCTAGGAGCGCCCAGCACAAAAAAATCCATGTACATTAGCTTAGAAAGAGTGAACGCAACAACAAAAATCACAAATGTAAAACTAAAATAAAATTCTAAATTTCACTAAATTAAATAAAAATTTTCTCAATTGTCATTATTCAAAACTACTTGTATAGATATTTATGGACAAAAATTACTCATTCTTCAATTTTGTTAAAATTATAATTTGCTAAAATAAACAAAAATTTTAATTAAAAATATAATTATATGATTTAAATAAAACTCAAGATGTTTTATAATTTATTATATATGTTTAAAAAAATTATATGATTTATTTTTATTTTAGAAGAAATTTATGTGAGTTAAAAAATTCATTTAATGTTAATAAAATCTAAAAAATCTATTATATCCTAAAATAAATAAAATGAGTTTAATTTTTATTCTTATAAAAAGAGTTTAATAGATATCAACGTTGATAATTAATAATATAAATCTGGCAACTTGATGATATATTTTTTAATTAAATGATCTATTGATTATATGAATATGGGATTTGTTGAATTGTTTTTGTTTTTTTTTTTTTTTAAAAAGATAACCTAAGAAGTTTGATTGAGGACAATTTAATAATTTGTGATTTTTTTGTGGCATTTATGATTTTTTTGTTGCATTCACTATTTTTAACCTCAATGCACATGGTTGGGGGTCCGGGCAAGGATTTGTAATAATCGGATTTTGGGTGGATTGCACATGAACTTTTTTGTAATAGGCACTCTTGGAGTAAAAGTTCGTTGCAAATCTACACCTTAGATAATGGACCTTTTTTTTTTTTTCTAATGGCGTTGTGCTTACTTAACATTTTTAAAAGTTTTTTTATGTTGACAGTATATTTTTAAAAAAATTTTTTAGTATTTAAGGTCCACTTAAAAGTTATTTGTGCTGGACGCTCCTGAAGTAAAAGTTCATTGACTAAACTGCTCCTTAACCCTTATTAAAATAGCCAGACATACAACTATGATTCGAAACAAGGGTGCAAATGAGCTAACTGAAGAATCTTTTGAGTCTAGTTTCGTTAATGTAGTGTTAGTTGTTTGTAAAAAGTACCTTCAGTCGATTTATTTTGGGAGAATTCCAATAAAATACCAAATGAATTTGTAAAGCCCATATAAGTCCCTTGAATTTGTAAAATGACTCACAGGTGACACAGACTTATCAGGGATATGCAATTTTGTGGGAAATGACCCTAATGCCCTTCCTTCCTCTCTTCCTCTTCCCCCTTCCTCTCTCTCTGAACCAGAACCACTCGTCGCCGCACATTCGTTCGCCGCCGTCTACCTCCGTCATCGACGCACCCTCCACCTTGACGCCGCACCCGCCCGCCGGCGAGATGAAAAAGAAAACGAAAAACTGAAACACGAAAACGCGAGAAAACGAGAAACAGTAAATTTTTTTTATCGGTCGATCCATCTGGAAGAAACTTGAAGAAGAAGACATGAAGGAAGGAAAGGAAGGAAGGAAGTAGGAAGAAGGAAGAAGGAAGAAGAGAAAAGGGGGAAAAAAAACAGAGACGGCATTCTCTGGAGAATGCCCAGGGCATTCCCGAGAATGCCTTACATTAAGGCATTAAATTTTAATGCCTTAATGTAAGGCATTCCCGAGAAAGGCATTCTCCAGATTTTTTTTTTTTTTTTTTTTTTTTTTAACTTCTTCCTTCTTCTTCTTCTTCCATTTACAACTGAGTTCTTGCATTTTCCATTCTTGCCTCAATTACAAAATATAAACAATCATCGTCATTTACAAGTAAACCATCGTCATTTACAAATAAGCCATCTCCATTTACAAGTAAACCATCGCCATTTACAACTTATTTCTTGCCTTTTCCATTCTTGCCTCAATTACAAAACATAAATTCCATCACCATTTACAAGTAAACCATCGCCATTTACAAGTAAACCATCATCATTTACAACTTATTTCTTTCCTTTTCCATTCTTGCCTCAATTACAAAACATAAACTTCATCACCATTTACAAGTAAACCATCGCCATTTACAAGTAAACCATCATCATTTACAACTTATTTCTTGTCTTTTCCATTCTTGCCTCAATTACAAAACATAAACTTCATCACCATTTACAAGTAAACCATCGCCATTTACAACTTATTTCTTGCCTTTTCCATTCTTGCCTCAATTACAAAACATAAACTTCATCACCATTTACAAGTAAATCATCGCTATTTATAAGTAAATCATCGCCATTTACAACTTATTTCTGGCATTTTCCATTCTTGCCTCAATTACAAAACATAAACAACCATCACCATTTACAAGTAAACCATCGCCATTTACAACTTATTTTTTGCCTTTTCCATTTTTGCCTCAATTACAAAACATAAACAACTATCACCATTTACAATCACCATTTACAAGTAAACCATCGCCATTTACAACTTATTTCTTGCCTTTTCCATTCTTGCCTCAATTACAAAATATAAACAACCATAAACATTCAACATTTACAACTTATTTTTCTTGCCCGAATGATAATAACATATCATTCAAAAAGTTGAAGAAGAAGATGTGAAGGAAGGAAGGAAGAAGATGATGATTTACAGGGTGACTAAAGAAGAAAAAAAGAAGAAGAAGAAGAAGAAGAAGGAAGAAGTAAAAAAAAAAAAAATATATATATATATATATATATATCCGGAGAATGCCTTAAGGCATTCTCGGGAATGCCCTGGGCATTCTCCAGAGAATGCCGTCTCTTTTTTTTTTTCCCTTTCTCTTCTTCCTTCTTCCTTCTTCCTTACTTCCTTCCTTTCCTTCCTTCCTTCCTTCACGTCTTCTTCTTCAAGTTTCTTCTAGATGGATCGACCGATCAAAAAAAAAAAAAAATTTTGTTTCTCGTTTTCTCGCGTTTTCGTGTTTCAGTTTTTCTTTTTCTTTTTCATCGGTGCCGGCGGGCGGGTGCGGCGTCCAAGGTGGAGGGTGCGGCGACGGCGGAGGTAGACGGCGGCGAACAAATGTGCGGCGGCGAGTGGTTTTGGTTCAGAGAGAGAGGAAGAGAGGAAGGAAGGGCATTAGGGTCATTTCCCACGAAATTGCATATCCTTGATAAGTCTGTGTCACCTGTGAGTCATTTTACAAATTCAAGGGACTTATATGGGCTTTACAAATTCATTTGGTATTTTATTAGAATTTTCCCAACCTTCTTTTGCAACCCAAAAATTTTTTTTTTTTTAAGTGCATGTATCGTAATTGATATACAATTAGAATGATGGTATAATGAATGATCATTGTTAATTAAAAGGACAATTCACAAAGGAGGACAAAATTCATTGAAGTTCCTACTTTTCCATAGCTTCGTCTTCTTGAATTCTTCTCAAAGTGTTGACATCAGTGTCAATACTAATACTATTATTTTCTAGGCATCTTAAATTTTCACTATGAAAGGATAAACTATCCATCTCGATAAGAAACTTTTGAAATCCAACACCATTTATACTTACAAAACTCTCTGAACAATCATAATTTTCTATGGATTTGAGAGCCTCTGATTATGTTAATTCTTGAAATGCTTTACTTGATTTACTGAAATTCTTTAAAGGCTGTTTGTCAATCAAGTTATCAGCTACATAGAGAGACTCTTCTAACTCTTGGCACACTTGTGTCATCGTAGGACGATGCTTTGGTACTTGAGCCCCACATCTAAGGGCAAGCCGACCCATCTTCAACATAACCTTCATATTGCAAGGCTCACATAGTAAATTGGCATCTATGATTTCTTCAATATTACCCTTCTCTATGCTAGGTCTTGCCTGCACCAAGCATATTTATTGTTATGGTGTAAATGTAAGAAAAGTGGTCGAAACATAAAGAAAAAAGTGAATTTATGATTAAAGGAAGATTTGCAGGACTTACCCAATCAATAATATGAGAATTATTTTTATTTTTTTTGGGATCAACGGCTGGTCTAGTAGAAATAAGTTGGAGAAGTATGACACCAAAACTATAAACGTCACTGAAAGTAGTCAAATGAAAGGTTGAACAATAAGTGGGGTCAAGGTATCCAGGGGTTCCTTTGATCTGGCTGCTAACATGAGATTGATCACCAGTTGGTCCAGATTTTATCAACCCAAAATCTGAAACTTTAGCCTCAAATCTTTCCCCTATTAAGATGTTGCTCGGTTTGATGTCACGATGAATTAAACTCGGTTTCACCTCTTCATGCAAGTAAGCTATACCTATAAAATGCCCAGAATTTCTATATCAGACCAGTTCTTGTTAATTAACAATGAATTTGTGTTTTTGTTTGAGAAAAAAAGAAAAAAGAAAAAAGAAAATAAGTGTACCTTTAGCTGCTCCTATTGCTATGTTTACTCTTTGCCTCCAAGTTAAGCTCTTCCCTCTTTTTCCTATGACTCCAAAATGTCATATTCAAAATTGTATAATACTGATTCATCAAATTGATGTACTTACCCAGCATGTTCTGGCAAAAAAAAAAAAAAAAAAAAAAAACTTACCCATCATGTACTCGAGCAGAGAACCATTGGGCACATATTCATAAACCAGCATTTGAACCCCATCTCCTGCTTAAGGAATAATAATAAAACCATGTTAGCATGAAAAGTCCTGCTCTGTAAAGATCTTTGACTGAGAAATTTCACATGTATCTTATATATACACTCTCCATTATCACTTTTCAAAAAACAAAAAGACTTACCAGGCTCTTCACAATATCCCACCAGACTTACAAGATTCCTGTGCTTTACTTTCGAAATGAGCTTCACTTCTGGGATAAGGGAAAAGACAAGCATATTAGTACTGGTTCAACTTTGGTGGAGTTGTGGATATATTATTATCAGATTCAAATCTGACCATTTATGAACTCTGCCTTGCTTAAGAATGATTCACCATGAGCTCTTTTAATGGCGAATGTTCCTTCTAATTCAAAGGTTCCTTTATACACCGTTCCAAATGCACCAGAACCCAGCAAGCAGTCTGGGCTGAAATTATTTGTAGCCTTCTCTAGTTCCTCCAAATCGAAACGCCTCAACGATATTTTATCATATTTCAAACTCTTTTCATCTTCTGCACCTGCAACATTCAGTGCCATCAAGTGAATAAAATCTAAATTCGGATCTGAAAATTTATGTTTCCAAATTTCTTTCATTGTACTTTTAGCTCACCTTTAGAACTCCTCCTGCATTTAAGTGAATTACCCTTTCTCTTGATGAAGCCGTACAACAATGCAACTACCATCACCGTTAAAACTAAAATACCACAAACAGACCCTATAAACAAAGTTTGGTAGTGACTGCTTTTGGAATTGGGTGGCTTTTCCATTTCCGGCGGTGGAGCAGCCAATAAATTGCGGTGCCGATCATCCATTGCAATCTAATTATGGTAACGTTGTCCTCTGCTAGCTCTATATATATATATATGTATGATCAGTGATACTTTTGAACCGTAAATCCATTGTGTACTGGAAAGGCATGCCTTGTTTGACCAAAAAAAGAAAGGCATGCCTTGGCTTACTTGGTCTTATCTTCGGACGGCATATAAGCCAAACCGCTCAAGATCCCCATCACCCAGAAGTGAAAGCATATAACTAATTAGTCCCTCTTGTCCTATTATAAGAAACCGATAATCAAATTACACAATTGAATTAGCGGTTTAGCCAAGTGATTAAAATTAATTAAAAATGATATGTTTGTCTGAAATTAACTTCTTTTTTTTTTTTTAAGTATGCCTTTATTTATAGGGGGCAAATAAAAGAGAGAGAGAATAAATATATGTATCACAAATCATTTAATTAATGCAATATATATAATTAATGAGGGGCAAAAATGAAAAAAATACTCATTAAATGTTTAGACAAATCTTGTCAAGTTCTTATAAAAAAGACCATGAAAGGATTAAAGTAATTCAAATTTTGGACTCTTATAAAAAGGTATAGAAGAAGTACTATTAATGTATTCTCCAGACAAAGAAATTAAGGGTCCTTTTGGATTAGCGGTGTCAGAAGTGACTTTTTTCCTATTTGACTGTTAAACTTTGGACTCTTATAAAAGTCAAATTGTAGATGTTCGGATTAGCGGTGGTAGAAGCTCATCTATATTATTAAAAAAACAGGTCTCGGCAACGACTTCTTAAAATAGCTTTTGGCCTAAAAATCTATTTGAAAAAATATCAACTCAATCACCTTATTCTACTCCTACCGTGTTTTTTCCTTTCCTACCGTGCTTTTTCAGCCCCACCACCTTCCCAAACAAACCCTACCTAGCTGACCCCCCAATATAACTTGGCAATTTCCTTATTTTATGTGATGAAGCATAGACTTGAGGAGTATTTTACTACTACTGAAAGACTAAATTATTGTTTTTACTGTCTACGAAACATGAATATGTCACTTGCTGAAAGAGGATATTCTATTTCCTGCCTTCTAGATAGGATAAGCATCGCCCAAGATATGATATTTAATGCAATTGACCCAGTAAGCTTTTCCTCTTTTCTTTATTAAATGAGCTCATCTATACAGTGAACGTTTTTCAATGGCAATCTAATCATGCTCTTTAGTGTTTGTTTTGGCCTACAACTTGATAGCATCATGCCAATGATTTTTCGTTTATTTAATTTAATGAATGGACCATATGAATAATTAATAATTACGTAGCTCACAAAATAATGACACTAATATGTTAGTTAGGGGACATCATTTGTCGATTTAGCCCAGGTTTGGACTTGTTCCTCCAAATCTTGCTATCTGCTCCAATGACAAGGAAAAAAAAAATTGCCTGAAAGGAGAATTAACAAGAAGGCTAAGGAGGTCCATGAACTTTCTCATTAAATACTTATGAGTCATGAAATTTTGAACCACAAGTAACTTTTGAATATTTAGCTTCGGCGCACACATGTGAAGAGGATCACGTGAACATGACAAGTTCTGGCAAAAAGTGTCCATGAAAAAATTAAGAACAAAACATATACAGGGAAATCAGAACATTGGTATGAAATCTATGAAATTATAGTATGCCATTCAAAAAGAATAAAATATGAACATGAAGCGTAATTTCCCGTGTCGGTGCAATTTTCTGAGTCCATGGCTTTGTTGCAAAGTAATGGTACAAAACTACGTATTTTCGTGATTGCTACTCTAGGGGAAAAAATTTGTTGATAGATTTGTCTGGGTTATTCGTGGTTCGCGCATGCGATTCTGACGGCTTTGGATTTGGACTCGATCGACCCACCATACTTTTAAATATGAATAAGGCGGCAGGTTTTCCTTTGTTTAATTCTGTTAGTGCTTTCGATGAGTATTTTGATTTAGTATTTATTAAAATCTTGTCTTAAATATAGGATATAGTTTATTGTACAATTTGCATTATAAACTATGTCTTATATTTAAGATGAGGGATATCTAACAAACATATCATGTAAAGAAAACTCATGCAACAACTTTTGTTGAAGAAAATAGTACTTCATTAGGTTATTAATATAAGATATATTTACATAATTTGATTGCATTGAAAATGTTAGTTAAATTAGTTAATATGACATATATTTTCTAAAACACCTTATTAGTCTTCCTTAATTCCCTCATTCCTTCATTCCCTTGATTATGGTTGAAGGATTATCAATAAAGATAAATTAAAAAAAGATTGACAAATATGAAAACTATATCTTATAGTTAGAATTAAGATCAACTCTCTAAATATGTCATATACTATGGTTTACTTTTAATAAGTCACCAACAGTGTGAGGTCACAATACACTAACTAAAAAAACTTGTTTATACGTTTATCTTATCTTGCTACATATCAGGCCATAGACAAATACATGGAGAATATAGGACAGTCAAACTAGCCTACATCAGGCTTAATTGAAAGAGTTAGGCCCTCCCAAAGTGTAAAACAAAAGTTTGAATTCTATTGAAAGATGTGTTCACGGTTGGTTCTAATTTTTGACTATTGTTTCTAGTAAAAAAAAAGTATGTGCGAGCTGTAAAAAAAAGGAGGATTATTATGAGGTCGCAAAGAAATGACTTAATTACCAGGAAAAACTCAATGACAAGTGAGTTGTCACTTCTTATATTGAAACTTATCATTAAACACTCAATTGAGATTTCTTAGTGATCAAGTCTTCTCATCGAGACTCAATAATAATTCATCTGCTAGTCTAGTGGTTTCTTATATACAAGATCTATTATAGAGAAATTGGCAAGTTGTTATCAGACTGATCCCAAGGATATAAATCGTGTTGTAGATGCTCTAGCAAAAACCGGAATTTCAAAGACTGTGTTGTTTGATGGTTGCTCGAATTTCTTAAAGGTTTGGGTTGATCAGGAAGCTTTGGGAGTAATTTCCCCTCCTATGTAATCTTCTTTTGTTTTTTCTCTGGCTTTTAGTCATATCTTTTATATCAAAAAAAAAAAAAAAAAATCCCCTAAAAAGGGAAGATAGACAAGAGAGATGGGCTTATCTTAAATTAAAAAGGCCCATTAGTTGAAAAGTTGCGAAGGAGGTGTAAATGTGGCAGTCAGAGTGCAAGTCCCACAGTCCTACACGGCTACACCTCCATCCCACACTATCTCGTGTCAGAAGGATAGGTTGGAGCGAAATTAGCAAGAGACTAAAACATCTTAAACATTGAATGAATAAATAATATAGCATCCACTGGGCAGTGGACAAGGACTGCTTTTAATTCATTTCATTGAAATTTTAAATGCCAATTTGCGTTCCTTCGAGTACGCTTCTTTAATATGGCAGGTGAACAGATAGATAGAAATAGATCATGGCCTCAGTCACTCCCCACTATTTATTTACAGTTTCCCTCCAAGTCAGGACATGTCCCACACGAATTTCTCATCATAAACTTGAGATTCATCATATGCCTCGCTTTTATTAATCTTGAACGGAACGAATTTAATGCTAATTGCACCTTTATGTTAGCCCGGATGAATTATGATCACAACTACTATGTCACTGTCACATTACAGAATTAATCTAAAATTTTGAAAAAAATAAATATTTGGTGTTAGTTTTATTAGTGCCTGTGAATAATGGCTGTGGCTTCCTTAGATCACAGAACGAACGAGCCCATCTCTGGCTTTTCAGCCTCCTGCTTCATTTGAAGGGCGCAAATGAGCAATCAGAGATGTAGGACCTGACCAAGAATGAAGGAGGAGTAGTGGCTGTTTTTAATGGATTTGACTGGGGAATCAAAAATCATTGAGCACCTTGCCTGATTCTTCGCATTCCATTTTTCCTGAATTTTATCGATGAGTACGTTCCTTATCTAGTTATCTTCATCACACATCATTTTGGTCTTCAACATTTTCCCTTTTCAACAATTAGAATGAATGAATCGTCTCGCAATATGCCAAATTTTGAAGAAAGAAGCCAAACTCGGGACCGGGGACGCTTTATTTTACCCAGTATTCTACCATGTGATTGCCAACCCCTTAAAAAGTGTATCGTGTGAACATCACCTCATCTCTGGTGTTTGTACCAGAACGGGACAAATCACAAGCACCTGTTGGAATCGGTTTCGGCGGTTTCGGTGCTCCTCCTCTCCATTCTAATGAAGTCTGAATTGTGTAAATTTGATTTTTTTTAAAAAAAAAAAAATTATTTTAATAGATAAAAAATATATAAAATAAAGATAATCTTTTAACTAATATTTTTAATTAAAAAATCAAAGGATAAAAAAATCAAATTTAGACCATCTAAATTTCATCTAAAATGATACTTATCCTTTAGATAAAAGGATAGATGCCAAAGGATAGGCACTGAGATTAGGATAGGCACCGGTTCCAGCACTTGTTACCGCAGCGAGACATCCAATTAGGATCCTGGGTAAGAGAGTGAGTGGATCCTGTGAGTGAATTTCATAGTTTTCCCCCTCATCTTTATCCTTCTCATTAATGGAGTCTAGAAGATGTATCCGTACACGATATTGACTAGAGGCACTACAAGATAAGAACTTCATCCATCCCTTTTTTGAGAACTCCTACAGTAAAACCCCTGTAAAGATATTAGTGGAGGAGGCCAGCGAAGAGGAGCCAAGACTATTTTATATATCAAAATTTTCTTTACACTAATTTAGTACAGTGATATGCTCATGGGATGCTCCCTGAAACCCATTACAAGGCCTAGAAGTGAAAGACTGTATAAACAATCAAAGAACATTTTTGTAGCTATGGATATACAAAATTACAGATCCCTTCTGCATAACGGACATGAACCGTGCCTGAAGAGCCACTTGTCTATGCATGGTAGGTGGAACATGTGATGGCAATGAGGCAAACTTCTAACTGTCTCTCCAGGCTGAAAGTCCTGAATATGTACAAATTCTCAATGTCAATTCCCAAAATGGATAATCTTTTCTTCAGATACAGATACAGATATGCATATTCACACAAACACAGAAACTGCAACAATACAAACCTGGAGGCAGACTGAACAAGAAACTCTTTCACCCCAAGCATCAATATTATTATCATCTGTGATTGTGATCTTTGGGATCTTTTCAACAGAATCTCCTGTTAAACCCTTGCAACCACCAGTGTCAAAGATGTTCTGAACCTCCTCAAAGTTTGTTTCAACAGCACCCATCTGATATTTAAGAGCAGAGATATAATGAGCAATCTGCTAGATGAGAGTTCAAATCCAAATGAATGTCTCATCACTTGAAACAAATAGTTACCTGACTTTGGACAGCACTTAACATGGCAGGGCCAATCCTCTCACGCACAAGTCTCCCACTCAGTAGGCTAGCAATGACATCAATCTGCATAATTGAGAAAGTTAGAATGACAATCAAATCCCAGGAGACCGCAATTTTTTCAGCTGCATATGTAAACTTCTAAAGCAACGAAAGATTGAGAGTCAAGCCAGTTACTCACCAGATATAAGAGACACCCAATCCCAGATTCGTCAGATCGCCAAAGAACAAGAGAAGATTCAAATACTTCAATGGAGAAAACAGCTCCGGTTATGGCACCAACTGCTGCTCCTCTAATGAAACCACTCTCAGTCTCTTGGCCTATCAAAGCTCCTGTCATGGCGCCCAATAGTGTTCCCACTGCCGACAAACAAGACATTAGCATATTAGCTTTTAATGAATTTCAACCACAGGCATATCTCGCAGCAAGAGCTAAACGTTAGGAATTAATCAGGATGAACAAAGATTTTGAAAGATATTTTTTTTGGTTGGTCTGAGAATAGATAAAAACAAAGATGAACATATGACATACAAGCCGACAAACAAACGGCACACCCAGATTTCATTTTCCACCGAAAGAAAAGAGCTTGTCTGTCTTCACCGAAAACACCAAAAAATTATGCTCAACGAATTGAACGATGTTGGACATATCAACACACAATGACAAATTCAACGTAAACGTGTAAAAAAAATAAAATTATAGGGTCAACCCATCAAGAGCAAATGAACGATAGCTTGAAATGTCAGAGCCAAGACAGAATGTAATCGGAAGGGAGAAGATAATCTAACCTAAGGCAAAGCAAAATGTCAAGATCGCAGATAAGATGTTTCCAATTATAACAGAAACCGCGAGGCTGCTCATGCGTTTAACCCTCTCAACGAAGCTCCCGAAGGAGCCCGGCAAGGAAGAAGGCAAGGGAAAAGGATGCGCCACAAAATCCATCAGAGCAGTCAAGAAATTTTAGTAACAGGGAACTCAGCTCTTCCAAATTGCAGGAATCGAAGAAACAGAGGAGGTATAGCCCAAGGTAGGATTGATCTTTGAAGCCAGAGACTTGGGTTCAAGGATGAGTTATATATAATGAGTAATTAATATGGAGAGAGAGGAAAGATGCGCTTGACAATGCTTAGTCCGTAAGAGTAGATCGAAAGAAACCAGCATCAACCAACTCGCATTTAAAGCTTGTGTTGCTTAATGCGAGCCACTTTCTCTCTCCTCTCGGCAGCCGAAAAAATGTTTTGGGATTCATTTTGTTTAGCAGGAAAAATTGTTATAGTCTCTGTGTGTCACTGTCAAAGGCACGAGACACGGCGACGAAGAAAAGTAACAAGTTTCTTTTTAAAAATCGGCGTGAGACTCAGCCCCAGGCCTCAGGTGTATGATCGATCTACCATCCACGAATTTTCATTTCTTGATTTTTCCATCACTCGTTTTTCCTGGAAGGTCTCCCCTGGATAATATCAATATAGAAGAAATACTTTTTCATAACAAGAAAATTGAGATATTTAATAGGATTATCTTCTTATACTAACTATAATTCAAACATATGTTTACTTTTTTATTTGTTAATTTGAAGATATAGGAGATTCAAAAATCTTTTTCATTCTAGAGTAAATACTTTTTCTACAGTCACTCGATAAAAAACGTGATCCCATTTTAGTCCTTATAAAAAAAATGTCATTTTTAATCCAAAAAAAAAGCGCGAATAAGGGTCGATTAGTTGATTTTTTGATCCTAATAAATTTCCAAAAAGTCATTTTTAGTCCTTAAAAAGGACGAATAATGGTTGATTTTTTTGTAAATGTAAAATGAGGTTCGTGTTTTTTGTCATGGATCAAACAGAAAAGTTATTTACTCTTCATTCTAATTTCCCTTTTCTTCTGTTTTGTTATGGGCAGCATTAGGAGACCTGAAAGATCATTTACACGACCTTTGCTTTCAAGAGATGTGGCCACATATGTGTCATGCTAACTGAACGATCTCTAGAGAATACATGCTGGGCAAATTGAAGTCTTTGCATGGTACATTGGTGTTTCTATTTTTCGTATTTATTTTTAAAAAAGCAGGCATGCCTATTTGAAATTTTGGGAATTCAAATGCTCAATCATCCATTATAATGGATGAAAGAGCAAAATGGTGTGTAAAGTTAAATTTATTTGAAAAGAATATTGTTTGAAATTGAAAAATTAAAATCATTATATATTAAATCTTGATCAGTCGACGAGTCAAGAAAATCCTGAATGCTCTTAGCTAGGCACCCTCATTTTTATCTGTCGATCTCTTTATCTTCTACTCGCTTTTATTTAAACTGGATATCAAGCTCAATCCAAAATTAGTACAGGGAAAAAAAAAAATGAATGAGGGAAACATATCACTTCAGTATATGAATCGTGTTTTGTTGTGAAAAAGCAAAAAAGGAAAAAAAAAAATGGAGTGAATACTTCTTGTATTTGCATACCTACTAATGAGTAATGACCACGTCATGAGTATGAAATTACAATTATATTAGGGGCGGCTGTCTCCTCATTTCTATAACAATGTGTTTCAAGACATAATATCCTGCTCAACTTAATCATGCGTCCGGTTTTTCTTACTAGCGTCTTTCTGCTCATTTCTCATTATCTTCACACCTCGAGTGTCCAATTTTGATCCAAGTGTCCAAAGAAAGATACATCGTCTCTTTTAAATTACCGCGGTCAGGATGTAAAAATTAAGAGGGATAAGGAGAGAGGTGCTGGTGAGATTATCTACTTCCCTTAGTCACATGGAGTGTGTATTATTATTCAATCATTGGCCAATCACTGCATATATATATATATATATATATAATGTTCGGTCCTAAATATAAGATAAAATTTATAGTGTGATTTCCACTATAAATTTTATCCTATGTTTAAAATTAGGGGAGTAATACACAGTGACGAGAGCAGAGGCATGTCACTAATAACTCTGGTAACTAAACAAGTAAATTGGCTTTTGTTACCCGCGGAGCACGTAACTGTAGATCCCTGACCTCCACCCAAATTTTTCCGCATCATTACATACTAACACTAACCCGTATGTTAATCTTCCAAGCACTCTTTTAATAAACAACGTTTTTATTTAATTAATCTCGTGTGTTATAGGAGTAATATGGTTCCGCATATATATATATATATGATTTGGACTACGTACCCCCAGAATGTTAGGCTCAATGTGATGAAACCCTCTGGGTTTTGAACCTTAGCTTTGATACATTTTAATTATACGTAGTGTACGTAGTAGATATGTGTGACATACATTATGGAGAGGGCCAAAATATCTTTTTTTAGGGTTTCCAAGTCTGGGTTGGTGGCCTGCCTTTAGACTTATGTGGGAATCCCCAATTCAATTATTATTACTATTATATTTATATATATGGCAATTGGCAGTATTCAATTCCCCACTCACTCCACACTAAAATATCTTTTCTGCTTCCACATTCACTTAACTCATTTTAATTACCATCCAACCCTTTTTCCTTCACTTCTCACTTCACCCATGTTCTGGGCTTCTGGCCCCTCCCTCCTTAATTTGCTGCTGTCCCTTTCATCCCCTCTATCCCTGTTTCAATATTATTATATATTGGGGCAGATGTCAGTACATGTCTCTGATTTTATTTATACTGATATTTTAAAATCTCTTCACATATATAAAATAAATAATTACTAATTACTGAGTTTTTTTTTTTTTTTTTTTTTTTAAAAAAAGAAAGAAAGTCCATATTCATGGGCTCTTAATTAATTCTCATATTATAATTCGTTTCTTAGAAAACATTATTAACATGCATTCATCTAAATATATTAACAACTTAAAATCCATTTCTATTTTAAGTTTTAAACCAAATGTTTATGTTCCCTTCCGATTATTTAAGACTCGAAGAACTACAAAACAAAGGCAATATCATTCACTAAAATGAGGTGGTACATAACTCATACACGCGCGCGCGGTGCTTGGGTTAATATGTGGACGTTAATCTATAGTATTAGTATTACTACTAGTTTTTTTAACTCTGCATGCAGTAAGAGAGAAATCACTAAAAGCCAATCTTAATTCATATACTGACAACATAATGAATTGATGAATAAGTGACAATTATTGTCATTTATTACGAAGACGAAAATTAAAATTCGAGGGGCACTGTTTTGAAATCGAATCAAGCATCTATCAGAGAACATTGAAGGAAGGAAGGTGTGAGGTCGATTTCTATTTGAGCCAATGCCCACTAGCTTAGGTAATATGTTTGAATCAATTAACATTTAACACGGTTCTAGATTTTTCCATATCTTAATCTTAGATTTTAATTTGGCCCTGATTTAGAAATTTCAACAACGATCGATCGACAATCTTCTTTCTTCTTTACCAAAATTAGACATATGATGTGTGTGTGTGTGATTAACTGTATTTAATATATATGGATGACGTCTCAGTCCAGGGCAACAAAATTTTATTTTCGTACGCAAATGCTGATTATAGATCGTAATTACACAGAAAAATAAAGATCAAAGACAAATTCTGACGTCAGATAAATCCGACCATTTTCTTCTGTATCCTAATTGGTGGTTAGGCTAAACGCTTACCCAAAAGATCATTTAGTTAATTATTCGATTCTGTGACACTTTGTCAACTTAAAATGCATTCAATCTCTGGCATCTACATACTGAGTTGGACATATCTGAGGATTCATTATTAGAGTTTCTTGAGCCTTCGTGAAACTTCAAGCTGACAAGTACAACGCAATATTTCTGATAAATAAATTTTAAATGCAAGTTGCTGGAGTAGCCTTGATACAAGTTTTTTTTAAATAGTAATGTGATTAACCACTTGATCTAAATTTGTTTCTTAAAATTATAATAATACAATGGAGTCTTCAAATAGTAATACAAGGAAATAACTTTGAAACACAACCCTCAAGTCAGTGTCTCTAGTTGTCCCTAGAAATGTTCAGTGTTTTCTGGGGAGCAACACATACTCACACACTGACATATGATCAAAATAAGCACCAGTATGTGCATAATAAAATTATTATATTGTAATTTAAAATGATATAGGATCTGAAACATTAATTAATGAAGTGTGATGTGACTAGAGTTTATGGAGACACTAATGAAGATTTGGGGAGCAAAATTTTTTAGTGGGAATTTTAGTTTGACGTCAGAGAAGTTAGAAGTCATAGCTAGCATCATGAACCTCACATTTTCCACTTGGGTTCAAGAAGTCGGCTTTCTCTCTTTCATTTGGAGTTGTTGATGAAGTGGGTACACTATATATTTTATTAGTTGCCGGCCAAAAAAGAATTAAAAACTAATAGGAATTAATTTGTTTTAATACCTATAAGTGTATCACTCGAGGGTTGTTGAAGCATGCATCACGTGGAGATCACATGCCTTCATTTCTTCTAGACTATTTTGTATTGTACGTAACACATTAATTGTCATCGAAAGAATGCTATATATACAAGGAAATCACGATACAAAAAGCATTAAGTAATGAAAAACCCATTTCATATTTTATTGGCTCGTCTTTATTGATTTTTTGTCTCTATCTTTTTGCCTTTACTCTGGAATGATATCAGAGCAAAATGAGACGTTCCTCGTAGATAACGAAGTATTCTTTTAACTGTAGTCCAATGAACATTGTTAGAATTACGCATAAATTGACACACCCCTTAATTCACAACAATTGAGATATCTGGTCGAGCTGAGTAAAGCTGACATATTGTAAGCCACCAACAATGCTACAATAGAGAAAACGATCTGAGAGTCAAAGCCATCAATAGCAAATTTAATGTGTGTTAATCAATTGTGTGAGGACAATAATGTTTTCTTCGAATTTTCAATTGTGTGAGGACGTTCATGTTTTCTTTGAATTTCACCCTATTTTTTTTTTTTTTTTTGGGTGTGAAGGGTGAACGAACTCAGAATTGAAGCTTCTACTTCAAGGCCCTATTCACAATAGGATGTACCCTCACTTGTTTATCTTCACCGCAAGCTCATTAAGCCCTCTCATTCTCTTGGTTTTATTGCCTTCTCTGATGTTGACTGAGGGAATCCGGATGATGCTCGGTCCGCTGCTGCCATTGTAGTTTTCAGGGTCCTAATATCTTATCTCTTGGAGTTCAAATAAACAACCAACTATTGCTAGCTCGCTCTAGCACTGAAGCTTAGTATAAAGCCCTTGCTACTAGTGCAATTGAATTGATATGGATTCAAAATCTTCTCTACAAACTTGGAGCCTCTCTCATGCTCCTCATTTATTATGTGATAATCTTGGAGCCAATCCAATTTTTCATTCCAGAGCCAAACACATTGCTTTAGATTATCACTTTGTTTGAGAGCGACTTGCTGCTAAACTTCTTCATGTTTCACATGTCTCACCAAAAGATTAGTTGGATAATATTCTGAGCAAGCCTTTGCCTTCCACTAGATTCAATTTACCAAGATCGAGTCTTACTGTTCTCCTTGCACAGTTTGACTCGTTGGGGGATTATGTTGAAACACGCAAATAATCACGTGAAGATCACATGTCTGCCTTCATTTCTTCTAGACTATTTTCTATTGTATACGTGGCACGCTGTCATTGAAAGAAGAATGCTATATACATATAAGAAAATCACTATAACAGACAACATTAAGCAATGAAACACCCATTTCATATTTTATTGGCTAGTTTTTTATTGCTCTTTTTCGTCTTTATCATTTTGCCTCTAGCTACGTACTCTAGAAAGGGTGAATGATGATTGGCATTATCCACGATATATAGCTAAGGTGCAGACACAATAAATTAAAATGGAGGCATAGGGGAAGGGAAAGCATGGCGTTGTTAGGCGAAACATAAGGTCATGTTGGGACCGAAATCTTTACAGGGCATCTATATAATGTACGTATGGGCGCACGCCAATTTTCATTATTATGATTATTGTTGTTGTTGTTAATTAAATATTTATCCGTCCGGATTCATTGCATGACCATCTTCCTTAACTCCCTCCATATATTTTTTATTTGATCATAAGAGGAAATACTAATAGGAGATAAATTAGAAAAATATTGGGAAAATCCATTTAAGGGCCCTTTTTGGAGAAAAAAATCCCAAAAAGGGCCCCAAGATTCTGAAAATTCCAAAAGGGCACCTTTTTGGGATTTTTAGAATCTTGGTGATTTGTAAATGGGGCGATATAGTTGTTAACCGAAATTTGATATTGTTGTAAATGGGACTGATTTAGTTGTAAAAAAATTGTTGTAAATGTGACTAATTTAGTTGTAAACGGGTATTGATTTTGTTGTAAATTTGGTGATTTAGTTGTTAAATTTTAATGAATTTATCCCAGAAAGGGCCCAAGGGCCCTTTTTTGGATTTTTTCTCCAAAAAGGGCCGGATTTTCCCAAAAATATTGACAAATATATTTTTTTAAAAAATCTTATGTTAAGACTGATATCAACTGTCAATTAAAATATATTTGATATTAAAGAATCGTTCACTTGGACTCAACTGGTCGCGTATTGCGCTTGTATAGCGTGCAGGAGAGGTCCTCATCAGATGGATGGATACGAGTGTGGCTTTCAACCAACATACATAAACAAAACGGCCACCACGTACTACGCTCGTCCTTTTCCATATATGGGTATGGAACACCATTCTTCCTTCCATCCTTTCTGTAATTTATGAAGCAAGATTTATAATTTTCGACATACAAGACTTGTTTGATTTTCAAATTCAAAGTGTTTTTTAAATAAAAAAACATAAAAACTTGTTTGAAAATGTATTTTTATTACATGTTCGTTCTGTAAATAAAAAAACAATTAAAAGGCGTTCCACAAAACAACAAATCATAACATCTTTTTGTTATTTGTTATTCTACAATTAGAGAAGAAGTAGAGAATATTGTATTTTTATTAATACAATTATACCAATAAAAGCAAATTATTTTGTTACCCTTCACCTAACCATTTCAAATGCGCTAGCTTTTCAAAATATTGATTCAAAAGGATTTTTTAAAAAATTTTGTTCACATCAATTATTCTACAAATATTAGGAAAAATCCCTTTAAGATATCAAGGGACCAAAAAATGTTAAAAAAATCCAAGAGAAAATCTTGATGTCAAAAAGGCCCCAAGGAATTGTTAAAATCTACAAA
Organism: Acacia acuminata; assembly: GCA_019022655.1. Taxonomy (NCBI): domain Eukaryota; kingdom Viridiplantae; phylum Streptophyta; class Magnoliopsida; order Fabales; family Fabaceae; genus Acacia; species Acacia acuminata. Next base: position 12,415,223 of record JAFJYI010000002.1, read on the forward strand.
ATCCTTTTCATATTTGATTATTGTTGAGAAAGTATTAATAAGGGTAAATTAATAAATATAAAAAATATGTCTTATAATTAAATTTAAGATTAATTAACTCATATATTAACCCGCAGAGGGACTGTTTTATATCCTCTAAAATAAAGAGCTGCATATTATGTTTATAAATCATGCGTAATATAGTTTATCTTAAATCAGTACAGATGAAAGGAACACTCTAGTTTACAACTATGTATCTAAATTCTATAATCTAGATGTACGTGAGGAAAATATAAAAAAAATTAAGAATAATAATGTGCCCAAACTTCCATTAAAAAACAACGAGGGAGAAAAACATTATAGTAGTATTATTTATATAGATATACATGCATGCATGCACGGGTAGAGTTTGGAGTAAAAATTTGGGGGGCCAAACAATGGTAGGGGGATTCGGGGCAATGCCCCGGATTTTTTTTTTTAATGAAAATTTTCAATGCATTAAAAAAGAAAAATATATAAAAAAAAAAATATTAATGAAATCAAGTAAATATGATGATATAATAAGAGAGGTAATTATTTTACAAACCTGTCATTTAGAAAAACAAGGCTAAGTGTTGATAGAAATGCAAGTTACATAAATTATAATGAAGGGTGGGTACTCAATAAGTTCGAGTACATATATTTTAATAACAAAAGTATATTATAATAAAAATAATTACAACGTCATCCTTCTAAGCCTTATTTTTTAGAATTCTATCATAATTGTCTTATTATCAATGCCATCAAATACATCTTTTTCAATATAAATCACCAGACAATCATTCAACCATACAGAAGTATGTTTTTGGTTCTAGCATGAAGCAGGAGTTTTAATCTGTTAATTTATGTGATTGTGAATCTTTGGTTCAACCATAAACTTTATGTAATTGAAAACAACATTGGAAGGCAAGAGGTTGAGGTTTAGAATGAAAAATCAATTAACTTCATCAACAAATGTAGTGTAAAATGGGTAAAAGCATAGTAAAGGGTACACAACAAAAGTAATTTCACTGATGAGCTAAAAATTTCAGGTAATTAGAATGAAATATAGAAGAAAAAAAAATGACAAGATTAACATAAATCATACAAGACCCCACATGGACCAAAGATTAAATTATAAGCCCCAAAGATATAAAAAGAGGGAAAAAAGTAAGAAAAAAAAAGAAGTTGGGGGGCCAAAATTAAATTTTACATTATATTAAACTTTTTTTAAACAAATTCTAAACAATCTTTTATTTTTTTTGTATAAAAGCTCCGCCCTTGCATGCATGTACGTAGCTATACTTATACCGTTATACGCGTATATATTAATGCATGCACACGCATAATTTTAAGCAGTGGGTTTCAAGTGATCAACCTATACTTGCTAGGATGGTCCCCATATTCTCACACGGTGTGATACTCGTGTATGCATGTATAAGAGTCAATTGATTTTTTTTTTTTTTTTTTTTTTTTGTGAGAATAATTAATGAAACTAAATTAATTATATTTAAAGTATTTATATTTATCGTTTTTTTTTCTAAACTAATTTTTTTTATTTATAAACTAATGAATAATCTAATAATTAATACATAACACATGCTATGATTAAGTAATTTATCTAACTTTCTTAATACTTTTTTTTAAAAAAAAATCAATTGGCTTTTATATTAAAACCTGAGTATAATGTATAGAAAATTTCATAAGTTCTTAAGTAAAAAAGAAAAAGAAAAACATGCTTAATATAAAATTATTTTACATTTACTGCTTACATATCGTATTGGTCTCATGGCCTCTATCAATTTTTTGTTGTGGAGATATGATGAATTCAAATTAAAACCAATTGCATAGCACATTCTTTAAATGAATGAATATGTACTTCTATGCGCTTTTTTTGCCAACGGCATATGTTAAGAAATCATATACTCTTAATCTAAAATATATATATTGGTAAAAAAACAACAAATTTTAAAAAATACTATTATATATGACAATAAAATTAAATACATATCATCATATCATCCTTCTGACTTATAAATAGTTTTTTTTTTTTTTTTTTTTTTAGGTCAAATACATATTCGGGATGTTATGGCATATTATTATTTTTGTTAATTTACTTGTCTTTTTCTATAATAACTTAACTGCATGGAAACAAAAGTAGCCATCTCATAGGTCCTCTGGTACTTCCCTGAGGTGTTGTCTTTATAATTTATCAACCAAGGGCCCGTTTGGATTGTAGAAAATTGGGAGAAGAAAAAGGAAAATGAGTATTTTCTATTGTGCGCGGCTGTTTTGTTCGCATTTTCCGTCGAAATATTTTCCGACGGCGGGGCGATTTTCCCTTATACATGGGAAAATGGGTTCCCACCAATTTTGATTGTAGTTTTCAGGGTCCTAATATCTTATCTCTTGGAGTTCAAATAAACAACCAACTATTGCTAGCTCGCTCTAGCACTGAAGCTTAGTATAAAGCCCTTGCTACTAGTGCAATTGAATTGATATGGATTCAAAATCTTCTCTACAAACTTGGAGCCTCTCTCATGCTCCTCATTTATTATGTGATAATCTTGGAGCCAATCCAATTTTTCATTCCAGAGCCAAACACATTGCTTTAGATTATCACTTTGTTTGAGAGCGACTTGCTGCTAAACTTCTTCATGTTTCACATGTCTCACCAGAAGATTAGTTTGATAATATTCTGAGCAAGCCTTTGCCTTCCACTTGATTCAATTTACTAAGATCGAGTCTTACTGTTCTCCTTGCACAGTTTGACTCGTGGGGGGATTATGTTGAAACACGCACATAATCACGTGAAGATCACATGACTTCATTTCTTCTAGACTATTTTCTATTGTATACGTGGCACACTGTCATTGAAAGAAGAATGCTATACCTATATACATATAAGGAAATCACTGTACAGACAACATTAAGCAATGAAACACCCATTTCATATTTTATTGGCTAGTTTTTATTGCTCTTTTTCGTCTTTATCATTTTGCAGACACAATAAATTAAAATGGAGGCATAGGGGAAGGGAAAGCATGGCGTTGTTAGGCGAAACATAAGGTGATGTTGGCAGCCAAATCTTTACAGGGCATCTATATATGTACGTATGGGCGCACGCCAATTTTCATTATTATAATTATTGTTGTTATTATTAATTAAATATTTATCCGTCCGGATTCATTGCATGCCCATATATGGATCGATACATATATATTGGCCTGGATCTTATTATAAGACATATTTATTTAATTTGATTAGATTAATAAAATTAGTTATCAATTAGTTAATACGGAGTATGATATTTTTTTCCTAAAACAACATGACCATCTTCCTTAACTCCCTCTATATATTTTTTTATTTGATCATAAGAGGAAATACTAATAGGGGATAAATTAGAAAAATATTGATAAATATATTAAAAAAAATATATCTCATGTTAAGACTAATATCAACTGTCAATTAAAATATATTTTATATTAAAGAATCGTTCACTTGGACTCAACTGGTCGCGTATTGCGCTTGTATAGCGTGCAGGAGAGGTCCTCATCAGATGGATACGAGTGTGGCTTTCAACCAACATACATAAACAAAACGGCCACCACGTACTACGCTCGTCCTTTTCCATATATGGGTATGGAACACCATTCTTCCTTCCATCCTTTCTTTAATTTATGAAGCAAGATTTATAATTTTCGACATACAAGACTCGTTTGATTTTCTATTTCAAAGTGTTTTTTAAATAAAAAACATACAAACTTGTTTGAAAATGTATTTGAACTGGGTTCCATTATCACGTGATAACCCAAAGCCGGAATCCCAAAACGGGAAATGATATTTCTTTTTACGAACTTCGCACTCGGGCCGACGTTATGGTTGCCGTGGTTCCGCTCTATCCATTTCGTGAAGTAGTCCACGGCCACTATAAGCCAACGAAGCGCCCGGCGCCGCTTAAAGGGTCCCAACAGATCCATGCCCCATTTGTGGAATGGCCACGGAGCCGAAATATGGCTTAACTCGCGGTGGGATCCGAATCACTTTATCGTGCTTCGGTGCTTTTCGCATACGCGTACATGCTCTTTAGCATCTCGCGCCATAGTTGGCCAAAAGAAACCGGCCCGAACCGCCTTACGCGCCAAAGCTTTACCGCCCATATGGTGTCCGTTGATTCCCTCATGTATCTCGGACAGCACATATCTGGCCTCGGCCGCACCGAGACATTTCATCATTGGGGAAAGAAACCCTTTTCGGTATAACTCATCCCCAATCATGGCGTATGACGCTGCCATCCTTATTAACTTCTTTGCCTATGCTGCTTCAACCGGAGAATTTCTCTCTAGATAATCGCCTATTGGTTTTCTCAATGGCCGAGTCCGATATGATCATCACGCAACTTGGTTCCGTCAAATTTTGCTGGACCATTGTGCGATGATTCCCGGGACTCTCTGTACTTGCCAATTGGGATAGGATATCAGCTCTAACATTCTCTCCTCTGGGAATGTGAGCTACCTCTACTTTGTCGAAATCAGCCATGATTCGCCGTACTTTCCCCAAATATTTTACCATGAGAGGCCCTTTAGCCTGGTAAGTTCCGTCAATCTGCGAGGCTACCAATTGGGAATCAGTAGAAACATGAACCTTCCTGGCCCCGTTCTCTTTGGCCTGAAGCAATCCTGCAATTAAGGCCTCGTATTCTGCCTGATTGTTAGATGTTTTGAAATCAAAACGAAGGGAATGCTCCACTGATAATCCCTCTGAATTTTCAATTATTATTCCAGCTCCGCTTCCCTTCTCGTTCGAGGAACCATCTACAAACATCCTCCACGTCTCGTGTCCTCCTCCCCCTTCTTCCGAAGGGGTAAGTTCCATCACGAAATCGCCGTGCTTGAGACTTGATTGCGTGCCGAGCTTCATACGTTATGTCGAACTCAGACAACTCGATTGCCCAGCTAACCATTCGTCCCGCCAAATCTGGCTTGTGAAGAATCTGTCTAATCGGTTGACCGGTTCGCACAAAAATATGATGACTCTGGAAATATGGACGTAGACGCCGTGCTGTAATGAGTAACGCGAAAGCCATCTTTTCTAGCTTTTGGTATCTCAATTCCGAACCTTGCAGCGCCCGACTCACGAAGTACACCGGACCACGACCTTCCTCGTCTCCGACCAAAACGGCGCTCACCGCCTCTTCCCCGTGAGACAAATACAAGACCAAACTTTCCCCTGGTTCGGCCTTGATAACACCGGTGGGGAAGATAAGCACCGCTTGATCTTTGCGAACGCCTCATCGCATTCCCGGTTCCAACCACTCGAGGCCTTTTTCTTTAATAACTTAAAGAAAGGGAGAGAATTTTTCGCCGACTTTGGTAGGAAACGAGTTAACGCTGCTAGCCTGCCAGTTAGTTGTTGCACCTCCTTCTTAGTTCGCGGAACTTGCATATCCAACACGGCTTGACACTTCTCCGGGTTCATCTCGATTCCTCTATGGTTAACAGGAAACCTAAGAACTTCCCCGCCGGGACCCCGAAAGCACACTTCGCCGGGTTTAAACGGATCTGATGTTTCCTGAGCTTGTCAAATGTTTGCTGCAAATCCTGCACGTGGCTTGCTACATGTACAAACTTGACGATCATATCGTCTATATAGACTTCGACGTTTTTCCCGAGTTGGTCTTCAAACACTCGATTCATCATTCTCTGATAAGTCGCCCCGGCGTTCTTTAATCCAAACGGCATAACGTTATAACAGTAGTTAGCCTTGTCGGTGATGAAAGCGGTCTTTTCCTGATCCTCGGGGTGCATAGCTATTTGATTGTATTCGGAGTAAACATCCATGAATGAAAGCAGTTGGAACCCCGAGGAATTATCCACCAGTTGGTCTATATTTGGCATAGGGAAGGAATCCTTTGGGCACACCTTATTCAGATCTTTATAGTCAGTGCATACCCTCCACTTACCGTTTGGCTTTTTAACCATAACGACATTTGACGACCATGTAGTATCGCACTTCGCGGATGAAACCGGCTGCCAACAATTCTTCTACATGAGCCTCTAAGGCCATCACCGATCTTCCTTTTCTTCTGAGAGACCGGTGTGGACCCCGGGCAAATTGCCAACTTATGACAACAAAACTCGGGGTCTACCCCGGGTATGTCCGTTGGTTGCCAAGCGAAGACGTCTTTGTTATTCCGCAAAAACTCCTCCAACTCCGTCCGGACCTCGGGGTCCAGTCCCCTACCGACTTTGGTTACCTGGCCGAGCTCGGTATCCAGCACTAGGTCCAACAACTCGCCACTTGGTTCTGATTTTTTCATCTTCTCTTCCTCACGCAGATCCAACTCCACCGAGTTGACCGACTTTCCTTCTTCATCAACTTTGACCGACGTAGCCTTGTCGATGTGGGAGGCTCCTTTCGAACCGCCCTTGGCACCCCTAACCGCATTAAAATAGCATTGTCGGGATTCTTTTTGGTCCCCTTTCACCGTCACAATTTGGTTCTTCCTGTTGAGCAACTTCAACTTCTGGTGCTTCGAGGATATCAACATATCCCAATCATGGATAGTCGGTTGTCCCAGAATGATGTTATACGCTGAAGGAAAATCAGCCACGATAAACCTGACCCGATCCATCTTAAAAGCTTCCCTTGTTCCTAAAGTCAGCTTCACATCTATGTAACCCTTAGGATGAGTTTCCTGCCCATTGAATCCGGTCAAGGTCGTCCGACATGGCCTTAGATTCTCAGGGTCAAGCCTCATGCGTTTGAATGCGTCCCACAGGATAATGTCGACCGCACTCCCGTTGTCAATGAATATCTTCTTAACACAACAATCCCCCACCGTTCGGTGATAACAGACCGTCATGATGACACGGGGGTACATCCTCCAAATCCCGCCTAGTATAGCGAGCACGGGGATTCGGTTTTGACATATCCCTCTTGAACTGCGGGCGGTCTCTAATGGAGAGTACCTCCCTCAGGTACCTTTTTCGTTGACTGGTGGAGTCTCCCCCTCCACCGAATCCTCCGCTAATAACATTACATTCAAACTTGGAATCAGGGAAATCCTCGTCACTGACGCCGGCCTTCTTACTTCGGCCCCGCCTCTTCTTTTCCGAAGGCGGGCTCTTGCTTCGATCCTCACGCCGCTTCTAGTTTCGTCGCCCCTGGGTTTGAATCACGTACTTGCGGAGTTTTCCCTCTCGTACGAACTTTTCAACGGCGTCCCTCAGATCCCAGCAACTATCCGTAGTATGACCATGCTGATCATGAAATTCACAATACCGAGTTTTATCTAAAGTGGCCCCTCTTCTCATAAGCCGGGGTCGTTCAACCTCTTTCATTTCTATTGTCGAGACCTCCTTCCAGATTTGCGCCTGAGAGACCTTCAACGGGGTACACCGGTCAAAATTTCCTCCCGGCTTCCCCCCAATCATTCTGCTATCACTACCTCGTCCATGAGAATCCTGTCGACGTCCGTTATGTCGCTCTTTGCCTCTTGGGGGGCTTTTGGCCCTCTCTCTGGGCACCTGATTTAACATCTCCATCTGCTCAAGCTCCAGATAAGTTTTAGCCTTATCATGAAATTCCGCCAGGGTTACCGTACGACGCTTTAATACGGATCTCTTCAAATGAGACGAAGCATTAAGGCCGGCTATGACACAATGGAGATGCACGTCTTCTTTCAAACCGGGCACATGCAAAGCCGTATCCTTAAAGTGTGCCAAATACTTTTGTAGAGTCTCCCCAGGCAGCTGTTTTACCTGGTCCAACTGGAATTCGGTTTTTCGTTGCTTCCGACTTGTGGCAAAGTTTAGTAAAAACTTGTGCTCCAAAGATTTCATACTACTAATAGATCGCAATGGAAGAGAGTGGAACCAATCTTGTGCAGACCCCCTTAAAGTTCCCGCAAACAACCGCGGAACCACGTGTCCGACAATTCCTTTAACCCCGATTTCCAACTTGAAGTTGTTAACTTGATTAAGCGGGTCTTGGGTTCCATCATATTTCGGCAACTCCCTTGAGTCCAATTTCTTAGGATACACCGCGGTCATTATTTCATCCGAAAACTGACTCAATACGTTCTCGCTATCGACTCCCTCTCCGTCCGCCTTAGGCATGCCACCCGATGGGGGCGTCGCGCCCTCCTTATTGCCCTCCGGGCTCGTGGGGGTTCGTCGGGACGGTTGCTTCTCCTTGTTGCTGGCTAAGTGGGCTTTATCCACTCGGCGATCATTTTTATTGACCTCAGTAGCCGTAGTATCACTAACCTGACTTGGCCTGCTAGCATCATGATCGGTGTTTGGGGCGGGATGCTCCAACATCTTAATCCGCTCCTCGAGCAACCATATCTTCCTAGCTTCCTTATCTTGGTTGTTATCCCGGTCATCAGCCGTAGGAGTTCTCTGTTCATGCTCTTCACTGGGATCCTCTATCTCGGTGTTAACCGACGTTGAAACGATGGTCCTGCTCGTGCCCGCTCCATCACGCCCCGGGTTCTTGACCGGCTTCTCCTTACGTGCGAAGCGTTCTTCTAACTCCGTTTTAATCCTCCTTTGTTCGTCTTAGCGCCATATGGCGTTCCGACGTTCCATATCCTCCCGGTTAAGCCGGGAGTCCTCCTCCCTCCGAAGTCGCATAGAAGTTTCCATATTATCTATCCGCTGAGCCAACGAGCTAATCGCTTTATGCAACAACTTCGAATCAGGATGTTCCAACTGAAACTCCGGAGATGGAGGATGTGAATCCTGCTGTAACCCCTGCTGCTCCGACAAGATATCTCGGTTAGGATGAGGGGAATTTGCAGTATCCTCGTCTCATCCTCTATTCCCATAACCTCGCGATGAAGGTTAGGAGCAACGAGATCCGAATCTTTGGACCGTCCGCTCTACCCGCCGTTGTTGTTGCGGCTGTCCCTCCCGTGCGGGTCTGTCGCAATGTGTGATGCGACTTCGAGTACTCGTCACCATGCTCGGTGGTCGTTACTAGCCTTTTGTGGCTTGGGAATCAAAGTTTACGGTCCCACGGACGGCGCCAATGTTACGTCGTAGAACACAAGTGTCAGCCCAATGAGGCTAAGCGATGTTAATATAGGATCAATAAGCTCTCCACGTACGCTTAAGAGTAAGCCCCGAGTAGAGAAGATTACCCACCGATATCTATGGAGAAGATACCAACGGGTCGTCTTAGATCACCGTCTACACGGTGGTGGCTTTTCGCCAAAGGGGTGGGGTGTGTGCACGGTGAGACCGAATAGTAAATAATCAATAGAGAATGTAGAGGGTGCACTGGTGGGTAACCTCCTATTTATAGGGATTACCTAGGGTTCCTCTCCTTCTTTGTAGTGAATCCGTTCGCAGCGAAGTGCGCCTCCCACGTCCCGGAAATGCTCGCTCCACTACCGTACGGTTCGAATCCTAGATACGTGATTAAAGGATGACTCGGCTCATACCCGGGTAGAAAGGGTTTTGTAGCAAAGACCTCATTGGGCCGCATACTCACTAGGCCCAATATATGGGTCCATAACAGTATTTTTATTACATGTTCTGTAAATAAAAAAACAATTAAAAGGCGTTCCACAAAACAACAAATCATAACATCTTTTTTATTTTTTGTTATTTGTTGTTCTACAATTAGAGAAGAAGTAGAGAATATTGTATTTTCATTAATAATATTATACCAATAAAAGCAAATTATTTTGTTACCCTTCACCTAACCATTTCAAATGCGCTAGCTTTTCAAAATATTGATTCAAAAGCATTTTTTTAAAAATTTTGTTCACAGCAATTATTCTAAAAATATTAGGAAAAATCCCTTTAAGATATTAAGGGACCAAAAAATGTTAAAAAAATCCAAGAGAAAATCTTGATGTCAAAAAGCCCCCAAGGAATGGTTAAAATCTACAAAATCCTTTTCATATTTAATTATTGTTGAGAAAGTATTAATACGGGTAAATTAATAAATGATTAATAAAAATAAAAAATATGTCTTATAATTAAATTTAAGATTAATATCATTTACGTAATTAAGTCATATATTAACCCGCAGAGGGACTGTTTTATATCCTCTAAATTAAAGAGCTGCATATATTATGTTTATAAATCATGCGTAATATAGTTTATATTAAATCAGTACAAATGAAAGGAACACTCTGGTTTACAACTATGTATCTAAATTCTATAATCTAGATGCACGTGAGGAAAATATAAAAAAAAATTAAGAATAATAATGTGCCCAAACTTCCATTAAAAAACAACGAGGGAGAAAAACATTAAGGGAGTATAGTAGTATTATTTATATAGATATACATGCATGCATGTACGTACATGGGCAGACCCACGTTTTGCACAAGGGGGGCAAGTGCCCCCCCTTGAATTTGACATTTTCAAAAAAAAAGAAAAAGATATTAATACATATTTGAATGATTGTCACCCTTAAATTAAATACTCAACCTTAATATATCAAGATTGTCTTACGTAATCGGAGGGAGGATAAATGGTTGAATCATTGTTTAGTGCCTTATATTGAAAAAGATGTATTTTTTTTTTTTTTGCTCAGAAAAAAAATGTATTTGATAGTATTGATAATAAGACCATTATGAAAGAATTCCAAAAAATAAGGCCTACAATGATGACATTGTAATTATTTTTATTATAACATGCTTTTGCTATTAAAATATACGTACTTGAACTTATTGAGTGCTTACCTTTCATTGGAATTTATGTAACTGCATTTCTAACAGCACTTGGCCTAGCTTTTCTAAATGACAGGTTTGTAAAATGATTGTCTTTCTTATTACATCATCGTGTTCACTTGATTTCATGAATATTTTTTTGATATTCTTATTTATATTCTTTTGTTTTACAATGCTTTTGAAACTTTCATTTTTCAAAAAAATTTCGGGGGCGTTGCCCCCAAATCCCCCCACTAGTGGTGCCCCCCTTAGTGAAATCCTGGGTCCGCCCCTATGTACATAGCTATACTTATACCATTATACACATATATATTAATGCATGCACACACGCATATTTTTTAGCAGTGGGTTTCAAGTGATCAACCTATACTTGCTAGGATGGTCCCCATATTCTCACACGGTGTGATACTCGTGTATGTATAAGAGTCAATTGATTTTTTTTGTGAGAATAATTAATGAAACTAAATTAATTATATTTAAATTATTTATATTTATAGTTTTTTTTTTTTTTACTAAACTAATTTTTCTTATTTATAAACTAATGAATAATCTAATAATTAATACATAATACATGTTATGATTAAGTAATTTATCTAGCTTCCTTAATACCTTTAAAAAAATCAATTGGCTTTTATATTAAAACCTAAGTATAATATATAGAAAATTTCATAAGTTCTTAAGTAAAAAAAATAAAAACATGCTTAACATAAAATTATTTTACATTTACTGCTTACATATTGTATTGGTCTCATGGCCTCTATCAATTTTTTGTTGTGGAGATATGATGAATTCAAATTAAAACCACATTCTTTAAATTAATGAATATGTACTTCTATGCGCTTTTTTTGCCAACGGCATATATGGCTGAGCAAGTTACCCGCTGCCTGCCCCAACCGCCCGCACCCCGCAGATATTTCCCCGGAGTAAATCCGCCCAAATTGGGCCCGTTACGGGTACGGGCCTACCCCGTACCCGTTTCCATTAGCCGGGCGGGGCACGGGTTGAGGCCTCGCCCCCACCCGTGACCCCGTTTAGTAGTTTTTTTTCCCCTCAACTCCTAGGTCCATCGCGCCCTCGCCCAGTCGCCCTCATCAACCCTAATCAGTAATCACTATTCACCGAATCACCTTCACGGCTTCACAGCCTTCACTCACGAATCACGATTCAAACCCTCATCGTCCCTTACTCTCACCCTCACCCAGTAAGTCTTCTTGCTTCCTTCTTGTCGGGAAGTCATTGCTTCTATATATCGGTTTTGATTCTCTGCAGTTCCCTTGGTCCTTAAATTAGGGCTTGCGCCGCGACGGGTAGCCCCGAGAAGAATGAAAACAAGGGCTTTTTCTCTTCGTGAGTTCGGCCTCTCCATTCTCGGAACGCCATGCACCGATCTGTCAACGAGTACTTCATCTCTTGTTTTTTCAGAAAACAAGAGATGAAGTACCCGTTGACAAGGACCTACTTCACCCATCTGAGATTTGATTCCAAGACTGAGCAAAAAAAAGAAATTTGATTCCAAGAAGCTCGAAATCATCAGTAAATAGGGAACGAGAAACAAATAAAAATCCAAGCTACAACAGAGTTATGAAGTCCTCACCACGCCTAGGACGTAATCGATCACTTATTCTTCATTTCAACTCCACTCTTCCCAGCAATTATCACAGAGGTGGCCATATTCAAGAACAGCCCATGCTCCACAACGCCTTCCAACGCCGATATTTCAACACCGGCAGTTAGCCCATCCCTAATCGGAGTCTTGAAGTACAAATCTCTTGTTTTCTGAAATAAAAGCAAGCTCTATCGTAGGCCACAAAAAGAATATGTTTTGGGCCCAAAAAATTGTTCTGGTTCTGGGCAAAGCCAAAAAATGTTTTTTTTTTCTAATAAAAAAGCCCACAACGCCTAAATGGGTTCCCTGGACCCGTTTAGGCGTACCCGTTCAACCCGTCCCCGTTGTGCCCCGTACCCATGCAATTTAAAAGGGCGGGCCGAGGGTTACCCCTCGGGGCAACCCCGCCCGCCCGTTGCTCACCCCTAACGGCATATGTTAAGAAATCATATACTCTTAATCTAAAAAATATATATTGGTAAAAAAAACAACAAATTTAAAAAAATACTATTATATATGACAATAAAATTAAATACATACCATTCACTACAAAAAAAACATCGCATTACCCACGGAATTTTTTTGCCACGGAATTCCGTGGCTAATTGAATTTGCGACGTAATTCCCACGGAATATAATCTCTCCCCGAATAAACCGTGACAAAGACCTTTACCGATGGAATTTTTTTACGTGGGAAATTTTACCATAGAATTGGAGACAGACAAATTCCGTGGGAAATTTCACACGAAATTTCCCACGGAAGTTCCCGTGGCAAAATTTCCCACGAAAATTCCGTGGGAAATTTACCTACGGAATTCCGTCTCTAAATTCCGTGGGTAATTTCCTGATTAATTTAGAGATGGAATATTCCGTGGCAAATTACCCACGGAATTTCGTCTCTAAATTTTGCCACCTAATTCCGTCTCTAAATTCGTGGGTGATTATTTTTCTAGAATTGTGACTAATTTCTTTTAGTATTTTGAGCTTTTCTTTTACAATTTGACACGCTTAAATGAGAAAATTAACCTATTCATTAAACTGAAAAATGTAATATGTTCATTGTACAATAATTTGTGGTAATAATAACTTCGGGAAAAATATAGGCATCAATATATGACTTGAGGCATGTTTTTGTGCCATTACAAAGACGAAATAGAAGTTAGCAAGAAAAACACTTGCATTTACAAGACAAGCAATCTTACAGACAAGAAAATTAAAGAAAGATCTGTACAAAACAAAATGAAATTACTGCATGATTCTTCAAAGCTAATCTTGCCATCCCCATTCAAATCAAACGGAGCGATCTCAAGGTTTTAGGAGTAATAAAACCAGTCCCTCCAGTGTCATACATGTTGAAAGCTTCTCTCACGTCCTTCATCTTCTCATACTCTTTTACTCTTTACATTAACACCATCAAGTCCTCCAAAATCAACAACCCATCATTGTTCGGATCCAGAGTTTCTGCTGCCATTTCTGCTTCTTAAACTGAAGAAAACATAAAAAATTGAAACTCAATCTGAAGCAAGTGTATACATGAATCCATAATAACTCTCCAGTAACATTAACTACACATAGATAACTCACCAATATCATACACAGCCTTCTCTAAACAGAAGAGATAATCTCTGTTGTCTCCACAAAGACCCAAGGTTGTTGCTATTTGCCTGAATATATTAATAGAACTTGGATAATAACCTAAGTAATATTTGTTCCCTTTGAAAGGGGTTCCTTTAGCAACAATGGGCATCTGAATTTGAGAGAGAGATTGAATTAAATGGCCCAAGTAGGTATCACGGTTCAGCTATTAGATGCAATAAGCTACTTCATAAACAAAATGGATATATCAATGAGTATCCGTGAGTTCAAGCAACTTCAATACAAATGCATCAATACGGTTTCCACAATTAAAGTCAACACAACTGCGAGAGATAAAGGCACGTTACCGGCTACATAATGCACATTGCACCTCACTTTGTTGTTGCATAATTATTGATGATAAACTTGCTGCAAAAATCACATCAAGCCTTATTAGTGTCAAGTAAGGCAAGGCTTCCAACAAGAATCTTATGCCTTGCTGCATCAGCCTTGATATATTCTTCACCACATTCAAATTATCTTTTGTTGACATGACAAAGCAGCCATACCTACAATCATAAGTTTTCAACAACTAGAAAAGAAAGTTGACATGACAGACCAACAGTTTAGAAAAGCTACAACAATAACATGCTTTTATACATATCTCATGAAATCATAATATGTAAACTTATTTGCTTGTTCATGATAGTGAATGTTTTAGTGAAGTAAGATGAAATAAGCAAAATAATCTCAAAAAAATTGAATAGCCTTACGCAACATACTTGTCCTTCTAGTTATTGATTTTATCACTTCTACTATTTAAAGAAGCTAATGTTTCTCCATTTCTTTGATCTCGTTTTGGGTGGAAGATATCAAAATACCATCTGTGTAGAACAATCAACAATCTAAAAGGTTTCATGTCAAGTTCCCCAACAATCAAGGTCACAAGCATTTCATAAAACAACAGTGACAAGTGACAAACATACAAATCTACCGAGAAGGCACATAAATGGAAAACTAATCCAGATTTTGACCAAGTATAGAGGGATCTATTCTTGAAAAATCAAAACTCCCAAGCATGTTTTTCATGTTCTTCATATTCCATTATACTCGCCCATCGCTGGCAAAAACGAAACATTATGCCCAACTTAAAACAATCAAAATTGTATTATTCATGTCAAGATTAAGATAAATAGCAATTTGCAAAAGATTAAGATTTAAGATAAATAGCGCAAAAATCAGCTTCCAACCCTAACTCGAAGCAAATCTATCAACGGGCCAAGTTTAGGTACAAAATTTGTGACTTAGATGCTGAATTAAAACCGTTAATTAGGAAGTAATCGCGCGGCCAAGTATTTACCTCTAGTTGCAAATGCCATTTCTCTCTTACTTGTTTAGCGCCTAGCCTTCCGTTGAACAAACGGATGTCAATGAGTACCGAAAATAAGTAGATAATCTAGACCAAAAAAGGCACAAAAAACAAAAGGCTTTATTTGATTGGGGGAAAAAATAGATATGATTCCGCTACCTACCCACATTTTCCCAGAAAAAATATCAAAATTTTGATATTTCCCGAAGCAAACCCTAGTGTCAAAGTTGGAGAAATAATTAGGGAAATGTAGCGGCACAATTGCAACTAGGTTTGGACAAAGAATCAAAGATAAGGAAAGGAATGCACCTTTGGGAGAGGTTTTCTTCTTAAAAATATTCTTCAAGTTCATGTTTGTATCTACAAGAGAAGACTGGACGTAGTGGAAGCTAACGAGTCTAGAGTATTTACGATTTCTTCTGAAGCTCTCAGGACTTGGTGAGATGTTTTCTCTCAGAAAGCAAGAAAAACTTGTCCTTCAGAGCCTCCTCCGAGATGCCTCGTATATGCGATTAAGGCGTGGTAGATCGAACTTTAGAAAAGGTGGGGCTTAGGGCTTTCAGACGGCATCACGGCACCTTGAGTCAGGAAGCTCAATCTTGACGACGACGATGACGAGGAGGCAAAATTGCCAACAGGTGGGACCTCTTCTTCTTCTAGTTCAAATAAAGCTCGTCGGAAGGCGGAGAAATTGAACAAGAGGTTAATGAATCGACGGAGGAACTGGAGGAAGAGAAGGAAAAGGGGGTGATTCTGGACCAGGCTATCGAGGCGAAGAAGCAAGAGTATTTCCACACGGGATTGAAGCGATCCCAGGAGAAAGTGAGGAAAGAGGTGAAACGAGAAGAAAGAATGGAGGCAAACCCTAGTGGAGATTTCCACCGTACCGATTTCGTCTCGCTTAGCCCAGATTATCTTTGTGGTTATATTTGTACATTATCGATGGAATTACAACTAATTCCGTCCATAATTTTTTATGTTTTAAAAAAAAAAAAATTATTTCGGTGATAGAATTTAGGGTGAAGGAGCAATATTGCCAACCAACTATTAGGCCAGGAGCGGTGGGCACAAATAACTTTTAATGGGACCAAAAAGACCAAAAAACAATTGAATTTCTTAAAAAGTTACAACACCATCAGATGCCACTAACTTCCGTCTGGGTTGAATGCCACATGGCATTATGAAGTCCAGCTCAATCCTAGGTGGCCTTTTTTGTTTTTGGTCAAGAATCTCTACCGGCTTCAAACGGAGAAAACAACATAACCTAAATATCCCAAAAGTTATTGGCATCGGTGTTGTAACTTTTTAAGAATCTGGTACTCGGACCCGCCGCTTCGGTTCCAAAACTGGTACTCGGAGGAGATAAGCTGTACGGTGGAAGCGATGAGGGAGCGCGTGTGACTAATCGCTGGGAAGCCCCTGGTGGTACTGAAGTTGCAGGAGACGTAAACGGGCACGAAGAAGAAGTCAGCTTCGTATGGGTCAAATGTGCGCACGTCGCTCGTCACTAGAGCTCGTGAATGGCCACCTCGAAGCAAACAAATGACCGCCGCACCTCTCGTTGGAGAGCCGTCGGTGTTATATTTCAGAGGCAAATCGTACACAAAAACCTTCAAATTCTTCAATACACCTGTAATAACATGAATAGCCTTTTTTGAGTAAAATTTGTTAATGTCCGGGGCAAATATATACAAAACCAGAAAAGGTTGAAACTTTGGGTGTGCCCAGAAATGTTTGAGGTTTCTAGGGAGCCAAGTGAGAGGACTCGAAAAGGGCATGAGACAGACGACTGGATTCGCGGGTGTAGACATAGGTTGTGCGGAGAGAGCTGAGTGGAGGGTGGGGGTCACTGCCGATGAGATAGGACGCGAAGAAGTAAAGAGAGAAGGAAAACCAGAGAAGCCATTTGTAGTAAGTGTGGAAACAGCTACGTTCTTGTTGTGGCGGGAGGGTCTGTGGAGGAGTTTCATCCTAACATAGAGCACTCGGCTCTTGATGGGTCTTATGTTCGTTCCGCCATTGCATTTGAAGAAAAGAAAATGGCGGGAATGTGAGAGGTGAGGAAAGAGGAGAAGTAGAAGTAGTTGAGGGAGAGCTTTCGGATTACGGTTTAGGAAGGAGAAGCGGTAGTAGGAAGTATTGTGCCCTTCCTTTACTTTTGGTCAAGAATCTCCACTGGCATTCAACCCGCACGGTAGTTAGTGGCATCTGACGGTGTTGTAACTTTTTAAGAAATTCAATTGTTTTTTGGTCCCATTAAAAGTTATTTGTGCCCACCGCTCCTGGCCTAATATTTGGTTGGCAATATTGCTCCTTCACCCTAGAATTTAATATCCGTGGTAATTTCTAACGACATTCCGTCGCAAATCCGTCAGAAATTTTTGACGGAATATGCCCGTCAAAAAATTTCGTCGTAAATTTAATATACCGACGAGAATTTCCCACGGAAAATTCGTGGAAATTTACCCACGGAATTCCGTGGGAAATTTACTACCCATGGAATTTCCGTGGCTATTTCAGGAAATTACCCACGGATTCTTTTCCGTGGCTAATTCATTGTTTTTTTTGTAGTGTCATGTCATCCTTCTAACTTATAAATAGTTTTTTTTATATAGATTAAATACATATTCGGGATGTTATGGCATATTATTATTTTTGTTAATTTACTTGTCCTTTTCTATAATAACTTAACTGCATGGAAACAAAAGTAGCCATCTCATAGGTCCTCTGGTACTTCCCTGAGGTGTCGTCTTTAGAATTTATCAACCAAGTTTCCAAGCACTCACAATTTATACTATTCATCAAACTCGTTTTTAAGGCCATGATATTCTTCAAACTTTTAAATTTTGAAGACAAATATAACACATATCTAAATGATCAACTAGGAAGATGACGCGGAATATCAAAATGAATTTTAATTGCTTACTTATTATTTTTGGGCCAGTTGTTTAATTATTCATCTCCTGTCTTAATTCTTTAAAAAATCATAAAATTATGTAATTTAAATATATTCTCATCCGAGAGAAGCGGAACTCCTATTTAAATGGGAAAAAAAGGCGAATAAATACCATTTGAATTTGAAAAGCCCCCATTGAATTTGTAAAAAGACTAGAGATGACAAAACTTTTGAGGGTTATAAATTCATGCAAAATGACCATTTTGCCCTAGCTTCCTTCGTCCTTCATCCTGTCGAGAGAGCGAGCAGATCTCAGATCTCACTATATGCGCCTTTCATCTCGGCTTGACGCCGTCGTGGCTCGTCTTGATACAAGCCAAGATGAGCACAATCAACAAGTCCAAGGGAAATATCGTCAAGTCTCTCGAATCGTCCTTGGCCACCGGGAATCTCCAGAAGATGTTGGAGCCCATGGACTCTTTCGAGAAGCAGTTTGTAAATATCGAGGTTCAGGCTGAGTTCATGGAGAGCGCCATTGCACCGTATCTAAAGATGATCCCTTTGCAGCATATCTGTCTCAGATGTTACTCATGCTTGTTAAATTTTTTAAATTTGTTTCTTGAACAAGGATGTGGATTCTGTAGATACCAGAGGGGTGTGTGATGTTTGAACTTAGAAGAACATGTCGCCAGTATAATTGAACAGTAGGTAAGTGGGCTGATGGTTTATTGAGGCCGATGAATGAATGAAGGACGAAGGAAGAAGGGCAAAATAGTCATTTTGTATGAATTTGTATAACCCTTCTTTGTCACCTCTTAGTCTTTTTACAAATTTGGTGGGGCTTTGTGGGGGTTTTACAAATTCAAATGGTATTTATTCGTCTTTTTCCCTATTTAAATTCATTTAAATAAATTCTTTATATAATGTTGTCAACATCTTACATTTTAATTTTTGGACGAAGAAAAATATAAATGTGATATCTTTTTTTAAACTATTAATTTAGTGTATATTTGGATTAACTCTTGGAAAATAATTTTTACGATTTACGAGGTAAACATGTGAGATAAATTTTATCTCGGTTTGTAGAAAACGGCTTCTAAAGCCACAGTTTCAGATATACCAAACACTCATCTTCACTCAAAACAAAAGAATTTCCATGATTTAAAAAAAAAAAAAAATTAAAACAAATCAATTCTTATAGAGTAACTTTTTTACCTGGTCATAACTTGACTCTTATAATTTCTTAATTTAATAGACTGTAAAAATTAAATTAAAGTTTAAAGACTTCGATTAACTGAGATCAAATTTGTCGTGTACAAGTAATATTTTCTCTTCTCTTAATTTTAAAAGAGGTAAAGTAAAACATACTAAAAATATTGTTTGACTGTTGTTTTAGAAAATTATTAATAATGAAATCAAGGTAGAATTCTAGCGTAATGCATGCGAAGGAAGAGACACATATTTAATACACGTATGAGTAGAGATCCTCTAATGCTGGCATATAAAAATGAAAAACATGAAAATGGAAGTGCTAAATTTGTTGAGTCAGCGTCTCAAAAAATTGTGAGAAAAAAATGGGCAGTGCGGGAAATGGATATCATGCATATTTTTGAATCACTTTTTTCATCTTATTTATATAATTCAAGGACTCATATCACATTATTGCCTCATACTATTCCTCCATCCTAATTATAAGATCTAGTTAATTTTTTAAAAAATTAAGAAAGTTAATTAAATTATTTTATAGTATTTTTATTTTTTTTTTTTTTTGACTAATAAATTAATTGATTTGACTAATAAATTAATGTACAATATATATAATTATTATGTGGGTCCCACCATTTCATATATATGTAGGAATATTCTTCTTCTCATGGAACATGAGAAGTTTAAACCTCTAAATTAATATATACTTATTCAGTTTTTTTAATCTTTTTAAAAAAAAATGTAACTAGATCTTATAATTAACACAAAAATAACATATTAAAAATAAAGATTGAAAAGTCAATTTTAAACACTCTAATTATTACTCCAACCAGTACAATTGTCACCGGGGAGAATTTGGCGGCGCGCCCGAAATGTTCGAGAAAGGGGAATGAATGAACGCTGCGTTCGGATATACACCGAACCATCCACGTTAACTTAACGTCACCCGGCTTGATCCCATCTCTGAATCTGAATGCCATTTCCCATAATCAGCCATTGGACCGTTTCATACATAACAAGACAAAATAAATAGATAGGGAACGTGGTGTCCACGGATCCGTCTACAAACGCCGTTTCCTACCTTGTACCTTTTCTCTCACATCACCTACTACTTCGCTCCTTCTTTTTTTCTCCGTCTTTCTTCCTTTCACTGAGGCGGGCCGGTGACAGATCTTCGTCGCAGCTACAGACGCCAGCAGGATCACTACTATGGGTAATCTTTTCATCGCACTTCACATTCAATCTTTATGAGATCATCGATATCATATATCTCTCAGCTGCTTTTCTGCTATTTTACACTCTTGAGCTGTTTGATTAATTGCAGCATCTACAAATCCTTTCGACAACATATTGAAAACTCTCGAGAAGTCCGGAGGTGGTCATTTTGGCAAGTACTATAGTTTGCCGGCTCTCAACGATCCTAGAATCGGTAAGCGATTTCTCATGTCACTCACTTTATGGCTGCTGAGGAAAATGTTGGAAGATGGACTGAAGAAACGTTTTAATCTTACGTTGATTCTGTGTCTTTACTTGGTTGGCTATAAATGTTGTCTTATTTGGGTCGAAATCTGGATTCAACTTATTGGTTGTTTACTCGTTGCATTTTTGTGAATTAGTTGGAGTTTTTCCCTCCTTATTTAAATTTATGGTCGCATCGCAGATAGGCTTCCTTACTCTATTAGGATACTTCTGGAATCCGCGATTCGTAACTGCGATGAATTTCAAGTCAAGAGAAATGACGTTGAAAAAATTATTGATTGGGAGAACACCTCCCCTAAACTGGTAGAAATTCCTTTCAAGCCCGCGAGAGTGCTTCTGCAGGTGAGGGGTTTGTAAACACCTTCAATCTTGTTTTGTGGGAATATTGAAATATTACTATGCTTGATATAAAATGAGCTTTGGATATAAATTTCAGGATTTTACTGGGGTGCCTGCTGTTGTTGATCTCGCTTGCATGCGAGATGCAATGAACAAACTAGGTGGTGATTCTAATAAAATTAATCCCTTGGTAAGCCCATGCTGATAAACATTTGTGTGTGTAGTTTATGTATATTTGTGGGTGTGTAAGTTCAACTTTTGAATTTTGCTTATACACAGGTTCCAGTTGATCTTGTCATAGATCACTCAGTTCAGGTAGATGTGGCAAGATCAGAAAACGCTGTGCAGGCAAACATGGAACTTGAATTCAAAAGGAACAAGGAAAGATTTGGTTTCCTCAAATGGGGTTCAAATGCTTTCAATAACATGCTTGTTGTTCCTCCTGGATCAGGGATAGTCCACCAGGTGATCGTATCATTCAAGAAGCACAGATATTTGGAATGATCTTTAATTAATGTGCAAATTTATTTTTGGTCAGTTATCCATATGTGGTTTTAGATTTCCCGTTTCTCTTCTAAATCAAATTTTGCAATGCAAATTTTGCAGGTTAATTTAGAATATCTTGGCAGAGTTGTGTTCAATAGAGATGGTATGCTTTACCCTGACAGTGTAGTCGGGACTGATTCACACACAACTATGATAGATGGCTTGGGTGTTGCTGGGTGGGGAGTTGGTGGAATTGAAGCAGAAGCTGCAATGCTTGGTCAGGTAGATAGAAGTTCATAGTTTGTTATAGAGTGCTAGAATTTCATTTTGGCACTAGGTTCATTTTGGTTTGAACTGTGTTATTGTATGTTTAATTTCTTCTTTCAGTAGTAGGTTCTTTTTACATCTATCTAATTACCTTTCTTATGAATGCAGCCAATGAGCATGGTCCTACCTGGTGTGGTCGGGTTTAAATTATCAGGCAAACTAAGAGATGGTGTGACAGCTACTGACTTGGTATTGACAGTTACCCAAATGCTAAGAAAGCACGGGGTTGTTGGCAAGTTCGTTGAGTTCTATGGTAAAGACTGTTTGATGCAATCATGCAATAATATCTTCTAGTTTTATATTTATTCGGTATCATTGCCTGCTTAGCTGTTACTAATACCTTCCATGTTGGCCTTTTTATCTCACTTATGCAGGGGAAGGCATGAGTGAACTGTCTTTGGCAGATCGTGCCACCATTGCAAACATGTCTCCTGAGTATGGTGCAACGATGGGCTTCTTTCCTGTAGATCATGTCACCTTACAGTACTTGAAACTGACTGGCAGAAGCGATGAGACTGTAAGTGAACACTTACATCATAACATGCTATGTTGTATACATTTTCTTATATGTATTTCTTGCAGGTTTCTATGATAGAGTCGTATTTACGAGCTAATAAGATGTTTGTGGACTACAATGAGGTATATTAAGGATGTGTTATTTTGAGATAATTAATTCCATTCTCCATATACATAAAAGTGGTTTGATTGAAAGATTTGTGTTTATGCTCAGCCCCAGGCTGAGAGAGTCTACTCTTCACATCTAGAGCTCAATCTTGAGGATGTGGATCCCTGTGTATCAGGTCCAAAGAGGTAGTTTTCCATCAGACCTCCATATAAAAAGAATGAAGTATTCTATGTTCAGATTTTTCCACCTGTGACTGTCATAACCACATCTTTGCAGGCCCCATGATCGAGTCCCTTTGAAGGAAATGAAGGCAGATTGGCATGCCTGCCTTGACAATAAAGTTGGGTTTAAGGTATGAGCTTTTTGAAATATGGATAAGTTTTCATTTGTTGTCCACCCCTCTTTTCTTTCTTTTTTCCTTTCTTTTTCTTTGGGTATTACATAGATATCATTTTGTAAAAGTGCATGAACTTTACTCTAAAGTTCATTGCTAAGAATCCCCCAAGGCGGTGTATGATTAAGATTGATGACGAGTAGGGTATTTTGTTACGAAAGAAATAATGCACTTATCCATAACTTGTTGGAGGGTGTGAATAGGATAGTTTCTGTGCCTACAAACTTGTGAACTTAATAAAAATCAACTGGATTGTAAAAGTTGATTAAAAGGATATTAGCATGACAACTATTTACTTAGTAGTGGAGCAGAAGGAGAACATTCATAATCTATGCTGGGCACATGGTGCAAATATCCTAGCCTGAGTATGGCCAGTGGTGGCTGTGTGGTTAAAAATGTTCAATTTGGGAAGCAATAGGGTAGCTGTTTTTATTTTTGACTGAATGTAAGGTTGTGGGAATATTATATTATATTATTATATTATATTATTCTTCCTAGGTTGTTGTAACCCCTCCTCTATTCTCTCCTAGATTTTCTCCATTAGTTACTCCTTTATTTTCTCCTTAATTTGTTTAGTTTTATCTCTCTACTTATTATATAAGTAGGTATTGTATCACAACATTTATCAATAAAATGAGAATATAATTCTCCTCTCATAAATTCCACATGGTATCAAAGCTTTGGTGAAAATAATCAGTCCGTCCATTGTTTCTCCGGCGCTGGTGACTCAGCTGTCTCCCAGAGTTCTCTCCTCTGTGCTCCACCGCCGAATATCAAGGCGAGTATTTTCGAGCACAAAATCGAAAGACAGGGTAGGAGAAGCAGCGAGACACACAGCGCCAGGAGACAGAGATTCGTCAACCACGTCCATTGTCTACTACACAGTTGCTAGAAGTCGCGGCTTTGTTCTTCTTCTCAACCACTCCGCTGCCATTCGCACACCTTCGATCTCTAGAAGTCGTCACCTGTCGGAAAGAAGGAACAGATCTGATTTGATTTTTTCCTTGCCTTCCTCATCACCAGCGACCCTCCATTTACCTTCAATCTCTCACAAGCATCTCTGTAGATCATCCTGTTCTCAGCCTCTGCAGACCCTCGATTAGTCCCTCTACAATTGAGCGTCTCTGCAGACCTTCCTATTTGAACAGCCTCTGCAGACCCTCGACTCCGTCTTTCAGTAAGCATTGGCATCCTCTGAAATCAGCATCGGCGCCCTCTGGCTCTCTCAACGTCACAGTCTGCGACTCCATCGTCCGAACTGTGCAGTCTCGCCATATCAGTCTGAACTGTGCAGTCTCGCCACCTCTCGCAGCCTACTCTCTACTGATCGACAGCCTCCGAACTAGACATGGAAGGTCCTTCTCGAATCAGTTCGCGATTCCTATTGTCACTTTGAAGCCTCGAGCTCATCTCAAGTCCTCAACCAATTATTGTTGACTGGTTCTCGTCAAGCCCGATGTCTCCAGATCGTGAGGTACTTTGTTGATCTCGTACCAAGTCCAGAATCTCGCTCAAGTCCGTTGGAAAGTTTAGAAACTCGCTAGCGTCGGAAATCAACCACTCACCACCTTCGTCTTCGGCCGTTGCGAGTTCTCTCTCAGCGCCTTTGTCACAGATCAAAGGAGAAGGAGAGAAGATAAAGAAGAAGGTGTCCAGTCGTTCTCAACTGTCAGTCCGAGGGGTGCTGATTCGTTTGAACTAAATCACTATTATATATATATTTATTTATTTATTTATTTTTTTTAAAAAAAGGTGTGTGGAGCCCAACAAGGAGAGAGATCTGAAAAGAAGGAAACAAAAGGACCCAATCTATCCATTATCAAATTGAGGGACCAAATTGTCATTTTAGAAATTTGAGGGCCTACGAGACTAAAAAAGAAGTACAAGTCCAGATAAAATAAATGGACCTCTGAGACTCAAGAAGTACAAGCCTAATGATTTTGAAGACTCAAGCAGTTATGGGATCTTCACGGTCGTGTATCTGTTGCCCGTTCATCTTGTCACAGCAGTAACTCCCAACATCGTCGAGACTCCAATAAGTTGCATAAGCAAGTTGGACATGATTCACATCCATGGTCCAACTTGAGGGGGAGTGTGGGAATATTATATAATATTATTATATTATATTATTCTTCCTAGGTTGTTGTAACCCCTCCTCTATTCTCTCCTAGATTTTCTCCATTAGTTACTCCTTTATTTTCTCCTTAATTTGTCTAGTTTTATCTCTCTACTTATTATATAAGTAGGTATTGTATCACAACATTTATCAATAAAATGAGAATATAATTCTCCTCTCATAAATTCCACAAAGGTAACTGGGGTTAGTTTCAGAACTTATGATCGGTTAATTGTTACTACCATTATTTATTTCCTGTATGTAATCCTTAGATTTTTCTGTCAATACTGTTGTTACCTAGGAATTGTAATCATAGCATCTTGCCTTTGTGTGAGTTTGCACTTTGCACCCATGCATTTTTTCTTTTTGGCGCATGGTGTAATGGTTGTCTGAAACTATAGCTCCTACAACACGAACCAAGCTTATCACCACTGGATAACATCTAGTGATTTCTCTCTGTCTCTTTCCGTGTATGCTGCTGCATCTGATTTAATTATTTACTTTTTATTCCTGTGATGCAAAATGAATTATGTCTTTGCATCTCTCTCTGTGCACATTAACTCATCCAAATTTCATATTTTCTTTGAATGGTAATTTGGCCGTGCTGCTATTCATTATATTCTTATTATCCTTAATTTCCCAATGTTTGAGCTATATATTATTGTACTGTTTGCAGGGTTTTGCTGTACCAAAGGAATCTCAGAATAAGGTTGCAGGCTTCACTTTCCACGGGGAACCAGCACAGCTTAGGCATGGAGATGTTGTTATTGCTGCTATCACCAGCTGTACAAATACCTCAAATCCCAGTGTCATGCTTGGAGCTGCACTGGTTGCAAAGAAAGCTTGTGAATTAGGATTGCAGGTTTGTTGTCTCTCAATTTGGTATTGAGTGATTTCAGCTATATCAATTTCTACGACATCAATATGCTTATGTTTTCTTTTGGGGAATATATCATCAAGCAGTTCATGCACCATTTTTTTGGGCTTTCACGCACCAATTGCTTCGGTTTTCTTTTGGGGATTATATAATCAAGCAGTTCAATTCATATATAATAGATTAAAGCTGTGATTATCACTTCATTTTATTTTTTTCTTTGTTTGGCCTGTAATTGATTGCATTGACTTCTATGATTGTGAAATTTTAGGTTAAGCCATGGATTAAGACCAGTCTTGCTCCAGGTTCTGGTGTTGTGACAAAGTATTTGCAAAAGAGGTATTATTAAGAATATAGTGCGGTATATAAACCTGCTTCACTTAGTCATACAGATTCATATGACTTGTGTATCTTGATTCCTGTAGCGACCTGCAGAAGTATTTGAATCAGCTTGGGTTTCATATTGTTGGGTATGGTTGTACCACCTGCATTGGTAATTCAGGGGATATTGATGAAGCTGTTGCATCTGCTATTACCGAAAATGGTATGAATTTACTACTTGGTGGGTATTTGTTATCTGTTTGAGGAACCTTTGGGATGCCTAATACGTTGAATTTACAATGTTCAGATATGGTAGCTGCAGCTGTATTGTCTGGAAATAGAAATTTTGAGGGCCGAGTTCATCCATTAACAAGGGCTAATTATCTTGCTTCTCCTCCTCTTGTTGTTGCCTATGCCCTTGCTGGCACGGTACGTGACTTGTTAACTGAGAGCTCACTGTAAAACTTGATCATGTTCTCTAATTTGAATATACTTCTGCAGGTGGACATTGACTTTGAGACTGAACCCATTGGGTTGGGTAATGAGGGAAAGAAAATCTTCTTCAAGGATATTTGGCCTACCACTGAAGAAATAGCAGATGTGAGGGGCATACTGGTTTTAACTATGACTTTACCATATTGACAAAATGATTGCATCCTCATTTATTTATTGTTTTGTTTTCAGATTGTACAATCAAGTGTGCTTCCTGATATGTTTAGGGCTACATATGATGCAATCACCCAAGGCAATCCTATGTGGAATCAGTTATCTGTACCTTCTGGCACTCTCTATGCATGGGACCCCACCTCAACTTATATTCATGAACCTCCTTATTTTAAGGATATGAGCATGTCTCCCCCAGGTCCTCATGGGGTAAAGGATGCTTACTGTTTGCTCAACTTTGGAGACAGCATTACAACTGACCACATCTCTCCGGCTGGTAGCATCCACAAGGATAGTCCTGCAGCCAGATACCTCATGGAACGTGGGGTTGATAGACGAGATTTCAACTCCTATGGAAGTCGTCGTGGTAATGATGAGGTGATGGCACGGGGCACTTTTGCTAATATTCGCATTGTCAACAAACTATTGAACGGAGAAGTTGGACCTAAAACTATTCATATTCCTTCTGGGGAGAAGCTACCCGTTTTTGATGCTGCATTGGTAATACTTCTAAACTCTGCACTGTGTGGGTTTTGTGGCCTCTGGTCACTTGGTCCAACGAGATCATACCCATTAAGAATAATGATGTTATGATATCACTGATTTCTGGTGGGTGAAATATATTTGGTAGGGAGAGAATAAGTAAATCATTAGAGTTGATGATTGGATTTATTGAAAGAATATATGTAGGCTTCTCTGAGGATGATAACAACTCCGCAGTAACAACAGTAAAATATTATTGCAAAATGGAAACAGCTGACCAGCATCTGTAGTAATCTAAGATTGTTGTAGTTGATTCAGGAGTTTGATATGGTTTCTTGTTTGACGTGATTGACCGATTGTCACTTGTCAGATTGACTCATTGTAACTGCTGGATTGTCCATACGGAAATCTGATTTTACCATCTGTTTAACCCATATATATATATATAGTTGAATTTTTACAAACTTTTTTCCCTGACAAAATTTGAACAAATTTATTGCTGCTATTTTTATGACCTTTTGGGGAAAAAATGGCAGAAATACAAGCGTGAGGGGCATGAGACAATCGTTTTGGCTGGATCTGAGTATGGAAGTGGAAGTTCTCGTGACTGGGCTGCAAAAGGACCATTGTTATTGGTACATCCTGGATGTTGATTCTGCTCTGACCAATTTCTGTGTTATTTTGTATTTTTTGCGGATGGTTTAATCAACTTTTTTTTTTTTTCCAGGGTGTGAAAGCTGTCATAGCAAAAAGCTTCGAAAGGATTCACCGAAGTAATCTGGTGGGAATGGGTGTCATTCCGCTATGTTTCAAGGCTGGGGAAGATGCTGATACTCTCGGCTTGACTGGCCTCGAACGTTACACCATTAATCTTCCTAGCAGAGTGGATGAAATCCGACCTGGTCAAGACGTCACAGTCTCCACTGATAATGGGAAGTCATTTACTTGTACCCTGAGATTTGATACAGAGGTAATACTGATTTTTTTTTTTTTTTTTAAAAAAAAAAAATTTATCTGGGAGGGTTTCTTTTAATTATTCCTCTAATGGCTTAACTCCTGCTCCTTGACATCCCCCACCTTCATGCTGATGTATTGATTACTGTTGCAGGTTGAACTTGCTTACTTTAGTCATGGAGGCATCTTGCAATATGTGATCAGAAACTTGATAAATGCTAAGCAATAATTCTGGTAAATCAAATACGCAGACCAATTCGCTACCTTTTGTTGCTAGCCTTAACATTGGGCTGCATATCCTGTACGGTTACATGAAAAGTGCCTGCAACGTTGCATCGGAAGCCCATATTATTGTATGAAATAAATGAAGGCATTGGATTTCTACGGTGAGGAGTTGTGATGTCTGTATCTTGTAGTAACGATATTCATGTTTCTTTCATTTATCTCGAATGCTTATTTTTCCGAAGAAAACATCTTCCTCTTTTGGATTTTAGTTGATGGCAAGTATTTTCTTGACTTGATCGAGAATAAAAATATCACATTGTCTTCACATGGCTATGCATACTAGATTGTGTACACTTTTTGTTTGCTTTGCAACAGCTAGGAAATTGCATAATTACTGGTGGGCATAATATGAACCTTCCAAATCCGTCTACATGACAAACCTTGAGCCGATTGTTGAGAAGAGTGTCTCATGAATTATTTAATTGGACTGGGAGCTAATTTCTTTCTTTCTAGTCTAATCTTAGTGCAGTTTCGTGTTTGGGGTTCGTTCATGCACATTAATGCCAAAAAGTAATCTACTTTGTATTCCGCAGAATATTACCAGAATAAGAACATACAGAACGCTTTATAAATAGTTTAAATAATTGAATTAAAATTAGTTAATGCTTTTAGAATTTCAAAACTATTCTCAAGATTATTAATTAAAGGAAACTATTCTCAAGATTATTAATTAAAGGAGGTCATTTAATTAGAAGACTGTTTAACAAATTAGGAAATAACAAAGCAAAGGGTGTTTAAGAAAAAGATTAATAGTTTAGACAAAAGATTTAATGCTAAGGATCATGAATGAAGTCCTTGTAATAAAGACCTAAGGGAAAAGCTCGTATTACTAATTTCACTGAGTGGTTTGATACTTTTTTTTCCAACGTCCCTAACAGTTGAAATCTTAAAGCTGTCACTTTTATTATATGTATTAGTTATTATACTCGTACAAGCAAAAGGGCTGGGGAAATGAGCCAAGGAAAGGTAAACATCGAGCAATAGCAGAATGCCGCATCAATTCATCAACATTTCCTGCAAGATTCGGGGCATAACCGAATGGGCTTCTAGCTCAACTTTCCGATGACTCAATCGGCCACGTTCATCAAATCCTGAGAAAAGTCAATGAACGTGAGAGGCAAATCGAAACAACTAGTTCTTACATTGGTTGCAAAGCAATATCAACAGCTATGAATCAAATGATGTTCGTTACATCAAGGCTGCAATTACGCTGTAAATACAGTTCTGTAAACCATGCGAAGTGTGGAGTAATAGATATTATCCGTTCCAATTCAAGCAACATAATATATTATCAAATGAATTACCTATAGGAATGTGTATTCAAATTTTGTATTCACTGACGCGCATCCACTTAGTACATGACCATTTATTGCCCTTAATCACCGGACAACCACCTGAAAAACATCAATAAGACAAACCATGTTAAATCACTGATCTATAGAAGAAAATGTTCAAACACATCTAGCAGCTCAAGAACAAAAAGATGGCAGCTAACCATGCAAACTAGAGGGGTCTAAAGTTGCATCAGGCTTCATGCTCCAGAAAAGTAGAGCGTCACCCATCTTTGGCTTGATTGAAAGTCCTTTTTTTCCACATTCAGAGAGATCATTCCACCATGGCACAGAGCTAAAGTTGCCCTTGGCAGCAGGAAACACTGTCTCGCCCCCTTCTTCAACATCTGTGCTGTATCATCAGAATACAAAAAAGACACAGAATGAACACCTTTCCTCCCACTCAGGATGAAATAACGTCAAGAATTCTTTAGGGGAGGGAACTTCATGCCACTTACAGATATATAAGTACTGTAGCTATACGCTGACCACCATTCTTAGTATTAAATTCATCAAGAAAGTAGTCATAGTGAGGCTCATACTTTTGTCCAGCTTCATAGTGGAGAACTTGAAGTCCTTCGCCATGCTCTGTATATTGTGAGATATTGCTTAGGTGATAGTTTGTGATGCATATGATGCAATATACTATTACTAGTTGGGAATCAAGGCAATTTACTAACAGTTCAATCCTACTGTCTCACTGGAAAATTAACTTTAATATATCTAAGGAAACAAGTTGATATGAAACTTCAACTAGACTGAACTGGCCTCTCAGAAATGAAGAGAAGCTACATCTCATGATGACACTAGCAGCTGGCAGTTCTTTCCATAAAAGAAATTGAGTAATGCAGAAGAATGACTGCATCTATGAAGGAAACAAGAGTCATTCAAGCAAATCTTAGAGTAGGAGAAACTAAGAGCGCGGCTAGCTTTTTAGATATCTAAGTAATATTATAATACTTTAATGTTAAAAAATAATAGCTAAATAATATGGGTTTCAATTTTTTTGTTCCAAAAAAGTATTTCTCTGTAACAGTTCCTTCCATTTTTTGTACACAAAGCAAGAGCACCAATGTAGTCAAAGGGGCTCACCCCAGTGCCTACTGCACCTACCATTGAATGCTAGCACCCATCACCCAATGAGAGGTACAACCAACCAAGTTTGCCACCGTGTTTTTGGAAGTAAGAACCGGGAAGAGCTAATATGCCCAGCCGAGAAATTTAAAATAGTAATGAGATAAAATAGGAAACAACAAAACCCACCCCTAGAAGAAATAGAACCTGATTCGGATGATGATAATTATGGATCATTATTTAATGATTCAGATGACTGAATTGAAGGACATTACAGCTGTTTTTAAAAAAAAAAAAAAATTGTCTTAAGATTTTTTGGACTTCTGGGGTGCAATTTATCTTTTGTTATTTGTTAATGGCTCGGCAGCCATAGCTACTACATTTTTTGAGTTGTGAGGTTAACTAGTTAACTTTAACTTTGACAAAAAGCTTAGATGGACTTTATAAGTGCACTAACTATTACTATGAGCCACGACTTAATGAGTATTATAACAATTACATATAGTTGTCAACTAGATACAAGTTTAAGGTTAGGTGCACTAGATTAGTTAGCATCAACAAGGAATACCATATTTATCAACCAATAAAACATAAAAACAGAGGCTCAAAGTACTTACCTACAGGTATAAAAGTAAAATCAGCAATCCTTTTCTCGATATTCCTCACAATCTTATCACGTCCTCGGGGTAGAAAAGTTCCAGAACTTGTTCGTACTCTGAATATTAAAGAACATGTGACATTGAGGATTTCCATCGAAAGAGGGGCAAGGCCACAAGGGCAGTCAATAATGCAAAGGATATTTGTTTCCAATATTCAACTTCCATACCAATAGGTATAAAGAAAACTCTAACCTGCTATCTCTACTCTTTCCAGTTTCAGCATCTACAACTGTTGACTTATGCATATGAGGCTTGGCCAGATTGATTAGGTATTCACATTCCTCCTTTGTCTGCTCATATTAAGAAACTCAGATTTTAGCATTTAGAAAGTGAAAACTTAGAAATCGGGTCAATAGATAAAGAAAATCAACTCAGGTCACATTCTAACTTCACAAGTACATCATTTGTATGCTCTGTTAAACCTAAATTGGCAAGAAAAATAGTGCTAAATAATTTGGCGATAACATAATCCTAACCACAAAGATGGGGGTAGAGACAGATTTTCATCAATGAAGAAAACTAGGTTGCCAAATTATTTAAATCCATCCCTATAAAACTAGATTCCAGGTAGCACGGGCATAAGCTTGTTATTTTTTGTTTATTGTGTTTGCAAAGTAACTTCTCAATTTGCAACTGATTTGAGAATTCAGATTCTCATGCTCCATGAATCTGCCAATTTAAATAGAGAATGAAGAATAGGACGATTAGACTTAAACGCACTTCTCTATTTTACTATCAAGTTCCTCGATTAAAATATGCCAGATGAATACATTTTAAGTTAAAATATAACAAACGTACAATTTGATTGGGACCATTCAACCGCCAGCAAAAGACATATTATGCTGTCATCCTTTAAGAGGTAACTTGCCAGATGCTTATTTCAATGCAGAACCCATCCAAATGTAAAAGCAACTACACGAAATTCAAATACCTAGGATGAAAGATGAGAAGAGCAAAACTCACCAAAAAATTATGATAAACAAAGGCTCTAGGCTCCCATGATACTAGTTCAACCCATTGCTCACTCCTCTCTTCACCGTCTCTTCTGGTCAGGGGAAAAACAAAAAATGAAAAATTACCAAAACGACAGGAGAAATCAAACGAAGAATTAAAGCAAAAAACAAAATGAAAGCGACGTACTTATCAAGCGTGCTCCGAACAATGGAGTTAAGTTCGTTGGCCACGTGTGCATCACGACGGGAGCTACTGGGAAGGTTGAGGATCCCAAGGGATACAAGAAGGATGAGAAGGAAGGCTAACAGAAAAGTGAAGGAGAGGACAAGCGTGTAGTAAGAAGAGGATTTGCGAGAAGGTAGGCGAGAGTGCTTGGGCTTTGCCATTGCGACACTGGAAGGATCGAATTCAGAATCCGATCTGAGGAAACAGCAAAAAAAAAAAGGGAAACAAGAGAAGTGAGCAGTTCGAATTGCAGGGCAAGATCTGAATGAAAGCTAGGAAAATAAACGACAAAGTCAGGGAAGACTTTCGTTTCATACAACTATACAAGGAGGACTAGGCGCGTTTTCATTTTTCGCTGAATAGTCTTCAGCAACTCTCGAGCATGCTAGGCTGCTGCCTTGAAATTTGGCCGCGTGCATTTTTTATTTTATTTTTTTAAAATGAATTGACGCCCCGTCCAATTTCGTTATCTTCTTCCCGGGTTTTTTTTTCCCCTCAAACCTTTGGCTGTGTTTGGTATGGAGAAAATTTGAGGAGGAAAAAGAATTTAGAGGAAGGGAAGGGAAGGGAAGATGAGTTGTTTAGTAGGAAGAAAATGAAAATGTAGTAGTTGGTAAAAAAATCAAGAAATATCAATTTTACCCTCAAAAGTAATTAATTTATAATAAAAAAGAAAAAAAAATTGCTAAAATATATTTTTTTTAAATATGCTCTTGTCACGTAAAAAAAAATTCACAAAATTTGAAATTTCCGGCTAAGTTCAAACTTTCTCTCCAAGTTTAAATTTGAAGGTAAATTTGTCAAATATAAATAGTGGCGTAGGAACTTGAAATCCCACCAATTTTGATGGAAACTTGAGATCCCCTTCCCACATATTAGGAAAGATTAGTGGGCTTGAGAACTTGAGTTCTCAAAAAGATTTGTCAAAAAATACATACCAAACTTGTTGATGTTTTTTCCTTCCCACCGCTTTAATCTTCTTGCCGGTTCGGTACACATGTATTTAGAAATAATCATAATCATGTGCCTCCCAGACATGATAATTTTTTTTTATAAATTAAAATAAGTATAGGAATAATAATTAAATTAAATTTTAATGTTTAATATAAATCATTAAAATTCAAGATAATCACCTCATGTGAGATATGAGGTCTATTTTTAATTGTTTATAATATGCATAATTATTTCATCGGTCAAATTATTAAAATAATCTTTTTATTTAGTTTATTTATCATACTAATTACAAATCTTATCATCTTTGTTCAAAGAATAATATTTCTTATCTTTTCCTTTCCTGTTTAAAGAGAGTTTGCAGTTGAATGACTATTTTTACCATCAAAATTAGTTTTAGGAGATGAAATGTTATTATCCTTGTTTTTGTCAAAAGAGTAATATCTTATGATCCATTCAACAGAAACTATCCTATTGGTCAAAAATAAAATATTACTACCTCCGGTCCTAATTATAAAACTTAGTTGGTTTTTTTGAAGAGATTAAAGAAGCTAAATAAGTTACTTAATCATTTCATATATTGTATATCCTTAGATTATATACTAGTTTATTAGGTAAGCTAATTAGTTTGAAGAAAAAAATAAAAATAAAAATAAAAATAAAGTAATTTAATTAGCTTCCTTAATCTCTCCAAAAAAGTCAAATAGATCTTATAATTACAAAATTACAACCACTCATATATTTGTTCGGACAAAATTTGAAAGAAAAAAAAACTGGATTTTCTATCAAATCAATTGATCAATATAAACCTATATACGTCTTTTCACCATAGCAGGATTTATAAATGAGCCACCATTTTGTCAAAGAGCTGCACTGTTTTTGATTAAGGAATATGATAATCCCACTTGTAACCTTGTTTTTTAGATTGAAATTAGTTATTTTATTTGACCAGTACCGCACCACTACACCGACAACATTTTGCCTCCTTACAAAAGGACTGGTGGGAGTATATGTCAACCTTGTTCTTATTAAAGGAAAAATGAGTGCCAACTCCATGAATCTGCACGCTTATCGTTTTTTTTTTTTTTTTTCTAATAGAATATTCCATGATCTGCGCTTAGTTGCACGTCTAAAGCTGATCAAGGAATCTATCTACTCTCCCCTAAAATGCAAAGATAATATGGGAGACATCGTTGATTAAAGTATTTTAGAAATATTTCTTTTTAATTTCAAGGGATAACTATGCGTTCGATCTTATCAAGTGATATATAAAAGCAATTAATGACGTTGAACTTAAAAATGCAGAGTTTCGGTTCCCATCTGATCATATTTGCTCTGAACAAGAGCTTCAATGTTGAATAACAGGGAACAGAACACAAGACAGTACAAGAAAAAGTTCACAAACCAATTTAGCACTTCGACACACTGGTGGGATCTGTTAACAATTTAAAAATGAGCACATAAACAGAAGACACGACTTGAAGGATCCCTCATGAGGTTTAAAAGACACCAATGGAGGAGGGATACAAAGGATTGGGCTTGTAAGAAAGATAGTTGGGAATATAAGAAGAGGCTCTCTTCTTAGGAGGTTCCATGGAAGCTATGGCTGGTTGGTTTAAGTACGCGTATTTGCTTTTTGTCCACCTGCACACCTCAAAATAGGTTGAAGAAAGCATTATTTCTACACACACCTTTCGTTCATAAACTAAAATCCAATCATATACGCATTAAAGCAGGGGAATCTGAGGGAACAGTGAAACTCAAGATAGTTTATACTCGTTTGGAAAGCAGAGGAGGTTGATAATGGATAATATTTTAGTAATAAATACACTGAAAAGCCATGAAAGAATGGGCTTTACTAACCAGTCCTTTATTCCCACACGCACTTCCTTGTCCAGGGCATCAGTGACCATCAGCTTTTTGTTCTCGAGATCACTGTCTTCACCTCTCTCGTTGTCCATGGACTCTTGGAAACTCAGGTAGTCCTGCTTCTGTATTCCAAATTTCATCCAACAGATTTAGTCCCACCAAATACAGATGAGGATAGGAGAGGAAGAATCATGGACAGACTAGAATAATCATTAGTTGAACTAAAAACGTCATATGAAGAAACGAAGAAGAGAACAGGGAAAAAAAAAAAGACCGTGAGATTGCGTGATCGGAGTTTAGCTGCTGCTTTAATAGCTGCAAGGAGGTGGTCTTCTTCCTCAATCCGCTTCTGCCTCCAGAATCTGGCGATCTCTCTCTTTGTAACGCTCTCTTCAGATCTGCCCCTTGAGGGCACTCGGAATTTCGGAAGTGGCGGCGGAGGAGGCGGTGGTCTTAGAACAACAGCGACCTCGTTCGTCTTTGATCCAACACAATCGCTTTCTTGCCTTGTTTGCTTCATTTTCTAACACCAACCAGACACGTTATATGCTTAGTTGCAACTTTATATCAAGAAAAGATGGCATGTACGAGCATTAATTGCATCGAAAAGCACTCGGTCGCTCTTGAGCTACCTATCCAACCTACCTTTCTTTCCTTCCTTCCTTCCTTCCCTCCCCTGTTTTATATATCCAAGATAAGACTTCACTTAACAAATGGAATCTCTTGGTCAAGTATAATATCGTGGCGCGTGAAGGACCAAAAAGAACCCCCGAGGAAAATAAAGTAATGATAATTGACTGACCGTTGTTCTTGTTAATTATAAGAAAAGTGGCCATTGGCAGAGGATGAATAAACTGAAATGATTTTGAAAGGTTTCAATTTCATATTGCCCTTTTAATCATGGACATTGAATGAATGACAAGCAACTTGTGATTAAGATAATCTTCACAGTACCATGATACTACAATAATACTATATGTTATCTTATTCCTCCTTTCTGACAGCCTTCCATTTTTTTTTTTTTTTTTAATGAGTGCGTTATGGGTTTGTTGATGAAGGAAAAGTCGTCATGTTCCAACAATCTGACGAGCTCCTCTTAGGTCTTAGCCCTTCCCCATTGGAAAAACCAGGGCGGCCAAATATTAAACAGATGAAAATTGCGTCGCCTATACGATTCATCGGAGAGGATTAGGTGGAAGTTTATATATTCTAGGATGAATAGATTATAAGTACATCATACTCCAATATGCATCAACTAGCCAACTTGTTGATTAACAAACAAAAAACGACAAATTCAGGATTAGTCTGCAAGTTCACAGTCCAAATAAAGATATGCATAGCGGTAGTTCAGGATGAAGACAAATTCCCTGAAATTTCCCGAAGTATTCACATTTTGAGTAAAAGTTCAATTTTTTGTTCGATAATTTAACTGCTGAAAAAGTAGACCAAGATTTACATGCTTAGATTACATTTCAAAAGCACTTTCGCTTAAAAGTTACCAATTCCTCATATTCTCACAGAAGTTATCTCCATTCTGATATAAAGTATGAAAAGCTAAACGTGAATATGATATTTAGATGATGATATCATGATAAATTCCGAGAGAGAAGGGGGCAAGTTGACGAAAAGGACAGATATTGTATGTCAAAGGCTCCAAGGCATTGATGATGTATTTGCGATTGAAGAGAGCCCACAATGACATGGAAGCAGAGCATGATATGACGAGAGCAAAATATCATGGGATCTTGTAATCCTACCTGCCCGTTACTTGTGAGGAATCAGAAAAAATACCAGTCATATTTTTATATTTATTACTCCCTCTCATCCCTCCACCGAATGCGCTTGCAGAGGAATCATCGAAACGGACAAGCTGAGCTTTTGTGAATCTTGCAAGGGCTCAAATCCTTCTGGGTTCAGGGATATAAAATGTTGAAGTATAAGTTGACTGTGCAGAAACACTCAACCTGCTTGCCAGAGAGGACCAGACAAATCACCCTTTAGGTGATCCTTGTCTATGAAGCTCGGTCGAAGCTTTATCTTTAGAGATTGGACTGTTCAGAATAGAACTTTACGTGCAGAGAAGGTTTTACTCTGCCTGATTTCATCGGCATATATATCATCAAAGACCTTTTTATTCTAGATAGCTATATTTACACTATTGGTCATTTGTAATTGTACAGGTTCGCTCATTAATGATATTTTTCCTCAAGGTCCCCTGCCCCCAATTTGGGGTGGGCCAAATCTTCATTCCCTATGAAGTCTTGTATCTCGTGCGCGCATAACAGAACAATACTTCACACTAACAAAAAATTCCAGCGGATAATATGTACTTTGGACACGAGTCCTCTCTGATGCAACGTGGTGGGCTCCGAGCTCTAGATGAAATGGTGAGTCATAATGTTTTCTGACTTAAAAATAATATGATTTATATAAATTGTATATTATAAATTATTAGGGTTTATCGTTTGTCGTATTCTTAAAAATAAGGTTATGTCGAAGTCATCCAAAGCTACGTCGTTTTGGGAGTTAGGGAATTAATGAAGGGTGTTTTGGTAAAATTCATATAATAAATACAAAAACAAAAATACCAAAACACCCTTTATTAATTCCTCTAACTCCCAAAACGACATAGTTTTGAGGTTAGGGGAGTTAATGAACTTCCAAAACATTGTAGTTTTAGAGTGACTTAACAAAACTTTATGTTAAGTGACATGTGACATGACAAACGCTAAACCCAAATTATTATAAGAGAAACCAATTCATTATGGTGAGTTATGCAGGAAGTACTACTGGTAGTAATGTAACATTCAGAACATGACATGAAGGTTTGAATCTTGAATCTCCGTTCAGAAGTATTTCTCTTAAATAATATGCATAAACTGGTAGCAAGTTCTCAAAGAAGAACAGTCAGTTCGGTAGTATGCACATTATATTAGCTATCTGAAAGTCAGCCAGAAACAAGTGGATACCTGCCGGATGGAACCTGCTCTTTACAATTCCCATCTTCGAAGTAATGTGAAATGGTTCTCTAACCAAAGATTATTTTTAAAAAGAAAATTCTGGTTTTCTTGAAAACTGTAATTGTGACTCCCATTTTTCAAGAGAATACTGTCAACCCTCATGCTCGTGAATAATATTTCGGCTTCTTTCTACAAGTCTCAACCTAGCATAACCTTCCAACCAACAGTCAAACGAGAATCAAAATAATCGAGGATGAAATGATGACAAAATCAAGATAAAGATAAGCTCCTCAAACTTCTCTGCTTCACAGTTCCTAAAGTTTCTAGGTAAATCTGGAATCCGTTGCCAATTTATTGAACTGGTTCAGAGTTCAGACCAAACCATTTGTATCACGAGCATATATGCTAGTTCTGGTTGATACAAACACATTCCAAAATGAATTCTTGAAATCATCATAAACTACAAACTAAGGGAGAATGCGATCATCCAGACAATGAAGGCAGGAATCACACAAAGGAGGACAAGGCATTGCAATTTGAAATGACATGCAAATCCTCGGCGTTATAATTCATGATGGCCAGCGGTCCAAAACATAACAACTAAAATAAGAAGCAGGATAAATCAGTAAGAATTAACATGATGTTTATTCGGGGGGAAACAGCAAAACATCACCCATATGATACAAGATGTGAGAACAACTGAGAATTTGTACAAGTATAGAGGCTGATAGAAAGTTCAATCATATTTTCCAAATCAAGGAAAGCGGTCTTGGTTTCAAGATTGAGACGTAATTCGAAGGGCTTTGTTCTTGAAACGATATCTAGGGGCTCTTGGAATCACCTGGCTGGGTCCCATGTGAAATTGGCCGGGACTATCAGTAAGAGGAGGGCCGTCGTCATAGACATAACCAACTAGAGAACCACAGCTATTGCACTTGATCTTGGTCCTGTTCCTCTGGATTCCCCAGTAATTAAGGGTCTCAAAGAAGGGTCTGATCTTGTCCTCCTTCTCGAATCTGAACTTGGAGGCGTCGACCATGGAGAAGGAGGTAGTGCCCTTGTTTCCGGCCTCGAAGTAGAAATCGGGGGGAAATAGATGGGCAGGGTTGAGACTCAGGTTTGATCCGCATTCCGTACAACTGTAGATGGAAGCCATCGTCGAGATTTTCTGAAACCGAAAGCCTACAACAAAAATATTAAAAGGAGAAAAGGTTGTATGTAAGGCTCGTCATTCTAATCGGCCCAACGGAAGAGAAAAAATTATAGTCGTCCAAAGCCATGACTATTCAAAACCGCGTCATTGCGGACTTGGCCTAGGTTTCTGCCGCAGCGACGGCAGACATTTATCAAAGATGTTCTAGAAATTGTACCCCAAAAAAAAAAAAAAAAAAAGATGTTCTAGAAATTACAAATTGCGGGAATCAAATCCAGGCCAAAAAAATATTCTTGAACTTAATTTAAAGAAAAAAAAAATTGCATAAAAAATTTATCTCGTGCGAGTTAAAAAGGGGGAAATTACCCAATGCGGGTTGGCCTGGCAATAGATGGCTAGGCCCCAGGACGTTCCCCCACCTAAGTGGGAAAGGTCTGAATCCTGGAGTCACTCGTTTAGGGAGGGCTTTACCGTTAAAATATCTCCCGGTCCTGAGTGGTTGCCCACTTTGCCACCATTTTTTTTATCAAAAAAAAGGGGAAAATTAAAGGAAATTACAACCAAGTCCCAATTAACAAAATTAATTATAATCAGGGCCCTTAAAATATCAAATTGCAGTGAAGTTTCAGCACACCTACGTGCTTTAATTCCAAACTTGAAAATATATTTTTGCCCCAATCACAAGTTTCTGTATTCAATAATAAGTTATATGGCAATTACCAACAAGTTCAGAGTAACCAGTGACAACTTACATGGTAATAAATGGCTACATCATGTTTGGCTAGGCCCCAGGACGTTCCCCCACCTAAATGGGAAAGGTTTGAATCCTGGAGTCACTCGTTTGAGGGCTTTACCGTTAAAACATCTCCCGGCCCGGAGTGGTTGCCCACTTTGTCACGATTTTTTTATCAAAAAAAAGGGGGAAATTAAAGGAAATTACAACCAAGTCCCAATTAACAAAATTAATTATAATTAGGGCCCTTAAAATATCAAATTGCAATGAAGTTTCAGCAGACCTAAGTGCTTTAATTCCAAACTTGAAAATATATTTTTGCCCCAATCACAAGTTTCTGTATTCAATAATAAGTTATATGGCAATTACCAATAAGTTCAAAGTAACCAGTGACAACTTACATGGTAATAAATGGCTACATAAAATATTAGTTCAAAAAGAAAATAAAATTTACACATATTTTTCCTCTCTTGCATCATCTTTTGTTGGTTATGTATTGTCATCTCCATTCTTTCTAATATACATAGAACGACTTTCTCTATTAAATTTAATAAAATGTTTTACTTCTTCATTATCTACAAGAATCACAAAGGTTGTTATATCATCAAATGTCAGTGTGAATTCATGGTACTCCTATTACTTCTTTTTCTAACAATTGACGTCATAATTATTCTCCACTCCTCATGCGTGGCTTCTCTCTTTAAAGTTTTTGTTCTAATGTTACCCCCCACATATTGTAGACTTTTTTTTCATTTAGAAATTGTCTCCCTATATGCAAAAAAAAATATAATATATGCTTTACAGATGTACACGCCATCTTTTCTATCACCTGGTAGAACAAAGTCGTTATTGACAACTACATTAACAACATTAAAAATTTATAGCACTGTATTAACGACATATTTTTAAATTGCATAACGGGGTTATAAACACAAAGCTTTATACTTTCTATTCATCTTTATCCAAACATATGAAAACATATCACAATCTCCACCTACAAATAGCAGAAATCCAAATTGCCCTTCACACTCAATGAAACAACAAAATAAATCATAAAGACAACAAATAATTAACAATATTTTCATGTCTATAGTATTTATTTATGAAACTTATGTTGTTGCTATATAACTTGTCACTAGTTGCTTTAAACTTGCCATTAATTGACATTGTAACTTGTCATTGGTTGTTTTAAAATTGTCATCCAATACTCTATTAGGGAAAATTATATTCTCACGTTTGGAATTAATAGCAACCAGGTCTCTTGAGACTTCATTGCAATTTGATCATTGTAACGAACCTAATTATAATTAATTTTGTTAATTGGAATCTAGTCACAATTTTCTTAAGAATTAAATGGATACATGATTGCGTGTTTGTTTGATGTTAGATTAACGTGACATATACATTCTTCAACACATGGCCTCAAAATAAGATAAAGTGATAGTTTGAGTTAGCATTTAACGCGTTCACGCAAACTATGATAAATTTTCTCTCACATATTTATCTCATACGTTATAAATCATGATTAACCCAAACAAGCACAAAAATGTTACCAAACGGCAACGGGAAAGGGGATATAAAATAATTTGTTAATTGCATTGCTAAATCTTAGGTTGTGATTGGGAATTTTTAAATTGTTCTGTTAACTCAAATATAGTCCGGTTCATCCAAGGACCTGGAGTCCTAATCCATCGTCAGTTAAATCTATTAGCATTCTCTCGCCTCTTTTTAATTATTCTCATTCCCTTTCTTATCTCATTCTCATTACAAATCCCCTTAACATGCTGAATGGAGTCTAAAGAAAAGTGGTGACGTCTTAAAGTTTTGTAGAGGGGCTCGAGGACAGACACGTATCCTTTTTTGGAACCAGCTTTCCTCTTATTCTCCCCACATCTGTTGCCCTCCTTTTCTTGCAAACGTTACCGTTTTTTGTGCCCAAAAACCACTGTTCACTTTTTTTTTTTTTTTTCTCCTAAATAACATTCTCCATCTAGTATTTTTTTCAGTACCAGTCAGTATTTTGAAATATTTTTTTAATACCTGATATATTTTTTCAAAATCTTAAATAATTTTTCAAGATTATGAATTAATTTTTTTTAGTACCAATCAGTATGTTGAAATATCTTTTTAGTACTAGTCAGAATCTTGAAGTATTTTTTTAATAGGTCACTATCTGAAATATTTTTTTCAAATCCTAAAATAATTTTTCAAGATCATGAAGTATTTTTTTAATACCAGTTAGTATCTTAAAATATCTTTTTAGTATCAATCAATATCTAAAAGTATTTTTTTTAATACAGACTGGCACTACAAAAATAATTTTAGATACGGACTGATACGAAAAAGATATTTTAGCATACTGATTGATACTGAAAGAATACTTCATGATCTTGAAAAATTATTTTAGGATCTTAAAAAAATATTGCAGGGTACTAACTAATGCTAAAAAAATATTTCAAGATACTAAAAAGATACTTCACAATACTAACGAGTACTGAAAAATACTTTATAATCTTAGAAAAAGAATTTTAAGATCTTGAAAAATACTTTAAGGGTATGTTTGGTTTGAGGGAAGGGAGTAGGAGGGAAAGTGGAGAGAGAAATTTATTCTCTTATCTTTAAAAAATTGGCCATAGATAATTTTTAATATATCTAAAATATACTCTCACCAAGAAAGAATATTCCTCTTATTAATGGCAAAATGGTCAATGTCCTCCCAAAATATTTTTTTCCTCCCCTCCCCTCAAACTAAAACATACTTAAGGTACTAATTGGTACTAAAAAAAAATATTAGGATAGAGAATGCTATTTAGGAGGGAAAAAGAAAAAGAGTGAACAATGGTTTTTGGACACGAAAACGGTAACATTTGAAAGAAAAGGAGGGCAGCGGATATGGGGAGAATAAGAGGAAAGCCGGTTGCTCCTTTTTCCTACTTTGTTAAGTCCCATTTAATTGTTTATTATATTAGCGGACTCTAAACTTGCTGTGTGCCCTCAAATTCCCTGAGATTTTATATTTTTAACAGATGCTAGATAATGTAATCTCAAGAACGAAGATATACTACCCAAATAAGTTATGATTATTTAGAATAACGATTTGGAGAATTTTCAAAAACAGTTTTTCAATCGTTATTTGTGATTTTATGGTATATAAAATAAATATATAAAAACAAAAATTTGTCTCAATTTTTATGAACAAATCTTTTTGAGAATTCCAAACATAATATCAAGCAAGCACAAAGAAAATGACTTATTTTTGTTATAATTATGATAAAAAGACTGTCACCTCAATTACCGTTGTAGGGACCCATCGCCTTGGACATCCGAGTTCCAAATTTTAATTTA
The DNA here is from genome assembly GCA_019022655.1 of Acacia acuminata. Classification (NCBI taxonomy): domain Eukaryota; kingdom Viridiplantae; phylum Streptophyta; class Magnoliopsida; order Fabales; family Fabaceae; genus Acacia; species Acacia acuminata. The sequence goes on from JAFJYI010000002.1 coordinate 12,459,165, forward strand.
TTAATGTGCCGGCACCATTGCACAGGCCACCGCTTGATCAAGGTCAACCATATTGTTGTTTAGTCGCTCTCTATTCTTTTCCTATTTTCTCAGTTAAGATATTAATCCCTAATTATGTCACTACCCCTTGCTTCTCCAAAGTAACTAATGACACAGTTGGTGTTTGTGTGTGTGTATATGTTGTCTGTCAGTGCAGCCTGTGAGCAACGCTAAACAAATCAATAATGGAGAAGCTTGCTGATCAGCTGAAGAGCAAGTTCTTGAAGTTTCTGCCACGACAACCCGTAGCATCAATTCATAAATCAAGTCTGAGTCCTAGCGGGAGTGTCGCCGGAAACCGCAGCCCATGTCGGCAAATCGTTTCCATAATTCCAAAAGAAGCTCGAAGAAAGCTCAGAAGTTCAAGCTTCGGTGCACGAGAGCCGTCATCTCCAAAGGTCTCGTGCATGGGCGACGTTGATCAGCTCATGAAGAGGAAGAAGAAGGAGAAGAAAAAGAAGAAGAAGAAGACTTGCACGCATCAGAGCGGTGATGAGAAATCTGATAAGAAGGAGAAGATGTTGCCTTGGACTTTCAAGGGAAGTGGTGGTGATCATCATCAAAGGAACAGTGGGAAAGCTCTGGATTTGGGTTTGGGAGAGAAAGAGAAGGCCCAACAGAACATAGAGACTGTTCCTTCGCTGGGGACGATGAAGAAATTTGCAAGTGGGAGAGGAACCTTAGATGATTTTCACGCTAAACTAGCACAATTGTCAACTGGGTGAGCTTAATTTCCTCTTGCACGGGACGAAATACTGTATCTTATGCCAACTAAATCACTTTTTGATTCAATAACTATTGGATTGTAGGTTGCGGGGTTTAATTTTCTTCATTTACACATAGATTATTCGTAAATATATATTTATATCAGTCTAAAGTTCAGATTGCATGCTAATTAAGTAAGAAATCATATTTCATTTGTCTATTATTAATTTAATTAATTTATTTGAATTAACGAACATACTACAACCTGATTAAAGTCCGAGCTCCCTATATTTGACCAGTACATCAAAAAAGAGATTAATCAAGCGCTCTCTATCTGCACGCGCAAACACGTAAAATGCGTTTTTTTAGTGTACGTTCAGATACCTATTGAAATTTGAAAGTACTTTCTAATTCTACGTCGCGCGTCGAGTAATGGGGAAGTGGATTTTTTTTTAGCAGTTGAAGTAAATTTTAACAAATATGCGAAGAGTATGTGTCTTAAGCTTCTTAATCCCAGGTATAAGCAGCAGTTCTTCTCTGCTAATCTTAAGGAATGGATGTCTTTGAATCTGACAAGGAAACTAGGACTAAGAATGGGCGATTTCTGGAATAGGGTGTTTGGTCTAGAAATTTGGAAACTTCGGAGTTGGAGGAATTTGGCAACTTTTGATCGCAATTTGGTGAAACACCTGATCCAGTGGTGGTTATTATTAATTCATGGAAGCAACTTGCATTGGACTCTCCTTCGATGCCACAAGCAGTTGCGACTGATGCTAGACAGATTCAAGGTGGTGTTTGCCTCCTGAAGGGTGGGTCAAACTGAATACAGATGGAGCGATGGAGATGCAATCATCTAAAGCAGGGTGTGGGGGACTCTCTCTTTTTTTTTTTTTTTTTTTTTTTTTTTTTTTTTTTTTTTTTTTTTTTGTGATACATAAGAAATTAAAATAAAAGACTACAACTACTATTGGGAAATTAATCCCAAGCCGTGTGGTAAGAACAAGGCCCTTAATGAGACAGGGCATACATGAAAAAAATGAGAAGAGGACAGACCCCCTTTTTAGCTCAGCTGATGTCAGCATGAAATCTCTAATCTTCTTCTATTCCATCCGGTGAATTTCCAAGAAGCAAATCTGGGGAGAAGCACCAAAATAATAATTTTTTTAAAAAAATTTACCTAATTAAAGCAGTTTAAAACAAATTTACTGACTTCCAGCGACCCACTCCTTAGCATGAAATCTCTGATCTCCAACATAACCAGACTTCCTATTCCATCCGGTGAATTCCCAAGAAGCAAATCCGTTACTTCCTTTGCATCCGATTCCAGGCTGACCTTCCTAAATCCTAGATCCCAAGCAAGCTTGAGACCTTTAAGAATCTCCCATTCCTCTGCTGCAAAAACAGAGCATGACCTAAACAATGGGAAAATCCCGCCACCCAAAAGGCCTTCATGATTCCTTATAACTCCTCCACATCCTGCACGCATCCTGGATCCTTGATACCGCCCCATCAACATTGAGCTTAACCCATCCTAAAGCAAGTGGCTTCCATTTTGGTTGGATCCTAAACAATGTGGGGGACTCTTGAGAAATATAGTAAGGGTGACTGGATTGCTGGATTCACGAGGGAACTAGGAGTGTGTGAGTCAGAATTAGCGGAAGAATGGGCCGTCTTGGAGGGATTAAACTTAGCATGGGATCTGGGCCTTAAAAGGATTATACTTAACACAGATGCTGAGGCAATTCTAAAACTGGTGACAGATGATAACTCAATCCTAGAGAGGCTGATAGTAGCAAGGATTAAGGAGAAATTAGGAATGGATTGGCACATTGTTCTACGTCACATCCCTAGAGAAAATAATAGAGTAGTTGATACTTTAGCTAAAATGAGTATTTCTAATTCTAATATTTTGCTTTAGTCAAAATGGGTATTTCTAATTCTAATATTTTAGCTGATTGTCCTCCCCACCTAAAGACATGGGTAAATTAATTTCCCCTACTCTGTAATTTTTCTTACTTTGTTGGATTCTTAGGTCATTTTTTTGGGTTTTTTTTTAGCTCTCTCAAAAGGATTTTTATATAATTTTTCTCACTTTGTTGGCTTCTTAGCCCTCTTTTATATATTAAAAAAAAAAAAAAAAAAAAAAAAAAAAAAACGGTTTTCCATTTTGAGGATCTAGTGCAATTAAACTTTGAATGGTGTAATGGTAAACACAAATTTTTAAAAATAATACAATTTTAACAATTTTGTTAAATTGATTAAACGTGAATTATAAAACTAAAGGAAGAACATGTGAATCTACATTAAAAAATGGGTGTTTGAATCAATTTACCATAATTCATAAAATGATGTTAATCACCATTAAGGAATATGGACGCATATTTGAATTAGCTAATTTGAATTAATTTTATTTGAGATAAATATGTGAAAATAATTTCATCTAGTATAATATAAAAGTGTTTTTAAGCTTAAACCAAATACCCACTTAAATCCGACAGAAATATACGTTTGGCTAGGAAAATTGTGGGCGTGTTTTTCTGTTTTATAAATTTTTGGTTTCTTCTTCTTTTTTAATAAACTTGTTTAGAATACTGTTTTTAATAATTTTTTAAAAAACAAAAATATAAAAAGTTGTTTAAAAAAACTAAAAAAATTTTTTTTTTTAGTTTTTTTATTTTTATTTATCTATTATTTATTTTTTGAGTCTGTCTATCCACTATTGACATCACATCACCGCATACAGATATAGTGGTGGATCTTAGTGTTACGGACCGGCCCAAAAGCCTCCAAGCCCAGGGCGAGGCCCAAGCAGAGCCAGAAGGCGTAATTTGCCAATCATGGTAGGAGATCCGGAAATCTCGGCTCGACAGAATCCGCCCCTATCGTACCGGCTTCCCGAGATACCCGCCCATTAATGGCACGTCCCATTAATGGCATATCCGGGATATCCGCCCCATTAATGACACGTCCCATTAATGGGGTATCATCTAGTATCCGCCCCATTAATGGCTCACCATTAATGACGTGCCCCGGATATCGCACCAGACGCCTCTATAAATACAGAGGGCAGGTAACAAGGTGCACACACTCAAAACCTAGACTATTTACATACGATCTCACCGTGCACACACACCCCTTTGTCGTGTACGGTGATCCCGCTCTCCCCGGTTATCTCCTTCATAGATATCCCTGGTTAGCCCATACATCCAAGATCAACATACCCCTCATTTGGACATCTCGTGTTCTATACCGAACATTGGCGCCGACCGTGGGGACCTTAAACTTCTATCCCCGTGACCACCGATGGCAAACACCGAAGCCACACGCAAGGCCGATCGGACCGGCCAAATAAGGAAAGTACCGTACCACCAAATCAACCTCGGCCGGATCGAGCGCATCACGGCCACGAGCAACCCCCGAGGGAAGACGCCGAGGGACACGTTACGGATGCGGAGAGCACATCTCCGTCCCCCAACAAGTCCCTGCACGAGGAGCCCCCAAATGACCAAGCCCAGACGGTCCCGGCTCCGGACGCTCAAGTATTAGACACCGACGTCCGCATCCTAAGGAGAACCCAAGAGTCGATGATTCGGAGAGGTTCGAGAACAAGGAAAAGCTAGATCACCTCCAAAGGCGGGAGGATTTTCACGCCGGAGCTAATGATAGAGGAAAAGCTTGAAAACCTTTTCGTCGCGGATCCCCGAGAAACTCCCATAAGGGGAAAGAGTTTGTACGCACGGATAGCGATAGTCCGCGTACCGGCCGAAGCAAATCGACGCCCGTGGCCGGGGGGTGGGGACGCCCGAATGGAGCGAGATCGCCAACCGACCCCCAGGAGGCACAAGGAGGGACCTTTACGGATCCGGGACGGGGAAGACCGAAGGCGAGCAAACCACCAGCAGGAAGATAGGGATCAGGAAAACCGAGACCGTGATGAGGACTCGGATGAACTACGCGACGCGATCGCTACGACTCGGACATGAGGATCGCCGCGGTAAAAGATAGGATGAAATATCGGCCGGGGCGGGTGGGACCCCATTCTCTCGAGCAACGGCCACGGCCCCTTACCCGAAGAATTTCGACCTAGCGATCTCCCCCGTATGATGGTACCCAAGATCCACGTCATCACCCGGAAATATTTGAAAAGTTAATGTGGGTAAGGTCAATAGAAGGTCTGGTCATACTAAGACTCTTCTCGGCCACGTTAACAGGACCGGCCCACAAATGGTTGAGTTCATTACCCAATAACTCGATTCGAAACTTTGAAGACCTCGGGCGTAAGTTTGAATTGCACTTTGCCACCAAAAAAAACAATCGAAATCTCAATTCACGTTGAGTAAGGTAAAGCAAAAGAAGGGCGAAACATTGCGAAGTATACATGTACGGTTCGTAGACATGGCAATACAGTACGATCCTTATCCGAAGAAGTCCATGTGCATTGCCTCGTCAACGGATGGACCCGATGACTCGCCCGGCCCGACATCTATGTAAGAATCGAGTATATTCATTGACGGAATTCTATACCGAAGCAAAGAAGTACCTAGACGTCGAGCAAATGGAAATCGCCAATGCGAGATGAGCACGAGAAGGCAAGGAATTCTTCGCCCAGGGAGTTGACCGACAAACACAAGGAACCTCGCAGACGTGGCAGAGAGAGCCGGCCAAGACCAAAGCGGACGGACAATAAGGGGAAGTACGGAAACTACACCCCCTTGAATGTCCGCGATCCCAGTTTGTGGAAGGAGGTCGCTCGAGGACCGAGATGAGGAAGGTGGCCAAGCCTAAGCCTCTCGAAACCGGTCCAATACGAGACGGGGGAAGTTTTGCACCTTCCACGACGTTCGGCCACACCACCGACGAATGCTATGAACTCGGGGATGCTATTGAAAAATTTGTAAGAGAAGGGAAACTACGCCAATACGTCATCAAAACTCAAGGGAAATCTGGCAAGCGGAATGGTAGCCGCCGAAGTAGGAGTCCAGCCACGAACGCCTCGGATTCTGAAAAGAAGCGGAGAACCGGCCCTCCAGAGGGCTACCCGGACGCCGATCTCCAATGCACTGGGATCAGTGGCGGCTTCGGAGGAGGTGGAGACACAATAAGTCGGGCAAGAAATACCCGCGGGAGGTGTTAACGGTAAAAGAGGTGCCAAGGTTCAAGGGCACGTCGTCAAAACCGAAACCACCCCCTTTGGTCTTCACCGACGAGGAGCTCAAGGAGGTTATTCCCGCCACCAAGACGGATTGGTCATCACCGGATCGTCGTAAGCTGTGTCAAACGGATATTTGTCGACGGGTAGTTCGGCCGACATAATAAGCCGGGATGCATACCGAGAGGATGCACCTCGATGTCGAAGACTTAAAGCGTGCAAATCTACCCTCATCGGGTTCAATGGAGAGCGTTCCTTCCCAAAAGGATATGTCTACCTCAGACTGACCTTGGGAACTAAGGAAGCCTTCAAATCAGGACGGGTAAGGTTCGTAATGGCAGGTTTCCGCTCCCCTTACAACATCATACTGGGCCGACCTACTATACATAATTGGGATATGCTCGCGTCCACTAAGCACCCGTAAATTGAAAATGATCAATGATAAGAATCGGGTGGTCGAAGTGTCCGGAGACCAGAAAGCATCACGACAATGTTACTTTGAGACTCTCCGTGTTGAAGAGGAAAGACCGTCATCCCCGCCACGTCTCCGAACCAACGAGGTCATGACCGATGTCAGAAATGAGGGCGGCCCGCGATCGGTCAACATGGTAGAACTCGGACCTCCGTGAACCGAAAACCCACGCCCGAACCGGAAGGGAGTTGGAGGAATTAATCCTCGGGACGGATCCTCTAAGACAACTAAAGTCGGAAGAGACATGGACCCGAGATATCAAAGCAAGGCCGATTGAATTCTTAAGACAAAACGGGACGTCTTCGCCGGACGTCGGCCCAAATACGGGGATCGACCCGCACCGTCATGTCACAAGCTAGCCATATGGCCGGGTCGAAACGGTGGCCCGGAGAAGAGAAGGAATATCTTAGACGACAGTGCGAAAGCCCTTGAGAGTCACATTGAAGAACTCCTTGCTGCCGGATTCATCGAGAAATACAATACACGACCCGGCTCTCTAACGTGGTCATGGTTCTAAAACCAACCGGTAAATGGAGGGTGTGCACCGACTACACCAATCTGAATAAAGCATGTCCAAAAGACTCCTATCCTATGCCCAAGATTGACCGGCTAGTGGATAACTCTACGGATACCGTTGCTTTCTTTTATGGACGCCTACTCCGGATACAATCGATCGCTATGCACCCCGACGATCAAGAGAGAACCGCCTTCATGACGGATAAGGCAAACTATTGCTACAACGTCATGCCATTCGGATTGAAGAATGCTTGGGAGCTACATACCGGCCGAATGATGAATCGAGTCTTTGAAGATCAAATCGGTCGTAATGTGGAGGTATATATAGACGACATGATCGTGAAGTCAAAACATCCGGAGCAGCATATCCGGGATCTAGAGCAGACATTTGAAAAACTAAGACAATACCGAATCAGGTTGAACCCGGCTAAATGTGCATTCGGGGTGCCCGCGGGCAAATGTTTGGGTTTTATGTTGACCAACCGAGGGATTGAGGCCAATCCGGACAAATGCAAGGCCGTGCTAGATATGCAGGTCCCCAACTCCAAGAAGGAAGTGCAACTAACTAATGTGTCGCTTGGCGGCCCCGACAAGATTCCTACCGAGGTCGGGTCGAGAAAGCTCTACCTTTCTTTAAATTATTGAAGAAAGAAACCCGGGGAGGATGGAATACGGACCGCGAGACGGCCTTTGAAGAAATTAAGAAATGCTTGGCAACCCCGCCGGTACTAACGGCCGGAGCGAGGGGGGACCTTGTTCCTATACCTCTCGGTAGGGGATGAAGCGGTAAGCGTCGCCTTGGTAAGAGAAACCGAGGCCGGACAGACACCCATCTACTTTGTGAGCAAAGCGTTACAAAACGCCGAGCTCAGATATCAAAAGATGGAGAAAATGGCATTCGCATTACTCACAACAAGAAGGCGACTTCGCCCATACTTCCGTGGACATCGGATTGTGGTCCGGACCAATCGCCCGATCCGCAGATTTTGCACAAACCGGATTTGGCGGGACGGATGACGAGCCGGGCGATTGAATTATCGTAATTCGACATCACCTTTGAGGCACGACAGCGATCAAATCAGGCATTGGCGGACTTCATCGTGGAATTGACTCGGTTATGACCGACGAGGAATTCGGGAGGGTATTTGTTGACGGTCGTCCAACCCAAAAGGCGCGGAGCGGGAGTCATTGTCGAAAGCCCGAGGGAATCGCTCGAGCATTCTCTCCAACCGGAATTCCCGACCTCTAACAATCAAGCCGAATACGAGGCCCTCTTAGCGGGATTGGCTCAAGCAAAAGAAAGCGGAGCCGGGCGGATTAAGGTGTTCACCGACTCACAACTCGTCGCCGCACGATCGATGGCGGCTATCAAGCGAAAGGCCCCTTGTTGGCCAAGTACTTGAATAAAGCAAAAGAGGTAATGACGGAATTCGAAGAAGTCGTTGTCTCTCACATCCCGAGAGAAGAGAATGCCCGGCCGACATCCTCTCCAAACTCGCAAGTACCAAAGGTCCGGGAGTCATAGAACAGTCATCCAACGAGAATTTGGCCGAGCCCACATGCATTATGACTATCTCGTCCGGACGGACTAGAGAAAACCAATTGAAGATTACCCGGAAAGAGGGATCATTCCCACGAGACTCTACCGAAGCAAAAAAGGCGATGAGAGAAGCGCCATCTACACTATGGTCGATGATCAGCTATACCGGAAAGGAGTACACTGCCCAATGATGCGATGCCTCGGCGAGTCCGAGTCCAGTAGGTGCGACGGAAATACATGAGGGATGCAACAGCCAACACATGGGCGGCAAGGCGTTGGCAAGGAAGGCATTGCGCGCCGGCTATTATTGGCCCACCATGATGCATGACGCCATGGAGGCCGCCAAGCGGTGTGACAGTTGCCAGAAACACGGCGGGATCTTATGGCCGCCGCCACGAGTTAAAAGGGATGCCGGCTCCCGGCCTTTCTATAAGTGGGGAATGGATATTCTTGGACCATTTAAACCGGCACCCAGACAGCTGAAATGGCTCATTGTCGCTGTTGACTACTTCACCAAAGGGATTGAAGCGGAAGCATTAACTACAATCACGTCGTCCAGGATTATGAAATTCGTTCGTCACAATATTTTCGCTCGGTTCGGGATACCCGCTGAAGTCGTCGACAATGGAACCCGGTTCACGGACCAAAGATTCCAGGCCTTAATGTCCAACCTCGACATCAAACAACACTTCTCCTCCGTCGAACATCCGCAGCCCAATGGCGGGCCGAGTCCGCCAATAAGATCATACTCGACGGGTTGAAGAAACGCATGTTAAAGGCCGACTCTAGTTGGACCGAACAACTCCACAGTGTTCTATGGGGCTACAGGACGAGTATGCAGTCCTCGACCCAGGAAACCCCTTTCCGACTGACATATGGATGCGAGGCAATGATTCCGGTGGAAATCGGGCAGCCATCGTGGAGGAAGATCAGAGCCGGACAAGAAGGACCGGCATCGAATGACGACGCCTTAAAGACAGACTGGACTCGATAGATGAGATCCGAGTCACGGCTCATTGCGGGAACTTGCCGCAGCAAGTTACTTGCGGCCAAGTATAATCACAAGGTTCGACCGCGATCCTTCAACCGGGGTAACTTGGTACTTCGGAGGGCCGATATAGGTAATAAGAACTCCCGCGACGGAAAACTGGCAGCAAACTGGGAGGGACCGTATCGTGTTAAAGAAAAGCTTGACGCTGGGGCATTGTTCGCCTCGCAAGTGTACGAGTTTCGTAAGTAATAAAGTGAAAAGTAAAGTATCGTTCCCACGAGGATTTGTTTAACAAATTGGTCAAGCAAGAGGCTTAGTGAATTTCATCAAGTTGAGCTAGAACAAAGTTTTGATTTGGAAAGAGAATTTTTAAAGACTATTTCTAAAACTTAGAATTGATAAAGGCAAATGACTTTTGACTTCAAGGATAAAAGAGCCTAGAATTCTTCTTCCCCTTTTGCATTTCATAAAACTTGGTCAAATACCTCTCTAGTGGCATTTCAATACATACATGTGTTAGTCTAAGGTTCACAAATACTTGACCCGCTCTCTCAAGTCAAAATCAAGTTTCTCTTCTCATTAAAATGCACAATCTCTTGCTACAATTAATGAGAATCAATCTTTAAGCAACAACCCTAATGTGACAATACAAGGTTAGTAAATATATCTCTATTCTACCAACAAACCATCCATTTATCAAGTAAACTTCAAGACAAGCATGATTTCAATCAAGTTCTACACCTAAATTAGCTCTCTCGAGTCAAAACCTATGTGAATAAATCATCTAAATGGAGGCCAATCACTTAGAAGCATTAAGCCAAGGTTGAAATCAACACATGTGTATATTTATCTACCAAAAGAGAGGAATATTCAAGTTTTAATCCATACAAAGGGTAAGAAGAACCCTAGAATGAAAAGTTTAGCTACTCATATTCAAATACAAAGAGAGTCTAAGCAAAGAAACTGAATACATGAAGAAACTAGGAAGAAAAGAGAAGAAAAGAGGAAGAACCAAGGTGAAATCCCCAAAATCTCTCTTAGGTTGAGCACCCAAGCCTCCAAGATTGTCCAAATCTCTCTCCCAAGCTCTTCCCTTGTGTGCCCACTTGTTTCCTTAGGTCAAGAGTGTGTTTTTCGGCCCTTCCCTTTAGGTTAAATAGGGTTTTTTTTTTTCGAAATGTAAAAACGCAGATTTGTACTTTCGCATTTTTACGATCGGCTACGGCCGGTTGTGACTTTCCACGGAAAGTGCGGCTACGGCCAGTTGTGACTTTCCACGGAAAGTCTTGGCTCCGCCGTCGTGACTTTCCACGCCGGTTGCACGGGTTCTTCTAGCTTTGCACTGCTTCACCTCCTTTATTTCTTTCCTTGTTTCTTGATTCTTATAGAGCTTCAAAACTTGTCTCCCTCTTCCTACAAAAGAGGAAGCAATTATCAATTCTCAATTGCATCATAAACTCCATAGTAACAAGAATTTCTTTGATTTTTGCCTCATACTTTGATATGCACATTTTCCTCTATGACTTCATTTCTATGCACATTTTGAACCAAAAATAGGTAAAAGGAGAGAGAAAATGTGCTGGAATATTGTCAATTTCTAAGAGTTAACAGGCATATGTTCTCGAAACTTTGGCAAGAAAGCCGGTTAAAAGGACATGGAACGCCGATAAGTTAAAAATCTATTACAGCTAGCCCAAGACTACGGCTCGGTCATTTCTTACTTTCTTTCATGGTTTTTGCAATTGCTTTCCAACTTTTCCTTGCTTTGCATTTGAATAAATTATGACCATTTGTACGCTCTTTAGAGCTGCTTTATTTAATGAAGGAATCCCTCAAGGAGAGGCGTCAATGTGCACAGTTATTTGCTTAAGCTTGAAGCCGAGGCCACCAAGCCCGGCAAAAACCTGACTCTGAGGTACTCCTACCCGGTTAGAAACGAAAAAACATCTAGATGTATGACACCGGCCGTTGTACTCCGACGTGCATTGGTAAGAGCTCGGCGAAAACGCCATACGTGGCCTTCGCGAAATTGACGCGTCAACGCTCGCCCGATTTAAGAAAGCAGGCTGTCATCCCGACTCTGATCAAGTCAAAATGTCAGATTTGAGGTAATAGACACCTCGGTCGACATGTGACAGCCTCGCCCTTAATTCGGTTTCAACCCCCTATTCCGGCCATTTAAGCCGAGATGAGGCAGTGCGGTTAAGTTAACACCCCCAGAGGGTAAGACATACAACCCTGTCCCACTCTCCCACACCGCAGTGTTGGTCGAGTACACGACTTGTATTTAATGCAGTCAATAAATTTCGTCAATGGAATTTAAGAAAATGGCAGAAGGGCGAATAAATAAATTCCTCCATAAGTCATACAAAGTTACGGCACAAAAGCCGGGAATCAACAAAATACAAAGGCACAGACGCCCACCAACACCAAAAATTAAGCTTAACTAGAAGGACCGGCCTCAGGAGCATCCTTGGTCGCCTCACTCTCCGCATCCGACTCTCCCCCTCCTGATCCGGACGCGTTGGTGGAAGGAGGTTGATACGAAACTAACACTCCATCTTCCACAAAGGCACGAAAGTCATAGCCCCAAGTTAAGCTCCGTCTTCGGATTCAAAAGTCGGATCGCTCCAAGTGCATTCTCAAAGCAATCGGCGATGCCCGCTTTGATTCGTCGTCGACTCTAAGCGCTCACGCCGCGATACGGCGAGCCTCCTCGACGGCTTTAACCTTATCAAACAACGTATCACGCTGTTTCGAAGGGTCTTCACCACTCCCATACTCTCGCTCGGCGCCTTCGAGCCGGACACATTCGAGGCCGACTTTTCCGCCCTTCTCGCGCCGTTGCAAATCTTTTTCCGCCTTCACGAACGCATCCTTGGCGTAATCCCGTTCAAGCCGGCCGCATCCCGCTCCTCCTCCATAAGGTGCGGCTTAGCCTCGGCGTCGGCTAAAGCCTTTTTACGGACGCCGCCTCGGCCCGGAGCATTTTGGTTGGCCTCATCTCGGCCCCGGACGCCTTCGATCGTTTTCTCGCATCGCCCGGGATGTATTTTTCCCTCACAATCATGTAGGCTTGCGGGAAACCAACGGATTTACACAGTACCGCGCTTTCGCAAGCACCTCCTCAGCACTAGGAGGGGACAAGGCCCGACTCCATAAATTCACCGGGGGGGGAGGAACGCTACATCCGGCTCCGTGGTCACCCCTTTTCCCATACGAAGCTCCGAGGAAGCAAGGAAGAAGAACGTAAGGGCCCGGTTGAAGGAGGAGGAGGAGGCGGAATGGTCGAAGACACCGAAGAACCGAGGCCGAAGGAGCGGTCGCGCCCCCTGGCCGCAGCTTCACCCACCGAGACGACAACCTGTTTCCCTCCGGAAGTTTCGGTGAATGCCCGCCCGAGGAGATCCGGAGGGCGCGAGATGGAGCCGATTCCTCGACCCGGAGACCTTGGCCTTCTTAGCCACGGTAGGAGTATCGGCCTCGGGCACGGTAGTCTTGACAGAGCGACCCGTTTCCGAGACCGACTACTACTCGAAGATGCGGCCGGATTCACTTTTCGCAAGTAGCCGGGAAGGGCCTTCATGTCTTGAAATGAAAAGAACAGATAAAGGGAAATCAACAATAAGCACAAAGTATGCCACCAATATACGAACATAAGAATAAGGAACATGACGAAAAAGGCACTCCTACAAGTCGAGGGGATTGGCCTAGATCCTCCCCCGGATATGAAAAAGGCCGCGCTCGGGATGCCATACTCGCTCCACGAAGGCGTCCAACTGGGACGTGAGGGGCCATCTCGGGCGGAGGTCATCCCGCGAGATTTGGAAGGACGAGGGGCTGGCCTTATGATGATTCTCCACCCAATATAAAGGGAAGCGCCATACTACGTCGCGGCCTCGACCCCCTTTAGAAACCAAGCCGGCTTACCGTGCACGGCGGCAACCTTGAAAAACGCATTCTTAAACCGCTTAAAAGACTCGGAGAAGGGCTTCATAAGCTTCCGGTCGGGATTAACGCGGAGAGACACCACCCTTTCAACTTGTCACCTTCCTTCGGAGAGCCGGGGTAAAGGGGCCAAAATAGTAAAAGAAAAGGTTGGTCGAGCAGGGGATTGGAACCGGGTAGGAGCGACACAATTGCTCGAACGCTACAAGATAAGCCCACCCGTTCGGATGAAGTTGAGACGGGGCCAGTCTCAGGTGCATCAGGGCAAGCATTTGAAAATGGGTAAAAGGAAAGCGGACGCCAACCCGTGTAAGATAATCCCGGTAAAAATGAAAGAAATTTGACCGCCTACTTCCCGTTCAAAGACAAACAGGCTCATCGGCTTCCGGCAAGCGTAGACGCACCTCCATGACGGGTAGGTCCAACCGGCAATATCCTCGTCCGACATAATGGACCGTGTCTTCAAGACCTCGTGGGACACCCAGGGATACCTACGACATAGGGCCTCGGGTGGACTAGAAGAATCCGATGTCTCGGCCTCGGCCTTTTTCTTTGAAGGCAAAGATTTCGGAGCCATTAACCTATATGCAACATAAAAGGAAATTAGCGAGTTGGAAATACGGTAAAACAAGGTTAGAAGGCAAAACAGATGGCAGACGGGGACGAAACGGCACGCCAGAAGTGGGGCCAAAGGGCGCCGGTGCCGGCAAGATCCAAGGACCGAGGTAGCTCTAGAGTCCTCGCCACGCGCAATGTGGAATGAACTCTCGGCCAAGCGGTCAAGGGACCGAGATAATCATCGGGATAAGGGTCCAAGCTCCCGGGGGATGGACCCTCACAAAAATGAGGCGGTTGGGCCATCGAGGCAAGAGCCCGGAACCAGCCAGAAGAACCAACTCCGGCCCGAAAAGGTGATCGGAAAGAAGTTCGAATCGAGGAAGGTGACAGAGCTCTAGGCGGGTACGGCCGAGGTCCAATCCGTCGAGAAGAACCATTCCCACCTCGAAGTAGGGGCGCCGACCTTTCGGTTTCCGGAGCTCGGCCCAAGAACCCAATAAGAGGCTCTCGGGTAACGAAGGCGGAGGAACTCCTCTTCCTCGGGGGTAAGCGCCGGCCCGGCTCTAGGAAAATGTAACATCCCAAATTTTGAGATTTGAAATTGGAATATTTTATGGAAATTAATTATAAAATTTTAGCTTGAAATAATTATTGAAAATTTAGGTTTTTTTTTTTTTTTTTTCCATTAATGTATTTTGGGGAAAAGAATAATTCCAAATAAAGAATAATTTATGCCTCGCAATTATAGAAAATAATGTATGAGAATTAATTTCGAAAATTGGCCAAATGATAAAAATTATTTATTTGGAAAATTAGGAATTTATTTTCTTATGATTTATGATAATGAAATTATGGAATTATATGTTATTTATAATAAAATGATAAAGTAAAGCTAAATAAAGCTTAACATGTGACTATTTATATAGATCAAGTAAAATATACATATATACAGTGTGTCCTTCAAAAGTCAAGAGCTCATATACTTAACCTCGGCCCATTTACCTTTTGGCCCAAAACAATGTACCAAATTGAAATACTCCAATCTATTGATTTGCACAATATCTATTCCATGATTCATTCTCGTCAAAAATCTCAACGCGCGGAGAGAAAAAAATGCATCTGCAAATCATTTTTATTATTATTGCTTTTCTTCCTCTCGCACTCACAACACCAAACACGTTAGTAAATCTCATTTTGGTCAAAACATGTAACCAAGAGATCAAAGTAAAGCCCATGCTTTCTCAACTCATTATTTCCCTACGGACACGAAAACACAGAGATGGCGCAGAGATCTTTTTTTTTTGTTCGAACGACATCCCTCCTCCATCCTCCTCGAGCCCAACATCCACACTATATACCCAACGGTCCTTGTTTTCCCTTGGTCTATGTTGCTTGGTCTGGACCCTTAGGTCCTTATAAATGTTGTTCCTTCTTAACTCTCATTCAAAAAGAAAGAAAGAAAGAAAGAAAGAAACAGAAACAGAAAAACGTAGGGAAGAGAAAGAGTGTGAGAAGTTGGAAGGAAGAAGGACCAACCGTGCATGCAAGCTTGAGAAATGACCAAGGTGAGTTCCTTAAGCCTCTCCCTTCTTGTTTCCATGGCTTATGCACGATGGGTTTGTAGGTTAAGGGAAGAAAACGTTGAAAACCAAAAACAACTCTGTTTTCGGATTCAAAAACAGAGCCATAGTGTGTGCTTCTGTTTCATAGCAAAACGTCCGTGTTTTTCCATGAAAATTTTACAGTAAATAGTAGACATATCAACCTTTAAAACAAGTCAAAACCCAGCCAAAAAGGACGTGTAGATTGAGAGATATGATTTTCCAAAGTTTAGCCAAAATCTGGAACGTTTTCTGCATGTCCCGTGAACAGTAAATTTCGGGCTTCATTTTGGAATGTCAAACATTTGAGTTTTCCCTTGAAATTTTTACAGTAAATAGTATGCATCTTAACCTTTAAAACGAGCCAAAACTCAGCCCAAACGGATTTGTAGATTGAGAGTTATGATTTTTCAAAGTTAGACACTGAAAACTGGAAGATGTCAGTTTCAGACGTGAACAGTAAATTTCGGGCTCGTTTTTGAAATGGAAAACATTTTATTTTTTTCCTTGAGATTTTTACAGTAAATATTACACATCTCAAGCTTTCCGAAAAGCCAAAGAACACCTAAATCGGACGTGTAGAAAGGGAGATATGATTTTCCGAAGTTCAACCGAAAATCTGGACGAATTTTTATGTTCCAGGAATAGTCATCATCTTTTGTCATGGTTTTGGAATATGAAACCTTTGATTTATTTCATGAAATTTGGTGTCTTGATAGTACACATATTAATCTTTAAAAAGAGCTTTGGATCACCTTGAAAGGAGGTTTGTAACTCGAGATATGATTTTTGGAAGTTGAGTCACAATTTTGGAAAGTTTTCTGAACAATGTTTGCATTTTAAAAATCTGGGAATAATATAATATTTTATGGCTATTGGTATTATTTTTATGTGAAAGCACACATGTTAAGGAACACGTAGCTTTTGGAAACACCTCATTTAGATTTTTGTAGAATTAATTACGAATTTCCAAAGTTTAATTAGAAAAATTCTGAAAAAGTCCTATGTAAAGAGTCAAGTTACATATATACATTTTTGGAATTTTTAGAAACATTATATGCAATGCAATAAAACATAATTCGTAGGATAATTGATATTTATCAAACTTCTAATTTAAATTATTGATGACGTATTGGAATAACCTCCTGGGTTAATAAAGATATTATTGAGATTTTAATCATTTTAGTTTTGAAATTTGAAGGATTGTTATTTTCAGTTTTTATTTTAATAATATTCATTATTAAATTTTGTATATTTTTATGAAATTATAAATTACAATTTTAATTATGTGGAGTTTGAAAAAGTTATTAATGGTTAGTAAATTGGTTGTGGTAGATTGATTTTGGCGTGTGTTTGAGCTATTGGATTAGGAGCGGTGTGATAGTAGTTAACTACGGCGAGAGGTAACCACTTTCCACTTGTTATGTGTATTGATATGTTGTTTGTGAGTATTTCGAAATCACTATGAATATTTTTGATATAAATTGCCTTGCGGAACCTTATGATTTAACTTATGAATGTATACATATTTATTTATTTATGTATAAGAATTGAGAGTTTTGTTATAATGATATTTATTATGATAATTATGGGAAGGGTTGATTTGGGAGGAAATGTATATTCCACCACGTGGTGAGGCCTCCATCGTGCACGATGGTTGGCTTTTATTGTCCCACTGTTCAATGAGGGACTCGGCCCACATGTTCAATGAGGGCATACGACACCCCACATGTTCAATGAGGGGAAAAGGCCCATGGTCCGGGACATGTGCTCTGAGGATTTTGGCCGGTCCACAACACATGACCAGTGAGCTTTCGAGTAACCAGTAACATGGATGTAACTTAGCCCATGGGTCTAGTCGGAGGAAATAAGGCGGTTCGGTTGGATTGGTGGGAGGTATCTTGGGAATTGTGTTAATGAAAACCGTGATACATAATTTCGATATGAAATTTTATGATGCGGATATTGGCAAATTATATATATTATTTTAAATATTTTGCTATATAAATTGTTCCACCTGGCACCTCACTAGCACATATTAGTATTCGTAATGAGTTGGATTGATGGTTACCACATTTTTCCAGGTGATAATTCCCATCCGGGTCCATCAGGGAAAACTTCGGAAGCTTAGGCTACTCCTTCTGGCAATAGTGCTTCCATCTTCTGGTATACGTTGGATGATTGTATATTGCCACGTTAGGGCTCATTTTGCATACTCTGATTTATTTTGTATATTTTGGCAAGCAATGAAGCATTACTTAGTCGTTGATCAACCCTAAATTTTTAATTTCGTTAAGTAAAATGGAGGACGTTATAATTTGGTATCAGAGCGTATGATTCTGATAACAATCATGCATGCACTACATTTAGTGGCAATATGCAATATTCACACATACCTTCCCTGTTTAGTTGTTTTGTTGTGTCACCTTATCATTCACTTATTAGGGTAGGTTTCATCCTTGGGTGGGGAGAATGGTAGATACACGAAGGACTCACTCCATCGTTAATTCACCTCCAAATTCTCCTGAGACACCACTGTCTCAAGAGAACGAAGCTCTTTTACATCGATACACCAATGTCTCAAGAGAACGAGGCTCTTTCACCTCGATTTAAAGATACATTAATGACTGTCATGGATGCAAGGTTTCGACAGTTTGAGTAGGATTTTCAAAAGAAGATAAGAGAGGAGGGAGGTATTCTCACGCCCATGAATAATGATGTATTTGAGCCTAGTATAGAGGTATCACCAAGAGATGAGCCAGGTGGCTCAACTAATCATGAAGAAACTGTTAAGAGCAATGGGGGTGAAGCATCATCACAATCCGACCCAGGAGACCTTGCTAACAACAAGGTTTGGAAGGATGTCCATTAGCACAATCCAAAGAAATTTAATGGAGAATTGGATCCACTGAAGGTTGAGGCATTAGAGATAGATAAAGTGGCAGAATAAGGATTATAATGCTAATTCTAGGGCTTCTGATATGGAGATAGGATATAATTAAATCCTTGCTTTGTGTTATGGGAATATATATATATATATATATAGGGTAGTTATACAAAGAAGTTGGCATAGTATGGTCTAGATCCTATCGGGACTCGAGGTTAAGTGTGCTTAGGCAAGATAAATCTCGGGATGGGTGACCTCCGGGAAGTATTATGAGAATTTAAGATTCCTTTGATTTATGGCCTTAATATTTTGAGGTATGACATATGGTGATCCATAGAGATGCTGTGAGAATGTTAGGTTGAATAAGGAAATGATTGAGACTTGGCTTGAATCTGATCTAATTTGAAATAGTGCCTAGGTCAAAATGTGAATGAGGTTGTACTAAGGTTCCAATACATGAGAATAGGGATCCTGTGAATATTGATTGACGATAAGATCGAAATGTGATTAAGGTTATACTAAGGTTTTAGTACTCGAAAGTAGGGACCATGTAAGTGTTGATTGATGTGGTGTTATGGGCAATTCCTTGGGTATAATTGAGGGTTGTCAATTAGATAAAAGAATAATGTTAGAATAGACCCTTGTGATATTGAGGATTGAAAAGGAATTAGAACCTCGTGTATTGTGTTTTGGTTATAAGAATGACATCCGAATGTTTCAAGAATTAGACTAAGCATGAGAATTGTGATCCTAGTTTGTATATTGAATATTACTTGGGGCAATATGATTTCTTGGTCCAAACAATATTTTGGATTGTGAATCTAATAATTATCGTTGTTTGGAGTTATTTGAGGATTAGACTATGAATTGTGAATCATGATCATGGTATGTAATATGGGTGTTGTTGAGGAAATATGATTTCTCGGCCCTAGTTGATGTTGAGGTTCTAAGAGTCATTGTTTTGATAATAATCAAGGATAATGTCGAATATTAGAAGCTATGAATTATGATTATAGCATGTTATTTGGGTATGGTAAAAGTTTTAGGAATAGGTTGATGAACCTAAGAAATTCTGTTGGGTATCCGGAGGGATTACCATTAAGCGAATTGTGATCTAAGGATCTAACTTGTCGGTTGAGTGATTCCTACTTGTGTGAATCGACCCGAATGAATTGAGGTATTAGGACATGGTACTAAGTGAATTGAATTACTTAAGGCAAAAAGTAGAATGTGGCACCAACTTATATGAGGTATCCGGAGGTTACTAGCTGCTAGGGGATGATTTTAATCTCATGATATTCCTTAGAAAGAATGATTCGAAAGTAGAAACCTTGATAATAATGATTGATGCGGTGTCATCAACACGTTATTTGAGGTATGTTTGAGTATAAGTACCTATTTGATATGGGGTATGTTGAGGTTGTTGGTGGTTGTATCAGCTTAGGGAAAGATCTTGAATATAGAATATTCCCTTAGAGTTATGAATGGGAGTTAGTTCCTTGATGGAACCATATGATTGCTAGAACCTGAGAGGTGTTATACATGATGACCTTCTAAGAACAATTGTCCGATTCTTGGTTATTTTTGAAAACCGGAATGTAGAAATTGCCAATGCACCGCCGATTTTGTGAGAAAAAAATTGAAATAGAGTTTTTGAAAGAAATGTTTTCAACCGAATTTGAGACCAGGGTAGTGGTCACTATTGAAATTATGTTTTATAAAAAGGGTTTGGTGGAACCCAGGTTTAAAATTGAGTTTTGAACTATGTAGTGTAAGGCAGCACGAAACTGGAAGAGGTCAAAAACTGTTGTAGAAATACTCAGTTTGTTGGATCTTGCCAGATATGTTTAAAAATGTTTAAAATTGCTGGCTAGATATAAAGCTCATTTAAATTGAAAATTTGTTGGATGTGACATGAGAGGTTGACACTCGCACCAATGGTGAATATTCCCAACTCGAGTAGTTCCACCTTGAAGGGGCATGTATTTATTTGTGTTGGACCGGCACTAACCGTGATTACGAACCGGTCGGGGAAAGCGGTGCACGGTGGTGGCCGTGACTATGGACTCGGCTTGACCGGGAAAGCGGTGGAGAGCTTTTATTAGATATGCTAGTATAGACACTGGGTCCCTTACGGGGGGATGAGAATTCTCCCACATCGGCCGGCATGCGTGTTGTCACTTTGATGGTTGGTATGAAAGGATTGGGATATGTCTTGGTGAGGTAGGATGAAGTGGTGGCGTGTGCCTCTTAGTTGTTGAATTTTGTGAAATAAATTATTCCATTGTGTGTTAAACCGGCAGAAAATGTGTTTCTTGAATTTGGGACGGTAAAGAATGTATTTTCTCGAATTGAGCCGACAACAATTATAGTTTATTGAAAATGTGAAAATATTGTTTCGTGCAATTATAAAAATGTACTGCGACCACGTAATTTTTAAATATTTGAAAATTTGAAGTTGAATATGTGATAACATAAAAAAAAAAAAAAAAAAAAGAAGCAATGGCGTCATTGCCATTTGCCAATGTATTGAAATGAAAAGCGGTGCAATTGGCAATTGTGTTGAAACAAGGACAAAAAATTGTTAGAATGGTCTAGAGATTTGAACCGGGTAGGTTAGATAAGAAATGCCAGCATGCTAAGCAAGATAAAGGTGGTATGAAAGCCGAAGTTAAGGAAGCTCAGACACGGAATAGACGAACAGAGGTTCAAGGAAATAAGACCCGGTATGCAAATTTGCACGGGGCGATATCCCTGTGTTGTGAGATCTATGTGTTTAGCTATTTGTGTAAAATCCGATTGGCATAGTAACTTTAGATAAATATGTCTAGAGTACATCTTAAGGTTGGCAAAACATTCAACTGCACAAGGTGATAAATCAGATACCTAAGCTTGAGGGTAATTCCTTAGGTAGTAGATCTAGAAATCCAGCGTTATCGTAGTCGAGTAAGCCAAAAGACGGATCATAACTGGCAGAGAAGTCTGAGTGACCAAGCGCTTGGAGAATGGACCAGTGGGTCTTGTATAGATGAGAACTATACCTGGGTATAGAATGAATAAGAATGTGGTATGATGAGTTGTGTGCTTAGAAAGCATGCATGAGAAAGGAATAGATTAGATGTCTAAAGTAATGCCTCGAAGTTATAAGTTCAAATTTCGAGGACGAAATTTAAATTAACGGGGGGAGAAATGTAACATCCCAAATTTTGAGATTTGAAATTGGAATATTTTATGGAAATTAATTATAAAATTTTAGCTTGAAATAATTATTGAAAATTTAGGTTTTTTTTTTCCATTAATGTATTTTGGGGAAAAGAATAATTCCAAATAAAGAATAATTTATGCCTCGCAATTATAGAAAATAATGTATGAGAATTAATTTCGAAAATTGGCCAAATGATAAAAATTATTTATTTGGAAAATTAGGAATTTATTTTCTTATGATTTATGATAATGAAATTATGGAATTATATGTTATTTATAATAAAATGATAAAGTAAAGCTAAATAAAGCTTAACATGTGACTATTTATATAGATCAGTAAAATATACATATATACCAGTGTCCCTTCAAAAGTCAGTAGCTCATATACTTAACCTCAGCCCATTTACCTTTTGGCCCAAAACAATGTACCAAATTGAAATACTCCAATCTATTGATTTGCACAATATCTATTCCATGATTCATTCTGTCAAAAATCTCAACGCAGCAGAGAAAAAAATGCATCTGCAAATCATTTTTATTATTATTGCTTTTCTTCCTCTGCACTCACAACACCAAACACGTTAGTAAATCTCATTTTGGTCAAAACATGTAACCAAGAGATCAAAGTAAAGCCCATGCTTTCTCAACTCATTATTTCCCTACGGACACGAAAACACAGAGATGGCAGCAGAGATCTTTTTTTTGTTCAGAACGACATCCCTCCTCCATCCTCCTCGAGCCCAACATCCACACTATATACCCAACGGTCCTTGTTTTCCCTTGGTCTATGTTGCTTGGTCTGGACCCTTAGGTCCTTATAAATGTTGTTCCTTCTTAACTCTCATTCAAAAAGAAAGAAAGAAAGAAAGAAAGAAACAGAAACAGAAAAACGTAGGGAAGAGAAAGAGTGTGAGAAGTTGGAAGGAAGAAGGACCAACCGTGCATGCAAGCTTGAGAAATGACCAAGGTGAGTTCCTTAAGCCTCTCCCTTCTTGTTTCCATGGCTTATGCACGATGGGTTTGTAGGTTAAGGGAAGAAAACGTTGAAAACCAAAAACAACTCTGTTTTCGGATTCAAAAACAGAGCCATAGTGTGTGCTTCTGTTTCATAGCAAAACGTCCGTGTTTTTCCATGAAAATTTTACAGTAAATAGTAGACATATCAACCTTTAAAACAAGTCAAAACCCAGCCAAAAAGGACGTGTAGATTGAGAGATATGATTTTCCAAAGTTTAGCCAAAATCTGGAACGTTTTCTGCATGTCCCGTGAACAGTAAATTTCGGGCTTCATTTTGGAATGTCAAACATTTGAGTTTTCCCTTGAAATTTTTACAGTAAATAGTATGCATCTTAACCTTTAAAACGAGCCAAAACTCAGCCCAAACGGATTTGTAGATTGAGAGTTATGATTTTTCAAAGTTAGACACTGAAAACTGGAAGATGTCAGTTTCAGACGTGAACAGTAAATTTCGGGCTCGTTTTTGAAATGGAAAACATTTTATTTTTTTCCTTGAGATTTTTACAGTAAATATTACACATCTCAAGCTTTCCGAAAAGCCAAAGAACACCTAAATCGGACGTGTAGAAAGGGAGATATGATTTTCCGAAGTTCAACCGAAAATCTGGACGAATTTTTATGTTCCAGGAATAGTCATCATCTTTTGTCATGGTTTTGGAATATGAAACCTTTGATTTATTTCATGAAATTTGGTGTCTTGATAGTACACATATTAATCTTTAAAAAGAGCTTTGGATCACCTTGAAAGGAGGTTTGTAACTCGAGATATGATTTTTGGAAGTTGAGTCACAATTTTGGAAAGTTTTCTGAACAATGTTTGCATTTTAAAAATCTGGGAATAATATAATATTTTATGGCTATTGGTATTATTTTTATGTGAAAGCACACATGTTAAGGAACACGTAGCTTTTGGAAACACCTCATTTAGATTTTTGTAGAATTAATTACGAATTTCCAAAGTTTAATTAGAAAAATTCTGAAAAAGTCCTATGTAAAGAGTCAAGTTACATATATACATTTTTGGAATTTTTAGAAACATTATATGCAATGCAATAAAACATAATTCGTAGGATAATTGATATTTATCAAACTTCTAATTTAAATTATTGATGACGTATTGGAATAACCTCTGGGTTAATAAAGATATTATTGAGATTTTAATCATTTTAGTTTTGAAATTTGAAGGATTGTTATTTTCAGTTTTTATTTTAATAATATTCATTATTAAATTTTGTATATTTTTATGAAATTATAAATTACAATTTTAATTATGTGGAGTTTGAAAAAGTTATTAATGGTTAGTAAATTGGTTGTGGTAGATTGATTTTTGGCGTGTGTTTGATTTATTGGATTAGGAGCGAGTGTGATAGTAGTTAACTACTATGCAGAGAGGTAACCACTTTCCACTTGTTATGTGTATTGATATGTTGTTTGTGAGTATTTTGAAAATCACTATGAATATTTTTGATATAAATTGCCTTGCGGAACCTTATGATTTAACTTATGAATGTATACATATTTATTTATTTATGTATAAGAATTGAGAGTTTTGTTATAATGATATTTATTATGATAATTATGGGAAGGGTTGATTTGGGAGGAAATGTATATTCCACCACGTGGTGAGGCCTCCATCGTGCACGATGGTTGGCTTTTTATTGTCCCATTGTTCAATGAGGGACCGGCCCACATGTTCAATGAGGGCATACGACACCCCACATGTTCAATGAGGGGAAAAGGCCCATGGTCTGGGACATGTGCTCTGAGGATTTTGGCCGGTCCACAACACATGACCAGTGAGCTTTCGAGTAACCAGTAACATGGATGTAACTTAGCCCATGGGTCTAGTCGGAGGAAATAAGGCGGTTCGGTTGGATTGGTGGGAGGTATCTTGGGAATTGTGTTAATGAAAACTGTGATACATAATTTCTGATATGAAATTTTATGATGCGGATATTGGCAAATTATATATATTATTTTACATATTTTGCTATATAAATTGTTCCACCTGGCACCTCACTAGCACATATTAGTATTCGTAATGAGTTGGATTGATGGTTACCACATTTTTCCAGTGATAATTCCCATCCGGTCCATCGGGGAAAACTTCGGAAGCTTAGGCTACTCCTTCGGCAATAGTGCTTCCATCTTCTCGGTATACGTTGGATGATTGTATATTGCCACGTTAGGGCTCATTTTGCATACTCGATTTATTTTGTATATTTTGGCAAGCAATGAAGCATTACTTAGTCGTTGATCAACCCTAAATTTTTAATTTCGTTAAGTAAAATGGAGGACGTTATAGAAAAGGCCTACGTCTATCCATCAGAAGAGGAACTAGAACCTAAGAGCTACAGGCTTTACGTCAAAAGGGGAGGAGCATATAGAGCAAACCCAGAAACTGATCTTAAGGGAAAACTCAGAGAACCAGAAGAATGGGAAAAGCAAATGAGAAACCAGAGGATATCTAAACGGTATGAAATATGCCCAAACGAGTAAAGACAAGGACGAATAATACCCGCGTAAATACGAAGATGGTAACTTGAACCAAAGCAAAATGGAGGGCAATGAAGTTCTCACGGGAAAAACTCGGAGCAAGAACACTACCAAATCGCAGCGGAAATAATGAAAAACGCAAAGTGGACACTTCATATTAGAAGAAGAAGAGGGAACGCCGGGCGGTTCGGTCTTTGAACATTGACACGATAGGAAATGCACGGTATGACGTAGGCGCATTAAATGTGCACACGAATCGGCACTCTGAGCGGCGCGACGCGCGTGCACCCTTTCCAATCGGGACACGCCAGTGTAAAGACGCAATGATGGCGCCTACGGAGAGAAGACCAAACGGTTTACCCGCGAACGGGGGGGACTTACCACATAAATCCGAGGCCGCCAAGAAGTCCCCGGTCGAGGCATGACCCGGGCACCATCCGAACGACATCATAGAGGTAAGCCGCGGTATAAGAAGCCGGCCGGCCGGGGAAGCATGTGCCCCGATCACACACCGGACCGGGGAGAATCATACACCTCGGCGGTCAAAAGCATGAATGCCAAGCCGGGGGCAACCATTACGGACCGGCCCAAAAGCCTCCAAGCCTGTGGCGAGGCCCAGCGAGCAGCCGTAAGGCGTAACCGCCAATCATGGCGGGGGAGATCCGGAATCTCGGCGGCAGAATCCGCCCTATCATACCGGCTTCCCGAGATACCCGCCCCATTAATGGCACGTCCCATTAATGGCATATCCGGATATCCGCCCCATTAATGACACGTCCCATTAATGGGGTATCATCCGATCGCCCCATTAATGGCTCACCATTAATGACGTGCCCCGGATATCGCACCGCACGCCTCTATAAATACTGAGGGCGGTGTAACAAGGTGCACACACTCAAAACCTAGACTATTTACATACGGTCTCTTTGTGCACACACAAGCACCCCTTTGTCGTGTACGGTGATCCGCGCTCTCCGGTTATCTCCTTCATAGATATCCTGGTTAGCCCATACATCCAAGATCAACATACCCCTCTACTGACATCCGTGTTCTATACCGAATACTTAGGATAAATGTTTGGGAGGGCCAAATGTATATTCATTAACTAACTAAAAAAAAATATTTGGGGGGCCAAATGTATAAATTTTTGGGACAAATGTATAAATTTTTAGGTCAAATGTATAAATTTTGTATAAAAAATCTATTTTATATTAAATATTTAGGACAATTTTTATTTTTATTTTTTTGGGTGCCATGGCCCCTCTTGACCTTTAAGAAGCTCCGTCTTTGACCGCATAAACCATTGCCTCTTCACTATTGACAATAGTTGATACTACATTACTTCAAAAATATATTTTTTAAAACAATGATCCAAACTTTTTTTTTTTGTTTTTAAAAATTATTTTTAAAACAATTTTATAAAACTAATATGAAAAAGAAAACTATGATGCCCTATATTTTTAGCCGCGGATAGCCCAGTGTTGCACATATTCCACGCTTGAGCCTTATTCTAGTAGTATTATCTGTTCAAATTATATTGAAAGTGTCCCGACTTTTTTTTTTTTTTTTTTTTTTTTTTTTTTGAGTGAAATGGAATTCTATTAATAAGAATAATCAGGAGATGTACAGCTATAACAAAGAAAGCTACAAAATGAAACTAAACTTACCAAAGCAGTTCTGAGTATGTACAACCATAAACTTGACCTGAGCTAAGATCCCTTCAGCATTAAAACTTTCCTTAGCAAAAATTCCCGACTTTTGGAAAAACGGAATTGTGCCCCCCGCCGCGCGTTGCACGTAGATCTCGTGCCTTTTTTTTATTACTTTTTTCTTTATTTAATATTTTGATAATCATACCAATTTTTTTTTTTTTTTTTTTTTTTACATGTAACAACTTTGTTAAAATAGAATATTATTTGAACTACCAATAACAACTACTAGTACTACGTTGTGATTAGCAAACAACAAATTCTCTTTTATAAAACTTTAAAATTGATACAACTCATTAGAATTAATATATACTACTCTGGTCCTATTTATAAATCACATTTTGACCAAATCACACATACCAAGAAAAGGTAAGTAGCTCAATGATTATAC
Organism: Acacia acuminata; assembly: GCA_019022655.1. Taxonomy (NCBI): domain Eukaryota; kingdom Viridiplantae; phylum Streptophyta; class Magnoliopsida; order Fabales; family Fabaceae; genus Acacia; species Acacia acuminata. Next base: position 12,486,389 of record JAFJYI010000002.1, read on the forward strand.
GGTAAAATTTCAACTTTACCCTCATTTAGATTGGGTAACTTTTAACTTTTTCTTCTCTCTCTATTTTCATTGGTACCTTAATATGGGCAAAATTATCACAATCTCATTTATTTGATTAAAAGGGACTTATAAATAGGACCAATTTTTTTTAGTCAAAAGGAACTTATAAATAGGATCAAAGTGGTACAGTAGAATGTTTTTGGTTCGATTTTCTCGGGTTCTTTCTATACAATACTTTAGCATTCCTTCAGCAAAGAGGGCAACTCGGAAACTGTGAAGGAGGAAAACTTCCTTGAAAGCGTGAAAGAATAGCCTGCAATTTCCAATCGTAGCCACAAATGAAGTATGACATGTTTTGAAAACCGGATCGGACCGACCGGTTCAGACCGGAAACCGGCGAATCGGACAGACAACCGATCCGGTTTAAGGGGTGACGCTGAGTTCTAAGTTGAACCGGGGTCAACTCGGCCAACTCGGCCTAACCCGGCCAAGTTGACCGAGTTATGAGTTACAGATTCATTTTTTTGAAAAAAAGAAAAGAAAAAAATCACCGAAACTCCGTTGGATCTATGGTGAAAAAGGCTCAACAGTGAGAAGGAGAAGAAGGAAAAAGAGAGATCTGAAGATCCACCAAAATTTGAAGAGATCAGAAGCATCATGAACAGCCTCAAGGACCGCCATAGATTTTCCCTTTTGCTGCGATGCGGAGGGTCCAAGAATCCTGAGAGCCTCCGACCAAGTAATCACAACCTTTGAAAGAAGGAAAGAAGGACCTAGAGGTTGGATTAACGCTTAACAGAGAAGGAAGCCATATTGTTGACGGTGAGGGAGGAAACAAGACGAAGAAGAGACATGGAGTGAATACCCACGTGAGAGAGAGAGTACTTCAATATCCTATGGCGTGAATCATCATGATCAGATGATGTGATCTCTCTCTTTTTTTTCAAAAAGAAAATAAATATAATATTTACATCTTGCCATATATATGTACGAATATATACTATATACTGATTAGAGTAGGATAGTAATTATTGCACTTGAATACTGATGGAGTAGGGTAGTACTTGTTTCATTTGGCTTCAAGTGATTGATCTGAAATATTGAAAAAACAAAAAAACAAAAAAAGATTAATTTGAACTATGAGGGATATTACACATTATTTGATTTGCATCAGACGTACATCGTAAACTCGAACTATAATAAGAAAAATCTGACAATTTGTAAGCCCAAAAAATGTGTTATTTTTTTTAAAAGAAAAAATTAGTATAATATTACACATCTCACATGTTAATGTAAAATATGTTTATTATTAAAATATAAATATTTTACCTATATTAATTAAATTATATTTTTTAATTAATACTAGGTTTGACCCCGATCGACTCGATTTGACCCATCGACCCTTAACCCAAGAACCCTACCGATTCAAAGTGGCCGGTTCGGTTTTTAACCTTGAGTATGACAGCTCTATTAGTTAATAAAGGGAAGCTTCCTTATCGATATAAACATCTGAAACCCTACTAATCCTGCAGACTAAGTAACCGAAAAACCTGTAATACCACTGAATATGACAATGCAGACCTATGGAACATATAATGCCAAAAATGAAAAAACCACTTTTGTACAGATTCCATTCTGGGCAAAGACCTTCATGCAACGTTGGAATCGAAAATCTGTAAAACATGTGAACAGCACAATAATATTATTCTAACAATACTCGCTAGCCTCCTTTCCCCTGTCTTTTTAATAAATAAAAAAATAAAAATAAAAAGAGCTTCCTCTCCCTCGTTTTTTTTTTTTTTTTTTTTTTTTTTTTTTGTGAAACCCTCGTTTTACTTTTATACGCATACTCTCAAGTGAAGAGCATGAATTCACTGGATATAAATCTAATCCTGGGGCTAAAAGTTATTAGGTAAACTTTTTGCATGGACTCCAAAGTTTGATTTGAAAAAGAGGTCAAAAGGTTTTGGGTGACAGTTTGGCATGGACTCCAATACTTTTGCCCACTTTATGTAAGATTCAGATTTACTTTTTCAAGTTCTCAGGTCACTTGCCTTTCAACTTTTTTTGGAGAATGAACAGAACAATTTTTGGAAATATGGAAACTTATAATATTAACTGATTTTTAACTTGTTTCCCTTTTATTGTGGAGGATAAAATGCAACTTCATAAAATTGTGGTGAATACTTTTCCATTTATTTTGCTTTCTGCCAACATTCTAAGGCCCCGTTTGAATTGAAGAAAATTGGGGGAAGGAAAAGGAAAATGGATACTTTTCGTCGCGTGCGGTTGTTTGGTTCGTATTTTCTTGGCAAAATGTTTTCTGGCGGCGGGGTGATTTTCCCTTATACATGGGAAAATGGGTTCCCACCAAATTTGGTGGGAACCATTTTCCGCGACTACGGAAAATCAAGAAAGACAAACTTACTCTTTGCGAGTTTCTTGTGTCTTCAGCCCACAAAGAAGAGAACAAAATTTGCTAGAATAGGCTCTCCCTGCGTTGCGAGCTTCTGGTGTGTCTTTTGCTATATGGCGGGGCAACTCTCGCTAAACCTTGTGTTGCCGTAACTGTAGCTAATTTCAAACGTAGACCCAGACCCCCTATGGAGGCGAAGATCTTTTAGATCGAGCTCCCAAACGCCTTCTAGTTCCGTTTTTGATCATTGTTGATAAAAAAATTTAAGACACGGACCTATAAAGACGAAAGTAGTAAGTTGCTGATAAAAAAATTTCAGACACACACATATGCACACTCAAGTGCCCACTTGAGAATTGTCGACAATTCTTGAGAATTCATCTAGAATTCTCGAGAATTGTTGGCAATTCTCTTCCAACAATTCTCAAGAATTGTTGGCTATCCTCGAGAATTGGATGTCTTCATCAGTTCTCAAAGATTAAAAGGAAGGGAATTTTCAAGTATCACCAAGTCATTCTCGAGAATGGTCGAGACAAACACTAATCCGAAATCACTTCTATCTGATCATTCTCGAGTACTCCCAAGGAATTCTCGAGAATTGTCGAGTCTGGGAAGTTGCATCGCTTCAAAAGATCATCTCTGGCATGACATTTCAATTAATCACTCTGGGTTGTTATCTATTCTTATTTAATTTCACTTAAACTCATTTATATTATTTCTAATAATCTTTTTGAGTAATTTTCAATTGAGTAACAATGCTTAAGTTGTGATTAGCGAAACGGCGTTGGTATTGTGTGGTTTAAAATAATACTTTTATATTCAAGGGTGAAATGGTATTTCGCGTCATTTTCTTACCTTATTTTCTTCCAACCAAACAAAAATTTTCCTATCAACCCATTTTATTTTCCATTGCGAAACAAACACATCGAGGGAAAATATTTTCCTTTCCATTCTATTCTTTTCATTTCCATTCCTTTCTATTCCCACCTTTTCTTTTATCTAAACGGTGCCTAAGGGAACAAGGATAAGAAATACACTATTTCCAATGTCTTTTATATTTTAGTTCATTTCATTTAAGCTATGTTTGAGAGTTTCATTTTGGAGGGAAAGGAAAGGGAAGGGGGGTTTTGGTAGCCCATTCCCTTGTTTGCAAGTTTTAAAAATAGGGGGAGGGAATCGGGAAGTTTTACAAATCCTCCAAAACTCTCCTTCTTCTAAAAAAATAAAGTTCCCCCAATATGAGGGGTTTTAAGAGGGAAAATAGGTTAATTACTTCTTTACCCCGTTCACCACCACCACCACCACCATGACCGCACCGCCACCACCCCCCACCCCACCACCACCACCACCACCACCACCACCACTAGCGCCACCGCCACCACCACCGGCGTAAATAATTTTTTGAATATAAAAATTACATAAATAATTTTTTAAAAAAAATTACATTTATTTGTAAAGTATAATAATTATATTAATTATTAAAGAAAAGGACAAAATGGTAAAAATAATTCATTAATCCTCTATCTTCCTCTCTCACTATTTTTTTAACTCCCAAACAAGGGGAGGAAATATCCTCCATTTCCCTTCCATCCCTTCCTCTCAATTCTCCTAACATCCCCTCCCCCCCCCTCCAAACTCCCAAACAAAGCCTTAGGGATTGATTGCTTCCTACATTGTCTTCCTTTTCCCTTCATTCGTCCAAATAAGATCTGGGAGCCTGAGGATGATTTTCTCATGGCAATCTAAATGTTATATCTGCAGTTCTCATTTGGAGCAATTAATGGAATATTTTTGTATAAATAACATATCCATGAAGTTATTCCTATTGTTTACTCATGATAGCCGTTGTTTTTCATAGTTTTATACTGATGATGTGTTCCATGTAAGAATCCTTCATCGTCTAGATTATGATATGAACTGATAATGAGTGCCAATTAGGCGTCAGTCACTGTTATTGCTTCAATTTAGAAATTTTAACTCATGTTTCTAAATTCACTACCTTGAGTTCCATCATAGGCTTTGTATTTTGTAGCGTATGACTCGTGACAGCGTTAACCTTATATGCTCTTTGATCATATGACTTATAGGCTTCAAATTTGTTGCCATTCACTTACGTGTCTGTAGGGTTGCACTTAATTAAGATTAATTTTAAAAATTTTTGTTATTTCAACCGGCTAATATGTGATTGTTTGATTGCTTTCTATTCCTCTAGATACCCCCTAGAAAAGGCTGAAGCTTATGTTGCTCTAAGGAAGTAAGTTTGCAACTCTGTATTGTGTTGTTTAGGGACTATCTGTCACCATTCTTCTGTTCCTTCATAGTTTGTGCTTTTCAAAGTGTTGGGCCATGGAACTGTAGGTTTTTTTGCCATACTTTCTAGACCATAGATAATTATTTGTCCGATAATAAAAAGCTAATATAATTTGACTATGAAGGAACAGAATCCTGTCCAAAGTTGCTTACCTGAGTCTTCCCTGGAGCAGGATCCAAGGTCCACCTCATAATCTTTATGTTTCAAGGGTTTGACCTTTGGCTGCATAAAAGGATAATGTTATTTAAAGCTGTAAACATGGCTCCTACTCAATAATGTACTGAGTTCAATCAAGAACAACCAAAATAGCCCTACATGTTTGAGCGCAAAATGCTAACAGAAAGCCAAGGCAAGCAAAGGCAGAAACAAAAAGACTTACTTTTAGGTTTAGATCGATCCTCCTCTTCCTGTTCACAAAGAATCGAATGCAAAAAATCGAAGAACCCAATAACTGATACATTTACATGCGTTCCAATGACCCAAAGTTGTCATCTTCTCTAGTCCTCCATCACGTTACCTCTTCTTCGCCTTCTTCTCGTTCGCCGTCTCTCAGCAAAAGTTTTCTCTAGCCTGTCTCCTCAGGGAATTGATTCAAGTATCACCGTTTGAAGTTGGAGCAACGCCATGGCTGTTAGATTTTAGGATCTAAATCTCATAGGTTATGAATAAGAAGTCTCAATGGTTCACCACCGCCGATCGCGTTGGTTCGCCACAGTCGCGTCGGTTCGCCAACGGGTGTCCATCTGATCAATTTTCCGTCATCTATAAATAGGATGTGCTAGTGACAAAAAATAAAAGATTGAAAATCCTAGATATAGAAAAACTAGATCTAAAATTAATCATAAACATTCCTCTCTGCATATTACGTTACGTAGACATAGTCGTGCGATTACGAAAGCAGACTCGTTGGATTCGTTTGGGCTTGATTGAGAGAGTCATCTTTCGAAGACGAAAATCCGCTCTATCCGAGAGACAATTGCTCATCATCCTTGGGCATCCATATAGAGGGAGCAAAATTGTCTTAAGGACACAACGAAAGTTGGGCCCGGATTTCTTCATAGTTCATTACCATATTCGGCAGTCTTGTGAGTTTTTACTGATTTTCTTTTTAGTACAGTACTATCGTATGTTTATAGATTATGCATATTAATTATACAGATTCTTATCTTAGTGATATTTCCATCTTGAAAGTATTTTCACCAACAATGGCAAGAAGAGGATATCGGTGGATCAAGAAAATTTACAGCTGGTTATTCCTAAAGAGTAGAAATTAAACTGCCTGTGAATCCCAAAAATGGAAGAACCCAGAAACCAAAATTGACTAAGCTATAGCCCATGGGAGATTACTCCAGCTTTGACTCAGATATCTCCACACCGTCAAACACTACATACCCCTTACAATAAAAGACAACATAAAGACCAAAATCAAATGGACAAAACGTTTAGAATGAACTCTTATATAAGGAACTTGCCATTAAAAAGAATTTAGAGAAAGTGTGCAGAAATACAGAAATGAAAAGAGACTCGCTGCATATAAGACCAAGATTGGTGTAAAATGGCAATATCCTCAACTGTTCAGACGACACCGTATGCAGAGGGTCTCGAATTTTCCCCGAAATAGGGCTTTGGGAGTCCAGATCCTCTCAGAAGCGACATTCTCAGTATCCCTCAGTAGCTCTTGATCTCATCCGTCCAAAAATCGATCCAAGGGTGCAGAATCTATTTTAAAAGACCGCATGCGGTAAATATAAATTTTTTTGAAACAGCTGATGTGTCTTTATTTGAACGCTTGGATCAATTTTTGGACAGCCAGGATTCACGAATACTGAGGGATACTGAGCATATCTGCTTCCAGGGCTTCGGACCTCCACGCTACTGGAAAACAAAAGGCGGGGTTTTCAAAAGTAATGTGGCCACGTGGGTATTAGAAAAGGATAAAGGAGCAAAAATACATATCCGCTTTACCCCAGGAGCGCCCAGCACCATATACTTTTTTCGGGAGCAAAAATACACATGTGGTTACATTTTAGGAGCAAAAGTCACATCTACCGTCAGTAGCGGACTCAGGATTTTAGGTTTGTAGGTACACAATTAATGGTGAGATTTGGGGGTTCGGGGGCAGTGCCCCGAATTTTTTTTTTAGGGAAAGTTTAAATGCATTAAGGTTGTATTTTTTTCATGACACTAAGCAACTGAAGTTATGATTTCCAATTCCAAAGATACAATCAAGACAATGAGAATTAAAGCAATAAATTCTTCCTAAAATCAGCAACAAATTCATCTTAAATTCAGAATTCAGCAAAGGAAAAGCAAATTCAAGGCAATAGTTGGATTTTGACCCCTTGGCACTTACAATGGCAATGTTGTTTCCATTGGGAAGAATCTGATCCAAATCATCACAAAAGCTATATATAATTCAAAGGGGTGCGTATATCTAAGCAACAAGACTAACTCTAACACTTATTTTCTAATTTTAGTATAAATAAAATAATTCTAATGATGACTAACTAATCTCAATTGTAATTGTCATTATTATGATTATATAACAATATTATCCCTTCTTAAGGGGCAACAACTGATATTATTAGTGTCAACAATAAGATTATTACATTAGAATTTCTACAACTAGGGAAGGATTACATCAAAAGAAGTCATAATTAATATGGAATCAGCAGAATACTCAGATTATTTCAAGAGGGGAAGCATTACTAAGTTCTCCTGCCAACTTCTCATAATCTTCCTCTTCTTTCTTGGAAATTTAAAGAAATCAGCAGAATCACCCATAGAACATCACAACCTTTGTTTAAATTGGCTAAAATCAACAGAAATCAAACGACAAGCTGGAAACAAGGCTACATCACGTTAATCTTCTTAACAAAGGCATTAAAATCAGATTGAGCGAGACCCACCATCGTTATAGATAAGGAAAATGTAATACACTAATACTCGATTTTCCCATACTTGAAAAATTACTCGAGAGGATCAACTTTAGACACCGAGATGCAATCCTAGAAAGCTGGAACATAGAGACCGGAAAATTACCTTAAGAGTTGAGATAGAATCGATTGAGCCGATTCTATGCTATTCAACGGTTGAGCTACAGCGGACGAGGCAGAGAGCAGCCTGAGCGACGGCGGCGAGGCAGAGAGCGGACGAGGCAGGGAGTAGCCTAAACGACGGTGATGAGGCAGAGAGCTTAGGGCAAAGAACGATGGAAATTTGGGGACGATGGAAATTTTGGGGGGAGTAGGTGACGAGAGAGAGAAGCGGACTGACCGAGCGACGGTGACGAGTGCGGTAGAGCGGCGAAAATTTGGGGGAAAAAGTTTTGGGAACGTCGGGCAAGGCAGAGAGGGACAATGGAAATTTGGGGGAAAACTGAAAAAGGCAATGGAAATGGAGGGAAAAAAAGGGCAAAATGTGCTTTAGGAGCTCGAACACGCGACTATGAGTAAGAGGAAGGATTAGAAGCTTTACCATCTGTTCCAACGATACATATTGTTAAAAATTTCTCTCAAATTATATATATTTTATGTCTGCACTTGCCCACATTGGCACAAGTATGGGTCCACCGCTGTCTACCATTAAAATGGATGACGTTGATTGTGAAGTTGGATGATTTGACCAAACTGACATGTGTGATGTGGGGCCCAGGTGGTGTCCAACAAACCTTCATCTCCAGCTTCCCCTTCCCGACTCTTCCATCTCCATCTTCTTCATCCTTTGTTTAACACACACAACAACGTCATTTGCTTCGTCATTTGCTTCCCGACTCTACCATAGCTTCTCCTTCTTCTTCTTCATCATCATCTTCTTCTTTCTCTTCTCGGTCATTCTTGCACAGCTTCCATATTGCAGAAACAGAGCATTCTGTGGCCAAAGCTGAAACTCTCAGTATCTTCTTCACCAACACAGGGATCGTCAAGCATCATTGTAAGCTTTCTCTCTTCCTTCCTCGCAAGAACAGAGTGAATCAAATATTGCCAAAGCCTTCTCACAAAGGCTTCTTTCTGAATCCAGAAGAATCTCCAATAAAGCAGAGACCAACCCCAATTCGATGAATCATTATCAATAGCTTGCTTAAAAGTACTTCAAAACACTGACCATTTTTATTTAAAAGTATTTTGTTTACTGGGTTCAACTAGCATAGGAGATGAGATTTAGACAAGAAATGCCAGAAACAGGCGGTGTGAGTTTAGCTTCATGGCTGGGGGATGAGGGACACTGCATGGCAAAGTTGGACTTAATGCATGGAAAGTTCTTTGGAATTTTCTTTGGTAGGAGGTGGAATATCGAGTGTTTTATACCTGGTGCAAAGTAAATCACCACGCATATAGCTTAGCAAAGTCTGGTCAAATTCAAATCTGATCACCGAATCGTGGTGGTGAATACTACTCCTCAATCCCTGAGAAGAAATTTCAAAAAGCCATTCGCTTATCAAATTGCCTGGTCCTTGGAGAATGATTTTAAGGATATCACTGGAGATGCTTGGCGTGACAACAATTGGATTCAGGGCCTTCAAAATTTCCAAAATAATGCTCAAAATTGGCATGATACTCGGGTGGGTAACTTCTCGAAGAAGAAGCGTGAGTTAATCCGTCGTCTCGAAGGAATTGATAGATGCAGAAGAGACAATCTGAATACTGGGCTTTATAAGCTGGAGAGGAAGCTTTGGAGTGAGTACCATAAAGTGGCCGCTCAGGAGGAACTCTTCTGGTTTCAAAAGTCCAGATGCAATTGGCTTCAAGACGGAGATAGAAATACTAAATTCTTTCATGCATCTCTTGTTATTAAGAGAAGGAAGCGAGAAAATCAATGCTATTCAAAATGACTCGGGAGAGTGGGTTGAAGACCATGATACTGCAAAAATGATGGCCCATGACTTCTTTCTCAATTTGTACTCCCGAGATGCCTCTGTTAAAAATCCGAATGAGTGGTGCTCCAACTTTCCTCCCCTTGATCCTCATGATTTGCATATGCTCTCAAGAAGAGTTACGAGGCTTGAAATTAAGAATGCTACCTTCGCTATGGGAGCTTTTAAGGCTCCAGGTCCTGACGGCCTCCAAGCCCACTTCTTTCAAACTCAGTGGGATGTCGTCGGTTCTAAAATTTGTGATTTTATTGAAAATTGCTTTGATAATCCCTCTGAAATGACTGCTATAAATAAGTCTAGGGTTGTCCTCATTCCCAAGGGGGACAACCCTTCCTCCTTAAGAGATTTTCGTCCGATATCCTTGTGCAACGTCAGCTTCAAGATTATCACGAAGGTATTGGCGAACAGATTCAGAGGAGTCATGAATAACCTCATCAGGCCTGAGCAATGCAGCTTTATTGCGGGAAGATCCACCTGTGACAATATCCTTATTGCCCAAGAGATTATACACTCTATGAGATTAAGGGGTAGGAAGAAAGGGTTTGTGGCCATAAAGATTGACATGGAGAAAGCCTTCGATAGACTTGATTGGGGTTTCATAAAGAACACTCTCGTCGGTCTAAATCTTGCTGATAACCTTATCAATCTCATTATGGCCTGCATGTCCACCACATCTATGTCTATCCTCTGGAATGGTGACGAAAGTCCGTGCTTTACCCCTTCCAGGGGAGTCAGGCAAGGTGACCCCCTTAGCCCGTATATCTTTGTCCTCTGTATGGAGCGTTTGGGACACCTTATTAGAGCTGAGTGTGAGGCCCGGCGCTGGAAACCTTTCTCATTCAAAAGAGGCGGCCCTCATATTTCGCATCTCTTTTTCGATGACCTTATTCTTTTTACGGAAGCATCTTCAACTCAAATGATGGAGGTCCGTAGCGTGATGAAAAGCACGTGAGGTTTCGGGACACAGAATTAATTTAGACAAGTCCCGCATGTTCTGCTCCTCCAATGTTAACTTCAACCGAGCCCTGGAATTAAGTCAACTTCTTGGAATTGGTTTAACCCCTGATCTTGGTAAATATCTTGGGGTTCCTGTCATCCATAAGAGAATCACGCAAGCCACCTACTATCCCATTGTGCAAAAGGCTAAGAAGAAGTTGTCGGCATGGAAAAGCAAATTCCTGTCTATGGCTGGCCGATCTGTGTTGATTAAATCTGTGTTGTCCGCTCTTCCAGCTTACTGTATGCAGTCAACCCTCCTTCCTATTTGCACTATCAATGAGCTGGATAAGATTTCGAGAAGATTTCTTTGGTCCCAAGAGGAGGATATGAAAAAAATGCACCTAATTGCTTGGGACAAAGTTACCCAGGCGAAAAAGCAAGGGGGCCTTGGCCTAAAAAATCTTCGTCGCCAGAACAAGGCCTTTATTATGAAACTTTGTTGGTATCTCTTGACAAGGAAGAATGATCTTTGGGTTCAATGCCTTTGGGCTAAATATAATTGTGGTCATCTTCCGCTTCCCAGCGTCTCCAAGAAAAGGAACTCCTCCCCTGCGTGGAAAGCTATTACTCGAGTTTGGGAAAAGTTTCTTTCGGGAGTGGGAAAAAAAGTTAACAATGGAGCCGGGACTAAATTCTGGCATGATCTTTGGCTCCCTATTGATCGCCCCCTTATGGCCTTCGTTGCTAATCCTTCTCTTGTTAATGAGGACGACACTGTTCGCGATCATTTATCGGCCAGTGGTAGATGGGACACTGACAAGTGGAGGGACATTTTACCTTTAGCTATCATAAATGATTTATCCAAAGTTCACCCCCCTCTAGCAATCTCCCCGACTGCTTCTCTTGGAGAGCTGCAAGTGATGGCTGTTTCTCGATTAAGTCTGCCTACAATTTTCTTTCCAATCATGAAGGAACTTACTAATGCTCCCAGGCTCGGATGTGGAAATGGAAGGTTCCGAGAAAGTCAAATTTTTTATGTGGCGGAGTTGCCCACGAGAGGTCGGTCACTAATTCTCTCGAGTTAAAAGAGGCCTTTCTACCAAGAACACTTGTCCGTTCCTTGCAACGGTGAGGAAACCGTGATTCATGTAATCGGGGGATCGTGCAAGGGCAAAAGACTTCTCGAAAATGATTTTAAGTCCTAACTATTTCTCTCGGTTTTTGCGGGTACTTTGCGGTATTGGCTCAATTGGAATGTACGCCACAACCCTAAGAATCGGAAGATTTCAGAATTTCCCGTGGTCAAGAGTCTTCAGTCTGGGGTGCTGGATCCTATGGACAACGAGATGCAAATTCCTGTTCAAGGGCGAGACGTCAGATACCAGGGGGATGCTACATTTTTGCAATTATCTCTTAATGGAAAATACCTCCGGTCATGTTCTTAATCACACAATCTTCCAACTTGGCGGGATCCGAAGACTCGTGGTCCCCTCCTCCAACGGATACTGTTCGCATAGATGTGGATGGCTCGGTGCGCCACTTTCAACAAGCAGCTTGCGGAGGAGTAACTAGAAATTCTCAAGGTCATTGGCTGATGGGTTTCCACAGATCCCTTGGGCACTGCTCGGTCATTGAAGCAGAGCTTCACGCCATCATGACAGGACTAAAAGTCGGACAACGATTGGGATTTCAGAAAGTTCATCTCTACTCCGACTCAATGGAGGCCGTCAACATTCTCATGAGAGATAGAGGTATTGACCACCCTTTGAAGGATGTTATCAGAGAAATCCGTGACCTCATCTTCCACGATTGGAGCGTTCAGATCTACTACACTCCAAGGGAGAACATATCATGTGCTGACTATATGGCCAAATATGGTCATGACAACCACTTTCAGGCGGAGCCGGTTTTAATACCAATTGTCCCTACTGGATGTCTTCCATTGTATTTACAGGACCAATCGGTCTGTCATTGTTAATTTTGGATTTCCTCTTGTATTAAGGGCTAGGCTTTCATAGTCTTGTCCCTATCTCCTTCTCAAGCTTAGGCTTGCCTGTACTTTTCAAAAAAAAAAAGTCTGGTCAAAGTTTATCTAATTCTTTAGGCATCTATTTTTGGCCCAGTATTCCGACAAGGGTTAGACCAATGCATATAGAGGACATTATGGACACTCATGTTCCTTTAGGTGTGTAATTGCTTTGTGCATAGCGGGTCTTAGGCCCCCTTTTACTAAACATGGGGAAAAGGAACTTTTAAATAAACTGGGCCAAAAATAGACGCCAAAAGAATTAGACAAACTTTGACTAGACTTTGCTAAGCTATATGCGTGGTGATTTACTTTGCACCAGGTATGAAACAAAACCATGGCACGAAGCCAGGGGCAAGTCTAGTAATAAACGGCTTCCATGGAGCCATGAGAAGCAGAGTTGGCTCGTGAACAGTAACTTTAAGACGGGCTAGGCGTACAATTTGATGATACATTGATCCTTTTTTTCCCTTCTTGTGTTGGAGTTTTTTCCCCCCTCCTTTGGTTCCTTCATTTCTCTGTTTTTTTAATACACCACACAAAAATTACTGTCAAACTACTAACTGGAGATGACCTATTTGCTAGAAGGGTTTTCATTTCCTCTAATAAATATGCTTTCTGAAATTTGATGTATAATTCTCTTCCTTTAATTTTATGAGGGTAGCACCGCTTACCGTTTCAACTAACAACTTGCCTTCTTGTAATGACATACATTGTGCAATATTTAAGGCAAGGTTAATGACAATTTACAAAAATATTTATGTTATACAATAATGTTTTTGAATCATTAATAAAATTCTAACTACTGAAAAATCAGTTAAACCGTAAAGTAAAATAAAAATATAATGATGATTTTTATATCAATTTTTCAAAATATCAATATAATTTAAAATGAAAAACACGCTCATCATTAAATGGGCCTATTTGAGCTTGCATTGAAAAAACTAATTCACGCAAATTAAGATAAAATTTCTCTCATAAACTTATCTCATACTATAAATCATATGAAAAAACTAATCCGTTAATCCAGCCATAGTTAGTTGATAAGCCATTTAACACCTCCTAATTGAGATGAATAACTAATTAATTTTTGAAATAGAAGGCAGGAAAAATTATTCGTAACATGCAATCCGTTTGTTTTTTAATATAATCCGTAACCAGAACCTAAACTAGCTACCACAGAACCCAAAAAAAAAAACATGGATTTGAAACCTTGGCTCTATCCAATTTGAAGCGAATGAAGAACAAAGAAGCATGCCGATGATAAGAATTCAGGGACGCGGCTTTCCTCCAATGCACTTTGCCTCCGCTGCAGTCCGCTGCACACAAAACGCGCCCTTTTTAGACCTAAACGACAGAGCTTTCCATCCTTTCTTTTTTTTTTTTTTGGAAAAAATATTTTAGGCACTGAATAGTACTTAAAAGATGCTTAAAAAAATACTAAAAAGATATTTTAGGATACTAATCGATATTAAAAAATAATTCATAATGTTGAAAAAATATTTCCTGTTACTGACTAGTATTAAAAATATAGTTGAGGATCTTGACCGATCTTAAAAAACGCTTCATGATCTTGAAAAATTATTTTAGGATCTTGAAAAAATATTTCAGATCTGAATAATACTAAAAATATACTTCAAGATATTTTTTCAAGATCCTAAAATAATTTTTAAAGATCATGAAGTATTTTTTCAAGATCTTAGTCAAGATCCTGAGTATCTTTTCAAGATTCATTTAGTACCTTGAAATATTTTTTAAGATCTGAAATTAAGTTTTTAAGATCATAAAATATTTTTTCAGTACGATCAGTATCTTATAGTATTTTTTAACTATCCATCAGTTCCTAAAATATTTTTTTTTTCAAAAAAAAAAAAAGAGAGAAAAGAGGGAAAGATCAGTCGTTTTAGACCAAAAAGGGCGCGTTTTGTGTGCAGCGGACTGCAGCGGAGGCAAAGTGCATTGGAGCAAAGCCGCGTCCAGAATGGACTCAGAAGTCATCTCCGGGCCCATTTGATATAGTAAGGTATTTTCATTTGTTTGTTTTCCAATGATTAAAAAAAGAGAGGTTATTTTGATGGAAAGAGGGGTAGGGAAGGAAAAAAGGATGGCAGCTTTTTGGTTGGCACAAAGGAAATGAAAGAAAATTGATAAAATAAATGAAATAAAAAATAAAAATATTAAATGCCTAATCTTCCCATGCTTCTCACGCGAAACATTATTTATTAGAAAGAAAAAAAAATCAGATCAACAACATTATTTATTGGCAAAATCCTCATGAAATCCGAAAACATCAATAAATCATACATCAGACAAAAGTACTCCCTCCTACCGATACATAGAGCCTTTTTTTCAAAAAAAAAAAAAAGAGTTGTTTTTAAATATAAGTTCACTTTCAAGTTTATCTCAATCAATGGCAGATTTAGGGGAAAATCCTTCAAGGACCATTTTGATAAAAAAAACTTTAAATCCGAATCTCGAAAGGTCCTTGGTCCTTTTTTGGGTTTGTCGAATTTTGGTGAGTTGTAAATGAGACCGATATAGTTGTTAATAACGATATTGTTGTAAATGAGATTTAGTTGTAAAAAAATTGTTGTAACTTTTAGTTGTAAACGAGTAAAAAAATTGTTGTAAATGAGGCGATTTAGTTGTAAATTTTTAATGAATTTATCCTAGAAAATGGCGGGAGATTCTTAGGTCTTTTTTGGGTTTTAGGGGGCTAGGGGTGGCCCCCCCAAAATAAAAATAAAAAAATATTTTCAAAGGACTAAAATGAAATAATGTAAAGTTTTTCGAGGGACTACAACGAAATATTTAAAACTATTATTGGTTAAAATGTAATTGTCATAAACTATGGGTATTTTTCTGTAATTTTATCTGACCCTCTTTTCACAGATTTGCAATTCCCAGAAATTTTGGGTAATTTTCTGACATTTTTTTATTCATAAAAAATATTAATTTTGACCCAATTGACATTTTTCCAAATTCTCACCCCGTTATTAAAATTTCGGCTTCCGCCCCCGATTTCAATAAACATTTTCTCTCTCTTTTTATTTAATTAATTATTATACTTCATGCATTCATTTTTTTTTTATTATTACTCTCTCTCACACTCATTTATAAATAGGAGCATTTTTAAGAAAAATAAATTTCATATATAATTATTGTATTCAACTATTTTTAAGAATGTCATGATTTAATTAAAAGGCTCTTACATATAAAGGGAGAGAGAGTAATAAACTGAAATAGAGTTATGACCCGGGAAAAGCAAATGGGTGAGAATCACATGGGGAATGCATGATTATTATTTGGCCTTCCTAATTACCACTCTGGTTCTATTTATAAATTATTTTGACCAAAAAATTTGGTCCTATTTATTAGTCCCTTTTGACCAAATAAATGAGATTGTGATAATTTTGCCCATATATTGTACCAATGAAAATAGAGAGAGAATAAAGAGTTGAAAGACACCCACTCATAAATTAGGGTTAAGTTGAAAATTTAACCCATAATCATTGAACTACATATCTCTCTTTGATATGTGTGATTTGGTCAAAAAAGACTTATAAATAAGATTATTGTGATACATGCACCTCAGAGCAAAACAAGCCATTTTACATTTCCCAAGCCACATTTTCGGGCTATGAAACAGTCATAAGGGGTAGCTGTGATTTGTGCAAAATAGCCATCTCACCATGTTAGAAATTCTTTTCTAGACATCAAGATAGGGAATAAGCAAGTGTCTTATAAAAAAAATCAAATGAATTTATTAGTTGATATCTTATAATAAGAATCAAAGGGAGTATAATTTTTTTTTTTATATAAAAAGTATCATTGAAATCATTTCTGCTAAAGCCTCGCAACACGTGTAGCCTAATTTACATTACCAAAAGTTGGGGTTTGATGAATGAAGATATGCTGTGACTTTTTTCTAATGATTATTTGATTCGCTAATGGAATCCAATATTTTAATCTGAAAGAATCATTTCTGAAAAGTGCAACCTCACAGAACAGGTGGGGAGTAAAAGATGCGAAATTGATTGGTAGCTACGAATCACTTCTGAGTTCTGACCCCCAACTCCACGCAGCGAATACACATGAGGTGCTTATAATTAGATGCTTAGTTATGTGTTTATATCTCTAATTAGAGGTATAAGTAATTTTTTAATTTTTTTTAATTTTTATATATATTTTATTTAGTTAGATTTAAATTATATGATCTTTTCGAGATTTTTTTTGTAAGATCTCAAATTAATTAATTTCCAGGTTTCGTATTTATCTATAACACCAATTATTATGAAAGTTAATTAATTTGAGATACTAGGTGCAAAAAACATCTCAAAAAATATATGATTTAAATCTAACTAAATACAATATACATAAAAATTTAAAAAAATTTAAAAAATTACTTATACATCTAATTAGAGATATAAGCACATAACTAAGTACCTAATTATAAGCACCACATGTGGAGCCCCACGCAGCTGCTCCTCCCTCCCATCCCATTTTCCGATGGCTCAAAAAAGATCGCATATTCTCACTTGCTGGTAGTCCTACAATGTACTTTTTTTTCTTTTTTCTTTTTTTGGCTCAGCGTCCTACAATGTACTTCACTGCATCCTTTTTGCTATTTTAAGACATATGGTTAAGGTTAATTAATAATAAGATATCAATGCCTCGTATAGATCGACAAGCAAATGCATGTCCGCATCAATCCAACAAGTTGAGACATCATCAATAACTTTTGTGGTTAATCATGCTTAGCTCGATACTTATATAGAGTTGCTTGTTACACGCACATTTGCATAACAACAACATAGCCTCATCTCATCAAACCCATAAGTCCAAGCAAAATTGATTTTCAAAGCTTCAACCTCATTCCAAATCACACTAATAGTATGTTTGGATTATTTTATAGAGAAAGGTAAGTATGTGAGATAAGTTTTGTCCGGTTTACAGAAAATGATTTCTGAAACTACACTTTAGTGACTATTCACGTTAGCTTTTAAGAAATGATTTTACAGTTTATGAGATAAGGATATGAGAGAATTTTTTTCCCAATAAAAAAGT
The DNA here is from genome assembly GCA_019022655.1 of Acacia acuminata. Lineage (NCBI taxonomy): Eukaryota > Viridiplantae > Streptophyta > Magnoliopsida > Fabales > Fabaceae > Acacia > Acacia acuminata. The sequence goes on from JAFJYI010000002.1 coordinate 12,504,021, forward strand.
CATTAAAAAGTGGTTTTTTAATTTCGCAGACAAAGAATTGACGAGCACACTACTACAAAAAAACTTAAAAAATGACCTAAATAAAGCCCAATTAACGTCCTTTTTCAGAGGGACGTCTCGACGGGGTAGTCATTTTTGTGATTTTATAATTCAAGACACCTTATTACTTTTTTTTTTTAAAAAAAAAAACCCAAACCTCAGGTTCGGGGAGCTAGCTAGTGAACGAAGCGGATCGAAGACAGGAAGCCACGATTTGGGCGGAGGAAGAGCAAATCGAAATCGAGAAACATGCCAAGGAGCAAATCCAAAATATAAAAAATGTCATGGAGCAAATCCAGAAAACAATTGAACCCATAAAATCAAACATGCCAAGGAGCAAATCAAGAAAAATCAAAAATAAAAAAGAAGCGGCATCTCGGTGTTGCTAGGTTTCGATCTCTACGGTGAGGGGAAACTCGCATCTATTTTCCTTTGAACTTCTCATGGCGGGGAAGAGGCGGACGAAACTAATGATGGCGGGAGGAACGAAGGATCGATAAGCGCCGTGTGTAGGAGATCGATAAGGTTATCTTAAAAAAAAAAACCTAAAAAAAAACCCTTGAACCACATTCCTAAGTCCGACCTAGCTAGTCAAAGGGGAAAAGAGATGAGGAGCCCGGCTTAGGCGTGATTTCTTTGAATCGACTGACGGCTTTCATTTGATTTCTTTGATTTGATCCGTAAAAGTTTCAATTTTGTTGCGATTTCTTTGATTTGAGTAAAATTTAATTTTGGTGTCTCCGATTTAAATTTTAGGACGCCAAAAAATTTTCTTGGTCATTTTAGGTGTCCTAATTAGACATCCTAAAATTGGGTTTGAGATCTCAACGGAATTTTTTCTCTAAAAACTTATTTAATATATATCAACTCAAACACCTCATTTTATTATCTTATTATTGCTGGTGTTTAGTGCTTTTTCCCTACCTAGCGTACTTTTTCAGTCCAAGCTCCCTCCAAAAAGGCCTTATATTTTTCCAGTGCAAATCTCTAAAAAATAGTGCAATAAATTAAAGGAAAAATTAAGATAAATAAATGCTCATTTTCATTCCCAAATAAAAATTAAGCGGTTTTAAATTTAAATTTACAAAATCACTAGAAGTTTGTTGAATTTGAAAAAAATACTTTTAGTCCTAAAATTTAACACCATTAAAGAGGTATAAGTGTAATTAAAAAGAATATATAAAAACCGGTGTTAGGATTTTATGACCGAAAGTATACTTTATATGAGGGATATATAAATATACGGGTCAAATTACCTTTTTTACCCTTAATATTAAATAAATAAAAAAAAATAAAATAAAATACCCCCATTCAAAATTATTAGGGCCTGTATGAATTAAGGTGATAGAGGTAATTTTTTTCTAATATGACTTTTGTAAATTTAAAATAGGATAAAAGTCATATTTATAAATGTTATTTATATTTGGATTGATATTGGTAAAACCTGTAAAAAAAATTGATTTTAACCACCACCATCAACTCAAACACCTCATTTTATTATCTTATTATTGCTGGTGTTTAGTGCTTTTTCCTGCCTAGCGTACTTTTTCAGTCCAAGCTCCCTCCAAAAAGGCCTTATATTTTTGTGACGGAGGTTGGAGACGGTGGCCTATGGGTGGGACGGAGGCCGAGACGGTGGGGTGGGGGTGGGGGTTTTATTTATTTAACACTAAGGGTAAAAAGGTAATTTGACCCGAATTTGATATCCCTCATCGATATCCCTCATTCAACAGATCGTGAGTGTTATAAATTTATATATGTTATGAATATACCAATATTAGTGTGAATGTCCACAACCTTTTCAAGAGTCTTTGGAGTTCACTATCTCTATGGTATGAATGCGTAGAGAGTTTTATTTTTACAAATTCATAACATACCATTGTGTAGTTTTACAAATTTATATATGGTCTTTATTTCTTAGTCTTTTTACAAATTCAACAAACTTTTGTGAGTTTTACAAATTTATATGGTCTTTATTTGGAATTTTCCCTAAATTAAAATATAAAAAATTCATCGGAGTTGACAAATCCCAGGTAGTACTAATAAATAAACCCGCCGATACCCTCTATGGCGACACGAGGACTAGCGAGACCGAACCTCACTGCAGCCCACCAATCCACACTCCATGCTCATCCTTGCAGCCACGAAGGCTTTGGCTTCCACCACCACCACCGCCAGTCCGCCACCACGTCCTTTTTCCTTTTGCGCTATACCTTTCCACCTTGACTTATCATCTTCAAGCAAGCAACCTCTAGTCCTCTGCTTTGCTCTCGCCTCTTTTTTTCCCTTATCCATTTTTATTCTCTCTCTGTCTCGTTTTGGGACACTCTGAATATACTTAAAATTACACTTGCCTCGGAATACAGTTCTTGGGGCGCAATGGCCGACGATGTTTCCGTCGAACGGATCTATCTTCACGGGGATTTGGACTTAAGAATTATCGAGGCTCGAATGTTGCCCAATATGGACCTTGTAACTGAGCGCTTCCGCCGTTGCATCACCGCATGTGATACTATAAACTGCCATTCATCCGATCCCGCTGTCCCGGCGGACGACGGAGGCCACCGCAAAACCCACCAACATAAAAAGATCATTACCAGCGACCCTTATGTGACAGTTGTGGTCCCACAAGCCACTGTTGCCCGCACACGTGTCATCAAGAATGCTCAAAACCCTCGCTGGGACGAGCACTTCAACATCCCCTTGGCACACCCCGTCGTAGATTTGGAATTCCGCGTGAAAGATGACGACATTTTTGGTGCGCAAGTCATCGGAACTGTTAAAATTCCGGCGCAGAAGATTGCTTCCGGTGAACTTATTAGCGGGTGGTTCCCAATTCTTGTGTCCTCCGGTAAGCCACCCAAACGCGACACTGCACTTCATATTGAAATGAAGTTCACACCAGTCGAGAAGAACCCGCTGTATCTTCGCGGCATTGCGAATGACCCCGAGCACAAGGGTGTGAGACACGCGTATTTTCCGTTGCGGAAAGCTAGCTCCGTGAGACTGTACCAAGATGCCCATGTTCCTGAAGGAATGCTGCCTAAGATTGAGCTAGAGGGAGGAAAGGTTTATAGGCATGAAAAATGTTGGGAAGATATTTGCTATGCTATATCTGAGGCTCATCATATGGTATATCTCGTGGGTTGGTCAATCTACCACAAGATAAAACTGGTTAGGGAGCCTTCCAAACCATTGCCACGAGGTGGAGATTTAACTCTGGGTGACTTGCTCAAATACAAGTCTCAAGAAGGGGTTCGAGTTCTGTTACTGGTGTGGGATGATAAAACTTCCCACGATAAGCTGTTCTTCAAGTCGGTGAGACTAGGAATCATTTTAACGTTTGAGTACTTTTGTTTACTTAGGTTAATCATCAAATTGTTCCTTTTATTTGCTGATTGGAATTTGAGAATTGTGCTTTTGTTTCGGGGCAGGCTGGAGTAATGCAGACACATGATGAAGAGACCAGAAAGTTCTTTAAGCATTCTTCCGTTATGTGTGTATTAGCACCTCGGTATGCTAGCAGCAAATTGAGTATTATAAAGCAACAGGCAAGTAATAGTTTCGGTATTCAGTGATTCAATCTTGTGTCAGTTTATCGAGCTGCAGTTGATGACTTGATGGATCCCCCTGCCTTTTATCATATGGTCAATTTATTTTGTCTTCTATGTGCCTGTTTGAGTTAGCATTCAATAAGCATGTTTACGTCACATACTCATATTGTACACCATAAATAATATCTTTTACAGCTAATCCAAACATGCACATATCTTTTCTTCTCCAGCGGCTTGGAGGAATAATTTTTGTATGACATGTTCTTTATAGTTTTTTAGAACTGACACATCTCTTGCATATTGTCATCAGATTCTCTATGAGCTAACTTTCAGCTCGGTCAGAGGCTCTATATTTTCTTTTTTAATGTTTGAATACTTTTTAGTTTTTCAAGGAAAAATGTCAGTATAATTGCTTGCGTGATGTCTCAAATGCAGGTTGTTGGAACTGTCTTCACACACCACCAAAAATGTGTTATTGTGGACACACAGGCTTCTGGTAATGATCGGAAAATAACTGCTTTTTTAGGAGGGCTTGATCTATGTGATGGTCGCTATGACACACCTGAACATAGACTTCTTCGCGATCTTAATACTGTATTTTCGGAGGATTTCCACAATCCTACATTTCCTGTAAGTTCTCAGCCCATATGGACATATTAATTTATTAAGCCATATGGGCATAGTAATAATTTAGAGGAACCCCATTAAAGTTGTACGAAAATGTTGTTTTAGTTTTAGATTCTTCAATATCCTATATTTTGTCCATCCAAAGTATGTTGAAGCTTCTTAATAAAGTTTTTCTTTTTTCCCACTTCTTAAATTAATAGTCTATCTGATTTATCGTGTAACTTGCATATTGTTTGTGATAGGCTGGAAAGAGGGCTCCGAGGCAACCATGGCATGATTTGCATTGTAGAATTGATGGGCCTGCTGCATATGATGTTCTTATTAATTTTGAGCAGCGTTGGAGAAAAGCAACTAAGTGGAGAGAGTTTGCAATGCTTGTAAAAAAGGCTTCTCAGTGGCATGATGACGCTTTGATAAAAATAGATCGCATATCATGGATATTAAGTCCTTCTGTGTCTCCCTCAAAGGATGGTAGTACAAGTGTACCTGGAGATGACCCTACAGTGTGGGTTTCCAGGGAGGATGATCCTGAAAACTGGCATGTTCAGGTTGGACAATTCAAGTTTGGTGTTGCATATATAAATATATATCACTGGCATGCAATTATATTTTTGTTTTTGGATATCTTACATTTTATTCCTCTGTTTTCCAACACGTATTGGGCTATTTATGACCTTCCAGATCTTCCGCTCCATTGAATCAGGGTCCCTGAAAGGGTTTCCGAAAAATGTTCATGCTGCCCTGTCCCAGGTTTTTTAACTTTTCCGCCCCTTTTCAATCCATCTTATTATGTTGTCAGTGAACTCTATGCTGACACAAACACACATTTGAACTGCCTGCTTGCAATCAGGAGCGATCTATAACTGTCGACAGCTTATATACTCCATCATTCAATCACATTTCACAGTTTTTAATGGCATTTTTTGAATGCAGAATCTTACCTGCGCTAAAAATTTGGTAGTAGATAAAAGCATTCAAACAGGATACATCCAGGCGATCAGATCTGCTCAACATTTTATTTACATAGAAAACCAATACTTTATTGGATCGTCGTATGCATGGCCCTCTTATGAATATGCAGGTCAGTCTCAACTTATTTATGTAGATTTAAGCATCGTTGGGCCTAGATAAAGGGTAGACCTCCTGGAGTGGCTTCTATCTACAAGATATGAATCCTCAACTTTATTTAAGGGTTGTTTAGTCTCCTTGATTCGACCCAGCCACCATTAGTTTTACAAGGGTTTTTTGTTGGCATGGAGTGCAAATTAGGTCCAACTCTAACTAAAAGATAACAAGAATCAAATTAATAACTTGAATAATTAGTTAACTTGTTGCCTAAGTTCTTATGATACTACCTTCGATACTAAATATAAGACCCAGTTGACTCTTTTAGAGAGGTCAAGTGCTTGCTTGGGAAATCCCCAAACCATGGTTTTATTAGCTTTTTTTCATAAGCCGAGACAAAACTCTTCTTACATACTTACCTCATAAATGGTAAAAGTACTTCTAAAAAGCTAAAACAAACGGGTACTAATGAAGCTAATTAAATTAATTTAAAGTATTTATATTTTAACTTTTTTTCCAAACTAATTTATCTAACTTATAAACTGATATATAATTTAATGATATACCACATATGATATGATTAAGTAGCTTATTTAGCTTCCTTAATTTCTCCAAAAAAATTAACCGGGTCTTATATTTAGGTCTAGAGGGAGTATATAACCTTTTTAGTTAGTGCCTTGATCTCTAGATTATTTTCTGAAGAATAAATAGTAAACGTTAAACAAGAAAGTCCTGTATTATAATTTCTTATCTTTTATCTGGAATATTTTCATTTTATATGAGAATCTATGCCCAGGTGCTGATAATCTTATCCCAATGGAATTGGCGCTGAAAATTGCAAATAAAATCAGAGCTAAGGAAAGATTTGCCGTGTATATTGTTTTACCAATGTGGCCAGAAGGTGATCCTAATTCCGCAGCTGTGCAAGAAATTCTGTTTTGGCAGGTATTATGACTGGCGTGTAAAATTTAGAAACTTTACTATTGATGGAATCTACTTTCTGCAGTGGATGAAACTGAAGCCACTTGCCTCTGACTTATAAAAAGTAGCTAAATTAAGCAGTTATTCTATGTCTTTTCTGTCTCTTGTATAGAACCAGACAATGCAGGCGATGTATAATCTTGTGGCTGAAGAATTGAAATCAATGCAACTTACTGACTTGCATCCACAAGATTACCTCAACTTCTATTGCCTTGGTAATCGGGAGCAAGTTCATGAAGATGCCTTGAACTCTAATGGTGCTGCTGTAAGTATATATTGAAGACATTGTTCTTCTTGTTTTTGCCTTCAGCTAAGCATACACTGTTTTTTTACTCTTTCAGATGAAGTTCATTAACACATTAAAAATTGTGCTTGGTCGCTTGGCCTGAGAAATTATATTTTATGTATATCTGTATTTTTTGGTTTTTAATAAAGTGCAATGGTGTCGGCCTATCCATGTAGCCGACCCCACCTAGTGGGATAAAGGCTTTGTTGTTGTATATCTTTATTTTGGTCATTTGGTGGCAGCATGCTCTAAGTTAGTACATGGTTCTCTCGTCAATTTAATAATAATGCCAAGTGTTTAGCCTTGACAAAATTACAAGCTGAAATGAACTCAGATATTAATTTATCTCCTTCATTGCACCTTGGGTTTTATATAAAATGGTAAAAATCAAATTTAGTTCTGACTTGGGTTCAAGTGAAAGAGTTTCAATTTTCTCAAATTTTTTGGATAGGAAAAATCACATGTGACGAGCTACTCTCCATTGAGTTTAACAATATTAGAATCTAACTTGGTAATACTAGATACCAGAGAGTTGTATATGGAGTAGCAGACAAGGAAAATACATGCACCTGCCAGTTTTCAACAAGTTTGTCTACAAGAATATACCCTGTAGTTAACTAGCAATATATATATATATATGAGATAATGATTAAAAGAAAGAAAGGGGGAAAAAAAAGTAAAAGAATTTGCTGCTGAAATCCATCTATTTTCTACTGTAAACTGTCCTAATTATGGAAAGGAAGATGTGTAGTTGATGTAATACTCTCCATTTTTGTAGTGCTAGGCTTTACCTATCTCCCAAGTAGAAATAAATAAGAAGTCTTTCTGTTGGAGTGAACTTTTATGAGAAATTATATTTGCAATGCAACAAGTGGTGCTTTATTTCAATGAAAGTTCTTTGCTTGTGTGGTCCCCCAAAAAAAAAAAAAAAAAAAAAAGAAAAGAAAAGAAAAGAAAGGTCTTTGCATGTCTGTGTGCATGTCTTGGTAATTTCCATATAAACTTGGTTGGCAGTCATCAAGATTGGATGTGATTATATTATTCTTGTCAGGTCACCGATTCATATAAGTATGGCCGCTTTATGATTTATGTACATGCTAAAGGGATGATCATTGATGATGAGTATGTGATAGTGGGGTCTGCTAATATAAACCAAAGATCTCTGGCTGGTACAAAAGATACAGAGATAGCAATGGGTGCATACCAACCGCATCACACTTGGTCTGCAAGGAAAAGGCATCCCTTTGGCCAGGTTTTCATCTTTGCTAAGGCTTTTTTTCTTGCATATCTTATAATATGAGAATTTTTGTTTATTTATCACAAATTATATATCATTGTCATATGGAAAAGAAGAGAGTTTTGTAGGAAAATAGTCTTCATTGACCAATATACTCATCTCCCTCACTTCTTGAACATTGGTAAATATACAGAAAGTAGTTAGGCAAACAACAGCCAACTACTCAAGTAACTTTTCGGCCGAAAAAATACCCAAGTAACTTCTAATTAGCTTCTCTTCTCATCTATTATTCATATCAGTACTCATCCCTGGAAAACCCTTGTCCTCAAGGGTAACCATCATTGAAATTCATAAAACTGGACCCCAAGTAGCATCTTCACCAACTTCCCTCTATACTAAAACTGCTAGTAATATCAGAAAAATATGATTCATAACCTATTGATTTTGATTCAAGTATTTTGAAATTTCTATCATACCCATGGAAAAGGATGACAATTCAGTATTAAATTCCGTGCCTTGCTTCTTTTCTTTGAACCCCTCACAAACTCCCTGAATGGTCATTTTACTTCTACTGACTATTGTCACTTCTGCTCCTTATACTTCTAAATTCTTCAATGGTCGTGGCTGACCTTCTCTCTAGGGCTCTATACCTTTATTGTTGTGGTATCATTTGCCTCTGATATGGTTTGGAATGGAATCCTTGGAATTGGTTGTACCTTCTTTGTTTTATTCCATAGCTGGACATTGATTTGCTTCCTATCCACCATTGTTACTTGCTTGGCCATTTTTTACTGTCAACAATTCCATTTATGTGTCTTGTTAAATTCTGTTTTTCTTGCTTCTTGTTTGTCTCATCCTTCCAAATTCTTGCTCCTATGTTCTTGGGGCTTCGCAATTCTCAATCTTTCCACCTGATTCCATTGATCTCATCCATTTTTATCGAGGCGTCTTTCACCCATTCTTTAAATGTCCTGCACCCTTGGCTATTGTTGATGGTCTGTGTTCCATTAGGTCTACCATTAAGTACTCTATAGGTAACCAATTTCGATCCTCCAGCTCACTCATTTTTGCTTCAGAACACATAGGTTCAGCTATGGCTAGTGGATCACAGCTGATACCTCCTTGATGTGAAAAAAGAAGAAGAGAGTTGAAATGAGGGTAGGGCCAGAGAGAATAGATGAGAAGAGTCTTCATTAACCAGTTTGCATCTTCTCACCCCTTCGTACATCGTTATATATAGTGAAAGTGGCTAGGCAAAACTATTCAAGTAACTATCCAACCCATCTTCTCTTATTCATATATTGCTCACATCACATTGACGTGGAGAGCAGCACACTGGTGATTGGGAAATCACATTCATCTATTACCAAATTATTATATTCCCTCGTTTTTAAAGAATACTAAAAAAACATGTCTCCCTATTGAATGACTAGTGTATCAAATTAGTATCATAAACAAGTAAAAAATGAAGTATACAGGTCGTGTCTGGCTTGACTTTATCTTCAGAACAGTAGAGGCTCACACCATTTTGTGGTGGATGATATTGTGTAAAATGCCCTCTCCTATCTTGGCATGTATGTAGTAGACAAAGGCTGCTTGATACCTCAATGGTGAACTTAGCGTCTTCTTTACCTCACCCCCTGAGATCCCATTTATTACATAAGATGGTTGAATGTAATGGATGTTTCTGTGCCTGCAGATTTATGGTTACAGAATGTCTCTGTGGAGTGAGCATCTTGGGCTTGAGGGGATTGAAACATGTTTCAAGGAACCAGAGAGTTTGGAATGTGTCAAGAGAGTGAATGAAATTGCCGACAAAAACTGGGGCAAGTTCACTTCTGAGACCTTCTCACAGCTGCAGGGGCATTTGCTCAAGTATCCTGTACATGTAGATGCTAATGGGAATGTGAGCTCACTACCCGGACATGAGAATTTCCTGGACGTTGGCGGCAGTGTACTGGGGTCTCATTCCCAAACAATGCCAGATATCCTAACAACGTAATCTCTTGAATTCTTGTTTATTAAAATGTCTCTCTTCCTCTTCCGGTGGCCATTGTTTATGAAAGGTTTGGTTAAGGTTGTGAAAACTGACATTGCCTCGGACTGACAAGGGAAGGAAAAAGAAATAAGAATAATGTGTTTTCTTTTTAGGGAATCTGATTGGCCTAGTGACGTGTAAATTTTAAGATGTATAGACTATAGATACCGATTGTTACCAGAGGATGATATCTCATGTATGAGGCCTCTGAATTTATCGTTTGTACCGGTGTGTTTTGCATGATGGAATTTACTTTGTTTCCATCGATCTCTTATTAGAGGAACGGACTCCGTTAAGGAGTGTGTTTCTAAACTTAAGATTAAGTAAAAGTTAGATTGTGTATTGTGATTTTTGTTTGGTTTAATGGTAGCATAAGTGATTTTTCTAAAATTGAAATTTATTTAGATGATTATTTTGAAAAGCAAGTTTAGATGAAAAATGATTGAAAATGATGTGATTTTTATTAAATAATACATATATAATATATGTATATATATTATGATAATTATAAGAAAAAAATTAAAATTAAAAATATAAAAAAAATGAAAAAAAGTTAACTTGGAAAATTAGGTAATGCTAAAAAATATAATTAGATATGGTTAATGAATAAAAATGCATATAAATCAGAAATCATACAAATATAAAGTTTTTTTATCAAATATTATTATTATATATAACCAAAGGTCCTTGAATTAAGAAAGAGTTTTATTAATAGAGACTAATAGTATCATTAAGCAATAAATACAACTCCCGCAGAGCCAAATTGACTACGGGAATCTAATGTGAAAATTTATAAAGCAATTCTTATCAATTAAATTTCTCATGGACCTAAATCAAACTATTGTCATAAAAATTTACTACTCTTGTACTTATTTTAAGTTTATTTTAACTAATTCTGTTACATCTTTCTCAATTTCCAATGGAAAACAATAATGATTATTAACTTTTAAGTGAATTTATGTTTAGAACAAAAATTTTATCTATAAGGATTTATGGTAAGGACCAAAATGATATTTCAATAAAAAAAAAAAAAATATGGCTCAACATCTTTATCTCATAGACTGCTTTTCTATCTCTAGGGTGGAAAAGCCCAAAGTAAAAAAATTTGGCGTTAAGTTTTTTTTTTTTAATTAAAAAAAGTCCAATTGAAAAACAGTTATCCCAAACATTTGGGAAAAGAAAAAACAAAAGCCGAAGACTTTTGCCGCCCCATGCCCAAACACCATTTCACTCAAACGCACTGTTAGAATGTTTTTATAAATAATTGGAAACAGTGTAATGTAATCTTAAGATGAGAAAAAGGTAACTGACATTTTAAAACTAAATTAAAAGGATAATGAACAACTCACTGATTCAGGACTCTAGAATTTCAAAATGTCAAATAAAAACTTTGGATTTTTTACTGTCATTTTTTAAAAAATGAAGTCAAGGAACCAGAAATGCCTTTGTTGATATATAAATTGAAATTGAAAATCTAAGTTGAACATGTTCAAAGACTCAGCTTAAGTCATTTCAATTAAATAATTTTTCTGTTTTTTTGTTGTTGTTATTTTCCACCTATAAATATTCGGTTGACAATCAACCAGTGCCAAATCTTTTTACACCCGATAAGAATTGGTTTGACTGGTATCCATGATCGGGCTGGTCCCAGATCCAAAGAATTTGCTAAAAGTTAAAAAGAAAATAAAATCAATATTGTCTACAAATAGAAGTATAATTATCTCTATCCAAAATATATTTTATGACCAAGATGATATTGGAAATAAAATTTTTTGAAAATATAAATAATGACTAATTATGCATGTTTTTTTATATGTAATATTAAGTGAATAAATCAATTTAAATTTTAAAATAAAATGAACACATTAATTTTTTGGAAAAATATTGATAATTGTGTAATCAAATTTTGCTGGTAGAATGCAATTAGTTTGTTAAAGGGTGTTTTTATCCCCGAATCACTTCGTGAGAATTACTTAGTATTCTAAACTATTTGTTAAACTATTGTCACATTTCAACTGTCAAAATTGTCACAATGTTTTCCTTTGATTAGTATTGACGCTAACGATTAACTTTATATTAAGTTTGGCTTAAAAATCATTTTTGTTCTTAAAGTATTCATTTAGGGGCATTTGACGTCCCATAGTTCAATAATGTGAGGCAATTGACATCTCTATTTTGTTTTTTTTCATTTCAATAATTTTATTTATATTTAAGGTGTTACACAACTTGTTAACTTGGCATTCACACGTGAAGAGGGTTAGTATGCTAATGGCTAAAACAATATTGTCACAAGTCAATACTCGTCTATACAATCATATGTTTTAGAGGTATTTAGGACAAAAGTGTATTCATAACAAAGTTAACCTAACGTTAATAGTCATTGCCAACGGGCATTGGTCGGATAGCAATATTGAAATAATTTTGCCACGTGATAGATGACTTAGGTTAATAAAAAATTTAGGACATATTTTGTGTTCTTTTGTCAAAGGGATATCTTGTGTTATTTGTGAAATGGTTTACTTACAAGAAATATCTAATCTTTTATTTTGATATACTGCGCTGAGGACTAAGCCTATCAAACTAACCAATTCATTCAATACTCTCTAACATCTTTAAAATAAAAAACAAACATACAAACCGTTTAATTGAAAATCATTTCCACCCATTTAGTTCAATCCATTGTATGCCTGTAATGATAATTATGATTGCATTATTAAGAGAAGAGTATTTGATTGCTCTTTAGTATGGTAATAAGGTTTACCATGATTTTTCACCCAAAAAAAAGGCTTACCATGGTAACTATGATTACCAAAATGATATCTCTCCTCTATAAATACTCATTATGATCCCCATTATATAGTTGAAAAAATCCAATTTAACTTTTAGTTTCACTTGTCTCATTTCACCTGTAACACCACGCCACCACCGTCATTGCCAGTGCCTCATCCACCTCCACTGTCGTCGCCGCCACCCCACATTGCTGTCACCAGCTCCACCATTAACATCGCCACAACCACTACCACCTCACCCTCCTCCTCCTCCTCCTATGATGTCGTTGCCACCTCCATCTTCACTGTTGTCGCAGCCATTACCTCATCCTCCTCCACGTTGTCGCCACCACCCCAAGCCGCCATCATTGTAGTGTCACCACGACCACCTTCTCCTCCTCCTTTGCCCTCATCACCGCCTCCACCTCCACTATTGCCAATGCTATCACTACCTCCTACTCCTCCACCAATGGCGCCACCACTCTGCACAACTGTCACCACCTCCACCATTGCCATCTCCACTACCCTTGTGGTTGCCACCTCCACCTTCACTGTTGCTGCCACCGCCATGACCTCCTCCTCCACTACCTGCCACCGCTGCCACAACCCTCCCCCTCGACTATCATTTTTGCTACCCCGCCACTACTACAACCTCCTCCTCTTCAGCCGTCATTGCCGCCACATCCATCGTTGTTGCCATCGCCACTATCTCCTCCTCCACCTTTGTTGCTATCATTACTTGCCATTGCACATCATCGTTGCTGTCGCCTCACAACCATTGCCATTAGAAAATCTTCGGTGAAATATAAGGCAACGGGATGACTCTTAACTATTTTTCTACAAAGATCATATTAAAGGTAAAATAGACTGTGTGATATATTTATTTAAAATAATTATTAAAAAATAACTCATTACATCTTGCTTAAAAATCAAAACAAACAATAATCCTACAATTATTGTTATATTGTATTACCAGTGGATCATATTGCAATGCAATATGCATTGCAGCATGTAATGAGATCAAACTAAAAGGCGATAAAATTCCTCAATTATAATCCATTTTATTCGGCCCAAGATTGTAATTTCCAGGAGGAAATACACGTGAGCGCGCGTGTCCGTGTCACCGTTTGGCTATATAACGCCTCAAACGAAAGGAGGGACGAAAGGCAACCAAAGGCGCGTGCCCCGACTCTTGCCCTAGATCTCTGTTCTTCATCCGTCAGCTCTAGGGTTTCTTGATCTTCCATTCTTCCCTCTCGGTGATGGTAAGTACTCTCTATCTTCCTGCGTCTATTTTGTTGTTTATTTTCTCTGAGATTTTAGGAGAAGATCATCTAATATTTTGTTGCCTGTCTCCGCTTCTTTCGAATTACTTTTCAGGCGGATTCTCCTCTCAGAAGGTAAGCCCCATAGGATTGGTATTGGATATTGGTTGAGCATTAAAGTTTCCCCGTGTTGAATATTTTTGGAGCATGATTGTATATTTTCATGTTTTAGAATTTTTTGCGCTGAAATTGTCGTTTTCCTCTAACCCTCCTCTATAAATCTTGCCTCTGGGTACGCTCCTTGTGGTATTGGGCCATTTTTAGTCGACTTAGTTACCGATTAATGAGTAAATGCTGGTAGAGCTGCGTTCATTTCGTCTATTTTACTTTTATAACAAATATTAACTATATATTTTGTTGATGATTTATTCATATGAAAATAATCTTTTATATTGTTGTATTTGATTTATTTTTAAATTTGGGTGATGCATATTATCTCCTTGCCTGATAGTCGAAGGAGGAATGGGCTACTGGTCCAGTCAAGATTATTTAAAACTTACGAGAAACAGCTGAGAATGCATTTATTGAGACTTTTTACACTTGAATATGAGGATGAAGCTATTCTAATAATACTAAGCATAAGTTGTGTTGGATATGAGAAACACATTACTCCGACTATGGGTTAATGAAACTATTTAATGAACATCTTGGACCTTGCACATTGAGGTGTTATCTGATTGGTCATTATGGAATTTGCCAGGACTTCAAGGTCAACGTCCCCATGGAGAGCCCAGTCGAGATCGAGATCCAGGTCAAAGACTCCGCCTAGGGCTAGGTCCAGGTCTCGTTCTAGATCAAGATCCTGGTCAAGACACAGGCCGAGGTCCCGTTCAAGAAGCCGAGGCAGGTTAGTGGTGATTGTCTTAACAAGTCCAGTCATTTAAGGGTTAGTGACCCTGAATACCGTTCCTCTTTTTAAGCCTGACATTTTTACTTTTGTGCCTCCTCTCACCCCTTTCTCATTCAGATCAAGATCAAGAAGTCATGGAAGGTTAGTTCCAGACACCCTCTCCAATTTTCTCCTGATTTCTAGTCAGAATTCACAAAGTCTGTTAAGCCTTTTTAAGTCTAAAAGGCTGTTCTTGTGTTCCTGATTTTGTTTAATAATGTTGCTTGCAACATTTTGACTCTTGTGTTATTCTGTAGGTCTGAAGTTGTTAATCCTGGGAATACTCTATATGTTACTGGCCTATCTTCTAGGGTTACTGAGAGGAACCTAGAAGAGCACTTTTCTAAGGAAGGAAAGGTTGTTATCATATTCATATTTTATCATTCTATCACTTAATTGTTACAGTTTCGATGATGATCCTTCGATCCTGCAATATTGATCAATGATTGTTTTCTCTGGTAGGTTGCTTCATGTTTCCTGGTGGTGGAGCCTCGTACACGTATTTCCCGTGGTTTTGCTTTTGTTACGATGGATAGTGTTGAGGATGCTAACCGCTGTATCAAGTACCTTAATCAATCTGTACTTGAAGGCCGCTATATTACAGTTGAGCAGGTAATGGGATTTCCACTTAATTAATGATCGATGAAACAAAATCTTGCTTTACTTTCTCCTTGACTTGAAGGTTTTCTGGTTATATTCAGAATACATTGCATCAGCTATGTTGGCAGCGATCAAAGATGATCAGTTCACCCTTGTCAACTTTAGTGAAACATCTTGATCAATGGCAAGCTTAAACAGCTTATCAAATGCGTCTGATCAACTAAACATAGCAACTATATTGCCCAACAACTTTACAACCTCAGCATTCACTTTCAACTCTCCACTAATCAACGGACATTAGCAACAACTTTCTAATCAAGCTTTTATGGTATCTCATGCCTGGCATTAATAGTGTGTGGATATATATTACATGAAATAGGAAGAACTTGTTTTCTCTCTGCGGAGGGTCTAGCATCATCACTATTTTTTCAGTGAACCCAAAATCATCCGTCTTTAGTTGACACATTAAATGTGCTAGCATTTAGGTTGTCTCCTTGTACTGCAAATGAATTAGATGGCCTTGCAATTGTTTTGTTTTGAGAGAATGCGCTATTATTTGTTGCCTGCTGTGTCACTAAAGGTTTTTTTTAATAATATTAAATGAACTAATATGGAGATTGCTGACATCCACACACCAGTGAGGAGGCAAGCATAAAAATGCATGTGAATATAAGTATTTTATTTTTCATTAGCCATAACTGTGTGACTTATTTTCCCTCATCATCCTTACTCTTAATTTTGCATTAAAGGAATGCCTGAATATGTGATACTTCAAAAGAAGTTAGTGTTGTAAAAAGGATGGTGTATGGTCCTAGCCTCGCTCTTGTGCTAATAGTGGCGCCTTGATGATTTTTAATATTCTTTTATATATCTTTGAAACTAAACATTTAGATAATGAATTACATTTCAGTCACGGAGGAAAAGGGCTAGAACTCCTACTCCAGGGCACTATCTTGGTCTCAAAAGCACTAGAGATTATGGTAAGTTTGAGATTCTTGAATAGGCCAATTCCTCCTATACCTTTGTAATTTCTTGTTTGAAATATTATTTCACTGGTAACATTTTTTTTTCATTCAATTTCACTCGGGTGTCTCTTAGGTTATCGTGGTGATCGTGGCGATCGTGGCGAGCGTAGTGATCGTGGAAGGTACCGTGGTGGGTCAGGTCGTGATGACTATGCTTATCGTAGGTCTCCTAGGCACTCACCATACCGAGGCGGTCGGGATTCATCACTGCGGCATTCACCCTATGGTGGAAGATCTCGGAGGGACAGATCAAGGTCCCTCCCTTATTCTCCTTATGGTAGTCCAGACAGGAAGTACCCTCGGGGGTCTAGGTGATGCCAGCAAAGTGTGTTCAGTTTTATGCTGCCATGACTTTACAAGTCTGCGCTTAGGAAGAGTGATATATAATCGTTTTGGTAAATGAAGTATACAGTTCATGATGTTTTAAGACTTGTAGTCTTTTGATGATCTTGAACATCTTTTCTTATGCAGAACTATTTTATTTGATGCTTGCTTTCCGTATGCATGTCCTACTGTTTCATGGTGTAAGGTGTTACATAAATCTGCTCAAGATTGACATACTTTGCGCCTTCTTTGCTTGATGGAGGCTGATTATAGTTTTCAGGGGATTGAATGTGATTCCAGGATGTATAAATTTTCTCAGTCTGAATGATTAGGAGGAGTCGAATACTGAGTTTGACGCCCGCCTCGTCCTTACGGGAAACTATCAAGGGGTGAACCTGCAACAAGGGTTTTTGATTAATTTCGTTGTCCCGTCAATAAATAGATCAGGGCGGACAGAGTTAAAACTGCTTAGTTCCATTGAGCTCATGCGATTAATACGGACGTTTAAATTTTTATGGGTTAAATACATTGTTTGTTGGTCCTGATACTTTATCTTCATTTTGATTTGACAGGCTTACACGTGTAAGGGCCTGGATTTTTTTAAAGCCAAAATGACATGGATTTGTGATTTTTTATAAAAAGAAAAGAAATGAAAAGTAAAAGCGTCAAAACGGATATCGCATCGCTCTAACGCTAGGACCTTAAAGAAAAAGGGAGATGGATTAGGGCATTGATTCTTCATTTGATTCTTTGCTTCATTCAATCTGAGCCACCATAAGAGGCTTCGGTGGGTAGTGATTGCGGGGCTATTTAAATAAGGGAAAATCCCATATAAAGCTGTCTAAAATAGGAAAATTCTAAATCAAGTTGATAAATTCAATAAATCCCTAATTATATTATAAACCCAATTTAGGATTTTAAAATGTAAGTTAAATAACTTTATTGCCCTCTCCTAGTTTCTTTTCTTCTCTCTCCACTTAAAAGAGTTTTATTGTTATCTAACTTAGTTTTTCAATAAATATGTGTCTATATATATATATAAACATTAATGTTTAAAAAAATATAACATGATTAGCTTAAATCAAAGAAAATTTTTAACGATCATCAAGAATAATTCAAGCTTAAAAAGAAAATCATAACCCAAAAACAAACAATTAAATGGTATTTAGTTCAATATTGAGAATAGAAAATTTTATTTTTTATTTGACTTTTTTCAAGAGAAGAAAATGAAGATATGTTAATCATACACAAAAATATCTGACTTGTATGATATATCAAACTATATATAAAAAATTTTCAGTAATGGAATTAAAAAAGAGATTCTCATTAACCTAAAAAACCTAACTATATGTCCTATCTGTCAAAATTCTCTGATTAATGAAGTTCTATTTTATTTTTATTAACAAAAGGAATTTAATTAAGTCCAAATCTTTCAAAAATAAAATTTTTATTGACAATATTTAAATAAACATGATTTAATTGATATTGGAGTTATGCTTTTCTTTTTATTTTTTGGCTTGAATCATTTTTTATGATTCTTTTGGAACACAAAAATTCCTATTTACGCAAATCATATTTTACTTTATTAATATTAATGTTAATATATAAACACACACTTATTGAAAAATCTAGTTATAGAGCAATCAACCTCTTTTAAAATGAGAGGGGATAGATGAGACTAAATGAGTGCAATAAAGTCATTTTAATTATATTTTAAAAATTCTTAATTGGATCAATAACTTAATTAAGGATTTATTAAGTTCAACAGCCTGATTTAGAATTTCCTTATTTCAAATAACCTTATATGGGATTTTCCTTTAAATAATCCATTGAATTATCAGCAGCCCGGTCTCTGGTCTTGTGACGCAGCAATTCTCAAATCTGTATTATTTCTCGTAGGTGTTTCTTTATGGTTGCATCATCCAAGAATGTAAGAAGATTATTAATTTTAAGCAAGGGGGAAATTTAATTGACTTGTCTGAGATTTATATGAATTATGCAGCAAAGTGTGATGACTTTCTCTGACCATTGCCAGAAGCCATTGTGATTTGTGACTGTAAAGCCCATAAGAAAATAAGAAACAAAGCACCGAAGAACACGAGCAGAGAGGAAAGAGAACAAAAATCACGGAAGAACCAACTGAAAAGCAAAATACTCCCTCGGCTTTTTTGTTTGATGAGCTTGTGGCTTGACTTAAGATTCTTTTAATTTTACCTTCAATTCATTATTAAACCATGCTTTTTGTTTGATGAGCTTTGCTTGACTTAAGATTCTTTTAATTTTTTCAATTAATTATTAAACTATTCATATTATTTTGGCCATTTTCTTATTATTACTTTCTCTTTAAATAAGGGTATTTTTATTAAAAAAATAAATTTTATTACATAATGATTACATGAAACTAGTTTTTAACTAGATTTTAGAATTTGGGAGATTCGGTCGTATGGGAAGGGAGTAAACTACAGCCACGCCATTAATCAAACCTAATCACGAATGGGTTCGAAGCAAACAAGTAATTAAACGAAAAATTAGTTCCCCCCATACGGACTGAAACATGGACCACAATACTCATCCAGCCACAACGTTTAAAATAAGAAATTATTCTTTATACGGACTGAAACATGGACCACAATTCGCTGACGACAACGCGACCACGTAGGACTGAAACATGGACCACAATCCTCATCTTCATTTGATTTGGGTCCTATTTGACCTTATCCTTTCTCCCTCTTACTCCAGCCTTTGCTTGTTTTTTATTTCTTTCCCTTGTGTGCGCGCCTTTTTGTTTTTCTGTTGTATTGATCTTTTTTTCAAAAAAAAAAAAAAAAAAATTCACTTGTCCAAGTCAGCAACATGTCCCCTAGCCCTACTATGCCTAGTCAGTATGCCGAATCAGCATTTTAAATGGAGTTATTGACACATGTGCCGCGAGGTCTCCGTTCAAGTCCTTATCGAACTACACATATCTATGAACTATGATATAGGTGGAGAGAAATTTTTGAAGGACCAAAGCCTAAATTAAAACAAAGGTAAAGTATAAGAACAATAATATATTTAACCCAATTTTTATCAGAAACTATGGATTTCTACTCACTCAAAATCTCAGCCAGCGCACCCATTAATGTCCCTCTATCATAAGCAAAAACATCCTAAGTATACCCTACTTTTCTATTTTTTTTTATATGAACTTAAAAAAAAAATTCTTTTGCCCTGTACTAAATAAAATTATAATCCCAAATTTCTCACATTGGCATAATTCAAAATAGAAGTCCATTTTATAAAGGGTAAAGGTGTACCTAAATTTTTAGTATGGTAAAATATTGTGTGGTGCAATTTTATTCGTAATGTATTAAAAATGGATTAATTTCACTCACGCCACCAAACAGTCCTGAAAACGCCCACTTTCTCATTTAAGAAAAAGCTCCATTGCTGCAATATTTCTTCTGTGCAAGCTTGCTGGTTTTTTGTGCCTCGTTGATTTGCTTCTTTGTGCGTCACTACTCACTATTACGAGCTTGGACTCAAATTTGGGAAGAGCAATATGTTTTCCTTGCTTCCCGTTGCCAGTATCGTTTGCCTTCCCCCAACAGACAAGATGGGCATTGTCACGGATCAAAAGCCAACTTTGCAACAAAACGAAGGTCTCGTCGTCCTTAAGAAAAGATTATTACTGTATCAATGGTGAAAAAGGAATCCTCTCCTTTGTATAAAAAAAGTTTAAGAAAAAACTATATCCCATTCGTGTCGCCTCGTCAACGATCCGATCATCTCAACTTTCTCTTTTTTTTTTTTTTTTTTTTTTTTTTTTTTTGCCAACCATCATCTCATACATCTCTCAGATAATATTAAAAGATAAAATGTTGGCTAAAAAAATAATAATTAAAAGGATAAAATGTAATTTAACCAATAATATATTAATATTGGCCATCCTGTCCTGTCTTCTCAGGACGCAACGCTTCTGCAACTTTTCCTTCCCGTGCATCCATCTAACTTTGGTCTCATCCCCTTGTTCTTCTCCCTTTCAACTTCATAGCCATATATCTGCTTTATAATGCCTGTTTCCCAATTTTGCGTTCGTACGGTCCCTGGAATTGGCTCTCTCATCGATCAGATTAGCACTACCTGTTCATTTCCGCACTCACTTGCAATGGAATCCACCTCTCTTCACTCACCCGTGTTTAAATTGGGGTTCAGAGGAATGAAGCGCTCGCGATGTCTCAAATCGACTCTCATTTCCTGTAATTCCTCCCGTGGAGCCTCTGGTAGCAGATCCAGCTTTGATGATCATCACGATAATGAATTTCTTGAAGCTTCCCTCCTACTTTCAGGTGCTGTCCCAGTTTGCTCCTGAGGTGTTTATTTTCTTAGGTCTACTTCTTCTGAAAGATTGTAAATTCTTCTGTGATGCTGTGCTTTGATCGCTAGCAATTTTCTCGGTTTGAGTCAAATTTCAGGCCCATCTTCTAAATGGCCTCTGGTCGTGATGGATTCACGTATTAATATATTGAATACCTGTTTGTTTATATAATTAAGTATTGCATTTGAATGTTTCTTCGTCAAAATAAAGAGAAAATGTTCAGCTGACGTAACTACAATCCATTCTTTTACTTGAAGTGGATGAACTTTTTTGAGCTCTAAACTGCATTAACACACCTTGTGCTGTTCTAAATGCTTATTTAAGATGTATTTATTCTTCTGCTTATGAGTTAGATTTCCTATGTGTTTCAATATTGTGAAATTGGCCAATGTAGGGTGTTTTTAGAAGCATACAGGTAATTTGTGGTTCTATCTTTGATGGAAGATGAAATAAATTTTTTTGTCTGTGCCTAGCTCTAGTTGTGTAGTAAAATGAAACTCTCATTTCCTTTGTGGAAAAGGCGTTTATACTTTATAGTATAGTGGTCCCAACCAAGGTGCATGTCTGAATCGTTCTTGTTTTTGGCCTATTCTCTGGAAATGCTTTGGCATAGGTGTGTTTTCTTTTTATTCTTTCCCATTAATAAACTTGCAACATCCCACGTTTGTGCTTTGTGGTAACTCAGTTTCTTTTGATAAATTAGGTCTATCCATGTGTATGCATCCCTGAAATTTTAATTGCTTAAACTAGCGCAGAAACGATATCACACTATCAAATGTTGGGGCATGGATTTCAAGAAGAGTTAATTTGGAATTCCTCTATACGTTCTGTTCCCATATCTCTCCAAGCCAAAAACCTAAGGACTGATGCTGATATAATAAGACAGGCCTTTTTTCAGCGGTTCCAGAATCCAACAATCTTTCTCAAGATTTCTTGTGATGGAGACTATGTTCTGCCAATTGTCGTAGGTTCGTGTCAAAGAAAAACATAACAGCTAGTCTTTTCTTACCTTTTAATTTTCGTATCTGTCATCTTTAGAAAAATCCAAGTCATATGTGCCTCAATTGTTTGTTACTGCAGGAAAGCTTGCTATTGAAAAACTCTTGGATGCTGAAGTGGAAAATGAAAATGGGGTAATTTTTTTTTTTCCCTTGTCAAAGTGGTCCTCCTTTTTTGTCCATGGATGATCATTAGACAATGTTTGATCTTGCAGGATTGCCCAGATCAATATCAGTTCGTGAAAAATCTTGTTGAAAGACTGGACCATGAAGTATGTAGATGCAATAACTATCATCAATTGCCTTTTATCAAACTTTTTCTTATTTCCAATACTTGTCTGTCACTCTGTTGGATACTTCAATGTGAGGACTAATGTAATGCAAATAGCAACAACAGAAATCAGCCCCCTTCCTTCTTTTTAGAGTCTTGTTCCATAGTAGATTTGTATTTGGCTTGAAGGTTATCGTAGCATCTTCACTGGAACTCTTGGGTTCGTATGAAGAGATGGAGCTTTTTCACCACAAGTTGCATCTTGAGATTCACACCTTGATTTTTAATCTAAGGAAGGAAATATTCTGAAAATGTACTTAATGATAAAAGAACTCGATTTTTTGAGAGGGTCTCCGTAGGATTATCCTGTAGTAAGCTATAAAATGACCTTGTGCCATTGCACTTTCTCTTTGTTTAACCCAGGGATACTTAGGTTTCAGGTTAGATGATAACATCCACCCCCCATTATATATGTGTATGAGAATCATTACAGTACATCAACACGTGCTTCGGGTATGTCAGAAATTGTCATCCTCTCCATGTGTTCACATAAGCAATCTCATTGGCAAGTTCCATTTATGCAATCTTACCATAAATCCTGCTTAGTTTAAGCTTCTAAAGATTTGAAGTCCATATTGTTGTCTTTATTTTGGGGACTGGTGGAATTTTAATATTTTTCTTGCTTGTATTTTTTTTTTGTTAAGAAAATCTTAACTTCTTTTTGCTACTTTAGGTTATAATGGTGCGAATTACAAAGAGAGTGGTCAGTACTTACTTTGCTAGATTGTACCTTAGCAAGGTTCTAAATACTTCTCAATTCTTATTGATAGATAAACTTTAAATTATGCCCCCTCATTCACTAAAGTGCTCATTAAAGTTGATAATTTCTGTAGCCTGGGACAAATGACATTGTTAGTGTGGATGCACGCCCCTCAGACGCCATTAATGTTGCAAACAGATGCAAGGTATAACATCTTTGATTGGCCTCCTCATGTAATTAAACATATATAAATTGTGGAAGGAAATCTCAGCAGATTTGGGCTGATATGCTCTGTAAGGACCCTAACACTCTTGTCCAAAACATCTCAAAGATGACCACATAGAGATCAGATTTACTCATGGACACAAAAGAAGATCTGAAATAAATTATTTCAGGATACAAGTACCCACCTCACTAAAACAGAATTCTAAGCGACACCTAACATAGAGTGATAAAAATGACACTGACATTGAAAATATGGATTACATTTCGGAACGCAATACAGAAGTTGAAGGAGAGTAATACAAATACTGTGCCATAGAGACTTCACTAGAACAATTCTGCCAACCTTCAAGAGGTTGGCTCTCTCCTCCTAAATCCTGACCCAAATTCTTCTCTTCCTTCATCCTCCACAGCTAATCTCTTTATATATCCACTCACGACTTTAACTTCTTCTTCCCACCCTTCATGATTATTTCATTCTTTTTCTCCTTCACTTTTTAATCTTCTTGTACATGAACTTCTATATTTTCTTCTGGACATTTTCTGTCTCCTGTGTGTTTTGGCGGAATTAGCAGGTTTTGACCTATCATGCTCTTTTGCTAAAGTCCTAGGTAGTTTAGTGCACTAATTCATGTGTTGTCAGATCTGCTTGTTTGATTTGTAATTTGATACGTGCAGGCTCCAATATATGTAAGCAAACAAATTGTTTTAACTGATGCTATTCGACTTGGTTATGGAATGGGAAGAGTACGTAATACAAAGTCTACCTATGATGTGTTACTTGACAGGTATTACAGAACTATCTGGGGTTATTTTTGCCATAATAATTTCTCAGTACTAGTAACCTTGGCCTTGGGTCTTGCATTCTTACTTTTGCCTCTCTTTTACTGTTTTTTTTTTTTTTCTGGCAAGGTTTCATTGATATGTTTTTCTACAGTCCTGCAGATGGACCAGATCTGCTTGCCCAAGAACTAAGTATGATGCAAAATATGAATATAGCTGCAAAACTGGAAAGATTTCAAGAAGCAGGTATCCCCCCAATCCCACTTTTTCCGGCAGGTATTATCAGAAGGATATATTCATACGCTTATCTATGATTTTTGTTTCCCCGGTATGATTGTGATCCACTGAGTGATCAAGTTTTATAGTTTGTAGTCTTTTGATTGTTGAATTAACTAAAGTAAGGTAGAAGAGCTATGAAATCTTCTGAAGTGCCTGGTTTTGCAGCTGTATGGAGAGACAAACTTGCAGACCTCCGTAAATCAGGGCACGAGCGCTAACTAGCTTGTTAGGTATATCCGATATTACTAGTCAAAGTTTAACTCATGAGTTTGACTAAATATGTTCATTTGTTAACTGTGACCAAGTCTTTCTACATATTTATTGGCACATTTCTTGTGTAGATGACAGGGTACGTACTAAGAAAGGCCCTGAGGAATGAGTTATATAAATGAGGGAAACTAGTAAAATAATGTGGTATACAGCTCTGTATGAAAGTCGTTGACGGTTGACCCCAATTAATGTACATAAATTGTGTTTATAATTGCTCTAGGTATCCTATAAAGAAGGTTGGCCTGTGCATGCATGGACATGTAATGACAAACGACAGTTTAACTTGTATTCAATCCTCAAAATGATCAATGAGAAGGAAAGGCATTTCCATGATTTTATGTAGAAGCTGGGACTTGCAACTTTTGTCATTGCTCCCTCCTCTAATACTTGCACAGTTTCGAGTAGCTGTATCATTTTTTTTAAAAAAATAAAATTTCGGAGAAATTAAGGAAAGGGATTTTTTTCATGCCTTTTTACTGGGGTTGATCCCAAGGCTGCAACTGAAGATACCTTGGCTAATTGTGCTGCGTGGGCTTGTATTATTCAGTCTGTCTAATTTGATCTATGTTCAGGGCAAGTACCCCGTATTTCATGGAATGATATTTGAAATTCTTTTGAATTTATCATCACAACAGCGGCTAAAAGAGTTTTCTGTAATTGTTGCCAATATATATACTTTCTCAGGTCTTAATTATAAGATCTAATTGACTTTTTTTTGGAGAGATTAAGGAAGCTAATTAAATTGTATAGAGTATTTTTATTTTTCTTCAAACTAATTAGTTTTACTAATAAACTAATATATAATCTAAGGATACACAATATATGAAATGATTAAGTAACTTATTTAACTTCTTTAATCTATCTAAAAAAGTCAATTAGGTCTTATAATTAGGATCGAAGGTAGTACATTTTTTGATATTACAAGATGATTGTTGCTTTTCTGCCGTAATCTAACTTCCAGCTGGATATGGCAAGTCGATTTACTAATTACTAGTTCTTCCTGCAATATAGGTACCTATTGATATTAGCGTTGGCAATCAGGGCCGGCCCGTGAAGGGTTAGGGCCTAACAGGACCGACCCTCTAGGGCCCGGAGTAAGAAAAACACCTGTTTTTTAAAGCCCGACCCGATAAGCACCGGGTCGAGGGCGAAAATTACTATTCCAAATTTTAATTATTTTTCCTACTTTTTTTTTTTAAAGAAATATAATTAGTAAATTATAATATAAATTATCTAACAAATAAACACAGTCACTAATTAATAATAAAAAACAAACTATGTTCACAAATAACTCATATAAAACATAAGAAGCATACTACTAACTACTAAACGACATTAGTACAATGACTATTATTGTCGTCATCTTCACCACTATCATCAATTTCAATGACATTTGATTGTTTTACTCACTTTGAGTAGTAAGCTCTGATTCATGAGTAAGAAATATCATGAATTTCTTTCCCGACTTCATGAACACATCTATAATCTTTATCTACAACAAATAATAAATCAAATCATAAAATTAGAGTATAGTTATTATGTATTTGTACTTAAATTGATAAATAACTCTTAACAAATAAAAAATACATATAAATTATTGAAGGATCCAACTTCAACAAGTGTTAAACTTTTAAAAAAAAAAATTTGAAGGGCCCAGTAGCCCTCCAGGGTCGGCCCGTGTACGCCCTTGGCCCTCCAGGGCCAAACATCACCTCACTCCTCCAATTTCCAAGCCCGGTTCTTAAAGGGCTAGGGCTTAAACGGGTCGACCCGATGGGCCTGGCCCGTTTCCCAGCTTTAATTGATATCGATGTCTGAACTAACTTTTGGTATACAAAGCAGTCAGGTATTTCTATTATTATTTGGCTAAACTACAAACCCAACCCAATTATGAAAATGGGTTGGGTCCTACTAATAGTACCAGAAAGAGGCATCATATTTATTATTTAACAATGATACAAACAACCAACATGTGGTTGGTTCAGCGGAATGTGGCGCTGGATTTTCTTAAGAGGTTTAGGGTTTGAGCTTCGGTTAAACCACTCGTAATCCACCTTGTATGGAGCTACCATTGTTGGGAGGGTCATCCTTGTCACTGCAGAACCCAGAGTGGTTGCACACTTGCCACCATTTTCTTATTAAAAAAAAAAAAAATGATTCAAACATAATTACCCGATAGAATGATACACAGGCCTATAAAAAAATTACAAACTTAATGAATTTAAATAGTGAGTCTACAAAATTTATCGGCCAGCCTATAATTTAATGATGATAAAGAATGATTAAAATTTAATCTTTTAATATTGTATTTTTATATTTTGAAAGATGATTTGTTGATGTTGAAAGCTTGTCTTCATTAAATTTTTTAATCAATTTTGAACTTACAAATTTTAAATTAAAGATTAATATGTCAACATTTAATTGTAAAGTCACCATTTAAATTCTCTAAGCAAACACCATTTAAATTCGCTAAGCAAACATTTCTTTTGTTAATGAAATTGATGGTGTTAATATTAAGAAACCAGACATACACATTACAAACTTACATAAAATTTAATGTAAAAATAGAGGACCAAACATGTCTTTTAACATTTTTTTAACCAACAATAAGGATTGAAAAGGATTGGAGGCATCTTATGTTAGATGACACCTTATTTTTTTCTTCCCCAAAAGAAAGAAGAAAGAAATAACACTAATGGTGCTTATTATAAAATCTCATTTATAGGGTAATTTACAATAAGAACAAGATTTTATATCAAGGACGTGATGAAGTAATAAAAATAAGGCTAAAATATGCATTTGGTCATTTATGTTTGTCTTTGGTATCATTTTAATTCCTTAAGTTTGTAAAGTGCATGTTTAGTCCCTTAATGCTAACACCATTAGTTTGACTTAATGGAAAATCTGACTCAACAATTTTAAGCGATGATGATGCAATTAAATGTTGACTAAACATGCTTATATGTTAATATTTTAATAAATTAATATTTTAAATCCTATTAATTGAAAAATATTTAATTTCCTTCGACAAAAAAAAAAATCTTTAATCTTCAAAAATTGTGAAAAACCACAAAACAATCAGTAAAGATTTTTTTTTCAATTAATAGGATTTAAAATATTAATTTATTAAAATACTAACATATAAGTATGTTTAGTCAAGATTTAATTATGCATCACTTAAAATTGTTGATAAGATTTTGTTAAGTGTTAACGTTAATAATGGTGTTAACATTAAGGGACCAAACGTGCACTTTACAAACTTAAAGGACTAAAATGATACCAAAGACAAATATAAAGAATCAAACGTATACTTTAACCTAAAAATAACAACAACCATAATAATCGAGTGATATAAAAATTCCATTGTTCCTTGTCTTTCTTACATATGTGGATAGCCTGCGTTGAAGACACTAATTGCAAGATCAGAAGCACATATGACATGAGACGGGCACACATATGCGCGCCCGTGAGAAGAAAGAGGAGCTCATGAGATGAACCTTCTAATTAATTACCCCTTTCACATCCACAAATTAAAGACACATTCATTAAGGATTCCATGTCGTGCACGCGCGCGCGCACACATATCGTCTTCCTTGAACTATAGACGCTGTCTCAAGTGTTCGATACAGTACCTACCTCCTCCTTCCACCTTCTCTCACAGCTTGTGCTTCATGTTTCATTATTATGCTTATGCATAATCATATCCGCGGAAGGCCAAATTAAACCCCAAGACTTGTGAGTAAATGGGAGTTGAACTATAATTCCTGCTTCAAGCGTACAAGGCATTCATGTTATGAGCAAGTCCATTTTAAGCAAGCGAATAAGAAGTAAAAGGAAAATTAAAACATACTTGTTGACATGAAAGTTAATACTCGATCAATAGAGTTTATCACTTGTCGATCCTTTAACCTTTAGCAACATTCAGACTGGGGAAAACAAGTCTAACGTTTATTATTGAACAAATTAATTTGGCAAGCTAAACTGCTCCCCCACAAATTGTCATCCTCCTCGATCTCTGGTCACATGTACCAAAAACGGTTTCAGGTAAGTAAGATCATAAGAAGAGAAATGTGAGAATAAGTTGATAGAGAAACAAGAAGAGAAAAGAAAACAAGAGCACTTGCCATATTTGTGCCAGCAAAGCAGCATAACTAGACACTTCCTGGCAATATAGAACCTGGACTTGTGCTCCCTCATGATAGCAAAGCATCCATTATTCCTTAGTCTGTTAAAACAGTCAGAGTCCATACAAGAACCATCCTGTGCACTGTTGTGACTTGTTCCCCCTGATGCGCATTGACCCATTTCAATGGAAGATCGTTACACCTCCTTTATGCCAGTGAATCAATGGATCATCGTCTCTCTCTCTCTGTTTAAATTTGAGACTACATATAAAAGCATATTCTTAATGCCTACGACAAGGCATACTGAGGTTGTATCTTGTCCGCGTAAATTCGCTTATCTTAGTTGTCTGTGCATGCTATTTCGTCCAAGCAAGTCTCCTTCTTCGCCAACTAGAGTCTTCAAATATAATATATATTCTTCCAAGCAAGCCTCTCTTTTGATTGGATTTTAGCGTGTACCGGGCTGCAACCCTCGATGCAAGCTTTGCAAGTTCTACCTTCTTTTGAGCTTAAGATTTTGCAAATTTTGGGAGTTCCTAGAATCAATATAATAAACACTAATTTGGCGAGTAATATGACTTTGTTTTTTTTTTTTTTTTTTTAATGCTTCACGGGGGTCTAGAATAAGTAGGAAGAAACTTCTTGGTACGTGGAAAAATGAAACAGCTTTCCAAAAATCTCGTGAGTTGCATATATGAAAGCATAAAGTTGACCATAATTACAAAACCACGAAACAAATACTTGTTTTTATCATAATTATTATTATTATTATTTTTTTGCTTACGTAAGGTATCCCCACAGCCGACAATCATGAGATTAATCATTCACCCTACTGTCAGGGCACGAAGCGGTAGAAGGCTGGCCACGGGGTGCTTTCTATTCATAAGAGTTGAGGATCGAACCCCCAACCACTTGCTTAAGAGACGAGATGCTGAACCACCACACCCACCCGTCGTGGTTATCATAATTATTTCTGGTTAGAGAATAAAATCAAACATCTTCAAGAAAGATGAGCTCATTGGGAAGAGGGTGACACTTACGACTAATTATAAGGCCCAAAAGGTTTTGAAATAAGAGTTGTATAATATTGATTCAAATAATTATAACTACGTACAGGAATAGAATCTCAATTACAAATAAGATATTTAAGTTTTATATATTTGATTTGCAACCATACTACAAAAAAGCAATATTTACAGCTCATTTTTTAGCAAAATTTGTTAGGAGGGATTGTTATTAAATTGATCTTTTGAGCTTCAATGTCATTCTCCATGATTAGTTATATTATGGAAAGCTACCTAGCTGTCGAAGTTTTTTTTTTTTTTTTTTTTTTGCTATAAAAATTTTAGGAAAGGGGTTGGGTTCACCCATTGTCATCCAAAGCGAGGCGTTTAAAGCCCGGTTCACATGACATATCTTGGGAGAGTACACATGTCTCCACCTCTACCAGCGTTCCACTGCTTCTTAGAAGCTTAGGATGCCTCCCCCAGCGCCTTGACTAAGGCAGGGATCGAACCCCCTCCCTTAAGGTGAGGAAGTCCGACACCCACGCCAGTTGAACCCAAAGACGAGGGGTAGCTGTCGAAGTTTTGACAAAACTATAATGAGTATTAATGTAGTTATCTCTTTTTAGGGCCCGTTTGGATGGGTTTTTGAAAAAGTGCTTTTTTTTTTTTAAGCTCTAAATTGGAGCTTTTAAAAAAAACAACATTTTTTTTTTTTTTTTTTGTGACTTTTGTTTTTTTAAAAAAATATCATCTAAATACATAAATAAATAAAAAAAGCATTTTTTTAATAAAAAAATGTTTTTTTTTAATAAAAAAAGCTCATCCAAAAGGACTCTTAGAGACGAAGGGTGTGGGGATTACATGTAACCTAATTAGGAATCAGGATCAGCTGTTGTGGATTTATCGACATGGGTGGGGTCTTCCCCATTGCCACTATATGCCGTATAAGTTCCTCAGCTTATTTATTTGTTCGCATATATTCGGTAGCTCTAATCGCAATCTATTTAAGAAAAAAAATAATTTTATGAGATCAAATGGTCTGCGAATTCGTTTGTTGTTACTTTAACCGGTGATTCCTAACTTTGATCTCAGACTCTTTGTAAACACGATATTTTGATGCAAAAAGCATTGCAATTATTGATGAATTAATTGTAAGATAGAAATCATCGATAAAACGGTAGTGTTAGAGAATATTATTGCACATTATATGCTAGCTCGTATTGGTATCGTTCAACCACCACTCATCACATGTTCAGATGTACTTCATAGCTCTAGTTATTAATATTCCCAGAATTATTGTGTGCGCTATATTTTAATCATTACAGGCTTTACAAGATTCCTCACAAAGCCGCGTGAGAACAAATACCAACCAATTTCTGATAAAACTCGCTTACTTTCTTTGCAAATATGTTTCGTTTTAATTTGTCCACCCACAGTTTCATCAAGTGTTGGTATATGTATAGATAATTTGCAAATTTCCAAAATGCATGGTGATTATGTGGGATATCACTGAATTTAGGAGTGATATATATAAAGAACTCCCTCCAACTAGTTTAACTATAGCCTGCCTTTTCCGTAAGATCATCGTCATGAGCGCCTGAGGTCTGTGTTTGCAGTAAATTTGTTTTTTCTTTTTTTTCTTTTGAAAGAGTTCACTAAGGATTATACATTATAGGAAAATAGACAGAGCTTCTTTCCCATGCTCATAGTTAAAAGGATATGAACAATTACTTCTGGATGAAGAACAAATTGAACTGTATCCTCAGGTATCTTCAATTATTTATCCTACATAGGGTCTTGATATTAAAGCTGTTGGGCTTCTTTTCGAGTTTCCAATTGAAGATACTCCATAAAGGAGTGAACAGATACGCCCTATAAACTTTTCTCCTCCCTACAAACTTTTCTCCTCGCCATAAATTTCACAGTAACTTGAGACGTTGAGTGTCTGCAACAAGATTCCCTCAGAAA
Organism: Acacia acuminata; assembly: GCA_019022655.1. NCBI lineage: Eukaryota > Viridiplantae > Streptophyta > Magnoliopsida > Fabales > Fabaceae > Acacia > Acacia acuminata. The sequence continues at coordinate 12,535,818 of JAFJYI010000002.1, forward strand.
AAAAAGGTTGTAAACAGGAGGGGGCCATTAATTGTTGCCATAAATCTCATATCAACCAACCCAGAAACACTGTTCAAAATCATGTTATGTATAAAACAAGAGTCTCACTTGTAACACAGATCCTGCTTTGCCAAATTCAGTAAACATCAATGCCCCCTCTCGCTGTAAAAATTTTTTATCCCGCCGGGGGAAGTCAACCCTACCATCTTCCTCCCTCCACCCACTTGGCCAAGATCAAACATCAACCAACATGCAAACAAGTTAGTATGAAATGGTACAGATAAATAACGGATCTCTGGTATATATGCTTATAGGTTTGATTCATAATTAGGTTAAACAAAATTTTCTTTTTGGTGAGAGGAGGCTGGAGGGAAGAGCCAAAAGGGGTTTTTGACAGCTCCAAGGAGCAGAGAGTCTCACGGGTAAGTTGAGTATTAATGTTGCAGGGCAGAGGGAGATTCCCTCATTTAATGTGGTGTGGTCTTTCTGATTTCTGTGATACAGCGAGTATCACGATCATGGATGACCCCTTTTGTTGCCCTCTCTGCTTTTAATTTTCCTTCTCTGCTCTTCTTGACCTAACCTCAACCACATAGTCGTCCTCTCTCTTCCATCAGTTTCTTCAACATAATAATTCTGATCGACCCTGAGATGGATGATGCATGCACACCCAAAAGCAACACCAATACTTGTACACACACACTATTTGCTTTTGCTCATGCACCTAAAAATTGAAAACCAACAGCACCGGGGGGGGGGGGGGGTGGTTAGTTTTAACTTATTACTCTGCATTTTCATGTAGGCATTTTATCAAACAGATGTAATGAGGCATGAGGCATGGCATTTTCATGCATCCCTTTTTTTTTTTTTTTTTTTTTTTTTTTTTTTTTTGAGGCATGGCATGGCATTTTCATGAGGCATGGCATTTTCATGCATCCCATTTTTATTTTTTTTGAGGCATGGCATGGCATTTTCATGAGGCATGGCATTTATGGTTGAACAAGGACACAAAAACACACCCAAAAAAAAAAAAAAAAAGATAAAAGAAAAAGTGAAGTGGGATGGAGGGAGGGAGAATTATGGATTTAAATGCTCTGGGCCAGCTTTATGCTTTGGTAGTCGTGGTTTTAAATGCACTGTCACACCCTTCTTGCGTTCTTAAATCACCCCCAAGACATTCTCACTCTCACACCCTTCAAGCATCCACCTCTCTCTCTTCCCATTTTCTTCTGCTTAGTTTCTCTCCTTCTCTTCTTCTCTCCGCATGCTACTACACAATCAGATGAAATAGTTATTGTGATATTGGCCTGGTTCACTCAGACGAAACCAGAGGGAGAAGCTACGAAAGGGAAAAAGAAAAAGAAATCTTTTTTTTTTTTCCCGGTGGGTTTGATTGAGCCGTGCCAATATCTGAATGCTATTTCATTTCGCCTATGTTACGTACGTCCCAGAGCAGACGAGATCAAACTCTCTCAAAGGTTTGTTTGTCTCTTCTCCACATAACTTTTTTTTTTTGTTGACTTATTTTGCAAGAGTTTTGCAATTGCCAAATACGATTTTGTGTTATTTTTTGACCTCATACTTGTGAAGGTTTCTCCCTATGAGTAAATGAATGGTTTTTGCCGAATAGAGGATAATAGAGGAGAAGAGGGACGTTACGTTACTAGCAATACTTACCATGAGATACGGAGAATATGACCATAAATGGCACAAACATACTGTCATCATTTTTATAATTTTTTTTTTTTTTTTTTTTCAATTTGCAATTACATTGAATGCTTCTGTTTCTTATTGGTACATAAAACGCGAAAGAAGTGGATGAATTAATTGCAAATGTAGGATGTTTATTAAGGTGTAACATGTATTGAAAGATTCTCGTATAACCTACCACTGTTGAAAAACTTACCCGTAATACTACCATTTATCATTTATACTGTAACGTGTTTGTTTTTTAAGAAAATATTATTTGAATTTTAAAATTTTAAATAAGTAATTTTATAATGTAATAGTTATTAATTGCTTTATTGTTATTGTTAATTCTATTACTATTATTGTCAATAAGGTTTTGAAGCTCAAGTGATTTTTTTATATCAAATTTTTTTTTTTTTTTTTTTTTTTTTTTTAGGTCAAGGGTTTTTACAGTTTTTTTTTTTTTGAGGGGGGGGGGGTGGTTTGGAATATCTTGACTTTATGATGTAGGAGGTCGTTTTATGTAGTCTTGAAGCAGATCAGGGAAGCAGCCTATTCATAGCTTAGTACAGTACATGATTTTGATTTGCAATTGAAATCAGACATTACTGCTACTATTTTTTTTTTTTTTTTTTTTTTTTGGTTGGTAACAACTGCTGCTACTATTTTATGTAGTGTATGAAAACTTATTTAAGATGAAGAGTATATGTGTCATGAAAGAGTGAAGATCTTATTTAATTTTTTAAGAATGAAAGGCTACATGGTCAATACATATATAGGAAAGATGATTAATTAAAACTGCTGTACGTTGTTCTATGGTCAATGAGCCTCTTCCATACATTGGAGAGAGTGTTATGTAAAAATATAGAAAATTGACCACTGATAGAATGAGCATTCATGGCGAGTCAATTTGCAAGTCAATGGGCTTTACAGTTGAAATATTAAAGAGTGACAATTACTGGCGATGGGGATCATTCCAAGTCACATCATACTACTATTTGAGACATAATTAAAGAGAAAATTGCAGATTGAGTTATTGTTTTGACAACTACTTATTTTTTCCCCATCTTATTTATAAGACTACACTCATTAGGCTCCTTACAAAATTTAGCAAAATATTGTGACTTATTTTGAACAACTGTCCTTATTTTCTTTTCCTCTTCACTTAAATTATGACTTGTTTGTTCCGTATTCTATAATAAGCCATGCTAATCAAATGATGCCTTTTTTTTTAAAAAAAAAAAAAAAAAAAATGCATTTAAAGTGATAGGTGTTCAAAATCGGGGATGGGACTGGGATACCCTAATTCAGGTTCCCGGTAGTATCGGGACAGGACAGGGAATTTCTGATTTATTTTTTTAAAAAATATTCAATTTAAAAAATATCATTGTATTAATTAAATTCTCCATATTCTATTGTTTAAAGTGATCATTTAAAAACTAATAAATCTATAGTAATAGCATAAATTGATCTAGAGTTCAAGAATAACTTTTTTAAATTAATATTATTATGATCTTCGTCTCTATACATTATATGGTTAGAATTAATATCACGATAGCGGTTTAATTCCACCTAAATATGTTATATACATTTTATCAGATGATATCTCAATTTATAGGGCAAAAAATATAAAATAAAATGATAGCTTAATTTATGAGGTAATTTTTATTTTTTATTTTAAAAGGGAGCGTGATTGAAATCGGTATCTCAAGGATGATCTCAGTTCCCTTAGTTGATTGTATGGTGTGATTGGAATGGAACACAGGGGTTCCCGTGGATGGCAGCATGTTTGGTTGAATTCACTGAATGGTATTTTTCCACATGTGGATCATCCTTTGCGTCTCATTATTGTTCAATTTGTTTTCCCAAGTATTTGTTCCAACTTCAAATCAAACTCATTATGTGATGCGACAACGGGAAGAAAACGCAAGAGAAGATTTCATCTGGGTCTAGTAATCATAAAGCATTTAATGGTGAAGTTGCACAATAAAACCTTATAGAAAACAGAACGCACCTTTAAAAATACTGTAAGTGCTGGATGAACTTTAACTCTTTAATCTATGTGTGAGGCGAGGCATGTTTAGTTACTGGTAATATGGGAGTTTAAAATATAATATGAACAGTCACTTTGGGCCTTATATCAACTAGACACCTAATGAACCTAGGCATTTGTAAATTTAGAATAAACATCTACAGTCTGCATACCTTACAATCTATTTCAGTCTTTTCTATATTTTGATAGGATTACAAAATTTATTTCAAATGATCAAGAGTTTATCAAAAATAACGATCAACATGCTTAACAACTTAATTAAATATTACTGGCCGAAATATATAAGAAAAAAGTTGATGGTTAGGTTTTCCACGTTTAGATTCAGGTCCAATATTTTTGTTTGGTAAAATTCAGGTGGTATCCCCTTTCCAGTCACTAGAAACTAATCCTCCAGAAATGTAGAAATCACCGAAATGAGTTCTATTTCTCCCAACAAAACATGTATTTATGTAGACGGAAGGTGAGGAGATTAGGTGAAAGGCCTGTATTCAGGTATTGGGCTTCATCAAAGATCTGTGGGCCCTAACTTTGATTCCTTCCTACTTTATTTTTCTGTAATACAACTGAAAAGGAAGAAGAATTATAATTCACTTCAAAAAATAAAAATATTAAAATATTTATTTAAAGGGAAAATCAATCAAATTAGAACATGTGATTTTTAATTTAAAAGCAAAATCAAAATAATTAATAGTAAGAATCAGCTGTGGAAAAGGTCATGCATAACAGAAACAAAAACGTTTGATTAGGAAAACAAATACGTGAAGTAGATCAACCAGAGCAGATTAGCTTTTCACTACTTCAAATTGTATGCGAGGAAGTGGTAGGGCGTGACAGCCAAGTGTGCTCCGTGGATCAACCTTCTGGATCTTTGATCGACGCCGATTACGAGGGTGCAAAAATAAGACCTTTTTAGAAATAGTGGCATTGGTAACTCATTCCTCCTATCAAGAAATAAATCTTGATTAATTTAGTCCCGTTTTGATGAGTTTTTAAAAAAAAGTGTTTTTTTTTTTTTCTTCAAATTGGAAAGCTTTTAAAAAAAAGGAGTATTTTTTTTTTTTTTTTTGGCTTTTTTTTTTTTAAAAAATATTATCTTAACATATAAATTAATTAAAATGACATTTTTTTACATTTAAAAAGTGCTTTTTATTTTTAATCAAACGGGCCTTAACCTGATAAATTCTCCCATTTGAAAAAGAGGTTGGCCAAAATTTCCGAATATGTATGTCAAAGAAGAACAGAACTTTTCTCTACGCCTATAATTGCTGAGAAGTGATCCTGCATTTTCCATAATTACCCTAGTGTCTTTTACCACGTACACTCCAACGTCATGAGCAGCGTATTGTTTTGGTTTTTCATGGCCTTCGTGTCAGAACCATAGAATGGAAGATGGTTCTCTCATAATCCTCAAAATACATGCTCTTTAATATAATATAATGTTATTTATTTTATTTAATTAAATTAAAAAAGTTAGTTAAATTAGTTAATATAATATTATATATTATCTCGAATATCCTAATCATCTTTCTTAATTTCCTCATTCCCTCTCCTCTTTTATTATCATTTAAAGGAGTATTAATAGAGATAAATTAAAAAAAAAAATTAATAAATACAAAAACTCTATTTTTAACTCCCTAAATATATTTTATATTAAACAACATTCCAGCCATGCCACTGCTGACCAAGTGCGAGGCCATTAGGAGAATTAACTAATTGTGGTTAAGAACAATGTTTTTGGGACAGAATTGGAGTTAAGAACATGTGTGTGCTCATTTGATCAGTTCATCCAATCAGCACGATCTTATTTGCTAAATTCCTATCCTAAAAGGTGGACCCGGTGGTGACGTGGATAGCTGCACCGAAACACTTATTAGTAGCTGGAAGGAGCCTCAACTGAATCTGCCCCGCCCCCTTCTCTCTCCCCACTTTGCTTCGTTTGTGACTTTTGTCTTTTTTTCCTTCGTTTCCATGATCCCACGGTCACCATGTGCCACGCCTTTGCTCTGAATCTCTGCCTTTCTTCTTCCTGAAACTCTCCTTATTCAAATCTATTTATAAAAGCCGTGGGTTGTAGCTTTTCATGGGGATCGAGGAGGACCTTGAGAGCTGTGGAAGCAGAGCCTGTGTCCAGTCACCGCAAGCTCATCCTCGCCACCACAGGAAGAAATTGGAGGTGTACAATGAGGTGCTACGTCGAATTCAAGAGTCAAATTGTGAGGATGCCAATGTTCCAGGGTTTGATGATCAGCTTTGGCTTCATTTCAATCGTCTTCCTGCTAGGTATTTGTTATTGTGTTTAATCCCATCGTCTTTTTCTTCTTTTTAAAATCGATTTCTGTTTTAGTTTGTCTGTGATGGTTTCATGCACTACGACGCATTTCCTTAACCAGGAATCTATGGTCAACTATTTTATGCGTTAATCATGATTTTCTTAAGGCATCACAGTTTTTTTAATTCGCACTTTATAGCCTGGAGAAAAGAATGAAAACAACCAATTGGTTTTTTTCCTTGTTTTTTTTCTTTACTTCAATTGTAAGGGCCATTTTTCTTGGGGCGTTGGATTTTTTCAAATTGTTTTCTATCACACAGGTACGCGTTGGATGTGAATGTGGAGAGGGCAGAAGATGTTCTTAGTCATAAGAGATTGCTGAAGTTGGCAGAGGACCCTACTAATCGACCTGTATTTCAAGTTCGTTCAGTCCAGGTAAAAACTAAAAGAATTGCTTTCATTTTGGTAATATTTTCATTATTAAGTCACTTCATACGTTCACAATGTTATGAAGCCTGAAATTCACATGCTTTGTCATTTTGGTACAAGGATCCTGAAGTTTTATAGTTACTTTTGTCCTGATACAAGTTTGCTGAGGATGCACAGGAACTGATCTCTCTCCTCAACTTCTTCATTTGGTTTCAAACATATATTGGAAGAAATATCATTTCTTTGTTTTTCCTTAACTATCTTCAGTATTGGAGAAAAAATTATGAGAGGGAAAATTATACTGTTTCAGAATCAAAGCATCTTCATAAGCACCAGAAATATGCAGGGAAGTGTACACACTAATCATTTTTATCTCTAAAATATCCTCATTGCAGGTATATCCTTACGGATGTGCTAATTTTGCTGACTCAGCGCATTCTGATCCTTCTGAGAAAGAAGATGCGCAGAGTTCTTTTAACTATTCTTTTAAGCAGGGGTATGGCTGATATGAGGTTGTTTTGATTATACTTTTCATCTTTCCTATAGTTCTCGTCTGCCATTAAATGATTTTTTTAAAATGTCTTCTCTTGTTTTTCTCTTGGGAAAGTAGAGTTCATCCACCACCTACTTTTGGTTTATCTTCTAATCTCGAAGTTCTTTCCCGCCAAGCATGTAAAAATAATGCTGAAGATGGGGATGGGGATATGGATTCGACACCATGCTTTTACAGGTAAGCATTCTGATAAATTTTACTCTGGATTGTCTGTCATCTTGTATAAGTGTTGTGGAATGGCCTACTCCTTTCCTCTTTTATTCTTGATATAATGGGCTTAAACTGCTTCTGTGGGAATGTCTTTTATTTATCAAGAGGATCATAGTTTTATCATGTAACTTATATTTATGCTTGGTCCAAGCCTCTTGCAATCTGAAAATGCCATCTTCTAAGTGCAAGTATTTATATTTTGTATTTCTTGTCCAACTCTTCCATGTGCAGGGTGAGGAGAGGATAATCATGTCAATTGTATTAAGTTTATGTATTAGTGGTAGGGGCAATAGGGTTGAATTATGAGTCATTGGGGAATTGAGAATTTTTCATTATGGTCCTAGCACATCTTATTTCTAGGTTGTCTTTCTTGTCCTAGTAAAATTAATTAAGTTCAGTTGCTGATGTAAGTCATTTTATCTATTTTAGAGATTTCCAGTCTTGCTATTGAATTTGATTAAAAACTAACAGAACTCTTCTAGGGTTCCCCCTAAAAGATTATTGGTTTGGCTCCCTTGCCATTCTACATATGAGAGAGGGGGGTAGAGGATTTATAATTGTACTATATGTTATTACATGTATCACTCTTATAAGTTATAACGCTTTACAATCCTGCTGAACCTTATTTGTTGGTTTTGTTGTATGTATTGTCTGTTGCTAGCGTATGAGTTCTCTCTTTTACTTTCTAATTTCTTCTCACTCATAGCAGTTTGATTGATTTTTTCCCTATTTAACGTTTGAATTGCTACCCGGTGTTAATCTGGTCACTTCTTAACATTTAGGCCCATGCACGAGATTACCTTTTCAACAGTTGACAAGCCTAAAGTCCTTAGTCAGGTAGTTGATTCTTTTTCTCTTCTGAAAAATAAAATAAAATAATATTTGATCTCTTTACAATGATGTTTTAGTAACTATTGGATAAGCGATAGGGACTTAACCCCTTTTTTAAAGCATTCAGCATTTCTAGCCACATTGTTAATGTCGTGCAAGAAAAGAATCTGACCTATCTTTGCCTTTTGCATCAGCTGGTGACATATTTCATGCCATCTACTGCAGATGCTCCGCATATAGATAATCTGATTGTTTTTCTTTAATCGAACTGCCAGTTAACTTCATTACTTGGGGAGATGGGACTGAATATTCAAGAAGCTCATGCATTTTCCACTACAGATGGGTTTTCTCTTGATGTCTTTGTTGTTGAAGGGTGGCCAAATGAGGTAGGAAAAATATGGCTAACTTGAAATTATTAAATTTCTTATGAGTTAACAGAAAGATATCACCTGTATCATCAATATCTTGCTATGAGTGCAGGTTGCAGTTTTGATTAGAACATAATACTTAAGCATTTACAGTCTATATTTCCTATCTCTTCACGGAATACTCTCTTGTTTGTTCCTATAGTTAATATATGATTGCTTACACTTTCTCTGACAGTTTTTACAAGTGAGAATATATATTGCACAAGTATGGTCATGGCATGCTATGACTTTTAAAAAAAAAAAAAAAAAAGGTAGGGGAGTTTGAATGATCTATGTTTCATAAATATGGATGTTGATATATTGTGTTTAGAAGGAAAAAAATATTCTTAAATAAACTACTATATATGTTACTTTTCAAAAGTAATAATGTAGAATATATATTCGGGGGCACCAGAGCATGACTGTCCCTGTGGTCTGAAAACAATAAATGTATTGCCCATTTTTGGAGGGAACTTGGCTATTCCTTACATTTATTTTTCAGACAAAAATAAGTTTTGAAAATGAAATAAGTCGGTATTTATTATAGAGTTTCCCATTCAAATTGATACATACATAGTGCTCTAAAAAATGGCATATCCATATTCAACCCAGAAGAAAATTGCTCAATATAATTGTCCTTACGCATTCATTTTATCTCTAGCTGTGAATGGAACTCCAGTTTGCAAAATTGAATTTCTCGTCTGTGTTAAAGTAGGTAATGATTTTTTATCAAGTCTTAATTAAATATTAATGATGGGTGTGTAGTTTACACAAACCAACAAAAAAAAAATTATAGCAATAAATGTTAGAGAAAACTATGAAGAAAATAAGTGTTTTTTGTTGTAAGAGGTTACTTCAGGTCTGGCGATCTTAATTAGATTTCTTCTTCCTTTTCTATATCCTTGTGCACAGGTTTATTGCAACGCATTTGGTTGTTATATAGATGCATTTAAATTTCAAATCTCTTGCATTGCTCTTCCAATTGATTGATTTATATTATTGACTTACTGAGGTTGTTCATATGATAAGTGCATCTCTTGTATTAATTTAGGCAGTCATGGCATTATCAATCTTATTGTTACTGAAATTCATCTACATTTCAAAATTTTACTTTGCTTCTCCAATTGAATATTGCCTATTTTTGTCATTACTGAAGTTGTTCATATGATGATATTTTTTTATTACAATGAGTACTTTTTTTTGTTATGACTAATGTTTAATTTTGTTTCCCCCTTCCTTTTGAATTAATTTTTATACTCATTGCTGATATCAACTTTGTCATTTTTCTCTTTGACGTTGCCATTTTGCTTTGACACTTTTGGTCCTGAAACATCAGGAAACCGAGGAGCTTAAATGTGTATTGGAAAAGGAAATTTTGAAGTTTAAGGTAAATTTTTCCATATAAATCATATCAAGATTAAGTTTCAAATTTTTTGAAAAGATATCTTAATTCTTTTTTCTATAACCTTTTCGAACAATTACACATGCTCAAGAATAATTGTACAGTATTGCAGGCTTGAAACTGAATGAAATGACAAATCAATTACTATATTTTTTTGTATTGCCTATGTGACTGACTTGAGAGGTTTAACTTCTGTAAAGTTAATGTGACCCTACTGAGTATCATGGTCTAAGTTATGTCATTATTATCAAGTTATGCATCGCCTAGTAGCATGTAATCTGACTGCCATCAGCCCAAAAGGAAAGGAGCAACTGCCAAATTAAAACCCTTTTTTTGTGTATAACCAAGCATTTCATATTCCCTTTTTTATTTATACTGTACTGAATATGATGTGATCAACTGAATAAGGTCATGGTTATTTTATTTTTCTGAAAAGACATCGCTTTATATGGTATGAAGTTCCTGATTCCTGATTGAATTTATTATTGCCATATATGTTCTTGTAACGCTTTACAATGCTGCTAAACCTTATTTGTTGGTTTTGTTGTACTATTATTTATTATCTGTTATGTTGCCAGGATGAGTTCTCTCCGACTTTCATTTCTCTTTGGATTAAATACCTACTAATATGTACGACATCTTTTTTCCATGCTTAGCGGGATCTACATCTATCAAAACAGGGAATGCCTTCTGCTGCCATTGAACATTATTGTCAGGCAAGGATGGAACCCTTCCCTCATTGTGTAGAAATACCATCTGATGGAACCGATGTCTGGGAAATTGATGCCAACCAGCTGAAATTTGAAAACAAAGTTGGCTCTGGGTCATTCGGTGATTTGTGAGTTATTTCCGTTTGAAGTTTATTAGAACTGTTGGAAGTATCTTCTCTGATCTTTCTCTTTTCCCTGTGTCTGAGCTTATCCAGGTACAGAGGTACTTATTGCAGTCAAGATGTAGCTATCAAAGTCCTTAAGCCTGACAAAATAAATACAGAGATGTTGAGAGAATTTGCCCAGGAAGTTTATATCATGAGGTTTGTTGACATACCTGTATGACATTAGTAGGGCTTAAATTTCCTCTTACCTGGATTTCCAACCCATACTTTCTGCCAATCTTTTTTTTGCATTCTTTTCTACTACTCTTAATATAAGAGCTAATTGGGGGTCGTATTTGGTCCTAAATATAATACCTTAATCAACTTTGTCTTCCAAATTTATAATTTTTTTCCTAGAGTGTCTCTATTGATTGCACACATTTGGTGGTTTCTATCCAAGGGTAGTCAATACGAAATGGTATTTTAGGAAAAATAACCTATATTTGTTACAAATAACTAACATAACTAATTTCCTTAATCTAATTAAATTAGTCAACTAGCTCTTATATTAAGGACTGAAGGTAGTATTTTATAGTAGAGGAGTAATTTTGCCAACCTTTTTTTTCTGTTGCTGTTGTTTCATACCTAACCACCCTTTTTTTTGAACTCCCTACCTAACCGTCCTAGATAATAGCGTATGCTTGAAGTTTTTTGTGTGGATTAATTATTAACTGCTAAAACCAGGAAGCATACTCCTTTGTCGACATTCCTTCACATAAAAACTAAGACTTCTCAGGCACTATACTTTGGGTATTAGAATAATTGATTGAATATTACTTTTTCTCAAATTAGTCAACTAGCTCTTATTACTTTTTCTCTCTGTTTGAAATCCAACAAGCCCTAGCTGCACCAAATTAATCATTTTGCACCTCCTTTACTCCCTCTTCCTCTTAAATGCAGAAATCATTGTGCGTCTGATTCTGATGCTTGATAGTGCAGACTTCAGTACTAGGCGTAGAGTGGCAACAATCATAGTTAAATATCATGTTTTTGAAAATTTTGTACATAAAATTTGAATGAAAATGGAAAATTCTTCCTTGATATGACATTGTAGGATGTCAATTGTTAAACTTTCCTGCTCAAAGGTCCATAAACTTTGGTTTGGTTTAGATGCAATCACGTCATGGGTATGAAACTTCTTGGTTGATACAATGTAAATAGTTTCTGAATTCCATTTTTTTTCTTTTTTCTTTTTTAAGCTGAAAATATCTATTAATGTGTCAATTCTAAGGATTTAACTAGTTTATCTTATCTATTAATGATGTGGCAGCCTCACAAGTCTTAGATGAAATTCATTTTTCTTCCTGTAACTTATCTTTGATTGCAGGAAAATTCGACACAAGAATGTTGTTCAGTTCATTGGAGCATGCACTCAGCCACCAAATCTGTGTATTGTTACTGGTATATAAGACATGCATATTCAGATTGTTAATTTTCAAAGTTAAATCTAGAAACTTGACAATCCTCTAGTTCTATTTACGGCCAAAGATATACTAGTTCTATAATCTTCACAATATTTGAATTATCTGTTTATAATATATCACATAATTTTGTTTATAAGATGATTTGGTTTCTTCATTCAGTCAACAATTAGTCCCGTTTTGATGCTTATGTGACATGCTTATGCCTTTGTCAGAGTTTATGTCTAGAGGAAGCGTCTATGACTTTCTGCACAAACAAAGGGGGGTATTTAGGCTTCCTTCTTTACTAAAAGTAGCAATTGATGTTTCCAAGGGAATGAACTATTTGCACCAAAATAATATAATCCACAGGGACCTCAAGACTGCCAATCTTCTTATGGATGAACATGAAGTAAGTGCTTTTTATGAATTTATGCATTGAGATTGCCTGTTTCCTTTTCAATTATCACTTTATTGGTCTATTTATTGCTTCTTTCTGTAGAATCTGAAATTTAGTTGGGACTGCATTGAACGATTAGTTTACATTGATCTTTGATTATTTATTTATTTATATAGCAGTTCTGATATGCTTGTGATATTTACTATCCTCAGGCATCACCCTCTACTCATAATCTGTAATGTTTCCTTTCCCTATTAAGGGAAAAAATCCATGTTGAAAGGGTTCTGAATTTAGTTGCATGCCTATCTTTCAGAAGTCTCATTTTCATTCATAATGGTTTGCTCATCAAAGGTTTTATTCATTAAGAACCAAACCTTTATCGCATCATGAAGCACTAGTCACTCAATAGTTGTATGAACAGTTCTTAGAAGAACTTTTGTATGTTGAAGTGAGAGGAAAATATGTTTTTATTCTTTTAATTTCTTTCTAGAGGCCTAGTGTGATTAAGGCTCTATTCTTGTTGTAATTTCTTTCTCGAGTAAGTATTGCATCTCCTATTCTTATACTAAAATCTTATGTCTTTCTTCAACAGGTGGTAAAGGTTGCCGATTTTGGGGTTGCCAGAGTGCAAACTCAATCTGGAGTGATGACAGCTGAAACTGGAACTTACCGTTGGATGGCTCCTGAGGTATATAGATTATATTGGACATGATTTTACCGTCCTTACTGATGTTTTCCTTACATTGTTATGCTATGAAAATTTGGTAGGCTTCAGTGCTTAGTAGGGAAGATGGAAAATTGGATGATATTAATTCTAAATTAATATTTTGAATGAGTTAAAATATATGCTTACTTTGATTTAAGCTTTTGACAATTGCTTTTTCAGTTCAATTTGCTCCTCATTTTGATATTGAGTTTGTTGATTGGGAATAGATCCAGAATAGATGCAAATGGTGGTGGCCATTTCAATTTATAAGTTCAGCTTTCGTCTATGTTTAATTGGTCTATTCTTTTCTTTCTTCTATTTTGCTGATTTGATTCTTGAATTCAGCTGTTTGATGATGCTTCAGATCTCTTTTCAATGATTTGATTTTACTTGAAGGTCATTGAACACAAACCGTATGACCAGAAGGCAGATGTTTTTAGTTTTGGAATAGCTCTTTGGGAGCTTCTAACAGGAGAAGTAAGTCCATTCAAAGCCAGAGTAGGCTTTGCTCGTTTAACTTCTTTTCCCTTGTCTGAAACAATGATTCAGGCACTTTCTACTCTGGTCTCATGGTATATCCATATTCTTTGAGCAGCTGCCTTATGCTTACCTGACCCCATTACAAGCAGCAGTGGGCGTGGTGCAGAAGGTTTTCATTCTGTCCTTGCACATCATCTTGCACAAACATTTCGTTTTATTGAACTAAAATGATTCTGTGTTTGACCCTATATTATCAGGGTCTACGACCTTCAATCCCCAAGAATGCACACCCTAGGCTTTCGGAGCTGCTCCTGCGATGTTGGCAACAAGATCCAATTGAGAGGCCGAATTTCTCAGAAATATTGGTAATTCTTCAGCAGATAGCAAAGGAGGTAAATCACTACTCAAATTCATAAAGAAACCAAGTGTTTGTTTGATCTTTGGGCAATTTTAATTATTGTGTCTTTGAACAGGTTGCTGACGATAGACCCAAAGATAAATCATCCCAGGGCTTTCTCTCGGCACAAAGACGGGGCCATCAGTAATTTTGATAAACTTGACATCACGATCAAATAGCTTAACTTCCCTTTCTTTGTCTTTGTACAGTAGTCTGACCTGACCAAATGAGACGAGAATCCATTGCTTGTTTCGGCTTTTTGAAAATTTCGGTTATATTGTTGCCTTGGATTTCCTTACCTTGGGCAATTTCTTCATACAAACGTCATAATTTGCATTGAAGGATGCTGAAGGTGCGGTGTTTCAAAATACGGAGCACTGTGTTATTTTTGTCCTCATTTTCCCCACTTCTTACCTATCGAGATGAAATTTTTCGAGATAGCTTCCCTATGGTATTTAGCATTATTGTCCTCCTTTATCTAAATCTAAATAATTTGAAAAGAGGATGAAAAGAATAAAAATATAGAATAACACTAAATTATAAATAAGAATAGGGTTAATATAGTTTTTGGTTATTTAAATTTATCTTCATTTTGGTTTTGGTCCCTCAATTTTTAAATTATAAATTTTGATCCCTTAAATTTATTTAGTTTAAGACATTAGTCTCTATAACTCAATAAAAATATGAATCATTTTGCCTGTGGAATAACAAAAACCAATAGTTTGAAACTTAAGGGACTAAAATTAAAATGAGGTAAATTTGAGGGGTTACTTACCTATTTGGATCTTCTATTTTTTAAGGTAAAAGTTACTTTTAAGCTACAACTAAAAAAAGGAAAGTTTTTTTTTTTAAAAAAAATAAAATAAAAGCTGTTTGATAATTATATAGGTTTTTTAGTTTAAAAGTTATTTAAAAGCTCATGGATGGTTGAGCTATAGTTAATTTTTTTTAAGGGTAAAGGAGCGAAAAATATACATGAGCTTTTCCCTCGGAAGCACTTCCAAAGACTACGTGCTTTTTTTTGGGAAAAAAATGCACGCGTGTGGTTAAGAAAAAGGTGCAAAAGTCACATGTCGTTAGGGGAAGATAACATCGTTAATTTTAACCCGAAAGTACCAAAATACCCGTAAAAAAAAAAAAAAAAAAAAAAAAAAAACCTCCTCATCCCCTCTCCCACTCGATATTCATCCTCAATCAGCTTCAAACCCAAAGATCAAGAAGAAATTAATGCCACCAAGAGCAAGAATACAACCCTAATTCATGGTAAACAACCCGAATTCAAAGAAATATTGTTAAATTCAATAAGAACCACACACGAAACAACCAAAAATCCTGTCAAGAACGCTAAGCGTCATACTGTTCAAGGTATTGCTCCAACTAAAGTTTGATTCTTTCTTTGATTTTGAAGGTTCGCGTAATACAGATTTGTGTCTGCTTTTTAAATTGGGTTCAAGAGTACTTCATTCCATATAATTGCTTGTTGAAGCGCAAAGAAGTATCTCCAATAGCTGATAAAGCTAACTTCTGCACCTGCTAACATGATAGCGATAATTTGACTTCAGAATACATCTTAACAATCAAGACTTCCTTTTCTTTATAAGGGAACTAGATTCCTGAGTGATTTAATTCATTTCTCAACGTTCATTGATAAAATCCCATTTTCACTCCAAAAAATTTGTTTCACCAGTTGTACACATTTTTCATTGATAAAATCCCATTTTCACTCCAAAAAATTCAATAACAACCAAATCAACTCAGTTCATTCAAATGAGAAGAAGTAAAAGAGGGAGAAAAACAGATCTGGAGAGTAACAGCCAAAAGCTACAGTCACAAAAACAATCATTAAACTACAAGCTCATACCCACCGAAGGGCACTCACAGCCTTCGCTATGGAAGCTCAGAAGAAGGCGACTATTAGGGTTTTTCTCAGAAATCGCGATATGCTCGATTTTTCAATCTTGGTGGTCGTTGCTAAAGAATTCGACCCTTAGGTTGTCGATTGAAGGTGGGCCATCGCGCATAAGCTTGAAGGCTATGGGTGTCGCCGAGGAGGAGGCCGTCGCGTTGCTCACTTGGATCCGGGGGCCACCGTGGAAGAGGAAGAAAAGGGGGAAATCGTCGTCTTCGTTTGAGGCTTCCTTTGTCGTTGCTAGAGGAGGCCACGATCGTCTTCACTCACCTGGATCAACTGTATGGCGGCGAACAAGATGACGGAGAGCCAGAGAACGCGTCGGATCGAAGGAGTTTGAGAATGAAGAATCAGAGGGTTTTCGTTTGCTCGAAGAAGAATTAGAGGTTGAGGGGCTTTTTTGGTATTTTCAAATTTTAGTGTGGGCCCGCCGTTAAAGTTGACACCGTCGAGTTAAGATTGTAACGGAGATGTGACTTTTGCACATTTTTCCTAACCACATGTGCAATTTTGCTCACAAAAAAAGTACATGATGTTGGGCGCTCCTAAGGGAAAAGCTCAGGTGTATTTTTGCCCCTTTACCCTTTTTTTAACATTGAGATGGTTGAGATCATTTGTCAACCACATACCACAAAACCAACATTCGCTCCCATTATCACATTGGTCACTCTTGTGTTTCGTCTCACCTCAAGCTTAGATCCATGGCTTCCACCTTTTCACCTCTAAACTGAACTCTTTCTCTTCCCCTTGTGCGGAATGCTACACCATCCTCCTGCAAGGCCCACGCTACCAAACCTTCGCCGCCATTTCCAGTCAACACCCTGTCAGGGCGGAGGCAAATGCTATTCTTCTTGACGACATCTACAGCAGTTACGGCGAGGGAACTGACGCCCATGGCGTAGGACACTCCTCTGTTTGGATTTCGGAAGAATCTTTGGAAGGCAGAGGAAGTAGCCGAGGAGATTGTGAGAGAGGGCTTCGAAGCCACCAACAAAGGGCTGGAAACGGCGGAGTGTGGGCTGGTAACGACGGAGCGTTGAATTGATGAGGTGGAGAAGCGGATCGAAGCGACAGAGAGGAAGATATCCGATACGTTGAGTTTTGGTGCGTTGGCACAAGCAGGAACGGTGGCTGGAGTAAAGGTTTTTGGTATTCTGGTGGCTCAAAATAAATAATAATAATAATAATAATAAAAACTTAAAAAAAAGCTCCTCTCTCAAGGGTTTTAACTTTTGGCTTTTTTCTTCATTGTAAAAAAAAAAAAAAAAAAAAAAAAAAAAAAAAATCTTTTTATTAGAAGAGCTTTTGTAAAAACCTGTTTAGTTTAGCTTCTATTTATAAAAGAGAAGAAAAACTAAAAAAAGAGAGAGAGGATCCAAACAAGCACTACATAACTAAAAAAAAATTTGGGGGGGGGGGGGGAGTCAAATATCTATAGGGATCATCCAGTTTTAAATGAAACACATAAATATATCAAATAAGGGGGAGGGCAATGTTCCAGACTCCTCATTAGCATTCTTCCAACTTTTTCTTCACTTGTTATCTCCGCAATAATTAATATTCAATTATTAATTTAATATCTTATAAAAATATTATTATAATACTCCCTCCCATCTTAATTATAGGAGTAAATTTTGGAGTTAGTTTTAGTCATAATTATAAGAGCAAGTTTTAACTTTTGTTAATTTTTTTTCCTATAATACCCCTATTTATACTTTCTCAATAATAATTAAAGACAATAATAATTTATTAATACGCCTATATATTTTATAGGGATAGGTTATTCTGCTTACTCTTATTTTACCTACCTTTGCCTACCCTTCTCAATATCGTTAGATTATAATCTCATCCAACATTAGAAATTTAAGGGATAAAATAAATAGTTTCAGGCGCTCCATCTATTGGGGATTCTATCCATCTTTCTAGAGTTCCAGTTACTCAAGATTTCAATACGACTTGGTGGACCATCGGAAACGCCCTAACGATGAACTAAGGCTACACATAATAATCAATCTCCATTGAAGCCCTAGTTTTAGACGAACAAGGATAAGGATAATCAAAACCTCTCAACCTAAAATTTCCCTAGCAATAATTCCTGGATATTTCCAACTGCATATAGGAGCAACTTGAATTTCCCTGTCCCTTAGACAATAGTTGTGAAGTTTAAATTTTGACCTTCGAAGTTTGAGATGGAGAGGTCTAGGTCTAAGAAGAGGTCATAGAGGTTTCTGACACGCGCTGGCGAAACCCATAATGCCGAATGCCATTGTTCACGCCAACATAGAAGGCCCTGTTGTTGATTCATGAGAGAATTCTTAAGATTGATATTCGGTATTCATGGAAAATTGTAATCTAGGGTTCCAGCGGAGGAGGGAGAAAGAGAGTGTGGAGGCGGTAGGAGAGAGGAATGAGTAAAAGGATGTATTTTATTTCTTAAATCTCCGCCGTCGGATGAGATAATAATCTAACGGTATTAAGAGAGGTAGTTAAAGGTAGGCAAAATGAGAGTAGCAGTTATAATAACCTATCCCTATTTTATAAAGTAAATAATGTTTGTAACTCATTAATGTCATATACATCTAAATTATACTTCTTTATACAAACTAATTTAAAATAATTTTTGTCATATTTTCCCCACTAATTAATAAGAGGATCCGCTTGCAAAATAAATTTATGTTTACAAACACATGCATCATATCATGCTGTTATCGATCAATAATGATGATATACGGTGATTTATTTATCCAATTAACTCAATTTACTAAACTTTGTATAATTGATGTATCAAATTTGATTATTATTATTTTTAAATTAGAAGACGAAGATGTTTAAAGAATGTTCGAAAAAAACTGTTTGTAGGAGGAATTAAAATATCAAGCGTTTCCTTAACGTTATTTTAGATTTTAGATAATGATATTTTGGAAAATATATATAATTAACTAATTTAACTTCCTCCTTAATCTTTCTAAATTCTAATAATTTACTCCTATAATTAGCACCGGAGGGAGTATTAAAAAGATTAAGAAGAGAGAGAAATTTGGGATGTTCACTCAAGTTTGCCATTACAAGATGATCATTCTAAAAATGCAAATGATTGAAAAAAAAAAAAAAAAAAAAAAAAAAAAAAAAAAAAAAAAACTGATACACAAGACAAATGTAAATTCGTGATTCCCCATTCGGGTCAGTGAGGGAGAGATCCGTCAAGAAGCTGCCTTGCACGGATCCTGACCTGTAAGCGAACGAGTAAATGCATACAATGCAACGCTATACGCGATTGTCTCCTTACGAATACCCCACGAACCAGTGCTTGCAGCTTGACGAGACTTCTAAGAGCTCGATATGCCCTTCTTGCCTGTTCATTCATCCATTTCTTAGCTATTAATTAAACATTCTTTATTGAATGATCACTCCATATATTGCTCTAACGCTTCAAAGAATCATTGGTTTTGCGTAACATACCAGGTGACTCCTGAAACAAGCCTGAATCTTAATTGCTGCGACTTCTTCTTTTGTGTAGACCGGCAAGCCACCGTGCTCTTCAAATGTGGACGTTTCATTCCCGGGAAAGGCTTTATCGCTTTCATTTGAGAAAATTGTGCTGGTGCTTGTGCGGGGAATAATTATATATCTTCTATTGGATGAGCC
The DNA here is from genome assembly GCA_019022655.1 of Acacia acuminata. Lineage (NCBI taxonomy): Eukaryota > Viridiplantae > Streptophyta > Magnoliopsida > Fabales > Fabaceae > Acacia > Acacia acuminata. The sequence continues at coordinate 12,555,472 of JAFJYI010000002.1, forward strand.
CAGGAATTTTCTACCAACTATTTTCAGCCATTTTTGTGATATCCCCATCTTCTTTTCCTTGTCTCAGTTCTTGGGATGGAGCACATCTCTATAGGCTTTATTACGTTGTGTTCTCAATGCTTATGATGGAGGAAGTGGCGTAAAAGGGAGAGAGTTGTGGGGAACATGTTTGATGGGTGATGTGAGGGATCAGAAGGCTTTCCTTAGTTGCCTAACATAACATGTCAGAGTTCTGCACAAATACAACGTGGCGACATGAATTCCTCTCCCGACCAGTCCAGTGTGACTTCAAAGCATTGCTAACACTTTAATGTTCAGTTCAACCAACTCAACACTAATTCATAGCAGAGGGAGTTCTTTGAATGAAATCAGCTGTCCCTGTCAAATACTCTTCCTCTTCCTCCCTCCTTTTCCATTGCAGATGACCTGATTAACGACTTTCTAGCGCCCACATTCATTCAATTAAACCGTGCAAAGGCCTTTCTTATCCTTATTTCTTTCTAGAATTTTATGACTTTCATTTATTTATGAGAAGAAGATAACAACAACAACAAAAAAACTTTAAAATCGTAAAATTCTAAATTAGATTTGTTATTAAAATTTGATAAGGGAATAACAAATCTTGATAAATAATTTACAACTCATCTTCTGAGAAATATCTAATTTAAATTTTTGCAAATTTAAAAAATTTTTTTCTGTCTTTTTCCCTTTATTTATTGTGTCTAAAAGTAAAAGTAAAGTGTGGGCCTGAAAAAAAAATAATACATTAATAAATAGTCATTTCCAGTGCTTCCACGTAGTCCCATGTACTCATGGATCCACATGGTAAGATCAACTTCGACTTAATGGACTGGACTTAGATATTGTATCTTCTAAAACATGATGGGCTGAGTATGTGGTAATAGATCCCCTGGGATCTTCCTGCACGAACCAGCCCAATGTCTTTAAATTCTTTTGCTCTAGCTCAGAATTTTCTCCATCCTGAGTCTCTGGTGCTGAACTTCGGAAGCGAACTTCGACTTCTGCAATGGCCAGTTTCGTAAACATATCGCTACCATCTTCTTCATTCTTGTCTCGCTGGCCTCCTATTCGGTACCACCGTTCTGTAAGCCCAGGAAGGGTCTGTTTCTTCAATAAGATTTCTCATCCGAGGCTGCTCTTGCTTTCTTTGAATTGCTCTAAGAATTCAGAATCTGATCCAGAAACGTCTGTTCCTAGACCTTCGTCTGCTGGTGATTTCACTGACAAACTGAGGGCGGCAATTGGAGGGATTGGATTTCTGGAAACTGCGTATTTGACTTACCTCAAGCTCACAAATTCCGAAGCATTTTGCCCGATTGGCGGTGGCACCTGCTCCGACGTACTCAACAGTGATTATGCGCTTATTTTCGGTAACGCATTTTCTCACCTCATCTCTAGTTAGTTATTTCTGTTGGTTGATTGCTCATATATTTTAGCTCGCAGAATTTAACTGTGCTGTAATCACGCCGCGCTGCATTTTATATTTTATATCGACCATTTATTTATCTTAAATTCTTGGTATTCTTCTTAATCTTTATTCGGCCCCAATAGTAGTATCACTGTTGACTGGAAATTTGCATATCGACCGCGTTGCAGGTAATTTGTTTGAAAGAAGGTCTCAATGATAGTCCTTTTGAATTTGCCAGGTGTCCCTCTTCCTCTGATCGGAATGGCTGCATATGGCTTGGTTGCAGTTGCAGCTATAAGTATACAGTTGTCTGTGGAGGACTTGCCCTTGGGAATAAAAAAATCTGATGCTCGGCTAGTGTTGCTTGGATGCACTACGTCCATGGCGGCTGCCAGTGCTTATTTCTTGTACATTCTGAGCACCAAATTCTCCGGTTCATTTTGCTCGTACTGTCTACTTTCCGCTCTGCTATCTTTCAGCTTATTCTTTATCACTGTAAAGGTGCTTTTTTTTTTTTGGTTATGCCTTTTTCGTTATCTGATCTGCGGCGACATGCTGCATGTTGCCTAATTCGTTGTTTTTCTTCTTTGGAATATTCCTGTTATAGGATCTTGGGTGGCATGAGATGCAAAAAGCCATGGGTCTGCAATTATTTGTAGCTAGCTTAGTGTTGATCACGCTGAATACCTCATTCGCAGGTTCTAAGCCAATCTCTTCAAGGTGAATATTACCAGATTTGGGCAATTTGTTTGCTTGACCTTGTATATTTTATTCAGTTTATGTGGCAAAAAAAAAAAAAAAATTTGATTCTTTCATTATTATCAATATGAAACGAAGGCTCATTAGAATTATTTCGTTTATGCCTGGTTGGCTGGTTGCAACAGCAATGCTATATTTCCACCTTGATCAAATTTGAGCAAAGATGTTGTCTTGTTTTCCATTGTCTTTTGATAGAATTTGAAGGATGAGGTAGTGCCTGTTTGGATCCTCTTATTTTTTGCTTATCTTCTCCTTATAAGTAGACGTTAGGCCAAATAGGTTTTTACAAAAGCTCTTATAATAAAAAGAGCTTTTGTTACCAAGAAGAAAGAAGCCAAAAGCCAAGCTCCCTGAAGCTAAAAATTTATATAACTATCAAACAACTTTTAGCTTTTTTTTGCTTTAACTTAATAGTAGTTCTTAGCTTAAAAAAGAGAGGATCCAAATATAAAACCTTATTTGGTCATAGCATATCGGTATTTGCTGCTCATCTCATCTCTAAAGCCTTTTTTTGGGTCAAATATATATCTTTCTTTTATGTTGTTGTTTTAGTTCATGTTAAACCTTGACATGACTTGCAGCTGTAATGCATTACAGCTGCTCCAGAATATCTCTCAACGGTATTTGTATGGTTTGTGGCCCATAGTGAACAGATTTTGATTCAAATTTGAGTACAGAGATGAATGCAGCTATGTACTTAATCTACTTCTACATTATAATATAATATAGGACTAACATAGACAAGTGATCTATAGAGCTGGTGGCTACAAAATATATGTGGTCAAAACATAATCCATGTTTATGTTCAATGCATGTTAGACATTTCGGATGGTACCCATAACCTTCAGATTTGATCATGGTCATCTTGATGTTAATGCTTCTTACCTTGGTGGTTGCTGGTGGAATTTTTAATGTGAATTGTGAAGTATAAGGATTTTCAAATCTATGGTAGTTATGTTCAATTATTTCTTCTCACCAAATAAATGCCAACTAGGGCTTATTATGATATATTTAGTTTTTCTCTTTGCACTTGAGATGAAATCGAATGGTAAATTGGTAAAAAAATGAAAAGAAATCAAATTGTAAGGATACTCCTGTAACATAATTTTCTAATGTTTTTTTTTTTCGGTCGTTCACACAACAGCAGCTTGGCAGATGTTGAACTCCCATATTATTCACCTGAGATTACAGCTCCATCAAGTCCTTTTGCTTTATCTCTAGCAAAGCATTTGCACTCCATTGGAGCTAAAATGTATGGAGCGTTTTGGTGTTCCCATTGTTTAGAACAAAAAGAGGTATGTGATCCCTTATAGTGCAACATAAACCATGATCTGTTTATAGTGCAACATGAACTATGATCTGTTGAGAATTTTACTACCCTGCATAATTCCATCATTTTTATTCAAAGCAGGGGAATTTTTATCTTTGCCATGGTTTCTGTTTTTATCCAATTGCTTGGCTGTGGCGGGGTACTTTACCAAATATTTGTCCAATTGATTTTCCATGGGAAGCTCACGGGCCTTCCATGATGAATATAAGCTTTAATCAAAGTTGGATGGAGTACAATATTATTTCTTCACTTTAACCTTTTGGTATAGATGTTCGGACGTGAGGCAGTGAAGCTGTTAGATTACGAGGAGTGCTTTCCCGGAGGTTATAGAACTGGAACTAAAATGATCAAGGCATGCGCAGATGCGAAGATTGAAGGTTTCCCCACGTGGATTATTAATGGTCAGGTAGGGAATTCAGTAGGCTGAGAGTATAACTTCGGAATCCTTCCTCTGTCATAATTTGTTGTTCTCTGCCGTAATTTTCTGTTCTCACTCGGGCATTACTTGCAGGTTGTGAGTGGGGAGATGGAGTTACCAGAGCTTGCTCGGGTGTCCGGTTTTAATGAATCTGTCCAACCTAGTTGAGTTTGACTCGGCACAAAATATTATGTAGAGCGTGTACATAGAATAGCGGTATGTAAACACGTGTTCTCTCTTGCTGCTCTTGTCCTTGAGGATTTGAAGGCGCCATGATATAAACTTGTTCAACTCATTTATCTGGTTGAGTAGAGCAGTTCACAAGCGAAGCAGTTCACAGGCGAAGGCAAAATTGAAAGCAAACACTGGCAGTTAGAGCGTAAACCCGGGGAATGCAATGAAATTTGAACCATCCGGGTATTTTCAGCCATCCCTAGTTTGGAAGTCAAACGCCAATCTCTTTGCCCTTCACCATATGGAGTTTTTTGACCTTGAATCACTAATCACCAATTGAGTTAAACCTAAATACATCTATTTCAATTTTTATTATAAAATATATAAGAACTTACATATCTATATAGGTTAAAGTCTAAATTTGTCCCGAGCGTTTTCGTTAAGGAGTAATTGTGTCTGAAAGTTTTTTAAGGTTCAATAACACTTTGAAAGTTTCAAAATATGATAATGTTGCTCCATAAAATTAAAAAAAAAACCATTAAAAAGTCAAGTTTGACCATTAATTTTTAGTAATAAGGGACAATATTGCTTAATTTTAAAATTTTCTTGATAATATTGAATCCAAAAAAACTTGAAAGGAACATTATTTTTTAGCAAAAACTTCTAAATAAATTTGTACTTCAACCCTATTTATTTATAATATAAATTTTACGGGGATCTTATCATTTATGAATTAGCGGGGTTCACTCCAAACCTAGTGTAAATTACTATATGGTTTAGTTTAATTTTGTTGAAATGTAATTTAAACAAATTGCAAAGTTAACGGTAAATAATATACAACAATGTTACTTATTTTGGCTTATGTTATTAAAGGTAGATTGAGTTGAGGTGGTTTGAACTTTGAGCAAGACTGAAATTTAATTTGTGCTAGTTAAAATATATAAATAATAAACAAGTAATCTTTCCCTTTCTTTTTTGAGGGGCCCTCGGTCGGATGCTGCTTCACGTTTCGCCAACTCTACATCAAATGTTGAATGGGTGAATGTATCTTCATCACTTCGAGAGTATGAATTGAAAAGAAAAGACGTGAGTAAATTGGATAAACTTGGTTCTTTCTGTTTACCAAACGTCTGATTTAAATGTAATCATCATTGCTCTTATCTATAAATTTTTAATTTAATTTTCTTGATATAAAATACGAGTGATCAATCTTGTTGTTGTTGTTTTTATTTATTTATTTATTTATTTATTTATTTATAAAAGGCATGGTTATTAAAAGTAGTAATAAACACCCTAAAATGTTTTTTCTTATTTATCTCTTTATTTTTTTCACCTTTATTATTTTATTTTGATATTAAAATTCAAAAAACAGAAAAGGTAAAAATAACCGTTCTATACAATTCTAATGTCAAAAGAAAATAATAAAGGAGAAAAAAAAACAAATAAAAAATAATTTAGGTGCACATTTGGAAAAAAATATTTTAAGGATAAAATAATATACTCACGAATGGCAAACAGAAGAATTTTCTTTGGCATTATCTGCATCATATCATATGAATGAAATTATATACAAATTTAAAAAAGAATAGTTAGTTGTTAATATTGTTTAGGGACAAAATAAGAAATTACAACTTCAATTTTAAAATCTCAAATTAGTCTTGTTATTTATAAGAATATAGGTATTAATTGCAAAAGTATAGTGATCGACAACTTATTTTAATAAGAAATATTTGATTTAAGATTTTGAAATTTAAGTAGGATTTTTGTTTTGGGTGAAGGAGCAAATTGGCCAGCTCAGGAGCGATCAACATAAAAAACTTTTAAATGTGAAATTTATACCAACAGACTTTTAGCTCAGAGCGATCAACACAAAAAACTTTTTAAAAGTGAAAATCAACACAAAATCATCATCAGGCAAGAACTCCGTTAGTGGGTCACATTTTTTGGGAAATAATGAGCTGAAATAAAAAATAAAATGCGAAAAAACCAAGACGGGTTCTAGTGAGTTTGAGAAGGGTCTTTTAGACCTCATTGCTTCCACTCTTGGACAAACCAGTATCTTATTATTCAGTGGAACTTTTAAATAAAAACTTTTAAATGTGAAATTTATACCAAAAGACTTTTTAAAAGTGAAAACCAACACAAAATCGTCATCATCTGGACAAGAACTTTCCGTTAGTGGGTCACATTTTGGGGAAATAATGAGCTAAAATAAAAATTAAAATGAAGAGCAGAAAATTGTTTAGAAATTGTTTTTATTTCACCAGGTTCTCTTGCTGTTTTCCTTCAGTTTCCATATTCCAAGTGTTCGTAGTTGGCGTAATCTTTTGTGGGCAAATGGGAGTTATCGAGTTTGTTGGGATAAGTGAACCGACTGTAAAAATCGTAGCTTTGCGGGGTCTTGAAGTTGAATAATAAGATATCTTGGTTTGTCCAAGAGTGGAAGCAATGGGGTCTAAAAGACCCTTATCAAACTCACTAGAACCCGTGCCACCGTTTTTTCTCGCATTTTATTTTTTATTTCAGCTCATTATTTCCCCAAAAATGTGACCCACTAACGAAAGTTCGCCTGATGATGATTTTGTGTTGGTTTTCACTTTTAAAAAGTTTTTTGTGTTGATCGCTCCCGAGTTAAAAGTCTCTGTTGGTATAAATTTCACATTTAAAAGTTTTTTGTGTTGATCGCTCCCGAGCTAAAAGTCTCTGTTGGCCAATTTGCTCCTTTACCTTTTTTTTTTGGGCAAATCCCTTAAAAAGAACTTTAAAAATGTTAAAAGACAAAAAAAAAATATTCCGAATATTCATAATACCATAAAGATATTAGAGTCTGATTCATCCTTTTCAAAATTAAAAATAAATGACAGAATTATTCCTATAAGTTTAAAATTAAGAACATAAAATAAGGCATGATTTCTTGCCTAGCTTCGCACACACTTTCCATTTCCTCCATGAGTGGCTGGTTATTGAGAAACGAAAGATTTGTCTTGAGCGGTGTAGGTGGTCCGGTGGCTGGTTATGATAATATAATTGTACTGTCATGGCCTTGCTGTTGTTTAGGTAAGGAAATTGTGAAATTGTTATGACAGCATGTTAAAATCTTGTTCAATCTTGTTAAACTTTTAACATAACTTGTTAAACTTTTATTAAATCTTGTGAATTTTGATCTATTTGTGAAATTCTTTAAGGAAGTTATGAAATTCTTTTGAGAACTTGTAAAAACCTTATCTCGAGCTTATGAAACTTTTATCAAAACTTGTAAAACATTTATTAAATCTTGTGAATTTTGATCTGCAACTTATGAAATTCTTTATGGAAGTTGTAAAAGTATTTTTAGAATTTATGAAAACCTTATCCGAACTTGTAAAACTTCTTTAAGAACTTTTGAAACCTTTATCAAATCTTGTGAATTTTGATTTCCAATTTGTGAAATTCTTTAAGGAAGTTGTAAAATTATTTTTAAAACTTGTGAAAACCTTATTCAAACTTGTAAAACCTCTATCGAACGTTTGAAAGCCTTTATCAAATCTTGTGAATTTTGATTTCCAAATTGTATTTTTCCTTTGAAGAAGTTGTGAAATCCTTCCGAGAACTTGAAAACCTTATTTAAATTTATGAAACATTTATCAAAACTTGTGAAACATTTATTATATTTTATGAATTTTGATTTGCAACTTGTGAAATTCTTTAAAGTTGTAAAAAACTTGTCTGAACTTGTGAAACCTTTATCAAAACTTGTTAAACCCTTACCAAATCTTATGAATTTTGATTTGTAACTTATGAATTTTTTTTTGATAACTTGTAAAAATTTTATCCGAATTATGTAACCTTCATGAGAAGGTTATCGACCTTTAATCTGTCCGGTATCATTACAAACATTTTAACTCACACATTTATGTTTATATACAGGCTTAAGATCCATTATACTGTAGAGGATGAAGGTTGATGTGCTTCTGTAATATTTTGGGACAAGCTTGATTCCCAATAGCTTGACAGGTCTGCTTCTGAGCTTAAACAACTCCTTAAATCTGTATGACTGGCGGTATAATTCTTATTTCTTCTTAATACTAACAGTAGTAAGATCTTAGCTAACCTAAAACATACCTTTATGATTTAGGAGGGCGTGAGTATGATTTCCCAGACCTATGTGACTCTGTTGTGGGGAAGAGAATGCTTCTAAAACTCAAACGGAATGAGTTTAATGGGTAGCATCTTCCTGCTGGCATTAGTGTTCAACAATACACATTGTGTGAAGATTTGACAGACCAATTCAATCAAGCCTCTACTGACCCAGAAACTGAAAAACCCCGAGGCAACACCAGATATTGATGCACCTCCACAAGAGGAATCATCTGTACATCTAAGCCCTTCCAATGGATCCTCAACTGAGCCTGAAGACTTAACCCTGTTGCAGCTTTCACAGAATGCCAATCCTACTGCTGGTAAAGGGAAAAGAAAGGCTTCATTGAAAAGGACTATTGGTGAGACAACAAGTTCCTCTACAACTCAAACTTCCTCTGCTTCGATTCCGAACAGCAGGATGCTAAAAGTTGTGAAGCAGGAGAAGAAGATAATTCGGAAGGGGATTCTCTCATCATCTTATTTTCTCATCATCTTTCATAGGTTCATCTAAATCGTTGATCTGACTTAATCTTCAGGAGGGAAGTAGGATAGCGTGACTTTCTCTAGACGATGCATGGTCAAGATTTAAAGCTGATGAGGGATTATAAGAAAAAGCCAATGAGAGAAACGATAATTTGAGTTTATGTTTTCTTAGTGGTCCTTGAACAACATATCATACTGTTGTCTGTTGTGCTGGTTGTGATGACCTGAATTCACAACCAGAAGTTTCATTATGTTTTTATTCCAAGTATGTTGCTATCAGTTTTAGGTTTAGTTTGTTTAAGTGTCGTAGTACTTCAGTTCCCATCTTTTAATTTCAATAAAATCGCAGTTCGTTTTAATCTAATATCATTACAATTCTTACATTGTTGTTTATAAGGTTCCCTTATAATATCACTTGTCATATGCCCCTACTAATGACACATGAAATTACAAGAAATCAAACCATTTAAGTAATAACTTTATTAATATAAAGCTATATCAAACGCATTAGATATGCCTAGCATCCAGTACTCCTGTTAGTGATGAAAAGTTTGAGTTATAAGCCGAATTCTATGCTTAATGTAAATCTACAATAAAAGATTGTTTCATTAAACTTGGCAAACCAGCAACCACAAACATGAACCTAAATCAGTATTTGCAGCTGAGATATTCAAACTTATTTAACAGTTTCAAAAATGTGTAGTAAGCAACGAAAGTATAATAATTAGCAAAAAAAATATTTATCTAATACACATTACCAGTCAAGTACACTTGAAATAAACAAAGAATTCTCTCTTGGCGGTCAATGTAGTGTTGCATTAACTAATACTAACTGTATTTACATTCAAACTACCAATGTCAGGTTAGATCCTAACTATTAAACTAATTAAAGTAATTTATATACATATCATGTCCTGTCAACATTTGCACTTTTACAAGGCAATCACTTGTTCTTGTGGGCCTTCATCTATCAAAGCTTGTATTCACTTATGAGTAATTATATGTTGCATTATCTAGAGTGAAAAGTATGGATGGATACCCCTCATCCTTAGATTCAACTGGCTAAGGGGCGGGTTTGACACTCTTATCAAGGGAAAGAATTTAATCCTGAAGTTGGTCAAGGTGCTGAGGAGACATCCTAGCTCTTAGGTGCTTAGGTAAATGTCTGAGGGTAATAGAAGGCTCGCCATACCAACATCGATATCACTTAAGAGAAAGAGAGATTTTGCCCTGCCCTTAGATCATGGGTGAATCCAACCCCTTTTCTAAAATCTATATATATAAAAACAAAAGAAAAAAAGCATGGATGGATTGAAGATTTATTTTCCAACAATAGTCATGACTCATGACAATAGTAGGAAAACAATGAATGTTGTTTACAAGGAGGCGTTTAGGAATTTGGCTGCTTGTGTCAATTGTGTTGTATTGAGTATTGTATTTTATGTTCTGTTGTCTCTGTGTTAATGTGGATTGTCGTCTGTGTTTAAGACATTATGGGTTTAGTCTTTTATAAATGTTGTTTTGGTGAATTTACGTGTTTTTAATATCGTATTATGTTTAGCATAATTTGCTCCCGTGATGACGAATGAGATCCTAACATCTTTATCTCTTTATCTTGTTTTCCTATTTTTTAGTTTGTCATTTTGTTACGCTGGGGGCTGCGCAGAGAGCGGCACGCGGAAAGATCAAAATCGCCAAGGTAGCGATCTTTCATAATGAGGGAGGGAAGACGAGTTCTAATCTCATCATGTCATCTATGGTGGCTCGATAAATGAACGGTGCCGATGGCGTCCCAGTCTGAACCCCGGATCACGCTTGTAGGGCCCATTTACGTAGCGTTGGTTTGGTTTCGTTCTCTTTTTTTGGCAAAAAAAATGGAAGATGCTTTGGAATATACCCTATCCGTTGAAGCGTGGAGCAATCTGTACATAGTTTCTTTCCTTTCCTATTCTTTTCCTCTTTCCCTTTTTTTGTATTTTTTTCCCCTTTTCCTTATCGTTTTCTTGTTTGTCCCCTCCCTAATTATTAGACTTCCTTCTGCTTCCCATCCTTTATCATATCTCTTCCTTCCTTCACCTTCAATCTTCTATCACCACCGTTTCTCGCGCTATTCCCACCTTTGCATTTCTAAAGACACTGTAGCCAATTCTCTCCCCCACCGCCTCAAGAACTACGAGGAATATGAATGGGATTTCTTCCATCTCCGACCTCGAACAAGAAGAATTGCTTCTCAAGTTGGAGGTATTCAAGATCAAAGGCAAAGACAAACATGGCCGCAAGATCCTCCGCATTATTGGAAAATTCTTCCCCGGTAATATATTTCTCTGCGACCTCAATATCTTAAGCAGTATTTAAATTATTTCTGTATTATAATATATCTTGTGAATTCAAGTAATGATTTATCTGTATTTATTTGGACGAAACAGTACGATTCGTGAGCGTAGATGTTGTGCGAAAGTATCTGGAGGAGAGGATTTTCCCCAAGTTGGAGAAGAGAAAGTTCTCGGTGGTGTACGTGCACAGTGGGGTTGACCGGGGCGAGAATTTTCCGGGAATCTCGGCTCTGAGATCGATCTACGAGGCGATCCCGATGACTGTGAAGGAGAATCTGGAGGCAGTTTATTTCATTCACCCGGGTCTTCAGTCTCGGCTTTTTCTGGCCACCTTCGGTCGCTTTCTCTTCACCCCGGGGTAACTCAACTAAACTAACTGCTTTGGCGCATTTTAATTAAACCTGTGTAGGGCTGCTAGCTTGAGCCGAGAAAAGGTTGGTTCAGACCACGATGTATATATTTGTCTTATTTAGTTGGTGGCGGAGCAGGTTGTACGGGAAATTAAGGTACGTGAGTAGGGTTGATTACATGTGGGAGCACGTGAAGAGGAACGAGGTGGAGCTGCCGGAGTTTGTGTACGATCACGACGAAGATTTGGAGTATCGCCCCTTTATGGATTATGGCTTGGAGAGCGACCACCGTGCTTCTGCCTCACTCGATTCACCTCTTTCAACCTACTCCATGAGGTGCATCTCATAGAAATTCTCCCATAAACTCCATGTTAATATTCTCCGTCAACAACAAACCAACCCAATAGATCTCCCCTCCTTTTTCACAGTCAATTTGTGTAGAGCTCTTCTGTGAATTTCTTCTTCTTTTTGTTCCTTTTTCCCTTTTTAACCTTTCTTTTGTGAGTTTGAATGAATGACATGTATATATGTTAGGGAGTGTATGGGTACTCTGAAAGCGTCGTTGTTTCAGAAGTTCTTTTTTGGCAAATCAACGTAAATGATAAATGCTGTTCTCCCAATAGCTAATCCGAACACACATACCTAGTTAGGATGTTTGGTCTCCTCCTATTCAGTGAGGGATCCTTCTTTCATTTGTCTGTTTATATGATAGTGATCTTTGTCATCTTCAGATTCTTTGAAAACCGGAAAGTGCTAATACAATAGTTTTCTCTTTTAGCCAGCGCAAATACAATAGTTTAATGCGCCACGTCCAGTCCGCTGCGTATAAAGGTCTTTTAAATAAACTTATTGAAAACAGCGGTGTAAGAAAAACAGAGGTGATGGATAATGAATCAGCTGAAGAACAAATGCCCATAAAGGAAGTGTGAAGGGTTATGAAATGACAGGATTTCACACTTGCATTCCCAGTAATAACCGGGAAACTCCAGAATAGACCCAAAAAATGCTTAAAGCGTATCCATATTGTAGCATACAAGTTGGGAAAGTATATCCTCTTCTCATCAATTTTTCTCATTATCTCTTATCAACCCATCTAAATTGTTGATTAGGAAGATGAGAAAAGTCAAAGTAGTATAATGACCTTTCATATCGATTGGACGGATATAATTTAAAAATTATGAGAGATGATGAAAAAAATGATGATAAGAGAAATTCAACCCTACTAGTCGGTGGATGATATTTATTGCTATTGCGGTGGATTTTTAAATTAAGACGTTACATTACAACAAAGTACAAACGAAAACAAGCTTGCATGTTTGACATTATCCCCAAGTAACGTTTTACTATTTAATAGAGGCCAGCTCTCATCGGTCTAAATTATAACAAGCGGGATTGAACCCGCGACCTCCCACTAGTTGGGAGTAGGCATAACACTACGCCACTAGAAGTGGTGGTCCAATTTCCCCATCACTAATGCGTCGTTAACCTAAAAGCCTCTTGCATCCATGATTCTCTAGCATGTTCGTCTGAATAAAAATAAAAAAAAAGGTGCACTCATCATCAACGCACATAGCCCTAATGCCCACGCTTTTAACCGGAGCCTATTGCCATTTTTGCTCGCTCAGTTTATTGACAGTTTGACACACAAACTAGTGGAAAGAACCTTAACAACGTGATTTCAAACATGCAAAGGTAAAGCTCCTCTCTATGAGCTTCTACCCAAACACCGTTTTAAAACTAATTCAAAACCATCCGGTTACTCTTTCTTTTTCTCAACTCACAAGTCGAACAGAGTTGGGCAAGGCCAAAACATCTTGGGAGAGTGAATGTGGAAGTCTCTAAGTTGAACGTAACATAGAAGCGCTGCCTCTATTACTGAAGTAGATGCAACTCTCTTCAAAGTTCAAACCCATGATACTCTCGAGCTGCAAGGGAGAAATTACAGTTTTTGCCAAAACAAACGCAAGCTCGTCCCAGTTCTTCACATCCAACCATGTACTCCATTCCTCATCAAGGTTATATACTTTCAGATAAACCACATCTAGAACGCGCCCTTGGCTTGGTTGGGATCTCCTTCATAATACATATCAACAACATAGAGACTTCCACAGGATCCTACCAAATGCTTCTTGTACTTCTTGATCTTCTAATCCAAACGCAAACAGTGGAGGAGAAAACTGCACCAACGTTAAGGATGAACAGTAGTCAATCCAGAAAATGGTTCCCCATCTATCCACAACATAGGAATGGACATTCCATGCCCATTCTTATGTGCCCAATTATGTGGGCATATTTTTTTTAATTTTTTTATATATTGTATTTATTTATATTTAAATTATATCTTTGCTTTTTTGGAATTTTTTTGCACCCAGTATCTCAAATTAATTAGTTTCCATGATATTGGTGTTACGGATAAATGCGGGATTAAAAACTAATTAATTTGAGATACTAGATGCAAAAAAAATTCCATAAAGCAAGATATATAATTTAAATCTAAATAAATATAATATATAAAAAAATTTAAAAAAAAATATGCTCATACCTCTAATAGAGATATGAGCATATAATTAGACATATAAGAATGGGCATAAAATGTGCACCTCACAACATAGAGCTGACCCTTATGAACAAGTATGTGGTCATAATAGAAATATTGTCATCCACAAGGGTCCATTCATCGTCAGCAATTTTGAAAAGCCTAATTTCCAATCCCGATGCCCAGAAAAGAACGTGCGATTCTCTCTACCTTGGTGCAAGGAAAATTTGGGAACACTCCTACTTTCCCAACTAGAGGAGGATGACGTGTCTCATCATAATCATTAAATGAGGCAGAACGTGTTTCCATAACTTCCACGAACCGAAAGTTCAATAGATTCAACACCTTGGGCCGGTTTATTACAGGAAAGATTTGAGAAGGGAAATAAAAAAGATTAGGAGGGAATTTAATGTTGGAATTTTAGGAAAAAATCCCATGGGTTATGAATAAGAAGAAGGATGGAAAAGAAGAGGAAAAAGTAAGAAGGAATGTGTGTGTGAGAGAATAGTCCCACATTACTTAGTTGGAGAGAAGTTGAATGGTATATAAGCCCCAACTTGGCTCCTACTAATTGGGCCCTTAGGCCAACCCACTTTTGTGGAGGGGTTAGGACTTAGGTGATCCTTGGTTCACCACACACGTGCGCGCCGCCCGCCCGGTCCGTGCGTGTGAAATAAAAAATAATTTTTTATTAAATATTTTTTTGAATTTCCGAACGTTTAAATAATTCCGTTGTGCCTCTCCGAGTTTTCCAACCGGTAATTTGCGTTTTGCGATCCGTTCGCTTCGTTAAGTGCGTACGTTCGTACGACCCACCCGGTTCGCCGGCAATAGATGCGTCGTAAACACATTCGTTACGTTCAGTGCGTCTGTTTGAACAATGCACAGGTTCAGTTAAAGCAACAGACGAGTCCATCCGATCATGTTTTTTCAGAGTCTATAAATAGGGCGCCTTAGTCACAGATTATTATTATGTTTTTCCTACATACTCTCTCTCTCTCTGCATTCTGCATATACATTCTGTGCGTTCCGAAAGCAGACTCGTTGGATTCACTTAGTCTTCAGACATATAGAGCCATCTTTCTGGAGACGAATAATCCGCTCTATCCTGGGAGACAATTGCTCAGAAAACCTTCGACATCCATATTGAGGGAGCAAAATTGTCTTAAGGATACAACGAAAGTTGGGCCCGGATTTCTGCATCTTTCCAATACCATGTCGGCAGTCTTGTGAGTTCGTTTAAAGCTTTTCATATTTTTACAGACTTGTTCAATGCTTTCTGTATGTTCTATTTAATTAATACAGATTCTGTTATGCTATTATGTTTACTGTATATTCAATTTCTACCTACTCAATACATTAGAAATAACACTTAAAAATGTGAGCCGTTTGGTATACTAGGGAATGAAACTTAAGTTGAGGGAAAATGAGATGTTTGGTATACTAGGGAATGAAACTAAGTTGAGGGAAAATGAGATGTTTGGTATGAAGAATTAGGTGTTGGTTAAGTGGGAAGGTTAGGTGAAATTCCCACAATGCCCCTAAATTGTTCGAACGCTGGCGTTGGGTTCGAATGTAAAGCACTAAAGGGACAACGCGTTCGAAGGAAAAATTGGACAGTAACCAAACTTGTGTAGCTGTTTATATCAGAACATTCCAAGAACAACAATATGACAGAAATAGAAGTAGGCATTTTTGACAGAAACAATAGTAATATAAATGAAAGACAGTAAAAGCCACATCACGAGACCCACCATCGGTTTCTTGTTCATCATTTTCTCAAGCATCGTCTTCTTCGTCATCTTCCTCTTGAGAACCTTGTGGTGGGTGTTCTAGGTCTCAGGTTCGCAACCGGAGCACAACAGAGACACAATCGGAGCAAGAGGGTCGGCAAAATTTCAGGGCCAATTTCGTCATAGGATTTCACTCTCCCGAAAGATTTAAACTTTCCCTCCATTTTCGGATGGAATGAAGGTTCTCACGTTTAAGGGAAGATCTAAGGTTGCTGGAAGATGGTTTCCAGGAAGGCCGTGCTGCCAAACGCGTTTTGTGATGTGAAAAGACCCTTCCTTACTAAACAATAATTAGCCATAATATAATAATTAAACCAGATTAACAAGAGATTAAGGAAAACTCTTTTCTTACAAAAGTAAGCACAACGGAGTCCAGGGCACAAATTTCGCCCACAAACTCGTCATAACCAAAATCCAAAACTCTAGGCACATTTGTTGAGCAGAAGAATACACAGCCCACGAGTTTTACAACACCAAATTCACATTGTAGGTGTGTGTACCATAACATTCTCGCACAAACTTTAATTGTGGATCCACCAAAATATTATAACGAACACTAAAATATCATAACGTGTAAAATTAAACCTTGGGTTCAACAGTAAATACACCGTCATCCTAAAACAGTTAAAATAGTATTCTCAAAACATGTGGGCCTTAGAATGACAATATAGAAATTATTACAACACCAATACAAAAAGAGGCCTGCAAGGTTCACAACTATTACGCCTCTGGTTGCTTCCCTTTGCTACTAGTGGAATTAAAGACCTCGCCTGAAAAACATGGTTAATGACGGGGTGAGACATAAAGTCTCAGTAACCAAAATTAATTTATCAAATATGCAGGAAAGGATTCCAAGTCAGAGAAGCTAGTTATTACCGTAGTTAAAATATCAACAATAATTAATTAATACATAATAATTAACAACAATTAAAACCATCTCCACTCATTCATCCCGCTCCTCCTTATATCTTCGGACATGGTACGGACCTATCGTGCTAGTATACCCGGCCAAGGTTAGCTAGTCACTTCAAGAATACTGTCACCTCCGCGTCACCACCGATATACCAAGTAACAAGGAGGTGTCGCCCAAAACACTCAACTCAAATTAGGGCCGGGAATGAGAGAGCAGATGGGTACAATTTCACCCTAAATCTTTTCCACACAACCCGACATATTTCAAAACAGATAAACAATATGATACTATAATTTTCAAAAACATAGTACAAAATATTACTCCATACACAACAACTCACAACAATTGTCACAACAGTCACCACAACAACAATTTTAATATCTAGACTCACTCATACATACATGTATAAAATACACTGCTTCACTGGAATCACTACATATTCAAATATACACATAATCTTCAAAACACATGTCAATAGTGTATATGACAATAAGGTTTAGTAACACCTTACAATCCAAGACAAGCATATGAAATAAATTAATCCCGGTTACCTCAACTCCAAGCTAAACCTTATCTTGAGGAGTAAAACGCAATTAGTCACCGGTCACAGGTAAACTCTACATTATCACAAGTATAACTTATATAACTCAAAATAGACAAGTAAAATAATAATAATACTAATACTAATAACAATAAAAAAATTATTGTTATAAAACTGAAAAATAACAGTTTTATTCCTTAAATTTCCAAAACTAAACCGATTAAAACTTCAATAATATCTCCGTTAACCCAAAATAAATTATTTATACAAATTTTAATTGGTAGAAATATACGTTAAGATGTAAATCCTAAATTTAAATTCTTGCAACAACAATTCAATAAAACTAAACTGATCAAAACTAGTTATTAATTACTCTATATATATATACAGTCTTCTATTGTCAAAACTCAATTTTTTTTCCAAAATCATAATCTCAAAATTTTCACTAATCAACATGATATTACCTTTATTGAAAAGAGAAAAATATTTGAAACAACTTTCATGAAGGAAGTTTATTAAAAAGAAGTTAATTTAGCTACTAAAATTGTCTTATAAAATAAACAACATACCTCAAAAGACTCAAATATTAGCTCAACCTTCTTCTCTTTCTCTTTCCTTCACTCTCTCACGCACTCACTCTCAGCTCTCTCCACTGTCCGGCGCACACCCTCACCAACACACACACACCACAACACAAGACATACATTTATATAGGGAGGGGGTAATATTTACCCCTCCCCAAAAAATTCAACAGTGTGGGAAGCACGTAACGTGTTTGCCCACTCCAATTAATTATTTTTTTTTTTCCTTTTCTTCTTCCCCATGTTGCTGTTTCTTCTTCTTCTTTTTGTTTTTTGAAGTAAACCAAAATTACCACAAAGAGCCCAAACCCCATTTAATATTATCATTATATTTTTTTCCCTCTCTTTCTCACAATTGCAATTTAATTACAATAATCACATATGATTATTTTTATAATTAAAATTAAATCCTAAAAATTAAAATTAGGATGTTACATGATGGAAGATCTATAATCTTCCCTTTCCTTCGCTTATCTTCGCGTATCAAACGGGTTAGTAGTGAAAGAGTAAGAAGGGTACCTTGAATCTGAGTGTGAGTATGCATTGAGTCTCAAGTTTGTAAAAGGCGGGGCGGATTAAGAAAATTAATGAAGGGGGCCCTGAATTTTTTAAAAGGAAAGTTTTAAATACATTAAAAAAAAGAATATAAATAAGAAAAGAAAAGAATATCAAAAAAATATTCATAAAATTAAATGAATCTTGATGATGTAACAAGAAACAGGTTATTTTACAAACCCGTCATTTAACAAAGCAAGGCTAAGTCTTTGTTAGAAATATAACTACATAAATTACAATGAAAAGTAGACACTCAATAAGTTCAAGTATATATATTTTAATAACAAAAGTATATTAGGATAAAAATAATTACAAGTCTTCATTTTAGGCCTTATTTTTGGAATTCCATCACAATTGCCTTATTATTAATACTATCAAATACATCTTTTTCAATATAAAACACTAAACAATTATTCAACCATTCATCCACATTCGATTACGAAGTGCGTCTTGATGTATTAAAGGTTGGGTACTTAATTTAAGGGTGGGCAATCATTTAAACATGTATTATTTTATTTTTTTTAAAAAAATCATCAATTCAAGGGTGAGCACTTGTCCCCCAATCTTATACCTAGATCCTCCATGGGTAAAAGGTCTAAGAGACAAAGACGACCGTAGTTGGATTCTTCAACCTTGATCAACTACGCTCCGGAGAAAGAAGAATGTGAAAGGGTTTCGAAGAGATAGGAAAGTTCAAGATGATGGATTATATATGTTGGACCTAATTAATTAGGTTTTTTTTTTCCAGAAGAGGTGGTGATTGTGATTCTTGGAGGAAAACGAAGAGAAACTGTTATCCGGGGAAGAAGAGAGGAGTGACTTGACTTGCAGATGGAGCGCAATCCGAGAAGGTTGATGTTAGTCTCGATGCCCATCATCGCAGGGACGGAGCTAGGATTTGAAAATAGGGGGCGAAAATTACAGAATAGAATCCAAGGGAGTTAGTATTTGAAATTAGGGGGCGAAAATTACAGAATTGGACCCAAAATTTTAGGAAATTTGCTTCAGCCTCATAAATATTTCAATCATTTCAGTTTAGTCCCTCTCTAAGCATTTTTAATAAGGACTAAATTGAAAATGTTAAAAACTTTATGAGACTAAATCATAATTTCCTATACTTTTGGGTTAAATTCTGTAATTTTAGGGGGGCCACCCCTAGCCCCCCTGATTCCGCCCCTGCATCATCGGCCATAGTTCCTTGGGAAGATCAGACCAATTCGCACTCTCACCCGAGTGGGCGGACTAGCTTATTTTATTACATGTTTCGAAGATCACGTAAATCCAAACATGAGTGCATTAAAATCATGTAGCATTTTTTCACAAACCAAAACATTTATCTACTCCATTTGGTCTTTATTATAAGGCATCAACTAATAAGTTTATTTAGTTCTTTTTATAAGGTACTTGTTTGTTCCCAATGAGCATTAATTATTTGTTTCCATGTCTACCCATAGTTAATGAGGGTAGTAGATGAGAGTAATAATTAATATAAATTAGAGTTTAGTGCAATTAGTAGGGGTAATATTGGAAGTTACTTAAATTGTAGGGCAACTTTATTGACTTTAACTATTTTTATTAGTTTATGAGATTTATTAGTTGGTGCCTTATAATAAAAACCAGAGAGAGTAGTAAACTGTAAAAAATATATATACTCCAAACGCGAGACTCCAAAAGCTAGCACCGCATCTAGCGTTTTATGTCATCTCCCCTCACTCTTTACTATTTGATTTTAAATTTTTAAGGACAAAGTGATAATTTTGTTCTGAAAGTTTTTACCGAGAGGTAATTTTATCCTGAAATTCTCAAAAAGACAAAAAAGTTCCATATTCGTTATTCTAGTTAATTTGTTTGTTAGTTGACCAAGTATGCTAAGTTAACCGTTCACATGTTACTCATGTCATTTTTGTTAAAGAATAAATTTACTCCCAAAGTCCATATGTTATCCATCTCATATATTTTTTTTTCAAGGTTAGATTTAAAACTTTCGGAGAAAATTTGCATTTTAACAAAAATGACATATACTACCTCCGATCCTAATTACAGTAACACTTTTATAGTGCTATTTACACTATAAAAGTATTCCTATAATTAGGACCGGAGGGAGTATAATATATAGACTACTTGCTCAACATATTTAATCATCTACCGGTAAGACAAAATTGCTTAATTTCTTAGACTTCAAAGGCAAAATTCTCCCATTAACCCAATTTTTAATGTATTTTTATATAATCCTTAAGCTGAAATAGATTATAGATGGATTGTGCCAAGTCCCCGCCGGGAAAGAGAGGAGGAATTTTTTTTCGAAAACCTTTTTATAGGATTTCTTGACCTTTTATTGTTGCGGTAATAAGCAAATCATATTTCACTCAAAAATGGATTAATTTAATCTAACAATGCATATTGACGGTATTATATCAATCAAGTGCAGCTTATCTTTGTAATTCACCCCTCTCGAGTTATCGGCGCCGATCCTCTCTCTGCATACCTTTATTTTTAATGCAGTTATTGTCGTCTTCGTCATCTCCCCTCACTCTTTACCATTTGATTTTAACTTTTTTCCCCTCAAGTTTATATTTATTGTGTTTTTAATCTCTCAAGCTCTCATTTCATTTAAAACATTGGTGTCGATATGATTTGATAAAAACATAGATTATTTTATCTTTTGAAAATCAAAACTTAGTTTAAAATGTCGGAAACTAAGATTAAAACGAGAACAAATTAGAGACACCAAAATTTCTATAACCCATTTATTTTTTAAAAAGGAAGCCACCCCTCAACGTTTTTATCATTTTCTTTTATACTGATATTTTTCGGGAAAAAACATGCTCTCACAAAAATTAGGTCTGAGGGAATGAGGATTAGCAATAATCAAATGTATTTTATCCAGAGATACGTTATTTATAGTATCTCATTTAAAAATTAATGTTGTCAGAATCAAACCAGACTGATCACTGGATATAAGCATTCATGCATAGTTCAGCACCCTCATGCTCGTGTACATTTCTCTTGGGATAACAAATATCAGACGAAAAGAAAGGTAGTGTTGGTACAATAAATGCTTGGAGGCCATTTCCTCTCTTACTTGTAATCTTGTATGTTCCTTCTTGTTGCCTTCCACGCCATTCCTTCCTTGGTCCCTCCTCTCATTAATTTCCCTTCACACCGATTGCTCGTTTCTAACTCATTAATTAGGCTTTGTTTTGGGGAAAACCTCAACCTTCGTCTAAAATCACACACTGCTTCTTAAACCTCCAGACATATTTGTTTATATGAAATAATTAAGGCCATCAGAAAGAGTTTATTCTCCCTTCTTCTTTTTATTCACATTTTATTACCTTAGCTATATTTTAAAAATCAAAATTATTAAATCTTTCTCACCTCTCCCTCGCCTAAAACTATACATCAAATACTTTGGGCTTGAAGTGTCTCACACTGCATCTCATACGGATGGTTTTAATTTTTTTACCATCAAATATTGGTCTAACTGGTGATGCAGCTTATATCTTATAAAAGCGGGATTTCGGGTCGTTGATAGTTAGTTATGACATTGAAGTGTCAAAAAATGGGTTACCAGAAAGACCTTTAGGTAAAATGGTCGCATCCATCGTCCGTATGTGTAATTTTAGTTCACTTTTGCTTGCCCAACCTTTTTCCTCAATCTTCATTAGACATGTTGATGACACAATGGATGAACTTCTCGTGGCAATCTCTTCTTAAATGAAGTTATGATTTTTCACGTTTAGTTCTTTAATTTTTATTCAATGAATGATTAAGGTTATAATCCTCAGAATATATATCTCAGGATAACAAATACTTGTGTGTTAATCATCAGATTATGGGGCAGCGAAAAGAGCAAAACTTTTTCTTTCTTCAGCTACATTCCCATACACATGGACACCTACCATTCTGTGTTTTAAGCAACCGAGAGTGGTCTTCGTTGCCTTACAATATTCAGAAAAATTACTTGTTCATACTTAATAGCATAACATAATTAGGGGTTCTACAGACATTGGTCGGGGTCAAAGTTTCAGAAACCTGTCTGACAGACTAATTTAATAAACTTTTTACTCAGTAAGGCAGCAAGTTGGCTGGGCATTTCAATATCCATTCTTAGCAAATTAGCGGTGTGGGTCTGTCATAATGGATTGATGGGCATCTGGGCAATCCTTACAAAGCTAGATCCCCCGTTTTTTTTCAGTTTCTTAGATCCCGATTCAATAAGCTAAGGATTGCTCCAAGCCTCAAAGGGTCAAACGAGCGCGCACCTCTTCCCTTTCTTTTTCTTTCTTTTTTTTTTTTTTTTTTCATATTTTTGGCGTAAGAAATTCCTCCAAACAGTTCTCACTTCCGCAGATAAGAGAGTAGCTGAGCAGCGCCTCGTTTTTATCATTCATTAATAGCGAGTTCGATACCACTTGTTCTTTTTTCTGTCCTCTCCAACCTCCTTTTGTTGTCCGGAGAAAGTTCAATCAATCCAATTGAGACTGTTTTCTTCAGATGACTGGTCAATATCATTGCAACTCCGTTTCTTCTATGGCTTAATTCCATGACGATCGTCCATATATGCGGCCCTTGCCGAGATTTTCGGGATCCATCGATGAACCGCTGCTTCCAATTGTTCCCCTGTCTCGCTGATCCCGGTGCGCTTCAAAATCTTAATTTTCTTCCTTCTTCTATTTCTTTGGTTGTAAAGAAAACCGGGGTGCAGTTCATATGGCTCTGGAGAATTGAATTCAATGTGCTCATACGCTCTGCATGCTAAATGACACCGCCGAGGCGTTGCCTATGCTAAATGCTAGATACTGTAGTTGTTTGTCGTATTTATTCCTGAATTTTCCGACATTTCTCGTTATTATTTTCTTTTCTTTTATCTGAATCCTGGTGTCCCCATATTAGCTCGGAGGTCGTCCTTGTCCTTGAAGTTCGCCTTGGTGACGATCCATCTGGTCTGTGTAGCCGTTCTCTTCTTATTTGATGGAGCTTTGATAGAAAAAACCAAGAAGGAACCATGGTACGCTTATCCCTCTCACTGCGCCTTTCGTGTCGACTTTTATAAATTGAAGCAACATTCCTCGCAATGTTTCTGCATTTGATTGCAACTGCATTGATTTAATTACTATTACTTTACAAGTTCAAAAGCCAGCTAATTAGTATTCACACTGTGAGGCTCCGAGGAGAAGCTACACTATTAAATGTAAACTTGATTTTCTCAATTGAATGAGAAATTTTGGCTGTGGTATTGAAATATTTAAGACTAGAGTTGTGTCATGCATAACAAGTTAGTTTGGTTTTGAGGAGTTAGTCACACTTTGAACAGGTTAAGGAAAAAGAAACCCTAGAAACGTTATAATCTGTCTGCTCACTCAGTTGTTGATTCCACAAGTCTTGGATAAAAAGCTAGATTTAAGGATGCTGTCTATGATGTATGTTTCAACCGCTGCTTGCTCTTGGGAAAAATTGGCAGAACTGTTCATAGTACAAGGGATAACTGGGCCTTCTACTTACTTGATAATCAGTTTTGACAAGCTGAATAACACATTAAATGATGTATTGTGGGATGACTAAAATGTCTGATAAATAATGCATCTCTCTGTATTTTCGAAAGGATGCGAATTATTGTGTTGTTTCTTATATTTATTTGTCCTTTCCTTTGCAAAAACATTAAGATGGGTTATGAATTATATAAACAAAGTCCTCTCATCCAATTTTGGTTTCAAGATATAAATGTTGGATTTTGCTCTACAGCGTAGGCTTTTGGAATTGCTACAATTTTTCTGAATTTATTCTTTGAATTTTATTGTCTTGCCCCTTCAGGTACACTGCCTTATACTTGCTGCTGCTTGCTGCTACCTTAATACTGTATTTTGTTACCTCCATTTCCTCCCCTGGGTAAAGATCAAAGTTAATTGACTTCCTCTGGATGAAGCATAGGAGCCTTGAAATTTATAACCTATCCTCCTGATGTGTTCCTATTGACCCCCTTTTTTGTATAGCTATGTCCTTGATGCAATGGCAGCTGTTAATAAGGCAAATGCAGCATACAGAAACACATCTATAACCTCAAAGTAAGCATTCATCCTTTTCTGACATCATCTAAATTTTTTTGTTAAAAAGGAATATCACATTATGTATAAAATAAATTTACATTTATGATGTCATCTCACTGTCTCATTCAACTTTCTAATGCTCAAGTAAAGTCAACCAGCTTCAAGCAAGAATGGAAGCTTTACTGATGAAAGTCAGATGGGAAGATATGATGCAGGAGGTAATTCAACAGACTGGGCAAAGCTGGTGACAGACTTGTATCCTCCTGGAACAGCAGTCAGGTAGGTGAACACTTCTCTTAAATTATTTATGCTTTGAAATGCTTTTTACAATAGACCAAGTGCTTGTTTGGATCAGTTTATTTTAAGTGATTTTGTGCTGCTCAAGATAAATATGTAAAATGAGTTGTCTCATAAAATGCAAAAGTGCTTTCCCTAACAAGCACTGAGTTATAGTATTTACATGCTTATTTGCATTATGTTAAGTCTTCAACTCTCATAAATAGTCACATACCATAAACAGGATGGAGTCAATATTAAATTAAATGTATTGTCACAAGGAACAGGTTGCATTAAATTAAAGTTCACAATTCACACAGATTGTTTAGCTTTCAGGTCATAATTTGGGTCAAATTTGCTGTTTTCTATCATATTATGTCAACTTTCTTTTCTTTAAATTATAATTTTATGTCTTAGGGGAGGACTTGCAATATTAGTTGACTGTTAATTTTGTCAATTCTGTGTATAGTATAGATTTGAAGAATGAAAAAGTTATTGGTTACATGTCACAATGTTATTTATGGAAAACCATGTCTCCTTGCAGAAATTGGACATGCAGCTACTGCCATGTGGAGCAGGTATTATCAATAATGTCTTTACTTCTATCACGCTTTATGATATTGTATGCTTTGTACATTTTTATCATTTGCAGGAAGCATCTTAGGGTAGTGATACTTTATTCATTGGTGAATTTTGTAGTTGACATTTTTTACTTGGTCCAAACCATGCAATACTCCATTTAACTATGTGGAAATAAGCAACTAATTTTAGATCCTGTCATGCCTTGAAGTATCTTTATGAATAATCAAGTACGGCCATACAATACAATCATTGTACAGTTGTTATGGCTAAGTGTGCACTGTGTATAAAACGCCACATATATCTCTTTTCTGCATAACCATCAAGTTTAGGTATTTGTCTTTTAGTCCTTATTAATAAGAAGTAAGCGTAATGAAATTTCATAAAATGGAATTTTCAGGTCAGTAAGTTATACTTGGTTGTCTTATTACCATACAGCCAAAAGTATTAATATAAAATCTGTTAAAATTCCGGAATATATTTCATAATGTTGGATATGATGCTTAAGCTTGCAGCCTGAGAAAGCGATCATTTATAGCACTTTCAAAAAGGTTGATTATCTTTCTCTGCCTGAGTTGGAATGTTCCAACTGCTTTTTTCCCGTACTGTATGAGCTTCTAGCATGTTTCATGTTTACGTTCTGCCTTTTTTGTTATGTTTCTGTTGGCAACTACCTTTCGGATTCTAATGATTTGACCCTTTCACTTTGACTATAAATGATTTTTTTGATGAGTTATTTGCAGCCACCTCGATCAAAGCATTGCCATGATTGTGACAAATGTATTCTTCAGTTTGATCATCATTGTGTTTGGCTTGGAAATTGCATTGGCCAGAATAACCATTGTCAATTTTGGTGAGTGTGTCATGTTAAGACATATAACTCTTCATTTGCACCCCGTCATCAAGTCTGTTCTAGAGGAAAATTTATGGGAATTATTTATGTGGTTGAGACCAGAATTTAATTTAGAATAAGCTTTTATCTTGATGACTTTATTGTTCATTTAGAATCTGTGTATGAAAGACTAGTGGTGTGGGAAATGCTGGTGCCTAGCGTCAAAAAAGTGTTATTTATTTGTTTCATACCCGCAATGAAATTTGTTGCTGAGGATGAAATTTGGACTTAAAATTCCTTTCTTTGGCCTGAAATTTGGATTTAATATTCCTTTCTTAATATTTAGTATGCCATGCACCAGTATAAAGTGTGTGGATGAACTGGGACATGTATGCTAAAACTAACTATGTTGTTTTTTCATCCTTTGCTTCACTCCAATACAACTCTGCTGACCCTATTTATAAATGTATCAGTAAATTACTAAATTCCGAAACTACCTGATAGAGTACCAGATTAGCGGGAGATAATGGAAGTTGCGGAAAGTTAGAGATTTTAGGAAATAATATTTTATTTAATCGAGTCTGTTTTAATTATATTATTTTTAGGAATATCTTATTAGATAAGATATAGTTGTTAGGATTTTTAGTTAGTCTGTTTAATTATATTTTATTATTATCTTTAGGAATATCTTATTAGATAAGATATAGTTGTTAGGATTATTAGTTATCTAAATCTTAGATTTAGATATATTTTTAGATTTCGTATTTGAATTTTGAATAGAGTCTACTCTTTGTAAATCATTATAAATAGGCCTAGTGCCTCATCAATAAAGTGTCGAATATTTATGAGAGTAAATTGGTACGGGAGATTCTCCTTGGGCTTTGATAGTCTAATGAGTTACAGATTCTGACTCATTTACTATTAAGGATGTGGGCTGATTTAGAGAAGTGGCGAGATTCTTGCCAACTCTCTATCTTAGAGGCTGTTCTTAGAGAGCTAGTGAGATCCTTGCTTCTCTTTAAAAATAGAGAAATATATTATTTTCAGAATTCTCTTTCCATTCTCATTCACATTTAACCTTCTCATCAGTACTATAATTAGTATCCTACCACTACCTTTGTGATTATTTACCTAATTACCCTTCTTACTCCTAGTTCCCATGTATCACTGAACTTATATGTGCTTCTGTTGTAATCTTTGGTTTGGAGGAAGGTTGCTATGTACTATGTCAATTAAAGTACAGTTATATTTTGAGCGGAAAAGCTAAAGCTGGCCTGATCCCTTTCTGAGTTTATAAATAGAAGTATTTTCCGTTTAATGCAAGAAATCTGGTGTTCAGTCAACATCTTTCTCCCCATGAAATCTATTGTGTCATTCTCTGAGTTGCCTTTTTTTTTCGTAGTTTCATATATATTAGTATAAATATACTTCTCCCTAAGAAACTCTGTTCTGTTGAAACAATTTAGGTGGTACCTTTGCGATGAGACAGCACTGTGCCTCTGGACTGCTGTATTGTATATTTCATTCCTGAAGGCTCACATCGCAAGGAGTTGGTACTGTATATTTTGAGCTATTTTATGAAATTCTTATCTGTTCATTTAGATGAAAATTATGCAAAGTTCTTGTTTGCCAGAATCCTCCCTTTTGAAAAGAGAGAAATTGGGAGATAAAAGATCATTCTAAATTAATTAATATTGCTGGTTTACTCATCATTAGAAAATTAGACCTTCACTAAAAAAACAGAAGAATGTGGAGTGCTTATGCAGTTTGTGTTTATCTGAAAATGAAATCAGATTCTCACTTTGTGATGCTGTCAGGTGGAAGGATGCAATCATTATACTGCTCTTAATCATGTTGTTAATTTCTCTCATCTTCCTGGTTCTTCTACTGCTATTTCATAGGTAAAAGACGTGATTTATCTGATATTAAGTTTCCATATTCTGCATCTGATTGCTATACAGGTCTTTGGTCCAGTTCCTAACCTCTGAAGTTTTGATCCGTTTCTTTGAGTTACTGCTGCTTCTTTTTTTTATTATTATTATTTTTATGATTGGAGTGTTGGAGAGTAAATATGCTGAATCGATAATGAGCAAACTTTGTCATGTTTAGCTTGTGTCCTAGTTCATACTTGTTTGCTATGATTTTGTAATTGATAGGATATTATTCTGTAAGTATGAGTCTTCGTTGTCTTATATCATTCTCAAGTCAGAATTTACTGCTACCTACTTTTTTTCAAGGGTTTCCCCGCCCTTCTTTCTTCATATGAGGCAACAGAGGGAGTTTGTTATTAACTCAAAGGAGGGAGAAATTGAGTAAGAAATGAGGGAGAATAAAAATTTAGCGGGAGAAGTGAGAAATTGAGATAGAGAGTGTGACTGAAAAATACCTGATATGATCAAAAGGATCTAACATCAAAATAACCATAAGGCTATAGAGCCCTAAGTAGTAATAATGCTAATCTAATCCTAGATATGATAACTGATAAATCCCTAAGAGACAAGATAAGATAATAGCTTAATCAAATATTAAAAATAATCTAGATATCCTGATAAAATAACTTTATTTAAAGTCCTAATTATCTTAAATTATCTAAAAATAAAGATAAATAAACATCCCGCTTCCCATTAGTAACCTTAATTTAGGTGACAGTCTTTGGATATGGTCATATGGAAACTGAGCACTCCTTCCAAACCATAACTATTTATCATTGACCAATTAAAACAACTTTTGGTCAGCTCTCTACTAATCATCAGTTACTTTAGAATTCAATTCATGGCGTTCCAAATGTTGATTAGGAATTTGATATGAAAAAGAAGAAAGAGAAAGAAGCGAGAGGAAGAGAGAGAAATATATCAAAAGAGTCTTAATTGACCAACATGCTTCTTCTCTCCACCGTACATTGGTATATCTAGAAAAAGTGGTTGACCAAACAACTCCGACTAACTATCCAATTAACTTCCTTACTACCTTCTTTTCTATGGTTCTTAACAATGTTCCTGCGCTGAAAAATCCATGCTCTCAAGGGTGTATATCACTAGAATAAAATTTAGATTGCATTCATTGAAATTCATAAGACCAGGCCCAAGTAACATATTCACCAACTCCCCTCAGTATTTAGAAAATTCTGATGCACAGCCTATTGATTTTGACCCTTGTATTTCAAAATTTCTACCATACCCATGTAAAAAGGAATGATAACAGAATCAGTACTAAATTCCTTCCCTTGCATCTTTCTTTTGAACCCCTTGCAAACTCCCTGAACATTCATTTTACTTCTAATTTTTTTATTCCCTAACTAACCTCTATCTAACCATTGTTTATTACATGTATCAATTTTATTCGACCAATGATGCCATTATGTATTATTGTATCGCATAAAATGAGGGTGTAAGACAGCAAGAGTATAACTGATGTTTTGTCTTTCTGCAGCTATCTTATTCTGACTAATCAGACTACTTATGAACTCGTGAGAAGGAGGAGAATTTTTTATCTAAGGTTTGATATTCCCCTTAATGGTTTCCTACTAATTCACATTATAAAATTTAATCATGTAATGGCAAAAATTGATGGACCATGCTCCTTTATTTTCAGATTGGTTTATTGTATGTATGAGCTAGATGTATGTTGATGTTTTTTCGGACCGAACCGAACGATGTTAAATGGTTAGATGTCTTCATGTTTGGGACCGATCTGATAAATTTTTACTTGTTTTGGTCTTCAGGGGGATTCCAGAAAGAGTGTATCCATTTAGTAAAGGAATTTGTCGAAATTTATACAACTTCTGCTGTGCGAGGAGAAGTGTATACAGTTTGGAAGCACTCCCTAGTCCTCTAGAGATAGAGGAAAAGTCGATGCCTTACACATGCAAGGATGTTGTCACCTGTCGTTGTTGCTGATTTTTGTGCAATTGTTGTTGTGCTAGTAGAATAATTCCCTCAAGTTCTTATTTTGTACTGGAATGCGTGGATTTGCTTAAAGAACAGATTTACTTCACGCTGTTGGTATTAGGATCATCGGTTTCATTTTCTGCTCTTACCCATTCTTTCCCTCTTTTTTGGGAGCTTGTTGTTTTTAGGTTTAATTAATGCATAGGAATGGTGCCAGGGTCGCTGTGAATGAGATGAATTCGGCTGGAGTTTAGATTGCAGTCCCTGATATCTGGTTATTTGTGTAACGGAACAGTTGCGTGAGGGGGAATTGCAGAGCTATCATTTCTGTTTATTTTGTTGCCTGATATTCAGTGTTCGTGATTTGACATTTAATCTTTATGCATAACGGTTCTTAGCCCCATAATAGGTTGTCATTTTATCTATTTTTTCTATGAAAATTGATTATCTTACAAATTTTAATTTTAATTGTATGAAAGCAGTGCTTTCTGAATGAAGAAGGAATCAATTATTCATAAGTTTTCTAATTTTATGAAGTTATATTTATATTCACAGATCATTTGCATTTTATACTTTGCATGAAGTATAATACGTTCATGATCTATAAAAAAAAAAAAATGTTTTGCTTAATTTTAATATACATACACGGTCTCTCCTTTTTTATAAGATATCATTATTTCAATATGTATGTTCCTTTTGTTAGAAAAACATCCAGAGAATGTCTCATGTAGAAATGCAATGATAGATCATATATGTAACTCGAAGAAAATAAAAGGAGAGACGCATAAACGCCCTAGAAGGTCCTGTTTAAAACTCCATAGGATGTCATCCACCAAAAGGCCCTTTAAAATTTATAAATTATTAAATTTTGATCATTTAAAAAAGAGAGTTTAAAAAATTACCCCAAGTTAAAATAGCATTAAAGAATATTCTAAAAAGATTTTTTTAAAATTAAATAATATTAAAATATTTTGTTTACTAAATCTATCTCTAATTTTCTTTAGATATTAATGTTCATTAATGATATTAATATTTTTCTAAATTTAACTTAGAATAAATTTTAGGAATATGTTTATGGGGTAATATTAATAACTTGTTTAAAATTTGAGTAATTATTTTTAAGAATATATGTTTAATGAAATATTCCTAAAAATTTTAAATTATAGGATATTAATATGCGAATCTCATAGTAATATCATTTTATAATTATATAACTTAATTGAGTTGTGTGTGTGTATTATTCCAAAACATCATACATATTTAAGAATTACATGATGAGATTTTTAAAAAAATAAAAGAGAGTAAATATTTAAATGTATTTATAAATAAAAATTTATAACAATAAAATTAATTAACTTTATAATATAATCAATTTAGAGTATGACAAAAATTTAAAATTATATACTAATATTTTCTTAACTTTGAATTTTATATGTCATTAAATGATTTTTTTTTTCTTGCCAAAGATTATATGACTATTAAGTAATATTTATTTTAAGGAGGGGTGTTTTGGTCAAAATAATGAGTCAATTAATTGATTTAACGATCAATGAGTAGGATGGATTAAGTTGAATCTAAAAACTAGAAGGAGGTTTATGCCACATAATTTTGATTTTAAGGGAGGATCAAAAAATGAATGGGGATCTGCGTATAGAGGGGAGGTTAATGTATTTTACTCTTTAAAAAAAGATCTTATAATATATTTCCTTAAAAAATATGTGATTTTTCATCAAAAAAAAAAAAAAGCTTAAACAAACTGGATGCACCTAAAATAATTTATAAAATGAATGAAAAATACCAAAATGTAAAATTTTTAAATAAGAAATTCCTACATAAACTACCAGTATCACCAGAATATCAATATCTAAATAAATAAAAAAAATTCAATTTAAGGACGCAATTGACAAGATAAATCATAACTAATCAAATAGTTAAGATAAGTTAAAGAAAATATAAAGAGTTTGGTCAAGGTGAATTTCATAATTGAATATTTATATTTTAATTTTTTTCCAAAATAATTACAATTTTTAAAGTCTTTATTAATAAATATTTCTTTTCCTTAGTTCTTTTCCCAAATTTTTTCATAAATAAATGTTTTTTCTTAATTTTATTCACTCTGTTCCTTTTTATAAGATATAATTGCTTCAATGCGTTTGTTTCTTTTTATAAGAAGCATTCACAAAACATCTCAAGTAAAAATGCAATGTAACTCGAAGAAAATAAAAGGACCGACGCATAAACGCCCTAGAAGGTCCTGTCTAAAACTCCATAAGATGTCATCCACCCAGAGAGCCATAAAATAGGTTTTAAACGTTTTTTTTTTTTTTTTCACCTTGATATATTTTTTATTTCACTCATATGTTGGAGTCATCAGTATTGTTGCTTGGATTAGATGTCAAGTTTGAGGACGGCCACGCTGGCAACCTTTGAAATGGTTTGGAGGAATTACAGGTTCGCGTGCATTCGCCATTAACGGAGAACAAATTGGAAGCTTCCAGCAGCAGATGGGATGGGCATTGTGATTGGTCTAAAGTCAAACAGCCACCAACGTCCCTTTCGAATTTGGTTCAGCATAATACAAGTGTCACCCAGACCAAAGTCAGGGCCAGGTTAATGTCGAGACTTGGTTAATTAGTTGGTCTAGTGTGCACGTGTCACTCAGTCTTGGGAGTCAGTGACCCTTTACTTAAGCTGTACCAACACCATCAGGTGCCATAAACACGCACATGGTGTTTGGAGCCATTCTTGTCTCTCTCAAGTCTTAAGCTTGGTTTCCGGGTGGCCACCCCTATGAAGAATGACACGAAAGAACAAGCCATTGATCACAAGGGACCCCGTCTTGATGTTGTCGTCATGTTGACAGAGAAATGGATTGCCATTTCCAATTGGGTGTCCATGCAACTCTCCCGCCTTAACCGCCACCCTTCTCCCAACCAAAAATCAAGCCATCTCCTGCATCCAATCCAACCATCAGGATTCTTTTTTTTTGGTTATAAAAATTTTAGAAAATGGGTTAGGTTCACCTATGATCCAAGGGCAGAGCGAAATCTCCATTTTTCCTAAGTCATACCGATGTTGGATAGGGTGGGGCGTCTATTACCCTTAGGCATTTATTTAGGCATCTAAGAGTTAGGATGCCTCCCCAACGCCTTAACTAACTCCAGGATTCTAAATACCTAGCTCCCACCCCAAAATGCCATATGGCCGTCGCTCCTGGAAAGTCGTTGCCGTCCATTGGGCCCCTTCCCATTCTTCTCAATAGTGACAAAGTTGTGATATTTTTAGGTTTCTGTTTCTGGTCATCAATCATGTTGCTGATGAAGCGGTTGGGCCGAAGGCAGGCCCAACTGTCATCCCGTGTGATTAGGGGTGGAAAAAAGCCAGGGGCCTGTGGCCTGGCCTGCTAAAAGCTCGATCGGCGCTGGCCTGGCTGTCAAGCTAACAGCCAGGCCAAAGCCTAATTTCAGCCTGTTTGCCTTAATGTGCCAGGCCAGGTTCGTGTGTAGGCCTGGAAAAGCCTGTCAGCCGGCTGTTAAGGAGTGTAGCCACGAAAAAACGTGGCCTGGCCTTTGTTTAAGCAATTAGGCTTGTTTTCGACCTATAATTTAAGGAGGATTGTTTTTGGCTTGTAAACGCAGGAGGCCTGTTTTCGGCCTGTTTTCCTTAGGGCGTGGCTTGTTAACTTACGTATAGGATTTTTGAAAATACAGCTTTTAGGAGGCCAGGCTCGGGCAAAGGCCACAGCCAGCCAGCTCAGCCGCTTCCCTCGCATAACAAGCCTGGCTGTTAAGGGACGGCGACGACTGTTTCCACCCCTACGTGTGATTAATGCGCCCCAGAGCTTCCATTGAATTTTAGGCGCGTCGTCGGTTGCAGGTTTACAGTAAACACGTTACTCATGGGATGGCATTGGGAGGCAGAGCCGTAACGGATGAGAATGCCATAACTTCCCCAATCCCCACATTAATGCCCCTCTGACCATCCCAAATGATTTTCTCATTTTGTTCTCCCTAGTCTTTGGAAGAGAGTGAATGCCCCGACAGCGGTTGTTTCCACGGGGCACACCAACAAATAACCTCCATTGCTGGATTCAAGACCCATCAACTAGGCTCACTATACTTGTTCTCATGTCTAGCTTAATTATGCCCAATTTAAGTTTTCTATTGGTTCCATTTTTCATCAGTTTGTGACAATCAAAGGGAAAGACATATATCACAGATAAACTTCCACTGAAAGGGACTATATAACTAACATGAAGAATGTATAGGTGCATCAAATCAGAAGTGTTTTTCTGTACATATGTAAAATCTTAACATATAGTTGATTCATATCCTGTAATTACACACAAAAGCTTATACACGCATAGCCTCACACAACTCAATAACTCTCTGTCACAGAGATACCACATTCAAAAAAGACACCCGATGATTGATGAGATGCTTAAACAAACGCCCCAAGCCATTCTCAAGCGTCTCGATTCCCACGACTAAATCCTCCAGCCTCCTGTTGGCGTATTGAATCTTCTGAGCCACATCGGCATCTTGGGTGGCGCTGTTCACGATCAAGCTATTAATCGCGAAATCCGCCTTTTCCAGCACATTGATATTGGCCTCTTGATTCTCGCTCACGAGTGCTCCTTTCTGCATCATTCTTGACAATAAAGCCCACTTGTTGTTGGGCTTTGATTTCAAAACTGGGGAAGAGAGGAACGCCAGCAGAGAATAGAAGGCAGAGCCGGTGACCAGGCTTGCTTCCGTCAGAACTCTAACAACTGCGGAGAGATGGTCGTTTAGATCCGGTGGCAGAAACGTTTCGAATGATGCATCAATTTGTTTTAACAAGATAATAGATTTGGTGGAATTCTTCCTGGCATTCTTTCTGAGATTCCAATATGCAGAGACATGAGCATCGAGGACGGCGGAATCTCCGAGCTTTCTCCGTCTGAGAGCGGATTGAAGATGCCTAACGCCTTCCTCCATAGACAAAATGGAATCCCTAGTGTTGCCGAGAATGTCGAGGAATCTGACGGGACAATCTAAGAGGTGATCGAACCGTTTGTGATGGTGATGGTGGTGCTGAGAGAGGGCCTGCTGGGTGAGGGGCAACTGGAGGAGATCGTCGAGGGACTGGTAGAGGTCGGCGAGGGAGGAGAGGGCGGAGCAGAGGGATTCGACGGATGGGGGAGGAGGAGGCGAAGAAGAAGAAAGGGAAGATTTGAGGGAGTTGAGGTGCTCTTCGACACGAAGGGTGGTGGGGTGAGATCTGGGAGGCAAACTGATGGATCGTATCTTGAATTTGGTAGGAAGCTTTGGGGAACAGGGAGCCATGGGTGGCGTTGTGAAGACGGTGGCCGCTTGTATGGAATTTATATAGAACCCAAATGTAGGAGGAGGAGGAGCCGAGAAGGATCGACAAAGCGATGGTTAATTAACCAATAAACGATAAATAAAAGATGCGAAAAGAGAATGAGTATTTTGTCGTGGCATGTACGGTAAACTCTAAAGAGTAGAGAGATGGAGTTAAGAGATCACGGACCCACCCGCTCGCGCTAAACGTCAAAACCCTCTTTTGCTCTCATCGAAGGAATATCGGTTCCCTACCCACTAGTTATAAATAAATTCAACATTTTATGAGAAATAATATCAGGAGTTTGTTTTCAATGCATTATTTGTCTTCGATATTCTTAAATTAATTATTAGTAATTGTTTGTAACTTTGTTTTTCTTTTTTTCA
This sequence comes from Acacia acuminata, assembly GCA_019022655.1. Lineage (NCBI taxonomy): Eukaryota > Viridiplantae > Streptophyta > Magnoliopsida > Fabales > Fabaceae > Acacia > Acacia acuminata. The sequence goes on from JAFJYI010000002.1 coordinate 12,591,139, forward strand.
GATTTTTGTTGTTGTCAACCTAGTTAAATGCATTTGTGTTAGTTTTTGAATAATAACTTTTATGATTTATGATATAAGTATGTGGGAAGAGTTTTGTTTCAATCTACGGAAAATGTCTTCTTAAACTATGATTTTATTATTTGCCTTACATGTTACAAATATTATCAAATTATTCTTTTGAGGCTTAATTATATTTTATTACTATTAGGGTAAATGAGTAAAAATACACATGTGTTTTACCTTTGGGAGCGTCTCCGGAGGAGTAAAAATACACATGAGCTTCTAAAATTAGAGCAAAAATCCCATTACAGTTAAATTCCTTTAACAGATGTTAAGTACAGTGTGAAAATACCAAAATACCCTTGAACTCAAAAGTTTTCAACCCAAAATACCCCTGAACTCAGTGGAATCTTCTTCTCCTCCAGCGAGCTCCATTCACAGTTCATTTTTCCGAAAAAATACCCTCCGCTAAACCTCAATGTTCATCCTCTTTCCTTCCAAATTCATCATCTGACATTACCAAATAGAAGGAAATAAATCTGCAATTCATCAATTGAAAATAAACCCAAATCGAAGGCAATAAATGAGTGATTCATCAACTGAATATACCCCTAAATTAAAGGCAAAAAATCAGTGATTCATCAACTAAATATACACTCGAATTGAAGGCAAAAATATCAAAAGCATGGAAAACCCATAAGGCAAACCAATCAGCAAAGCATTCAACAAGAGCCAATCGTAAATCACAAGCCGAAAATCAAAACCACTGGACCTTGTTGCTGATAAATCTCGACCTTTGTCTGCGATGGGTTTCGTCCAAACTTGACACCGACACCCAAATTCGACACCGACACCCAGGGGTACAAACTTTGCTTCGTCGCCACCACCTTGGCCTTGCATGTCGGCACCGCCGTCTAACCCTCAACCTTGAAACAACCCCCAAATGTCGGTCGTGCTTTCGAGAGCTTGAGAGGGGCGTTTTCAGATCCAGATCGAAGCTGGGCTAGTCAGGTGAGAGCTTACAGGTAGATGAGAGAGAGAGAGACGGGTTAAAGTTGGCAATTACAAAAAGTGTGATATTTTTATTTTTTTAAAATAGCGTGGGGCCCACCTTGAGACTAACATCAATTAAGGAAATCTAATGATGTGTGTATTTTTGCACCCATTTTGAGAGCTCATGTGCATTTTCGCTCATTCGGAAAGCATATGGTGCAAGACGCTCCTGAGGGTAAAGCACATGTATATTTTTGCTTCTTTACCCTTACTATTATTTTGCTTATAATCCTGAAGCACTTTTAAAAAGAAGAGGAAGAGTGAAGACTCTACCATGTGTTGTGTGTGGTTTTCTTTTACCAGAAGGAAGAACTTCATTATATGAAAAAAAATCCAACTGCGAATACTAAACCAGTCTAGAAATAAAAGCTTAGACAGAACTAACAAACATCAAAATTTTAATGAGACAAATACAAGCCAAAACTAAAAGGACAGACCAAGCCCAGACCTTGCCGATTGAAACTGTGGAGGCTAAATTTCAATCCATCATGATCAAAGAAAAGAGCAATAGAGAATGGTTGTCCAAATGTTGGATATTTCTATTACTCGAGATAAACAAGCAAAGAAGCTATACTTATTATAGGAGAATTACATTCAAAAGGTACTCCAAAGGTTTTACATGGATAAAGCCAAGCAAGTAGTCCTCTTGCTTCTTACTTTAAATTGAGTAATGAACAATGCCCTGCTATTGATGAAGAGAAGGAGCAAATGAGGAAGGTCCCTTATATATGCTTTGACAATAAGGAGTTTGATGTATATGCAATGGTATATACTAGACCTGATATTGCTCATCATGTTGTTGGTATGGTGAGTCGTTATCTCTCTAATCATGGTAGAAAGCATTGGAAAGCTGTTAAATGGATTATGAGATATTTGTGTTGTACATATGATTTATGGTTATATTTTGGTAACCATAAACATGTTTTAGAAGGTTATACAGATGCTGACATTGCTGGAGATATTGATTCTTGTGTAAGTCCACGTTTGAATATTTCATTAATTTTGCGGGGTGAGCTATTTCATAACAATCTAGATTATAAAAGTGTGTTGCTCTTTCAACAGTTGAGGCTGAATTTATTGCAGCTATTGAGGCTTGCAAGGAATTACTGTGGGTTAAAAGATTTCTCCAACAACTTGGTGTTCACCAAGAAAAATATGTTCTATTGTGTGATAATCAAAGTGCAATTCACCTTGCTAAGAATTCATTTTTTCATTCAAGGTCAAAGCATATTGATACACGTTACCACTTGAAACAAGATGTTTTAAAAGATGAGTAAATGTATCTTGAAAAAGTTCATACGGATGATAATGGTGCTGATATGTTGACAACATCATTACCGAGGGGGAAATTTGAGACTTCCAGATTGATCGCAAGAATGACGAACCCTCCACACAGTCGTGAGGGGGAGTTTTGTTGGGCTATAGGATGTCACTCCTATACGAGGAGCCTAAGTTCTAATTATTTAGTTGTATTTATTTCCTATGTGGTGTGTTTCCTATTTTATAAAATGAGAAAATAAAAAAGGAAAGAAATAAAAGAGAGAACTCTATTAAGAGAAGAGTAGGTTGCAAGTTTGTGTGTATGGAAAAAAAAAAAAAAAAGGAAGTATATATATAGCTCTTGCGAGAGAAAATATTTCTCAGCAGCTTTTCAGCCTGGGCAGTTTTGTTCTAGCTGATGATTGGAGAACGGTTTTTTTTTGAATTGACCTGAATGCTTTGTTTTTGAATTGACCTGAATTTTTTCGTGGAGGAGGTTTTAGATACACATAGCTTCATTCTGGACAGTTAGATCATCCATTGAGTCTTCTATTTTCCACATATTTTTCGTGAACATCCGTTCAAGTCCGTTGCAGATTTTTCTAAGCGACTTTAATTAAGTCGACAATCAGACAATAATTTTGAGTCCAATTACCCTGAAATTTTGTGGAGGTGTTCTAGACATATAGATGATATTGAATCTGAACAGTCAAATCATGGATTAGATCTTCCTATCTTCTCTAGATTTTGCGTGAACGTTGGTATACGTTCTGTAACTACAGCTTTTTATGTTTGGTAATTTCCGACACATGCAGATTGTATCTTCATCCAAGAGATACGTATTTTATTGCTCTATTTGCTCTTATATTTTATTAACATAATCCTCGGTGATTTTTGAAAATAAGGTGAATTTGTTGTCATTTATAGTTGAGCTTTGTATTATAGCATTGAATACTGTATTCCTTTTGAATATAGAGAAATCTTTTTTCTTTGGGCTGTGCTCGTTTGCTCTCACTCATATTGAGGGGAGACTTTTCTATGTTGAATTCTTATGTCTCTATACCTTATTTTGTTGCTCATTTTATTTTCTACTTTAATTGATTCCATATGATTATTTTTCATTGTGAAGATTTAACAAATATCTGTTGCACTCTTCCTAACAGTATCCTTCCCACATCGGACAAATAGTTGCGTAAAAGCTAGCAACGGTCACCAGCGGCCATCACCATCTCTCTCACGGTGGAGAGAGCCAAATGAAGATGCCGCTTCAACAAACATGGGAGAAAGCAAGACGTACGTGGGCAACATTATGTGGTGTGTGCGGTTGTTTTCTTAGGAGGAAGGGTTATAATATACTACTCCCGTAAATACGCATGTGCGAGGGAGAGGATTTGGTTGACCCAAAAGAAAAGGGGAAGGGGATTTGTGATATATTATTATTTGACAAAAATAAAAAATGAATATAGTTAGGAAATAATATATTAGTATTAATGTATATATATAAAATCATGGGATTGTAATCAGATGTCAAATAATTAGGGATTACACATATAATCATCATTATGAGTCATTATGTATAGGCTTATCTCTTTTGTATAAATACCCATATGTTTATAAATATATACAAAATCATTTCATTACAGATATATATGGATGGATATGGACCTCGTCATTACATTATGAAATATGAAGAATGCAACAAATGGAATGGGTTTCATTTCCCTATCTAATGTCTCATTCTCTCTCATCCTCTCATCATCCTGAAAACCGACAGGGAAGTGGGAACATGGACAATAATATTCCCACAACCAAACCAAATACAATTTTCCCCCTCCTATATAAGACTTAAACAGTCTAATGAAAAAACAGAGTGTCGTATTAGTATTTGATTTGGCTTAATTAACATAAACATTTGTTATTCGGGCTTAATGAAGGCATGAATTATACATGAGTAACAAGAAAAGGCAGTAATTCAAACAGTGGGTGGAATATAACAAGAAGGCACCTACAAGACGTTGGAGTCTTGAAGATAAAGATGGAGTTTGGCGTAATTCATAAAATAAATAAATGATCAAGTTGAGATTTGTGTAGATGAGAATAAATTAAAAAATGGATTGAGAATAATTTGGAATGACAGGGAGGCCGCAGTTTGAGGTTGTCGCAGTCATCCTCGTCTCTTGGTATTAAGAATTGGGAGTAGCTGCCAAGCATGCATGACCGAAACGAACTCTTAAACAAGTATTCACACCACTGTACTACTACACTATAACTTGCTTTTGGTTTATTGTTTTTCTTTCTATTCAATTCTGTGCCGCCCCACCCCCTCCCATCTTTTTCTTTTGTGTTGAGTACTGAAATACATAGACTGTTCAAATTTAATTTTTAATATTTTTTTAAAAATTTATTAGATCGTTGTGGTTGTACAATAATTGACCGAAACGTGTACCCTCCCTTCCTTTATTAATTATAGGTGGGTAAATAGGAATCCAGTCTAATCTTTATGGTCCTAAATATAAGTTAAAATTAATTTTTTTGAGAAATATTAAGAAAGCTAATTCAATTACTCTAGAATATTTATATTTATATATTTTTTCTATAAACTAATTAGTTTGACTAATAAACTTATATATACACAACATATGATATGATTAAGTAACTTATTTAATTTCTAAAAAATAAAAATAAAAAATCAACTTTATGTAAAACTGAGGGGAGTATTATCTAGTCCGCCCTTCTCTCTACCCTTTTATTATTAAAAACATGTGCTTTGTGTAATGGTAATATCCTAATTGTGTATTTCATTATGAGAAGACCTGGAGGGTTCGAGTGAGAGAGAGGGCAGGAAAAACAAAAAAACAAAGACGCGAGGAATGGAATGCGAAGGCCGGCGGCAAATAAAGTAACAGATCAGTGACGTTGATGATGTGGGTGGCGTCATTTTAATTTGTTTGGAGCGAGGTATGATGACTTTCAAATGCGTTGTTGGTATTATGAAATTCTTTTTGGCAGTAGACAAGGAGACGATACTGTTTTAATTAATTAATTAATATAAGGCGTATTGGTCGTCGGTAATGAAGGGCAGTTACGTAGGAGACGGTTTGCCAAAAGTCAACTCTTGTGAAGTGCACATGCTGAACACCAGAAGCGTACGTGTCATGAAACGACACCGTGTGACCAGATCAGGAAGACCTTTCCACTGGTTGTCACATATATTTGTTTTTGTTTTAGGTCAAAACTGGTTGTCACATCATATGAGTACATCTTTTTCATATTCTGCTCTTGTATGTATACGATGACGACGTTGTTGTTATTGTTATTATTATTATTATATATATTGGTTCACACATGTTGCGTGACGCTGTTTAATTATGTATGCGCATTTCTGTTGTGACTTGTGACTCCAAGACTGATTCTGGCCGCGTGTTCATTACAATTGTATGGGTTTGACCAAGCAGCATCAAGAATTTAGGATGGATGATGTACGTATTGTTGAATGGTAAAAGTCTACGATAAAAGGGAAGCCCTCGCCCCTTATGTAATGGAGATGCCTTACTTTGAGTGAAAACAAATTTGAAGAGCCCAAAACAAAACGTGAGCACAATAAAATAATGCCTGCATGTCATCTATCAAATCTTGAAGGAATTATTGTGACTAGCTACTCCACCCGCTACTCCTCATTAACAACTTTTGTGAGACTCAACACATTACTTAAAAGCATCTTGTTAAAACAACTCTTTAATTGATAATATAGGTGGCTTGATTGGGGGAGGGAGTAAGATGATAAGAAGGCCAATTTAGGGTTGCCAGCCAGGGAAGAAGGGGGTGACACGTGTGTATTTGGTGATGAGGTGGCGTGGCCCCCACCCCAGAGGGGATTGAACGGCAACACATATCCATGGGGGATTGAGGTTGACGGTGGCACCATGGCAGATTTGGGGATGTCAGCCTTGTGCTTCCCCTCCATAACAATTTTTAATGGAGGAGGCCCATTATGTCAAAGGAAATACCAGGCCTCCTCAAAAGCCCACCCGCACCTCAACACCTCAGGGACAAGCTGGGGCCTATAATTTATACAGTGTGTTTGGGTAAACATTGAAAAGAAAAAAAAACCAGCACTACTACTAGTGCAATCGTATTGGGATTCATTTCCCCTCTCCCGGTCCCGGGTTCGATCCTCCTCCCTTATCTTATATAAAAAAAAAAAAAAAAAAAAAAAGCCCAGTGGAAGGAGGAAAAAAGCTTAATGGAAAAAAAAAAAAAAAAAAAAAAAAAAAAAAAAAAAAAAAAAAAAAAAAAAAAAACCTCAGTTGGAAGGTGTTTAGGTAAGCTTTGAGGTCAATGAGCTTTTCCAAAAAAGTTCCATATTTTCAGAAGCTCAAGTGTTCAGCATTGGCGAGCGTTAGCTGGCTATGGATAGCAAGGGTAATGAGATGGCGTACTGACTACTGGTAAGGTCCAGTCAAATATCGGTAATTTTTTTTTTAAAAAATTCCCTTTTTAAAATTTTTAATTCTTTAAAGGAAAACAAGGATGCTAATTTTTTATGAGAAGTGAAACTACTCCTCCCAAAACAATTATTGAAGGAAGGAATAAATGGCGTCTGCTTTGCTCTCTGATTCCCAGCGCATGGTTGTTCCAACGTCGAAGGAAGAGGAGGATTTATTGGCCAGAAGTTCTAAGAAAGTTAAAAATGTGGCTCACCCCGTTGCTCCATCACATGATCAGTGGCCGAAACCTGGACAGTCTAACTCGATCTTCACCAAAGGAGTAGTAGGGAGCTAAGAGGACAGATTCAAAGCATCACCAATATGAAGATAACAACTGAGATTGGCACTTATTTGGGATTTCCCTTGTCCAGGAGAAGGAAACCAACAGCCACATTTGAGTACATTGTGGAGAGAGTTAGCTCCAATTGGCTACGTGGAAGGCTAATTCCTTATCAATGGCGGGGCGGATTACCCTTGCCAAGTCAGTTCTGAGTTCTGTGCCTCTTTACCCGATGCAAGTTGCGCAAGTTCCTTTAAGTATTTGCAAGTAGGTGGAGAGGATCCAATGCAATTTCATATGGGGCAGTAGGTACCATAATGTCGGTTGGGAGACAATTACTCTTCCAAAGAATCTGGGCGGACATGGGGTTAAGCACCTTGCAGTTATGAACAGTGCTTTTGGATGTAAATTAGCATGGAAGTTGACAGCTGGGGAGAGGGGTCTCTGGTGTGATACGCTGCTACATAAATACATCATCAGAAATGAGTCGAAAATGTTTGAAGCAAAAACGAGTGATTCATCACTCTGGAAATTTGTATGTAAGCATAAGCATGTATTAGATAGGGGTGTTAAATGGAGGATACGAGGAGGTCTTTTGGTAAGTTTCTTCACTAATGCTTGGCTATCAAATGGTCTTTTCATTAAGGGATAAGGGTCTTAAATGCCATGGAAGTTTTCACTCAGGAGCACTGGTAAGACGGAAGTTTTTTTTGGACCAAAAATGCTACGGAAGTTTTTCTCGAGGAGCAATTTTGCCCCGGAAGTTTTCACTAAGGAGCACTTTTGCTCCGGAAGTTTTCACTTAGGAGCAATTTTGCCCTTTTGTCCCCAAATATTAAATTTGACTATTAAATCGATCAAAGACCACACATGTTATGCCTTGAAAGGTCAAACTTGGAGCAGAGAGAAGGAGATCCTTGAGATGTTGAGATCAAAGCGCCGAATTTGTGAAGCCAAACTGGTCAAAGAGATGAAAGGTTGATCGTCACAAAACCCAAAGGAAGCATCACTTATGATCTAAGCAAATGATCGTCTATACAAACGTAAATATTATCACTATTGATTTGTTTTTGAACCAATTTTTGGAACAATTCATTTCTCATTTTGTATTTCCTTTGCGTTTTGTGACAGACCTTTCAGTCTCTTTGACCAGTTCAGCTTCACAAATTCTAACCGCCTTGATTTCAACATCGAAGGATCTCCTTCTCTCGACTCCAAGTTCGACCTTTTCAAGGCATGACATGTGTGGTCTTTGACCGATTTAATAGTCAAATTTAATATTTGGGGGACGAAGGGAAAAATTGCTACGCTTTGTAAACTTCCGAGGCAAAATTGCTCCTAAGTGTAAACTTCCGGGGGGCAAAATTGCCCTCAACGAAAACTTCCGGGCAAAATTGCTCCTCGGCAAACTTCCATGGCAAAAATGATACTCCGGGGAAAAATTGCTACGTCTTGTGAACTTCCATGGCATTTTTGGTCCAAAAAAAACTTCCGTCTTACCAGTGCTCCTGAGCGAAAACTTCCATGGCATTTAAGACCCTTAACCCTTTCATTAAAGATCACTGCTTAAGACCATTGTCGGAAGCCGAGTGGAACAGCAAGGTTGTTGACTGGACTATAGCAAGTTCTTGGGATTTTAATAGACTGATCTCGGTGGTGTCTGGGGAGATAATTAGGAGGCTAGCTGCTGCCCACCCTCCTGTACTTGGTGCTGGACAGGATGTTTTGGTGTGGGGTCCCTCGTCAAATGGTATCTTTTCGGTAAGATCTGCCTACACTATGATAGAAAGTCCAGATTCTAATTTATTCCATCCTGGTTTCAAGCTAATCTGGAAGTGGCCTGGAGCAAAGAGAGTTAGAGTGTTTATGTGGCTTGTCTTCCATAATAGACTTCCCACAAATGTTTGGCGTAGTAGATGGGCGGCCTCTTCGCCGTTATGTAATTTTTGTAATGCTCAGGAGGAGTCTATTATACACATTTTGAGGGATTGCTCCTATGCCAAGGAGATGTGGTCTGATTTAGTTCATCCAAATCACTTATCTGTCTTCTTTAATGCTCACCTTCGTGATTGGATCTGCCTGAATCTAAGAGGTGAGTTGGGTAAGTTCTCTCATTTAAATTGGCATATTTTATTTGCTGTGGGTATCTGGAAACTGTGGAACTGGAGGAACATGATGGTTTTTTATGGCAATTTTCAGAAGCCAAGATACCCAACGAACGTTATTGTACAGGTTGGGCCTTCCTTCTCTTATGGAGGCCGGCAGACTTTGACATATGAATTTGCTAAGGTAAGACCTTAATTTGGTCCCCACCACCTCCCTATGATTGGTTTAAAATTAATGTGGATGGTGCTGTAACCTCGGATTGGAATTTGGCTGGCTGTGGTGGTGTCTTAAGGGATTCAAGGGGTTTGTGGTTGTCGGGTTTCTCTTGCCATCTGGGTATTTGCAATGCCTTAGAAGCTGAGGAATGGGCTTTTTTGAAAGGCCTGCATTTTGCTATAAATAAAGGGATTAATCATGTTGTTATGGAATCTGATTCATGGGAGTTGATTTCTGCTCTGTCCCAGCCAACGGATTTGAGTGCCCAAAGTCTGGTTATGTTTCAGATTAGGGAATTACTAGCGCTGGATTGGTCTGTCCAATGGACGCATGCGTTCAGAGAGCAGAACCAGGTTGCTGATAGACTTGCAAAGGAAGGTTTAGTGGCTTCTAGCCATTGTGATTTTTGTCCCTCTTTTTTGAGGTCTTTGATTATTCTTGATTGTATGGGAGCTCATTCCCCCTTGGCATCTTAATTTTAATTTCCAGGCTATTGCCTCTTTTATATCAAAAAAGGATGCTAATTTTTTTCTTTGAAAAACGAAAAGCGGGACAAGACAACAGGTACATGGTTAATTTATATTTGACTTACAATTTCTTTTTTTTAAAATAAAAAAAATAGTATCTAACATTCTAAAATAGTTTTTAGTACATTAATTACCCCCTAAAATACTTGACACCGTAATCAATATATATATATATATATAGACAAATTTATATATAGTATTCAATAATATTTATGTCATTTTCAGTTATTTTTCGTACTAACTGACTTTTCAAATAATAATTCAAGTACATTTCAATTTGAAAATGTCACTTTTGTCGTTGTTAATCCAAACACAAATCATATTTACAATCTAACTTTTATCATTAAAAGTAAGTCACTTCTGTTACCGCTAACTCAAACGAACCCTAATCAACAACAATGATAATAATTCCATTTGCATTTTTCCTATTTTCATTTTAATGTCCCACCAAGTCTTTGGATTGCCTAGCTATGAGTTATTCGAAAGCCTTAGACATGCATGCCACAACTACTCAAATTACAGAAAACACTGTTAATTAAAATTAAAATATGTAAAAGATGTATTTTTTTTCTTCCTAGACATACCCTTATTTATAATATGACACCTGGACGATTGGGGCTAAAAAACTGAAAATAGAAAAAAGGTATATTAACTTCGGGTAAAGGATTTCTCTGGTCACTGGAGATAAGTTATCTCCTGTGACCCCCAAAACTACGTCGTTTTGGATTAATGAATGGCGTTTCCATAATTTTGTTTACTTTTTTATTATATAAATTTTCTGAAACACCTTTAATTAAGTTACCTAAAATTACAAACACATCATTAATTAATTTAAAATATTTTTAGAGGTCATTGGAGATAAACTTATCTCTAATGAATTACTGGAGAAATATTTTTTCCATTAGCTTTTTGAACATAGTCAAATTGTTAGTTGGGATCAATCCACAAGAGACTGTTGTTTATAAATAGCTCTGGAGGGGAGTAGTATTTGATATCATGATTTGATATTTTGATCACGGTGATGCTAAAAAGTAACACTAAAAGCTTACCAAATCAGATTTACTCCATCCAGTGGTTAATAAATATCAATTCTTGCCACGTTATGCTTTTACAGCAATCTGTGAATGCGTTGTTGCGCTGGGTTTTTTTGGCCCCTTTCTTTTGGCCGAAGTGAATTTACTGGATCTTTATTGTCAGTTTTTAACTATAATTGATTCAGAAAAAGAAAGAACAAAACTGAAGTTGTAATGTTCAAACATTTGAGTGAATGCTCTCATTACATACATTGATTTATGAGGGACCAAAATCCTTGTAAAATTCGGACTTCATGATCTCTCCCAAGTTTTACAACAGTCCCCATCTCACTGATTTAATGAGATAGCATATTCAGAAAGCACACTCTGTGTTTTACTAGACATCTATTTATGCAATCCAATCCCCCCTCAATACCACTCATGCTTTCGATCAATCCCTCCAAAACCTTTTGTGCTTCGTTGTGTCTTCCTTTTCCTACGAGGGAACACAGGGCAACTTCATTCGTATTCCTCTGTTCCTTCTCCGATGAGAACAGTCTGCTGGGCTTTAACTTCGAGATCAAGGAGGACTCTTTCGTTTTTAGCCTCGGTGTCAACAAGAACACCATGACAGAACGTAGTACAGAAATGGTGACGCTGCCTGCTTCTTTTAGAACTCGAGCCAGAAATATCAGGTTCTGGTCTTGACCAATCTCAGAAAGGGGGCTAACTCTGATCTCCATTCTCTTCAATGCTCCGAGTTGTTTCGCAATCTCCTTCTTCGCCTTCTTCCTGAAGCTCACATAGGCAGATATGCTGCTTTCAACAGTAGAATCTCCCCGTCTTCTTCTTAGTGCAGACTGAAGTGTTTGTAAATGTTCCCTGAGAACTAATAATAAATCCCTTGCAGCCCCACCTGCATCTAACAAAGTCACTGACCCACAAAGTGCCTCTTCTACCATTTTCCCATGCTGGAATTTCAGAAGAGCTTGTTGGGTGTGGGAAGATTGGAGGAGCTCCTCCACGCAATTGTACAATTCTGAAAGGACAACTAGACCATTTTGGATCGTCTCTGTTTCCAAATTGCTTGAAATAGATCTCTCCTGACTTGGCTTTAAGTGGTTCAAAAGTGCTTGAACCCTCTGGGATGATGGATGTATTCTGATGGGCAAACTAATGGACCTAAGTGGCTGATGGGATGAGGGAATTGTGGAAGTGGGTTCCATCCTTTTCTTTTCCTACTGGTTGAAAGTTGCTACAAATGCGTAAATGACAGTGATGGTTCGGCCTATATATATAGAGGAACAGGTTAAGGACTACAGAGAATTTAAACTGTGCCACTTTTGAGCCTGTCAACGATTTGAAAAAATGTACATGTGAAGGCAATGTGGGTCTCGCTAAGTTTCTGGTGGCTTTGTAACATCTTCAGCCAGCAATCAGCTAACTTTAGTGTTTTTATTAATCCCATAGCCAGAAGATGGGAGTACCAGCGAGCTTGTTGAGAGAAAAGTGTGGTAAACCAGGGATACAGCGCATTGCTGGTATATGCTTCCTTGCTCCCCCTCATTATCCACCAATATATAATTCCATTTTCTCAACCATGGCTCAATAGTATAACATATCCTTAATTGATCATGTGTATAATTGAAAATTTTTTTATCGCAGCAGCTGCTAAAAATTCCAATTCATGCCTTCATTCAAATGATTTGGGATTTAAATAATGCTGGCTAGCTCAAAATCTGTAATGGGTTGTAGCCCAAAGCTTACATCAAGCCTGGAATCTAGGCTTGCTTTTGAGTTGTGAAGGGGACAATGGAGCAATTTTCAGCTCTAATTGCGTTTTTTATTTGGGGTCAAGTGGCTGCGTAATATGAATAATATTGGAAACCATAAAGGTGTGGTGATGTGAGTAGGTTCGCTGTTATTGGGGAGACAAGGTAGCAATGAATACAGTGCAACATCTACCTTGGGAATTGTTATGTTAGCTTTACAAAAGCATTACAGAATAGATGTTCTGTTACTTGCGAGAAAGGCTACTGAGTACTGAAAGAACCACAACTCAAGAGGGACAGGGGCATGCATTGGAATCACATGATTGCTGTAGGTGAGAACTTGATTCTCCTTGTTTGCTGCCATTTTCTGCATGCATCTGTACGTTAAAACTACATTATGAATCAAGATCAATGTACCAAGCTAAGACACCAGATTAGGATTAGAAAAGTAAAACTTAAGCCTGCTTCCTCTGTAACGTTGGAAAAAAACAATCTATTGCACCCCCATCACGTTGTACTCTCGTACTTGAGATTATTTTAATTTGTTTTTGGTGTTTGGTGGGGTGCGTGGGTACATGTTATACATGTACATATTCTTGGCCGCTTGCAAAACCGATGCACTTTCTTGGTTTAGCCAATTAATCCAAAAGATATCATGTTGTAGTAATATAAACTTCACCAGACCTATGATGTTATTAGGTAATTAAATGCAAGCCAGAGAGAGAGAGAGAGAGAGAGAGAGAGAGCTCGTTGTATTGTTGTGTGATGTGCAGTGTATTGCTGAGGTAAGACTGGCGTTTTTGCAGAATGCATGAGACTGTTTTAATTTGTCTAAGAACGGAGACACGAGACACCGTTGTCATCCTCCATATGGTGCATTATGAACATCACATGCTGCCTTCTTATTTTAGATAAAAAGAGACAAATTCTGAGGCACAGAATGGGCGTGAACTAGTTGGCTCCTCTAGCTGTAAGTAGTTCATCCGAACAATAATATAGACTTGCGCAGAAATTTTGGTCCTTTTTCTTCCGGGGTGATTGCTAATTAATACAGTACAATATAATACGAGTACTACTTAAAATCTGTTTCATTTGGAGGACCATGAGATATATGTAAGCTTGCAACGATGACAAGTTCTCTCCTAAGCCGAGTCTAGAAAAGTAAAGCAGCATCGGGAATGATACAATTAATGTGATTTTTTAACATGTATAGGGCGAGGCATGTGAAGGAGTCAGGCTTCTTGTCTTGGAAAAGAAGAAAAAGAAGTAGGGAAATCTCAAATTCTAACGATCAGAAAATTATCAAAAAAATCTAACAGTAAATTTATCTATAAAAAAAGTCACAAAGTATATTTCTTCATTAAAAAAGTCTCTAAACTCCTGGATGGTATAAATTTCGGATGGCTTTTGAGGCACAAGAAGGATGGATAGGCTAAGCAAGGAGAGCTCGTCCACTATGGACCATTTAGATTTAATTTTTTTATTTAGTGATTTTTAAATCAAAAATCATTTTTTGAAAAAAAATATTAGTTGAGAGATTATCTTTATTTTAGATGCTCTACCTATTAAAATAATTTTTCTAAAAAAATAAAAAGTAAAAAAAAGTAAATATGGATCGTCAGGATCTCATTTAGACATCTACGAGTAGACAAGCCCCCTTGTCTATCCAAATGATAGGCAGGGAAATGGGATCCGGCACAAGATAATATAGTCGCTGAAACAAACCGTGAGGGGGAATTCTACACCAAACAAGTCCTTTTTTAACAAGATATCTATGGGAAACAAGGCGTGCTTGACACTATCATTCAGGTGTTAGTCAAAGAGAACGTTGCGGCAAAATAGCTAGCTCGAGTGCTTGTAACTTTTACATTTGATATGTCTTCTACTATGAATGAACATTTAACTACTCATAGCATTTATATATACTGATTTGCTTATTTTTATATGTAAGATATCTTCACAAGAAGCATGTAGCCCACAATAATCTATAGGACACATTCTTGTTCCTCAACCCTTACCTCTTTTCAAGAATGTTGGATGAAGGCAATAAGCTAGATTTTGTGGAGAAAGAAGCCAGGGAAATTCGTGGATTTGGTCATTAAAAGGGCACTAAAGAAGAAGGACATTTTTTTCTTGACGTCGTATTGCTAGGGGTAAATATACTATTTCATTAAATTGAATACTCATTATGTTTGTTTCTTGTTTTTGTTCATTATGTTTAATGTACTTAGGGATCATTTGATACTCATCATGCTAAATCCTTTCAAGCAAAAGATTTGGTACTTTGATTCGATTCATGAGGATGCATAAAATTGACCATAGATAGTCGAGATTTTCAATAAGTAAGTTGATGACTTTAAATTTGGCACTCTTATTCAGAGTTTATTTTGAATTTGGTGCTTTAATTTTTTTATTGTGATATATCTTGTCGAGTTGTTTGCTATTACGCCGCAGACAAAGTCATTGCCTGATCCTCATTAAAAGGCAAAAGTATTGCATCTGCTTACAAATGAAAGAAAGTAGTGGTAATTCACCAATACTTACCATTTTGTGTTAGAGTTATCAAGAGTAGGTTTTTTGTGTAAGACCGATACATTTCATTTGTTTATTTATAGCGTCCGAGGCAACTAGATTAAAGCTCTTATAGAAGGTACTGTGTCATGAAGTTCATGAAGAACATAGTGCTTGGAAGTTGCTTTTGGAGAATAACTTTTAGAAAATAGCTTTTGGAAAATAACTTTTGGGAAAAAATGATAGTGTTTGGGTATTTTTATCAGAATAGTTTTTGGAGTGTTAAATTTACTAAAAAGAACATTAGTTTTTTGTATAATTGCATTTAAAGGATAAGGTTGTATTTTAAATATTATAAACATTATATTTTATAATAAATACAAAAAATTACATAAAATTGTTAGAAAAAATAAATTTCTAGCATTAGTAAATTATGTAACATGAGAAAAGTTAGACCAAACATATATGTATTATTAATTGTATAGAAAAAATATTTTTAACATATAAAAATATTTTGGTATAATTGAATATAAATATTCCCGCCATAGGAGACGGGGGAGAAGTGAAGAGTCTTCTCGTAGGGGTAGTGAAATCGAAGTGGCTCAGAGACTATGCCGATGACGCCTCCGGTATAGAATCGGTCGGAGAGCCAAGTTGTATTAAATGGGTCGGTGGTAGTGGCACTACCACAGACGATGTGGTAAGCTAGCAAATGAAAGAAGATAGAAGCACAATTAAAGGTAAAGAAGTTAATCAATTGAGAGACATAGAAGAGTTAAGAACTTACCATAAGGGTAGGGTTGATGAGGAGGAGAGTAGGCGGTGGTGGAGAAGAAGAAGAAGAGGAGGAGGAGGAAGAAGTGGGTGACAGACATTGTTGTAGTTGGAGTGATAGTGAGGACCAAGGTAGTGAAAACGTAGTTTTTACCTGAAAATAGAAGGAGAATGAAAAATCGTAATACAAAACGTAGTTTTTACCTGCATATATATATATATATATATAAATTCAAGAAAAGTAAGGCACATGTCATCATCCACACATATATCTTGATCAATGCAATATCAATCAAAATATCCAACATTGTCATTGATCAAACCATATTTTTTATATGATTTTACATGATTAAATTGGGATTTTTAATGCATTTTCTGGGACATTATTGCATGATTAAGTACTAAGTTGAGTTAGGGACATTTGTATTGAATTAAGTGTAATTAGGGGCAAAATGATCTTTATTTATTAATTACGAGAAAAGGAATTATGTTTTTGAAATTGCGTTCGCCCACAAATAGTTTGAAAATTCTCACTCTAGTCCCTCTCCGAACTTTTAAAACTTTCACTTAAGTTCCTTAGTAAACTCTGTGTTTTTTGAAAAAAAAACGCAGCGTTTTTACATTTTTATGTTGAAACGCGGCGTTTTTACCTCTGGAGCGTTTTTTCCAACACGAAACACGTTTTGCCCAAAAAAAAAAACGTAAAAGCGGCGTTTTTAGCGTTTTAAACGCGATTTTGACTACCATGGTGAGGACCATCTGGGAAAGAGAAAGAAACGCGTAATGATGGAGGGGCCCACAACTTTTGTAGAGAGAGTGAAAAGTGAAAAAAAGTTGGATTTTCCAAAACCTAAGTTTTGGGTGTAGAATAGCTTTTAAAGAAATTAGGAGTATTTGGCAAAGCTTTGACAAAACATAGGTTTTGTTTTCAAAACCTAAGTTTTGAAACCCCCCAAACAGGCACATAGTCACCCACAATCCCAGCTCAATTGATACTAAGGTATGTATATATGCATGTATGTGTGTTTAAATTAAATTAAAAGTAAACTCATATATATTTAACCATACTTTGTTTTTATGTGCAGTACTTTAAGGAGAGCTATTGTGAGCAATATTCATCCGAACAAATTGAAGAAGTCATAGAAGAGTTAGCCATGATCGTCAATGGATGATGAGAGCATAAGTTAGCTATAAAAGTTTTGATTTTTGTTTTGTTTTTCTTTTTTCTCTAATCGATTTGTCTTTGGTAGTTGATAATTTGGATTAGCTTTTAGTTTCTGTAATGTACAATTTTGTATATGTACTTTTTTATGATTGCATGAAAAATATATGTGTGCGTGTGTGCACGCACGTGTGTATGTGTGTGTGATGTTTAAACAATTTCTGTAATTGGTTTCTTTTGGATTTGTAATCAATTTTATATGTATGTAATATGCAAATGGGGCCTTTTCGAAAGTGACTCCAAATTTTTTTAGAAAATTTGTCATACATACTTAACGGTTATTAGCCAATAACTATCAAATATTACACATATAAATAGTTTTTCCAAGTAACCATCAAATAAACTCTTTCCTTTAGTGACCAATACTTTACCATTGATCATTTTTACTGTTAAGTATTGTACAGAATATATAACGGTTGTTATTAAACAACCGTTAAATATAGGTTGATATATTTAACCGTCATTATTTTACAACGTTAACCGTTAAATATAGTGTCTTCTACATAATGGTTGTATTTAAAAAATCGTAAAATATAGTACCCAATATTTAACGGTTAGAAACCGTTATATATAAATATTTGATGTTCGGATATATCCAAAAAAAACCCTCATATATAGACAAATATGTAATAGTGTATATTAAAAACAAAGTATCAAATTTATGAGAAAGTGGTGCGGTAATGAAGAGAAAAAAGGGTCAAAACTGAAGCTCATAAGGCATTATTCATTAATTTATAATTATGAATATAAAATGTGGATGGAAACAAAAAGAACGATGCTGGGGGCAGCTTGCACTAGTAATGCGAGGGATCAGCTGAGGGAAGTCCCATAACTAAAACCGACTTTTTTTTTTTGGGTAAAAAACTAAAACCGACTTTTAATATAATGGATTCCCGTTGCATGTGGGTCAACCGCCTTTGCGTTAGATTATTCAGGTTCCTCTCCCTAATCATACACTGACATCACTCTGATCCAAAATTTAATTTATTCAAAACTATAATAACTCCCTTTCCAATTCCTACTTTTTATAATAACGGAACAACAATAAAGTTAGAGGGGCGAAATAATATGATAAAGCTTTAAAAATTCTAATTTGATAATGTAAATTTGATTGATTAGAATTCCAATTACACTGGTCAACCAATAAATGTTGGTCTAGGGAGGGGGATCGGCTCATAACTATAAGATTGTGAATTCAAATCACATCGATGTGAGAACGTTACTGGTAGGCGATCTATAAGTATCGTATACGCTCTTTGAGCTCGGAGATATACCTCAGCTCTGGTGGTTCTTAGGACCAAACTCACCTAAACTTTTTGTAAAAAAAAAGAAAAGAAAAGAATTATAATAGTCATCACACTGAAATTTGCTAATCCTATACATGTGTTAAGCTGATTTTCCCTTGGTTGGCAATTTGAGCCACGCCCTATTGGGGATTTGTTAATCCTCTACAAATAGAAAATTAATAGGCAGAAACTTGCTGTAAGGAAAAAAAAATTAAATACATAACTTTGTTCCATTAGTTTCACTGCCGAAGGGTGTGTGCATGATTAGTAATGTCCCTTCGCAAATGGGGTTTACACATTTGAGGCGTTGAGCCTCAGTTCTTGTTGCCTTACCAAAACCATAACCATGTGCCCTCCGAGGAGGAAAAAACAGAAACCTTAAAGGTGGGGACACACGGAGTGCATGTTGGAAGGGTGGTGGTTCACGTTTTTGGGCGACCATAAACATGGGACCAAGCCCCGTCAAAGGGGTGTCCACCCGTGAGTCGCATGTGATCTCTCTCATCTCGTATGTTTATTTATGCATTCTCATCTGATGATCCAACTATAACCCTCTTCATTAACTATTCTTTTCTTCTCCAATCAAGCCACAATCTAATACAAACGGCCTTATTATAATAATCGGCATATCATTATTGTGAGATGCTTCCTCGTTATTCTTCTCTTCTCTTTTCTTTATGCTGCTTGGGCAAATAACCCGAGGCCGGGGGCAACTTCTTCCTCTCTCTCTTTTGTTTTTGTTGGTGAGCGTGAAGAGGGCCGACCATTTCAAGATCCATAAACCTATTTTCGTTATACTATACCATATATATATACCATTAACACCTCATCTTTTCAATCCGATCACCAGATCGGCCCAATAGAATCTATATTTTGCTTTCATGCATGGCTTGACTATCAAGAATCCGGATTCTACGCAGCTAATTAATCGTAGTCATGAAGCCCATTAGCGGACCAGACAAAAAGTTTGATTTGTAGTTTGCTTTAAGCATCATCATGTCAATAACGTCAACCGTTATTTTTTATTTTATAGTAACTTTAAGAGTACATATGGATGGATATATGACAGTAACATCACAGTGATCGGTAAGAGAAAGATATGCATGGAGATGTGAAAACCTAAAGCCCTCTTCAATTATTAGGAGAAAGCCGGTACCGTGCCATTATGAGAGGGGAATACTTATATATATAACACGATCAGGCAAAGGGCTTTTGGTTGTAGCAGTCCAAGCTGTTGCCGTAGCCCACTCCCATCATATCACAGTACCTCTTGTAAAACCCTATCCTGTCTTCCACCTCGTTATTTCGCCCCTTCCCGCACTCCACCCCTCCGTTTATGATGTTGGTTATCACGCCGTATCCTGCCACCCTTCCTGCCGACGTGTCTGCAGCTGACGGCGTCCACCTGTTGGTGATCACGTCGTGGCTTGACGGCTTGTTGCCTTGGGCCGTCATCCAGAACCATATTGCCGTCCTGAAAGATATGACGGCGTCCGTGGCCACCAGATCTGGGTTCCTCACCAAGTCCGCTCCTATCGCCCTCCCGGCCTGATCGTAGTTGGATTGGCTGTAATTGTCCAAATCAAGTTCACTCACACAAGTAAGTTCTTTACACTGCCATAGCCTCCTACGTACGCAGTGTCTTCAGTGAGAGATATGAAGGTGGGAAGAGAGGGTAATCAATACTTACCTGGTCAGTTGAATGGGTCCGCGGCCGTAATATCCGGAGCTGGCGGTGTTAGAGCCCTCCCTCACAAAGCAATAGCCCCAGGCATAGCGACCGTCGGGTGCATTGTCTGATCCTCCGGTCGTCTCGTGGGACGTCTGCCCAAAGAAAGCCGCCAGTTCCCTCTTGCGGGTGGCGTCGTCACCGGTGGTCCCGAACGCTGTAAACGACCTCGCTGCCGTTATGAAAGCGTTGTAGCTGTAGAAACCCTTCCCCTTGCACGCTGCGTCATTCCGGTGTTTCAGCATTTGCTCGAACAGGGAAGGGGTGATGATGCTACCCACATCGGCGGATGCTTTTAGCATCACTAAAGCTAAAGCTAAAGCTAAGGCTAACACTTGCATATTTCTTGCTACCTTCGTTCTAGCTTACTGTGAGGGATACAATGAGCAATTTTATGTAATGCTCCCTATATATAGAGAGTATTTGCCTTCTGATTTCCAATTTCTTCCTTGACTTTTCCTTCTTCTCGAAAATTACATGCGGACCTACCTATCCGTCCCATCATGCAAAGTCTTTTTTCCCCACTTCATATTATCAATTCGTTGTGCCAATTACACTCCATATTGTGCTCATTTCTTTTTATTTACACAAAATTATCCATTGTCCCAAGTTTATATATCAAAATAATATGTTGATTGTATGATATATATTTTCTTAACTAGATATGGGATCCACACATTAATTGCATGAAATTTGAGGTGCGTGATGTTATTCATGGCTTATTTACGTAGAAAGTGATGACCTTTTTTATCTGGGACTGAAATATAGTAATAAGCAACCCCTTCTTTAGGTTGTGTGTGTGTGTGTGGACAATATACATAATGTTCAATAGATTCGATATTTTCAAATAACAAATTATATATGTAACCATTAATTGTGGAACAATAATATGTAAAATGAGATGAGACAAACTATTTAGAGATTAAATTATTGTAGTCTTCTTGCACATGTCTCTACTAAATTATGTGTTCTTGCTATGAGAAATTAAAGGAAAATTTGATAACTAAAGTGTAAAGTACTGTTCAATCATAAAAATATCCATCTTTAAATGAAGTGGAGTAGTTTCTATTCCGTCGCTTATACGTAAGTCACTAAAAGTATCACATTTAAATATAAATATAAGGCTATAAAAAATTATCAAAAAAATGAAGTCATGCTCTCTCTTATAGATGTAGAGGGTAGAGAAAAGTAGTCCCTTACAAATATAGTATATTTTGAAATCTCTCTATATGTTTATAGTTTATAACATCGTCCTGAGTCATTTTTAAACTCATATTAATTAGCTGTAAATTGTTTATGAGTTTATACATCGAGTTTATCATTTTTACGTTTCTAACCTATAAAATTATGTTAATTTATTTTCACACTCATATTAAATTTTTTTATTTGATAATATTCAATGACTTAATGCATAAATTTTAAAGAATTTTCTTTATTGAATATGATAAATAATAAATATTGATGAATTTAATTTCAATTACTTTAATCTAAAATATATTCAAATCAAATTTTTACATTTTTAATATTTTAATATTTTAATTATTAATATTTATGTTTTAATAAAAAAAATATTACAAATTTAGCATGCGAGTTAAATTTCTATTCTATTAAGAACAATGCGACTTTTTCTATACTGCAACGTTTAAGATCAATGTTAGTTTAATATATCGATTATGGACACATTATTTGGGAGACCACTTCCAGATAAATTTTCCTTTCAAAGTAATTTTAGAAGTTATCCACACAGACCAATTGATATTTAATTTATTGCACCATAAAATTTATTTGAAACAAACATGATCAGGGGAAAATTTTCAAAAGAATTATTCACACCTTTGTAAAAAAAAAAAAAAAAAAACACATCAAAATGTCTTCTAATTAATATAATATATATTTTCTAAAATATTCTAGTCGTATTTCTTAATTACTTTATTCTCTCTTCTTTTTAATTATTTATAAGAGCAATAGAGGTAAATTAAAAAAAAATATTGATAAGTATAATATTTATATTTTATATTTAAGATTAAAATCTATTAATATTAAAGACAGCAGGGAGTGCCAGCACTCCTTGCTGTTGCCGTCCACCTTATCCCTGAACTCACTCCAAATATGCCAAACCGTCTCTTTCATAACCCGATCCGGGGCTCCACCTGAGGCTTCTTCCCCGCCCAAAATCAGCCCCACGTTTGATTTGTTGGTGATTGCTCCGAACTCTGCTCGCTGACTTGTCAGCATTGCTGGCGCCTAGCGTCCACGTGCCTGTGATGGATCATTGCTTGAATGATAAAGTCGGGTCGGTGGAAACAGGATCCGAGTTATTGATAAGATCTCCCCAGTCTGCTTGTTTGGCGATTGGCACACTGTTGTGTGTCACCTCCGACGAGAAGGAAAGTTTTATATGGGCATGCTACTAATATCCGTCAATATCAAAGGGAGATCTGATAAGAGCGACGACCGTGGAGGAATTTTCAAATTGAATTGAAATGGGCTTTGTTGCGAATCGGAAGGTCATCAGTACCGACACTTGCTTCATTTAATTTGGAGAATAAATCCAAATTCATATAAAGCCACATCATATGAATTTACCCATGAGCTGGTAGATAAGAAAGAAAATAGTACGAGCCACTGAGGACGCAACTTCTGGACTGTTATCTGGGCTGCTGCGGTTTTTTCTGGATACTTTTTTGTCCGGTCCTCCCTTATCCCTTATCGAGTCGTTCCAAAATCCAAATGATGACTCAAATAGGGGGCAATAGAGGACAAAATTGCTGTCCGACTAAAATATGCGCTGAGAATAGTGTTACTGGCATCACGCTTTGCTTGAGAAGTCTAATTAAGAGCTAGTCTTTTAAAGATGACTTCTTTTTTAGGACTTGTTCCTATAATATATCTACCTACCATATTACTGAGGAAAAACACACGTGAGGTGGAGGTACCGAAACAACCAATTATCTAGGACTAATTAATTTCATGTAAAATATATAAACTACAAAGAAAATAATATAAAACAGCTGGTTCAGAGGATGTCAGGCATGGAAGTTGAAGGAAAATGACTGCAGAACAAAGGTTGAGAAGGCGAGAAATATGGGTGGGTGTGTTGATGCTTTGCCTAAGCCCTAAGCTTGAGGCAACGGTCAGGGAAGGGATGTGTTAGAAATTTACTCCAAATAAAGTTATATGGGCAAATAAGAATCCTAAAACATAGTCGCAGCGGAAAACTTTAAATTTATAAATACCTCTAGTTATACTTGAATGATCTGACTTTTTCTCTGAAACGCGTCTCTCTCTTGTGAATCCCTAGCCCCTCTCCTCCAGTATAGCTCCTGCCTTGCCGGCGAGCCTCCTTTCAAGCCACAACGCGGCAGAAGTGTAGATCGGACCTCGATGAGTCAGGAGCAGGCGAGTTTTAGGTAGGAATAGGGAAATAGAGCGGCGACCTTCCTTCTTCTCACCGGCTCTCCTCTGGTCTCCATCCTCATCGTCTTCCTTACTCCAGCGTCCCTCTGTTTTCTGGGTGTAGATGTGGTTCTCTCTCATCTCTGGCAATGGGAGTTTTTGGCTCGACATCTCTCTTGTCGGTGGCCTCTAGCTCGTGGTGGTCTCCTGCTCGTCGGTGGCCTCCGGCTCGTCGGTGGTCTCCTGCTTGCCGGTGGCCTCCAGCTCGACGGTGGTTTCTGGCTTAGGAGATGTCTCTTCTTTACTTTTGTTTTTATTGCTTTATGTTTGTGTTTCTCTTCTAATGTTGTGGATTTTGGTATTTATGGTGGTGTTTTATATTGCTGATTGGATTTGCGATTTTTGGGGAAGGGATTTATCGATGGTTAATACTATTATGTGCTTTACCTATGAGAAGACCATTGTTAGGATCGTTCGATGGTGGCGAATCCATATCGCTAATGTTAGCCAAAATTTGTTCGGTGGGTGGTTGATGTCACCAAGTTTGCTTCAATGGAGGAGCAAAAGTTTTCTTCAGGTTTCTACTTGTCTTTTTTCTTCTGAGGTTGGGTGTTCTCTGTCCTGTACTCCAAGTCGGGGTGATTATGTAGCTGATCTATTTGCATCTTATTCTTATAAGGAGGTGTGCCCGATCGGGTGGGTTTTACAACCAACACTTTCATTCATGTCTTTTCTAACCTTGGATGTCCAGGAAGCCGATGAAGTCTTTGAAGTTGTACTTTTATTCCCATTTGTTTTGTGGTGACTAGTTTTCCTTACATTTGATTTGTTGTTGTTGTATTTGTTAGTCTTCATATTTTGGTTTGTATTCGTTTAGTTTGTTGTTGCAATGTAATCGTTTTGATGTAACTTTGATTATTAGTATCAATATAAGTTCCCGTTGACCAACAACAAAAAAAATACTTGAATGATCTGAATCCTTAATCCTCATAATTATGATTTACTATCAGAATAACTGAAAACACAGAACACAATTAGTACAAAAGAAGCAGGGTCTCTTCTGATTAGAAGATAGGCACAGTGATGGTCTGTTGAATAACCGTCACCCACTAGGGAACCCTTAGAGTCGTCTATCATGTATCGCTCTTACTCAGTCTATCTCACATCAAAATTAGCTGGATTAGGCCCAAACTGACTAATGGGCCACATTTTGGATACTTTAATTAATCCAATAAAATAAATTAGCGTGCTCGCACACCACATAATTAAAATATCTAAAAATTTTCTACTTGCCCAGTGTTCCGATATGGAACACAAATGTCCAACCCCTTGGGGCTGGTTAATGGTCAGTATTGGATCTGATGGGTTTAAAGGTTGTACCCAAGAGGCTTATCCACTGCTATCTATTGAGGAGATAACAATGAACAAGGTGATCACCGTGCAACACGAAGACGGAATGTCATCTGAGGAGTGGGGTGTATGCACAGTGGGACAGTATGTAAACAGTGGGAGAATGAATGTGTGTACCGTTCACCTGGGTATGCCCTTATTTATAGTGAAACCGGGTTGGTCCGACTTTCTCGATAACCCGTTCCCATTATACCACGTTATGTGCCCCCACTCCCTGCACTACTATGGTAGTGGGTGTGGTCGTGGGATAACTGGTCTTCACGTGGGCTTGACCTGGTTTGGCCTATTTCTGAGGTCCACAACAGTTGCCCCCAAAGTCGGCTGCTCGGGTTTCCAAACTGCCGAGTTTACTCTGGTATAAGACCCCGACTTTCCAAACCCGTATTTTCCCTGGACCCTTCTCGGGCTTTAATCACAATTGGCTGCAATCAAATTTTGCATCTGGGCTAAACGACGACTTACGCGAACCTTACTACCGACTGATCTGCTAGAACTTGGCACATTTTGTTTTCGTAAAGCGTCCTGGTATCGTCACTTCGGGATGTCAGTCCGAGTTTGTCAAGTTATCTCGGCTATCATGCGTTTTGGCATCCTATCCGGGGTGCCAAGTAAAAGTGCCAACATATCTGCGGGTACGACCGTTCGCCTAGCTGGGTGTCTCTTCGTTTACCCGTGTCGCAGCGTATAACCGCCATTTCCGATTTTAAAGTCATGCGCCTTCAAGAGCCGCCTTCGGTTACCGCGCCCATTAATGCCCTATGTCATATCGCCATGATTGATTTAGGGTTTTATTATGATCTCCTCGTAAATGACGAGACGACTCGGCTTCCAAACTTTGCATCCTTAGCCTTCTTATAAATACTTCTCCACGCCCCTCATCGTCACTTTACCCCATCCTCACACCTGTGAAGAAACGTACCAGAGCTCTCTCTCTCTTCAAAACTTGTCTCTTTGCTTTCTCGCTGCTCTCTCGCTCCCAGGTATTCCTCGAGCTTCTGGGTTATTCTTTATTGGTTGTTCTTGTTCTTTTTCCTGGTTTCAATCCGATTGATACATGTATGCTGCTATTTCCACCTTTTATTGTTCTGCATTTTGGGTAATTCTTGTTCTACATTGTTTGGACTGGGTCTTGAACGACTGTGATGACCCTCGTGAATTCCTCTCCGAATGAAAAATGTTGAACACCATTGAGAACTGTCTATCTGAGTTGTTGCAACACCTGCTTTCTTTCACGTTTATTCTGGCCTTTAATTTCTCACTGTTTGTGGTTGGCTATTCTGCACTTGCCTGACTGTGTTCTTCACAATCTGGGCAGCCTGGGTTTGATATGTATGACTTTGTTTGCACTGTGATCCTATATCCCCATAACACGGCATATAGATGCTCCACCCAGCTACCCCGTTCCTCTTCCATTCGCTTTTTCAGGCCGTTGACAATGACCTTATTGGCTGCCTCGGCTTGTCCGTTGGATTACGGGTGTTCCACGGAAGCAAAATGATGCTTTATATGAAGGTCGGACACCATTTTATGGAAGCCTTTATCCATGAATTGAGTTCCCTTGTCGGTGACTATTTCGGCCGGGATTCCAAATCGCGATATTATGTTTCTTTGGAGGAATTTCTACACTCTTGCCGAGGTAATTGTTGCCAGCGGCTCGGCTTCGATCCACTTGGTAAAATAGTCGATTGCGATGATCAACCACTTCAGTTGTCCTTGTGCCGCTTTAAACGGTCCCAACAAATCCATGCCCCATTTGTAGAATGGCCACGGAGCCGTGATTTGTGTCAATTCAGTTGGCGGGACCCACATTATCTTGCCGTGTTTTTGACAACTGTCGCACCTCTGAACATTGTCTTTAACATCCTGCGCCATGGTAGGCCAATAGTATCCCGCCTATATCTTGCTTTCCGAGCCAACGCCTTTGCCCCATATGTTGTCCATTTATACCTTCATGGACTT
The DNA here is from genome assembly GCA_019022655.1 of Acacia acuminata. Classification (NCBI taxonomy): domain Eukaryota; kingdom Viridiplantae; phylum Streptophyta; class Magnoliopsida; order Fabales; family Fabaceae; genus Acacia; species Acacia acuminata. The sequence goes on from JAFJYI010000002.1 coordinate 12,618,140, forward strand.
CTGCCAAGACGTATTGGGCCTAATCTTTGTTGAGGCATTTTGCCATGGGAGAATGCGCGCCTTTACGGTATAATTGATCGTCCAGCATTACATAGGCGGCCGCTGTTCTGACAAGATTCTTGGACTCGGCAACATCCTCCGGGGTGATTCCCCGCTCTAGATAGTTGGCAATTGGCTTTCGCCAATCACTCGAATCCGATATAAGCATTATGCAACTTGGTTCCGGTAGATTCTGCTGGACAATTGTGCGGAGATTTCCCAGGCACTTCGTGCTTGCTAGTTTGGAGAGAATGTCGGCTCTCGTATTTTCTGCTCGAGGAATATGCGCGATTGTCACCTCGTCAAAACTTGCCATAATGTCTTTAACCTTCACCAAGTATTTGGCCAATAACGGCCCCTTTGCTTGATAGGTTCCCTGGATCTGAGAAGCGACCAACTGGGAGTCCGTGAACACGTGCACTTGTTGAGCTCCATTTTCCTTTGCCTGCAATAGACCGGCAATAAGGGCCTCGTACTCGGCCTGATTATTTGACATCGGGAACTCAAGTCGGAGAGAAAATACCATTGCAACACCTTCGGGGCTCTCCACAATGACCCTTGCACCGCTTCCCTTTAAATTTGATGAGCCGTCTACAAACACTTTCCATGGTTCTGCCCCTCATTTCTCCGCTTGTGATGAAGTTAGCTCCATTAAGAAATCGGCCGAGCTTGTGACTTAATTACTGTCGGGATTCATATGTTATATCAAACTCGGATAATTCGATTGCCCAACTTATCATCCTGCTGGCTAAGTCCGGTTTATGCAAAACTTGCCGTATGGGCTGATCCATCCTCACGATGATTGAATGACAATGGAAATAATGGCGAAGTCGTCTCGTCGCCGTTAGCAATGCAAAAGCCATCTTCTCTAGCTTCCGATATCTCAACTCGGAACCTTGCAAAGCCTAGCTCACAAAGTATACCGGTTTTTGCCCTTCGTTCGTTTCTCGAACTAAAACTGCACTTACAACCTCTTCACCAACTGATAAGTACAGAATCAAGTTTTCTCCGGGTTCTGGTCTAGATAATACCGGCGGGGATGCCAAGCATTGTTTTATTATGGTAAATGCCTCTTCACATTCCGAGTTCCACCCTCCCTGGGCTTCCTTCTTCAAAAGTTTAAAAAATGGGAGTGACTTCTCCGCTGACTTAGGCAAGAACCTTGTTAAAGCCGCCAATCGTCCGGTCAATTGTTGCACTTCTTTCTTGTTGGCCGGGGCCTTCATTTCCAACACGGCCCTACATTTTTCCGAGTTAGCCTCAATGCCTTGGTTAGTCAATAAGAAACCCAGGAATTTGCCCGACGATACTCCAAAAGCACATTTCGCCGGGTTCAATCGAATTTGATGCGTTCGCAACTTTTCAAATGTTTGTTGCAGATCGTGAACGTGGTCGCCTTGCTCCTTGGATTTTACTATCATATCATCTATATACACCTCCAAATTTTTTCCCAGCTGATCCGCAAAGACCTTGGTCATCATTCTCTGATAAGTCGACCCGGCATTCTTGAGGCCAAATGGCATTACGTTGTAGCAATAATTCGCATTGTCCGTGATAAAAGGCTGTCTTTTCTTAGTCATCGGGATGCATGGCAATCGATTGTATCCGAGTACGCATCCATGAACGATAAAAGTTGAAAATTAGAAGGCGGTCAACCAACCGGTCGATGTTGGGCATGGGGAATGCATCCTTCGAGACATACCTTGTTCAAGTCTTTGTAATCCGTACATACGCGCCATTTGCCGTTCGAATTTTTAACCATGACCACGTTGGACAACCACGTCGTATATTGCACCTCCCTGATGAATCCAGCCGCGATCAATTCCTTGACATGTGCTTCCAAGGCTTTACCTCGGTCCGAACCTTGCTTCCTCTTCTTTTGGGCAACCGGGGTTGAACCAGGGTGGATCTCCAACTTATGGGAACAAAACTCGAGGTCTATCCCCGGAATTTCAGATGGCGTCCATGCAAACACATCTTAGTCTTCCCGCAAAAACCTTTCCAACTTCGCTCGAATCTTGGGATCCAACATCTTTCCGACTTTGGTAGTTTGTTCTGGCTCAGCTCCTAAGACAAAATCTTCCACTTCTTCATTTAGTTCGGCCCTTTGCATTTTGTCTTCTTCCCTCAGGTCTAACACGACTACGTGAATGGATTTGTTATCCGTCTTCCCTTCGCATTCCTTGGAGCGCCTCATCTTCGAGGTTTTACTCTCCTTGACTGCTTCAAAGTAACATTGCCGAGAATCTCTTTGATCGCCCTTGATGGTAACGATTTGATTCTTCCTATCTATGAATTTCAACTTCGGGTGATTGGAAGATACCAGCATGTTCCAGTCATGGATGGTTGGCCGTCTGAGGATAATGTTATATGGAGACGGAAAATCGGCCACAACGAAACGAACCCTTCCGACTTGAATGCTTCCTTCGTCCCCAACGTTAATTTGAGGTCGACATATCCCTTTGGATGGGTGTCCTCTCTATTGAAACCTGTTAAGGTGGTCTTACATGGTTTCAAGTCCTCCGAATCAAACCGCATGCGTTTGAACGCATCCCAGAGAATTATGTCCACTGCGCTTCCATTGTCCATAAAAATCTTCTTGACTCGGCAATTTTTAACTATCCCGGTTATGACGAGTCCGTCATGATGCCCCAGCATTACATCATCTAACTCTTCTTCAGTAAATACGAGTAAACCTCGGACGGTCAGTTACCGAGAGGACCTCCTTCAAGTATTTCTTTCGCTGACTCACGGAATCTCCTCCTCCACCAAAGCCTCCAACAATCCCATTGCAGTCATATTTTGAATCAGGAAACTCATCATCAGTTCCTCGTCCCACCTTTTTCTGCTCTCGCCTCTTCTTCTCGGCAGGCGGGCTTCTACTTCGGTCTCATTGGCGCTTGTTATGCCGCCCTTGCGTTTGGATTACATACCGGTGGAGTTTCCCTTCTCGAATGAATTTCTCAATAGCGTCTCTCAGGTCCCAACAGACGTCCGTCGTGTGCTCGTGTTGATCATGAAATTCACAATATCGAGATTTGTCCAGGGTGGCCTCGTTCCCCAGTGGACGTAGTCGCTCTACTTTTTTTCATCTCGGTCATGGAGACTTCCTTCCAGACTTGGGCTTGAGACACCTTTAATGGGGCATATCGGTCATACCTTCCTTCTGCTCTTCCTCCGCGAGTCTTGTTATCCCTTCCACGTCCTCGAGAGTCTTGTCTGTTCTGTCCGAACTGCTCCTTACTTCGAGAAGGTGGACTCCTTGCTCTGTCCCATGGTGCATGGCTCTTAATATCCATCTTCTCCAGCTCTATATACGTCTTGGATCGGTCTCAGAATTTCGCTAGTGTTTTAGGACGACGCTTCACGACCGACTTCTTCAAACGCGAGGATTTGTCCAGGCCTGCTATGACGCAGTGCAAATGTACGTCCTCCTTTAACCCCGGGACTTGTAAAGCCGTGTCTTTAAAGTTCTAAATACTTCTGCAAAGTTTCCCCGGGTGATTGCTTCCCCTGATCTAACTAGAATTCAGTTTTTGGTTGCTTCCTGCTTGTGGCGAAATTAAGCAAGAATTTCTTCTCCAAATCCTTCAAGTCCGGGATCGAATTTTTTGGCTGGGTATTGAACCAGATTTGAGCAGCTCCACGCAGGGTTCCCATGAATAACCGGGGTACCACGGGCCCAATATAGCCCTTCACCATGATCTCCATTTTGAAATTGCCCACGTGCACCTGTGGATCCTGGCTTCCATCATACTTCAGGAAATCTTTCGTGTCCAGGCCTTTTGGGTAAGCTGCGGCCATTATTCTGTCCGTAAAAGGAGTCGCGACTCTCTCTTCATCATCAGAGCTTGATTCTGGTGATGGCGATGCAGCATCTTTTTTAGAAAGGTTTGGGTCTTTGACCAGTTCTTTTTCTTTTCTCGACGCCCCGACCGACGCCTGATCTCGTCCGGCGTTGTCCGTGCCACCGTGAGTGGCCATTATCCGGTCTTGTCTTTTCTTGCTTCTTAGTTCCCGTGCATCATTCCTCGCCTCGGGCGTAGTGTCTTCCCCGTGGTCTGTCTGTGATGTTCGGGCATTTCGAGATACCGAAACATCATTTTGGTTTGGGTCCGTGATGGCTTTCCCAGTTTCACGATCATGATTCTCAGTTCGCTTGACATGGCACTCGAATAGCCTTCTCCATTCTTCATTGAGACGATCCATCTCTTCCCTCATAAGTCGGACATCTTCCTCCCTTTAGAGATGGTTACGGGTTTCCATCTCGTCCATCCGATCCATCACGGAGCCAAGAGTAGTTCGAAAAATGCAAATGTCGGGATCAACCACTTGATCGTTTGGAGGAGCTTGGGGTCCAATTTGCTGAACAATGACTTTATCCGAGGGAGGGGAATTTTCCGTGTCTGACATTTCAACTTCGATTTCTACAACCACATGTTCTGCGTTTGGGTCCACAGGACCCTCCTGTCGAGTACGCTCATTAGGCCGTTGTGCATTTGTTCCTCTTGCAATTGGCCTTGTCGAGTTGTCGTACTGCGTCCTCTGGTGTTCGCCATCTGCGATGGTAAGCTCGTAGCTTTGTGGTTTGGGATTCGAAGTTTACTCGCTCCCCACGGTCGGCACCAATGTTCTGATATGGAACACAAATGTCCAACCCCTTGGGGCTGGTTAATGGTCAGTATTGGATCTGATGGGTTTAAAGGTTGTACCCAAAAGGCTTATCCACTGCTACTTATTGAGGAGATAACAATGAACAAGATGATCACCGTGCAACACGAAGACGGAATCTTTGTCGAGGAGTGGGGTGTGTGCACGGTGGGACAGAGTATGTAAACAGTGGGAGAATGAATGTGTGTACTGTTCACCTGGGTATGCCCCTATTTATAGTGAAACCGGGTTGGTCCGACTTTCTCGATAACCCGTTCCCATTATAGCACGTTATGTGCCCCCACTCCCTGCACTACTGTGGTAGTGGGTGTGGTTGTGGGATAACTGGTCTTCACGTGGGCTTGACCTGGTCTGGCCTATTTCCGAGGTCCACAACACCCAGTATACTATATATATATATATATATATATATATTAATCAGTTGGCATGTCAAGTGTAACGTCCTCAAAATTTACTTAACATAATAGCTAATTAAGGGTTCATTAACAACTAAGTAATGCTCCATTGCTGCGAAAATATACAAAAATAAATCAGAGTATGCAGAATGAGCCCTAACGTGGTAATTTATAATCATCCCACATACCAAAAAGACCGAAGCACTACTTTTTTACGGAAGTAGTCTAAGCTTCTGGGGTCTTCCCTGATGGACCTGCACGGGAGCTATCACCTGAAAAATGTGGTAACCATCAATCCAACTTATTACGAATACTAATATGTGCTAGTGAGGTGCCAAGTGGAACAATTTATAAAGCAAAATATTAAAAATATAATTCACGAATATCCACTTCACAAAATTTCATATCATAAATTATGTATCATAAATTAGGTATTACAATTTTTCATTAACACAGTTCCCAAGATGCCTCCCACCAATCCAACCGAACCGCCTTATTTCCTCCGACTAGACCCATGGGCTAAGTTTCATCCATGTTTGCGGTTACTCGAAAGCTCACTGGTCATGTGATGAGGACCGGCCAAAATATTGAGCACATGTCCCGGACCATGGGCCTTTTCCCTCATTGAACATGTGGGGTGTCGTATGCCCTCATTGAACTAGTGGGCCAGTCCCTCATTGAACAGGTGGGACAATATAAAGCCAACCATCGTGCACCAATGGAGGCCTCACCACGTGGTGGAACATACTACTTCATTTCTTCCCAATTCAACCCTTCCCATAATTATCATAATAAATATCATAATATCAAAACTCTCAATTCTTATACATAAATAAATAAATATGTATAAATTCATAATTTAAATCATAAGGTTCCGTAATGCAATTTATATTAAAATATTCATAATCATTTCACAAAATACTCACAAACAACATACTAATACACGTAACAAGTGGAAAGTGGTTACCTTTCGCCAGAAGCTAACTACTATCACATCGCTCCTAATCCAAGAGCTCAAACACACGCCAAAAATTGATCTACCACAACCAATTTTCTAACTATTAATAACTCTTTAAAACTCTACATATTCAAAATTATAATTATAACTTATAATTTCATAAAATTTAAAAATATACAAATTTTAATAATAAATTTATAATGCTTGAAATGGGCGAACTATGACGGTACTAAAAAAAAATCAGGGAGACCTTTGTAAATATTAATTCTCCTTTCGGTTTACTATTAATTAATAACACCCCTTTTTTATTATTATTATTTATTAGTAATTTCCAAAATTATTTATTCCCCCTTTTTTTCCCTTTACTAATAATTATTATTATTATTTATTCCTATTTTTAATAATAATATTTTTTTATTTATTTACTTATTATTATTATTATTATTATTATTATTGTTGTTATTATTATTATTATTATTATTATTATTATTATTCTACTATTTATTATTATTTAATAATTTCGTTTATATTTTGTTGATTAAGGTCCAGTTGACTAAAGTGTGGAACTTTCTTATAAATTACTCTTTCTTCTCAATATACCATAGCTTAAAAATAATGGGTTCATGGTGCACACACACACACGTATCAGCATGCATTAAATTTCTTATTTATGAACATATCTACATAGCAAGCAAAGTTTTTGGTTCTTTTCCTTCAAACAGCAACTTATATATAGTCATTTTCTTCTTTTTCTCTAATCGTTAAGCAAGCTCCCTCTCTTATGTATTTATATATATTCACATGGTTGCAACAACTCAGTTACTTCCTTTTCGTGTGAAGCTTTTGAACACCACAGAGATACACACACACACACATGTAGGAAGCATGCCTTATGTGGTTATATATATATATATATATATATATATATATGCACATTATAGACACCACAAAACAGTAAAACTTTTGTCCTTTATAAACACCTAGGTCCATAAGCTTCAGGTGCGTGTCTTTATTTATTTAGTGAGGAATATCCAGACTTTGGCTTTCTACTACGTGATATGTGTGTGTGTGTGTGTCACTCTTTGCAAGCTTTGGGTTTTAAAGTTAACATCTTTTATATACACATATACATGAAGGTAAGTATAGGGATCAGTTAAGGACGAAGGAATATATATATACCATAACATCAACGTTTCCTTTTACCTTATATATGAATCAACATATACACACACACACACACTTATATTTGTAGTTAGTTTCCTCTTTTCCTTTCCTATATGCAAAAACCCATGTATATAAAGATCTGGCAGCAAGCCCCCCTTTTTTTTATATCAGTATGTTTTAGTTCATTGAAGAAACAAAAAGTAAAGGAAACTTAGGACTTACCTCTGTTTTATGTATTTATAACAGAGTAAAATAGCAATTGAGCTCTCCCCCTCCTATTCACTCTCTCTGCTTCACCTTCCCTCACGTGCTCTCTCTCAGTTTCACGCTCAGCTCCTTGTTCTAGGATGGTTGCAGCAACAAGAAAGGTGAAGCAAGACTTGGAGCAATGGTTATCTATATATAAATTGAGCTTGGTCCAGGATGAGGAGAAGAGAGGATGATCCGATGGGCATTACACAGCTCTGGGCTCGAGAGACATGGTATTGTAATCTCCTCCAGCTCTTGCGTGTTTGCCAATATGATATGGCTATGATCTTACTTTGCTGACTAAGTTTTCTGCTGCTGTGTTTTGTGCTTCTGACATATAAAAAGTAAAGAAGCATACGTGTGTATGTGTGGGGGCTGATATGGGCTTGAGCTGGTTGATATAACATTGAGGAGATTAAATGAATTTGGGCTGTGTCTACGTGCTGGGGAGTAGAAAGAAAATTGATCTGCATGATAGGAGTATTTGGGCTTCTTGAAGTATAGTGGCTGGTATGTATTTTCATTGGGTTTATGGGTTTTTGTTGTTGGGTTGAAAGAGGTTTGAGTGGCTGGTGTAAGGATACATTTCATTTGGATAGAATGTGGACTCGTACATTGTTGCTCACTTTCACGTGTTGGCCTAATGAATTTGACTACACATTACCTCATGTATATGGGCTTTGTGAGAATGCATGGTTTGGCTGTTATTTGAGATCTTGGTTAAGCTAAGAATGCTTGGGATTAATTTCCCCCTTATTGTAATTCCTTTCTTTTGTATTGGCTTTTAGCCATCGTTATTATCAAAAAAAAAAAAAAAATGAAAGAGGAGTGGAAATGTTTTAAACCTTTGAGAAATTAATAAAGTGTTAACTTTGTGGTTATGATTTGCCAACACCATATAGTTACAGCTTAATAATAAAATGCTACTAATCTTAGCTTCTCTCTCTCTCTCTCTTAAAAATTAATTTCTCATGGCCATAAAATATCGATTCCATAAATTCTTAGGCATAAAATTATCCCTTACCAATTTTCCTCAAATTCATTCTTTCCACTAATTTTCCTTAAATTCATTCTTTCCCCAAAATAAATTAAGGAAAATGGGCTTTAATTTCAAATAATTAATTTCATAATTATTTTAGGGAAAATTTCACAAACTCAATTTCCCATATAATATTTAAATTTCAAATCCCAAAATTTGGGATGTTACATCAAGCTAATTAAGGATACATACTACTAGAATCATGGTGATAAGTCTCCTTAAGTCAAATATTATCTTCCACGTATTGCAAGCACCACCCTTGCTTAATGGGTTAAAATTTAATGAATAAACCTTAAATGTTCATTTGGTTCATACTTGAATGTTTGTAAATCTCATATGACTTGGTATCAATTTGAGACAACAAACTTTAACCTGGATTTTATTATTTGATAACACCTCATCTAAATCACTCAATGTGATCCATCTCACAAATAAAACATTTGATCATTGAATATCTCTAAATGCATGCTATTCACTTGTCTGATCTATACTTTATGAGTTTTATGACCGATTGACTTTTTTTGTCATATAACATTTTTAATGTGTTTTAAATTAATTTAATAATTCAAAAACCAAGGATGAAATTCTTTAACTGGCAATCTTGTAACATGCCTCCAAGAATGACTAGATTAAACAATTCATGGTCAAACTAAGCATCCAGAGACTACTTAGCAATATTATAGTCCTCCATGATGCAACTTGTTTAACAAGAGTAGAGATGTATCATAGTGTTAAAATTGAGCTATGCCCTATTGGGGATTTGTTAAAATTAATAGGCAGAAACTCGGAGTAGGGAAAAAAAATACATAACTTTGTTCCATTAATTTAACTGCAGAAGGGTGTGTGCATGATTACTAATGTCCCTTCACAAATGGGGTTTACACATTTGAGTCCTTGAGCCTCATTTCTTGTTGCCTTACCATTACCATTACCATTACCATGTGCCTCCAAGGAGGAAAAAACAGAAACCTTAAAAGTGGGGACACGCGAAGTGCATGTTGGAAGGGTGGTGGTTCACGTTTTTTGGGCGACCATAAACGTGGGACCAAGCCCCGTCAAAGGGGGTCCACCCGTGAGTCGCTTGTGATCCCTCTCATCTCGTTTATTTATGTACTCATTCTCATCTGATGATCCAACTATAACCCCCACACCTTCATTAATTATTCTTTCTTCTCCAATCAAGCCACAATCTAATACAAACGCCCTTATTATAATAATCGGCATATCATTATTGTTAGATGCATGCTTGCTCATTATTCTTCTCTTCTCTTTTCGTTATGCTGCTCGGGCAAATACCCCGGGCCCGGGTGCATCTTCTTGTCTCTCTTAAGAGGGCCGACCATTTCAGGATCATATATATACCATTAACACCTCATCTTTTGAATTGGATCACCTGATCGGCCCAATATAATCTATATTTTGCTTCCATGCATGGGCTTGACTATCAAGAATCCGGATTCTGCGCAGTTAATTAATTGTAGTCATGAAGCCCGTTAGCGAACCAGACGAAAAGTTTTATTTGTAGTTTGCTTTATGCAACACGCTCATTAAAATTGATATTAATCTCTCGAACTGTGATTGAAATGGTATGAGAACTAAGCATCATCATGTCAATAACGTCAACCGTTACTTTTTATTTTAGAGTAACTTAAGAGTACATACATATGGATGGATATATGACCCTAACGTCACAGTGATCGATATGTATGGAGAAGTGAAAAACTAAAGCCCTCTTCAATTATTAGGAGAAAGCAGACACGTAGGTGTCATTATGAGAGGGGGATACTAATATATATAGCAAAGGATCAGGCAAAGGGCCTTTGGTTGTAGCAGTCCAAGTTGTTGCCGTAGCCTACTCCCATCATACCACTGTACCTCTTGTAAAACCCTATCCTGTCTTCCCCCTCGTTATTTCGCCCTTTCCCGCACTCCACCCCTCCGTTTATGATGTTTGTTATCACGCCGTATCCCGCCACCCTTCCTGCCGACGAGTCTGCAGCTGACGGCGTCCACCTGTTGGTGATCACGTCGTGGCTCGACGGCTTGTTGCCTTGGGCTGTCATCCAGAACCATATTCCCGTCTTGAAAGATACGACGGCGTCCGTGGCCACCAGATCTGGGTTCCTCACCAAGTCCGCTCCTATCGCCCTCCCGGCCTGATCGTAGTTGTAGTCACTGTAATTGTCCAAATCAAGTTCACTCACACAGGTAAGTTCCTACACTACTATGTACTATAGCCTCCTACGTACGCAGTCTCTTCAATGAGAGGTACGAAGTTAGGTGGAGAGGGTAATCAATACTTACTGGGTCAGTTGAATGGGTCCGCGGCCGTAATATCCGGAGCTGGCAGTGTTAGAGCCCTCCCTCACAAAGCAATAGCCCCAGGCATAGCGACCGTCGGGTGCACTGTCCCATCCTCCGGTCGTCTCGTGGGACGTCTGCCCAAAGAAAGCCGCCAGTTCCCTCTTGCGGGTGGCGTCGTCACCGGTGGTCCCGAACGCCGGAAACGACCTTGCTGCCGTTATGAAAGCGTTGTAGCTGTAGAAGCCCTTCCCTTTGCACGCCGCGTCGTTCCGGTGTTTCAGCATTTGCTCGAACAGGGAAGGGGTGATGATGCTACCCACATCGGCGGATGCTTTTAGCATCACTAAAGCTAGAGCTAAAGCTAAGGCCAACACTTGCATATTTCTCGCTACCTTCATTCTAGCTTCACTGTGAGGGATACAATGAGCACTTTTATGTAATGCTCCCCATTTATAGTGAGTATTTGCCTTCTCATTTCCAATTTCTTCCTTGACTTGTCAGAATGGGCTGCTTGACTTTTCCTCCTTCTCATCGAAAATTAAATGCGGACCTAGCTATCCGTCCAATAATGCAAAGTCTTTTTTCCCCACTTCATATTCTCAATTCATGGTGCCACTTATACACTCCATATTATATTGTGCTAATTTCTTTTTGTTTACACAAAATTATCCATTGTCCAAAGTTTATATATCAAAATAATATGTTAATTGTATGATCTATATATATATATATATATATTCTTAATTAGCTATGAGATCCACACATTAATTGCATGAAATTTGAGGTGGGTGATGTTATTCAAGGCTTATATACATAGAAAGTAACTCTTTTTTTCGCACTGAAATATAGTAATATATCTGCTTCTAATTATAGGAACATTTTTATATATAGTATAATTTGTAATACAAAAGTGTTACTATAATTAGGACTGGAGGAAGGAATAAGTAACCTATTATTTAGGTGGCGTGTGTGCATGAACAATACACATAATGTTCAATAGATTTGATATTTTAAAAATTACAAATTATATAACGTAACTATTAATTGTGGAACCATAATATGTAAAATGAGATGAGACAAACTATTTAAAGATTAAACTTTTGCAGTCTTCTTGCATATGTCTCTACTAAATCCTGTGTTCCTGCTATGAGAAATTAAAGGAAAACAAGCAAAAAATCTCCCGCATGATGCGTGGGTATGACAATTGCATAATATTAAAGTACATCTAAACATTCCATCCATCCAAATGACTAAGGAATTGAATAAAACACAGAAAACATAAAGAAAATAATTGAATTTCAAATCTACAACACAAAATATAAGTTGTATCACAACCCAAAACCATAACATGGACCACAACTACATTAATCCTCATACTTTTATATGTCTAGCAACTTTTCACATTCTAAAGTATAGTGTTACTTGAGTTTACAACAAAAATACCAGTCTAAATAGTTCTAATCGCCACTAAAATCCAACAAAAAAATAAAGTCATAACTAAAAGTTAACGAAAAATTCTTGGCCAGGGATGAAATGAAAGCAGGCGTATATTTTTCTCATTCTCAGCAACAGTTGTCGATGTCACTTGAGAGATAGGAATGTCATCTAACTCAAAGATGTCTTGAGTTGCCGATGTCACTTGAGAGATAGGAATGTCATCTAGCCTAAAGATCTCTTGATCATTAAATTGTTTTCGTTATCTATAATATTAAACATATAATTGGATTAATATACCTATGAAAGCTTATCCATGCCAAACTAATCTGAATTTCCATCAACTTATATACCTACAAAATCAAATTATTTTTAAAAAGAAAGTGCAAACTCAGAAAACATACCGCAATGTGATTGTAAATCGGTTCTAATATAGCTGGCCAAGAAGAAGTCCTTCCTTAACATAGTTGGGGAACAATTCATTTATAACATGATCATGACTTGAAGAACAACCAAATAGGAACATTAAATACAAATAGTGAGGTTTCTATTCCCTCGCTCATACGTAAGTCACAAAAGATATCACATTTAAATATAAATATAAGGCTATAAAAAAATTATCAAAAAAAAATAAAGTCATGCTCTCTCTTATACATGTATCACTTTAATCCTATTTATAATTCCATTTTAACTACATCTCACTACCAAGGAGAGGTAGTTAACTCAACGATTATGAAGTAAATTTCCAACTTTACCCTTGTTTATGAATGAGTTTTTTTTTCCAACTCTTTCTTCTCTCTTTCATATTTAAAATTTATGGGGTACAATTAATATGGGCAAAATTGTCAAATTTTCATTTACTACCTTGAAACTGAACTTATACATAGGACCAAATTTTTAGTCAAAAAAGACTTATAAATAAAACTAGAGTGGTAGAGAATAGAAAAAAGTAGTCACCTACAAAGATCAATAAATGATGTATACTGTGAAGCGTTGCTGTCAAACTCGTGAGTTAACTCTCTATGTTTACCGTTTTCACATTTCTAGTTTATAATATTGTCCTGAGTCACTCTTAAACTCTTGTTATTTAGTTGTAAATTGCTCACGAGTATACATACCGGATTACCATTTTTAAGTTTTTAACTTACAAAATCATGCTAACTTTTTTCGATTTGATGATATTCAATGGCTTTATATATGAATTTTAAAGAGGTTTCTTTATTGACTATGATAAATTATAAATGTTGATGGGCTTATTTCAATTATTTGAATTTAAAATATATTTAAATCCATTTTTTTAAATACTGTAATTATTTACTTATAATATTAATATTTATTTATTAATAAAAATAAACTCTTACAAATTACAAGTTGACTGTATTACGAGTCAATTGTTCTATTCTATTAAGAACAATGCGAATTTTTCCATACCGCACCGCTAAGATCAATGTTAGTTTAATATCTTTTGCAAGCCAGCACTCTCCTATATATGGATTATGGACACGATATTTGGTGCAACGTAACTTTCAGATAAATTTTCCTTTCAAAGTATTTTTAGAATTTATCTACACACTTTTTAATTTAGTGCGCTATGTGATGAAGATTATTCTCATTTTATCAGGTCAACTAATTTGGATGATCGCAATAACTGCAGAGCTGAATTTATATTACCAACTTAATTTTCCTATAAAACTGATTATCTAAAATTTTGGTAAAACTGAATACAAATGAGATAAAACTCATCGTAAAATTTATGTGAAACAAACATGATCGGGGGGAATTTTCAAAAGCAATATGTACACCTTTGGAAAGAAAAAACATCAAAATGGCTTTCAATTAATATAATATAGATTTTCTAAAACATTATAATCGTATTTCTTAATTATCTTATTCTCTCTTCTCTTTAATTATTTATAAGAAAATATCAATAGAGATAAATTAGAAAATAAATGTTAATAAAAATGATTTTTATATTTTATATTTAAAATAAAAATAAACTTCTTAAATGCCTCTTATATCAAGGATAATGCGGGGTGCCAAACACTCATCGCTGTTGCTGTCCAACTTACCCGGCCCTGGGGCTACTCCAAATATGCCCCACCGGCTCTTTCATAACCCGATCCGGTGCTCAACCCGAGTTTCTGCCCCGCCCGCAATCAGCCCACCGCTTGATTTGTTGGTGATTATACTCCGTACTCTTCTCGCTGACTTGTCAGCATCTGATGGCGTCCACGTCCCTCTGATGGTCATTGATTGAATAGTTGGGTCGGTGGAAACAGGATCCGGGTTGCCGATAAGTCTTCCCCAGCTGCTTTACCCGCTTGCCCATAAACGCAGTTGCTGAACAGGTCAAGATGCAAAACTTGGGTCAAGTCAACCTTCATGGATGTGACTTCCACTTGGACTTGTTGAGGTGAAGTCAATTTTGGAAGCACGATTACCTAGTGGCCCGGGTCTGAAGGAAGAAGTGGGGATGAGGAGACTGGATGGCGGTGTGAGTTGAATAAGTCGTCGGCCACAATAGATTCCCTACACTTATTTACTGATTTTAATATGAAAGCAAGTTGATATTTTAGGTACATTAAGGAAGTTAAGTACGCGATAACAAATTATTTATATGCCTTCGTTGTTCTTAAAATTAAATTGTCTGACTTATAAATAGATATAGAATATGTTATGATTAAATAATTTATTTAGTTTAACGTCTTCAAAGAAAATCAACTAACTCTTATATTAAAAAGCATAGGGAGAAAGAGAGAGTATTGTCTAGGTGGTGTTTGAGTTTATGTTTAAAAAACATATTTATGTTTGTCGAGACAAAAGTCCTTTTATATATCTACGTTATATACTATTAATCACATTAAAAAGTAACTTCTACCTAATTCAAACGGGCATTAATGCGACAAACCTTTAATTAACAATGTTGGAGAGATGCCCAAACTAAACTCGAATTATGTATGACTGTAGGTTCTGGCACGCTGTTGTGAGTCAACTCGGACGAGAAGGAAAGCTTTAATGGTCATACTATTAATATCCATCAATATCAAAGGGAGATCTGATTAGAGCGACGGCCGTGAAGGATTTTTCAAATTAAAATGGAATCGGAAGGTCATCAGTCCGAGTACCGACACTTGCTTCATTTAATTTGGAGAATAAATCCAAATTGATATAAAGGCACGACCACATCATATGAATTTACCCAAGAGCTAGTAGATAAGAAAGAAAATAGTACGAGCTGAGCCACTGAGGACCCAACTTCTGGACTGTTGTCTGGGCTGCTGGGGTTTTTTCTGGATACTTTTTTGTTCGGTCCTCCCTTACCCCTTATCCCTGATGGTGTCGTTCCAAATGATGACTCACATAGGAGGACAAAATTGCTGTCCAACTAAAGTATGCGCTGAGAATAGTGTTACTGGCATCAGGCTTTGCTTGAGAAGCGAGGTTTATAAGTCTAATTAAGAGCTAGTGTTTTAAAGATGACTTCTTTTTTAGGACTTGTTCCTATAATATTTCTACCTACCATATTACTAAGGAAAAACACCCGTGAGGTGGAGGTACTGAAACAACCCAATCTAGGACTAATTAATTTCATGTAAAATATATAAACTACAAAGAAAATAATATAAAACAGCTGGTTCAGAGGATGTCAGGCATGGAAGTTGAAGGAAAATGACTGCAGAACAAAGCTTGAGAAGGTGAGAAATATGGGTGAGTGTGTTGATGCTTTGCCTAAGCCCTAAGCTTGAGGCAACAGTCAGGGAAGGGATGCGTTAGAATTTTTACTCCAAATGAAGTCAGATGAGCATATAAGAATTCTAAAACATCGTAGTTGCGGCGGAAGACTTTAAATTTATAAATACCTCTACTCATACTTAAATTATCTAAATCCTTAATCCACATAATTACGATTTACTATCAGAATAACTGAGAACACAGAACACAATTAGTAGAAAAGAAGTAGAGTCTCTTCTGATTAGAAGATAGGCACAGTGATGGTCTGTTCAATAACCGTCACCCGCTAGGGAACCCTTAGAACCGTATGTCTATCATGTATCGCTCTTACTCAGTCTATCTCACATCAAAATTAGCTGGATTAGGCCCAAACTAACTAACGGGCCACATTTTGGATACTTTAATTAATCCAATAAAATAAAATAAATTAGCTTGCTCACACACACACATAATTAAAATATCTAACATTCTCCTACTTGCCCAGTATACCATATTATATATATATGTATGTATATATGTATGTATGTATGTATGTATGTATGTATATTAATCAGTTGGCATGTCAAGCTAATTAAGGATATACTACTAGAATCATGGCGATAAGTCTCCTTAAATCGGATATTATCTTCCATATATTGCAAGCACCACCCTTACTTGATGGGTTAAAATTTAATGAATAGACCCTTAAATGTTCATTTGGTTCCTACTTGAATGTTTGTAAATCTCATATGACTTGGTATCAATTTGAGACAACAAACTTTAACCTGGATTTTATTATTTGATAATACCTCATCTAAATCACTTAATGTGATCCATCTCACAAATAAAACATTGGATCATTCAATATCTCTAAATGCATGCTATTTACTTGTCGGATCTATACTTTATGAGTTTTATGACCGATTGACTTTTATGGTCATATAACATTCTTAATGTGTTTTAAATTAATTTAATAATTCAAAAACCAATAATGAAATTCTTTAACCCGTAATCTTGTAACATGCCTCCAAGAATGACTAGATTAAACAATTCATAGTGAAACTAAGCATCCAGTGACTACTTAGCAATATTATAGTCCTCCATGGTGCAACTTGTTTAATAAGCGTAGAGATGTATCATAATGTTAACTATTTTACAATTAACACATCTTGCTAAACTAAACAATGCTAATCATTCACCTATATGTTAAGCATGAAACTTAATATGCATTTTGTAATGTACTCATGGCTTACAACTTCTCAATTATTATTCAAGCAAGAATATGCTTGACAATCCTCCTAAAATTCCCTTGCAATGACATTGCTTGTTTGTGTGTACATTTAAGCAAGCCTATGTCTGGGAAATTAAATTAGAAGGAATACTATGATATATATATTAGATACATACAGACAATCTAATCATATTTTCAAAATAAATGTTACTCACAACAACTACCATTTGTCCATGAATGTTTAAATACTTGTGATCATATATAGGTTACTTATGACATTCTCAAGTATTTTGAGAATAATCTCTTTATGTGTTCTAAAAGAATACCGCATTTAACCTAGTCATATCACAAATATCAACAATGGTGATTTTATCATGTACCACCATAATTCAAAGTTCACAAGAAATGAGTGAATCATCATTTTGAACTATATAGATGACTCAATTCCCACTAATATAGTGATATAAACAAGACTATGATGCTTTCAACCTTATCATATATGTGATTGTATCATAATTAGGGTTATTAAACCTGGATCATCGGCCGATTCAGCCTAAAAACCAACAAATTAGTCGGTGAACCGATCCGTGCATTAACCTGATTTTTGTTTTATAAAAAAGACAATTTTTTTTATTTTCTTTATAATTTCATATTGATAACCTTGAAATCTTCACTTTCTCACTGTTTTGGCCTTGGATTAGCTTCAGTTTGGCTCCAGTATAACCCACTGACTCTTGACTCAGTACCCCGATCGATTCAGTGATTGGTCCAATTTTAATAACCTTGATCATAACATCTTATTTATCACTGATGTGAGACATGCTTGTGAGGACATTTTATTAGTTTTTCTAACTAAATTCCCCTTATAATTTATTTGATCCTTTCTTTTAATTCACCTATATCTCTCCCTATGTCTATAATGGAAAGATGTCAATAATATTCTAGCTCAACATCACACTAGTGCAAAAAAGGCTTTTAAGACCGGACAAAAGAGGGGTCGTAAGACCGGATATGCGACCGGTCTTGTTCCAGCCGGTATTAAAAGTCTACCATTTAAGACCAGGACTCAACCGGTCTTAAAGAAACTCTTTTAAGACCGGACATTTAAAAACTTGGATCTTAAAAAGTTGTACTAAATGAAGCCGAAATATTTTTTGTTCGATCCTAAAGCTCAACTTTTAAGACCGGCCAAAAAATAGGCCGCTCTTAAAAGATCGTAATTATAAGACCGGACAAGACACATACGATCTGAAAAATAGCGGCTTCTAAGACCAGACGACTAATTATACACGGTCTTAAAAGACTGACTTTCAAGAGTGGATGATAAATACATCTGGTCTTAAAGATTTTGATTTAAGACCGGACGTCTATATATACCGGTCTTAAAAGACCAACTTTTAAGACCGGGTTTAATATCAAAACTCAAAAGTCGTCCTGACCTTTAAGACCGATCATATAATTACATCCGGTCTTAACAAGCGAACATTTAAGACCGGCTTATTATTTCCGGTCTAAATTTTCCCGAATTTTTCCCCTATTTGTTCTTCCTGATTATATATATACACAAATCCACCACCCAATCCAGCACATAAAAGTCGATACCTTAAAGCTACAAGCTATGAACAATTATTTGAATAAATTGAATTAGAAAAAGAATACAAATGTTATTCACCATGAGCTATTTGGCCTCTTAATTAATGATTACTATGACTACAACACCTAAATTAATTCATACAATAAGATAACTTACTTACAAATACAATAAGTTACAAGTACAACATACATGCGCCCAAAATAATATTCACCATGCCTTCATCTCGATTCCCCCACCCAACAACGTAACATCCTCTTATATAACATGCCCATTTGGATCGGATCCCGCCACAAAAATAAAACAAGAACAAAATTCATAGTCGTGACATTAACTATGAACATAGATAGAAGGAATATAATATATATAGTTAAAGCCTTAAAGTCTTCAAAGAAATCTGCATATGAATATTACCTTATGAATTGACTCTTTTATAAAGTGATATCTTCCCATATCCCTTCTTGATGATCACTTCTTATCGGGTTCATTATCCGCTTCATCTTCTTCGTTCATGTCCGGTAGACCCCTTGAAAAAGGAGTACTCTCGGGAATACCATAATTTGAATTCATTTCCTCATCAATATCAATGACCCTCTTTCCTTGGAGAGCTACGAGACCACATTTTATTTTCTTGATCGGTGATATAGAACACTTGTTTTGCCTGGTCTGCCATAATAAAAGGTTCATCTCCAAAACTTCTACCATTGACATTGACTAATGTAAATCCTAGCCGATCGATCCGAACACCATTATTGGCATTAACCCACTTGCATTTGAAAATGGGAAATCTAATTTTCACATAGTCCACCTCCCAAATCTCTTCAATAACCCCATAATATGGCATGACCGCCAATAAAGGGCTCTTGTCTTTCGAACTGGAGAAGTGCATAGATTGCCTCTAACATAACACCACTTTGTTTTTGGATGCGTGCTCGTATCATCTAGGGACTTCGTGTAAAATGTATAACCATTGATCACATACAAATTCCAACTTATGACATCAACCTCGGGACCACCTACTAACCATTTGATTGTATCGAAACACATTCCTCTCCCTCGACCTTTTGTTTGAACCGGTTTGCAAAAGTTCGTTATGCTCCCTAATCAACCTTTGTTCAGTCATTCGATGATTTTCTTTCCTTACAGTGCTTTATGTGCAGCTATCGGCTTAAACTTCATCGACGTTATTCATGATGTATAAGTGGACTTGTGACAATTCATCGGGATCCACACTCTTTACGGAAGCCCCTCGTCTACCCCCATCGACATCGACGTTTTGGAAGCCCAATATGTCTTACTTTGGCCAAATAATTTTGACAAAATTCCATGGCTTCTTCGAAACATATTTCTGAACAATCGATGCTTTTGGCCGGTATGCGTTCTTCACGTACCCTTTTAGGAATTTCATAGATCTTTCAATTGGGTACATCCACCGTAAATGGATAGGGCCGCACATCTTTATCTCCCTCACTAGATGAACCATGATGTCAAAAAATGTAGGAACAAAAAGCTTCTCAAGGTGGCACAAGATAAGATATCCTTCATTCTCCAATTCATCCAAATTTTCAATCTCGAAAACTTTACTACAAAGCGCATTGAAGAAGACACAAAGTCTAGTCAAAACGACCCGAAGATCATATTCGGCGATGCCTCGAATAGCTATTGGGAGTAGCTGTTACATCAAGACATGACAATCATGAGACTTTTGGCCTACTAATTTCAAGTCCTTTATTGATACAAGCCTCTTCAAATTTGAAGAATACCCCGTGGGAACTTTTGTGCCATGTAAACACTCACAAAAACTTCGTTTCTCATCCTTAGACAAAGTATGAGAAGCCGGGGACAATAAGTTCTCTTCCCATCGGCCTTGGATGTAACTCTTCGCGTATTCCCATTGCTATCAGATCCAATCTTGCCTTCACACCATCCTTGGAACTACCTTGTATGTTGAGAAGCGTCCGACAATACTATCACATACGTTTTTCTCCACATGCATGACATCAATACTATGTCTCACATCAAGATTGCGCCAATATGGAAGATCGAAGAATACAGATCTCTTTTTCCATATATTTGTTTCTTTTCTACTCTTTGCAGTCTTACCGAAGACGACATTGATATTTTTCACCTTTTCATAAACTTGCTCCCCGGTCAATGCCACCGAAGCATCTTCATACTCTTGGCCACCAAAAAAGGCTTTCTTTAATCGACGATATGGGTGGCCCCGTCTAAGAAATCTCCTATGTCCAAGATAAACCGTCTTTCTTCCATGTTGAAGTTGATGGTAGCGTGTGCCTTCTTCACAAACCGGACATGCTTTATGGCCTTTTACACTATACCACGACAAGTTCCCATATACCGGGAAGTCGTTTATAGTACAAAATATCATGGCTCGCATTTTAAACACCTCCTTCTTGAAAGAGTCAAAAACATCAACACCTTCCTCGCCCACAACTCCTTCAAGTCTTCGATCAGGGTGAAGGTAAACATCAATGTCATTTAGGGTTGTTTCGGTCCGAAATCAACATAGACAAGACATGATGTACTTTCGTTTCATTCATAACATTGGAGATAAGTTGTAAATAATCGTAGTACGAGGCCATGAAATATGTATCTTTGCTAAGGCTTCCATATGGATTCATGCCATCCGTGCTAAGGGCAAGCCTAAGGTTCCTAGGTTCTTCGCCGAAGTTCGGAAATAATTGATCGATTTTCTTCCATTGAGAAGAATCGGCCGGATGTCGAAGCTTTCCATCGAAATCCTCTCATCTCGCATGCCACCTCAAATTTTTTGCATCATTTTCATTCGCAAACAACCGCTTGAACCTTGGTATGATTGGAAGATACCACAACACTTTTGCAGGCCCCTTATTTGACTTGTACCTTGGGGTTTCACATTTCGGACAATTCTGCTCCTCTTCAAACTCTTTTCTATACAATACGCAATCATTCGAGCATGCATGGATCTTTTTGTACTCCATCCCTAGTAGACAAAGTATTTTCTTAGCATCATAGTATCAATGCGGCAACACATTATCATCCGGAAGCATGTCCTTAAAAGCCTCAAGCATTTCGAAAAACTCTTGTCGCTCCATCCATGACGTGCCTTCAAGCTTACCAATTTCAATACAAAGATTCAACAATTGGTATTTTTTACACCCACGGTATAGAGGGGTCTCGCATCACTTTGCACATATTACCATATGCATGTGATTGATGAAAAGCCTCTTCTCCTACATCATGGATAATGTCCTCATGTGATCATCCATATCCGTGTCATTATCATCAAAGGCCACTTCCCTATGTTGAGACCCACTTGGTATTTTTTCACCATGCCATACCCATCTTGTATAAGTCTTACAAATTCCTTCACAAATTAAATGTGTGTGTATAACTTCGGGACTTAGTCGCCTCTCATTCAAACATTTTACACAAGGGCAATAAAACTTCCCACCCAAAGCATGGGCATTTTGTTTAGCAAATTTTATAAAGTCCCTCACCCCATTTCGATATTCAACACTCGTCCGTTTAGCATTTATCCAATTGTGATCCATAGTAGAATTCCTATATATATATACGGAAAGATTTAACATACATATATATGCTCAAATGTCGGTTATATCTTTTTTTCCTTTTTTTTTTGGATAAACTTGCTCATTAAATGCGAACGAAGAATCACTTTTGGTCATAAATGTATCGCAGTGAATCCAAGAACCAAAATAAATGCATGACGAGGAAATTAAATGCATCGCATGAATGTCTTGTGGACTCACCTGTAGCATATAAATTCAAATGCGTTTGCTTAGTCTTTCTTCTCCCGCCACGAACGTTGATGTTGCAGACAGCAAGAGTAACCTAAAAACATTTATTGGTCAGTTGGGTAGGTCTAAAGTGCAATTATAATCTTCAAAATACAATATCCATTAACAACACGAAACTCACAAGAACATTTGATCGATTTCGCTCAACCCGGGAAAAACCCGAACGATGAGCGGGAAAATCATAAAGTTATATAACCGAAACACCTCTTACGGCTTGGTCTATAGACGTTTAGCTAAGGAACCGAGAAAGTGATTGTCGAGAGAGCAACGCGAACCCGGCGGAAGTGGCGGCGTAACTTGAGTAACACTTTAGGCGCGATAAGAGAAGTTCGAGAGGGAAATTTAATATTCCACGCGACAGTGAGACATGTTTTATATTTTGGATTTTATTAAGACCGGATTTTTATAATACTCTGGACCTAAATTGAGACAATTAAACTGGTTCATTAAAAAGTAGACGGTTCTATATATAAAACTTTTTAAGACCGAAGTTTTATAATACTCCGGTCCTAAAATTCCTCGTTTTTGTGATTTCTAAAAAAGGATTTGGCGAGCGCAGCAACTGAATGAATAAAAATTAAAGGAAAACTGGAGTTTCTTTAATTATATATATTACTTGCATATGCACGTACACAAGAAAAAATACAAAAGAAAAACAAGCGAGAAAATTATCAAAAACAAGAATCGACTAAACATCTCCTAAAGCTTATTATCCTCCAAAACCTTGGCGATTTCGGCGTGAACGCATTAATTTCCCGGAGATCAGCAAGTTCTGTCTTCGTTGCATCGGCCACAATGCATCTTGGGGTCGGAGGCCTTACGGGGGTCGGGGTCGCGGGAGGCATCTTTGGGCCAACCGGTTGGAGAGGGGAGCAAGATGGAGGGTGTGGCAATCTCTTCATCATCTGAAGAAATAACAAAGGGTCCAACGACCCGAGACTCTTCTGTCACAATGGAATGCACTCTCGATGGAGGAGGCGCACCATATAACGATCGACGGAAGGCATGAGCATCACGACTAAGAGCACCCCTACGAGCGGTTCTCTTGTATCTAACCATGGTTTGAGCGGTTAGAGGCGAGAGAGGTATGAGGAGTTAATTAATAAAGGCAGAAATTTGTTCTCGAGATAGCCACGTACGTAGTTTGGAGTTACGAGGTAGTGAGGAATTAATAAGGAGTTATAGGTACGCGGTATAAAATTCCATTATTTAATATTTTTGCAATTCATTTTATTTTAAGACCGACATTTTTTAAAATATCCGGTCCTAAAAGTCTAAATTACTTTTAAGACCGACCTTTTATCATTAACCCGGTACTTATAGGTATGCGGTATAAAATTCTATTATTTTTTTTAAGACCGATCTTTTATAATAAGTCCCGGTCTAAAAGTCTTACTTTTAAGACCGACCTTTTATCATTTACCCGTACTTACACACCTTTGTTTAAATGAATGATGCGAGTCTCTTCGGCTTCCAAATAAACTTCCCAACTAGGCGTCTCCTCGTATTCGATGAACAATGCGTCTCCTCATTAAAGTTTCGGCGTTTCACATTGTTCGGGATGGGTTCTCTATTTAAACCCGTTGTTCTTGTACTTTCTTCACATTCTTCTCCCCCGGGTCCTCCGTTTCCTCCTCCTCCTCTTCAACCTCGGCCCACCGTAATGGCTGCTCCCCAGGTCCTCCGTTTCCTCCTCCTCCTCTTCAACCTCGAGACCCCTCCGCCACCGCCTCCTCCAAATCCGACGCGTGAAGCGGTTGGTGCGATCATCAGTGGCCCGCGTCGATCAAATCGATCGACACTTGGGCCAATTGGTTCAGCTTGCTCATACCATGAACAACAAGCTGAACATGGTACTCACGCCAATGATGTGAAGTACGATCCCGCCCGAAGACGACTCCAACGACTCGACAACTCCGATGACTCGACGCCCCTCCTCTCCGACTACGAGAGGGATTAGTTTTTTTTTGTTGCTTTTTTATTTTGTTTTTTTTTTTTTTGTGATCGCGCCCTATAGGGTAGCGTTAAAAAATTAGTAAATAAAATATTTTTAAATTTTGTTCTCGTGCGAGTTTAGTACTTTATCCATTATCCGAACACAGGAAAGCAATAAACAAGGCAACTATGAAGGATGGATAATGGCGGACTAAAAAACCTAAAATAAAAGAACGAAGACTTTTAGTTAGTAAATCGACGGTCCTAAAAATACTGCCATTTTTTGTCAGCTTTGGTTTCCATATCCGATTGCCTCTTGTCCTTTTCATTATCATCTTTCTTTTTCCAACAAAAAGGAAACAAACAAAACATTGTCCTCGTGTAAATCAACAACGAGAAATTCGAGAATACGGTTAAGAACATACAAAAAAGGGATCTTTTACCTTATTCGAATAAGAACAAACAAAGTGACTATTCTTCTCAAGGTTGGACCTTCGTTATCGTCGGTTTTACCTCCCCATATTGGAAACAAAGTGTCCTTTTCATTATCTTCCTTCTTTTTCGACAAAAAGAAAAAAGACAAAATAAAAGGGACACCGATAATCTTCGCTCCACATATGGAAAGGTAAAACGACGATAATGAAGGACCTAGCTTGAGCGTAACGCATGAGAACCTCGGTTGTTTTCAACCCTATCCATTTAATTTGTCTCAAAAGAGGTATTTAAAGGTGACTGACTTTTAAGATCGCACAAATAAAAACATACGGTCCTAAAAGTTAAGCAGACTTGTAAGCAAATGACTTTTAAGACCGATTATTTATAATAATACAGTCCTAAAAGTTAAGCGGGCTTAAGACCGACCTTTTATAATACGTCCGGACCTAAAAGTTCATGCAGACTTTTAAGCTTTTAGGAGCGGACACTAAAGCAATATACGGTCCTAAAAGTCTCATACTTTTTACACCGAAGACTTTTGTGGACCTTTAAGACCGGATATCTTTGTTAATGAACGGTCCTAAAAGTCTCAAATTTCAAACACTAAATTAAATAGCTATATCCACCATCCAATAATACATTCGAAACCCAAAATGGACACAAGAAAATTGTTCGAAAAATTAACTAAATTTATTTATTGAATTTTACATTGCCTATGTATATTTACAAATGAATTGTTCAAAAAAATAAACAAATTTAGAAGATCGATTATTGTTGCTACGGAATATACTTACAAATGAATTTAGGAAATTAATTATTGTCCTTTTTGTGACTCTAAGATCAGACCATACGAGATATTCACAAAACACATTGCGTATGTGCTCCAGTTCATCATGAGAAAAGGGAGCGAGTGCATTAAAACATCGTAACATCAAAGACAAAGAATCGAATTAACTTGCGTGCATATTTCATTTGTAATGATAAGTTTAAACTGAATTAACTTACATAATATGTAACATCAAATACATTTACCTTTGCAGTTAATTTAGTATCCCTCGCGTGGTAATATCATACATGTGTTTCATGATGTAATCGGCCACATAAGTTGGACGGTGGTTGCCGACGGTCTAAAAAGAACAAGAAATATATATAAGAGCATATATATATATAGCTTAATGACCAAGTTCACAAGGCAGTGTGCTACAAATATTGTACCATATGGGGTTGTCCTGAGTACCACGCCTTTTCTTTTCTACTCTTTGGAAGGTCCTCATGGCACTATCATCAAAATCACAAATTTATCAATGATTCACTGAAAATTCACAGCAGAGATTTCAGACAAGAGAATCAAAATGACATGCTTACTCGTTGATGGTCTGCACCAACGTAGGAAAATGGCTCACGTGAGTGGAGTATAAGAAGATAACTTTATGCTCCTCCATGCACATGAGGACCAACTGCCAGTGGAAGCTGAAAATTCATAGCAGTAAACTATACTCAGTGATATATGTAGCAGAATTAAGTGAATTGCGGACAAGATTTTTGATATGTACCTGTGGAAGAATGGCAAAAAGTACAACTTTCTTCTCACTTCACACAACCTCTTTGATATGTACTCCTGTCTCTCCTCCATGGATGTTTGACTTGAATAGACAGGGAACAAGAATCTAAAATCGTTGATCTTCCCCTTTTGAACCAATTCTTGATGCAAGAACCTACAATAATGACATCGATCAGGGAATTAGTATATATGTATGTATGTCTAAACGATGCATTTAAATTATGTACTCATAGACGGAAGATACTTACTTCATAAAAATTTGAACAAGCGCATCGTAAGCTCTGTCGAGGAAGCAGTAGGGACTCAACATCAACGGTGTCAACTTGAACGGGCTGAGGATGAGGGACGCCTACTACTTCATTGGCAGGCCACGATTTATCCTTAAAATATCCACTCTTCATCAGATCGGATATTTTTTCCCTGGCAGCAGCCAACTTAGCAGTAGGGGATAGAGCTTGACAAGGGGATGGAACTTGAGGAGGAGGGGTTGAAGCTTCAGGAGCGGTAGAGACATGTACAAGCATCATCACCGGCCAAGGGATGAAGGTTCCCTTGACATCACTCACAAGCTTGACTCATCGGTTTGGAGATGGAGTGGTGCATCAATGATCACCTTTTCAAGCGACACTCGACTTCATCATCGGGCATTTGTTGGTGGTGTACGGTTGATCCCAAGTTGTGAACAGTCCCTTTTGCAACCAATAATCGTCCATCATGATGATCGGGATCCTCCACATAAAGGTCACAAGGTTGCTCGATCGTCCAACAATGCAGCTCCTGCAGTGCTCCTTTGCACTGAAAGTGAGTGTGTGAAGGAACATTTGGTCTCCGGACGATTGCTCAAAAGCAGCCTCATCCGACTCAGTTCCTCCTCATCCGGCTCATCTCGGGATTGAAACATTGCGATCATTGAAGCTTCTTTAGCAGCCGTGCGTCCCGGTCCATCTCCTCCCGGGTAACCATACTTTGTCTATGGCGTTTGGATGTACAAAAGACTTGCTTTATGCCTACCCGTCCTCCAATCCCCCTTACACACCCCGGGTGATCCGGTTTTCCGGTCGCAACGGTCAGAACATCATTCCTCCTGTCCGACACAAAAGATCCCTCTGCTTCTTTCTTTTTAAGATCTTCATGTAAGATACAGATAATGAGAAGCTTAGTAATGAAACATGTTTAGTAACTAAAAAATAACAATAACGATACTTACAATTCTTTCAAAGAACTAGATGAGTTTGTTCACTCGTGTAGGCGCCGCTTGGCTTTTGCCGAATATGCAACCACAACTCCTCGCGACGTATTGGAGATGGAGGAGCATGTATCACGAAGGATTGGATTCGCTTCATCATCCAATCTCTTCCGCTTGGCCGCCATCAAATCTTTTTCGGCCTTTTGATATCCGCCGCGAGAAGCCCTATGAGGGCAATCATTCTTTCTACCTATCTCCTGTGCTTGTTCCCTTCTTTTCGTGAATCGAATTGAAAACATCTATTAATTATGAATTCCACCATGCATGTCACTAACGAAATTAGAGAACTCGCTTCATATGAACGTCAATCAAACAGTAGTCAAATTCTTCACTTCATCAAGTTACATTTTATTTAAGGAAGATGTAGAATTGTAGAAGAAATTGGAGCTATGTTTTGTAGTGCTAGCTAGATAGATAGGTTAAGAAACAAAAGAGAATTATGCTTACGAATAATACAAACTTGATCCTTTTTAAGGCATCCAGTGGGATCAGCAGATCCTATTAGATAGTAACAATTGGGTATATAAAGTTTCCCCCTTTTAAGACTATTCATTTCCTCCTTTGCAAGACAAACCATTACACAATTACTACCTTCTCATCGTAATTTACCTTTTCGGGGTTGACATATCGGACTTGCATAGACAAAGACGGGAAATGTATACTTCTATTCACACACCGAACCATTATATAACTAACAGGATTAGATGAACACAATAACATTCACATATCCGCACAAAGTTAATAAGCAAACAAAAGGGAAAACAAAACTAAATATAAACTCACCGAGCTTCGGGAGTGGTCCGCGAGAAGAACAAATTGTCGCCAAATTCGTTCATCAATAAATGTGTAAACTTCCCAAGGATGTTTGGCGGCGGAACCTCGGAGAAAATATACGTGTTAGCGAGAAAGGTCTTAAACTTCCTCCACCGATCAGCATAATAAGACAATGTCTTGTCTTTCAACTTCTGACAGTCAGGGACAGTGTATGTAACCCAGATAGTCTCCCAAATAGGATCCTTTACATTCTTAGAGTCCACACTTTTCCATTCATCTGTCAAGATGCTAACCTTGATGCGTGCTAGACAGCCGAAAAAACTATTATATTTGCTTTTATTAGGACCGACGGAGTTCCAACCTTTCATCAAACTGAATCTCGAGCTTTGACCCGGAAGTCCGAGCTTAGTGGTCACATCCATCATTCGTGTGCCTCTTCTACCACGGCGTGCAGGGCGATTACGAGCCTCATTGTGCGATGAAGAGGGTTCATTCTCACTCACACCAGTCACACCAGGAACTGGTGTTGCCGGAACATGAATAGAATCGTTTTCACCGTCTATTTTCGAGACAGGAAGAGAGGAATGCCTGAGAAAATGAGAGAGTAACAGGGGCTGATGGTACGTGGGCGAGGAAGAGAGGTAATGCAATAGGAAGGGTTTTGGAACGTGAATGAGGTTCCACGAGAGTAACAAAAGCTTTCGCGCGAAGAAATGTATATCTTGCATTGATTTTTAAGATCGGACATAAAAAGAGACGGTCTTAATATTTACATTAATCCGGTCATATTAAAAGTCCGATCTTAAAAGTTTAACCTTTAAGACCGTTCCTTGTAAAACGCCGGTCTTAATATTAATGAACTTTTTTCGTACCGGAAGTATCATATGTCCGGTCTTAAAAGAAAACTTTTAAGACCGTCTTTTTTATAAGCTCGGTCTTAAAAATTTAGAATTTTTATATTTAAATTTTTCCTTATTATGTTTTACCGTAAAATATAAGTACGGCTATATGAGATATATTTATAAAGTAATTGAAATTTCAATTCAATTTTTAAGACCGGTTGTTTGTTAGTCGGTCTCAATAATGTTTTTAAGAGCGGTGAAAAATTGGTGGTGCAAGAAGTTCTTTATATTTACGGAGCGCCACCGGTCATTCTTTTAAGACCGGGTTGTCGGTTCTCCGCTCTAAATGAGGCGATCTTAAAGCCCTTTTTTGCACTAGTGTCATGAAGATAAGAAATGTGTTATACATCAACATAGGAGGAAATACTTTATTAATTCCTTCATGACAGAGAGCTTTCAGCAAACAACTTTCTTCGTATTACTCAATGTTGCACACTAACAACTTAACAAATATTCATATATTGTTGCCTGCCTTAAGATCTCACACATCTATCATGAATTAATGTCTTTATTTAGAATTTAAGGTCAATTTCAATATTTATGTTCTAGCCAGACTACTTGAAGTACAATATGTATAGTTGGTAGCAATCCGTTATGTGTGATCATCCTTAATGAGTTTGATCACTCCCACTAATCATGTCATTTCTTAATAATTTGGCATTTCAAAAATATTACACAACTTCTAAAATAAAATGGACGGTTCATTGAAATTCCTAAGATCTCTCTGCATCTTCTACTAAATATGTAGTCTTGGTTTCTCGGGATGTTTTCTTTCCACACTCTTTCATTTATAAGACAATTTAATATACATTGAGCTTCCAAGTTTTATATTTTTTAAAAGGGTTTAAATGTAAATTTGTTGGAAACTCGTATAAGATATATAGTTGTCTTAAGTGCATTCCTTAAGTAGAAAACCTATAAGCTAAGTTATTGTCCCGATCATGTATCCATCATGTCATCCATCTCTTCTAGTTGACTTCATTATATTAATTTGTTAATCGGATTAAATTACCCACTTTTGCTTTACACACTCTAAAAGTGTCAAATGACACTACTTAATTATAAAGCAGAAGGTATTTAAGTATTTGAAGAATCAACTGAAAGCAAGATGAACTATTTTATCTGTTAGAACATAACCAATGGTTAGTGTATATCCATTATCGCCTCCAATCAAGCCTCTAATTATAGACATATTATACTTTATATGTCTATTACTTTATGGCCTTTGGGTTGGTAGCTTGATAGTTCTAATTTAAAACCCCATTCTTTTCCGATTATGAGCAAAACTTATATATACACATTTCCAATGAATATTTAATGTCCATGCGTTTATTCATGAAAAGGAATAATGACTCATGAGATAATAAATTGAGGATATGTTCCACCAAGATCAATAGAGACAACTTACACTGTTATGGAGAATTTCTTGATAGTCAACAAACAATGCAATAATATTTATGAGAATTTCTAAATTTTTCCTTCAGCCTATAAAAAAGCCTTGACTTTGTTATATTCTTGATGAACTTATAATAACCAGCTTTTAATTGAGATTACTTTATTGAGACAATATAGTATCTCATTTCTCATACCAATATTATAAACACTAGAACATTTTTAATGTCAATTTTATCCAAATGGTAGCAGTTATATTTATCTTCTTATAGGCTTAATTGTCTATAATATATCATATTAAGCTAAACAATTGAACAGATAACAATCATGCTGAAAATTCAAAATTAAAATTTAATCGTGCTTACAAAATTACTATAAGAGACAAGCAACAATCATATATAAGTGTATGTTTACTAATGTAAATCATACAATTATAAATTCGTATAACTAAAATCTACATTTGGGTAAAGACATTAACATAGCATGAATTTAACTTGAATTGATGAAATTATAATGCAGTTATATCTTTTAATACATGTGGGATACTTAGAAAATATAATGACTATCTATTTCACTCTAATTAAATACGCATTTATAATTATCTACCTATGGACAAAGATTAGTTATAACCGCATACTTAATTACAATTGATGTCTTCAAATCTTTATGTGACATAGTTTGTTTGTTAGAACAAAATAAAGTGCATGTACCTAGGGCCGGAGGGAGGGAGGCTAGGGTGGGCCCCTACCCCCTAATTTTTTTTTTTTTTTTAAAAATAAAAATGTACATGGAGAACCGCAGCTTTTTAGGGTTGAAGCGGGAACTTAAATTTTTATTTGAATTTGATTATAGAACTTAAATTTTTATTTGAATTTGATTATAGTTTCTGTTTTGCAAAGAAAACAAACAAACAAAAAAATATCAAAGCCCATTACTAGCTATATGAACGTCGCACAAAATTTCCAGTGTCTTCATGAAAAAAAAGTACCGAGGCCTATTATTTTGTTTCGTGGATATTGAAAGGTGATGAAAAAAAAATACTACCTCCGGTCTTAAATAGAAGACAAAGTTAATTTTTTAAAAAAATTAAGAAATTTAATTAAATTATTTTAGAACATTTTTATTTTTATTTTTTTCTCCACACTAATTAGTTTGTTGTCTAATAAACTAATATATAATCTAAAGATACATAACATATAATATGATTAAATAACTTAATTAGCTTCCTTAATTTCTTCAAAAAAATTTAACTTTGTCTTATAATTAGGATAAGAGGGAGTATTGTTCACACAAAAATGTCATTTCACACAACCTAACTGTCTTTCACTTGCACAAAGTTAGTTCGCCTTCCTTTCCATTCCTGATTCCTCCTTTATAGTACCAATTTTCCCCCTTCTTTATTAACTTCCTTCATCTTTTTGATCTTTTTCTCCCTATAATTCCTTGACGGCGTAGATCTTTTTCTTACATAAGTTTACTTCATTTTTCCAATCCTTTATTCCTTTTTTTTTTGGGGGGTTTGTTTTGCTGTATTGATTATTATGATTAGTTGTTATAGCTGTTTTTTATTGTTGTTTTGTTTATTGGTTAAATCTTTGATTATTTGATTACATATATTGAAAAAAAAAATTGTTTTGAGTTTTAGTAAGGATTTAATTATAGATGAGTTTAATAATATGAAAACATTAAAGTAAAAGTCAAGTGAAGTGATCTTAATGTCTATAATAGATTTCTTTCAATTTTTGTATATTAGGTCATTTCAAGTATTTTTATTTATGACATAACATTTTTTATTTTTGCTTCCCGTCATTAAAATTCCTAGATCCGCCATTACATGTACCTAGTAAGGATGTTGTGGCTACTCCTTTATCCTACATGTCCATCACAAAAACATCACATCATTCGTATATCAAATTGTATATATAACCATAATTCATACCGTAAAACCTTATGTGATTAACAATGTATACAACATGTGTATAAGGATGTTTCGTTGTAGCTATTTCTTAAACATAATGCATATGTTAATCACCAATATCAAATATCAAATGTGTACAATTTAAATTCCATATACACACATAATGTCAATCAGAATCTTAGTTAATTGGTTGATCAACTAAATCATCAATGTGAATAAAATAATATTTACCCATCTTCAAAATATTGATATTCTAAAATCCATATGCGATTATTTATACATGTTATGAGAGGGCGATGTAGCTACAACTCTAACATGTAAGTTAATCATAAATATCAATTATGTGTACTTAAATTCTGTATATGCACATTTTAATGGAGAATTTAACCAATTAATTTAATCAACATAAGTAATTAAATGCAATCCTCCACTTTGATTAAATTAATTAATATTACCCATTGAATAGAGTTGAGATTTTAAAATACACAAGTGATTATTTACGCATGCAACAGAGGATGTTATGGCTACTCCCTAAGATGCATGATAATCACAAATATAAACCTTTTGTATTTAAATTCCAAATATGCACTAAACCTCAATGAGAATTTAAACGGTCAATCTAATCAACGAAATGTGACTAAATAACCAAACAAGTAAATTCTCCCACTATTTTTCCTATAAAAAAGTGTTCAAAATTAATTTCAACATATTTCAACTTAAATGAAATTTTGTCAAATTTAAATAGTTACATGATTGCCTAAAAATAATTATCAAAATATTTAGACAATTATATAACATACCAAAATAATTTTGCAAATTTTCTAGGATGTGAAATAGCCAAAATATTAATTTTTACTCCATTTGAACTGTTAAATTGGCACATAACATGACATAATGCTAAACAGGTATATTAGAGAAAATTAAAACTCAAAACAGAGTCTATTTAGCCCACATTAATTTCTGGAATATAAACAAAATGTTTGGAATACAAACAAAATGGCTACACAGAACAAACCCAAAGACTGAGACCAAAACATTATTAGACTTATATATATATATATATATATATATATAGAGTTTAAACTTCTCATGTTGCATGAGAAGAAGAAGATTCCTACACACATATGAAATGGTGGGAGTGTGGGACCCACATATATATATAATCTAATTATATATAGGCGCCCACCATTTTATGTGTGTGTGACGTGAGAAAACACTTCTCCTACAAATGAGAAGTGTTTTTCCCATATATATATATATATATATATATATATAACATAGAAGGCTAAAGAGCCAAAGTACAAATAAAAGGATTACATCACAAGGGAAATTAATCCCAAATCAAAATCAAGCCAGCTCCTCAAATGAGGAGGGCAATTTATCAGTCTTCGAAAGACCAATTTTAGCCAAGCTGTCAGCTATTCTGTTACACTCCCGTGGAATGCTGCAGATTTGAACTTGCCAGTCTCTGCGTAACAGCTCCTTAATTCGTTCAAACAGTAGACTGCCATTGTGAAAATTCCCACCAGAAATTCTGTCCACCAAATCTCGTGCATCTGATTCCAGAATTAGCATTTTTATACCATAGTCCCATGCTAATTTGAGTCCCTCAAGTATTGCCCATTCTTCAGCTGTATTTGCAGTACAGAGGCCAATTTGTTTAGTGAAACCCACAAGCCATTCACCTTTACTATTTCTGAGGACTCCACCACAACCAGCTGTAGAGGTGCTCCTGACCATGGCCCCATCGACGTTCAACTTCGACCACTCCTCAGGTGGTTTCGTCCAGCGTGTACCAACTGACGTAGGACCTGATTGATCAGCAGAGTTGCATATCATAGTCTCAACCTGAGTAATAGCAAAATTCTTCCAGGTATGTAAAATAATAGTTTCAGGATGAGGAGGCTTAACAAAGCCATTTTCAAAGATGACAGAATTGCACCACCCCATAGTTTTTTTTTTTTTTTTTTTTTTGCCCATCCAGTATCCAGAGCTTCGCCCTGACTAATCCGAATCTGACTCGAGTCGCGCACCTAATTATAGTAGGTGAGTCTCCCAATGGGGCTTTTCTGCATCAACATATATGTTTGAGAGAAAAAATATGTTGGGTATCTATCATTTTTGTCATTTTCAATATTTTATAAATTTTTTTTTTCTTCTTAGATTGCATTTATGAATGATTTAGATAAGATGTTAAATAAAAAAATATAATTAAATTCATAATTCATCATTGAAAATGAACGACCACATATTAAAGTTTTTATTCTAAATAAAGTTATATAAACATATAAAAAATTCTGAATGAAAGACTTTAAATTTATAAATGTATCTAGTCATTTGTAAATGATCTGAATCCGCAATCTACATAATTACCATTCAATATCGGACAATTAAAAACAAGAAACACAATAATCAATATAAATATAGGAGTGTATATATATAAGGATTAAGGAGTAATTTGGCCAATGAACT
This sequence comes from Acacia acuminata, assembly GCA_019022655.1. Classification (NCBI taxonomy): domain Eukaryota; kingdom Viridiplantae; phylum Streptophyta; class Magnoliopsida; order Fabales; family Fabaceae; genus Acacia; species Acacia acuminata. The sequence continues at coordinate 12,653,382 of JAFJYI010000002.1, forward strand.
TTTATCTCAAGAGCACTCAGCACAAATAACTTTTATGTGGACCTTAAATATAAAAAAACTTTTAAAAATGTGCAGTCAGTGCAAAAAACTTCTACAAATGTAAAGTAAGCATAACGCCGTTAGAAAAAAATAATGTCCATTATCAAGGTGCAGGATTGGCTAATGAAATTTTACTCCAGGAGCGCCCAGCACGAAAAAGTTTAACTCCAAGAGCGCCTATAGCACAAAAAAGTCTATGTGCAATCCGCCCAAAATCTGACTGTTGCAAATCCTTGCTCGGATGTGTATGGGGTTAGAAATAGTGAGTGCAACAAAAAAATAACAAATGTAGTGAGTAGATATTTTAGGTCCACTTAAAAATCACAATCTACACATGTACCGGATAAGTTTGAAAACTCACAATCTTTATTCAAAATGAAATCTACTCGTTACATTTGTGTTTTTTTTTTTTTTGTTGCATTCACTTTTCCCAACCCCAATGCACATGGTTGAGGGGTTCGGGCAAGGATTTGCAACAGTTAGATTTTGGGTGGATTGCGCATGGACTTTTTTGTGCTGGACGTTCCTGGAGTAAAACTTTTTTTGTGTTGGGCGCTCCTAAAGTAAAAGTTCATTGGCCAATCTATACCTTAGATAACATATGTTATTTTTTTCTAACAGCGTTGTGTTTACTTTACATTTTTATTAGATTTTTGTGTTAACCGCCCATTTTTAAAAATTTTTTTGTCTTTAAGATATACTTAAAAGTTATTTATAGTAGCGGACCCAATATTACAATTCAAATTCGAATTTTTTATATTGAGCTTTGCAAATGGTTGATGTTGTCATTGATTCTCGTATCGAATAAAAAAATGATTAAGGTGTAGATTGGCCAACGAAGTATTACACTAAGAACATCTGGCACAAAAATGTATTGAAAGTACCTTAAATACCAACCAACAATTAAAAATGAAATTTTTTTACAAATCAACTATTAAAAATGGAAACTATCACAGTGACGTTAAAATCAGGCAAACTCCATTTGTCCTCAAGAAAGGAATAAGCTCGGAATCATGCTAAATTGAGCCGTCATAATATTCTAGCATGTCATGTAAGCAATCTTCGGGCTTTTCTTACATAAAAGATGGATTTTCAGTTCTCCAAATGCAAAGAGCGTGAGACTCCTCTTCTAAGTCGTTTCATCATATTCTTGAGTTATTGTAGGGAAGTGATATTTGAAACTCATGAACCTAGCAGCCTCACAGATGATTCAGAAGGAAGGTGTAGTACAAAGAAGATGATTAGTGGCTTAAACCCTGAGGATTTTCAACTCCCAATTTCACTTGAGCTAATGATGAACCTAATAACTATATCAACAGGTCACATCTACGATCGAAGTTCGATCCAACAATGGCTGAAATCTGGAAACAAAACTTGTCATAAAACAGGGGCGAAGTTGAAGAACGTAGACGTAACCCCGAACACAACACTCTGAAAGCTTATACAACAATTCTGTGTTGAAATGGCGTTTTCTTGACAAAATTAAACAATCAAAATCGCGACATATCAAAGACTGTCCTCCCCAGAAGCCCCTCAACTATCATCAAGCTTCTCTCACATACAAGTAACCAAACGACGTTTGACTGATTTTAACGTCATTGTGATAGTTTTCATTTTTAATAGTTGATTGATAATTTTTTTTTCATTTTTAATTGTTAGTTAGTATTTAAGGTACCTTCAATACATTTTTGTTTCAGATACTCCTAGCATAATACTTCGTTGACTAATCTGCACCTTAACCCTAAAAAAAACTTCCTCTCTGTCATCTCACTTATGCTCCCTCATTCTTTCTGTTTCCCATGGCCCTTCCCTCTTCTTCTTTCTCCAACTTTTCCCTACCCTCTCACTCAATCATCGGCTTCGTCTCTTTCCTACCCTCTTTCTCCATGATTCAAGCGCTTATCTTCTTCTATTTTTCTTTTTCATTCTTCTTCATATGCCACTCTCGTCCTATTTACAAGTTCATTTTGACCAAAAATTTGGGTTCTATTTATAAGTTAAGTTTCATATAATAAATGAAATTATGACAAATTTATCATATTAATTATACCCATGAAGATAGAGAGAGAAGAAACAGTTGAAAAATACTTAATCATAAATGAGGGTAAAGTTAAAAATTTACCCTATAATCATTGAGTTAACTACCTCTCCTATATGAGATTTGATTAAAATTGACTTATAAATAGTAGCAAAGTGGCATATCCACTATCTGTCTTCTCCTATCTCTTACAAGAAGTTGATTAAATAACTCTAAGATAGATGGTGGCAGCGACGGCAACGGGGCAACGAAGAAGCAATGTCTATGAAGCTTGGGTCTCTTATTCGAAGTGAACTCATCTTCCTTGAACCAGGGGAGGTGCACGTTTTGGAGCATCAGATTCAAACCAAATAGAACTATTCTCTAGTTTTTTGGTCAACGCCATGGATAACAAGAAGCTGAATTCATACCCGTTAGAGATATGGTGGCAATGGCGAGGAAGAAGCAACGGCGAGGAAGCTGGGGGCTTTTCTGCAAATAACATCGTGCATGGCCAAACTCGGCGAGCACCTTTTAACTACAGATTAGTGAAAGCCCTGTCCTTTCCAGCTTTATGGTTTTTACTCCAAACGTTCTAAGGAAATACTCTGCGGCATCAAAATTTAACAAATCTTTTTTTTTTTTTTTTTTTTTTTTTTTTTTTCACTCTTTCTTTTCCCCCGAGATCAATCACCTTTTCTTGCCAAACTAGCCTTCTAAGATACCCTTCATTTGTTTTTTGTTTTCCTTTTGTCGATTTCAGGTTTTCTTTATTGTGATTGAAATTGATTTTGCGTTTGAACAAAAATTGAGAGAGATCACTGTCAACTCCATGTAGTTTAAAGGGGGAGGGGGAAGGTTTGATATTTTCTCTTCTTTTCGTTTTTTTTTTAATGAATGAAGGTTTAATCTTTTGATGATTGTTAGGGTAAAACTAATGTGTACAGTTTTAGTCCTAGTGGAGTCTTCTTTTGAAGTTTGGGTTTTTGTTCTATATTTTCTCAAACTCAGCTCGGCAATAAATCATGAGAAATAGTGCAAACATCCTTTTTTCCCCTTTTCATTGCAGCTGCTACGCGTGGAAAAAAGAGGAGATAGAACTTAGATTTCTTTTAAGCATTTGTTGCTGCCTCATTGTAATATGCTTCAGTTGCTGTTTCTCTTTGTTTATAAGACATGAACCAAAGGCTTTTCATTACTAATTACTAAATTATCTTATTAAGAAGACATTATACTTTTTCTATTCTCTAAGATCACATTCAGTAATGAGTTTCTTTAACATTCATCTCAGCATCTGATCCCTTCATTACATTAATAATATATCCATGTTGAAATAAATGGATGAAGAAATATCACCAAACTTGTGTGGAAACTGGAACCTATAAAAAATGTAAATTACCATATAGAAAACTGACCCCATTTTTGTTGGCTCATCCAATAAAAAGCAGTATAATGGGTTGGTGCAGTATAGAATATTATTTTAACAGTTCTACATATGAATTATATTAATCCATGTCAGCATCAAATAAATCCTGTTACAAAGCAACCATTGCATACAAATATGACTTTGTCCCCCTTAAATACCTGGGCAAATATGATGTGTGGCAAAAAAAAAAAAACTTTTGTTGCAATTGACACAAGAATTGGTATCTAATTCGAATAAGTATATTATTTTCATCCACATACTTGGTTAATGTTTCTACTAAGTTTAATAAACTTAATGGATTAGTAAATGCAGTAAATCAAAATTAAGGTCTTCTATGCAGCTTTTCTTAATTGTCTTTTAAGGATAATTTGATACCATACTCACATAGGTTAAATATAACTCTCGAGCAGTATTGGAAAAACCTATTAGTTTTTAGTAAACACAGTTGAAGCTAAAAGGTACCCATTTAAAAAAAAAAAAAAAAAAAAAAAAAAAAAAAAAAAAAAGGTACCCATTTATGATCTCTGCAGTGAATTTTTTGTTTTTCATGTTTCCATCCTAAAAGTGACTTAGTTGGGAGGTTTTTGTGTTTATGATGACAACTATGTAGCCTTATGGCATTTGTTAATTAGTCTATAATGTATATTATTATATTATAAACTTGAGCCAAGTGAAAATGTTACATCATAGGCTTCTCAACTCGGCCAATTTTTCCTAAAGTTGCCTTGGCATGTTATCTGATAATCTATGTTAGATCCTTCAAGTATATGGCCCTCTATAGGTGTAATTTTAGGCATGATACTTTATAGCCTTTTTGTTCAACAGCTTTTATAGCCTTTTTGTTCAACAGCTTTTCTGAATCCTTATTACTAGACCGTGCAAGGATGTACAAGTAAGAACATGGGAAAGAAGTTTTGCAGCTGTCATATAGACAAATCAAATTTGACTGCACATTGGTGATATCCTGTATGCATAGTAGATACTTAGAATATTCTAAAAGATGGAGTATTTTAATCGAAACCATGACTGTATTTGAGTTTTGTGAATGAGTGTAATGTCACTGCATAATAATTGTATGCTCGTTTACAGCGATTAAAACGTTAAAAATAGCTTTTCAGCAAGGTAAGTATGTAAGAAGAGGGTTGTCTCGACTTATGTACATAAACACTTACTCTTTCTAATCCTTATTATAAGCACCAACTAACAATTCTCACAAAAAAAAAAAAAAAAAAAAAAAAGAAGTTAAAGTCAATAAAGTTGTCTCACAATTTAAGTAACTTCCAATACTACCCCTATTAATTGCACTAAACTCTAATATTATATTAATCATTATTCTCATCCACTATGGCACTACCCTTATTAATTATGGGTATACATGAAAAAATAAATAAATAAATGCGCTTTAGAAACAAGGAAATGCCTTATAAAAATGACAAAATATAATTGTTAGTTGATGCCATATAATAAAGACTAGAGAAGTATAAGCCTTCAAAAGCTCCTCCAAATATGCTAGCGTCTGTTAATGCTATCATTAATTGCGGTGAAACATCATCAAGTGATGGTAACACCAACATAAAACTATAGAAAGCATTGGGCTTATTTGGGATACTGTGGGAAAAATGACTATATAGTCAATCTGACTTACAGAAAAGTCAGATTGTAAAATGTTATTTGTGTCTAGGTTGGTGGTAGCATAAGTAACTTTTGATATTTAAACTTATAGTCAATCTAAAATATTTTTAAGCTCGATGATCGATACTAAAAAGATATTTCATGATCTTGAACGATACTAAAAAAATACTTCATGATCTTGAAAAATTATTTTAAGATCTTGAAAAAATTAATTTTAGTACCAATCACTACCCTAAAATATTTATTAGGGTACTAAATGGTACTAAAAATATACTTCAGGATACTGAACAATACTAAAAAAATACCTTATGATCTTGATCCATAAGTCCGATTGGAACAAAAGCTCCCCAAAGTAACTTTTCAAATAAGTTACTTTTGGTTCATAAGTTCAATTGGAACAACTTCTCAACTAAATATGCATTTTCCCATAAGTCCGATTCAAACAATGCATAAGTCTAATTAGGCTCTCTAAATATCATACCAAACATGGACATTGTAGAGGCAAGTAAAAGGTCCACAAAGCATTAGATTTAGGTGTATGTAAAGGTACACTTTCGGATATTAATAAAATAGACTTTTTTCCGGCAAAAAAGAGAGAGAGCAAATCTCAATGGTAGATCAAATTATAAAGAGATAGAATAATGAGCTATAAATTTAGTACTTGGAGAATAGAGAAATATTTATATTTCTGATTTATTGTATCACATAGCAACAACAATGACATAGAATAATGAGTTATAAATTTCAATAATGAGATAGATAATGAGTTATAAATTCTAATGTGTCACGTATCAACAGCATGTAAGATTGCATTGTTGTGATTTAGCGATTATAATGAAATAAACTAATTTCTGATTCACCAGTTCCCCGTTTGAAATTGTTTATGATTCAAATAATATCCTCTTATATCAAATTTGTCGGACAGAAAAAATACTCCCTCCGGTCCAATTATAAGGCATCTTGACTTTTTTTGAAAATATTAAAGAAGCTAATTAAATTACTTTAAAGTATTTTTATTTTTAACATTTTCTTTTAACTAATTAGTTTGACTAATAAACTAATATATAATCTAAAGATACACAACATATTTAGTTTTCTTAATCTCTTAAAAAAAAACAATTAAGTCTTATAATTGGGACCGGAGGTAGTACAAAACAAGCGTGCACAAAAATTATCATTTATTCTTTTGCCTCCAAGGGGAAATTGGCCTGTTACAGGGGGGCCGGGAGAGCGTGAAGAAGGGAATGATTGAAATAATTGTGTATAAAAGTAAAAGTAAGTCTAAAAAGCTACCACTCTGGTCCTATTTATAAGTCAATTTTGACTAAATCTCACATACCAAAGAGAGGAAAGTATCTCAATGATTATGGAGCAAATTTTCAACTTTACCCTCATTTATGAATGTGTACCTTTTAAAATTTATTGTCAAATCTCTCTCATCTTTTTCTCTTTCCAATATGGCTAATGAATCTCTCTCATTCTTATTAATATGGACAAAATTGTCATAATCTCATTTATTTGGTCAAAATAAACTTATAAAAAGGACCAAATTTTTTGGTTAAGTAGACTTATAAATAAGACCGGTACGTGTATCACAAAATTTTAATGTATAATTTGAGGATAAGCATATAAGGGTATATTGTTGGAATGATATAGTGATTTCTTTATTCTTAGATGTTTATTACATATAAAAGGAGTGAGTTGCTTTTTATTAAAACTAAAATGAAATGACCCCAAATTTACATTCTCCGTAAGTGGGAAAGCAAACAAACAACACAAGGTGATATTTAGGAATATTGATGCATCATTTTATTGAGTTGTACTAATTACTGAATTTTGTGAAGAATTTGTTAATGCTAATTAGTAATTACGATGTGGCTGTAATTATTTATGATTCAAATAATAATACATAAAGAAACTAATAAAATTAACAAAGTATGAAATAAAAAGACAATAGATCAATATGTAAAAGCTCCTCGTGGGTTGCACGGGGCCGGGAAGCATATACTCATTAATAGAAAAGAAGTAGAGTCACCGGCCAGTGAACGTTCAAGGCTAAATATCGCTTAAGTAAAGTCTTGAGTTCGAACCTTATGAATGCAGAAAAACACAGTTGGAAGACTCACCCACCATGTTGGAGTGCGTGGGGAGTTGGATCCGGATTAATCAAAACGGATATCGGATGGACAACAAAAAATATATATATATATATATATCATGTATCAGCTCTTAATCTATCTTACTTGTTATCTCCCATTAAAATTAGAAGGATTAATAAAATCAGCTGCGTAAAAATCCTAGCTGGACTGGGCCCAAACTAGCTAACGCGCCACGCTCTGGATGTTTTAATTAATCCAATAAAATAAAATATGTGTGTGTGTATTTAACACGAAGTCTCAACTCAGCTTAGGTGTATATATATATATATATACAGAAACGACAAAAGGTGGCCGCTAAATACAGGCCACATGCACCCTGCCACACACAAGATGTTGCCTAGCTCCTTCCTCGACCATGTGGACAGGAAAGACATTATTAGAAATGATTAAATGAAGGAATAAAATTAAAAGGTGACTTTCCCTTCCCCTTATTTTAAATGAAGCCACGATTATTCCAGACCGAATAGCTTGTTAATGTTGTCCATATATATATATATCGTCATTTTCAGATCAACAAAAGAAAGTCAGAGACAAAAAAAAAAAAAAGGTGGCTTACTGAATCAAAGCCATCTTATAAAGGATGCGGATCTTTGTCTTTGATCAAACGTGAATCATGTTGCCTAAATCAATCCAATTAAAGGGTGCGGATCAATATATATAGTGGCGCATATGTGTGTGTAAATGCGAGCTGATGTGTATCATAATCACCACCAATTCATCAAAGCACGATCGCCGATTATACTTAGCATTATACTGATGATGGAGACTCCATTCTACCACTATAGCTTTCGTCTTCGTCTTGAAGTCTACCACCTTCAATACGTGGTTTGTGGCCCATGTCCTCCTCCTTTGTTGAAGACAAACGTAACCAAAAGCCACATGATTCAGATGAAGCACCTGACTTGGACTTCACCGTCATTTTTTAGCAGTGGATTCCTGTTGGGAACGTGTCTTCCCTTGGTTGGACCCCAAGGCAGCGAAAAACCACGCCTCTACCATTAAGAAGCCGGGATTAGATTAAGATCGGAGAGGAGCCTGATGGGCCGAGGGTGCATTTCTGGGGCCCAAAAAGACTTAGCGCGCGTGGCCCTTTATAAATCTCTGTACCTTGCACTGTGTGTGTGTGTGTCTGTATAAGTAGACCAATGGCAAGTTAGAGGAAGGCAAGCATACTAATTAGTAAGCATGAAGGGAGCCCCGTCAGCGTGCTCGGCAAATTACGTGCCCATGACGCCTCTCCTATTCTTGGAACGAGCAGCCACTGTGTACGCCGATAAGCCATCCATAGTCTACGGTGGTGTAAGGTTTTCTTGGAAGGAAACCCATGGAAGATGCCTCAGCCTCGCTTCTGCTTTGCTCAACCTCGGGATTTCTCACCTTGATATTGTAAGTTCTTTATTCTTCCTCTTGCTTCTTGTCTACTCCCTATACATCATGTATATATACACACATATTAATCACCTCTCCCACTCATAGACCATGCTAGAGTTCTTATGTATGTGCGTTATATATGATTATTGCCCATTAAAGTTTAGCTTAGCTCAATTATATGCCGGTTAATTAATGGAAACTGGGAATATGAGCAACAATGAGCTTGTGCAGTAAGTAGGCTAGTTTTACTATGCTGATACACACATACACACACACACAGGCTAAAGGGCTCAGTGTTTTCTCGATTAGCGCAGCTGAGCTTGTAGTAATATATATAGATATCAGATGCGAATGAGGACCACCATTTTAATTTGTACTATTGCATATATATAAGGTCCCGGCGCATAATTGAGATTCGTGAACCTGGTAACTTGAATGTACGCGTCATCAGTATGGAGGGAGAGAGAAGATATGTGAAATTGGGAGTGAAGAAGATGGGCTGGTGTGAATGTGTAGGGTGGGGAATGGGGATGAGATCTGAGAAAGGAAGAAGCAGCGAAGCTGAGAATAATAATAGAGTAAAAGCGCGTACACGTATAGAGAAAGGCATTTAGTTGAAAAATGGAAGGGCGGACGAAACACGCTGGTGACATTTTGTTTACTAAATATTTTAATAATTCTATAATATCTCGTTGACCCGTCTTATTATTTCCTTAGTCTTCACCGCTCCTTACGGCGCCTCATTTGGAGTCAATGGTCTCCTCCCTCCTCTAATTTCTACTCTTTCTTTATTTTTTTCTCACTTTCATCCTCCTTTCCTCCTTTATTATTTTAGGCTGTGTTTGATTTGAGGGTAGAGGAGTTTAACTCATTAATATGAAAAATCAGATATAACTATTATTATGTGAACTGTTTATCCGAAAAAACGATGTAAATTTATATTTATATCGGACTTTTCATACTAAAAAAAGGAAGCTCCCCCTCTTTAAATTAAACACAACCGTAGACTTAAAAAAGGAGTATGCACTAATAATGATTTGAGATTACAAGTAAAATTCTATACACACATATATATATATATATGCAACCTCCACTTTTAAGCACCGATTATAAGGTAATTATTTCACATTCATTTCTTATACACCTTATTTTTTTGAAAATTTAATTATATATAACAATAACCATGCGATTAATTCGGCAAAAAAAAAAAAAAAAAAAAGGAGTTGGCCTTCATATGCATATACTTATTCCATCGCAGGACACACACAAAAATAACCATGCAATTATCATATAGCCAGGGGCTTCTGGTTTTAGTCATTAGTTTATGTTAAAGATGAGTAGTTACTCATATAAAACGTCGTGAATTAAGTTAAAGTAGATACAAATAACATGAGAGAGATGATACGGAACCCGTCGGCGTTGACGGTGGAGGATATACTATAGCAGAATCTTGATTCTGAAATATGTGGTGGGAAAAATGGTTGATTGGTCCCCATTCCAAATTGTAGAGCACGTTATACTATACCGTGTTGCCCACGTCAGCCTGTGTGCGTAAGCACCACTCTTGACGTTTTTTTTTAAAATAAAAAAATTTGAATTAGACTAACTTATATATGGTCCCCTAAAAAAACATAAATAGGAGACTCGAGGGTCAATAACATTTAGTCAGATCACATATTGAAAATCGTATCATGATGAATGGAGGAGGGATCATCAAATCCTGTTTATATGAATACAGTGCCTGAATAGATATATAATTCCCACAGCAAGAATCACGTTTCTGGTCTCTGTCAAAGAGTTATTCGGAAGCATCTCTCCTTATTATTCAACCACTCTCTCAGCACCAAACCACGCTATATTACCCATAATCGATTAGGTGGTTTGCGTCAGACTCTCGTACACAATCCTTATTAAATGTCTCGTGCTGATGCCATGATTCTGCGTTCCCCTGTTCAACACATAAGACAAGAGTCGGCAAGGAAAGCATGCTTTGATTGATATTCCGTCACGGCCTTTCTTTCTTTTTAATTTCTAACCTGAAAGTTTGTCACTATCTTCAACAAACCATTTTTTGGCACCGCCTTGGCTTCTGATATGCACCCTGTCACTGTCTTATTCATTAGCTATCACTGCAATTTTCCCACTAGTTAATTACCACCTCCTACTTATAATCTTTTAGTGTTTGACTTATTCATCCTCATCTCTATTACCTCTCATCCTTGTGGATCCCGGTCTTTACCCTATCCCACCTCCCCTTGTTACTTTTCAGAACCATACCTTATTGGATAATTATCACTGTCCAACACTATTATTATTTGGTTAATCCAACCAGTACTTTTCCTTGTCATGTTCTCTTCATGCTGCTCCATACTACATAGAATATTCTGGCATTTAAGAATTTTGATTTACTACTATACTCATATATCGATACAAATGCTCATCTACTTGGATTAGCTCTGTATTATCCGTTCAGTACATTAGTATTCTACAATCATAAAGAGCTCAATTTGAAATTCGTCAAGTAGGTTGCAGCTTTGGCACCAAATATTCCAGAGCTCTATGAGCTGCATTTCGCGGTTCCGATGGCGGGGGCAGTTATTTCTGCACTCAACACCAATCTGGACGCCACAACATTGTCTGTGATATTGGAACAGTTAGAAGCTAAAATTATGTTTGTGGACTATCAGTTCATTGAAGTTGTCCTTAACTCGTTCAACATAATGTCTCACGGAAAATGTAAGCCTCCCCAGCTGGTCGTTATCCCTGATTATAACAAACAACCATCTTTCATTTTTAAGAATCTGCCGCCAGATACCCTCAACTTCAACCAACTTCTTGAAAAGGGACGAGCAGATTTTGAGATCAGAATGCCCACCAATGAATGCGATCCTATATCAGTGAACTATACGTCAGGGTCCACGGGGACTCCCAAAGGAGCTGTTTACAGTCACAGAGGTGCCTATCTTAATTCATCGGCAGCAATCTCGCGGTTCGATTTGAAACCAATGCCCGTGTTTCTGTGGACAGTGGACATGTTTCGCTGCAACGGGTGGTGCTTTACTTGGGCAATGGCTACTCTAGGTGGCACCAATATTTGTCTCAGAAATGTCTCAGCGAAGGCCATGTTTGATGAAATCTCTCTTCACAACGTAACCCATTTGTGCGGTCCACCCGCTCTTTTGAACGTAATTGCAGATGCACCACAAAGCGAGAAGAAGCCTCTGCCTCTGGGCGTGAGCATCACTGTTGCTGGAGTGCTGCCACCATTCCAAGTTTTTCACAAGGTTGCAGAACTTGGGTTCAATGTGAACGTTGGATATGGCATGACGGAAGCAATGGGTCCTGTATTGGTGCGACCTTGGAAGCCCAATTCAGGTGATGAACTCACTGAAAATATCAGTTATGGAGATGAGGGGCTTACCCTATTTATGATGGAAGGGTTTGATGTGAAAGATCCAAACACAATGAAGAGTACTCCTTGTGATGGGAAAACCATTGGAGAGATTATGTTTAGAGGCAACACTATGATGCTGGGGTACCTTAACAATCAGCAATTAACCAAGGAAGCTTTTAGAGAGGGATGGTACAGAACAGGGGACCTTGGAACGAAGCAGAAGGATGGTTCCATAAGACTGAAGGACAGAGCAAAAGATATGATATATTCGAGTGGAGAGGCAGTGAGCTCACTTGAGGTAGAGGCTGTGTTACTGAGCCACCCAAAGGTTCTAAATGCTGCAGTTGTGGGGAAATATGATGAACAAATGGTGGAGTCGCCCTTTGCGGTTATCAAACTGAAAGAAGGATGTTGGGCCACCGTGGAAGATATTATCAGGTTTTGTAAAGCAAGGTTGGATACTCATATGGTTCCTCAGAGTGTGGTTTTTGGGGATTTGCCTGTTAATTCAACTGGCAAGGTTCAAAAGTTTCTCATCAGAGAGAAGATCAAATGCGGTGGATGATGTGCCTCCTTGATCAGTTCAAGTATGCATGGCCATGACAGTAATAAGAGTGACCTTATATGTCTTACATATACAGACACCCACTCCTTAATTATTTTCTCGAACGCATTACTGTTCTCATTTTTATTATGTGATGTAATCTGTTTTTAAATCATAGCTGAATTGTCTATTAAACTTTTAGTTACTTGTCTACAATGTCTATGGCATATCACTTGGCTTTTTAACTCTGCAATGTAGTTTTTTTTTTTTTTATGATCACTTATTTTGATCCTTTAGATTTCAATTCACTCTATTTCTTCCTTGGAATATTCCAAGTCTGATGCCTTGAATCGTTTTAATTAGCTCATCAGGAATACCCCAAGACCAGAGATAAAGGGTTATTCGCTTGGGCATAGCAAAAGTATTCACTTTTAGACCCCACAAATCAACCAATTAAAAGCCGGGCATATGAACAGTAAATAAATATATTACAAATTGGAAGGATGCCTTTCTAATGAAAAGCCAGCCGTTGATGGTGACACAATACACTGGGGGATTGTGAATTAGATTCCTTGTTCTTCAATTTTTTTGGGGGGATGGATAATAATTCTTCAATTTTGTACAAGACAATACTACAGAACGAGTTTCTGCATATGTCACGAAACAGCATTCTTAACTAATTTAATTAGGCTTCCGTTTAGTAGGCTCTGGAGAAAGGCTGCCCATGGCCTTGGCTTTCTCCCTCAAAACATATTTTTGGATTTTTCCTGTTGCAGTTTTTGGCAGCTCCTCAAAAATAACAGTTTTTGGAGCCATGTAATGGGGCAAATGATTTCGACAAAAATCAATGATCTCTTGAGCATCTGCATTAAACCCCTCTTTCAAACTCACAAATGCACAAGGTGTTTGCCCCCAATGGTCATCTGGCCTCGCCACAACTGCAGCTTCAAAAACTGCTGGATGGTTATATAAAACTGTTTCAACCTCCAACGAGTTAATATTCTCTCCCCCTGATATTATTATGTCCTTCAACCTATCCTTAACTTCTATATAGCCATCAGGGTGTTTCACTCCCACATCTCCGCTATGAAACCACCCACCTTTAAAAGCTTCCTTTGTTGCTCCTGGGTCTCTGAAATACCCACTCATCACGGTGTTTCCTCTAAACATTACCTCACCCCCTGTTTTGCCATCGGCTGGGACGCTTTCCATAGTGTCTGGATCTTTTACCTCAACAGCATCCAAAGTCACATGGGGAATTCCTTGTCTAGCTTTCATCTTATATTTTTCTTCAGGAGTTACAGAATCCCACTCAGGTCTCCATTCACAAGAAGTTCCCGGACCATATGTTTCTGTCAGGCCATAAAGGTGAGATACACTAAAGCCAATCTCCTCCATCTTGGATAGGATTTGGGGTGGTGGTGGAGCACCACCAGTCATCACCACCACCTTGTGGGTAAGTGGCCTTCTATCAGTCAATGGGGAGTTCACAATCATGTTCAAAACAGTAGGAGCTGCTCCCATATGTGTCACCTTATGTTCTGTCACCTTCTCAAAGATGTCCTTTGGGGAGACTTTCCTTAGAAACACATTGGTCCCAAATCGAGCCGCCACTCCCCAAGGCATACACCACCCGTTGCAGTGAAACATAGGTACTGTCCAGAGATAAACAGGCATAAAGCCCATCCCAAAGAGAAGAATAGTTCCCAGAGTATTCAAATAGGCACCCCTGTGACTATAAACAACCCCTTTTGGCCTAGATGTGGTGCCTGAGGTGTAATTCAGGCTTATTGGATCAAATTCGCTACTTGGTCTCACAATCTCAAACCCACTATTCCCCGTAGCTAGTAGCTCCTCATACTCATAGCTGACTGAACTAGTGTCAATGGTAGATGGGCAGTCAGAGTCAGTGATTAGAACTAAAGTAGGCAAGTGGCCGCCTCTTTTGCTTAGCAGGTTCACTGCCATCCTTGCAACTTCGAGTAATTGGTAGTCTACAAAGAGGATCTTCGCTTGTGAATGTTCTAGAAGCACTGAAACCATAGCTCCATCAAGGCGTGAATTTAGAGTGCAAAGAATTGCTCCAGCCATTGGTACTGCAAAATGCAGCTCATACATTGCAGGGACATTAGGGGATAAGGTAGCAACCTGTTTGGAGAAAATACAAAAATTAGCATCAGTGGTTCAGGTAGGGAATTCCAGGTCCACTATCCTTAACAGATCCACTTTTTTTCCCCTAATCAAGAATAGAAAAGGCCATCCCACCTATGCTAATGAAAATTACTAGTAAAAAGTCGCAAACTCGCAACGCACGAGTCGGCATTTTAGATGATATGGTGCCTTTTTTCGTCTAGCTTCGATTCTTTAGGGAAATGGTCCGAATACAAGACCCAGAAAGACGCTTAACCTTGAACCGTATTAAAGGGGAAAAAATCTTGCGAGTTGCATCCGCCCCAATCATGAAAGCATGTTCGATCAGATTCGTGGAGTGATCAAGTTGCCAGAGATTACAAAATAAAGCAGAAATTATATCGTGCAAATCATATTGATTAAAACGCCATGGATATAACTAAGGGTCAAAAGGATAGGACTCACCACATCTCCACGGGAAAAACCCAACTGAGTGAGAGCAGAAGCTAATTTCAAACAACGTAGATGGGTCTGCCCCCAGTTATATTCGGTTCCGCCATGGAGAATAGAGGTTGTGTGGGTAGAGACATCAGCTGCTTTTTCCAAGAAGTTTATAGGAGACAAGGGGGCGAAATTAGCAGAGAAGTGAAGCACACCCTCCATTGATTCCCGCGATTCGGAATCAAATTTTCGCACAAGGTTAGAGTATTTACGTAAATTGGGAGGTGTAGTAGTGTAATTTGTTCGGAAGAATCGGAAGAGGCGAGTCCAGGGAAGGTTCTTGAGGGAGTGGTTCTTCATGGTGATCAGAAAGCAGAGTGAAGGATGACGAGGTATGGGAATAGGGAAATTCAACGTATAAAGGTAAATACGAATTTTGAAGTCGGGCTGTGGCTCGTTCTGGTATAGAAACGGGCAAGAAGAGAAGAAGGGGAGAGGATTTTCTCCTCTTCCGCCTCTCACCCTATCTCTCGAAGGTGGATTTGGACCGTTCAAATCCGCATCCAACTATCCAGATTAAAAAAAAATAACTGCTTTCTACTCATATCATCTAGAGTTATCATATTAATTATTTTTTTTCCCAAATTGGATATTGACCAATGAATGAGACAAATAAATGGGTGGCTCACAAGGATCTTTTTGTATATATTATCAACTGGTATCGCGTATAGGGTTGTGGTTGTCTCTCCTATCATAAATATCTCCTCTAAAATTTAAATTTCAGATATAAAGAAATCTAGTAGAACATTATATCATTAGACCAATTCTATTTCTATGTTAGTTCTATTTTGATTCGGCCACTTGCCATGCCGTGAGCAACAATAACCTTTTTTAAATCCGCCAAAAAATAACGAATTGGGTTGACATGTTGCCAATTCTTGCCGACCCACCTTGGACAGGCTCAGCTGAATGGGTAAGATGTAGGTTTGTTTTGAGACGGGCTTTTTTTAAAAAAAAGAAAAAAAAAATTTGTTGAAATTTATACTCTTAGTTCTATGGTGTTATGATGGGTAAGGATGAGATTTGCCTCAGTTATAGTATGAGTATATGTCAAGGGAAAATGAGTTAAAGGTACCTATTTAAAAATTTGATTATCATATGGGCATGTTATGTTTTAGTAAGCAGAAAATAAAAATATCTTGAAAGATTTTATACATAAAAAGGGCACATACGTACACGAATTTATGTCCTTATTATAAGTTGTACCCAATAAAATTTTCAAGACATATGGTTTTCAACCAAAATTCCCATTAAAGTTGCTATTAAGTATTCATAGAGGCATGGAAGCTAGTGTAGATTAATCTTGATGTTTTAGCAAATTGAATGAGGTAGGAGTTCCTTTTATTTTGCAGGCAATCACTCCTCTAAAGCCTACTTAACTATTAATTCGATAAATATACAGCAACACATTTGGAAGACGCAACGAGTGAAGTCAAATTACTGAAATTGGAATCATGTGTTGTTATTCATAAACTCCTTTAAAACTATGGCTAATTGGGAATATTCACGTATAGGTTGGCTAGCCTTGAATCAGGAAAAATGAGCATAAGTAATAATAAAAGAGAGATGAGGTAACGTAGGAGTGAGTAGTGAGTACTGACCACATGGCGGCGGGAGATGCCGAGGCGGGAGAGAGCTGAGGCAAGTTTCAAACAGCGGAGGTGGGTTTGAGCCCAATGACAGGTGGAACCTCCGGAGAGTATGGAGGTGGTGTCGCCGCAGAAAGTGGCGGCTCTTTCCAGGAAGCTTACGGGAGACAGTGGCTCGTAGTTGGCTCTACCACCAGCCAAGCCCCACTCCTCCTTGCCCAAGCGAGCTGAGGCTGAAGCCACGTGTCGTCTGCGTTTCATACATGTGGCTGCAGGCGATGGTGATGGCGTCATGTTCCTGTGCGCATGCATGCCAACCCTGCAAACGCCAAAGCTGTTGCTGTTGACGAAGCCCACGTCCATCGTCTCTCTCTTCACTATTCACTCAATCACTCGCCACGTACACACTCATCTCTCCCATTTCTGTCCACACACACAACTTATATACACAATCACAGTACACCACAACTCCTCCCCTACCCTATTAATTCCCATTAATTACTCTCCCTTCTATTTTACTCCTACATTATAATGTTTTTTTCTTTCCTTCTTTATAAATCATTTTTTGGTTCCTTACTTTACAAAAATTTATGGAGTATCCACTTTTTAATTAAAAAAAACTATCATTCTTATCCTCTAATCCTATTTATAAATATAGTTTGACCAAATCTATATATCAAAAGAGGTAGTTAACTAAATGATTATGAGAATTTTTCAACTTTTTCTTCATTAATGACTGAGTATTTTTCAACTATTTCTTTTTTCTTTATCTTCATGAATACAATTAATATAGGTAAAATTGTTACAATCTCATTTATTACATGAAATTAGATTTATAAATAGGACTAATTCTTTTGTTCAATATGGATTTATAAATAGTATCAGAATGATATCAATTTATTAGAATAAGAAGATAAAGATATGTTTTTGAACTTACGGTTTTATTGAAGCACTGTTAGGATAGAATTATTTTCTAAATTACAGTAAAATGGTTAAAAAGGACTGACATTAATAGTAAAGAGATGACAAATTAAAGCCTAAAACAAGGAAAGAAAAAAAATACAGCCAACAGAAAAGAGGAAATTGAAGAACAAAATAGATCACGATGATAACATTAAGAGCTTCACTGAATCACTGATACAATGATAGGGTTAGGCTACACTTTGGAGGAGGATCCTCTCCTCTATACTTCATCACCATCATTGAATCACAATTTCAACCATCCAGATTTAATATTTTATTATAATTTAAGATAAATTAATTTATACGGTTAAAGTTTGACACGAAAAGCCGTTCATAGCTATAGACTATTACTAAAAGTAATTTTTTTCTACTCTTTTCATTACAGTTGCGGGTTTTTAAGATCAAATTATAGAAGTTAAATTTATTGATATAATTTTTAAGTGAAAATATAGTAATGTTTTTTTTTTTCCCTTAATCTAAAACGAGAGAAGTTTGGGGAATAATTTCCATACAATCTTGAGACACCAAACAAAATTAGGACAAACATCAAAGAAACATTAAACTGATAAACCATTCTTCACCAGCTTGTCAGCTACCGAATTCTGGCTACGAGGGATATGAGACACGCGTACGTCCCACCTTTGCTCCATTAACCTCTGAATCTGAATTCTGAAACATAACCAGATTCAGGGTAGGGACACCGTTCACCGCTGCAATATTGTCAACTAGAATCTTAACATCAGATTCAATAATAATCTTTCTAGAACCCATATTGAGAAGTTTGGGGAATAATTTCCATACAATCTTGAGACACCAAGTCCCTAACAAAATTAGGACAAACATCAAAGAAACATTAAACTGATAAACCATTCTTCACCAGCTTGTCAGCTACCGAATTCTGGCTACGAGGGATATGAGACACGCGTACGTCCCACCTTTGCTCCATTAACCTCTGAATCTGAATTCTGAAACATAACCAGATTCAGGGTAGGGACCCCGTTCAACGCTGCAATATTGTCAACTAGAATCTTAACATCAGATTCAATAATAATCTTTCTAGAACCCATATTCCACAGTACTAACTGTAATGTTTAAATTTTGATGAAATAGCAACGAAGGGCAGGGTGAGAGGGAACCGGATCTTCTCCTTTTCATTTTTTCTGCCCATCTCTCACAGTCAGACAGATCTAAGACGATTACTCCCGTCCAAATCTTGATCCATGGGAAGGTCCTTACCGCATCCGGTCAGGATTAAAAAAAAACGAAATTTTTGTTTTTTGTCTTTTTCGAAAAAGACAAAAACAACAATTATTTTTTTAATACAAGTTTAGTGTATAACCATTTTAAATGCCGATTGATTAATCGCTAAATAGATTTCAAGTCAAATTAAATGTTTACAAATTTTTGCGAGAATGGATGCGCTGGGAGAGATGGGGAGAGGGTTGCATGTGAGAGAACCGGACCCGGGTGAGAGATCCTCTACCTCTGTGTGTGTGCTGTGTCTTTCAAGTGTAGCTCACAAGTAGAGCCAGAAAAATGGGCCTCATCCATGATGCCCTAGAGGCCGGATCAACCCGCTCGGTTATCTCCAGACACACGTATTCCCCCTACTTTTTAGATATCGTGTGTCTTGTGATCATCTTTCAAGTTGGACAAGCGTATCCTATATTGAAGTTAACCAGTAGACATTTGTGCCTAAGTAATGTTTAAATTTTGATGAAATAGCAAAGGCGGGGTGAGAGATCACCTCCGCGTGCGTGCCGTGTCTTTCCATCACGTAGAGCGAAAAACGGGCCTCATCCATCGGTTTGTTTACACCTTAAATTTAATAAAGGTTGGGTTTAATATTTTTGCCTCAAAAGTGAAAGCAAGCCTAAAAAGCTAGCTTTATAGGGCCGAGAGTCTAAAAGGGACGATCCTTTTAAGCCTGTATGTTTTTTAAAAAATTATTTATATGTTAATAACATATGATTGAGTTTTTTTTCATATTTTTAAATGATGTTATAAATATTTCGTTATTATTATCTTCTTTAGAATTAAGTTTTATAAGAACATCTTGTATTAAGAATCCTAAAGATAAAAACCTTATAAAATATATTTCTTATTTCATAATTATTCTTACTAATTTTGTATTTTTTAACTTATTTTCTAGTTATTTTTTTTCGTATATTGTATTACTTATTTTATTGACTACTTGCACTTTTTAAGACACATATTTATAAGAAGTATTTTTAATTTTGTTAAGTCTTCTTATTAATTATTTGTAACTGTGGTATATAGACAATAGTTTACATTTGATTATGACTTAGTGATTGTATTAGTTTGTTGAATGATGTGTGTTATTTAGATCTTAATGGTGACAACATTTATTTATTAAATTAGAAATTTAATTGTTGTAATTTACTTATTATATTTTTTTCAAAAAAAAAAAAACTCAACTCAACAAAAAAAAATTTGAAAAATGATCCTTTCAGCCTAAGGACCGAATCTTTAAAAAAAAATATTTGTCTTATTTTTGACTTAAAAGGCTAGCCCTTTTAGCTGTAGCCCTAATCAAAAGTCAAGCATAACACACCACAAGAGAGGGGGGCGTTGGTTAATTAATGAACCACACCCTCACAACTAAAAATGAAAAGGGCCTACCCTCCTCTACCCCATCCCATGGCCACCAAGCAGTGATTCGAGCAACATGGCCTACTCCTCTATCCTGAATGTTTATCATTGCAAAAGCCTCAACCCCCCAACCTCTTGCGCTGTGTCACTCATCATTATATTTAATTTCCTACCTACTACTCTATATCTAATCCACAACAGACCACGCACAGTATTGAATATCAATGCATCAAATTCAAGCCTCAACAGCCAACCTCTCTTCTCATTCATTCATTTCTCACATCACATTTGTACATTTAGTTATGTTGCTCAAATGAAATTAAAGTCACGTGTTCAAATTCTGTTATTTAATTTGATCAACAGTCTGATGGAGAGCAAATAAAGCCCGGACAGAGAAAAGGAAGGAGGCACAGAATTGCGATCACTTGTATTAAGTTGAAATCAAATGATTCGAAGAAGGTGAACTCAAAATGGTGAGCTGAATTAAGAATTGATTATTGAAACATGAAATGTGGACGGACGAATGAATAGATGAGTTCATTGCAAGGCAGCTATGACGGCGTCAACAATCTCTTGGGTGGTGCTGGAACCTCCCAGGTCTTTAGAGCAGTGCTTCCCCTCCAGTATCACTGCCATCACCGCATTCTCCAATCGGTCAGCAAACGCTGGAAACTGCAGATGCCGCAGCATCATGGCCGATGACAGCAACAGCGCCACCGGGTTCGCCGTCTTCTGCTCCACGAGCTTCTCATTCCCCACATTCCCCGCCGAAGCACCTTGCTCAAACACCGCATGCTCTGCCCCGACATTCCCTCCCGGCATCACCCCCGTGCCTCCTGCAATGCCTGCTGCCGTGTTCGCCACTAGATTCCCATACAGATTCGGCGTTACCTATATACCAACTCCACAATTAACTTGCAATGTCTCGATATATATATTGTCCATCTTAATTTAAACCGCACGAAATTAAATGAAATACTAAAAAAGTATAAGTTAATCACAATAACCTCACAAAACAATTAAGCATATATAGATGAACCATGTCTAATAGGACTTGATAAATGAGTATAAATTACATACCATGACATCAAACTGCTCAGGTTTTGAAACAAGTTGCATGCAACAGTTATCCACAATTATTTCGTTATATTGGATTGCAGGATAAGAGCTGGCGACCTCTCTGCAAGATTCCAAAAACAAGCCGTCTGCCAGCTTCATGATGTTTGCTTTGTGCACCGCAGTCACCTTCTTTCTGTTATTCAGGTAAGCATACTCGAAAGCATATCTAGCAATGCGCTCTGAACAGAACTTTGTTATTACCTGCCAACGTACACATTAATTAGTATGTGGATATGAAGCCCTCACATAAACCCTCTAGGCACTTTCTCTCAAGATGCTGATTACTCTTTCGATATCTAATATAAGACATATTTAGAGGGTTGATTATGATCCTAAATATAAGATAAAATTCTCATATTTGCCAACATTTTATTAATTTACCTCTATTGAATAATTAAAGAAGAGAGGGAAGGAGATGATTAAGGAAGTTAACTAGGATGTTTTAAAAAATATATGTCATACTAACTAACTTACTTAATCTAATCAAATTAGGTAGGCATATTTTATAAAAAGGACTGGAGGAGTAATTAATAAGAACCTGCCACTCACCGAACCTTAACAGAAAAATAAAGAGCATACAGTGATATTACTCAGGGGCACAGCCACTGGATGAGTCCTCTAGAAACAAAAAATGGCTATATATAATTGCATTGACGGAAAGAGAATCTGATATAAAGAACTAGAAGGATATGGATTGTGCGTAGCAATATTAATTCAAACACACACGCATATATGTATAGAAGTGAGTGGAACTGTGAAAGGCATACGTCAAATTAAACTAGCCAATATTGACCCACCTAGTGCTCGAAGGCCGTAAATCTAATGAACAAATATATGGAATGAAAAAAAAAAAAATGTGCTCGTTATGCTTTAAAAATAATACCTTGAGACTTTCGACAACGCCGGGGACAACCTCGTGCTCCAAACCGGCGTACTCGCCCTCGGTGTTCTCCCTGATGACAACGATATCGACATTGTGATGCTTTGTGGTGATCCCGGGAAGATTGAAACAATTAACGAGGGAAGCGTAGAGATCAAGCTCTTTCCTTAGCTGGACGTTCAGGGAGCTGACTCCTCCGCCCATGGGGGTGGCCAGACCGCCCTTCAAGCACACTTTGTTCCTCCTGATCGAATCCATCACCTCCTGTGGCAGTCTGTCCATCCACCCTCGCACTTCATATTTTTCGAAGTACACCGGCGCGTGCATCGCCTCCATCACTTGCTCCACGGCTCCGGTCACCAGAGGCCCAATGCCATCTCCCCGTATGAGGGTGACGGTGCGTGGAGACCCATCTCCGGGCCGGGGCATGTACGTCACGGATCGCTCCGGGTTGAATCTGCTGGAGCATGACGTCAGGATGGTCGTGGGGCATTGATCTAACGATTGTGATCTGGTGAAGATTTGTCTAAGGCGTGGTGCACATCTTCTCGCCATTGACATAAAGGCGTACGTAGCGAGGTAGGTTGCTGTGGTATTCAGCTTTCAGAGTGGCTTAGCTTCTTGGTGATCCGAGTTGCCATGAGAAAAGGTCACGCAAAAACGGGAGCGAGGACCTTGTGGCTCGTAGAGAATAATACTGTCGTTTCGTTGCTTCTTTTCCCCAGAAACGCCTTTTTTTTTTTTAATTAAATATTACTCCCTCCAATTCTAATTATAAGATATATTTAATTAATTGATTTTGAGAAGATTAGGGGTTAAATTAGTTAATTTTACTCATTTTCTGAAAATGTCCTTATATAAATTTAAAATGACATAAGTAAAAGTGAATCAACAGCCCCTCCCACATATTTCTCCGGCTTAGAATTTTCCTTTCCACACGCTTTCTGATTAAAATAATGGTCTTGCTATATATACATATATGTGTATGTGTATATATATACATATAGATCTACACACACATATTGCAAGACACGCACACATATACATATATGTACACACACATATACACAGATATAAATATATGTACACACAAATATATAGATCTATACACACACATAAATGTATATTGACAGACACATACACATATACATACACAGATATACATATATGTGTACACACACATATACATAGATATACATATATGTACACACATATATATATATATATTTACAAACTAACGTCAGTTGATCGATAAATAAATTAAAATCCAATAATTTAAGAGTTTTATTGACCGGAAGAGTCTACGCACTCACATATATATATATATATACTCACTAAAAACCAAACAGCTTGAAAGAATAAAATAGCGGTATTTTAGGAAGAAATGAATAAAAATTAAAATGTTATCCTATAATTAAAACCAAAACCAACTATTAAATATTATCCTATAATTAGGACCGGGGGAGTATCTTTTTGAACAAGTAACCTTAGTTTTATTTTTCTCATTTCTATTTCTACATGTTCCCTGAATTTGTGAATTTTTTTAAAAAATATTACAGCTCTTTTAAATGATTGAAGAATATATTTGCATAGTGAAAGAACTATGGTCTGATCTTAAAAAAATCGGATGATCACTAAAAAGGCTATAATTTTTAATTAATGACTAACTTAAATGAAATATATTTTATTGACTAAATTGTTAATTATTCTCATGATAATAAAGATGATCAAACATAAAATAACTATTTTTACATTGTAATAAAATATAAAACCAAATCTATATATTCTATAATACTCGTATAATTAACACTGTTAATTTTTGTTTTGTTTTCAAGTAACACTATTTTGTTTTTATATTCATTCATAATTTAACTTAATTTTATCTCTATGAATCAAGGAGTTATCATAATTCAAAATTATATTTGTTTTAGTCAAAAAACTTATATATATTTGCAGATTTAATTTAGGTCCATTAATCAATAAATATAATTTATTGGTTATTATTTTTTAATTTATTTTTTTCATCCCCATATCAATCAATAAAAATAGATTATTGATGATTATGTTCTCTCTTTCTTTCTCTTTTGTTGAAAGACATAATAAACACCAGGGATTCAGTTGGGTATAAAAAACAAGGGGATTTGTAGCGTCCTCCATTTTACATTAACGAAATTACAAATTTAGGGTTGATCAACGACTAAGTAATGCTTCGTTGTTGCCAAAATATACAATATAAATCGAGTATACGAGAATGAGCCCTAATGTGGCAATATGCAATCATCCAACGCATACCGGAAGATGGAAGCACTCATCGCCAGGAGGAGTAGCCTAAGCTTCCAAAGTTTTCCCGATGGACCGGACGAGAATTATCACCTGGAAAAAATGTGGTAACCATCAATCCAACTCATTACGAATACTAATATGTCTTTAGTGAGGTGCCATGTGGAACAATTTATATAACAAAGTATTTTATATATATATATATATATATATAATTTGCCAATATCCACATCATAAAATTTCATATCGAAATTATGTATCACATTTTTCATTAACACAATTCCCAAGATACCTCCCACCAATCCATCCGAACCGCCTTATTTCCTCCGACTGACTAGACCCATGGGCTAAGTTACATCCATATTACTTGGTTACTCAAAAGCTCACTAGCCATGTGATGAGGACGGCCAAAATCCTCGAAAGCACATGTTGGACCATGGGCCTTTTCCCCTCATTGAACATGTGGGGTGTCGTATGCCCTCGTTCAACTAGTGGGCCGGTCCTCATTGAACGGTGGGACAATAGAAAGCCAACCATCGTGCACGATGGAGGCCTCACCACGTGGTGGAATATACATTTCCTCCCAAATCAACCCTTCCCATAATTATCATAATAAATATCATTATAACAAAACTCTCAATTCTTATACATAAATAAATAAATATGTATAAATTCATAATTTAAATCATAAGGTTCCGCAAGGCAATTTATGTCAAAAATATTCATAGTGATTTGAAATACTCACAAACAACATATCAATACACATAACAAGTGGAAAGTGGTTCCTCACCGTAGTAGTTAACTACTATCACACTCGCTCCTAATCCAATAAGCTCAAACACACGCCAAAAATCAATCTACCACAACCAATTTACTAACCGTTAATAACTTTTTCAAACTCCACATAATTAAAATTGTAATTTATAATTTCATAAAAATATACAAAATTTAATAATGAATATTATTAAAATAAAAATTGAAAATAACAATCCTTCACATTTCAAAACTAAAATGATAAAAATTTCAATAATATCTTTATTAGGAGAAGGCTATTCTAAGGCGTCATCAATACTTTAAGTTAGAAGTTTAATAAATACCAATTATCCTACAAATTATGCTTTATTGCATTACATATAATGTTTCTAAAAATTCCAAAAATGTATATATGTAACTTGACTCTTTACATAAGACTTTTTCCAGAATTTTTCTGATTAAACTTTGAAAATTCGTAATTAATTCTACAAAAATCTAAATGAGGTGTTTCCAAAAGCTACGTGCTCCTTAGCGTGTCTAATTTCACATAAAAATAATACCAATAGCCATAAAATATTATATTATTCGAAGATTTTTAAAATGCAAACATTGTTTAGAAAACTTTTCAAAATTGTGACTCAACTTCCAAAAATCATATCTCGAGTTACAAACCTCCGTTCAAGGTGATCCAAAGCTCTTTTTAAAGATTAATATGTGTACTATCAACACAAAACATTTCATGAAATAAATCAAAGCTTTCATATTCCAGAACCATGCCAGAAGATGATCACTATTCCTGGAACATAAAATTCGTCCAGATTTTCGGTCAGACTTCGGAAAATCATATCTCTCTTTCTACACGTCCGATTTAGATGTTCTTTGGCTTTTTAGAAAGGTTTAGATGTCTACTATTTACTGTGAAAATCTTAAGGAAAAAAATCAAATGTTTTCCATTTCAAAAATGAGCCCGAAATTTACTGTTCACGTCTGAAGCTGACATTTTCCAGTTTTTAGTGTCTAACTTTGAAAAATCATAACTCTCAATCTACAAATCCGTTTTTGCTGGGGTTTTGCTCGTTTTGAACCTTAGTGAGTCTATTATTTACTGTAAAAGTTTCAAGGAAAAACTCAAAGGTTTACTTGGTCCTAATTGCCACGTCATTTTCATGCTCCAGAGGCATACCAGAAATCTCCAGATTCTTAGCTCAACTTCCAAAAATCATAACTGGAGTTATAGACCTCCGTTTAAGGCGTTCTTTGTCTCGTTGGAAAGATTGTGATGTATACTATTTACTGTAAAAATTTCAAAGAAAGAATCAAATGTTTGACATTCTAAAATCAAGCCCGAAAATCACTGTTCACCGGATGTGCAGAAAACGTTCCAGATTTTAGCAAAACTTTGGAAAATCATATCTTTCATTCTACACGTCCGTTTTGCGTGTTATTTGTCTCGTTTTAAACATTAGGATGTCTACTATTTTCTGCCAAAATTTCAAGGAGAGACTCAGACGTTTGCCTATGAAACCGACCAGCGAAAGACACTCTGTTTTTCAGCCAAATAACAGAGCACGTTTTGTTTTCCTTTGCTTTCCTTCTAACCAGACAGATACCCAGCTGACTAAAACCCTGAGAATAAAAAGGAAAAGGCTTAAGAAACTCACCTTTGTTGATTCATCAAGCTTGCACAATGAGTTCCTTCATTTTCTCCGCCTTGCTCTCCCTTCAACTATCGTCTCTCCTCTCTACATTTTTTTTTTCTATTTTCTTTCTCTGTCCTATGGGGGTGCTGTTGCTTATAACAAGGAAATGGGGCAGTGCACTGGGCTCAAGAAGCAAGGGGGTTGAGCTGCTGTGACGTAAGAAGCATGGAGTTGAGCTGCTGCTTCTCCTTCCCGTAAACAACGCTGTTACTGTGTTTCGTGTGTCAATTTTTAGCTGCTGATCCTTTACTGTCAACAACTCCTCTGAGTTTCTATGTTGGGCCGAAGATGAGTTAATCTGACTTTTCTCTTCCCAGCGTGTTCTGGGCGTAAGTTCTAATGGGTTGCAAGTATGAATTAATGGTCCATTTGGTTTCAAGAAGGGAGTATACAAAAATATATATTGCTCTCCTATTATTCACGTGGTGGGCTACATTGAGAAAAGGAAGAAATGAAGATAATGGGTTTGGGGTTTGTCTTATTCATGGGCTATGTCACGGTGAGAATAAGAGAAGATCCAAAATGATTTGATATGTATGTGTGTGTATATATATATATATATATATGAGAGAGGTGTGTTTATTGTGGGAATACTAAAAAAAATCCCACTTGATCCTCCACAAGGCTCTTATTTGTAATTAGGCCCATTACTTAAATAATTGCAATTATTGGAAGATAAATTAATTCTTAATTCCATATAAGGATTGTTCTCTTCCAATTAATTCTTCTAGGCCATATAATATCAATTCTATAACTTTTAAGCCTACATTATCCCTTATTTGAATTATTTTTTTTTCCTAAAATAAATTAAGGAAAAATAAGTCTAAATTTCCAATAATTATTTTCATAATTATTTTAAGCCAAAATTTCATAATTAATTTCCATATATTCCAATTTTCAAATCCCAAAATTTGGGATGTTACGAGGATTCAGTTTGAATCCATTAATCAATAAATATAATTTATTGATGATTATTTTTTATTTTTTTAATATTCCTAGTTTAGTTCTAATTTGTTTAGATTATGTTTTTGCATTGTGATTTATTATATGCTTTTGAACTTGAGTGTAAAAGTATTAATTTAAATTTAAAGAATTTCAAGGTCTATAAAATTCACTTTCTCTCCTAAAGTTGTGTGGTCTTGAAAAAAGATGAATGAAAAAAAGGCATTTACAAATGCCCACGCCTATAACCAACTTCATATAATCTAATGAAGATATCACATAGATAAAAACTTCCTCAAGCAAGACACCAATTCTTGTTGTCTGGAAACCTCATTTGAATACAAAATAAGTGCCCTATTAAAATTATTTACGCAAAAATTGTTTAAGTTATTAATATTCTTCTTAATAAATAATATAATTTGAAAATATAGATATTCCTTTTATTCCTGTATGAAAATTGATAAAAACAATAATTTTTAAATAAAATAATCAATATTTCACCGACTACTCTTACAGAAGTAGGGCATAATTTTTAGATTAGATGATAAAACTCTAGTACACATAATGCCCGCTTATAGTGTAAATCCTCATACTCGTGAGTCTATCGATCGGATCCTCCACCTCGTTAATCTATGATCAGTAACACAGTTGAAGAAGAGCTTCCAAAGAAAGTGTACAAGTGAAGAACCTGTCAAAATAATATTATGATAAGATATATTTATTTAATTTGATTAGAGATGTCTACCCTATAGGACTAGTGTATTGATATACTCCCTCCTGGGCCCCTAATTATAAGAACACTTTTTGGAGTTGGTTTGGAGAAGTTAGTTAGTTATATACACTTCAATTATACTTTTTTCTTATAAACTAATTGAAGCGAATAATTGAGCAATTATACATTTTTTTTTAGTATATATAGAAACATTAAGACAACAACAATGTACATATATTTTTATAATTAAATTTATTTAGATAATAATTGCTGTCGCGAATCCGAATACCAATTGCTCAGGCTATCGTTTCAATTCAGTTTGTCTTCATATAATTTTTAATTTTAAGCAGGGGTATTTGGGGAAAATAATTATAATTAACTAATTTAAGTCCTTAATGGAATAGTGTATTGATATAGGATCTAAGGATTCTCTCCTAAATATCTATGGGTTAGATACCTATGAAAATAACAAATCATTGTACACAATTAAGCGTTAGCCAAAAGGGTGGGGTGTGTGCACAGTAACGACAATATTGTAAATTGAGAGAGAGTCTAGAATGTGTGTACCTTAGGGTTTACCATATGTTTTTAGGGTGTACTTTAATGTTAGGGTTTGGATTTGTGGGCCTCTTGTGCCTCTAAGCCCAAACATTGTGCCATCATATCTATATCGTGTTGATTGCCTTTTATTGGGCCACACCTTAGATATGTCTCATATTTGAGTCCATAACAATGGTAAACATCATAATTAGTTATCTTTTTCAACTCTCACATTTGCTCTTCTAATTGATTATCACTGAGGGAGTGTATATGTATCAATAGGGGTCAAGTAGAAATTTTTTGATAAATGTGATAATTACATATGATAATTACATCTTATATCTAGGACAACTTTTTAAATATGTGCTATATATATTAAGGACCGATGGAATACAATGTCGTCTGCATATGTATTAATTATATAGTTGGAAGATTAGTCAATAATATAATTCTGCAGAATTGGAGGGGATTAAGCCCAATTAATGGTGAAATCCCAATAGCCATTCCTCATCACCATTATATCGATTGGTGGTGACTGTTGGGCTCCATCTAGCTTCTATATATATACCATACTACAAGCCCCCATTTAATTAAAGCTAATAAAGATTTTGTGTTGGAATTTTCCTCCCTCCACTCCCTCCATTTTTTGATTTGATATTGGCCGTTTCCACTAGCGGTGTTTATGGACAAGGTTAGGTAGGGCGAGACCCTTGCCCGATGCCCTTCCTAAAAGATTACTGAGCAGTAAAATGCAGCCTAATGCCTGACCTTACCCGATAGAAACCCTAACATTTTTTGGCATGACAATAATGGGCTGGGCAGGGCGGCTCTTCCATGCCCAAATGGTGATATCCTGCCACACCCTATGTGAAAAAAAAGCTCAAGTAACTAAAAAATGAAATAAAACCATAATTCTACACTTTTGAATATTTCAATATAAGTCTCCAAATTAAGTCTTAAAATCAAAAAGATAACCATATGTCTTAACAAGACATCAAAAAATAGTCTATAATCCATTGAATACAAGGTATCAAAAAATAGAAATTAAAGCCTTGTAGACATCCAAAACTTCTAGAGGTTGCATCAAGGCGCAAAAATGTCAAAAGGATGAAGCATATAGAATCACCTACAAGAAAGGAGAGACAGGTTCGCAGCTAGGGCATCCAAAAATGAGAAAAGGGAAGAGCGATGAAGAAATGAAATTTTTATATATTTATTATAAGTTATATATATATTTGATACAAATATGTTATATAATTTATAGCAAATATATAATACTATTTTATAAAAAAATAAAAAATAAAAACTATATACTACTGGGCAGGCTAAATAGGCAAGGCGGCATATCCTACCTGATGCCCAGCCTTACCAGTAAAAATACCCAGTCCAGTTGAGCCCATTTTTCTTTGGACGGCTTTTCTTTAGACAGGGTAGGAGGATTTTCCAGTGGGCCTAAACGGACGTACAGGGCCTGTGGGCATCATAAACAGCAATCGTTTCCACGCTTGTCTCCACGGGCTCTATATTGAAAGCCAATTTATATATAAGCGGCTCTGACACTAAAGTTACCAAGGATCTGATGTGTTTCTCCAGCATCAGCCATCCTCATTCTCACCAGTCGGCTTCACACACACACACACATAAACATGAATGACCCACTGCGTCTGCACCGTAGTAGTGCATGGCCGAAATATTCCCAATCCCATTCCGGAAAATTCCACGTGCCATATATATATATATATATATATTCTTTAACACCACGTTCTAATTTTGAATCATCATCCTTCTTCTTCAACCTCCCATAATGTATCTGCCCCTTACGCGTCCGAATACAACCCCCTTCCCTGTTGTTCCTGTCACAGAAACCAATGCAACATTATTCTCACTTTACCCAACCGCACCCAAAGCTATATATCCAACGCCCCCTTCTTTCATTAGTGGTAAGTACAATCCTTATTTTATAATTATCTTGGGAAAATCCCATCTAAATACTCTCAAAATATCAAAAGGAAAAATCAATTAACTCCAATTTATATAATCCCAGATCAGACCAATTACTCCAATTACTTAGATGTCCTTTTCTCCTTTTATCTCTCTGCTTTCTCTTCTTATTCTGATCGTGAATCTCCAAAGTCCACACAAATTCTTTATTCTCATTCTCTGCTTCATGTCACTACCACACCTGCACTCATCTGCAGGTCTCCTGTGTCACAAGGTCGGTTGCTTTTAGGAGATCAACTCCGTCACCTCCCACTTCTTTTGAAGTTGCTCCCTCTGCCGCCGTTGATATATATGAAAAAAAATCCCTATTGAGCATATGTTACCTTCCACTCTCAAATAGGTCCGCCCCTTCCTCCTAGAAGCTTTGGTTTTAAACTTTTAATATATGTATTATTGTTCCTCAATACTCAACATTTAGCAGAAAGCATTATTAATACAATGCACAAATCCACATGAGCCCGTTCGTGGTGCCCTGGCTTTCCTAATAATGGAAGGTTCATATCAAACACAAATAAATAGCAGCATTACTTTTTGAGGGCAAACAATGCATTGGATATATGATTCTAATTGATCAGAACAAATTAGTATGTACAAATTAATTAGCTAATTCGATCAGGAAAACTTCAGATTGATCTATTATGTTTAAACCTTTATGCAAAATAATGCGAAGTTGGTTAGCATTTGTCTCATATAAGGGAAATAGTCAGCTGAAGTAGATGGAGAGCATTCAAATGCAGAAGGAGGGTCCACAATTACAGACTGAAGGTTTTCCGAAGTGTTTAATATGAGAACAAATATGACTTTGTTGCTTTCTTCCACATTGAAGCTTTTTTCTCCTTTTCGTTCACCATCCTCTTCAAAATAAGACTCCCAACAAAATCAAAACCACAAATTGATCAGGAAAAAAATTCAACTACAAATCAAATGGTAGTCGCCTCTCGCCACAGCTCACCATATAGGGTCACAGGGTCACGGGTTCGTTCCTGACCCACTGTGGGTGGAACTCGGTGCTAGAAGGGCCAGCGCCGGAAAGGTGATCGTGACGAGGTCAATGTGTGAAAACGAGCACACCAATGCGAACCTGAGAGTTGATGAATTGAGCACCGGAATTTGAGCCGCCTAGGGGATCACCAAAAAGGTCCCTGAGGTGGCAGAGCTAATATCCTAAAAGAAACCTTGTGAGGGAGGAGATTTGCAAGGAAGGAAGAGCGGTGCCCGGCGGCGGCGGCGGCGAAGCTAATCTCCTAAAAAAGAAACCTTGTGACACAGTAGATTTGCGAGGAAGGAAGAGCTGTGCGTGGCGGTGACGTGTAGAGAATAGGAGAGGCTTTGCGTGGAGGCTGGGGGAGAGAGAAGAGGAAAGAAACAAAAGAGGAAAAGGGTGTATAAGTGAATTGACGGCATTTTCAAATCCCATTTTCATACATTTGAGATTATATAAATTGGACTAATTGATTTGTCCTTTTAATATTTTGAAGGTAAATCTTTTCCCAATTATCTTTTCCGAATCTTTCCTCGATATTTCTTTTTTTTTTTTTTGCATAATACAGGCAAGCCGCAGCTTGAAAGAGAAATAGGCCCTAGAGCATACCGCCTAGTCCTAAAAACAAAACAAAAGGAACAAAGCTAGGATCGACAGGCCAATTGGTCCTTCCGCACTATTTCACGACATCCGTCAGGAACAGTAGGAATAAGGATCGCATCCGCATCACCAGGAGCATTATGTCCTTCCTTTGCCAAATAATCAGCACATGCAATGTTCTCTCTATGAGTATAGTGTAGTTCCACACTCCAGCTCCGAAGAAGGAGATCTCTAATATCTGCAATGATGTCTTTCAGCGGGTGATCATCATATCCCCAGTCTCTCATGAGCATATTGACCGCCTCCGGTGAATCCGAGTAGAGCAAGCATTTACGGAGGCCCGATTGATGGGCTCATCGGGCTAACATGATGGCATGCGGTTCCGCCTCTATGACCGTTCGGAGCCCTAGGGGCTTGTAAAACCCCATCAACCATTGTCCCTGAGAGTCCCTGATGACTCCTCCACATGCCGCTTGGAATTGCTGACGGACCGATCCATCAACGTCAATACGAACCGCGTTCCCAGTAGGGGGGTCCAAGACTTTTCGTCATTCCTGTCAAGTTGGAAAATTTGGTGAGATAAACTGTTATTAACACTACTTTCCAACATAAAGTAATTGCACAAGTGAAGCATCTCCCTGGTATCCATGTTCACGCCTTGGAATAAGGATTTACATCTGGAAGTCCAGATAATCCAACATCCCAAACTAAAGACTCTTGTCCAAGGGAAATTCTGAAACTTCCCCTTTCCTGGCTTGTGCTTGATATTCCAATTGAGCCAACCCTGTAAATTACCTGCAAAAAACTGAGAAACATAATTAGCTTTTAAGATTCCTTTCCAGAAATTCCTGGCTCTTTCACAGTCTCGGATCACATGAAGCACACTCTCTTCACTATTACAGTGAAAAGGACAAAGGTTGTTGCTGGTAAGCCCAATCCTGGCTCTATGAGCGTTAGTGGCAAGTTTTTCATGGCCAACTTGCCACATGAAATATTTAACCTTTTCTGGAACTTGCCATTTCCACATCATAGACCAGAAGTGATTATCACTTTGTCCTGTCCAGCCAGAGAGATATTGATAAGCCGATTTGACTGAAAAGCCTCCATCCTTCGCAATTCTCCAAGTAAAGCAGTCAGGTAAGTTGTTATTGGGTGGATGCATTCTAGAGATAGTCCTAATGATATCAACGGGAAGAACCCCTTGCCATCTGTCCATGTCCCAGCGACCATTCATCAATACGTGATCTCTCACAGATTCTTCTCCATTTATTGAGGTCGGGTTATGAGCATAAGTTAAAAGTGGGTGCTCCAGGGGAAGCCAAAGATCAGACCAAAACTTAGTGTCAGCTCCATTGCGAACTTTCCTCCCAACTCCACTCATGAACTTGTCCCACACCTGCACAATAGCTTTCCAGGCCGATGAGGAACTTCTTTTTTTTGAAACTTTGGGCACAGACGAATTTCCACAATTATACTTGGCCCATAAACATTGAACCCACAAAGCATGTCTTTTAGTGAGGAGGCTCCAAAGCATAATTTCATAATAAACGCCTTATTCGACGTCTAAGATTCTTGAATCCAAGGCCCCCTTGTTTCTTTGCTTGGGTAACTTTATCCCAAGCAATCATATGCATCTTCCTGGCATCCTCATCCTGTGACCATAGGAATTTCCTTGATATTTTGTCGATCTCATTTAAAGTACAGATGGGCAGGAGAGTTGATTGCATGTAATAACTGGGAAGAGATGCTAACACCGATTTAATCAACACCGACCGGCCAGCAATAGTCAGGAATTTGCTTTTCCACATAGACAGCTTAGCTCTAGTCTTTTGCACAATCGGATGATATGTGGCTTTAGTGACTCTCTTATGAATAATCGGCACTCCCAAATATTTCCCCAGATCCGGTGTAATTCCAATTCCAAGCATATGGCTAAGTTCGAGGGCTCTATTAAAATTAACACTTGTGGAGCAAAACATCCTTGATTTATCAACATTAATTCTGTGGCCAGAGACTTCACAAAAGTGTTGCATTACTTTACGTATCTCCGTCATTTGATTAGACGAGGCCTCAGCAAAGAGAATAAGATCATCAGCAAAGAAAAGATGGGATAACTGGGGTCCTCCCCTTTTGAAGGTAAAAGGCTTCCATCGTCGAGCCTGACATTCCTCTTTAATAAGGTGGCCCAGCCGCTCCATACACAAAACAAAGATATACGGGCTTAAAGGATCCCCCTGTCTAACGCCTCTGGTAGGTGTGAAAGTTTGACTTTCATCCCCATTCCATAAGATAGACATAGAGGTTGTGGATATACATGCCATAAGAAGGTCAACCAAGTTCCTCTCTAAATTCAAGCAAAGAAGCGTATTTTCAATAAATCCCCAATCAAGCCTGTCATAAGCTTTTTCCATATCAATCTTTACAGCAACAAACCCTTTCCTTCTACTCTTCTTCCTCATAGAATGAATGACCTCCTGAGCAATTAGGATGTTATCACATGTGGATCTATCAGGAATAAAACCGCATTGCTCAGAACTTACAAGATGGCCCATAATACCTCTGAATCTGTTCGCCAAAACCTTAGTAATAATTTTAAAACTTACGTTGCACAAGGATATGGGGCGAAACTCACGTAGCGAAGTTGGGTTATCAACCTTGGGTATGAGGACAATCTTGGATTTATTGATTGCTGCCATGTTGGAAGGATTATCAAAACAATCTTCAATGAACTTGCATATTTTATCCCCCACAGCATCCCATTGAGACTGGAAAAAGTGAACATTAAGACCATCCGGACCCGGAGCCTTAAAGGCCCCCATAGCAAAAGTAGCATTCTTTATTTCCACCCTCGTGACTTTACTAGCTAACATGCATAGATCATTCTCAGCAATGGATGGAAAGTTGGAGACGAAGTCACTAGGATTTGTCACAGAGCCATCCCGACTGTAAAGATTATGGAAGAAATCGTGTGCCATTTTTTTTGCTGTGTCATGATCTTCAATCCAGTGGCCTTCCTCATTAAAGATTCCTCCGATTCGCTGCTTTCTCCTCTTGATCATGGTAGAAGCATGAAAATATCTCGTATTTCGATCACCCCCCTGAAGCCATTTACTTCTGGATTTCTGAAACCAGGTGATTTCCTCTTGAGTAGCCACCTTATGATAGTCTTCCCATAGTTTTTTCTCAAGTCTGAACAAACCATTCTGTAAGTTCATCCTTCTACTTCTATCAATCCCCTCCGAGTGACGAATCAACTCTTTCCTCTTTTTTGTAAAATTACCAACTCATTGTCGTTCCAATTCAGCAGTGGTTTGAAATTTTTTGAGGCCTTGAATCAATCAGTCTCGTGCCACGCTTCCTTGATGATATCCTTAAAATCATTTTCAGGGTCACGCAACACGATAGGCAAAATTCTTTTGGTAGCTCCTCCTTCGGGTTGACGAGTTCACGTTCACCACCACCACTCTGTGATCAGACTTAAACCTAAGCTCATGTCGGATTGTAAAATTTGAAAAAGAATTAATCCAATTGAAGTTAGTAAAAACCCAGTCCAGCCTTTCTTTGAGCCCATATTTTTCCCAAGTGAACTTGTCACCCTGGATCCTTGCCTCGATGAGTTGCGTATCATCAATACACTCTTTAAATTGTTGCATGGAGGCCCAAGAAGGATCAGCTCCTCCCAGTTTATCATTAACAGACAAATAAGCATTAAAATCACCCAAGACTAACCAAGGAAGGTTAGAATTGGCGAGAGAACGGAGAGAGTTCCATAAGGTGGTTCTGCCAGATGTGGTAGTTTCCCCATAAACAACTTGATCACATGAACCACGTACTATTCTCAGTAGATCCCCGATTTGGCAATGGAGCGGTTGGGTTGTGGAGGTAATATAAGTAATATCAAAAGCATTGTTATTCCATAAGATCCAAATGCCCCCGAGAACCCCGTAGACTCGACTCGAATCCAATTACTAAAACCTAGTTTACGGCAAACTTTATCATCTCTGTTTCCACTAATACGCGGCTCCAGAAGGCAAAGAATATCAACAAAATATTTGCTAACAATATCTTTAATATTTAAGGGGAAGGCACGGCTACCGGCCCCCCTACAATTCCAGGATGCAATAATCATTAAACTAATTAAATACAAGATAGGGAAATAAATACTTACCTGGGCTATCCGGCTTTACCTTCCTGTGAGTCTCCGGCACAAGTGGAATCGCGTACCTCCCTGCCAGGCAATTGCTCCAGTTGAGTTTCCGGTACTGTACTTCCATTGCCATCCAAAAAATCCGGAGCTATATCTTCATTAGGATCCCATTGGTCCGGCGATTGTAAATTAATAGGATGAGATGTTTGGTTGCCTTGCTCCATGTGCGGATCCTGGTGTATGCGGTCTTTTATAACCCCAATGTTGGAATTTAATATTGGAGTCAAGTCTTGGATCATGGCATGAAGGTTTCCCTGCACAATAGAGTGAATCCGTTGCCCTTTGAATTTGTTTTTTTTTCAATAGATTTTTTTGGTCCCAATTGAGGCACATTATTGGTATTGGATTTCCCTTCATTGTCTTGAGAGATCATCATGCTTTGTCCAGGTTGAGGTGTATTGAATGGTTCAGGCACTAAAGAGGGCCCAGCAGCGTCCCATGTAGCTCCCAGCCCATTTAAATGGCTTTCTCCCAATATTTGGTCACCTTTTTGTACTTCATGGCCAACTGGGCCTAGCTGGACGAGAGGCTTGGACAGCCCATTTGCAGAATTATTTTCACGTGAAGGCCCACTTGCACACAACTCCCCACCATGCGCATCAGCTGGATTCACGACTTTGGATTCCTTGGGTCTATATTGGACCTTTAATTTCAGACCCATCTGAGGCTTTAGGTTAGATACTTTACCAGCTGGCACCTTCCTGCTACCCTGCCCCCCTGATTTGACCGAAGGAAATTTTGGGGATCCAATTTCAGCTTGCCGAGGAAGGTTTTTCGCTGGCACAATCTCCGTACATGGTCGCTCGTTCTCTTGCGTCAGCAGATCTTCTTCTTGAAGATTTTCCGTATAAAGCATATCTAGAATTTGGCCCTTCTGGGTAAGCGCCTCAGCGTCTTCGCACCGGTCGCCGATGAAGTACGGTAGCTATCATGGGTTCTATCCGTTGCGAGAATCTGCTTCGGCCAGATCGCCGGTGAACGAGCATCCAAGGGCCGAATGCATCCTCCGTTTTTGAAGCCGGAGATAACGCCACTGGGTTGAGTGGAGGCTGCATTGAAGAGTGTTTTGCTGGGCAAACTTCCCCTTGACTGTCCGATGATGATGATCTGGAGGGACACTCCTCACGTCTGTGTCCATACCGACCACAGGTAAAGCAAATGAGTGTGAGACCCTCATATTCAACATTAAATAAGGAGCCTGCTACAATCACCTTAGGCACCAGTTTTTTTTGCAAGTTTAACTCTACACAGATCCTTACATACTTTCCTCTCTGGATTTTCGGTGTTGCATTTTGACAATCATGAAGAGTGTTCATGTCCACTTTAAGCGTGCGACCAATTCTGTCTCCCAATCGTGATATACACTTCTTGTTATAGCAATGCATTGGTATGTGCGGGATACGCACCCCGCGTTGCCGCTCTCCCTAATGGATTCGGATAGGGGTTGAAATAGGGTGTCCACCTTTGAATTAAAACACACTGTTGTTTAATAACCCAGGGACCCTCATACAAAACCTTTCGGTAATGTGACCTCCATAGCTCTTTGTCCTGAAATCTGACCACAAAATAATTATTCGGTATATCAATAAGCTCAAAGGATGAAAAACCCCATATTTTGGCCGGAAGCTCCTTCAATATATATAAATTGAATTTCTGCAAAGAATAGTGAGGATCGGTGCATAGTTCCATGGTTCACACCACTCATTGTATTCCTCCTACGTACATGGCGCAACTTGGATACATCTCCATGAGTTTCTTCATCTCATGATTCCTCGCGTTTCCAACTTATTTCTTTATCATCCGTAAACGAGATCATCCTCTTCCATCACATAGCTCACTTTGTGTGCAATCCCATTAAACCCCATGAGTGAAGCACGATAGGAAGGGAATTTTGGTTGCTTTCCTTCATCTTTACTTCTTGGTTCCCTGTTCTCGATTTCCTTGCTTGCTCGCTCGATTGTTACGCTTCTTTTTGGCCATGTTTTCATCCATAATACCAAGTGGCATCTCATCAGTTTTCTTTTTCTTTTTTCGATCATCATCACCCTCAGCTGGCGGTCGGTCTGGAGGAAGCTTCCGTTGGCCGGAGTCAGTTGTCGGGGAAGTGCTGGTTGAGTCCATTCAGAGAGAATTCTATCCAGATGCTTACAGCTTTCGTAACGGTCTTCTTTTTCCTCGATATTTCTGACCATGACTCTCTTATTTGATTGCAAACAATTGAAACTTTTCCCCTGGTCAGATGCAGGCGGGAGCGGGAGATTTTCCTCTTCGATAGCTCCGGTGGTCTCTGTTGAATATTTGTCTAATCCCTTAAGTTATGAATAAGAAGTCGCGTCCATGGTAGTAAAAACGCGTTTTAAAACGTAAAAAACGCCGCGAAAAAACGTAAAAGCGTAAAAACGGCGAGTTTTTCCAAAAAACGCAGTTTTTACTAAGGGATTTAAGTGAAAGTTTTAAAAGTTCCGGAGAGGGACTAAAGTGAGAATTTTCAAACTATTTTGGGGCAGAACTGAAATTTTAAAAATATCTGGCTCTTTTTTACGTAATTAATAAATAAACATCATTTTACCCCTAATTACACTTAATTCAATACAAATGTTCCTAACTCAACTTAGTACTTAATCATACAATAATGTCGAGAAAATGCATTAAAAATCCCAATTTAATCATGTAAAATCATATAAAAAATATGGTTTGATCAATGACAATGTTGGACATTTTGATTGATATTGCATTGATCAGTATATGTGTGTATATGATGACAGTACCTTATTTTTCTCGATTTTTTTTATATACACATGCAGGTAAAAACTCCGTTTTATTTTACGATTTTACGTTTTACGATTTTTCATTCTCCTTCCGCTTTTACGTAAAAACTACGTTTTCACTACCATGGTCGCGTCGGTTCGTCACCGTCAATCATGTTGGTTCACCGATTGGACTTCATCTGATCGTTTCATCAGATGTGCTAGTGACAGAAAAATATATATATAGAAAAACTAGATCTAAAATTAATCTCAAACATTCCTCTCTGCATATTACATTCTGTAGACATAGTCTGTGTGATTCTGAAAGCAGACTCGTTGGATTCGCTCGGACTTCAGATTGAGAGAGCTATCTTTCTGAAGACGAATAATCCGTTCTATCCTGGGAGACAATTGCTCATCATCCTTGGGCATCCATATAGAAGGAGCAAAATTGTCTTAAGGACACAACGAAAGTTGGGTCTGGATTTATTCCGTTCATTACCATATTCAGCAGTCTTGTGAGTTTTTACTGGTTTTCTTCTTAGTACAGTACTATCATATGTTTACAGATTATGCATATTAATTACACAGATTTTTATCTTAGTGATATTTCTATATTGAAAGTATTTTCACCAACAGTCTCTGCAATACCTTCGTCGGCAACTTTTAGCCCTGTTTCTTTACTCTATGCCTGATCTCTTCACATCCTTCACCCTTGCCCTTTTTCTCTTTGTCTTACTATCCTCTTCATCATATCCTCCATGGACTCTGTTGCCCGTCTCCCCTTCTGCTCCAAGGCTCGTTCGGCCAACTGCCGGCGACATTATCTTTTCATCCAAATCTTTCATCATCACCACATCCATGCGTCTAAACTTCAATCTCTCATTCATATCCACGGGCAACTACAAGATACAATATCGTTTATACTACCTCTTCCTCTTCCGCTTCTAATCATAAAACCTAGTTGATTTTTTAAAAAGAGATTAAAGAAGCTAAATAAGTTACTTAATCATATCACATGTTGTGTATCTTTAGATTATATATTAGGTTATTAGTCAAATTAATTGGTTTGAAGAAAAAAATAAAAATACTTTAAAATAATTTAATAAGCTTCCTTAATTTCTCCAAAAAAAGTCAACTAGGTCTTATAATTAAGACCGTAGAGAGTGAGTTTTTCTTTCTTCCTTTTAACCCTTCTACATAGTTTTTTCCTTTCTTTGATGATGGTTAATGTTCTTCTTTTTCTCTTGATAATCATTGTCTATAATTTAGTTAAATAACCTCTTTCTTTTCTTTATTCCTTATCTCATAACTTCATTCTCCAATATCCTCTTACTTTTCCTCTTAATCAAGTTTCTATATACCAACTTGACATTTTGTCTTTTTGCTCACATATGAAATAAATATATTATACAGACGTTTTACTCTTAATATTTAACATCATCAAAACTAAGGAAAAAAGACAAATAAATACCATCTGAATTTGCAAAACCCTTAGAAGCCTACCGAATTTGTAAAAAGACTAAGAAGTGACAAAGACTTTTGAGGGTTATGCAAATTCATGCAAAATGACCATAATGCCATTCCTCTCTTCTCTGCCCTTCATCTCTGAACCAAGATTGGACCAGATTCATTCACTCCGTCATGACTGTTGAATCGAAGGTTCACCGCTGTCTACCTCCGTCGTCAACGCCAACGCCACACCGCCACCTTGGACGCCGCACTGGCCGTCACCAGTGAAAAAGGAAAAAAAACAACTGAAACACGAAACATTAAATTTTTTTGATCGGTCGATCCGGAAGAAATTGGAAGAAGAAGACATGAGGAAGGAAGGAAGAAGAAAAGGAAGGAAGGAAGGAGGAGGAAGGAAGAAGAGGGAGAAAAAAAGAGTCGAGTGCACTGTTTTTCTCGCGCATTCTTGAGAATGCCCAAGGCATTTTTTGAGTATGCCTTAAGCATTCTCTCAGGCATTCAGCGAGAATGCCTTAGCCCAAGGCATTCATGGGTATTGTCGGTGCCCGGGGCATTCCGCAAGAATTGTCGAGAATGCCCGGGGCATTCTCGGAGAATGCCCGCAAGAATGCCTTAGGCGAAGGCATTCTCGGAGAAGGCATTCTTGCAGAATGCCCTGGGCATTCTCGAGAATGCCTGGGAATGCCGGGGCATTCTTAGAGAATGCCTTAGGCATTCTCACACATTCTCGGGAATGCCTTAGGCATTCTGGAGAATGCGAGTCGAGAATGCCTAAGGCATTCTCGCAGTTTTTTTTTGCTCTTCCTTCTTCTTCTTCTTCTTCCGTCACCGTGTAAATCATCATCATCTTCCAATCTCTCAACGCGATCGAAAAATTTACGACAGTGGTTTTTTTTTCCTTTTTCACCGTCATCTAGAATTGCTTGCTCGATCTCCAAAAAGTTGGCGGCGGCGGCGTCCATGGCGGCGAGAGCAACACCCACTGCGGCGGGAGCGGCGTCCAAGGCTGGGGGAGTGGCGGCGACGCAGTGGGTCACGAGGAGGATGACGCACGTAGGGCGGATGAATCCAGAAAACCTTAAGGGCATTGTGGTCATTTTGCATGAATTTGCATATCCTTAAAAAATCCTTGTTACCTCTCAGTCCTTTTACAAATTTGGTGGGCTTCTGGAGGTTTTGCAAATTCAGATGGTATTTTAATAGAATTTTCCCCAAAACTAATCATATTTAAAAAACCAAACGCTTGAACTGATTCCTTTGTGTCGCCCTTTCATCTCGCCACGTCTATCCCAACCCCACCTTGTTTTAACCCTTTATCATTGTCTTCTCAGACCCGTAAAAGACCTTTTACGGTCATAATGAACCCACACTTTAACTTCTGCTCCCAAATGTCAATTACTATTTCATCCCTTCTACAACGTCGTGTCTTCATCCTCTTCTGCCACATCCATCCTCTTCTACTGTAAATTCACCCTGGATTCTGGAACTTACACCTATTAAGCATTGTTTGGCATTGCTTACTTCAAACAACTTGTCTAATCACCGATTAAAACTGGTTCATTATGATTCTATCTGTATAGCTATCACGAGGTGTCACTCTCCAAAACACCCGTACATTAATCTCACAATCTTTGGATTTGGATATGGAGAGGACACATGGAATGCTTAAAGGGTTCCCTTGTGTAACATCCTCAATTTTAAAGGACAATTTATTAGTTATTAACTTAATTAAGCCATCTATTAAAACGTTTTATGCACACATTCAAGCTTCGGATTGAAATAGGCCTATATTTTAAAATTAAATATTGCTTTAGAGTTTGCCAGAACTTCTAAAAATATATTAGAATATGCCAAGTGAGCCCTAATGATGTGGCAATATACAATAATTCAACATGTACCAAAAAGATGGAAGCACTGCCATCATCAAAAGTAACCTAAGCTTCCGGAGCCTTCCCTGATTGACCCACACGAGAACTATCACCTGAAAAATATTTGTAACCATCAATCCAGCTCATTGTAAATGCTAATATGTGCTCGTGAGGTGCCAAGTGGAACATTTTCAATAACAAAGTACTATATATCAAATTCACAAAATTATCAGATCACAATTTCTGTCGCAATTTTTAAATCAAATATCGTATTACGAATCACATATATAACATGCCAAGCAATAGGTCGATACCCTAACAATCCTTATCACCCCCCACCCTTAACCGCTGACAGAACCCATGGACTATAATATAATAGGTTTAGTCTCTATGACAAGACTGCACCAAGTTCTCCGATGATGAGGTTTAGCCCGGCCAGAGACTACATAACTCATATCGAACCATGGGTTCCCTTTCCTTCGAATATGGAAAGGTGTCACTGTCCCAAGGGCTGACCCTAATCCCGCCAAAGGATTAGGATGATA
This sequence comes from Acacia acuminata, assembly GCA_019022655.1. Taxonomy (NCBI): domain Eukaryota; kingdom Viridiplantae; phylum Streptophyta; class Magnoliopsida; order Fabales; family Fabaceae; genus Acacia; species Acacia acuminata. Next base: position 12,697,109 of record JAFJYI010000002.1, read on the forward strand.
CCAAGGGCAATATCCGGCCATCCACCGTGCGCTCGGGGCAATACCACGTGGTATTATATACACAATAACTCCCATCATCACTCCATATCCATCACCGCTCCATATCATCATAATCTTGGCATGAATATATGAAATTTCAAACAAGATTTGTGACAGAGTATATCATCACAATAATCATTAAGATAACAATATTATTTCAGCCCAAGAGACCATAAAAAGTACATTTTCCATAACAAATAATATTACCAATCATTCCAAAATAAATCCCACAAGGCAACTTCATAAAAAACATAGCTTTCATAAATTAAAAATCACTCACAAAACATCATATAAGCAAGTACAATGAGTGGAAAGTGGTTACCTCAAGTTCTTGACACGATACTAAGCGTAATAGAAATCAGTCCCCTTTAAAAATAAATATATAATTATACGTTAATAGAATTAACAAAAATAACCACTAATATCATAATTAAATAATTAATCAAACTATTATCTCACTTTAGTTTTCCTAAAATGACAATTTATCTATTCCTCATTTTTTTTTACCTAATACTAATTTACCCAATTTATTAAACACTCTCCGTACAATCAAAATCATATCAAAATCTGATTTAAAATCTCAAATACTAGTTCATACTTTCATATAATTCAAGATTTAGCAAAACTAACTGATTAAACCTCAAAGAATACCTCTAGTAATCCAACTAGATGCTTAAATTTTCATTTAATTGGTAAAAATATCCTATATGACATAAATCCTAATTTCTTTTAGATAGAAAATAATTTTAAATTCCTTCAACAACAAACTAACAAATCCAAACCGATTAAAGCTATTTATTAATCATGCTCTTCATATATACAGTCTTCTATTATCAAAAATCAAAACTTTCCTAATATTCAAATCTCAAAGTTTTCAATAATCAATACTATTTTTCCCTCATTAGAAAGGGAAAAATACGTAGAAGAACTTTCATGAAGAAAGTTTATTAAAACGAATTTAATTTAATTATCTAAATGATCTTATAAAATAAATAACATACCTTAAATAAGCCCCTTTTTCTCTCTCTCTCCCTCGGTCTCACTCTCGCTTCACATTGTCTCTCGTGAGGAATCAAATGTTGGTGAAATCCATCAAGTTCACCTAAATGAAATGAAAAGAAGACTAATCTTTTGCTCCATCACCTTGCTCACATGGAACACTCGAGGCTCACCGGCGATTTCAGGAGTCTTCACGCGCACACACCACACTTAAATATATAGGTGTCCTTTTGTATTTAAGATACCTTTAATAAATGTTTGTGAGGCTTGGTGGATTGATTAATTAAAAAGAAAGGCGGTGGATTCATTCATTGATTCAATTCATGTGTAATAATCATTCCCTCCCCACGTGTAGATTAAAGCTGCCACCATCTCTTTTTTTTCCTTAAATATTAATTCATTAATTCATCAATTCTATTTTTATCCTCTCTTACACGTTTTTGTCTATATATATATATATATATATATATATTTTAACAACAATAAAATTTTATTACTTTCACACCCTTATTCCACTAATTTCTTTTAATCATAAATGACGTTTTATATAAAAAAATTTATTTCTAACAATTACATAATAAATTCATGTATCATGATTAATTACTTTTTCTTACTCGTAATTAAATCCTAATATAAAAATTAGGATGTTACACCTTGCATGCTTCATACTTGGCATCACTCCCTTATATATACCCCGCGCTCACACTCTGCTCCACACACTCAACTCCACCCTTTCAAGTTTGTGCTAATTGACGAAGAACGAATATTTGTGCGCTTTCACGAGGTTGCTTTCTATCATTTGCTGCACGGTTGGTTTCAAGAGCGTAGTCACCTTTTTTAGATTGCTACGGGCAAAGTAGACTTCACATGGAGTATGATTTTGCAACTCATACCTCACGACCGATAGTAGTGGAACATGACAGCTTCCAACTACTTGACCCTCACTGGTTTGAAGAGCGTTATGTCTGGTTCCGAATGATTTATGTGGTGCATGGTCTGTATGATCTCCGTTATGGAGATCTTCATGGCACCGGTTACCCAATTGTCACGGGAGTTCCTTCCATACGTCCTCAGCTCTACCCTTTTTATGAGGAACTGAAAAATTTTGTACCTTCCTTAGCTCAACCGATCACTGCTGCTTCGTCATCGTCCCACAAAATCATATATGCGGATTTTAGCTTTAACAACACTGGAGGTTGATGTTTATCAAGCACGTAACCACCACTGAATGCCCCTACTTCTTCCACCTGTGTTGTCAATTGGCAAGCTCATAATGGATTTGCAGGACGTCGTCGAAGTCGAGCTGAATATGAAGCTGATGCAGCCGAGAATGGAGAAGTCTCTACGGAGTTGACACTTGGGATTGGTGAGCCCCCTGCCTCTCGTGCTCACCACGACTCCCTATGAACCTCTCTGTGAGACCAATTCGTAGTCTGGGTAGAATCGAGTTGGTCGCTTTGGGTTCACTGTTGCTCACTATAGTATTACTAGCCTTTATCTTTAACCTTGGTTTACTTGCAGGTGTAACTTCTTTTTGCTCTGGCACTCTGATTCCAAAGTTTCTAGCTATGTCTTTCACTTTAGTCACTGGCTTTCATGTTAGTAGTACCACACTTGGCTTACTCTTTGTTAATATACACATGGATGGTTGCTGCCTATACCTTCAACCTCTTCCATTCCTTGGGTTTGACAGATACTCTTTACCTATGGCATTTGGAATACTCCACTTGCCTCCTCTCTCTTCGAACCACACGGTGGTTCGCTCGGGTGGTCCATGTCCTAAGGGAGACGTGCTACAACACCCATTCCTTCGTAACTGCTCCTATGACCCAAGCGTTGCTAGTGTCTTTGGAAGTTCTTTAGTGGCAAGCTTTTGATTTTGATGACTGCAACCTCTTCTACATGGAAACCGGTGCAGGCTTACTATTACTCTGTTTTTCACTTATATCGTCATATAGAGTTTACTGATACATGCTTTTAGGATCTCCTCTTTCATAGTTACTATCTTTTGGGCTGTATTGTTTGATTTTCTCGATCCAATGTAAGGCGGCCCATCTTATATTGTAATCGTTTTATCTTTTACTTAATGAAAGTTGTATAAACCATGACGGATGGGTGTGATGGTTCAGCATCTCATCCTTTAAGCAAGTGGTTGGGGGTTCGATTCTCAACTCTTGTGAATGGAAAGCACCCCGTGGCTAGCCTTCTACCGCTTCGTGCGTTGACAGTAGGGCGAAGGATTAGTCTTATGGCTGTCGACTGTAGGGATACCTTGCGTAAGCAAAAAAAAAAATGAAAGTTGTATACTTATATAAAAATAAATAAAATTAAACTTTGAGAATAAGGGTCATAATCATGCTTTTATATGAATTTACGTTGCCATGTATATAAAACAACGGATCCATGTCTTGCGCCCTGAAATAATATTGTGAAATTAGAATTCTGGGTGCTTCGTTCATTACTCATTACTCGCTCATATTTATCAACAGCGCCGACTGTTTTTTGTCCTCTAAGGCTATGTTTGGGAGTTTCATTTTGGAGGGAAATGAAAGGGAATGGAGGATTTTGGTAGTCCCTTCCTTTGTTTGCAAGTTTTAAAAATAGGAGGGGAGGGAATCAGGGAGTTTTACAAATCCTCTAAAACCCTCATTCTTCTAAAAAATAAAGTTCCCCCAATATGGGGGGTTTTAAGAGGGAAAATAGGTTAATTACTTCTTTACCTTCGTTTGCACCACCACCACCATCGCACCACCGCCACTGCCACCGCCGCCGCCACCGCTACCACCGCCATTTCCCTTCCATCCTTCCCCTCCATTCTCCTTGCATCCCCTTCCCTCCCCTCCCCTCCCTCCCCTCCAAACTCCCAAACAAAGCCTAAGAGAACGGATGCTGCATAGAAATACCTCTATATCAACGTCACTTTTCACCATATAATTTCAAATGTTTCAACTTTCACTAATTACATACTTTATTCCAATTATTAAATAGAGAGAAATAAAGCCAAAAGGGAACTTAAATTTTATATATGGACGTTTTTATTAACATCGTCCGACGAACTTCTAGATAGCCGATGCTAGTTATCAAATAAAATTTCAGGTTGAATGTACATCTTTAACCCCTATACTCACACACATATATATGTGCATTTCGTACATATACCGCATCGACAGCCATTGCCCCTTTGGTTTTCCCCCAGAAATTCCAGAGACGCGTCTTGTTTTTATCCCTATTCTAAGTTTGTACATTTAACAAACATGCTATCCCATCCTTAATTTTCTTATTTCTTGTTGACATTCATTTATCATAAAGACACACATACAACTCTATGGTTTAAATCTTATATGGACTCATAGTAATTACTCCTTCGATTCTTAATATATAAGACATGTTTGGAGAATTGATATTAATCTTGAATATTCGACAAAGTTTTATTATTTGTCAACGTTTTCTTAATTTACCTTTTGGATGTCCTTTCAACAATAATTAATAAGAATAAGGAAAGAAATAATTAAGAAAGATGATTAGAGTATTTTTAAAAATTACATGTTATATTAACTAACTCAACTAACATGCTTAATCTAATTAAATTAAATAAATACATCTACTATTAACAACCGGAGGGAGTATTTGTTTTTCAAAAAACTAAATCACATCATTTAGATTTAATAATTGGAAATATATATAAATTTTAAAAATAAGAATGTGGATGATGTCGCCAGCGCCTTAGTAGCGCAGTGGCATGGGAGCTTGGCTCCCCTTCCCCATGTCTAGGGTTCGAACCCTTCCCCCTCCCCCTACTAAGTGTATATAAAAAAAAAGAATGTGGATGATGTCGATCATCAGACGTTCCTTTTCCTTGAAGTTCAAGGTTTCAACCCTCTAGGGGGAAAATCAAATTTCTCCTCAAGCTCATATTTTTCTCACACAGCTATATGATCAGAAGAATTCTGTACTCGATCATCGATTACTCATTGTGCATGCAAATCTGGTCAGAGTTAATCAAAGGGAATCATACTGCAAGGTTGAAAATTATAAATATTACTCCTGTAACGTTGCATACATTGCATACTTTGAGCGATGTTTGTGGATGTATTGATTTATGATCGAGGATACTAGATTATGGCTTTGCGCTTTCGGGTTATCCTCTTTCTTCTCACCATTCAAGATTTGAAATCTGAAAGGAAAAGTGCATGCAAAAGGCGACCAGTCCTGATGAGCCCCCAAAGGACGCTGAGCCATTCATAGTGGCCTTCTCCTCATTTTCTTGGTTCATGGACACTCTTGCCCTTCTATCTTTCTTGCTCCTATTCTTCCCTTTCTCTCTCCTTCACTTCACCACACCACTTGCATCCTCTTAACACCACCACTATGTACAACACCTGTTTTCTTCCTCTTCTTCCCTCTCACCGTACCCCCGTACGGTTCCTCCATTTCATACGTGACAGTTCCTCTCAACATCAGCTTGCATGGCTTATATGAGCGACGACTATTGGGTTTATCTGCCCTCTTTGTTATCAGGGTCTCTGCTCCAAAACAATACTGATGATGAGCCCGATAGCTTCGACTTCTTGTCGTCCGCTTATCGTTCGGAGAAAGCTTTTCCCGTTTATGATATGGGGACTCCCAGCCTTGATCCCCACTCTCTTTTCCCCTCTTCCGTACATGATTTCGGTCGAGCTGACCTCATTTGGGACGCCCTCACTCAAGAAGCTAAGTTGGACGTACGCTATAACTGAACGTTTCTGCTTCATTTCTATTTGTTGATTGCACTCTCTGATTCATCTATTCCAGTATGTTAGAATATATAATTAGTATATATATGTACAATTAATTGTCAATTAATTGTGACAGTTAGTTACACTTAGTTACTCAGTTAGTTTAGTAGTTACTTTTAGATATGTTGTATATATATACAGTTGTTCTGAACTCTAAAGTAAACAGTGGTGTAAACATTCTATTTTTTCCCTTAATGAGAATGTCTCTTTCTCTCCCTGCTTGTGAACCCCTGTGTAAAGATCATCAGGGTAAAGTGTTCAACATGGTACCAGAGCCAGTAGGTTGATTTCTTTTCTTCACACTAGCGGCCCAAAGACGCACGTTGAAAGGTCAAGAAGAGAAATCCAGAGAAGCCCCACGTTCCAGGCATATATTCAAGGTATGCTGAAATTCCAAGATATGCTAAAATTCCAAAGCATATAATCAAGAAAGGCCTACGTATGCTGACATTTTCCAAGATATGCTGAAATTCCAAAGCATATAATCAAGAAAGGCCCACTTTTTCTCCCTTTGGTTCAAGAAAGCCCATTAATGTGTAAAGCTTGAAGAAGCTTCCTGAAAAGCTCACACAAGCCAACTCACACATAGGGTTGAATCAATTAATCAAATCAAGGTCAGAGATCACGTGCAGGCACAACTCAGGACGAAGCCTTCTTCCTTTCTCAAATCACACAAACCCATCCCGATCGTAGTCACCATCTGCGACTCTCTACGATTCCGGTAGATCCTCCAAATTTCTCATCATTCCTTCGCATATCTCACCATAGATTCCATGGCCGAGAAAGACGCTTCCGCAAAGGCTACTCCAGGATCCATCCCTTTCTCCCATCCATTGTATCTTCATCCCTCAGATACCCAAGGCCTCTCCATTGTTCAACAGACACTCACCGACAGCGAGAACTACACCGTGTGGAGTCGAGCTATGAGAATCGCACTACTTGGCAAACACAAACTTGGGCTTGTTGATGGTACTTGCCGCAAAGAAGATCAAGATCCGGATATGCACCCTCAGTGGGAATGATGCAACGCCGTTGTGTTGTCCTGGCTTCTCAACTCGATTTCTAAGGAGTAAGCTAATGGTGTGATTTATTTCTAGACTATCGATGCTGTTTGGACGACCTGAAGGAGCAATTTGATAAGAAAAATGGGGCTCGAATTTTTGGTCTTTATCGAGAAATTGCTATGCACCATCAGGGTTCCTCCTCAGTATCTGCCTATTTTTTGAAGTTGAAGGAGCTATGGGAGGATCAGTCAGCCCTGACCACTCCACCATCGTGTACTTGCAATGCATCCAAGGCATACTCTAATTTAATTCAAGAGCAGAAGCTTCTGCAATTCTTGATGGGCCTCAATGAATCGTACAGTCAGGCTCAAGGACAAATTTTACTAATGACTCAACTCCCTTCTGTGAATGAAGCATATTCCATGGTGATCCAAGATGAGACCCAAAAATCACTGTCTGACCGTGGTCACCCAACAGAAGGGATTGCAATGGCTGCCCAAGGTCGTGGTCGTGGCAAAGGCAAGGGGCCATGGGGACCCATCTATTGAATGCACTTACTGCCATAAGAAAGGACATCTACGTGAGCAATGTTTCAAGTTGGTTGGTTACCCACCTAGCTTCAAGGGAGTCAAACCCAAGCAAAAGGAGTTTGGGAAATTGGGGATAGAGTCTATCGGTGATCCAGACATGCAGATAAATACTACAAGCACAGTGGCACCTTCCTTTTCCCAAGAGCAATACGAAAGGCTTCTTGTGATGCTGTAGAAGGATGCTGAGACAACTATGCATGCGTTGATTGGTTCAAGTTTGGCTACATCTCCCTCTGAAAACTTTGTTCATTCTTATTGGATTTTAGACTCAGGGGCCACTACGCATTTAGTCAGTGATTTATCTCTGTTAGATAAATGCATTGCATATATTGGACCAATTAAGTCAATTAAAATTCCAGATGGACAATGGATACCAGTTACACATATAGGTTCAATTACCATTGCACCTCATATCACATTGAATGGGGTACTATTTTCTTCAAAATTAAAATTTAATCTGATAGCTGTTTCTAAAATCACTAAGGAACTAGAGTGCATGGCTTGTTTCTTTCCTAATCACTGTGTTATACAGGACCTTCTCCATGGAAGGACGAAGTTGACTGGTAGGATGATAGATGGCTTATATGTTCTTAAAGTTCCCAAAATTTCTCATGTACTAAATGTTGCACACAATCACACTACACAGAAACATGTCACACAGAAACACAGTAATTACCTGAAATCTGCTGATGTAAATTTGTGGCATAAGAGGTTAGGTCATGCCCCCCTCTCTGTAATGAAGCATTTAAGCTTTCCAATTGATGATGCTGATTTGATGACTCACAGATGTGATGTATGTGTCCAATCCAAACAAACCAAATTCCCTTTTTCTTCTTCTTGCATTAAAACTAGTCAATGTTTTGAACTGTTGCATCTAGATATATGGGGACCATATAGGACACCCACTCATCAAGGATATACATATTTTCTCACCATAGTAGATGATTATTCTAGAGCTACATCGATATTCTTGATGAGACGTAAATCTGATTCAATTACTTACATTCGCAATTTTATCATGTATGCTATGACTCAATTTAATGTCAAAGTTAGGAGAATTAAGAGTAATAATGGGAGTGAATTTTTGAGTAACTCTTTTAAAACACTCATTCAAAACAAGGGTATTGTTCATGAGACTACATGTCCTTATACTCCACAACAAAATGGAGTTGTAGAACGTAAACATAGGACTATTATGCAAGTTACAAGGAGTCTAATGTTGCAATCAAATGTTCCAGCTAAGTATTGGGGTGAGTGTGTAAAAGCTGCAACGTATTTAATTAATAGATTGCCCTCTAAAATTCTTGATTATCAAACTCCATTTGAAAGGGTTTGTGGGCAAAAACCATACCTCTATCATATGAAGGTCTTTGGTTCTCTTGCATATGCCACAGACTTAAAGGTTCATGATAAGCTCCAACCACGTGCTATTCCTTGTGTCTTTCTAGGTTATCTAGAAAATCAGAAAGGATACTTGTTATTAAATCTGAAATCTGACTTGTTGATTGTAAGTCGCCATGTTAGTTTTGTAGAACAAGTTTTTCCATTCAGAGAAACATGCTCACAACAGCAAGAAGGAACGAATCATACCTTGAGGGAAATGTTTTGGTTTGAGCTAGAAAATCCTTTGACACAACTTGACTTGATACAGGATAAGTATAATCATTCACAAGGACAGGATAATCAAGCATCTAGTCAGGACGTTTCTGATCAAGTGGCTGATTGTCCTGGTAATTCAAATTCTTCACGTCCTTTAAGAGATAGGAGACCACCCATTTGGTCTAATGATTATGTGTGCTCACTTTTAATTTCTGAAACAGATTCAGCACACATAACAAAATTCTCCTATCCCATAAGTCATTTTGTCTCTTACGATTCTATTTCTGCTGATCATTTGGCGTTTTTATCTTCCATTGACATAGTGCCTGAGCCATCTACCTATGAGTAGGCTATTACCAATCCTGAATGGGTCAAGGCTATGAAGGCCGAAATGCAAGCATTGGAAGACAACCAAACTTGGGAGTTTGTCAAGCTACCTAAAGGTAAAAAGCCAATCGGTTGTAAGTGGGTATACAAAGTTAAATATGATTCTGATGGTAATGTAGACAAATATAAAGCTAGATTAGTAGCAAAAGGATATAGTCAAAGGGAGGAAATTGATTATCATGAGACCTTTTCACCTGCTGTAAAAATGTTTACGGTTAGGTTAGTATTGAAATTGGCAGCAATGCATTCATAGAATTTATATCAAATGGATGTTTATAATGTTTTTTTTGCAAGGTGATCTTCAAGAAGAGGTGTATATGAGATTACCTCAAGGGTTTGAAGGTAAAGGGGAGCGTGTAGTTTGTAAACTAAGGAAGTCCCTTTATGGACTTAAACAAGCCTCCCGCCAATGGAACCAAAAATTGTCTCAAGCCCTCATTAAAGGTGGTTTTGTACAAAGTAAAAGTGATTACTCATTATTTACTATGGATTGGAAAGATAATGTGGTGTTTGTCTTAGTATATGTTGATGATTTGTTAATTATCGGAAGCTCTGAGGAAGGTATTAGCCATACTAAGGACTTGTTGCATAATAGTTTTAAAATTAAAGACTTAGGACACATGAAGTATTTTCTTGGTATAGAGGTAGCTAAATCTGAAACAGGTGTGGTGTTATCTCAACAAAAATTTGTATTAGATTTATTGGCTGAAACAGGAATGAGTGGGTGTAAACCGTTGACTGTTCCAATAGCACAAAGTCTAAAATTGATGCCTTTCGAAGAAGGCAAGGATGATGTTCAGGTTCTATGTAAAAATCCAGAACGATATCGTCGGTTGGTTGGTAAATTTATTTACTTAACTATGACAAGACCTGATATTTGTTTTTATGTGTAGACGTTGAGTTAGTTTATGCAAAAGCCGACTAAAGCACATATGACAGCAGCAAGAAATGTTCTTAGATACCTAAAGGGTACAGTTGGTCTTGGTGTTAGATTGAGTTCTGATGGTTATCCTGATTTAGAGTGTTTTTGTGATGCAGATTGGGCATCTTGTGGGATTACAAGACATTCTGTCTCTGGATACCTACTGAAATTTACAGGTTCTCTTGTGATGTGAAAAACAAAGAAGCAAACCACAGTATCCAAGTCATCTGCAGAAGCTGAATATAGGGCACTCAGTTTGGCTACATCCGAGATAGTTTGGGCACTCAGCTTGCTTCGTGACTTGCGGATTCCACAGATAAGGCCAGTGCCGGTTTACTGTGACAGCATTGCAGCCATTCATATCGCTGCAAATCCAGTCTTCCATGAGCGGACCAAACACATAGAAGTGGATTGTCATTTCGTTCGTGATAAATGGCGAGAGGAAGTGATAGATCTTAAGCATGTCCGGTCGCATGAGCAAGAAGCTTATTTATTAACAAAGTCAGTTTCTGGAGATGTGCAACGCAAGTTGTTAAGCAAGTTAGGGTCTGTAAATATATTTGCGGCCCCAACTTGAGGGGGAATGTTAGAATATATAATTAGTATATATATGTACAATTAATTGTCAATTAATTATGACAGTTAGTTACTCAGTTAGTTTAGTAGTTACTCTTAGATATGTTGTACATATATACAGTTGTTCTGAACTCTAAAGTAAATAGTGGTGTAAACATTCTATTTCTTCCATTAATGAGAATGTCTCTTTTTCTCCTTGCTTGTGAACCCCTGTGTAAAGATCATCAGGGTAAAGTGTTCAACACAGTACACTGAAACATGGTTTTACAATCAGATGATTTGCTTGGACTTTGATTTTAATTATCTTGCATCTCTGTGGTGTTCAATCGAGAATTTTTCTGTTTCGACAATTTGATAAACATCCGAATTACTTCTAGTCTTATCAGCGCTTGTAATGAACAACAGTGACTTGGATTGGAGAGTAACTCACACTGCGGGTTGTTCGAAATATTTTACTCGTCTATTTTGTCACAAATATTTTTCTATATACTTGGGAAGTAGGCATCATCTCGAGTGTTCTTTTTTTGGGGGGAGGGGGATCGATCGATTGTAATTCTTATACATTGTTTAGTTGAAAAAATATTGAAAAGTTCATGAATTCCCTGTATGCATTTGTTATGATCAAATATGTGTAGTTGGATAGTTCATTTTGCATATTTGGTGAGTGTGGGAGTATAATCTTTGTCTTTATACATCCTTCTTAGTATATATTGTGCAGGCCGAAAAGGAGCCAATTTTGAGTAGCTTTTTATATGCGACCATTTTATCCCATGATTGCTTGGAGCAAGCCTTAGCCTACGTTCTTGCCAATTGTCTCCAAAATCCTACTCTTTTGGCAACTCAGCTGACTGATATATTTTGTGATGTGATGGTGCATGATAAAGGTATCCAAAGATAAATTTTCCTGGATGTGCAGGTATTTTTATTTTATCTTTTCATGTTTTCAAGCATCTGATTGAGGTTTGTCGCAATCAAATTTGATTCATGTGCGGTTCCATTCCTTTTATAGGCATTTAAAGACCGGGATCCTGCTTGTTTATCATATTGCTCCGCACTTTTATATATGAAGGTAGATCTTTCTGCTTTTGATATGGTTATCATCAGCATATAGACCTATGTATGCTTTTAATTCAAAGTATATGTTCTTGCAAGGTGCAACTAACAAAGCTACGGATATGTTTCATGAGACAAATATTGATTTTTTTCTATTTTTCAAATAAAGAACCATTTCTTGCTTAATCCTGGGACTTACTCTTGACCTTTTATGTGATGCTTTAACAGGGCTACCATGCTCTGCAAGTCCGTCGAGTAGCCCATGCATTATGGGGCCAGGGACGCCAAGTATTGGCCTCAGCTTTGCAAAGTCGAGTCAGTGAGGTGGTTTTCTATTTCATTGAAATTGGCACGATTTATATAAGGTCGTTTCATATTTCTATTTTTGACTAAGATGCCATCTTTTTGGCTGCAGGTTTTAGAGTAGACATAGATCCTGGTAAGCTGATTTCATTACTTAAATAAAAACAATATGACTTAATGAAATTCCTTCAATGTTTTGGAAGAATATATTTGTGGAAATATTTGCATTAAAATCTTCTCGTGATTGCAAAGTACCAGCGTTTTTTTTTTAACAAAAGGGAGATGCTATGAAAAGGAGTTTTGTTCTTTTAATGATATAAAGGAATGGATTTCCCCCTTTTTTATTTAGTTACACTGCTGATTACTTGAGTTTTCTCTTCAACGGTGCTTGCATCTCTTTATTCAAGATACCAAGAACAATTTGATATTGTCATCGTCGCTATTTACCTTTTCTTGGTTTTCTATATAGCTGCAAAAATCGGGGAGGGAATTTTATTAGATCATGCGACATGCGTGGTTATTGGTGAAACTGCTATTGTTGGAAACAGAGTTTCGTCGATGCATGTGAGTGTGTTTCTTTAATTGAAGAATAATTTTAGCTAGTTCTTTTGCGGACTTCAATTATCTTTGGTAAATCAACATTGACCTAATCTCTTGAAATATGTCAAGATTTCTCATGTAGAGAGCGGAGAGAAAGAGTTGAGTTTCTTAAATGATACTCTTCCGGTCCTAAATATGAGACATATTTTGTAGTGCAATTACAATAATATGTTCGGACCGGAGGTAGTAGAAAAGTATAGGGAATTTGTTGTCAGCAATAGAAATGGTTCTATCACACAAGGTACTTGTTATGTTCACTTTGTGACATTGTATTACAGAGATTTACCGTAATCTCCCAAAATAACCAGATTAGAAATGATTTGCAGTATAATGTAACCTGGGTCGTTTCCCAACAAATTCGCAGTCGGTTCAATTTGCACAGATATAAAATAGTGACAGTAAATGGGGGGTTTTTTTTGATTCAGAATAATATTAAAGACGAAGTAAGAGACAAAATGAAATAACACGAATTGAACAGAAAACGGAGGATTAAAGGATCAACCCACGATTTGGATTCACCCACTACCCTTCCTCGAACGAAATAGATTTATAACCGAACTCAGTAATCGACTCTAGACAAACCGAAATCTCTGCATTTGTCTAGAAATTCCCTCAACTGAACAATATTTTCTAGAAATTCCCTCAACTGAACAATATTTGTCTAGAAATTCCCTCAACTGAACAATCGTTCAGAATTTGTTTGAATCAGTGGCGCATCTCCGTACGATCGCACGTAAATACTTTAACCCTTGATCGAACTTCGTCCTTGGGAAATATCGATTTGGGTTTTTAATCAAAAACCCAATCCGAACCAAAAATCAAATCTAATTAAGGGATACGAAACAAGTTAGACGATTCCGATTAGGAGCGAATCCTCCGGATAGTGGATGGAACCCTCATCGTGGATCAATCTCGAAATTTAGCCGAACATAATTAAGAAAGACGAAAAACAGATGAAGAACGCGAAGAACACGAAGAACATTGCGAGAGAATTTGAAAACTACTATTTTGATCATTTGAATTCTAAAAACGTGAATGAATCATATGTTTGTGGCTGCCACTAACTTAAACCTAACCCTAAAATGGAAATGGGTCAGCCCAAAAATGAAATTAAAATAAAATTGGGCTTTAGTTATAAAGTTTGAGCCCAAAATAAAATCCAAAAATATATATGCTTCGGCTCCAAAATTGACCGCCCTCTTATCCAAATTTGCTCTTCATGTCTTCATAACAATTGTAGCCCAATCATCTGAAATATGAGACAAAAATGAGGCAAATACGATGTCTGGTTCAAGAGTTATGGTAAAAACAATGAAGCAATGTAAAACTAGAATTTATTATTAAATAATGGCTAAAATATAATAAAAGGCCCAAAGCCCAAATAAGTGTAAAAGCCATTATTTATTAGCTAAAAAGTACTAAATTATAAATCAAGAGACAAAAAGTAGTGTATAAAATATTCAATTATCAAGGTTCAGGGAAGGAAGTAGGTGATCGCCACCCCAAAATAGGGGATGGTGCACTGATTGGAGCTTGTGTAACTATACTAGGCAACATAAGAATTGGTGAAGGTGCAATGATAGCTGCAGGCTCTGTTGTGTTAAAAGAGGTCCCTCCCCATTGTAATAAACTAATTCTTTTTTAAATGATATTGGGACTTGCAAGCTTGCAGCTATTAGCTTCTACCTGAATTGCTCTGTAATAAGAGAAGTGCTTTCTAGTTTTGAAAGCATGGTGGCAGGAATACCGGCAAAAGTTATTGGACATGTACATGAGCATGACCCATCTTTAACCATGAAACACGGTGAGTAACCTTTGAGTGAATGTGTGGAATGGAAAAAATAATATTGGGAGTAGTATAGTTGTGGTTACTTATTCGTAAGTCAAGAATCAAGCAATCAATTAAGGCTTAAATTCGGAATATCCTTCTTTATTATTTCTTCCTTGGTTGTAGAGTATCCAGAGGACCTGGTAATGGGATTAAATATTAGTTTCCCCCCCTCTCTTCTCCTCATTTTTATCTATTTCCCTTTATTTCATCCCTCTTCCATATTGTTTTTGCATCAAGGGGTGTCAAAGCTGTACTCCAATCCATGCTACTGTTTTCAAGGTTCTCAGAGTTGCGAGTCACTGAAAACTCACATAGTTGTTTATGCTAGTTCCATCACCCTGGATCACCAAAGACTAAAAAGTAACCATACTATGAGCAGCACCACCGTGCTTTTAGTTCGCTACGTCAATCCTTGGTTGTAGACTTAAGAGAGGTGGAAAGCAATTGAATAAAATATCAGTAATCATTTTCTCCCTCCATCTTTCCATCTTCCCTGCTTCTCCCTTCATTTCCTCTTGTATTCTATTTCTCCTCTTTCTCATGTTGGTTCTATATCAGCAAGCTTTTACTTTGAGAAATTCATCTCATCTCATCATGGAGCTGCTTGGACCAAGAGGGTCCAGTAGGTTTAAAAACTGTCTTCTAATTTTATGGGACATACACTAAACTAGAATCCTCTCTAAACTATATAGAACCCTTATCGACAGTAAATTTGAGCATCTGCTCTGGTGCTCTAACATTGTTTTCTGTTCTCAAGGCAGCTTTTATAAGAGGAGTTGATGGATACTGCATTTTCTGTGTACCATGTGTTCTTTGTATCTTTCCTATCATTCTTATTCTTGTAATTATGCAGATTCTACAAAAGCTTATTTCAAGCACATGGTTGCTAACTTCAGAGATGGGAAGTCAACTGGTTAGCCATCTTCACAGCCCCCCTGTTTGGGTCTAGGACTGGGAAACTTGAATTCTTGACTCTGTCATAGTATTCTTGGTGATTGTTTCCCACCGTTGTCAAATCATGATCTGCCCACCCCTTGATTATTTCCTTTGAATGGGTGAAACATTTTCAGGAGCTCGAGATTCAGATAGAAATGATGTTAGTGGTACCTAAGGGGTTTGGTAGCATAGATCTCATTTGCGGATTCAAATGCCAGCTCATTGTCTTGGAAGGGAGGATCACACTGTTGCATCTGGAAAACTGTGTACAAGATTAGTTTCAAATCATAACTAGATTCCTAATGTCAATTGACGATATTATAAATGTAAATAATGCTGATGAGATGCCCAAGTCATTACACCAGCAGGGCTAATATATGTGGAGGAGACTTTGAGCAAAATGTTATCCGCCTCTTTTCGTCTCCTATGATTTACCAATCCAATAAAACTGTGCAGTCATTTTGAAAGCAAGTCTTGTGCGGTGGGCATTTTCTGTTGAATTTGAATATCATCTTTCTGCACAAGAGAACAATTTCTCTCTTGTATACCTTCATCTATTATTAAATACTCTATAAGCACATTGATGCTTGAATTTCAAGTTCTCGAGTATATTGTTATTGACCATTTCTCTGCCTTTTTACCCTTGTGACTTCGAGAGAACATTTCCTTATTGTAAGCTGCAAAGCTATGAGCCTATGACTAAGGGAAATATGCCGAATAGATGCTCGTTTGTTGTTATTCTAATGGAAAAATTACTCATGAGATTTTAAAAAGTAACAAGACTTTCGACCCATGTTTGTACCAAAAAGACTTGAAATGAATAAGATGGACTAATATGTAACAAATTAACCGTTCTATTAAATCAATACACTTTTACAAAGATTATAACATAGTACTCATTCTGAAACCTACCCTATTGCTATCAATGAAACAAAAGGTTTTGGGAAACTTCTCTATAAACAACATTTATTATGGTATTATTCTTTGCATTTACCAAACTCGTTTAGTATAAGGATTTTTAAACCATTTGAAATTCTTAACTCTAGACATGGCAACATATAATTGCCCATGTGAGAAAATTGGGCTTGGTAGGTAAAGGCCTGCATTTGACATCGATTGACCTTGGGTTTTTGTTTATCGTCATTGCAAATGAAAATATGATTGGAAATTGTCTTCTTGTCATTTTGAATGGCAGTGTAGTTTTAAAAGGATTCATATCCATTCTGTGTATCAAAATCTCTTCACCTGCGCTTATTCCATTCAATGCCTTAGCTTTAACGACATTCTTCCCAAGTTGTGTAATTTGAAGTCTTATACCGTTGCACAATCCTGCAGCTTGGTCAATGTTCCTTATTGACATAATAGGTACACCAATTTTCAAAACCAATTTATGATGAGGAAAGCCAGAGCATTTAATTGCATTCATGTATTCTATGTCATATAAATCCGCAAAGCTTTCATTTGCATTGTCGACACGATTTATAGAATCTGAACTGAAGTAATGCATTGCATCTCCTGGCAACAAAGAGCAAATGTAGTCATTCAATGTGTCGACACTCTCTGTTGTTGGTGTTAGGATTGACCTACTATGCAAGTAATATTCGTCAAATAAGTGCTCTATTAAATCGGATAGGTAGATTTAACGATACATTTAATTGGATTACAATCATCGTGAAGCAAAAAATCTTTCGGAATAACGACGTCGCAATACATTGTGTGGTAATCCAATGTCTCCATCTCTTACAAGTAACAACCATTTTGAAAATAATTTTATTTTTTGTTGCTCAATTGGATCATTGGAAGACTTCAGCCTCATGTTCCTTGTTAATCGCAGTAATTTGCAATCATTCCATAGATAAGAAGCATTGATTGTTGCATCGACAATCTCTGCTCACCCACTTTTCGATATGACCGAAAGGATTTGCCTAAAATCACCACCTATGACGACACATTTTCTTCCAAATATGGAATTGCTCTTCAATAAGTCCCTCAACGTTCTATCAACAGCCTTGACACAATGTTTCTTCACCATGGGCGCTTCATCCCAAATAATGATGTCAGTAGCTTTTAGTAAATTTGCCTTTGGCGATTGATGAGAAATAGAACAAATGGAGTCTTCATTGACGTCAATAGGTATACAAAACCTAGAATGTGCGGATCCTAGGATGGTAGTAGAGTTGCAAAGCTATTCCACTTGATGCTACATTTAGTATGATTCTCCCATTTGATCTTACTTAAGCTGTCAATGCATTCCATATAAATGTTTTTCCAATTCCGCCAAATCCATGCAGAAAGAAGAACCCACCTTTCTTTGAAGAAACAACACCCATTATCTCATCAAACACCTGCTTTTGCTCGTGATCATCAACCGTTGCAACTTTTCTGATTCTTCTCTTTCCTTTAGCTTGTTGTAGTTTAGTTCTTGAAGAATTAACTGGTTTGAAATATCAAAAATGTTATCGTATCGGTGTAGGAAGTGATGGATAGTCGTTTAAACTCCCGCCATTGCGTAGCAAGAGTTTTTCAATAATAGATAAGCCTGCTGACTTCTTTATCGGATGATATTTGCAAATCTTAGTCAAACAATAAAAGGTATTTAAAAACATGTGATATAAACAAATAATAGACATATATAATAATACGTGAACGTGTTGAGACATGAATATTTTGAATACTATTATGAATTTTGAACATGCATTCGCAGCCATATTTGAATTACTTAACTATCAGTAGATATATTTATCTTGAAATGTTATAATGCACAACAAAAATAACAAAGTACAAGTACAAATTATATATAATCAAATACCTAGAAAATGATTGTCACCATGACTAATATGTAACAAATCTTCACATAAAAATCCTTTCATATGTTCCCAAACAATAGCGGGTTGAGATAAACAATGGCTTAAAAACATGCTTGTGAAAAACTGACGTAGATAATTGCCTGATGCCCATGATGATGCCTCTTTAATTGCATCAATGTATTCTTTGTCATCATCTAACAATCCAAGCGCGTAACATGCTTCCTTGAATGTTGGATAAACTACAGTATTCACAGTTCTTATATCGGTGTAAGTCTTTGAGCCACGAACCTTTGTAAGCAACAAACGAAGATAATATAGTTCTCCTTGAGCTGGGGTACAATTAGGGGTGGAAATAGGCCAGGGGCTGTCAGAGCAATGTGGCTGGCATTTTTGGCCTCAGTCGGGCTTAACTGTGCTAAAGGCCGTGCCTAGGCCTTTTTTAAGGCCTATTTTGCTTATCAGGCCAGGCCTAGGCCTTATAAGAAGCCTTTTAGGCCTGACAAGCGGCCTGTTATTATAAGGCTAAAATTGTAATTACACCATCTATTGTCCATTAAGATTGTGACACGTTACACACACTTTGAAAAAAATCCTATCATCAATTATCTTTGGGACCACACCGCCACACGGTTCTTTTGTCTCTTATTTGTTTCTCCATCAATCTTAAGCTCGGATTCATGAGCTCCTGGGTACCAAAAACGCCACCACCCCTTACTCTCCTCCGACACTCCGATCCAACCAACACAGCCGTCGACGACGATGGGGATGAAGAAGAAATATCCGAGAAGATGGGTATGGTATTTCAACTTACTCTATATGGAAGATCAGGGTCTTACTGTGAAGATTACGAGCTTTGGTTCTTCTTCACCGATGATCTGCTATAGAAGCTTTTGTCTTTGTGATTTGTATTATCTGTGAATCTTGGACTGAAATTTGTGTGTAGAATTTTAATTTTGCTTCCTGGAGGTTTTTCTAGGGTTTGACTCTTGCCTCTTCACCTTTTCTTTACTTTCTTTTTCCATATTTGGTTCTTTTTGGCTTGTTTTCTTGACCACGAGCTCGACACAGCTACACTCCTCTCAGACTTGATCCTTTTCCCATATTTAGGTACCATCCTCCCTATTTTGCATCCAGGTATTCGGCATCAAATTGCTGATGACACTTGAAATTCCCAAAAAAATCTCCCAAAAAGTATTTAGGGTTTTGCAACGTAAGGCCCTCTATCTAATCCTAAGATCCCAACTCTCTCATAATTAACTATATTTTGTTTTAATTTTTGCGTTTGACCTGGAATTCTCTTGAGGTGTTCCAATTTGGGGTTTTGCTTCAGGTTAAAATATGAGTTTTTAGGGCTTTCGCCGTTCGGATTGACTGATTTCTCTTATTGTGTTTCATCTTGATTAATTTTGGTGTTTCAAGCTCAGTTGGATGTGTCTTGAAAATAGGGCCTTTAACGAGCCATGAGGCCGAGCCAGGCTTGCATACGAGGCCGGGAGCTCAGGCGAAAAAATAAGCTCAAACGGGCCACAAAGCCGAGCTCGGCTACTTCATTCTAAAAAACAAGGCCGGAGCTGTTAAGGGCGAAGCCTGGTCTAGCCTGGCCTGTTTCCACCCCTAGGTACAATGACCAATCCTTCCAACTGAAAAGCCACGCTCACGAATTTTCCAAAACCTTTTTTCCCTAACAAACGTGAAGTGGTTGGGGAATTGAGAATAAGTCAGTGTTCTTGCAAAAGGGTCATCCTTGTTTTTTTCAAACCAAGCAAGGAACATTGACTCCTTGACCCGGGGGTTATTCACAAGGGAGGACATTGTTTCACCTTGAGTGTAGTAAATTGATTGCTATTGAGGTAGATGAAAACTGAGTCTCTCCACAGGTGGATGTCTATGGTGTATTTCGAAACCAAATATTCGCCACGACGCCTCACATGAAGATACATACCTACAATTGAGGTAGTGAGAAACTTCATCAAAAGATTGTTGAGAGCCTAGACTATCATTGTTGTTATATATACCAGCAATAACACGGTCATTCCCTTTACTAATGTATTTGAACAGGTATTTGATGGCACGTGATTGATTTGTCTTCTCAATGTTCAAATGACCATAAAATAGTTTCAGCAACCTAGTATTATAAGGGATGACAAATCTATTATCAAGCTTAACTCCCTTTCTTGAAACCGTACGACCGTCATTTCTCCTACGATATGTTGGGTAACCTTTTTCATTCAAAATTGTATGTGCATTATATCTTTTTTGGAAATACTTTGAACATTTACCATCTTTCATGCAAGGCGCATTTCTTGATGATCGACCACATGGACCATGAACCATGTAGCTCCCAACTAATTCATACAATTCAGGATCTACAAGTTTATCTGGTATCTCTGCTGATATTAATTGGTCAACATCAAACGGAGATGTTAATTTGTCCGCCTCAAAAACCATAGTATGATATGTGCATGTGGAAGCCCTCTCTTTTGAAACTCAACAGTGTATACATCTGCATTTTTCAAAGGCATAAATTTAGTTAAAATGTTTAAAAGTAAACATCGATATTTAAACAATCTTGGAACTATATTTATTATTAAAATGTTAGATCTGGATAATTTAAAGTAATTTTTTTAGAAAAATACAACAAACATTTAATGATCAATATGCAGATTCTGTAAATTATATAAATCCGAAAGTTGATTATCAATGACAAAAAAATATTGAATTATTTTACCATGGTTATTTAATCTTGTTCAAATAATAGTAAAAGGATACCAGCTTTGATGGAGCCGAGTATCTTCTCATCCTTCAAAATCCTCATTAATTTGTCAAGCTTCATGTGGAATACCCTACTCAATATTTCTGGTTTGTCACAGGGTTTTAAACCGTCTTTCTCACAATGACGAGTAATCTCGGCCACATTGGGTTGCATGTGGAGGTCGAAAATATATCTGGATAACCTTGACCCAAGCATAAATGGCCATAGCATCTTGATAGTTTTGAATCATGTATCATGCGCCACTAGTGAAAGAAGACGGTAAAATAACTCGTCGTCTGTCGATGAAGGTCCGTCTCTCCTCTCGTAATCGCATCCTGTTAGTCCACCGTAAAGATCAACCCTTAAATCCTTTTGATGCTTTCTAATGTAATCAAGCCTATCGCTTTCAACCATTGAGTATCCGTCTACAATGAACCGCGTAGTAATTTTTTTCCATGCAATATGGTGACCTTTCGACTTCCTCCTCATTAAACGGAATGTCATGTACTCCCTTGGTGTTAGCTTCTTCTTCTTTTTTGTGGTTGATAGTGACTTTTGAGCATGTTCATTTGACGAGTCATACCGTTGTCTCCATATGGGAAAAGTTAAACGGATCGCAATGGGAGATATGCCATATGTAGCTCATTGATTCTTTGTAAACTTCCACTTTGTCGTTTGATAATGATGTCCCTTTTTGTATATGAATTATCAAAGTCACCTACAATTAGAGCTGCAAGCTCAGAAGTTGTGGGCATATTATATTGCTTAGATTGGCCGATTCGTTGCTACTTCGATTAGCCTTATACTAACATCGATATGACATTACGCTTAATGATTTCCGCAAATGCGTTCCTATAATGTTTGACCACACGGTTGTGTTTATCCAGGCATTCTTTTAACATTTCAACAATACTTTGATCCAAATGTCCGCCACCAACATGATGTTGGGAAAAATCGAATGTACAAAATATTAAATCGGTGTCGTATTTATTAAAGAAATATGTACAACGGGTAAATATATTTAAATAACACTAACCTCACGGTCAAAATTCGATTTGATACTTCATTTTCAATGTCATAAATATATAGTTGGGCGTAAACTGGAGGATTTCCTTGAGGAGGAAATAAACTACCAATCAAATGGTGGTTTTGACCTAAAAGGACAAATGAATAAGGGCCTCCTCCCTTAGAGTTGATTGAATGGTCAATTCTGCCACCCATAGAGGTGAATGAAAACATGTTGTTGTACAAACAAATATTTCTCAAGAAGTTTTTTAAATGTGATGAATCTTTGTTGAAAAAGAGTTGTTCAAGCTCTTCAGGAGGCCTTTTCAACAAATGAACGATAATCTTTCCTTTACAATAGCAAATGCCAAACTGCGCAACTAAATTTTTCTTGATACCTTTCAGTCTCTCTGCAAACCACATCTGTGAACCACAGAATTGACATTCAAGACTAGCATCTCCATCGTCTAAGTAATTAGAATGAAACTTACATGTCAGATTGTTGTCAACCACTCCATAAGGGGTAGATGTATCATGTTGATCGTTAGTAGCTCTGGAATCTAGTAGAAAATTTTTTCAAGAAGTTTTATTTAAATATGATGAAATCTGACAAATAAAAAAAAAAAGAGAATGTATTTACTTTTTTAACCGATACTTACTTTCATGTAATTGGAATGTCTAGACTTTTGCATAAATCGAAGTAGCTAATTCACGAATTTGTGGCGAGATGTTTTTTTCCTCGCTTCTTTTGATTCACGGATTGTGATTCAGTCGAATGTATGAGTAACATTAAGGTTGTCTTGTACGTTAAACAATTGTCATCGAGTTGCATGCAATTTGAGCTATCTTGGGTGTGTTAGTAATATCCGCCAAAACAGATTGGATATGGTTACTTGACAATGGATTCAAAAGAGAAGATTTGGCGAGTTGGTAACTCATTCTCGATTCCATCCCAAACAATTCATCGTCACCGGTTAATCGAATTTCTAGAAACACCAAATTCATTACAAGCAATGATTTTTCGAACAACCTTTCGAACATATTTGTTTACCTACGTAACCGGTTTGTTCGAAATCAATAAATATTGGAATTCAATTGATGAAAATCTAAACAAATATAAGCTCTATAGTATATTAACATCAATATGAAGTGACTGACCTCCTCCTTCAATCTGGGCTTTTTTTGACACCAAGCAGAGCGCTTGTTACGCATAGTTGATTCCCTTTTTGAGAATAATGAGAGGTCACGGATGCTTGACGTCTTTGATTTATAGATCGGCAGCTATATAAGTAATTTATGTAAGTCAATAATAGTTTATATGACTAACCTATTCTTTCATGATAGATGGTCTTTAACATTCAAAATGAAACGCGAAAACTAAAACATCTTGAAAAGAACTAACGGCTAGATGTGATTCAATGGTATTCGAACGGTTTGATCCCATTATGTGTTTCAACTGTTGGCATGGATCGCCATGTAAGAAAACATCGTATTTATGAATTTCCAGTTTTTGTTAAAATTGAATCACGAAAGTAAATGGAGTTTTTGGTTATTTTTGGGAAATGCCTATTACTTGGTTATGATTTTTGATTCAATTATGATTTAATGTATATTTTCAATTTAAATTTATTTTATTACCTTATCTTCGAAATGGAAACAATATCATAATTAATTCGAATGGCTTGAAAATGAAATGTGTAAATGTAGCCCACAATTATTATTAAAGTCGTCAAACTTTCTGGAGTATTGGGAAATTATCTAAACCACAATAATAAAAATTACGAATTAAATAGGAATAATATCCTAATAAATTCAAATAACTTGAAAATGAAATGTGTAATTTTAGCCCGTAATTATTATTGAGAGGATCAAAATTTCTGGAGTGAAGGGAAATTGTTTAGGAAATAATTTATATTTGTTTTTTAAGAAAAGAAAATTACTTTACAGGTATTAACTAAATTATTTTTAATGTAATAACACATGGACTAATTTAATGATATGATTATTTGACCCATTTTGTAGTGAAACGAGTTCGGAAGACATGGCTTACAAGAAAGTAGCGAGGAATTTAAATATCCAAATTTCATATATCCCATGAAACAAAAGTTATCCATTCATTTTGCATCTAAGTAACTACGCCTCCACAAAACTACAATGGGAAATAAATGCACAATAGGATGCTAACATAATACTAAACATCCAAGAGAAACATAATACTAATTCAGGAATTCGAAAAAAAAAACCATGATATCCATATATTCATGCTAAAATAGGATGTTAAACATGATAAGAATTATTTCTCCTTCTTGATGTTTTTCAAGGGTTTAGTTGAGCTCATTTTTGGTGTGCAAATCTCTGCAAGCCCAAGGTCCTCATATACAATTGGAGTATCGTTGCCAAGCGTCTTCCGTTTTGTGTAAGCCTCAGGTGGTGTTGTCAGTTGTGACACAGTATTATCACCATCTTCGATGACATTTTCTTGTGATATTGTCCGAATATTACCTGTGGAGGCAGTTCATTCCTACGGGCATAGAAAATAATATGTTATGAACAACACCATAACATATCAAAAAATTAGACTATGTATAAAAACTTATACCTCTATTATGGTTGTTGTTTGTTCCTACAAATACAAACACAATTTAGTTGTAATTTAATCGCTGACATATAATTCAATAGTACGAATAATTGTTGTTCCTTACATGTCATGAACATTTACCTCTTGATTGGAATACTTAAACTGTTTGATCAAATTATTGTCAGCACAGAATTGTGTGACCCCAATGCTACTTGTCCTACGCTTTATGTTGTGTCTTTTAATCTTAAGTTTGACAATGACAAGCTTCCCAGCAATTTCATCGAGTTCCTTGGGAATAGTAGAATTTCTTCCCTCCTTCATTTAAACAAATAAATACATTAATGTGTTTACAATATCAAATGAATATAAAGTACTTTGATGATTACATGTGCGTAACTTTTTCACAACCTCTTGCATATCCTCTTTCATCTTTGATGCAGATTTACCCAATAACTCGGTTGCATGACGATCAAAAAAATGATCGAACATTTGCGGTGTCATCGTACACTTTGTAGTGCACCTTATATCTGTCAAGTCAAATTGAAAAGTTTGCAAAGTTTATTAGTGTAAATAAACTTTGTTCTCGAACAAACCGTATCTTGAATATAAATGCCTTACTTAGGAATAGTCATAAGCACGTCTTTATCACACCTTGTGCATTTTAGAGAGTCGTTCGATTGATACTCAGACTTCTTATCACATGGACATGCATCATAGAACCAACCATACAATGTTTCACATTTTTGAATTGTCACTTTTGTCACGATATCACACTCATGATCAATGAAGAAATAAAAAAATATTTGCTTGCGTAACCAATAAAAATGATCGAACATTTGCCAGTGTCATCGTACACTTTATCGTGCACCTTATATCTGTCAAGTCAAATTGAAAAGTTTGCAAAGTTTATTAGTGTAAATAAACTTTGTTCTCGAACAAATCAGATTGAATATAAATGTCTTACTTAGGAACAGTCATAAGCATGTCTTTATCACACTTTGTGCATTTTAGAGAGTCGTTCGATTGATACTCAGGCTTCTTATCACACGGACATGCATCATAGAACCAACCATACAATGTTTCACATTTTTGAATTGTCACTTTTGTCACGATATCACACTCCTGATCAATGAAGAAATAAAAAAAATATTTGCTTGCGTAACCAATAATTATTAGCAATACAGTCATCGTTGATTTATTAATTCTAAATAACATTACAAAAACAATAACCTAGAAACAAAAAAAACATAATACTTACTTGATCTAACTTAGCCATGTCACACAGTGGAATCCTTGTTCTGAAGCTTAACATTGATTCAGCTAAGTATGTAGGATAATCTACACTTGATACTTGACTAAACAACTGTGTGCCTGTACATTGGGTCGTTTATTCAAAGTATAAATATATATTTTTTCAATAGGAAAGACAATAGCATTTGAAATTCTTTTAATATATGTCTTATACTGTTTTCCCACCTTTCCTTCATCAAATTTGCCTCAGGAATATTTGGATTTAGATTAACCAAAGTAGCATTAAATGCATTACTTAGATGTCCATAATCTGGTAAGAGTAAAATATGCTATAAAATTAACAAGAGATAAAAAAAAATGAGACTATACTTATGTGGTAGATAATATCATAATCTGAGCATTAAATTCTGGAAGTTGTAAACCATGCCTTCTCTAGGTTCGTCTTTCAATTCGCCAATGAGATTTTTGTGGGTAGCAGAAACCTCGATTCTTGAACCATAACAAAAAATATAGTTTAAAAAACCGTCATTGGAGACCCTACTAAAACTGGAAGATGGTAAATGAATGTTGAATGAGACATGGGTGAAGTATATATAGAGACATACCTTTTCATCAGCCAATAACATGTCAACTTTCCATACTGCATACGGTGCAGCCTTTCTTTTGACACTCCACTTCCACCGAACTTTAGCGAGAATTGACCATGTGTCCTTGGTATCGTTGACATCAAGAAGAAAGTCTTATTCATCTCCCGACACATATAAAATAGGATGTTGATGCACTTTAGAAAAATATAGAATCGGGTTTCAAAGAATTGAAATTGTATTTGTTTACGTAAGGATGCTTTCGCAAAATGTTGTGGGAGATATCTTTGGCCTAAAAACGGTATTACGAAGTCCTTATATGATCTGTTGCTTCATGACGAGAATATTATTATATAAACATTAATTTTGGCGGGAAAAGGAATACTGATCAAGAAAGTAGAGTTGATTGATTGGCGTAGAAATTGAATAGAAAAAGTCAGCATAATGGTAATCACAATAAATTCATCATTAATTTTTTTCATGGTGAAAATTTCGAATTGATGACGAATTTCTATTATTATGATGATGTATAAAAAAAGTTAGCATAATGGTAATCACAATAAATTCGTTATTAATTTTTTTCATGGTAAAAATTTCGAATTGATGATAAGTGACGATAATTGATGACGAATTTCTATTATGATGATGATGTATAGAAAATGTCAAGATAATGGTAATCACAATAAATTCGTCATTAATTTCATGTTAATAATTGATGACGAATTTCATATTAATAATGATAATCACAATAATTGATGATAATTGATGATTGATTGATTGAGGTTTAATGGACCAATAACTATGTTATAAAACGCATAGTTGGCGCCAAGTGGACCAATAACGAGGGGCTTAAAGGTTTAGTGTTTTATAATTGATGATGATTGATGATAATTGATGATTGATGATGATGATGATTAGAATATGAAAAGCAAAACATATTTCTATTTACTCTCGAGAATCCTTTGTAGTGATATTATAAATTATAAAATTTAAAAATAATTAAACAGAAAACCTTCAATAAATTCAAAATTCAATAATTATAATTCTTAATTTTAAATAGGGTTAAGGTGCATTTTTGTCTTTAAAGTATGCACCTAGGAGCAATTTTACCTCTGAAGTTTCAAGCGTAGCAATGTTCTTTTTTGAAGTTTTAAAACGAGCAATGTTGCCCCTCCATTAAAAACCTAACAATTCAACGTTAGAGTTTTTAACGGAGGGGCAACATTGCTCCATTTTTGAAACTTCGGGGCAACATCATGCTCCCAAAAAAAAAGTAGCAATTTTGCTCCTAAAAGTTTCAAAATGGGGCAATGTTGCCCCTCCGTTAAAAACCCTAACGGCCAACATCGGGTTTTTAACGGGGGACAACATCTTCCTTTTTAAAACTTTAAAAACAATATCATTCGTCGAAAAACTTTAGGGGTAAAATTGCTCGAAACAGATATCTTTAAGGGTAAAAATACACCTTAAACCTTTTAAATAAATATAAAATACGGAGTATTTTTTATAAAATCTATACGCAAAATTATTTTTTTAAGGCTTGAACAAACACAGCTAAACCTGGAATAGACGAAATTAACGGACATATGGCGGATCTAAAGTTATTAGTCGTCAACTCTTCAGCGGCTGGGATTGCCGCGCTTCCGCGCACTCCCATCATTTCTAATTTCCTATCCCTCAGACGATCCAAACGCGAAAATAACCACCGGAATTTCCGGCTTATGTACAAAGTCCGAGCGCGATTGCCCGAGTGAGGATCGAAGTCCATATCCAAATCCAAACGCATGCTCGAAGGAAATGTGGCCGCACTGAGCCATTGGAAACGGCAGCGTTTCGCTTTTTCTTCTTCACACTTGCACTGTGGTGTTAGATCCAATCCTCCACCGGCGATCGCACCTGACCTCCTCCATCTGAAATAGTGTCCCCCGTTTGAATCGACTGAGTAGTGCACAGCTGATTAATCCTCTTGGTTTTATAGCTCAGCTTCCCCACATTTTGGCTACAGAATCACCAGGTACTGTGTCTTGTGATGCCTTTATTCTTCAATTTTCCTCCTAACTAATATTCTTACTGGGCGCGATTTGATTTGAAATTCCATAATTTCAGCTTGCATGCCAGAAAACAATAAAATAGTGTGCTGTTTATAAGTTTTGTTCATGAAACTGAGCGCTGTTTTCGGTAACATCAGAGACAATGCCTTATTATAATTTTTTTCTTTTGTGATGAAAAAGTCGAGTCGGTTTTTAGGGGCTATTTCTGCATATGTCTCCGGAACAATTCAAAGTTACGAATTTTCAAGGGAAACTACAATGTTGAGGATGGTTTAATGTACAGTTTCGGTGTCCTAGGTTTACGAAGAAAAATGGTGTTCAACGGGTTTATAATTGACACAAAAATAGTAATTGTATATCAAAACTGACGCTTTGTACTGGATCAAGTAGTAGTAGTTGGCTTCGAATCAGTAATCACTGATAACTCAAAATCGGCAGTTCTGAGGTAACTTTAAGATATGTTATTCGTGAAAATAGTTGGCTGCATTAGTTTGCCTTGTTGTTTTGCGGTTTCTTCCTTATTCTTTATATACGTAACATGCCAATATGCTGGGATTATGAATTTGTAACATTAGGTTCATGGTTGTCCAAGTGCAGGATATGTACTAAATTTGTGGAAACTAGGAATCAGTGGCAACAAGTAAAGGTGATATTGGTGGAATTATGGAAAATCATGGAGGAGATCATTCTAAACCTGAGGAGCAGTTCTCAGACAGGAATCATCACAACCATGGAAGTTATGTAAATCTTGTTTTACCAAATGGCTTATCTGATGACAACAGCAGTCAAGTTGATCCTGATGATCAGCTTCTACAATTGGCTTTGGAACTTAGATTTCAGAATGATTTTTTGAAGTCTCAGTTTGAGGGCTTTAACAGTCTAAACAGTGTACATAGTGAATCTAGTAAGGGGAGAAAAGTTAGTGGCCCAGAAGGAGTTCAATCTGATATCATTGAAGAATTGCAGGAAAAGATACAAGCATTGAATAAAGAACTTCTAGATGAAAAAAAAACGAGAGGTGCAGCTGAAGAGGCTCTGAAGCATCTTCAATTGGCCTACTCAGAGGCAGATGCGAAAGCTCAAGAGCTGTCTGAAAAGCTTGCTGCAGGTCTGATTTTGTCTGTTCGTCCGTGAAAGTCATGCATCACTTGTACTCGAGTAAAATTTGACTTACATTAAAGATCATGCTACTAGTTATATGGCTATATGTTTGGTAGTGTGTAAATGAACTCAGTCCTTTGTGACATTTTTGGATTAGCTCATTAAAATTTTGGTTGTGCTTGGTTCATTTACTAAATAAATAAGCTCAATCAACATATTAAGTTTGCTTAGTTTAATGAACTTTGTTTGAAAATTTGATCCTCTACACGATAAGTTTAAATCAGCTTGGTCAGTAATAGTATAAATTTATAATTGTGTTCGTTTATGATTTTGTTTAGGATCATTGGTAAACTCACAAAATTCTGCATCACTAGAACATTGGATCACATTTTATTATATTAATGAACAAATTTGATTTTTCCCTCCCTGAAGTTTCCAGATTTTAGAATCAAATAGACATGGAAAAAATGCTTTGTGGTTGCTGCTGTCATGTAGGAAAAATGAAAATATCTCTCTGCAGTGATTTAGGTCTATTAGTTTAACTAAAGTAGGCCTTGTGCATTTTCACAAAGTTTGAGATGAGCCGCACTGTTTGCAACTTGTGAATAATGTAGCTTTTCCAAATATGTTGATGATTGTATAAATGCATCATATACCTTCTTTTTGTAGCTGAAAAGAAATTTGATCAAGAAATAAAAGAGCGTGAAGAAAAGTATACTGAACTTGACACAAAGTTTAACAGGCTTCACAAAAGAGCAAAGCAGCGCATTCAGGAGGTTCAGAAGGTGAATCCTTGCTATTTTTCTTTTCCTGTTTCTGAATTTTGTTGATATTTTCTGTTTTTCCTTGCTAGTTTTTGTTGCTGAATTTTATATCGAAAATGTAATGTAATGCCTTCAAATGATGATCCCTTCCAATCATAATTCATGTGCGGTTCTCTAAAAATTCATCTTGAAATAAGTATATCTTTGCTAGTTTGGTGCATCGACAGAAAAATTTTCTTGAAAATTTCTTTCATATTAATGTAGAATCTGAGTCCAGATTTTTGGTCGGAAACATTGTGCTTAGGAAAAAGATGATATTGAGGTCCAATTGCGTGAGGTGAATGAAAAGGCCGAGCAAGCATCATCCCAGCAATTGTCATTGCAGCAGGAGTTAGAGCGCACAAGGCAGCAAGCAAATGAGGCATTGAAGGCCATGGATGGGGACAGACAGCAGCTAAGAAGTGCAAATAACAAGTATGACCATTATATTGCTCTTCATTTTTCTGATTGATGGGTATATGGACGTTTTCGATTCCCATTCGTCTCTAGGTGCAGTGGTCGAAACTGTGTTCCTCCCGTCACTTTACACATGGGATGGCTTTGTGTAATATGACACTGTAGTTATCTTAGGTAACACCTTATTTTGTAGTTATTTACACCGCAGGGGTCAAATTACAACAACTTCCCATCCTTGATCGTCCTCCTCCTCATTATTATTGTTGTTGTTGACATCTCGAGGTGGGAGGGGTTGAGTGGAGGTTCCTGAATGTACTAGTTATACTCTTGCCACATTTCCCTCTCTGCCATGAAAATCTCAATACCCTTGTTTTAACAGAATGAGCAATGTAGGGAACATTAGATAGCATTCTTCGGGTAAATTATCTTCTTGAATGTCAATCTAAAAATCTTCCTTCGGTAGAATATAATATTTTCAGACGGTTTATAATTGATTTCTAGACATAAAGTAAAATCTGTAGTCTTAAATTCCTTATAATATCATAAATGTAAAAATCTGTGTAATCCAGACTTCGGGATACCATTGAGGATTTGAGGCGTTCATTGCAACCAAAAGAGAGTGCCCTTGAAGCATTGCAACAGTCACTTGCAGAAAAGGAACAGGTATGAAAAGCCTATTTACATCTTCTGACAAAGTTACAACTGCATTAATGATCTATTGCTTTGCTTTGATCTTTTTTATTTTTTTCTGTGGGATGACTAAGAAATTTCATAAAAACTATCTTGCCCAACTTCTGTATTAATGGATTTTGAGTGATGTGTTCTCTCTTCACCCATCCAGAGCTTTAAACAATTTGCACAACTTATTCAATAGTTGTGATATATCAGTTTTGAATTATATCTATTAATATGAATACGATTATGTTCTTTGGATGTCCAAAAATGAAAAAAACGAGAATTCAGATGATAGAAGATATGAGAGGGTTGCTTCAGGCAGCTGATGAAAAGAAGCAAGCTGCACTGACTGAGCTTTCAGCTAAACATCAGAAGGTACACGCACATTAGGTTTATCAAATCTCATTCCTATGTTCCTTCTTGGTTGAATTTTTATGTCATATTGTGCACTGTGTATTTCACATTTTGTTTGTGCTTTTCCATCAATTTTTGTCTGTTTTCATCAGAATATGGAGAGTTTGGAAGCTCAACTTAGCGATGCTATATCTGATAGAAATAAAGCGGCTGAAACTATTTCCTCACTGCAGGTGAGTTTTTTTTTTTTTTTTTTTTTAAAAAAAAAAAACATTGAGCTTTTTATCCTTTCAACATAGTTTAAGGAAAAGAGATATGGATACTACAGAGTGTAAAATTATATTTACAGTGCATTGTTTCTGATAAAGCTGAAGATTTGTATAGTCTTACTACTGAAGTTGCATTGCATTTTCTCTTTCCTCAAACTTAGCTCTTTTAGTAAGCTTCTATTTTTTTCTAGAGGCTCCAATGTCTAGGTATCCAGACTATTTTCGGTGGATTTGGACTTGGGAATTGATAGTCAATTAAAATTTGGCTTGGTTTTAATTTCTAAAGGTTAGGTCTTGAATTAAACTGATGTAGAGAATCCTGTTTTTTCTTGCGCACATCTTTTTTTCTTTACCCTCTATTGTAATATGATAATTAGGTCCCACCACGGGTTGTTTTCCATGTTGCTAAACAATTTTCTTCTCGAGGCATCTTTTTGTGTTGCTCTTCAATATGTGGAAATTCTTAGTTGCCTCATGTGCATTTCTTGGTGTACCTCCTGAAAACGTTTATGATCTTGTAGTGTTCTTATTTTTCATCTGATTATAATGATACTTCTATCTCGACCCAGGAATAAGCACATGTTGATATAAAAGTAAGTGATTTCAGCTGTATCACACTTTTTGCACAAACCAGGAACATTTTGTGATAAGGGTTCATCAAATTGTTGGCCTAAATGGTAATCTTACTAAGCTTTCCCAGAAATCATCTCAAATTCATAAGGGGTGTGCGGGAGAGCTGATTTCATCAATTAGATGGAAATGGGCTTCCATTGGAATTGGAAAGCCCATGCATCAAACATGGGAATCAAATAGTTCTTTTCGATCATACACAACAGTGCCTAAGGGCGTTTGGTATAGGTTGTTTGTGTAAAATAAGTTTTTGCCTTAATTTTACATTTAACTGACGTTTTCTCAATTTCGGGATATTTTAATTTGAGAGTATATGAATACATTTTGTCGGGAACAATTGATTGAATTATCTTATCGTCTAGTAAGCCCCTGAATAAACTAAAATGCTTTTAAATTAAATAGGGGAAAAGTCAAGTGTTTTCTAATTTGATTACCTGGTACTGATTATTTTATATATTTTATCATGTGCTCCTAAATATGGTAAAAATTCCAATTGATGACCTAGACTATCCTTAATCCAATCGCAGGTGCTAGTTGCGGAGAAAGAATCTAAGATTGCCAAGGTTGAGGCAGCATCAACTGGGGAAGCTGCACGACTCAGAGCAGCTATTGAAAGTGTGAAGGGGGAGCTTTCTCACCTGAAACAGGAGCATGTATGGTCTAGCTTTCAGAATGTGTAATACTATTTCACTATATCTTCTTAGGATCCTTCTGGGTCCCCTCCAATGGGAAGAGCATTCTTTGTTCTATTTTTTATTCCTTCAGTAGTTTTACCTATTCTACCTACTAAGCATAATGTCTTAGGCTAATAACCTTACTTAGGTGGTTTCATGTTTTGGTGGGGTATGTCATTGACTAGAGGGACAATGGTGTTTATCCAAAATGATGCATTCTTCTCTCTTCTCATATGCCTCTACTTGTTGCTTGGGTTTTGCAATCCATTAAGCCTTCCCTGTGGTTCATACATTCAGGGATGGAACTATCCACGGCCTTGTCTGCCTGAAGTTAGATAACTGAATTGCATGTCTAATAAGTAAAAATAAAAATCAATTAGTTAATATTTTGGTATGGTTTTATCTTGCTGAGGATGACCATAAATTTTGAACTTCTCTCCATCTGCTATTTTATACTTCAAAGAAAAACTAGTTGGTTTAGCCTGCCCTGTGTTGATATTGGAAATATATAAATATCTGGTTATATTGTCTCTGTGCCCTTTTCTTTTTGTTGGTTAAATGGTTACTTAAATTTCATGGCATGATTTATCTACAGGAGAAAGAAAAGGAAAATTGGTTGACTGCGGCTCAGGCACTTAAGGCAAAACTTGAAATTGCGGAGAGCAACTGCATACATGCTGAAATTGAAGTAGCAAAAATGAGAAGTATAAATATATCCTTCTATGAGCTTTCATATAGTTATCTTTAGGAAGGATATTTATGCTTTTGTGATGGCCAGGTCAGCTGGAATCAGAAGTATCTGCACAAACCAGGATTCTCAATACAAGAGATGCAGAATTGTTGTCTGCCAAGGAAGAGGTTATATTTGTCTTCCTTTACTCTTTTTTGGAGAAAATTAAGCTGAGAAAAAAATCTGAATTGTGCTATTGCTTTGTGCTTTGTACCAAGAGGGTTAACCATTTTTTTGGCCTATCTATAGGGTTGGGTAGAAATTAGGTAATTGTTATATACCTTAGAATTTTGTTTTTAAAAAATAACTTTATACACAGCCTTTTTACTGAAAACAGTTGATGTATTTATGGCTTGAACTCCATCAATGTTCTTTGTAGAAATTAGGTAATTGTTATATACTTTAGATTTTTGTTTTTAAAAAATAACTTTATACAGCCTTTGACTGAAACAGTTTATGTATATATGGCTTGAACTCCATCAATGCTCTTGCATGTTTGTTTGGTAGCCACCATTCAGTCCCATGGACTCATTACATATGCATTGGTCGCTTGACACAGCACAGCGTGGCTGCTCTATAATGCATTGCTTTGTGCCATTGTTGATGTTCTGATATAGCTTCAGTTATCTAATTCCTTTCTCATTTTACAAATTTAGATTAGCCGCCTCGAGAATGAATTTTCTTCATACAAAGTTCGTGCTCACTCACTTCTTCAGAAGAAGGATGCAGAACTGGCAGCAGCCAAAGACTCTGAGCAACTCAAAGCTCTTGAGGAAGCTTTAAAAGTAAAATCTTATGGCATTCTTTATGAAGAAGAAATGTTTCATTAATGAAGATATAGTTTAAGCTTCCTAATAATCAAAATCCTATTTTCCCACAGGAGGCTGAAAATGAAGTATTATCAATTTCAGAAGAAAGGGATAGAGCTCTTCAAGATCTTCAAGATGCAACAAAAATTCATGAGAAAGAACTCACAGAAAGGTGTCATTGTTATTGACTAATTATAATGGACTTGTTTACCTAATATGAAAAAGAATTTAGATGGGTAGGAAGGGTTTAATGGCTATGTATTCACAACTTACTAACCAACTGACTTTCCTATAACATATACTCCCTCCCCCGAAGGGCCCCTTCTCTCAAGGGTCAAGTACAGGGAAATTAGAATACATTCATGAAAAATCATAGAATTGGACCCAAGTGGCATGTTCACCAACTTCCCTTTCTATAAAACAAAATTTGATATTCAATAGAATCCCTTTGCTCAGAACCTTTGTATATCAAGAGCCTGATCACTTGTATAAGTAAATTACAAAAGTATCTGTACAAATTTCCCTTTCTTGTACCTTCTCTTTGAACTCTTTTGCAATCTCCCTTTATTGTTGGCCATCCAAAATTTCTTGACCATTGGAGAGTTTAGACAATTATGGAAACATTTAATTTTTTTTCAAGTCTATCGTTGTTCCTTACTTGGGCTTCCTACTAGTCACTGCTCACCATGCATCCTTGGTGAATTTATTTTCATTTTCTGGTTTTTCTTGATGGTTGTATGCTTAATCCTCCCAAGAATCATTCTTGGACCTTTGCAATTCTCATTTTATCTAGCAAGTTTTGTGGTCAGAATAGCCTTGTACTTCGCTCAGTTTCCTTCTTTAATCTACCTAGGAAGCAACTAATCAGCTGGGTCTCATTGAGATTCAACTTACAAGGAAACTTGTTGAAGGCATATTGATATTTACTATTGCCTCAATTGGATCCTCAATCATTTTTTTTAATTGATGGAACCCCACCAAAAACATCCCCTTGAGAGGATTTCAGAAGCTCCTTCACGGAACAATCAGGTGGATAAGAAACTTTTTCACATTCTTGAATGGCCAACTGATAGATATCGCCTCACGTATCAAAGGCGTAAGAAGCATCAATCCACGTTTGCGCATTAATCAGTCCATGTTTGCGCATTAATCAGTCCATGTTTCCACGTTCTTGTAGTTGAATTAATCAATTGCTGATTTATTTTATTATTTAATGTTTGAGAGTCTCGTTGTTAAGTCATTTTCTATTGTTATGCGCTTAATGTCCCGAGAATGTAGGGAGAGTCAGTTATTTTAATTGTAATTTGCTTTCTATAAATATCTTAGTTATTTCCAAAACTAAGATATCGGTTAATAAACATTATTCCAGAAATTGGAGATTCTCTTGGGCTTCTTATTCTTTTATCATGAGATTCTTGCGGTAAGAGGAGTAGGAGAGAGTTACTTTACTTTATTTACCTCCGAATATATTCTCATTCTCAGTTCTCATCAATTTGGCATCAGAGCCGGTTCGATCCAACATGGTGACAACACGCTCTTCGCACGCACCTCAAAACCCTGAAGACAACCCTTTTGCCGCTGATCCTCTGGCTGCCATTGCTGCAAGACTTGACTCTCTTGATGAACTGCGGGAAAAAGTCACGGCTTTAGAATTCCAATCAACTCGTCGTCACCGCGGCAAAAATCATTGGGACCACGATAGCGATGAGGAACCCGAATCTTCTCATCGGCGGCATTCACGGCTTCCATATGCAAAAATTGAATTCCCAAAATTTAGTGGAGGTGACCCGCGGCGATGGATTCTCAAAGCCGAGAAATTTTTTCGGTATTATGAAACTCCAGATGATGACAAGGTAGAGATTGCTGCTATGTACCTGGAGGGAGACGCTTTGCACCTATTTTCATGGGTGAACGCTGAACGTACCATGCTGTATTGGGATGAGTTGGTGAAGAATCTGCAGGAGCATTATGGTCCTCCGGAATATCAAAACTTGGACGAACACCTTTCCAGCATCAAACAAATGGGGAGCGTACAGGAATACCGACAAGAATGGGCAAGAAGAGTGGCTCGTGTGAAGAATTGGCCGGAACATTGCCTTCTCGGAGTATTTTTAAACGGCTTGAAGGAGGAATTGAGGTCTGAAGTTCGTATTCATAAGCCACGAACAGTCTACCGTGCGTCTAGCTTAGCCCTAGAATTTGAAAAGAAATTGATATCCACAAAAGGGCCCAAGCCCAATAGCTTCTATACACCAAACTGGACCAACACCACGGGTCCCACTTCATATTACCCGACCCGTAGCAACCCAACGTTCTCATCCGGTTCGGCAAAGATTCCAGCGATCGCGTCTTCTGCTCAATCGTCCAACCCGACTCGTGCGACGCCCATGGATGCTGAGAGACAGCGACGCCGAGAAAAAGGCCTTTGTTTTCGGTGTGGGGAACCGTTCGGGCCGATTTTAAAAAACGGCCGGACAAAACTCGAGTTTTAGTTTCAAAACTCGAGTTTTTCCGAGAAATACTATTCAAAGCAAAAATTTCTCATATTTTGTGAAATAGTTCAAAACTCGAGTTTGGCCGGTGAAACTCGAGTTTGGGTTTGGACGAGAGCCTTTTTTGGGTTCAAAACGAGTTTCGAGTTTTGAGATGAGTTTTCATTGAACGCAAGTTTTCACAAATACAAAACCGCCGAGTTTTGAAGCAGAAATTTCATTTAACGCTATCAACGGTCAAACTCGAGTTTTGGGCAAAACCGGGAAAACCCACGAAATTTGATTTACACAATTTTTCAAATCATTCTTGCTGCCACCATGAAACTCAGTGGTTCACTCCAAGGTCGAAACGTCTTACTGCTCATTGATAGCGGTTCGACACACAACTTTATTTCTGAGTCATTGGTCCGTGAATTGGGTTTGCCTACCACCTCAGTTACAACGTTTGGGGTTCAGATTGGGGATGGTAGTGTTGTTCGTTGCAATCGGCTTTGCAAGGCAGTCAACATTCAACTCTCAGGTTTGAATATTCAGCAAGATTTTTATCCTTTCTCACTGGTTGGGGCAGATTTAGTTCTTGGTATTAAATGGCTTGCTTCCCTCAATACGATTCAAGCTAATTGGAAACAACTGTTCCTAATTTTTTGGGTTGATGGAAAGAGATACAAGTTGCAGGGGGTCCCACGGGTTGAGCAGAATGCTAGTTTGCACTCTATGTTCTCACACCAGCTGCAGATGGGAGCGGGCGAATCAGTACCATTAGACATGGATGATCTTCTATCTGAATTCTTTGCTGTATTTCATGAGCCCACAGAATTACCACCAACCAGACACCTTACCCATGCCATTCCTCTTATCCCTGACTCATCTCCACCAAATTTAAGGCCTTACCGATGCCCTTACTTTCAGAAAAACGAGATTGAGCGACAGGTAGAAGAACTCCTTGGAAAAGGGTTTATTCGGCCTAGCTCTAGTCCATTTGCAAGCCCGGTTATTTTGGTGAAAAAGAAAGACGATTCTTGGTGTATGTGTGTAGACTATCGAGCCTTGAACAACATTACAGTGCCTGACAAGTATCCTATCCCTAATATTGATGAACTACTTGATGAGTTATATGGAGCAGCCTATTTTTCCAAGATTGACCTCCGCTCCGGATACCACCAGATCAGAGTATTGCCTGAAGACATCCCCAAAACTGCATTTCGAACTCACAGCGGTCATTATGAATATGTTGTGATGCCTTTTGGCCTCACCAACGCACCTGCAACATTCCAGGCAGCAATGAATGATCTATTCCGGCCATACTTACGAAAGTTTGTATTGGTTTTCTTCGATGATATTTTGGTATACAGTCCTACACCTCAACAACATGAATCCCATTTAAGGACTGTATTCCAAACATTACAGCAGCACTCTTATTTTGCTAAATTCAACAAGTGTGAATTTGGGAGGTCCCAAGTGCTGTTTCTCGGCCACCGCGTATCAGCTTGTGGAGTGGAAACTGATTATGAGAAAATTAGTGCAGTTCAAGAGTGGCCAACTCCAACTAACGTCACTGCACTTAGAGGTTTCTTGGGTCTCACAGGCTATTACCGACGCTTTGTGAAGGATTATGGTATGATTGCTCGACCCTTAACTGAACTTACTAAGAAGAATGCTTTTTGCTGGTCTCCCATTGCCCAAAAGGCGTTTGAGAAGCTTAAATTAGCTCTAATTTCTGCACCTGTTTTAAAGCTACCAGATTTCAACTCTGAGTTTACGGTTGAATGTGACGCCTCTATGGAGGGAATTGGTGCTATTTTATTGCAGCAAGAACACCCGGTTGCTTTCTATAGCAAGGGATTCTCATTTTCAAATAGGTACAAATCAGCCTATGATCGGGAACTATTGGCTTTAGTGTTGGCATTGCAGAAGTGGCGTCACTACCTTCAAGGACGTCATTTCACGGTCCGGACAGATCATCAAAGCCTCAAACATCTCCTTGACCAGCGAGTGCTCACTAATAACCAGCAATGCTTAGTGCTCAAGCTCCTTCCTTTTACTTTCAGCATTGTTTACAAGGCTGGGAAAGAGAATGTTGGCGCTGATGCACTCTCTAGAAGACCCCAAGAAGCTGATTTCCTTCATTTGGTAGTCCCTTTGCCAATGGATTTCTTGGAATTGGGTGAAGCACTATTAAATGATTCATTTACAGCACCTATTGTAGCTGCAGTAAGAGAAAATTCCAGCTCCACACCCGGCTATTCTCTTATTCAGCAGCGACTCTATTATCAAGGACGTTTGGTCATTCCGCGAAGCTCTCCTATTCGAGCTAAACTACTTGAAGAGGCACATGTTACACCTGCCGGAGGTCATGGGGGTTATTTGAAAACCCTAAAGCGACTCACAGGTACTTTCTTTTGGCCTCAAATGAAATCTGATGTGAAAATTTTCATTCAGCAGTGTTTTACATGCCAAAAGAACAAATATGAGACCTTATCTCCGGCTGGCTTGCTGCAACCCATTCCTGCCCCTGAACAGATTTGGGATGATATTTCCATGGATTTTATTGTTGGGCTACCTCAATCTAGAAATTACGACACAATTTTAGTTGTGGTGGATAGACTTAGCAAGTATTGTCACTTTATCCCTTTATGTCATCCTTACACTGCAAAATCGTAGCTACACGCTTTTGTGAGGAAATTGTCCGCCTACATGGTATGCCCAAATCCATCATTTCAGATAGAGACCCTCTCTTTTTGAGTGCTTTTTGGCAGGAACTGTTCAAGCTAGGCCAAACACGTTTAAGGATGAGTACCTCATATCATCCTCAAACGGACGGCCAAACCGAGGTTGTCAATCGCTCTCTTGAAGCATATTTGCGATGTTTTGCACATGAGCAGCCCCGTAGCTGGAGCAAATTTTTATGTTGGGCAGAGTACTCCTTCAACACGGGATATCATACTTCAACTAACACTACTCCTTTCAAGATAGTCTATGGTAGAGATCCCCCTCCTCTTTATCCTTTTGTTAAGGGTGAGACCCATATTCCAGAATTGGCAGAGCAATTGGAAACCAGGGATGACATGTTGAGATTACTTAAAGACAATTTAAAGAAGTCTCAAGATAGGATGAAGTCCTATGCTGACCAACACCGACGAGAGCTTAAGTTTGAGATAGGCGATGCTGTTTTCATTCGTATTCAGCCCTTTCGCCAACACTCCCTCTCTCAAAGGAAGTACTCCAAGCTTTCTCCTCGATTTTTTGGCCCATACACGATTAAGAGGAAGGTTGGAGCTGTTGCATATGAATTAGATTTGCCTCCCACTGCCAGAATTCACCCAGTCTTCCATGTCTCATTATTAAGGCCGGCACATGGGGTAGCTCCATCTGATCCACCTGCTGCCTTACCAGTTTCACCTGACTTTGAGTTGCTGCTTGAACCAGATATGGTTCTGTCTCATCGCTGGAAAGGTCCCAATTTGGAGCTCTTGATTCAATGGAAATATAGGCCAGCTGAAGAAGCAAGCTGGGAAGACTATGACCTACTGCAGAAACAATATCCAGATTTCCACCTTGAGGACAAGGTGGTTTTCAAAGGGGGGAGTAATGATAGATATCGCCTCACGTATCAAAGGCGTAAGAAGCATCAATCTACGTTTGCGCATTAATCAGTCCATGTTTGCGCATTAATCAGTCCATGTTTCCACGTTCTTGTAGTTGAATTAATCAATTGCTGATTTATTTTATTATTTAATGTTTGATAGTCTGTTGTTAAGTCATTTTCTATTGTTATGCGCTTAATGTCCCGAGAATGTAGGGAGAGTCAGTTATTTTAATTGTAATTTGCTTTCTATAAATATCTTAGTTATTTCCAAAACTAAGATATCAGTTAATAAACATTATTCCAGAAATTGGAGATTCTCTTGGGCTTCTTATTCTTTTATCGTGAGATTCTTACGGTAAGAGGAGTAGGAGAGAGTTACTTTACTTTATTTACCTCCGAATATATTCTCATTCTCAGTTCTCATCACCAACACTGTCTCCAATTGATTCTATCGACATCATTAGCTGGATCATCTTTCTAGACATCCTTCAAATTCTTGAAAGTATGACGGCCTCTGCTCTATTCTTAACAGTCTTTGCTTCATGGAATTTAAATTTGTTGGTCAGTAGGTGGGAAATAAGAAAGAGGGAATTGATAGAAACTTCAGTACTTCATTAACATCAGAAAAGCAGTATGATACAAAGAATTCCTCATCCTTTTAAACACATAGGGGTAACAGTTATAGAACTCCCAACTAACTGACTTTCCTTTAACATTATTAATCACCGTATCATAATAATTTTCTATGAATATTACACATATGATGATCATCATAGTTGAAAGCAAAAGACGATAACTAAAGCAGTAGGGGCTCCTTGCTTTATTTGATTGTGTTATGTTTAGGGGAGGCAACATTTAAATATGACATTCAGTTAACTTTTCTGTTTTGAAGTGTAGAGCAGTCATGACCTCTTTCATATGTTTCAGAGACACAGCACTTGAAAATGTCAAGGGGCAAATAAGGAGTTTAGAAATGAAATTAGATTCTGTCAATGCTCAGCACCTAAAAGAGAAAGAAGCATGGGGACTCGGCCTTCAAAATGTTGAAGAAACATGGCGAAGTATTGACTTTTGCTTGGTCGAATTGTCACATCTACCTTGAATTTTCATTTCTATTACTTTTTTTAGATGACTCTAGAAGGTTAAGTTGATTTAAATTTTTTCAGTCAAATATGAGGCCATGAAGGCTGAAACTGAAGGATCTTCAGCACATGATATGCAACTACGAAAGGAACTTGAAGAGCTGAAACAAAAGTACAAAAAATTGAAGGTAGTTTGCAATTTGTTGACTCTGCTTGTACATTGTCTCCCCGAGCTTGTCGTTTGTTTCTTCTTTTCTTGTACTTATTGGATCTATAATTTGTAGGAAGAGCATGATTCTTTTCGTGATCTTGCTGATAGAATGATTCAGGAGAAAGACAATGAAATATCTAGACTTTTAGATGATAACACTAATCTTCATCAGTCCCAGCTATCAAGCCCATCGGTATCTTATCTTTATTTGCTTCTTTAGTATATCACATTGTTCTAATACTGTTACTTTACAATCTTACCTTTCTGTTTTAATTTTGCTAATGATCTCAGGTGGATCAATATGATCATTATAGCACAGGTATTAACTCATTTATGGGATGACAGACTTCATCAATATGAAGAGTTTCATTGATCTTAATGCAAAATGTTATCACAACTCAGGGGTTATTACTGACAGTTCATTTTTCTTCAGCCTTGCACAATGGGGATTTACTGAACCTAAGCCCCTCATCTGCAGAACAGCAAATTCTGGTGTGGCATACTTTCTCAATTTTTGACCTATTTCCATTTACTGTATTATATAGTGTGATTGTTTCTTTCAACTATATGGTGGCATGAAGGCTTCTTGCAAACTATCCAAACCCTGTAGTGCAGTGGTATTTTAGAAGTTGTGTATAGAAGTATGATCTGACTTGAGGGAGAAGATACCAGCAACTGATGTAGCTGCCCAAATGTTGAAACCCTAATACCTTTTGTGAGAAGAACAACATAAGTGGGATAGAGTGGTGGCTCCTCTTTTTTCTTTGTTTGGGTGTTAATCGGTGGGTGATTGGAGGAGTAGAAGGGTATTATTGTTAAAAAGTGAGATTACACTTTTTCTAGGATGTGTTTGAGATCTTGGATGAAAAAAGATGTATACATCTGTATTATATAAAAGCCGTTACAAATTCTCTTTTAGGTATTGGTAGATTCTTTGAGGACCCATTATTGCCTTGTTTTTAAATAAATTTCATAATTTCAGCTTCTGGCTAGACAACAAGCCCAGAGAGAGGAAGAGCTGGCACGATCACAGCGGCATATCTTGGCTCTTCAAGTATGTCTGATCTCAAATAGGATATTCATCTTTGCTGTTCCTTTTAAATTAGTCTCAAATGTTGCCTTTAAATACAGGAAGAAATTGAAGAACTTGAACGTGAAAATCGTCTTCATAGCCAACAGGTATAAGAGTGTTCACAACTTCATATTTAT
Organism: Acacia acuminata; assembly: GCA_019022655.1. Lineage (NCBI taxonomy): Eukaryota > Viridiplantae > Streptophyta > Magnoliopsida > Fabales > Fabaceae > Acacia > Acacia acuminata. Next base: position 12,740,793 of record JAFJYI010000002.1, read on the forward strand.
GAAAAGATTGCAGTTGTGTCTTTGTGGAGGAATGAGATATGCTGGCAGTATCATTCAATAATTATAGGGTTTAGTTTCCTAGGATGGTTATGTTCCTTGAAAACCAAAGTTTATAATGGTATTTTAAATGTGTATGGGTTTTCTGGGGGAAAAATACAATGGATTTAAAATATAAGGACAGACCAGAGGGCCAATTATGCTGCTAATGGCAGTGTCCCGATTTGAAGCCTGTAATTCATTGCTTGGCCTCTAACATGGAGAACTTAGATATTGGGCTTGTGGTTTCCGAAAAACATTCGCATCCTGCTGACTAATGATGTGTGAGAACGTGAACAGTTTTTCATTCTTTTGTGGAATGTGGAAATGAACAGGCCAACCTGAGCAGCTAATTATTACTACCTCCAGTTTAATTATAGAACCAAGTTTGTAGTGGAAGGGAGTATCATTTAATGAGTTTGCAGTATTCTTAGCTTATCCTATTTTTCCTATCATTCATGGTATCCATGTACCTGTTTTATGTTGTCCCTAGATGACACTATAATATTTTTTATTTGCATTTCATAATACACAACACTTACTATGATAATTTTTTCTTTCTTGTCTTGTGCATTACCACATATCATGACCGTAGGAAGCAATGTTAAAGGCAGAACTTCGTAGCATGGATAGATCGAAAAAAAGGGAAGGAGTAGATATGACCTATTTGAAAAATGTCATTTTAAAGCTTCTTGAGACAGGTAGTTACATTAAAGAAAGTGAATAGCTCGTTTTGTTGGTCTTTTTTAAATTTTTCAAATGAGTATTGAGCAGCAGAATAAAATTTATGCGATAAACTGGCTTGAACAGGTGAAGTGGAGACGCTATTGCCAGTCATTGCAATGCTACTTCAGTTTAGTCCAGAAGAGGTAATGCCGTCATCTTGTGCTTTACTTCCCTTGCCCATGGAATTGTGTTGTAAGGTAGGAGATACGGAAATCTGAAAATTATTTTTAAAAACTAGACAAGCATGATATTTGTGCTCAATAATCCATTAACCACAAGTGTGGTTTGTCGAGGATCACTTCAAAAGTTTAAGGTTTAATGGTAAGGTTCATGATGATTTTATCATAATCTCTACACGCCCTCTTCCAAGAAATCTGGGTCCAGTCTACCTTAAACCCAAGAAAACCCTTTGAGCTTTAAATGTGCATGAAATAGGGGTCCACTATACCCTGCTTGAAGTGTTAATTTTTAATTAAGAAAATGACGAGTAGCAAAGGTCAACTCTCTATACAGACTCTAATAACGTTTCAAGGACCAGTGGACCTCAACTTAAAAGGCAAGTTGTCAAGGGAAGGTCAAAGTTAGTTAAAGTATTGGTTCATTATTTGAATTAATGAGTAACTCCCAACTAGTCCATTGCTCTAACTTCCCCTATAGGAAAAGATATGAGGGGAGGAATGAACATGTGCAAAGCTATAAGATGCGCTCTACGTGATACACTATACTATGTACATGTGACTCCTATTAACTCCACAAGATGCTTTGTAGCCTCATAATAAAGACATTACACCGAAACTAGGAAGTTATTTCAGACTTCAAAAACTCTCGCTCTCTCTCAAGTTCAACTGTTTATGCAGCATTAAATTAGATGGTCCTCTTTTTCTGAAACTATTCTTCGTCACGCATGGAAAGAAATTGTTCTAGCCACAGCCGAGTATGAGCCCCTTTTTCCTCATAAAAGCTCACTTTCCAGTCATGCTATTGTGTATATTTCGCTAAACCTTGGAAGGTTCAAAATCTATTCGTTTATTTTACTTTGCGATAAATTTGTTAATAGTTACTCCCTCCGATCCTAATTAGGACCAAGTTTGTACTACAAAATTGGTTGTATAATTAGGACCGGAGGAGGCAGTAATAGACTAAAAAATTATACAGTAGGTGTCTAGCCAAAAGTTTTGCTATAATGGTGAAAGAAAACAACTCACTGCGATTCAAATGCGAGTGCAGATGCAGAAGTGTCAACAAGCATATCGCAGCTCAACAGAAGTTCGTCCAAGTCCAGGAAGTGATTCTTCGGGATCTGGACTATCTCTTTTCTCAAGATTCTCATTTTCATAGGGCACAAGTGGGAATGCTAGAGAATGTTTTGTCTTTACCCTGAGAAAGTCTGCTTCTGCCATCCAGCTGTGGGAGTATTATTTTGCGTTACTCGCAGTTTCAGAGAGAGCAGGTTTGACTCTGTAAATCGTTATTTTTAAATACAGCTCTCTATTGCTTTATAAAGATGTTCGGATATTGGAAGCCAAGGAGAGAAACATGGAGGATAGTATACTATATTACACATATAACAGCAATGAGAAGGGAGGAAGAACTCGCGGCGAGGTTCGTTCTGGTGACTGCCGAGGGAAGCAACCTTCACCGCTGAGGCAAAAAGCCTATCGAGGAAGTTTTTGATATTTTTTGGTAGTACCAAAGGAACGAGTGCTCTCCGTGTGACGTGTACACATGCAAATGTAAGAAACTATGAGTTTATGATTTTCGTTTTTAGTGGTGGGCGTGAATTTTTCATCCCAGATAAAATAAATTATGTTTGCTGCATACTGATTGAGTGATTGGCCGCGACTTGTATGGTATGCTGCCCCTGGTTGTTGCCGGATAATATAATTACCCAATTCACACAATTAAAAAATATTTCGGGAAAATAAACCTCATCATTTAATAATAAAAATTTAATTTAATACGTACTTTCGTAGGTGTTAAAATGACTCAGTTATAAACGCTAAACAGCCTATACTTTTCATGTTAGCCCTCCACTTCTTTTTCTTTTTTGTTTTTAGGTTAAATGCAAAAATTCCTACTAACATATACTAAAAGTGTATTCAGCTCCATTAATTTTTAGAATTAAGGAAGTAGACGAAAAAATATTTATGGAGAAGTACCATAAAAATTGTAATTATTTAAAAGTACTAAATATAAAAATATAAAATTGAAAGTACTAAAATGTCCCAAAAAAATTTTCTACATTCCCTTCTACATTCTCTTCCACATTCTATTTTTAAAACTAATACAGAATATTAAGTTTCATTAAATAAAAAAAAATCATTTTTAGTTTTCACAACCATGGTAGTTAAAATCTCGATTTATCACGCAATTTTACGTTTTTATGATTTTTTTTTTTTTCATTAAAACGATTTTACTAATTTTTCAAACGCTTTTATGTTTTTACGACTTTTTATCCCTCTTCCGATTTTACGTAAAATCTCGATTTTAACTTAAAATATATATCTATGAAAAAAATTATGCATTCTTCAATTTGTTAAAATTATAATTTTTTTAAAATAAACAAAATTAATTGGAATTGTATAATTTTAATAACAATCAAGACCTTAAATAATTTATCATTATACTAAACCAATAAAGTTCATATGATTTATTTTGTTTTCATTTATGTGGGTTATCAAATCAATCTGAAAAATATGAAATGAGTTTTGTTTTTATTCTTATAAAAAGATTTTAATTGATATAACGTTAATAATATAAATCGACAACTTGATGATATAAATTGATGAAAAAAAATAAAAATATGATTTTAATGGTTGTTAATTAAATAATACTTTGAAAATTAAAGAAAGAAAGATGTGATCACATAATGATGGGCAATTTTAGTTATTTTTTAATTATGAATATAAGAGATAATACTGGAGTTTTATTAGGGATAATTTAGTAATTTTAAATTTATATTATGATGTTCGATCCTTCTAAGTAATTACAATTTTTATGGTCCTTTATAATAAATATTATTTTCTTTAGGTCCTTTATTTTAATTTTTTTCTAATTTTTATTGGGTGTAAAAGTACCCATAAACATTTAAAATTAGAGTAAAAATGACACATTCTTTAAAATTGGCTAATGTTCTTTACTTTTTGTAACGGGGCTCACTATATTTTTTTGGAAATACCAAAATGCCTTTAGCTCCAAAATGGTAAATGTACAAAAATGTCCATAAAATTTTATCTAAAGTGTGTCAAGTACCATATCTTTTTAGGGATAGGATATTGTCACTATCAATTTTGATCACTACCACTTTTTCAACGTTAGAAAAGGCTCTAGGACTTTTTTTGACATGTGACTTTTTTGAGCATTTTTTGATAATTTTTTAGTCACTTGGGTCCTAAAGGGGATTTTTCCGATTTTATATTGTAATTTACATTATAAATTATGTGCTATATTTAAGATTGAAAGAGTATTAAAAACTCATGTGGAAGCAAGTTTTGTCTCATAAGAGACTGACGGCGGAGTTAAAAATAATAAGGCTTGTTACCTCCAATTTTAAATATATGATAAATTTTTAATGCAATTTACACTACAAACTTTATTGTATAATATAAAAAAGTTATAAGTGTATGATAAAGTTGAGGGGAAATGACACTAAAATATAAATGATAAAGTTGCAAAAAGAGGAGGTTAATTTTTTCTTTTGCCCTTAGGGTTAAATAATTTTTTTAATAACCGCTGGGGATATTTTTTTTTTTCTTTTTTAACTTTAGATTTCATGCATGGTAGGAATTTTTCCTAAAGTTAGGAGGTTAATTTTTTCTTTTATAATTCACTTTAGATTTTTTAGGAAAGTTTTTTTTTTTTTTTTTTTTTTTTTTTTTTAAGTTAAAGTGTAATTTTCGTTCTTTAAGATTATTTGAGATTCTTTTTTAATCCTTTAAATTTATAAAGTGCACATTTAGTCCTTAAAAATTGACATGGTTAATGTCACTAACCAAAAATACTAACCAAGCAACATTAAGTAATGACTATATCATGCTAACAAAGTAAGCTGGACTTACAACACAACACCTCATTTAATTTTAATCCTTCTTGGAATTTACTTAATTTATTTTATTTTATTTTTAAATAAAAATACAATTTAAATAAATTATTCCAATCAATTTTTTAACCCCTTTCTCTCTCATTTCTTCACTTCTAGCCTAACCTTTGTCCAAACCTAGCCTAACCTTTTCTGCCGCAATACTCTTCACCTTTATCCGAATACTTTCTTTCAATTCTTCATCGACCATGATCTTTCGCAGCTGCACTTTAGCTTTCTCTGAATATTCCGTTTTGGCTTCATCCACCACTGACTCCACCAGCTTCCGATCAACCTCCCTGCTCTGCAGTATCACTACCGGTTCCCTCAGCCGCACCAAACCCTGCAACAAGCAACTATATATTATATATTCTCCTTCACCTGCTGATTTAATTCCTGATCCCTCACAAAACCACAATATTAATTACTCAATGTACCTAGACAGCCAGCGGTTTCATCAGATTTTTGTACACTTTCTTATCACCAGAGATCCCCAAAAAAAAATTTGATGATCGATGACGAGTTGGAGGAAAGTATGGGAATGAAGATAAAGGGTGCTGCTGTGTAAAGCTAGGCTAGGTTCCATGATTAAGAAATGGGAGAGAAAGGGATTAAGAAATTGATTGAAATAATTTATTTAAATTACAATTTTATTAAAAAATAAAATAATATAAATTAAGTAAATAACATGTACAATTAGAATAAACCGTGTTGCCCGTCTTGCTTGCTTTGCCTAGTCCCCACTCAATGTCAAGCATTTTTTTTAGTAACATTAATGGTGTTAATTTTTTAACACTAAATCTGCACTCTATATACTTAAAAGATTAAAAGAAAACCTCAGGTAAATTTAAAAGATTAAAAATATATTTTAGCGTTATTTTTTTTTCAATCGTTACTTGAGTCTAGGTTTAAAAAATAAAATGTCCGTAATCATCCATGGTTGCATATATAATTAGAAATTAGAATTCAAATTTGAGATACTTAAAAATAGAGTAAAAACAAGCATTTTTCCAGAAAAATGATGTCAAACTACCATCTATATTTGCAAACAAGCAAACCAAACAAAGCCGTCCCAAGGATGACGCTACATCAAGAGTCAAGACTCAAGACCATCCCATAGCCTATATTACCTTTCTTTTTCCCGCTAAAACTCTTGCAATATATAACTTCAAAAACAAAAGACCAAAATAATTACTAAAGCGTTCCAGTACTAGGCCAGGGATAAAACCCTGTATGATTACAGCATAAGACCAACTTGTACAATCCCAACTGAAGCTGATACAAGTAAGGAGTTTTCCACCAAATTCTGATTCAAAATCAGTAACACAGCACTGTTCAGTTCTTCCATTGAAAGTCTACAGCATCCAAGATCAAAAGTGCACATGAAGATCATCGACAACCACTGAAGCCAAGCCCCGCAGGAATCTTAGGAACTTTGCTTGAATGTCCACTAGAACAAGTAATCACGAATGTCGGATCCATGTATAACAAATTCCCTGTTACGACCTCTGCGTACGAAATAAAACTACTCTTCCATGCTTATTCAACGCTAAAGTTATTTTTCACCTCTCAGAGGGAAAAGTCAAGTGATCATTATTCTTGAGGAATTTTCAATCAAGTACAGAGCAAGAAAAACGACATGAATATATTTGATCGTACATCCACCAAACAAAGCTGTGGTAGAGGATATACAGCTAACTAATGACCCAGCCAAAACCACCACGACTTCCTCAATTCCGGAATTCAAATTATCCCAGAAAATGGGGAAACTACAGTAAACCTACCAACAAAGATGACACTGAAGAGGAAAAAGAAGAGAACAGCCAGAAAGTACAAAACATACTGAGAAGAAATGGCCGTCTATGCATGCCTCGCCTGGAAATCCTTCATGAAGGCCACCAAAGTCTCAACCCCAGCCAAAGGCATAGCATTGTATATGGAAGCTCTCATACCACCCACCGACCTGTGTCCCTTGAGCTGAAGCATCTTCTCATTGGCTGCCTCCTTAATAAAATCAGCCTCTAATTCTGATTTCTCCAAAGTAAATGGAACATTCATCAACGACCTCACAGACTTCTCAACTGGGCATCTGTAGAATCCATTGCTAGCATCAATGGCATTGTACAGAATTTCAGCCTTCTTCTTGTTCTTCTTCTCAACCTCCTTCAGACCGCCTTGATCCAACAGGTCCTCAAACACCAACCCACACATGTAAATGCAATAACAAGGAGGAGTATTGTACAACGAGTTATTCTCAGCCTGTATCTTGTAATCAAGCATCAAAGGAGTCACATCCTGAGCATTCCCTATCAGATCTTTCCTGATGATCACAATAGTCACACCGGATGGCCCTACATTCTTCTGTGCTCCAGCATAGATCACACCAAATTTGGACACATCCACTGGCTTTGAGCAGAAATTTGAAGACATATCTGCTACCAAAACACCATTTGGATTCTTTGGGGTGGGGTAATCCTTGAACTCCACCCCATGAATTGTCTCATTCGCACATATATGCAAATACCTTGCCTGCGGGTTCTGCTCCAACCCATCAAAAGATGGAATCTTCGTGTACTTCTCAGATTTACCAGACCAAATCACATTAGGTTTGCAGTACTTCTGGGCCTCCTTGAAGGCCTTGTCGCCCCACGACCCAGTGACCACATAATCCACCGGATCGTCCTGCTTACACAGGTTCAATGGCAACGCGGCAAACTGGGTGGTGGCGCCGCCTTGCAAGAACAGGACAGCATATTCCGGTGGAATCTCCAATAGGGCACGCAGATCTGCTTCGGCCTTCTGGATTATGGACAGAAACTCCTTACCTCTGTGGCTCATCTCCATCACGCTCATGCCGCATCCGCGCCAGTTGTAGAGCTCCGACTGAGCTCTCAGGAGTACGTTCTCCGGCAGCGTCGCCGGTCCAGCGGCGAAGTTGAAGACCCGATCTTGGGATTGGGCCTGACCCGAGAAACGATCCTGGATTTGTGTGGTGGCGGTTGGGGCTGCGCATTTGATCGAAACAGGTCTGATCGGGGTGTTCTTGATGGTGCGTATGGAGGTAACAGGGAAAACATTGTTTTGCGTGGTGGGATTATTTAGGTGGCGATTAGGGTTTTGGAGAAAATTAGTGTGAAGCGAAGCTGCCATTGGCATGGAGCTCAAAATCTCAGGTGGGGTAGAGAACGAGAGAGGAGGGATGATGAGAAGAGAATAAAGTTCACGTTGCAGTTTGTGAGCTTTTTTGTTTGTGTTAGGAAGGATGCCACATAAGGAAGAAAGTGTATTGGCCCAAAAATAGACAAGAAAGAGAAGTGGGAGACTGAATACATTTTTGGGGGACTTGAGCAAAAAAGAATTTTTGGGGGTTGGTGAACTGTTGGGTTGGTTTCTCTCATGAGTCCTTTTTGTTATTTTTTAACATCTTTAAATTATATTTATCTAAATAATCACAATATTTTTTTCATTTTTTTTTAATTTCGGTCTAAATAAATTGATGAGATAAAAAAAAAAAAAAAAAAAAAAGATGATGGGATGATCATCGTCCCAAATTGTCCGCCTCTCTGTAGAAAACTGTCGCAATCGAGTCCCCAACCTCAACACAGCAATGGCAATTTCCACACACACAAAAAACATGGGGTATCGATTGAGTAGTACTACTGCCACAGTATTACTAGTTGAAGTTGGTGACCATTAAAACGACGTCGTCAAAGAGTCAAGAACGAGAAACAAAGCCACCTACCAATTCTCTCCTCTGATGCTGCCCGCCTGCCCCTGCCCTTAGATCGGATCACACTTGAATATTCTTTTATCCACATATCTCTGGGAAAACCAAGAATACAAAAAATATCAAAGAATCTCAACAATTTATTATCTAAAGTCTCTTAAAGATACAGTGATATAAATTTAAATTGTGAAATTATATATTTACCTCTACTTTCAATATAACACACAAACTTATCAATGGTGAAATTATTAATTATTAATATAGCACATGCACTTTTCAATAGTAATACTATGACTTGTCAATATGGTTTATACACTTATTAACGATAACATTATGATTTGTTAATGTGACATATATATTTGTCAACAATGAGCTTGTCAATTGTAACATTATAGCTTGTCAATGAGGGCAAATCGGTAATTTCAAAATTATCTACATTACTAAGGTCCTTTGAGAGATTTTAGATAATGAATCATATATCGAGACTTTTTAAATACTTTTTCTATTTTTTGGGCTTATATTGCGATTTTCCTTATCTTTTCTATTCAAATGTTACCTTTTGGGGTTGCACTTAGTAGCACAATGGTTGCCACGCCAGCTCCTAGAGCTTGGCTTTCCCCATGTTGCGGGCTCAATCCCGCCCCCCTCCCCTTTCCCGTTCCCTTTCCCCTCTCCAATATCAACAAAAAAAAAAAAAAATGTTACCTTTTACCAATAATAAACTTTTAGGGGGGCAACTGAATTTTTTCCCTTTTTGAAGAGGCGGTAATTGAAATTCTCAGAGGAGGCCTAAGAGCCATTGTGTTACCTTTTTTTTTCCCTTCTTGTGTGGGGAATCTTTATACTTATAGGTATAAACTTGATCCATTCGTCTTTGTAAGGGGCATCTCACCAATTGCTCATTCTTGCTCCATGTTTTATTTTCCTTTCATGTAATTAATTTCTTGTCCCTTTACAGGAAAAAAAAAAAAGTTTATGGACTTGGAAATAATCACCATTACTTTTTTCAGAGAAGAAATGGGATCGAACTCGAAAATGATCGAAGAATGGGAAGAATCTATCTAAAACAAGATTATATATGTAAGGGGGTTCAACACCTAATCTCAACCTCAACTTTAAAAAGTGAGTTTATGTATATCATTTCACATATATACCTCCTCTCTTATTAGTCCCAATTCGTAAATCTATCTAAAACAAGACTAGACATATCTAGTCAAATTTGGCATCTTAGTGTGAGCCATTATTGACCACAAAAAGGGAAGGCTCGATATTACATTTTAATTCAAAATAAAGTTACGAATTTCTATATTGGCCAAAAAAAAATGTTTTGAATTTCTATGATATGATATTTATAAAACCAAACTCTATATGATATGAGATTTCTCACATCAAGTCCAATTCTTTCACTCACAAAGAAAGATAAGAGATTACTCACCATGCAAAAAGAAAGATTAGAGATTTTTTGGGACTAAGATTCATATTAGTCCAATGAATTGAACACTCCTCTTTTATTTTTCCTCTTTCACACTCCCTGGCTTCTCTGCATGCGATCAAGAAACTAGACTAAGGCATCCTCTTCAGCAAATATTGGTTTTGAACGCCTTCAATGATTTGGAAATTAAAAAACCTTGACTGTGGGGAACTCAAAAGACAAGTTGCTGCTTGCCTCGCTATTCAAAAAAAGGAAAGAAAGAAAAGACAAGTTACTTACCTCTTCAATGAATGAAACTGTTCTATACCATCATTTCCATTATTTTGTTCAATGAGAGAACAAGAGAGATATAGTTTATGTTGCGAAACAATAACATATGAGAAACAGAAAAGGGGAACTAAGTTGAGAGAACAAGAGATAAATTTCCCATTCTCTCGTATGTTATGTCATTTTGGTTACCCCAATCAGCCCCGGACTATGAATGAAAGTCATGTATTCTTGTTAGTTACTAACTATACATGGCCCTGCTATAACTGGTTCTCCAGAAGAAAACTTGCCGGCTCACATTTTGCAATGTGGCAGAACTTGGATGAGCAGTACTTCCTATATACCCCTGTAAGCTTTCCCGTCCTTGCCTTCTGGTGGAACTCAACCATCATCCTTGAGCAATCTCTGCAGCAATGTGGTGGGCGAAGAGTAAGATAGCCGGATCAGGCTACATGAGACGTGAATTGAATGAGTTAAATATGTGCTTACAATAGCTGATCTTCCGAGAAGTTGGTGTGCCATTCGCATGTCTTACTCCACTGTTTGAAGCCATAAGTAGTACATTGACCTGCATAGACTGCAGCTGCAGCAAGCATTGATGGTGGGAACTTCAGCATCTCATATTCCACGAGAGATAGCTCTATCAAGAAGAAAGCTGCTAGCTCAAGCTGTTTCATGGAGAGAAAATTCTAGTATATAAGTTACCATCTATGGGAAAATTCATGGTTATTACAAAATTGCAATATATGAGAGTTAAGATTAATTAAGTGAGAATTGAAGTGTTCGTTAATAGATTCTTCTATGGACTTTTTGTCATGAATATTATTCACGATATATAGTAGTTAAGATTAATGAAGGGAGAATTGAAGTGTTCATTATTAGATTCTTCTATGTATTTTTTGACGTGAATATTATTCACAAACTCAGCATTACAGTAATGACTCTTTAAAAAGTAAATGCCCTTAGGAAATCGTATGATATGCATCAGGTAATATTATAGGCAGAAAATTGAGTACCGACTTTCTTATCTGCTTCAGCTGCCTTCAGGAACCTCCTCATAAAAACATATGGAGTTGGCACTGACACGTTAAACTGCAATGTGTTGAGAATCAACTTCTCCTGCAGTGTTTTGCCAGAAAGTCTAAGATTACTCGTGAAGTTGAGTGGTTCTTCTACAAGTGACAAAGCTAAAGGTGTCATTGAAAATTACCATTTCTAGAACTTCCTTCCTTGTGTAAGCTTTGTCCGATATAAGGATCAGATCCCCTACTACGGGCACGGAAACTTCCTCATACTTGCATGCCAAAAGCATTGCAACCAAGCCAACCAGCTGAAGTTTCTTTCTGATCACGTTCTGCTTTGCCAAAAACCTATCTATGAGATTAACGGTAAGGAACATAGTCTCATGCATGAGGTCAAATTTGTCGTGAACCTGAAACATCAAACCAAACTTATCGTTGTAACATAACAAAAGCATAACCAATGACAGCAATTTCTGAAATTAAATCATGCCCACTGTTACCATTTCAGGTATAGTGGTCAATTGAGAAGACATTTAGCATATACCTCAATAAGCCAGTCAATCAGTATAGCCCTCATCCTTTCATTAATGTCATCTTGCTGTGCCATATAATTCGGTGCGACACAGCTGATACTCTGCAAGTAACTATTTTTTGTTAGTGATCGGTACTATTTTCGATTCCAGATTAACTGTCACTCTACAATCAGTTTAAAATTTTAAGAAATCAGCAATGAATTCCACTTGAATTGATAATCTTTTGTGCTAGTTCAAGGCAACGAATCAAACTTGTCCAAATTAGTTGAAGAAGAATTGATTCTAAAAGTTGTTACAAGGTCAAGCTCTAAGTCATGACTGTAAAAATAGCGTGAAAAAGCAATAATAGATGGTAACATCCAAACAGAGGTGTCTCAGATCTCCATGATTTCATTATTAGCCTTAGTGCATTTTATAGCTTTAAAACGCGTCTCCCAGATCAACTAAGACAACAAGTTATAACTAATTGACAAGCCAAAAGGATATCAACAATGTCAAAACTCGGGCTGTATAGAAAATCAACCTGCTATTCATGGATATCGAACAAATGACGCATAGTGCTATCAATTGCAACATAGAGGATGGAGCGGGACATGCATTGCACTTAATGCCTAGCATTTACACATACCTCCATTTCTCTGTAGTAGTCATGAAGTTCGTCAACATAATCTACCACAGCAAGAGGATTATTGGCATCACCAGAATCGATGTCCACAATAGGCTCTTCAATTATATCTTCCATCTCAACTTCTTCCTAACAAATCAAATAACCGAATTATAACATCATCAATAAATAAAAAGTTGAATCCAGTGGCTTAAAAAATGCGTACCATCTGATCCTCTTCATCATCTGTTGATTCTGTTTTCTCCAATGACATGGGCACTGGCTGATCTAATGGTGACTTGTGTTCATCGTCTATGAATATGACATCTCCAAAGTCATTCCCGTTTGGAATTACCGTATTTGGCTTCTTATTTTCCTATTCATGTAAAACAAGCCCGAAGACTTAGTTCCAGAGAGAGATTGGCCAACGATTTTACCGACAGAGAGAAGTAAAGGGTACCTCGGCGTGAGATTGTTGCGTGCTAGCAATCTGAGCAGCAAATCTCCTGAAATATAAGTAAATCAGGATAAATCGATCAGATTCAAATTTAAACGGATATTAAGTGGAATTAGCATTGTTTAATCATATCATTCCTCCTTCGTGTGATTATAAAGAAATTGAGGACGTTATAGATAAGGGGGCATAACGCTTTCGCTCCTCCTCTTTTTTTTTTTTTTTTTTTTTAACTTCCTGCGAAATCAAATAGTAATCTGGAGCCAAGTGAGTCAGTAAACTGAATTGTTCCTGACGAAGTTCGAAGAATCAACGAGCCAAATTTCAAACACCCCCCCCCCCCGGGTGTTCATTCCCATCTACCACACAAGAAAAAGGAAGCTGAGAATTTCTCGAACGCCCATATCCTCACCTGGTGATCGGTCGATGCACTGGATCCGCCTGCTTCTTTTCACAAATTTCATGTTTACTGAATGCACAAATGGGAAAAAAAAACCACACAGTTAACCTTTAAGCCCAGGGGAAAAAAAAAATGGATCCATGAAATCAAAATTCAAGGGTCCATAATTAATCTTAGAATCAACAAAAAACGATGAAAAATTACTCAGGCAATCCCCTCTTGTTAACGACGCAGGGATAAGCTCGACCCTCCACTAGACTCTGATTTATCACGCTTAACGCTCTTCTGTTGTTCCCAAACTTCCTGGTTCCCATTTCTGAATAAAAAATGGAAAAAGGTGTTAGAGCAAAGGTCAAATCTTCAAGCTTTTAGCATTTCAGCATCAAAATGTACATAATCCCAAAGGTTTTACCCTGGAAATTTGTGGGTTTGATTAGGTTATGATTGTTGTGATCGGGAATGACCATTGTGAGAATTTGGTTGATAATCTGACCAATCACCCCCAAAATCGACCCTAGAACAACTTGAACATCTAAACCCCCCACCTCCCCAGAGTCCCAGACAGTCACTTCTCTCACTGTCCTAAGTACTGAAAAGGTGGGTATTTGTCTGCGAAGGCTACAGAGAAAAACCCTCTTTTATTTCAAATTCAACGGCTAGTGATTGGGAACCGTTGGATTGTGAGGCTTCTTAAAACATCTTTTACGCTTGTCTTAACAACGGTAATATAGTTGGCACTTGGCAGGACCATGTGATTTCTTAACAAGTGATTTCAAACTGAGCTTTTTTTAAAAAAAAAAATTAAAAAACAAATTCTCTGATCGGTCCGTTCATGGAAAGTCAAAGGCGTTGCCTTTCTTTTTTTTTTTTTTTTTTAAAAAAAAAAAAGATCATCTTGTTTGAAAGCAGAGGTTTAGCCAAAAAAGGAAAGAGAGGATAAAAATGCATAAATTGATAATGAGGTTGATTGCAGAAAATGCTTATCATAAAAATGGGAGGGTTAATAAATGTTTATTTGACTGGAGACAAATCTAAAAGCCTAATCCTTCTAGATTCTGCTGTATACATAAATTAAGAAAATATCTCTGTATATTTGGTCATTAAAAGGATTTATCGTACTAACATATTTGGTTCATCAAATTTTAAATTATTTCTTTTCAAGGTATTGTTTTAAAATTATTTCAAAGTTTTGAATTAAATTCCATGAAAATCCTATATAAAACTAGTTAAAATAGAAATTTTTTAAATTAGGTTTGTAAATTCAATAAATTTTTAATTGAGTCATTAACCTAGTTTAAAATTTCAAAATATAGGTAAAATGACTTTAATGTCATCTCCTCCTTTCTCTTCCCCTATTAATTAGTTTCATTCACCTTGTAACTTATATATAATATAAAAGAGTATATGAAATCCCATTGTCTATCTATATTTATTAATTCTGGTATTATTTATAGTATAAAAAAGATTGACTATGTGATTTCATATGCGAAAAAATCCACAATATGCTAAGTTTAATAATAAGGTTCTTCCTAGAGAAAAAGGATATGGGGATGATGAGAATTTGAGCATGAAAGCTAGGCAAACATTAATTTAAATGCATCTCAAGGATTCTCAAGTAAAGTAATGATTGGGACAAATGGTCTCATGTGATTGAGACATGTTTTTTTATTTTTGAATGAAGGTGATTGAAACATGTGTTTTAAATTCATGCTTTTTTTTTTTTTTTTTTGTAATTATACATCTATAGGTGCTTTTAATAAATAAAATCCAAATATAATAAAAATGCTCAAAATCACTTATAAAAATAATATCCAAACAGAAATCACGATTAACCAACACTACTTTTAAAATGAACTTTTTGTTGTACTTTTTCTCTTACTATTATAGTTAATATATTTAAATTATGGGAAAAACACTTCTCATGTCGTAGGAGAAAAGTATTCTCATGTCACACACATGAAATGGTGGGACCCACATATATATATATAACTAAGTTATATATATATGTGGGTCCCACCATTTCATGTGTGTGTGGGAATCTTCTTCCTCTCATACAACATGAGAAGTTTAAACCCTTAAATTATAGATAAATCATATTTTATTTTATTAAATATTAATGTTTATATATATATATATATATATATAGGGAAAAACACTTCTCATGTAGGAGAAGTGTATTCTCATGTTACACCATCAAATGATGGGATCCACGTATATATATATAATTAGCATTATATATATACGTGGGTCCCACCATTTCATGTGGGTAGAAATCTTCTTCTTCTCATGCAACATGAGAAGTTTAAACCCCATATATATATATTTTGAAGAATATAAGTTACAACGTGAATAAAACTCTTTAATGAGAAGAGAGGGGAGGGCATTAAAATCATTTTTACCATATTTTGAAATCTTAAATTGGACTAATGACTCAATTAATAATTTGTTGAATTTACCAACATGATTTAGAAATTTTCTATTTTAAATGGCTTTATATGGGATTTCCCCAAAAATCTATTCCCCATAATTCTTAATATGAGACCTGTTTATTGAATTCAAAAAATTAATAAAACTAAATAAATTATTTCATTATAACATATGAGACATGATTATCTAAAATACTCTATAGTAGAATATCATAATATAACTTATAAGTGAAGCAAATTAATTTGAAAAAAAAATGATAAATGTAAGAGATAGAGTAGATAATTATCTTTCATTTAAATTAGGGTATATTCCAAATTAATTTAGAATCAGAAAAATACTAGTATATCTTAATGAAGAAAATCAAATGTTTATTACTGGGGAGCTTTCCTTCTTTAACTTTTTACAGTAATGATACAGATCACTGAACTTAGAGAGTTTTATATATAATATAGATTGAATTTCCCAAGCCTTCCTAATTTATAAATTTGTTCTCTTTTCTGTATTAAAAAGTGTCCTTTTTTTCTACAAAAAAAATGTCCTTTTTTAGTTTTTTGTTTCTCATTTTCAATCTTCTTAATTGTTAATAAATTTAAAACATGATTTCTTTCTCTTTTTCCACAAATGTAATCTTTCTCCAACGCACAAATGTACTGTATTTAAATATTATAATTTCTGGCATGTGCATATTTGTATATGGATTGGGTTTCTCTCCTAATCTCTTTCTCATTATCCCTCATTATCTCTAAATCATATCCGTTCAATCAATTATAATATTATTTTAAATTCTCTCTCCTCTTTCTAATCAACGTCCAGATGTGTTAATGAGGGAAAAGGAAAAAAAAGAATGAGCAAAATAACATCTATGTATACTACAGTACCAGTTAGAGAATAACTCTGTTTGCTGTGAATGTTGAAGGAAAAACTCAGGCGAAAAAAGGGAGATAAAAACTGAAGGCCCCTACTGCGGTAAAACTGCAGGAAACTTTCTCGAGTCCCAACATTATATATAGTAATGATAATATGATCATCAATATCGGTATTATATATAAAAACTTTAAGAATAATTGTTTGTTTTTTTCCCCCTTTAATTAATGGCCAACATCGACCCGATTTGCGGGTAAGGAAATGAATGGTTCTTTTGTCTATGTAAGACTATGATCCTTACCCTTCCCGAATTTTATACATATACGTGTACGTATATATACATACATACATATATATATATATAAATACATGTATATGTATATATGTCTGACTTCTATAGTACTGAACTTAAAATATTTAGCTTTACATACTCCCAATTGATCTCATATTTGCTGCTTGAGCTAGTCTAATAGATTTAATTTGAGCAGCACTTTGCATTTTTATGCATTCATGTATGATCAACATCAATATTGTTATATAATTTGATTGAGTTACATAATTATTTGTGTAATCTAGTTTTTAAATTAACTGATAGTTGAAATGAGTTTGCAAGTTGGAACTAATGATAATAATAGTATATTGGGAATAATATGAATATATAAAAGCAATTCACAACGTGCGTAGGCTGCGTAGATGTATAATAAACGATTACCAATATAATAATAATAAGTGATTCGTGAGAAAGAGTAGTTGTTAAGATGGATGATTTCAGGAGTTTAAATTTTTTATGTGGCATGGTTCAGTAAATTTATTTCAGCAACTTGATCTTTCACGAAGTATTATTATTATTATTATTTTGGTCCACCCGGTTCACCAGAGCTTTACCCCGACTAATCCAGATTCGACCCGCGTTGTACACCTAACTTTAGTGGGAGAGTTTGCCAACGGGGGTTTTTTACATTCACAAGCGCCGAACCCGCGCTTCGGCTAAGACACAGCCGCTTACCACTGCGGCCAACCCCGCAGTATCTTTCACGAAGTATATGAAACTGAACAGATGGTTTTTTTTTTTTTTTTTTTTTTTTTTTTTTTTTTTTTTTTTTTTTTTTTGGGGGGGCCATAGATGGATATTGCTTCCTGGGCCTCATCATTCTAAATTGTTTGTGATCGTCGATCTTAGCTTGATCATCTAATAAATAGAGGGACATGTCGTCATGTTTACGAGTTGTTGGGATGTCACTTCATTCTCACTGGGGCTTCCACTTCACCTCTTGTTCTTAGTTTACTCTCTTCGTTTATTGACCAAGCTGTCGGTGGCCAGCTCTTTTGATATATACACTTAACTGTTTATTTTACAAAGTCTGATATATATAACAACGTAACATGCACTGTTTATAAGCCTATATATATACATTGTATCTTGCCATCGATGTTATAAATCATGCACGTTGATGATTATATATCGTATATATGTGTACTAAGGTCGAGTATGAATAGAATGTTAGGTAGTTAAGACTGGTAGGATATAACTTAGGACCCGTCTTGGAGCCCTTGAGAATGTACGTAATGCGACTTTAGACCACTTTGAATGCCAATGGTGGCCACGATTTTAGGTTGACAATTTTAGATCATCATTAACACACTTTTTCATGATAATGCATTCACAATGGCACGTACTATAATTGAATGAACTAAACGGCCGGGTTAGCTGTGCGTGATTCACTGTTTTGTTTAATCTGTGTTATCTATGATACATGCGAGGTATTGTTATATCAACGTTATTAAACGTGATTTAAGTATAGGTGTCTTAAATATTGTCAACTCGTATATACTCCTATATATAGAATTTGTTTCAAACATAATCAAACTAGTGTTGGGTCCAGCTAGAGTCATCAAACTCGTGTTGACTTTTCTCATTTATAAACCCTTTAATTTGTTTGATTTTATCAATCTAGCACTTTATATACCCACATATTCTATTGCAGAGCCACAATATCCACGTGTGTTTTTATTAGATCCAATGTACGTATTCACTAATCACTGTGATTAATAATGTGTGGTCTGTTAAAAAAACAAGTCTTGCTTGAGACTTGAGAGTGAAAGAATCCAAGTACATATATATAACAACATGTAAATTTGAACAAGTACTCCTTCCTCCTCTGAGATATTCTGCTCTTTGCTGAGTTTATTTTTTGTTTTTGTTATTATGTAGACATACGTGGGTATAAGAAGGGTTTATTTAATCTTTAGCAATCTTTCAATACTTTGGGATATTTTGTTGAAAATTTTTAGTTATGTACTATCTCTACTCCTTATTGTAAAAGTCCATTGACTTTTTTTTATAGATTAATAAAACTAAATAAATTACTTAATCACAATAATATATTGTGAATCATTAAATTATATATTTATTTATATATCATAAAAGCTAGTTTGGTCTAAAAGGATAAATATAAATATTTTAATGTAATTTATTTATCTTTTTTAAAAAATCAATTGGATCTTATATTAGATATCGAGGAGTTTTGTTTTATTTTAAAAAAAAAAAAGAAAAGAAAAGAAAGAAAAGCAAGTTATAAATGGCATTGAATAAGTTGTTAGCTTAGTGTACACATCATTACATTACATTAATGTGGGAAAGCCCTACACAAAAGCTAATCAATTAATACATTAAATCCCGAGCAAAAAAATTAATACATTAAATAACAGTCACGTGGGAGGATGTCAAATAAGATCCCATCAATAGTGCGTGTATACCAACAAGGCTCTCGCGACTCTCTCTCTCGACTTCCAACATTAGAGTTTTTTTCTCACCAGCGTTGCCTTATCCCAAACCTCAGTCGTGATATAGAAGTAGAGTGGAGCTCGAAGAACAAAAAGCTGGAAGCGCTAGAGAAGTTGGAGTCGTGATTTTTAGATCGGAACAAAGACATACAGTGGCGAGCTTCTATCTTCACCGGCGCCGGCCCTCCTCTATTCTCCGTCTTCACCGTCACTCCAACAGTGGCGTCTTTATGATTTTGTGTGCTGCTGTGGTCCTCTCTTGCCTCTAGGGTGAGTTTTTCTTTTCCCTCTCCAAATCTGTCTTGAGGCGGTGGGAGCTACTGTTACAGCGTCTCCCTCGCCGGCAGTCTCCGGCGGAGGGGATGTCCGTCCTTTTTTGCTGCTTTTTGTGGTTTTATGTTTGTGTGTTTCTACTGTTTTTGTGGTTTTGAGTATTAGCAGTGGTGTTTCTTTTGTGGCTTGGATTCGCGATTTTGGGGGAAGATTTTTATCGATGGTCGCCACTATTATATGCTTTACTTATGAGAGGACCATTGTTCGGTTTGTTTGATGGTGGCGAATCCAAAACACTAGTATTAGCCAAAATTTGTTCGGTTGGTGGTCGACGTCACCATATTTGCTTCAATAGAGGAGCAAAAGTATTTTTCAGGACATCATTTGTCTTCTTTCTTCTGAGGTTGGGTTCTCTCTGTCCTTTACCCCAAGACAAGGTAATTATGTAGTTGATCAATTTGCAGCTTATGCTTATAAGGAGGTGTACCATATAGGATGGGCTTTGCAACCAACACTTTATTTCATGTCACTTCTAACATTGGATGTCCAGGAAGCCAGTGCAGTCACTAATATTACTTTTATTCACACTTTTTTAGTGGTGATTAATTTTCCTTACATTTGATTTGTTGTAGTTGTTAGTCTTTCTGTTCCGGTTTGTTTTCGTTTAGTGTAATAACTATACTTTGATGTAATTTTTGATATAAGTATTAATATAAATACCTTCTGAGGAAAAAAATCATAAACTTTTTTGGTTTAACAAAAATAAAATTAGCATATGAACCACATACTAAGACTAAACATTCAGATATAGAAAAATAGTTAACGTGAAATCAATCAATAATCAGGATCCACATGGAAAGGAAGGGAAAATAACTTCAAATATACAATCGAGCCTTGGACAAGTGGGAGGATAGTACTTTGGTTTGGCACAGGAATAAATCAGGATTGTATGGTCAAGGGAAAAAGAAAGAAATAAAGAAAGGAGAGCAGAGTATGTGAATCCGGTTTCTCTCATCATCCCTTATAGTCTTTAAATCATATCCGTTTAATTAAATTTGAAAGGTCACAATGAGCCGTCTTATCACTCATTCAACTTTTCTCTCATCTTTCCAATCAACAGTCCAAATGGGTTCATAAAAGATGATGAGATATGATGGTTGGTGGATGAATTTAATGGGGGTAAGTAGAGAATGATGAAAAAAGGATTGAAGGGAGTTCCTTTTTTTCTTTTCTATTTAGTCTCCACTCCCCTCCACTCAAACCTAGTTTGAGATCATAAACAAATTTGGATTTTGTTGGACTTTCGTACTTTTAAGCTAAGTGTGACTTGTTTATAAAATCTGCACGATAATAAATACATATCGTCTGAGTCATGCCTTAAAACACTATTGTTAAGGGATGTTTCGCAACCCCTTATTGAATTAAGAAGCAGTACTAGATAATTTCAAGATTAAATAAATTCTTCCTACAATAATATAGAGGACAAAACATCATAAGCGTAAGAAAACTCAACAAAAGCAAAATATGCAAGGGGAGAAAGGAGTGCTACACAACTTTATAATTGAGTATGGCCACAAAATTGAAGATGTGCATGATGTAAAAACTTGTTTACACACCCACACACCATATTTACCCTGTGACTTTTCATTTTAACACATCCAAACCAACCACAGAACTCTTAAGCAAGTTATGCTGTAAATTTGGAGTTGGGTATACAATTTTTAATATATTGGTGTTGTTGCATTCTCCACATGTTTAGTATAACTGAGATTCCTTTTTGATAAAGGGTTAAGGTGCAGATTGGCCAACGAAGTATTATGCTAGGAGCATCTGACACAAAAATATATTAAAGGTATCTTAAATACCAACTAACAATTAAAAATGAAAAAAATTTACCAATCAACTATTAAAAATGAAAACTATCACAATGACGTTAAAATTAGTCAAACGTTGTTTGGTTACTTATATTTAAGAGAAGCCCAAAGATGGTTGAGGGGCTTCCGGGGAGGACGATCTTTGATATGTCGCGACTTTGATTGTTTAATTTGGTCAAGGAAATGTCATTTTGACATAAAATTGTTGTATAAGCTTTTGGAGTGTTGTGTTCAGGGTTATATCTGTGTTCTTTAGCTTCGCCCCTGTTTTGGGATAGGTTTTGTTTCCAAATTTCAGCCATTGTTGAATCGAACTTTGATCTTGGGTGTGACCTGTTGATACAGTTACTGGGTCCATCATTAGCTCAAACAAAATCAGGCATCGAAAATCCTCTAGGTTTAAGCCACTAATCATCTTCTTTGTACTACACCTTCCTTCTGAATCATCTGTGGGCTGCTAGGATCATGAGTTTCAAATATCACTCCCCTGCAATAACTCAAGAATCCGATTAAACCACTTAGAAGAGGAGCCTCACGCTCTTTGCATCCAGAGAACTGAAAATCCATCTTTTATGTAAGAGAAGCACGAAGATTGCTGACATGACATGCTAGAATATTATGATGGATGCAATTTGGCATGATTCCGAGCTTATTCCTTTCTCGAGGACAAACAGAGTTTGCCTAATTTTAACATCACCGTGATAGTTTCCATTTTCAATAGTTGATTGGTAAAAAAAATTCATTTTTAATTGTTGGTTGGTATTTAAGGTACCTTCAATACATTTTTGTACCAGATGCTCCTAATGTAATACTTTGTTGGCCAATTTGTACTTTAACCCTTTGATAAATATATAGTACATCACATCTTTGATATAAAAGTCATTTTACTAATTTTGAAATATTAAATAAACTAAATAAATTACTTTAAAATATTTATATTTATCATTTTTCTTCCAAATAATTTACCTCAAATCATAGCATTATACCCATAAGTGTTGTGTGGTCCTTTTTTTTTGTCACAATCACCTCAAGTGTACATGAAATGCTAAAACACGGTTGTGAATCTTTTCCAAATTTACCCTTATTGATGATCCGTCAACAATAATAAATGAGGAGGGGAATGAGGGATTAACGAAGGTGAGTATGGTGTTTAAAAAAATACGTGTTATACTAACTAACTTAACTAACTTTTTTAATCTAATCAAATTATGTGAATATGTCTTATATTAAGGATAAGATGGAGCATATTTTACATACATGAAGAGTGAGATTACGCGTCAAAATGATGTCAAATTATATTTTTCTTTAATACACAAGGAAGGAAAGACCCCTCAAATTAGACTAGACAGAATATGAGAAAGGTACATACCCTAGCATGGCTTCAAGTGTGTACTTCCCTAATCTAGGCTTTCTTGTTGCGGAAAAAAGTTATAGGGCCTCGTGGTGTTGGTCTAATATCTTAGATGGTAGAAATTTCCTCAAAAAAGACCTGAGATGGGATGTTGGAGATGATACAACAATCAGAATATGGGGTGATCCATGGGTCTCAAAGGCTAGCAATACTGATGATCCTATTATCATAAAGGGGAGAGTTTGTGACCTGATAGTTAATGGGCAATGGGATCTTACTCCTATAAACCAATATTTGTCTGCTGAAGTCAAAGATGCAATACATGAAATCCCTATCCCCACCAACGGGTTGAAAGACAAGTTGGTTTGGACTAGTGCTAGAAATGGAGATTATAAGGTGAAATTGAGATATTATTACCACAAAGATCAGAACTCTGCTAGGGTGGATAGAGCAGGGCTATCGACTGTCATTTCCACCACACGTTGGAAGTCGATCTGGAATATTAAAGTAATCCCACGAGTACAGTAGTTCATATGGCACCTCCTGAATCATGCAGTTGCTACCAATTCAACTTTGTATCGGCGAAGAAGGTCCTTGACTAGCTAATGTCTAGTTTGTGCAGAAGTGGAGGGGACAATTAAGCATGTATTTTTCCATTGCCCTTGGACTCAGTGTATCTAGTTTGACTATTCGCTAAGTGCTCGAGTTGATGTCTCAAATATCTCAAACTTCAATGCTTGGTGGATTTCAATAGGAGGTACGACGTTGCTGTGCAAGCATGATCTTTCTTTGATTTGTTGGCTTCTACGGTTTATCTGGAAAGCTAGAAATAAAATGATTTTTGACCATAGACAACCAAACCCGGGTACCGTTATTGAATTGGCTAGGAAAAGTAACTTTGAATTTTGGGCTAACTATGATATAGGGCTTAGGGACCTTTTATTGTCGAGGGGCTGTGATAGTCCTCGCATTCAATGGTCTCCTTTGCGTTAAATAGCCTTAAAATTAATTTGATGGAGCCTTTTCACCTTATGAGAAAAATGTTGCTATTGGGACAATATGTCGTGATCTCATTGGCTTTTTTAGATGGGGATATGTGGATAAAGTTAAGTTCATTTCTACTTTTATAACCGATGCCTTGGCTATGAAAAGGGCCTTGCTTCTTGCCGTGGACCTTGGTCATGATAAAGTGATCATTGAAATTGATTGTCTTCCTTTGCTTATCTGTGTTGAGGCAAAGTCAGTGGATTTGTATGATTGGAGGTGTAGAAGTACTATCCAAAATGTTAGTTGCCTTCTTTCTTCTAAGGTTGGATTCTCTTTGTCCTTTACCCTAAGAGGGGGCAACCGTGTTACGGATCTTCTTGTAGCTGATGCTTATAAAAGGTGTGCCTTATTGGGTGGGTCTCGCAACCAACACATTCTTTGTTGTCATTTCTAACCTTGGAGGCTCAAAATGCTGGTGCTGATAATCCTTCGCATGCCAGTCCTTCATTGGATGGTGGCTAGTTTGATTATTTTAGTTTACATGTTGTTTTTGTTTGTTTTCTTGTTGTACCTGTTTGTTTCTATCATGTCTTGCTATTCATACTGTTGTTTTTTTCCCTTCTCTTTGTAACTGTCATTTCTGTGAAGTTTATTAATAGAATTTTCTGTTGAAAAGAGAGAGAGAGTGTGTGTGTGTGTGTGTGTGTGTGTGTGAGGGGACATTACGTGATATCTCGTTGACATTGACTCCCGAGCTTGTATTATTTCTGAAAACACTCCACTAACTGATACTCTCACATTTATATTCTTCTAAATGGTATTTATAACTTATTTTAACAAAAAAAAAAATTATGCTTTACCATTACGAAATTAAACTTTTGAGACCTAATTGTCATTCCTTTTATTTTAAAGAAAAAGATGTTAAGAACAAGAATGATATGAACCGTACTGCTGTTTTTTGTGCTCCCAGTGATTTATTTCCCTAGCATATCTTAGGCTATTTTGTGTTTGTACATGAAGTTGGTATTTAATTAAAGGGATATGTTATTCTACCTACTCCTATTTTACCTACTTCTGCCTAGCCTTCTCAAAATTGTTAGATTATGACATCATCCAACGGTAGAGATTTGAGAGATAAAATAAACATTTTACCCTTTCTGCAAATCCTTGAGTTCCTTCAAGATCCGCTTCGATGCCATGGTGAAACCTAATGAAGAAACCGGATTATTTATTGCTGATGTTAGATCTTCTGCAAATTGTTAGATCAAATATGGACTTCCAATTTCTTCTCCCACACTCATTTGCGGCACATCGCTTTTATGAACCTGAAGCCCACTCCATCACTCAATTATTATCTTTCATATTGTTTAAATCGCCAAAATGATTAGTGCAATGTTCTCGCAATTACGTTTCCACATATTGTCCCCATTATACTAACCAAACCAAATCACCCCAAAATTATTTCCATTTTAAAATTTAAAGATTGCAGACTGCGATCGGAACACATTCATGGTCATATTCCCAGAAAAGAAAAGGCTAAAACAAAAGGTGTAAGACAATTGAGATGAATTCGTAAGTGTAAAGAGGTGATTCGAGCACCATCGATGTTTCCCAAGTCCACATATAACTAAGCACACGCACAGGCATTGTGTAACACCCCCAATTTCTAACCATTATAATAACCTAAAATTTTACTGAAATTCAAAATAAACAACATTGGGGAGTGCTACCGTATTTGTACTTGGGATAAGTGCAAGGCTACTTATTACAATAATGTAAATCAACTTAAATAAATGTGTTTTATTCAAAAAGAAAGAAAATAAAAATAAAAATAAAAATAAAATAAAACTAGCTAGATTCATTGAAGATTCTTCCTCACTTCCCACCGCTAGCCTCAACTCTTGCACTGTTTCATTGAAATTTCGCTCCCCGAAGGATCATCGCAGCCCATGAATACAAAAATCAGCAATTGCTGGTAATTCTAATAAAACACAATTCAAATGGCACCGATATGTTGATCGAGCGAATATATATATAAATCATAAGGTAATTACATCAAACATTATTCATCATCTTTTTAATTTATTTAGACCCGGGAAACCCTGCCAGTCTATTTAGTAGGAAGAGAACCATGGTAAACCCGGAAACCCCCCGTGACCCGGAAACCCCGATCCCACAATTAATCAAATTTGGCCATCAAGTATTTCTTCCTAGTGTGCACACCTCTTCCCAAAGTTGCTACTAGGTCCCGAGAAACCCTACGCGACACCACTTTGGGAAGAACGGATATCGTCGGTTCACATCAAATAATATTTTGAGGGCATAAAGCCCGATTGTGTTCATCACCTTGGGAGGTACCATCCCAAAGCTATCTTCCCATCGTTAAGTTATTTTAAAACACACTCATAATAAAATTCCTAAATTATTTCTATTATTTAATTAAATATGGAACACAAGGATACTTTGATATAAAATCTAATCATGTCCTATTTTATTATGCAACGAATATTATATAAAGAAGGAAAGAATATCAAACAATATAGCATCGACACACTAACATAAACATTAGAATTAACGTGCTTACTTTATTGATAAATAATAAATAATATATAAACATTGCATTGTGATAGCATGATTCTTTTAACATAGTTAGCATAGAAAGGGAAATATATAAAATATAAAATAAACAGATATATATTCTATATAATAAATAGAATATATAATAAGATTTTCTAATATAAATAAATAAATAAAATATATAATATATAATATGAAATATTAATATAATTAATACAAATAGAAATATATTATATTATACAATCTAATTAATAATAATATATTCCTATTACAATTTATTACGATACAATATATATATAATATTTCAATTACATTTTATATTTCTATTTATTCTAACTAAAGTCTAGGATCATAGCTAATATCTAGGGTCACTAATATCACTACCCAACAGACTCAGGTAAATTAAAATGACTCAATTATATATTTAATATAAATAGAAATGGATTATATTATATAATCTAATTAATATATTCCTATTACAATTTATTAGGATACAATATATTTAACATTTCAATTACATTTTATATTTCTATTTATTCTAGCTAAAATCTAGGATCATGGTTAATATCTAGGATCACTAATAATGACTCCACTACTCCCAAAAAGATAGCTAACCACATGCTTATGATATTATATAAAAAAATCAGCACACCATAAACATTTAAAAAAAAAAACTAAATAACTTAATCCCTCTTATTGTGAAGATTAGCTACGTGCGGAAATATGCAACATTAACCACATTTAAAGAGTAAATGTATTTAATGTGTGTGTATATATATATATTTATATGTTTATATTTATATTTAGAGGCGAGCAATGGTTTTCAATTACAAACACAGGAAAAAAAACACATAGGCATATTCATGGAATTGAAGCACGCAGGCCGAGGCAAGAATTGTGTTCAATCCATCAAGAAAAACGCACAGCCATATTACATAGGTTCAAGCACACAAGCCGAGAAGAATAAACCTATATATATTCAATTCATTCACCTAAATCGAAAACCTAGGCAGTGCAACGCAAGGCATCTTATATTCAATATTAAACCACTTTGCGTAAGGCTATTCACACAAATCAAAGAGAAGGAAAATATATTTGTACACATATTCAATGTTAATTCTTATTGTTCTAGGAATTAAGATTGCCTATCAAAATTTACATAACTGACCTAAGACTCATGGGGATTAGAATTACACATGGGGATTAGAATTACCTGGTCTCCGTTCTTGCTAGCGACCTAATTTTAATATGATGTGATGAAAGTATAGAAGGAGGATTTGAGAAGAAAAATAATGGTGAAGAAAAGTATCGAGCGTTTTAAGGTTTCGACGGCTAGATCTAAGTTTATAATTAAAACTTAGGGTTTAAGTATGAAATGGGCTTTTAGCTATTTCAGTTATAAAATAATACAATTAAATTTTTAAATTTCTATTATTAATATAATTATTGTCAATTAATAAATTGTAAAATAATACAAACATTATTAAATTCTAAATATTTATTTAATATATTATTGTTATTATTATTACTATTATTATTATTATTTTAACCAATTATCATCATCATTATTAATCTATTATTATTATTATTATTTCAAAAAATCGGGGTATTACACATTGTCAGCTTCTAAGAAAGTTCCTTCATCATTCTCAGACCTGAAAATGAAGTAGCCGATAGCAAAACCGATCACGATTGCCACAAGGACCCCTCCGTTAAAGGACATGACGGCCAGCATCAGCAAATACCCGATCGCCAAATTAAACCTAAACAGAAACGCTCCGACGAGCTTCACCCCTAATTTGGCCTTGTCTCTGGCGAGATTCGATCAACGAAGAGGGATCTGATTCTAGGGTGCCGTAGCGGAGGAGGTAGAGAGAGAAAGAGGGTGGGAGAGAGAAGGGGTAAAATGTTTAATTTATCTCTCAAATCTCTACCGTTGGATGATCTCATAATCTAACGGTTTTGAAAGAGGTAGGCAGAGGTAGATAAAATAGGAGTAAGTAGAATAACCTATCCCTTAATTAAAAAAGGTTGGGTTTTCATTAAATAGGATAGTTCTCCTAAAAAAGTACTAGTATTTTGTGTACACGGCATTCAATACATTAATGCCATAGATAGTTTTCTCCCCATTAAAAGCAAAACGAGTTACTTTTTGTTACATATATAATAAAGCATGCTTATAATTAAATATTAGGTTGCTCTGCAAGAATACTCATAATCTCTAGTGTAAAATACTCATGAACTATAGAAATCGGAATAAAAATTATACTTAAAAATATGTAGATCCCTTATTTTGTTGTTGTTGTAGGACCTTCCATCTTCTTCTTGTGGAAAATGTAATGGGTGTTAGGTGATTTTCAATAATTCATTATTTTTGCTTTAATTTTAGGCCTTGTTTGTTACAAAGAACTAGGGATAGGAATTAAGTCAGATATTGAGCTAAATTGCATGGTTTGGTATGAGATACTAGTGATAACCAAGGATTGAAATGAAAGTACCACAAAGGTGAATTGCTACAAACCCACATTTCCTTGGCATTGGTGAAGCACGGCTGGAATTGGGAATTTTTGGGACAAAGTTGTTCCTACTCACAATAATTTTTAAACGAAATACCCTCATCCTATTCCTCATGTAGCCAATCGATCTCCCCTTGTCTCCCCCTTTATAATATTTTCATCTTCTATGTTGACATGAAATTTTCCATCGAGTACAATCTCGGTTTACAATCTTCATTTCTGCTGAATTTGCCTTTTAATTTCTCCCGTCCAATAATTTTTGGGAATCTCAACCACATATTTCACTCTCTATGAATTAATAAATATGCTTTTTTAATTTATTCTTGTTCAATATTTTTTTATGTATTTAGAATCTCAATCATGCTTATTAAATATTGTTGATATTTGATATGATATTATATCCTATATTAATATTTACTCACATTGTATCTACTTAAAAATTTAAATATATGATATTATGATTATATTTGATTTCGTGCATCTTTTTATGACACAATCAGTTCATCATTTGGGGGGTTTAGGTTTAGATAAAGATATTACTGTAATTTCACAATTTATAGTAAATTATAGAGTAAAATTAATGAGAATATTTCCATCAAATATTGCTTACCAAACATAATTTAATATCATCAATCTCATTCTCAGTCTCACTCCCAATCCATTAAAACTCAAGCCCACAAGCCAAACAGGGCCTTAAAGTTTATGGATATTCCTTTATTTATAGACCTAAGAAAAATTCGCTGGTATTTTTTCAGTTAGGTATAAGTTGATGAATATTTTTTCTCACGTTAACCCTAAAAAATGTTTGACAAGCAAAATCAAGGTGCCTAGTTTTAGCAAACGCCCTTATTCTTAGCCTTAGGGGTGGAAATAGGTCATACACTTATCAAGTGGCCTGTGGCCTGGTTAGAGCTTGATCCAATCTGGTTTATTTAACAAAAAAGTCAGGCTAAAGTCTATTTAAAGGCCTAAATATATAAATAGGTTAGGCTTACTCTAGAAGGCCTTGCTTGTAAGTCTTCAGGTCTACCCAATTTACATATTTTAAAATATAATTTCATTTATATTATATGTATCTATATTATATTTATATTTTAATCATTTTTAATTTTAATTTAAAAATATAATTATTAAATTATTATAGTGGGTTGATTCTCTATAATTTAAAATTCAAATAATAGATTTTTGAATTAATCTTAATTTTGATTTATTAAATTATAAGAATTAAATTTTATTTTAATCATATTGTAGGCTTTAAATTATTGGCCTTTAAGCCTTAATTTTTAAACTTACTTAAAGGCCTACATTATATATAACGTAAAAAAGCTTTAGGCCTGATCAGACCTTTTAAAAGCTTAGACCTAAGCCTAAAAAAAGCCTCTATATGGGTCTAAACTCAGGTTTTAGGCATCTGATACAGGCTCAAACCTATTTAACTAAAATCTAACCTGGTCTAACATATTTCCATCAACCGCTATTTTTTTTTTTTTTTTTTTTTGGGGGGGGGGGGGGGGGGGGGGGGGTAATTCACAAATTGATAAAAGCAACGCGAGAATAGTAAATTACATGTTAATATATTAATGGCTCATGCCATCTTACTTTTTTCTCCGATTGAGTGGTGAAAGTTTTGAACTTTTGATAACGTATTTGGTCGTTAATTAAATTGCAACACGCCACGTTCATAAATATACCACTCTTGTCTTATCTTATTTTAAGTCTATTTTGATTAAAAACTGTGGTTCTTATAGAGTGATAAATGTGTTTTAAATTTTTTTGTCTATATTAATTGCAATAAATAATAATAATTCATTCATGTTGATTTTTGAAACTCATTATAGATAAGAGCAAAATTATAAATTTAGCCTATAACTATAAGTTAACTAATTCTTTTTGATATACGAAAATTAATTAATTTACATTTATAAATAGGATTAGAGTAATATATATATATATAGGCAACTGTGCGCAAATCATTAATGGCAAAGTGTATATATATGGGTTTATTTTGTCCAATTTTGATAATGGAAGGTCATAATCATAGCCATGATCTTGACATCCAAAGCATCCTCCACTCTCTTGCTTGTAGGTAGGACTGCCAACATTATATAGGGTCTATTTGAGTTGTCATTTTGAAAGTATGTTTACGTAAGTTGATGTGAAACTTCTCTCACACACTTACTTCGTACACCGTAATTATGTTAGAAAAGTAGGTTTTACCGCTAAACCAAACAAGCACATAGTCAAGGAAAATGTGGCTCCATCCTCATCAAACTGAATCTGACAAAAACACAAATACTACCTCCGGTACTAAATATAATGTTAGCTCTCATAATGTTTTGTTTTGATGATAACGAACCTTGATATCTAAATATATTTTGAAAAACAAAAAACATAATAGAAAGTTAACTTGATGATTTAAGTAACTCGAGTGATATAACTATATTTGAAGAAAACTTGAATCAACAAGTCATTTGAGTGACTATTTTTCACTTAAGTGATCAAAGAGGATCACTCGAGTGGTAGTGGATGCACTCGAGTGATGAATCCTCACTTCCAATATTTCTACAAGTCACTTGATAATAATCTGAAGTTATGCAAGATCACTTAAGTGATGAGATAAGCACTCGAGTGATTAAACATCACTTGCAAGTGACTCGCAAACGTTTTGAAAGTTGGAGCAGATCACTTAAATGATGTGATGATCACTCGAGTAATGACATTTACTTGCAATTCACTCACAAGTGAAATGAAAGTGATTTAATCTTATCGGAAGATCACTTGAGTGATTGAGGGAATCACTCGAGTGATCCGTGATCACTTGCAAACTCCAACAAGTGATCCATAAAATCACTTGAGTCACCTGGTAGTGTTAATTTTTTTTTTAATGCAATGAAAGATCACTCGAGTGACTATTCAGACACTCAGTGATAATCATTTTCACAAAACTTCACTACTAGTGATTATCACATGAAGATCAATTGAGAACTTGAGTGTTAGTGCAAAAGCTCGAGTAATAAGGTTTCACTCGAGTGATCCTAGGTCACACTCGAGAATAGGTTTATCATATTTAAAAATCAAAGTCTCGATAAATTTGATACCTATTATATACATCCTGATTAACACAATAATCGTTTATACTAATTCTACTATTACTAATCATATTTATGTACAAGTTTCAGGAAATTAAAACTCTGGATTAATTTCAAAATCAAGAAAAGCAAAATTCTACCAAAAGCATTAAATACGTACGAGAGAAAGCCAACAAAAATATTTAATTTCATCAACGGATACAATCACTCTCTAACAGACAAATTTGAATGCTCAAAACGATCATTAACAACATTCTACTTATAAACACGGAAGCATTCAAGATGGAGCATTAACGAAGCCAACAACAAAAATTTTGTTAATTAAAGTGCTTTGTTATTCTCCGATTTTCTTGTTACTCTTGACTGTTTATTTATCAAGTCATTGAGATAGATTTTTCAATCTTATTCAATACTCTTGTAAAGAAAATCTCAAGGTAGTGGGACCTTAAGTGAGGGTGTCAGTTTACAAAGTGTAAGGGGGAGTGAGTGTCTTGTTGAGAAAATCTCCTGTACTGTGGTGCCAAGAACCTATTGAATCTTGGAAGTATAGTGAAAATCTCAAAGGTGCTTTAAGGAGTGGACGTAGGTCAAGAGTTTAAGACTAAACCAATATAAAACTCTGGCGTACACTTAGGTGAAATTTCTCCACTCTTATCTTTCAATTGATCCTATGTTGGTGGTTGTGGCGGCGAAGGAATTTTCTTATCTTTCAAAACAAATGGATCTCAAATGACAGCATCATTGCAAGCACAAGAGTAATGGTGGAAAGCATGACACTTACCAATGATCGTCTAGCAGGGACGCGAATTTAGGGTACTACACTAGCTCCCAACCGGGAGTCATGGCGACCACCGGAGGAGGACTGGGTGAAGTTGAATGTTGACGGTGCATTCTTAGCTGCTCACACAAAAAGTGCATGTGGGGGTTTATTTCGTGACTCAACAGGCAACTTTCTTAAGAGTTTTACTTATCACATTGAGGATGAAGATGAACTATCTGCAAAAATTTGGTCTTGTCTTCTTGGCCTCAAAATGGCTTGGGCTATGGGATGTAGGAAAATCTGGGTGGAAACAGACTCCAAAGAGTGTCTGAACTTGATTATGCATGGACATGGCCTAACCCACAAGGATGCTGATCTTCTTATGGAAGTGAGGGTGCTACTGGTCAAGGATTGGATAACAAAGATCACCTATGTATCTTGCTCGTATAACAGAGCAGCGGACTATCTAGCCAAGATGGGTCTGGATGGAGGACAGGGACTCCACAAACTCTATCAACCTTCGAAGGATCTACAGGCACTGTTATGTCAGGATTGTGATGGGTGTAATGCTTCGTTAGGTGTTAGCTGAGGTGTCTCAATTTTAAAAAAAATTAATTGCAATTGTTTTAAATTATTAATATAACCCAATTCACCTTGCTCTTGGTTGAAATCGTTGACACTAACATATAAGATCTAATTGCCTTTTTTGGATAGATTAAGGAAGCTAATTAAACTACTTTAGATATTTATATTTATCATTTTTGCTTCAAACTAATTTAAATGGCTTATAAACTAATATATAATTCAATGATACCCAACATACCATGATTAAATAATTTACTTAGTTTTTTTAATTTCTAAAAAAAAAGTTAACTGGTAATCAAAGTGAGTATTTCTTTGGTCCAGATAAAACCCACCAATAATAGTGAGTTAAATGAACTGGTACAAGTAAAAATCTAGAAAACACTAAATGAAAAGTCACAATTGAACGTAGGGGTGTTCATGCGCAGGGTTAGGCCCTTGTCTGATACCCTGTCTAAAGGAACATTGGGTAGTAAAATGCGATCCCGTCTCAGATCCGACCCTACCAGATGGAAGCTCTAACATTTTCCTATTTGGGTAGGGCGGTTTTCCTACCCAAATGATGATACTCTATAAAAAAAAAAAAAAAAAAAAAATCAATCATAACTGATAAACAATATTGTAAACTTTAAATATAATACATAATTCTACATTTAGAGATATTCTAAAATAAATCTACTAACTTGAGTCTTGAAATTAAAAAGACTACCATGTGTCTTAATAAATATGAAGACAAATACAACATTTTGGGCAAACATGAATGATAAATAACATAAAAGGAAAGAATTAATGTAAATGTAAATATCATACAGAAAAGTCATTTATGACTTAATTCAATTTTTTAATCCATTATAAAAAACTCATAATTTCACATAATGGTTAGCAATATACATGGTGATATTATATGTAGTATATGGTTATAAAACATGATTCTAAGTTTTATAATAATAAAAAAAAGTTTATGCTTTGTCCTATTTGACACTCAAACATCTTTAACTTCCTCCTTCCATTTTTCCCCATAACATGGGTATATTTGATTAAACATTGACAATATTAGAGGAGAAGCCGTAGAGGACCCCTGGAGTTGACATGACAGATTATTTCAATTTTGGTTTTGATGAGAACATTTGGAAGCACAGCCGTCTAATGATATATTAGAGTATTTAGATATATATGATATAATATAAACATATAAACTATTATATAAAAAAATATTTATATCAAATATAATAATATATATACTTATCGGATAGTGTCAAACGGGCAAAGCGGCATACTCTGTCAATGCCCTCTTGGCCCCAATTTTTTTCGAGCTGCCTTTTTTTGAGTTGGGTAGGGCAATTTTTTGCTGGAATTGAGCGGATATACAAAGCTTCTATTTCATGAACACCCCTACTTGAACCAAATTACATAACTAGAATGAAGGAGATCAATATTTCTCAAATATTAATGGATCCTAATCCTAATATATGTGGCGCAAGTAACTTGTGCTGAAGAGATTGTGACTAAATCACCTTATTGATCCTCGTATTTTACTCTTAGCCATAGAAGTCGGCGAGGCTCATATCTAATCGGTGAGGCTGGAAGATAATTTTAAGACATCCTGTTTTATTGAAATAATGCAGACATTAAAAGGTAAATAAATAAATAAATAAAATCCTAATAATTAATTCTTATTTAATATCTGATGGATAACGCTAAATATCTTAATCAAAATATAATCATTTTGTTATCCCATATCACACAAAAGCTGTTTTTTTTTCCCGTATATTATATTCTTTCCGTTGCTATTTTGAACTTCGCGCAATTAATCATAACATTATAGATTATGTAAATATTCCTTCAATACAAACATATAAGTCGTTGAAAGGATCCGACAAAAGCTCAAAATTCTCAATTCTAGACTTTTTAAAATCAAGAGGTTCATGCGCAATAGACTTCAATATATGGGAAATTAAGTGTCATATGCATTGTTGTAAACTCGCGAGTTGACTCTCCGATTTTACCGATTACAAAACGAGTCGAGTCGGTGGTAAACTCGTGATTAAACTCGATTAAACTCACGAGTTTATACACCGATTTTACCGTTTTTTACGTTCTAACTTACAAAACTGTGTTAATTTATTCTTAAACTCGTGTTAACTTTTTTGATTTGATCATACTCAAGACTTTATATAGAAACTTTATAGAAATTTCTTTATTAAATATGATAAATGATGAATGTTGATAGATTTAATTTCAATTATTTAGATTTAAAAGATATTTAAATCAAATTGTTGTCATTTTTATATTTTAATTATTTAATTATACATTAGTAATACCTTTTTAATAATAAAAGTAAACTCTTACGAGTTTACGATTCCAGTTCACGATACGAGTTTACGTCATTGTCACGAGAGTTTGACAACCTTGGTCATATGGTGAAAAAAAGACGTTTATTTTCATAATATTCTCATAAATAGGAACCTTTCCCTACACGAAAAAAACCACGTTAAAAAAAGAGAGAGAGAAGAAAGCATGAGTCATGCGCGGATTTTTTGGTAGATCAGTTGTAGATGATAACAAAATGTCGCAGGCGAAAAAAAAAAAGATGATCACAAAATATCGCAGGCCAGAAAAAAAGATGATAACAAAATATCAATAAATTTGAAAATTTAATTAGTTGCATTTTTTTACCCACGGAATTAGATGTGTTTATTTATAATCAACATTTGAGTTTTTTTTTCCTTCACTTGATCATTTTTATTTTTGGGAATTTTTACTCAATCATTTACTTAAATACAATGTACGTATAATATATTTTTTATCATAAAATTTACACGTCGAAATTTGATTAGAGAACTGGCTATAGTGAATATAAGTAAATAGATACAGGGATAAGATATTGTCACTACCAAAGTCACTACCATTTTTTCATTCTTAGATCAGAATTTTATCTACTTTTATTAGCTCTCTCTCCTATTAAAATTCTGATCTAATAATAAAAAAGTGGTAGTGACTTTGCAGTAATGACAAAAAATGATAGTGACAATATCTTATCCATAACAAAATGTCGCAGGCAAAAAAAAAAAAAAAAAAAAAAAAAAAGATGATCACAAAATATCGCAGGCCAGAAAAAAGATGATAACAAAATATCAATAAATTTGAAAATTTAATTAGTTGCATTTTTTTTTTTGCTCACGGCATAGATGTGTTTATTTATAATCAACATTTGAGTTTTTTTTTTCTTCACTTGATCATTTTTATTTTTGGGAATTTTTACTCAATCATTTACTTAAATACAATGTACGTATAATATATTTTTATCATAAAATTTACACGTCGAAATTTGATTAGAGAACTGGCTATAGTGAATATAAGTAAATAGATATATATATCAAATCTCTTAATTAAAATTCTAAATTAATGCTCCTTAAGTTTTTATAAAATGATTTTTATTTTGAACCCCGTATTAAAATTTTGGGTAAGGAATTTTTAAAACTATTTGTCATTATTAAACGCCTCAAAGAAAAGATATTTAATTAGAATTATTTTAGAGTGAATGGATGGATGGATTAATTTAATTGAATAAGATGAATGTTGCGCGCGGTTGAGGCGCGTGCAAACAAAATGCATAGAACTGATTCAACAGAACACAACAACGGCGTCCGCTTCCGCGAATGTTCAAGGATACACGTGCCATGAACCGTAGAGCGTGACACGCGCGGGACTAACGCGTGAATCTTAGTTTCCTGGAAAAGCCCAACATCTATGCTTTTCCGGTTGGGGAGGGTTAAGTGACCTTCATCGCGCTATCTCTTTTGTGACCTCTCCCTTTATTTTTCTGAAAGTCATATTCTTCCCAGTTTTCTTCTCTCCTCCTCTTCCCCCAATTCACCAGCTTCCCCCCCTCCTCTCGATTTCGCTTTCGATCATTCTAGGGTTAGGGTTTCAATTCCTCTCCCTTCGATCTTCCGCTATCCCTGTTTGCTGTTTTCTGCTTAGCTTTTTTAATTTATTTAATAAGTGTGTGGCTTGAGAAGCCTCCCGTCTTTGGAAAGGAGCACCATGGGAGGTGACAGTGTTGTTGATGATGCGACCGCCACCCAGTCCAAGGGCGGTGACGGAGTGAATATCAACATTCGATGCTCCAATGGTTCGAAATTCTCGGTTCAGATTAGCCTCGAATCCACCGTCGGATTGTTCAAGGAGCTTGTAGCTCGGAATTGTGATATCCCCGCCGATCAACAGCGGCTGATTTACAAGGGTCGGATCTTAAAGGACGATCAAATTCTGCAAAGCTACGGTATACACGATCTTGATAATACTTGCATTTCTGGCTGCCCCCATAGAATTAAAATTGATTAGCCTTTTGTCCCGTTGAGTTGTCGTCTACGAGGATCGCTTCTCGTTAATTGTTGTTGTGAAATTATAGTCGTTTGATTAAGAAATCTAATTGTCTTCGTGGTATTAGGTGTTATCACTTTTTTAATGGCAGAACAACGTGGCTAATGCCCAGGAGAAAAACACTTGGTTTCAATTTATAGTTGAAGAAATACGAAAAAGTCATTGAGTCCTATAGTTAAAAAAGGATATGAAATATATTTATGAATTAAATGATTAAATGATGTTTGGCCAAGCATCGAGACTTTGTTTAACTTGAAACTCGTTGGTACTTTGTTGACAGATAATTGTACTGCTGGCAGTCTTCAAGCAATGGCTTTAATAAATGACATGATTTCACGGCGATATTCATACTGTTAATGATAGGTTATACTAGTAAGATCATTATGCGGTTGGCTTGTCCAAGAAATTGACCAATTTCAAGCTGTTGGGTTTTTGGAATGGATCCTTAGATTTTAACTGGGGAAGCTTGTAAGAGAAATAATGCTTTTTTGTCTGCTAAGAACTTGTTCGTTTACTTGGGAAAGATTGCAGCACCTTGCTGCTATTAGTTCACTGGAAGCAGATGGCACTTAATAAGTCCTACATAATTACATAAGTAATTTTTTTTTTGTTTTTACTTCTTAATTATCATCAGGATAAGTTTTAGTAGGCGCAGGATAAGGTTTAGTAGGTTTTTTCATGCTGGATGATTGGAACCTCATGTTTATTCCTTTAGTCAAGTGCATGATTGAGATTTCACATATTCATGCTGGCTTACTCTGATTGAGATGCTAGATTCCGTTCTTATTAAGTGTAATCATAGAATGATATAGCCTTAAGTGGGGCTCATCACATTGTTCTTTTCTATTGTAATAGTTGAATTGATTTATATTATAATTTCATTTCATTTTTATTTGAATACACACAATTGTAATTTGTATCTAAATCTTTTTTCTTCGCAGGAATCTTAATTTACCTACTTGTTTGGCTCCTAACTTTACCAATTTTTTGTACAATCTTGCAATTCATTTTTTTTGGGGGGTGACAATACACGTTACATTTTTTTTTTTGGTGGTCCAAACTTACATTATAAATTTGATCTTTACCTCATTTACATTGAAATTCTTCAGTTCTTGAGAGATCATTCATGGATGAGCTGATATAACTTGATTTTCAATCCATATTTGTCAGGTTTGGAGTCAGATCATACTGTCCATTTGGTCCGCGGCTTTGCCCCAGCTGCTGCAGCCAATTCAGCTGGTGGTACCAATACCAGTGCTACAAATACCACAACAAATAATGCAAGAGGTGCGGCTAATGAAGGTGGGGGTGGGGGTCTTGGAGGCCCTGGTTTTGGAGATTCACTGTTTCCTGGACTAGGCATCAATGGGCTTGGAGGAAGTGGCATCAATGGCTTGTTTGGAGCAGGCCTTCTGGATCCTGAACAAATGCAGCAGTCATTTATGTCTAATCCCAATATGATGAGAGAAATGATGAACACTCCTGCTATACAGAATCTACTTAATAATCCTGAGATAATGCGGAGTTTTATTATGAGCAATCCACAATTACGGGAGCTTATGGACCGAAATCCTGAGCTAGCACACATACTTAATGATCCAGCCACTCTCCGTCAAACACTTGAAGCTACGAGAAACCCTGAGATCATGCGTGAAATGATGAGAAATACAGACAGAGCAATGAGCAACATAGAATCTTCTCCTGAGGGATTCAACATGCTGAGACGCATGTATGAAAATGTTCAAGAGCCATTCTTAGATGCCACAACCATGGCTGGTAATACAGGAAATGACAACTCTAACCCATTTGCTGCCCTTTTGGGCACTCAAGGTGGACAAGCTAGGGATCGATCTGCTAATCCTTCAACTACCAGTGCTGAAGCAACTGCTGGCTCTCCCTCCCCAAATACTAACCCACTTCCTAATCCCTGGTCCTCTACTGGATGTAAGCTTTTGCCATCTTTTCCTTCCCTTCTACTACGGAGAAGCACATTTCCTTATTTAATTTTTTCTTCTTCATTATAGAGCTGGTAGATATGTTTTTATTTTTATTTTTTGGTTGGGGCAAGTCTAGTTCTGATTGACGCTAACTGTTGCAGCTGGAGGTGCTCAAAATAACACTGCAAGGACAACTACTGGTGGGGACACTAGGCAGCAAGCACCCACTGGCTTAGGAGGACTTGGTTTGCAGGATTATCAAGGTCTGCTGGGTGCTATGCCTGATCCCGCCTCATTGACCCAGTTAATGCAGAATCCAGCTATTTCACAAATGATGCAAAGTATCCTTTCCAATCCACAGGCTATGAACCAGGTATTTGCAGGAACCTTACATACCTAATACAAGACAATCTGTACATGTACTGAACTGACTCTATCGTTTAATTTCTCATTAGATACTTGGTGTCAATCCTGATCAACGTGGCTTACCAGATCTAAATTCTCATCTTAGGAAATGATGCAAAATCCTGAGTTCCTCCGCATGTTGTCTTCACCTGAGACAATGCAGGTTGACGGATTTTAAGTTCTACATCCATTGATAATTTCCATTGAATATTTTTTTCCAATGCCCAAAATTACTCAGTTTGATCAAGCCGCAATTTATGCATGTTGTATGCTTATGTGGTAAATTCTAGAAGTTTTTAATCTCAAATCAATACTCCTAGTATCTGAGCTTGTTGGCTGGAGGCAGCGTGTGTCTAATTGTTAGTTAGTTAGTAGCCCTCCTAGCTATTTCTTTTTTTAAGTAATTTTCTGACTCTCCATTTACCTATTTTTCACTTGCAGCAACTCTTGTCTTTTCAGCAAGCTCTTCTTTCGCAGCTTGGTCGGTCACCATCAACACAGTAAGTAATGAACAAACTTTCCTTGCCATTCTCACATGTCCTCTGGTTTTAACTTGTAAGGGTTGTGAAAGGAAACAAGATCTTCCCCTACTTTCTTCTTGAATGTATAATTGCTATAACATTTCTATTCCTCAATCCTATTACTGGTTGCTGTTGTTATTTTTTCAGGCCTAGTTTCCAATGCATTATATTATAGCTTCCTTGTCCTAGGCACATCTTCTGATTTACCATAAGCAGTAGATTGAGCATTCGTTGTGATTGCTTCAGCAAGTTCATCTCTTATCATGATTATTGGTTATTATTCCTGAAACGGAGGTTCTTGGATTTTTATCCCCAAACAATCCATAATAGAGGTTACTTCTATTTGTCCGCTGCTTTTGAAAAAATATAAATAATAACTGAATGCTGATTCTTATATGTCAGTGTGAAACTCCTAATGTTCGGATCGCTTAGCTCAATGTGACTAGTTTAGCAATGGTTTTCTTGACATGTTGGCTGGCATGATTTGTTATTCTTCGCCATTATGTTCTGGCTGAAATTTTGTAATTGATTACCTTATTGGCTTTTGCTGTGGGCCTTAATTAAAATACTAATCTGGCATGCTCTTGCAGGGAATCGGGTCAGACTGGGGGAGGCACTGGTATGCAATACTTTGCTTCCTGTTTGTTTCTGCATAGAATGCTATGGTTTGTCTGTTTTGATTTGGAATAGCTTGGAGCTATAGCTTTGCTTTGGCAATCCACTTTGCCTTACCATTACCCATGTGACATCAATTTGGTTTATAATTTTTTGAGTAAATTCATCAGTCTCTGCTTGATTGCTTCCATTTTTAATTTGGTTCTTCAAACATAAAGCCTCTTAACTTGATCTCTAAAAGATTACATTCCTCTCAATTTTACCTGCATAGTTAAAGATTATCGACCTTGACTTCTGAACATTCTGCCGGTCAGAATGGTCTCTCCAGAAAGATTGTGGCTCTTCAACACTGAAATCTTAGCTCTTTTTTTTTTTTTTTTTCCGGGTGAAGGCACCTGAATAAGGTCATGTCATTAGTTAATGATCATTTCAGATCCTATTTTGCCCAATGAAGACAATATTTTGATTGGGGGTTTAATGTTTAGGGGGCCTAAATTGAGAGGGGAGTAATCTTTCAAGGACCAGACCAGTAATTTACTTTGATTTTATCAAATCAGTTGAGCATTTAAGAGGAGGATGGAGTCTTTTCTGTTTCTAATAATAAGAATTGGGCATTTCTTTGGTGCTTTTAAAGAGAAATACTTAGAATATAAGTGGATAATATGTAATACCACTTTCCGTGAATGTCTTTTAAGGTGTAACTTGTTACACCGTTGTCCCACATTCTTCAGCATCTTAGATACCATCCTTAAGACCAATGTCTTGATGTTTTTTTTAGATCTTTTGGCATGACAACTCTGATATAGAGCTGAGGCACTTGGTATATTGTTGAAGTTGAGGAAGCTAACAGTGGTATGATGTAAAATCCCTGCTGTTTTTGAGCAGCAGGAGATTTCACCCAAAAGGCATTATCCCGTGCCTTTTAGGAAATTTGGATATCTTGATATTGGGTTGATATGAGACATCTTAAATATCAATGTACCAAATATAGGAAATTTGGATGCTTTTTAACATCCAAGATGTCAAGATCAAAATGATAGTGTGCCAAATGCCACCTAGTAGGATGCAATCTTAGTCTGATTGCTAGCGGAAAGTGCAGACAGATGGTGATTGTCCTAATTAGTATTGAATGTTTTTAATGGCAGGAACAATGAATAACTCAGGTTTGGAGATGTTGATGAACATGTTTGGTGGTCTTGGGACTGGTAGCCTAGCTGTTCCGAACAGATCAAATGGTTAGCATTGTTGTCCTGTACTTTCCTGAATGTTTTTTCAAGGGTTTTATGCTGCTCTTACATACATTGTCATCTCAGAGCCACCGGAGCAATTGTATGCCACCCAGTTGTCACAGCTTCAAGAGATGGGCTTCTTTGATACGCAAGAGAACATTCAAGCTCTGATCGCCACTCAAGGGAATGTTCACGCGGCAGTTGAACGGCTTCTGGGCAACTCTGGCCAGTAGCAGATGACAAAGGTCCATCATGTGGACGGCTGAGATTGGTCTCTTCTGAACTCATTTGGGTATAAATAAAACCTGAAATCCTTTTTTTTCCTTAAAAAATTATGATTGCCATAGCTGAGATGTTGGTGTAGGAGGTTGTACTATTGGACTTTGATTTC
The DNA here is from genome assembly GCA_019022655.1 of Acacia acuminata. Lineage (NCBI taxonomy): Eukaryota > Viridiplantae > Streptophyta > Magnoliopsida > Fabales > Fabaceae > Acacia > Acacia acuminata. The sequence goes on from JAFJYI010000002.1 coordinate 12,783,640, forward strand.
TCCCTTTCCTTCATTTGGAATTTCGATAGCCCTATTTTTCTTCATCTCCATACTTAATGTTTCTTTGTGTCATATCAATTGTTTCTCAAATTTAGAGTTAACGTATACATCCGCTGTGTATGGAAACGTTCACTTTTTCATTATTCCTAAGCAGATGCTCGTGATTACTTTTGAACCTTGCATGTAGCATAATACCTTTTCACTTGTGTTCTACCCTTCTTTTGACAAGTGTTAAAATTTAATTTTTAGTAGGATGCCTTAACTAGGTCAATCTTATTTTTGAAATATTATAATTAAAATGGCCAAGTACAGCATTGTTGTTTGCTCAAGTATTTTTCATTTTTTTGATTTAACAATTTCAATCATTTGGCAAATAATAAAACATGACATAGGGTTAAAATAAAAATAGCGGGGATGGATGTGTGGTGTGCATGGATATTTGGAGTGTGCTTTCTACACTGAGAGAAGATAATTTTGTGTGATTCTGAGACTAGAATAATATAGACATGTAATTCGTCACACCAGCGCAGCGCTATAATTGGTGTGAAACTGTTTTGCTTTGTCTTCTCTTCCCTCATTTGGGAGGGGAGCTATTCCCAGCGTTAGAGACTCACTTTTGAATATTATTATTTTCTTTACGATATATTAATCTTTTTTTTTTTTTTTTTTTTTTTTTTTTTTGAAAAAAAAAAAAAAGATTCTACTTCCTTCCCTTTGATTAAACCAAACAAGGATTTTTGGTTTTATTTCCCTTCCCCGACTAAAAATTCCTGTCCTACTCCCCCACCCGGTTTTTTTTCTCTGCGAATCTCATCTTTAGGAATCAAACTAGCTTTAAACATTGATTTTGAACGAAGGTTTGAGAAAGAAAAAATAAATGTGACCGGCATAGATTCGCGTTTTTCGTTCCCTATTTCAACTTTTATTCAAATGATCTCATTTGATCCTACTCTCTCCATGTTTATTACAACAAGTTTTTTTCTCTGGAGATTGGGGAACTACATTTAATCTATTCATCTTTATCAAAGACAAAATCAAACTAGCTTTAAACATCGATTTTGAACGAAGGTTTCGGGGAGAAGTGAAAAAATAAATGTGACCGGCATAGATTCGCGTTTTTCGTTCCCTATTTCAACTTTTATTCAAATGATCTCATTTGATCCTCTCTCCATGTTTATTACAACAAGTTTGAATTCACCAGCAACACAAAAATTTTCATCGAAATACCTAAACAAATGTATGTGGAGATTGGGGAACTACATTTAATTGGGGCTTGGTTTAATTTAAACAATATCAACGACTGAGTAATTTGTAACAAAAAGATATTTTTCTATACAAAGAAAACAAGGATGAAAAGAAGGATACAACAGAAGGTGATATGTGTTGTCATTCTCCAAGTCTCAATCATTTATAATATTGATATTTTGGTAGAGAAATGCACATATAACAAAGTCCTTGTGTAATTGAAGAGCAGCCGGGTTTCTTGAAATCGATTACCACGGCCCGGATTGGAAAATGGTAATAAATAGGAGTATTAAAATATTTTAATTTGGGCAGAACAAAAATAAAAAGGAAACGGTTTGAATGGGAAGTGGAGGTTCAGTTCACCCTTATCGCAGGTGATGAACCGATGAACAGCGGAGCTCTGCCCTTAAAACACACAACGCTCGGAAAGGGAAAGAAAAACAAAAACAGATCCGCAGCATTAGGAAACAAATATTTTGAAACACTGTATATATATATTGCCCATATTGTCTATCCAAATGTGAAACGGTGGCAACCACAGGCCTCCCTGTCAGTCAAGTATTGTTGTTATAAATAGAGAGTAATATTGTGAAGGCCCAAGACGGGAGAGGTTACGGAAAGAGATAGATTCAAGCATGGAGAGCAGTAGCAAACATTCCAGCATCAGCTCTCCCACCACAAGATTGTGTGTCTCTCAGGTGAAGACAATGGCTGAGGGTTCATGTGCGGCAACCCATCAAGGGAGTCATGGATTGGATATGAACCAGCCCATAGAAGATCAGCAACTGCACGTTTCTGCTTCTGCTGACAAGAACCAAGAGAAGGGCACTAATAGTGTTGATGACCCAAGGGATCATGGACCTCCTAGTAAGAAGATTCGGTTTGACCTCAACCAGCTTCCTCCACAGGATGAACATGACAACTAGCCCTAACCCTCCACCCGGGGTGTTATATTCCTATCTATCTGCGTGCTTTCATTTTCATATTTCGAGATTTAAGTTTGTGTTTGATCTCTCTTCATCTGTTCAAACAATATCAGACTATTTTGGGTCCCATAAGTTGAAAAATCTATTATTTTATACAATGTGTGTGTGTGAGTATATGGAATAATGAAGTATAAAGAGTGCAAAATCTCTTTCAGTTCAAGTTTTATATTAGATGGGATGATCTCTAGCTCCTTTATTCTATGTGCATGTTAACGTTCATGCAAATTAAAGTTGAAGCACGTATGTTTTGATCAAAATATGTCACATATATTTCAAGTGATTATCTCACAGGATAATTAGGTCCCGATTATTTTTCTTGGAACGAAAATGATACATTAAGAAATGGCAAAGACCGCGCTTGCTTATCATGGAACTACAATCACTGGTGAAGTGCATATGCTTGCGAAATTCAAGCTTCGAATATATATGTATATTTGTATGTGTAGCTGGAAGTCCAGAGTAATAGCTAACACGACGAGAATCTTATATCTACATGTTGGCGAGAAAAATATCTTACGTATGTGCAAGGGATAATCCTCTTTTAATTAAAGATAACTAAAAATGATTAGGGGAACAAGTACATAGATAATACTCGTTTAATATTTTACGCAGGACCTATTCACATTTCAGAAAGTAATAAATTCACATTCACATCAGTCTGAACGTACAGTTCCCCTTAAAAGTAGTAAATGGAACATTGAATCAACCCTCTTATTCCAGTCAAAGCTGATGGAGGCGAATTTTGATGCGCATATATTACGTACATAAATATAAACTATCCAATACGTAGTAGGCATTGTAATTAGGAAGTAAAAATGTGACGTCAGTATATATATCATCTTCAATCCCTCCCTTCTAAGACTCTAAGCTAATTCATATCCAGGAATATAATATAATATCTCCTCGTATATAATAGGAGAATCCATATATTTATTGCGGGGAAAATCGTTATAAATTTATTGCACATTACACACTTATTTGGCTTTAAATAGTGAATTTGTCTGCGATAATAGTGATCCGGTACAGCAACACAGTTCAATGTATATAATAGAGGGTGATTTTCTCTTTTCGGAAAGAATAGAAATGAACATGCTTTTCTGAAAGGGGAAAAAGAAAAGCCGTACAAGTCATTTATACGTAGATGTATGCATGCACCTAATTCATATTCAGAATCTTCCCCTTTTTAATATATATAGCTGTTTATGCAAATATTTGATCTTACATACAAGCAAATCTGGAGCCCGCGCCGTGGACTTGTTCATATTTCCAAGGCACCATATATAATATTCAGATATATGAGTATACAACGGTTATATAATAAACATGTAGAAAATTGAAGTATCAACACAAGTGTATTTATATATATAAATATAGACCACCTGTCTCGTACCCTGTATATATAAAGATTGATGCTTTGAATGGTGTACCTCAATCTCATCATGAACACTACAGTCAGCGAGGAGTCTATAGCTAACAAATTCTTGGAAGCATATTTTATGTGCGTCTAAAATGTGAAAGCGAAGAATGTTACTGGAGTAAGAAATGAAGAAAAAAATGGAAATTTAATTTAGAATACAAATTGGATCGTGGGGTTGTCCACAAGAGGTGAGTGATCCACATGTGAAGACACAATCATCGTCCGGCACCTCTTCAGCTGAGCCACTCGAACTTTCCGCCTCGTTTGTTTCGGAGTTTGGCCATAGCCATCAGCCATGACGAGGGCTCCAAATATTCCCGATGTATTACTATTACCTTCTCCCAAGGAGGACATAGCCAGCTTTTACGTACGTGCCTTTTTGCCTCTCCAATTACTCTTTCACAAAGTCTGGTGTCTCTTTAATTTGATGAGTTATGTTTGTTGCAGTAAGTAATGATGGAGAAGGAAGATTCAGAGACAGGTTCGGAGCAGAAGGTGTACACGCGTCTTCGCCTTTGGGAATTTCCTGATCAGTGTGTGATTGAGCCTTCGGATGGCTCTTCTGCCTCTTCTCTCTGTCTGTTAGTCGAAAGGATGGCTCCATAAAGCTCATTGTTAGCTATTTCCTGTCTTAGTCTTCCTGCTAGTTCTATATATACACATCATAATGTTTTCTCTTTCCGTTCTCCTTCTCTTACTAACGTCTTAATTACTTTTACTTATTGCTAGATGAGATTCCAGAATACACCTCCCTTCGAGCTCCTAAGATTTGGACCATTTTTGGTGTGATTGGCATGTTGAGGCTTTTGACTGGTAAGCATTCCAAGGAGTATAGACACCTAAGCCATGATTTCCGCGTTATTAATTGTCAAAATTCATACACCAAAGTGATCATTTATGTAATTTTGTTGTTGCTAATCGTAACATCATGCCCTATATGGATCTGCGTTCAAGCTCATCCATATGATTCATATAATATGCAGAGCATTATATATTGATTTCATGGAGAGACTATCACCAAGAAACAAATATAGAAATAACATTCCAAGGATGCTTAAGGAAAACTATGAATTTTTTCCCACATAATTCAAAAGGCAGTAGTTTTAAACATTATGTTGGATGCAAAATCGCACGCAACTGTATCTCTAGTTCATTCATTATCGTAGTTAGTGCACTAGGTCCCCAGTCTTTTCATTGATTGTATTTATGACTTTGATCAACATATCTAAAGGTAAGGCCGTGCAGTTTTCAGTTCCAATTCGGTTTTGCACACCCCTAGCTAATAATATGATTCTGTAAATGTAATTTACGTGCCATAACTCTGGCTTCGGATGATTTGTTGATGCAGACTCGCGTCAGGTCTATTATTTTAATGAACATATACTTTACACTTTGCTTTCAGGATCATATTTGATGGTTATAACTCACTGTGAAAATGCTGGATCTCACTTTGGGAATCCAGTTTCAAATGACATCCTTGAAGACCTTTCCTTGTAACCACTCTATTGAAAATACTGCTGCTGAGCACGTAAGCTTATCACGGTCAAAAAAGAAAAAGACAAACACACCAATAGAAAAAAAAAAAAAAAAAAAAAAAAAAAAAAAATTCCAGCTGTTTTGGGACTAAAGAACTGTTGGACTATTTTTGGCAGAAGAAGACAGAGATTGAGTTCTGTGGGCTGCTAAATGTTGCAGAGAGGACTTTGGGTCTGTTCTTCTCATATGCCACCAATTTAACACGGAGGTGAATTTATTTGGATATTTTATTTTATTTTAAATATGAATTACGATATCGATATTATCAATTTGCCACCTTATGCATATGTAAATATACTCAGTAGCGCATAAAAGAAGGAAGCAGCAATGATTCTTAGTTTGATCAGGAAGAGAGTGCAACCTTTAAAGCTAATGTAAGACACAAGTCTAGATGTCAAATGGCTAAAGGGTACTAATCCATACATGTTTGAGTGTTATCTTACACAAGTGGCATTAATACTACAATTTGAAAAGTATCAGTATGAAACACATATATATTATAATCTAAGGAGATTGTGGGCGTTTACATTTTAAAAGAAGAGCTTATTATGAAGATAGAGACTATCATAAGGAAAAAGTTGCTTGTTCTTATTGAGAGAGAATGAATTTTCAAATTGTGTCATTAGTATAATATTACTGTTGATATTATGTGCTGCAGCACCCAGCAACTGCAAGATCTGGGGGCTCAGTCTAAATCAGTTCCTCTTTGGAAACAGGTGATACATTATCGTCTTTTGTTTACAGTTAGCATTTTGTTTGAGATGCTTCTATCACAAGAGTGGAAAGTGCCTCCTTTATTGGTTGTTACCATTATTATCCATTGGTCATACTTCTTGATGTCTATTATGCATTGATTCTTTCTGCACCTTTTGTTGCCCTTTATTATTCTTCTTATGCTAACACCAAATGTTTTGTCACAGGCAGAGCCTCAATTTACCTGGAACAATTATATGCTGGAAGTTCTCATAGATAACAAAGTGGGTTTGTGGAGAAATTAGTGCTAGTTGCTCATGTTTCCCCCTTTGTTCAGTACCTATACATTTTTAATGCCAACTAATAAGCATGTGTGGCCCTGGTTTTTCAGCGTGACCCGTACATACTACCTGTTGTCCAAGGAAGTATCCTTATCTCAATGCTAAAATAACCATTTGAGGGTTGTTGTGTGTCAATGACACATGTGTTTTGCTGTATGAATTTTAGTTTGACCTTATCCCTTAACAACTTATTTTCAAGGTTTCTCCTTAACCAATCATTAGGCTTTCATCAGTTTCAATCAGCAATTGGGAAGGACATAGTTGATATCACCTTAATTGCAAGGAGATGCTCCAGAAGAAATGGTATTTGATGTTTTTGGATAAAAATCCCTTTCTTTCCGGCTTGTCTTTGACTTTGTATGTTTCATAGGTTTTTGAGGCTTTTTTTTAAATAAAAAAAAAAAAAAAAAATTAAGCCATCACTATCCTTTAGGCCAAGAAATATTCAAATTAATGCATTTATTAATTTGGTGATAATAACCAATAATGATAGCTGCAATTATGAAAAATTACTGCTTTTTTCTCAGTATTTTGACTAACAAAATTGAGGAGGCAATGTTAAGATAATTACCGATGTACCGCTTATGTTTTCGTGGAAAAGGTGTACAAAATTGAGGAGGCAATGTTAAGATAATTACCGATTTAATCTTGTCATAACAATATTTTAAATTAAAAAGCTATGAAGAAGGATAATTAGGGATACAATACAAATAGGTCATATGTGGTGAACAGAGCTAAGGAGATTATATATTACCACGCTCAAAATACAACATGTAGTGACTTTAAGAGCATTACACATAATTATCTTTAAGCCTATTTGACTTTGACGAACATAGGGCTGTCTGGAGAGAATTTTTCCGATTAGGCATCATCTTAACCTACGTTTTGAATAGCGGGTAGCGGCCCGACCCCAAAAACGGTATAGCGGTATAGCGGTAGCGGTAAAGCCGCTACTGTGAAGTTCATATAAATACTTATAATAAATTATACCACATATATAGATGCAATATAAGATAAGAAATCACCCAAAATATTACACATTCAAAATAAGGATTCAAGGAACATAAAGGAAGCCACATACTAGTTCATTGAATGTAACTAAATAACATTCTAGAAACATAAACAATCCAAGTAGAGTCAAATACAAATTTTTAATGGCTCTTTCAAAGTCAAGCAAGAAAACAACTAATCAGAATCATCATCAAACATTTCTTCAAGGTCTTCTTCTCCACCCTCACTTTCTTCACTAGTATTTAATTTGTATATCTGTTCTTCTTCCTCATCTTGTATTTCTTCATTATCACCTTCTTCAATCCCTTCAACCCTTATTCCCGTTGAGCTTGATGGCATAGAGGCAGCTTCCTTCCGAAACTAGTATGTTGCCTAGTGAAAGTGATAGGCTCATTAGCTCAGTTACATTAGCAACTTCTCCCCAAGTCAAGATATCATCATAAAAAACGAACTCATTTTCTGCACCTTCATCCACGTCTCCCACCAACCATTCATTACTTTCATCAATATCGTTGAGGACAATAAGATCAATCAAATCACGACTCTCAAAACGTTCTTTAAGAGCTTCATTATACTTAATAAAGACCAAGTCTTGCAACCTTTGATGTTCAAGCCTACTTCTCTTCTTAGAATGGATCTAGTTTACAATTTCCAATAAAGAATATTAGTTTCATAATTATGATATGAAACTCTACAAACAAAGGTCATTTAATAATTACTTACATGCTCAAAAGTACTCCAATTACGCTCACATCCTGAAGCGCTACAAGTTAAGCCCAATACTCTAATAGCAAGGTTTCGCAAATCCAGAACTTGCGAAAGGAACAGCCCAGCCTTCAACGCCGCTAGCTAACAGAGGAGAGGGAAAAGAAAGGAACAGGGACGATCAACGCTGCTAGCGCACAAGCCCTTGCGAGAGAGACGAGGGAAATCGACAAAGTTCCCTTGTTTTTTTGGTTTATCAGAATCGTGATTTGACTCAGAAATAGAGAAGAGGAGGGAAAGGTGCGAAAGTGAAGAGAGGGAAATCAGAAATGTTCCCACATTTTTTTTTTCAGACAGGACACCAAGGTAAATGACATATTTACCCTTCATTAAGTTGGGCTTTTTCTCATTTTAGCCCTGATTCCAGTCAAATTTCCAAAGCCATGCCCCCGCGCCCTGTTTCTGCTGTAAACCAACGAATGATCCCAGATGCGGCACGATATCGCAGCATAATCCACCGCCCGCGAATGCCGCCACCACCCGCTACCGGAAACTGTAGCGTTGCGGAGTGGAAATGGCGTTTAGGTGCCACTACCCGCATCTGAACCATTTTAATCATAGATCTTAACAAGAAGCTGCAGTCGAAGTTTCTGAGTGGATACATCTGTTTTTGAAGTTAGATCAGTGATAATAATTGTTTAGTTTATTAAGAAGTACATGGCAGTTTAGATAAAGCCAGAGTGGGGAATCTGGGATGTTTGCTGCCAATTTTGTGAGGTGAATGTTAACTCTATTTAAATTCATTAACAGTACCAGCATTTCATTCAAATGACCGATTTAAATTCATAAAATGTAAGATCTCTTATTGTTGTTATTTGGCAGGTTCCATTGCTCTAGGAGCAAATTGTTGACTTGACATACAAGCCTAAGTATGAGTTGGTAAAAGCTGAAGAATCTGTAAGTAGCTAATTATTGATTGTTGTGTTTTTAAAATCTAATACTTTGTTTGTATCTGACTACATTTGTATTTCCCATGATGCAGCCTCCAGCAATGGAGCGTCATTTCATAGATTTAAGAAAAAAATATGGGCCCATGTTGGCTGTTGACCTCATCAACAAGGTGAATATTAATTCTTTCACTGTGTAGTGGTTTTTGAGGATGATGTCTGGTGATACTAGTGTAGTTTAATACTGATATATTTGCAGTGCATGCTTTTATGAATGTATCTTGTGTGAATATATATTAAGCATCAGCATTTATATGTGTGTGTTGTGTGAGTGCATTTTCCTTTGCCCCTTCGATCTTATCAGCATGGAGGAGAGGGGCTGCTGAATGAAAAGTTTGCAGATACAGTGCAGTCTGTCATTGGCGATGATGCGAGGTATTAGCTTTTAAATTGATGCTCACACCTTTTTTTTTTTTGGGTTCCCTTGCATATTACTTATTTTCCCCCTTTATTTTTTTGGTAGATACCTGCACTTTGATTTTCATCGTCTCTGCGGGCACATTCATTTTGACCGCCTTGCTATCCTTTATGACCAAATTTCGGATTTCCTTGAGACAAATGGGTATGGATTTTCTTTCTGTTTAATTGATTTACTTTTGAAAATTTAGTTTGTCTTATGACTCACTTGCATTGTTCAGCATCGTCCAAGCCGAGTTATTAATGAACTTCTAGTCTTTCAACAAAGGCCAACAACTTGTATTACTACTTTTGTTATACTGCCTAGTTGAACTATCTGCTATGACATTTTAGATAATTATTAGTCCTGACGTATGTCAAATAGATGTATCAAATTATATCTGGCAGATATATGCACCGGTTTCTTTATAATGGCTAGCTTAATCAGAGCTTTTAATTATTTTTTTGTTGCAATTATAGTTATCTTCTGTTGAATGAAAATGGTGAGAAAATGAAGGAGCAACATGGAGTTGTCAGGACCAATTGCATTGATTGTCTAGACCGGACAAATGTAACCCAGGTTGAACACAAAACATATCAACTTTTCTCCCTTATTATTGAGCACGCTCTACTTTTTTTATGTTATATGTTTACTTGTGTTCTCTTTTTTTTTTTTTTTTTTTTTTTTTTAAAAAAAAAAAAAAAAAAAAAAAAAAGACGACTGAGGAACTGAATATATTTGTCATATATCCAGTGACTCGAATGCTCCCCAAACCTACAAAAAAAAGTTCTGGGACTAAGATGTGTTCACTCTAAAAATTGGTCAAATAGCCTTAATCCTAAAATTATATGTGTGAATGTGTCATATTGATATTGACATACTAGTACAACAATGGTTGATTGCGCATTGTTTGTCACATAATTTTGCTGCTCAATAATGTTTCAATATGATTGCAGAGCATGAGAGCCCGAAATATGTTAGAAAATCAGCTTAGAAAGCTTGGCGTCTTTGGTCCTGAAGAAACCATCAGTTCGCATCCAAATCTAGATGAAAGATATAAGATTTGTAAGTATATTATCAATTTCCAAGTTGTTTGTTCAATTTACTATCTTCATCTGTTACATTAAAGTTTACATGGTTTTATAGATCATATAAAAGCCTACATTCCATTTCTAATTGGTTCTCCTTGATCAGTATGGCTGACCATGGCGATGATATAAGTGTTAAATATTCAGGCACTCCTTCTCTAAAAGGAGACTTGACCAGGTATTTCCCCCAAATTGCAATAGATTTCTATGTTCTTCATGCCTTAAGTGATATAATATGTTGCTCTTGACTGAAATAGTAGATTCTATAATTTGTGGGAATTGAATTTGTTCCTTCATTTATCACTCGCACTCCCTTAATGAAATTTCATGCATTGTATTTTGTATATATTAAGTTAAGCAAGTGCTTACTTCGGCTAATAATCGCTTTAATTATGCAATCCATTGTCTTCAATTATAATCACAAAACCTGCTAATTTATATTGATGAAATCATGCAATTATTTCACACTTTAGTTGAACAACTTTCAACGGGACTTTCTGATAATGGACAAAGATTCATTGATGTTGCTACCTTGATGTAGAATGTAACATTATTTGATTTGATTGGATTCAGATTTGGGCACCGCACAATGCAAGGAATACTAAAAGATGGCTGGAATGCTCTTCTACGTTATTATCTAACTAATTTAGTGATGGAACAAAGCAGGTTCGTAATTGGGCTTCATTTTATAATAATCTTTGTTCTGCTCTAATGTGAACTATAATTCTTAAGAAAAATTATTTGCTAGTTACTTGACAGCAGTGGGGCAATTCTTGTGTTATATAACATTTCTAGGACAAATATTTTACATATGTTTATGTGAAGAACTTGTTAGTTTCTTTGATCGTATTGCTGACTATCTATGTATGTGAAGGATGCGATTGATCTGGTGCAAGGACATTTCATAGTTTCAGCCAACCGAGATATGGCCCCTTCTTCTCAGAAAGAAGGCCTCGAAGCTTTTTCTGTGAGCACAAGTTTAATGGAAAACTTTCTGCATCTGCCTTTTCTTTTAAACAGTCATCAGAAAGCATGCATGAAAAGTCAAGTGATTATATAGACTTGAAAAACCAAACAACATTGCCTCTATAGTGTTGAAAATGTTTTGTTTTTCCTAACATTTGTATATGTTTCTGGCATGCTGCTTGTTCATAATAGAAAGCTTAAAGTAACTCATCATCTGCATCCTTTGTTAATGTACGTTCATTAATTTTTGCTCTTACTCCAATTTGAATATTGTTCTGTTTGTTGTTTCAGTCCTTTCCTTGTGCTTTGTCACTGGTTTTGGCTGGATTCCTTTTTGTAACAATGCCGTTGAGACAAGGTGAGTGAACTTTTGTTATGTTAACTAAGGGATGTGAAGTACGCATAAAATCTAAACCATATGGTATTAGTTAATGGCTACATGCAGTGGTATATAGACATTTATGATATAAACTTGAGGCTAATTACAAAACTCATCTGAATTAAACTCAAACTTGACAAGGAACGACTTAGACCTTCATGTGGATAATTAATTTGTTGTTTCACTAATGGAGGGAGCATCATATATTATTCCCTTAAAACATTATTTTTGTGTAGAAACCTTAGAGATTGAGTTTGTGCAGAAAGGGTATCAAAACTTTAAAGATAGATCTAAGGTACAAAAGAGTAACTCATATGAGGATCTGGTTGAACAATTCGGTATGATTTTCGGCACTTGTTGTTTTCGCTATTATGGGCGAGTATCAGCTTGGGCATAGCAGCATTTGTGAGGGCCAACGGTCATGTTTTCTGCAACAGGCCTCGCCTGCTCAAGCCCCGCAGCTAACTTACATGCAGGTACCATTCTCTATAGAGGCGTTCTTTGAGATATCGTGCTTCTGCAACAGGACTCACCTGCTACAACCAGTGCATTCTTAGTTCAAATGTTGGGTTTCCTGCTGTGCCATCTTACCCCCCTTGTATATTTTGAGTCTTAATGTATAGTTGGTTCTTTATATGGAACGGAATGGAAGCATTCATTCATTCTTGGAAATTATGAATATTATTACGCACTGGCCATAACACTCATTTGAAGAGAACTCAAGAAAAAGATGGTGGATGGGGCATAGAAAGTGATAAGAGAGATACCTTTGTTAGACGAGGGTGTAGTCAAGGAGAGAGAATAAAAGAATTAAGAAAGATGTAATGACCGATAATAATATGGGCTGGATTGGGAATGATCCATTATCAAATGATGGGGCCAAGCCCACGCGAAATAGTAAAAGGGTTAAGAGGAAAACGTGGAAAACTTAGAGATATGAGATTTGAGGATCTATAAAAGGATCATATTTGTAAGGAGAGGATGTGATTGTTATTTGGAATATTTCCCTCTATAGCTCTTTCTGTGGTCCTCCTTCTATTCTCTGCATTTCTCACTCTTTTCTGTTATTTGCTTATTGTAGTAGTTTATTCTTATTCGCATTTACAATCCCATATATAACTGCGGGGTGATTTTCAATATATGATTGCACTATTTAAATAGAAGTAATCTCTTCTATATTGATTTAATTTACAATCATAATAGAAGATGATTAGGGTGTTTTAGAAAATGGATGTCATATTAACTAACTTCATTAATGTAATCCAATTAGACAATCACGCCTTATATTAAGCACCGGAGGGAGTACTACTTATGAAATACTTGGTATTTCATTTTGTTTAAGATTGCGCGTGCATAGAGATGGAGGCACACTAGTGCCTATGGGGCCAAGTGCAGACATACACAATTTGAAAAATATATATATTGTAAGGGACTTTTAATACAGCATATCTAATTGGGATGGATGATTAAAACTTTCCACAATTACCTACAAGGTCCTGGGTTTGAAACATCCTCTTCCCTTGTTTTTTTTTTTCCTAATCCCCAAATCTCTCACCCACTCCTCGTCCCTTTTTTTTTTTGGTCGAACACTCCTCCTCCCTAAATTTTGTATTATACTGCAGATAACAAATGACCGGTTGACTTTTATTCAACATAAAAACATGTAATTATTGGTTTCATAAAATAGTATGTTGTTGTATACATTTAAAACTTTCCTAAAAAAAAAACCCACTCCTCCTCCCTAAATTTTGTATTATACTGCAGATGTTGATCAGAGCAAATGACCGATTGACTTTTATTCAACATAAAAACATCTAATTATTGGTTTCATAAAACAGTATGTTGTTGTAAGTATTTAAAACTTTCCTTAAACAAAAATTTCGGGGGTAGCCCCCGAACCCCACTACTAATAGTACACCCACAAACCTAAAATCCTAGCTCCATCAGTTTGCGTGCATGACTCAAACTAAATTCGGTTGATGCATGTTGTGATATGAAAAAGTTGTTTGTGGCTTGTGGCTGACTTCAGAGGACTTGCTGGCTGCAGCTGATGGCGTCAAATGAAAAGGTTAACCGTTTTAACAGCTTTTTGACAGGCTTTTTAAGAAAATACTAGTGAATATTTTAGATGGTCTTCACATGTAGCATATTCCACATCAGCTTGAGTGACGGGCGAGTGCCTTCTTACAATAGCATCAGAAGCCAAAAATAGTGAATTTTAACTTTTTCAGAATTTGATGTCCATACTTCTGGGTCGATCCTTGTCCTTGAGGACGGGAAGATTTTCATGGGGAGAAACATTGTTTTGTCGTTTTTGAGGATTTAGTGACGCTGGTATCGTTTTGACTTGTTTGCCTATTTCTTTTATCTGTCTTACGTGTCTGCCTTTTAATTGCTGAGTAAGCTAGGTTCATTTTTTTGGATATGGAGAAGGGTCTTTACCGGTCAGGTCTCATTTTTGTCATACAAAATGGCGAGTATTCCCGGTCTCTCGAACCATATATTGACATCTAATTTCCAAATGATTGTAGCAGATAAACTTTCTTAGACATTAGCGGCCAAGAAATAGACTTTATTAAACATTAGCAATGGTAATACCAAGGCCACACAGAGTTGAAATTCTGTGCAAATATGTAACCAGTAAAGACCAAACATATATGAAAGGGAACAAATTTTGCCAAAACATAATCTCCACCGTGACTTTTTGGCTGCTAACGTTAAATTAAGATTGCTTCCTTTTCTTTTCCAAGTAAGAGTGGTGTCTCTGAAAGCTCATTACTGCCCAGACCAGGTGCCTCAGACCTATCTCCGGCCAAAGTGCGGTTGGCGCATACAATAGACAGGTACTAGTTTGCCATAGAAGAAAATTGCTGAGTCTTGTCTCCCCAGAAGTTCGGATCAAGATGTCCGGGTCAGGTGCTACAGACATGTCCATCTGCTTCTCCATGTCAACTAGTTTTATAGTAGGAAGCTCACCCTCCTTATACCTTATCCCATCACTAATATCAATCACCCCATTGCAAGATATAATCTCAGTTTCTCTGCAATTATTGTGGCCTTGTTGATCATCTCCAACTCCAGCATTTTTAGCACCTTTGCTGGTACTACAAGCTTTGCTCTCATTTAAATAGTCTTTGCAAGAATGTTGATCAAGAATGTCAGTGCTATTTCTCTTGGGACCCTCATCAATTCTTGCGATCACACCATTTGAAGCTTTGACCGCTTTTGATGCTTGAATTCCATTCCCTTTACCCCTCCAGGATTCTTGAATAGCACGTACAATCTCATCGCGTGAAGTATAGGCCACACAAAGTAAAAGCATCCTCTGGTCGTTGTGAGCAGTTGCTCTCATGGCCTTCTCTACTGCAGCCCTGACCGGTTCGGTCAGTAGTTGCAAGTTGCCAATGAAATGTAGTCTAACACCATATTCGTTGATAATACTTTCTTGTTGAAGCAATTCCTCAATCTTTTCTTGCATCAAGTCCATCAGGGATTGAACCTCTTCTGGCTGCCTTTTGAAGTTATCAATGCTGAATGCATATACAGTTACATACTTCACTCCCAATTCATAGCAATACCTCAACATAGACAGGAGAGCCGAAAATCCAGCCTTATGCCCGTCACCTTTAGCCATGTTTCTCTTCTTGGCATACCTTCGATTTCCATCCATTATGAAAGCAATATGATCTGGCACGCAGCCCGCAGATAAAACACCAAACATGCATCTTCTCCAAAAACTACATAGACCGCCAAACAACTGGCTTGCAATACCTCCTGTCCTTCTCTCCATTTAAATGGTTGGCATTCAACTTAAGGAGTCCAACATAAGCAATTCGAAATATCTTCAGAGTTAATGATCCGGCAATCTGTTCATTAGAAACTTCATTAATCTGCATTCTGAAGGAAGACAATAAAAAGTAGGAAGTAATAAGCGATGAAAACAGGAAGTATAGTTGCTTGTATCATCAGTTGTTAGGTCTATAAGCAAGAAGCCGCAAAGTCAAGACTTATGAGCATGCCATAGTTCATTCACCAAATAAATAGGGGGCTCAGATATTACATGCATTAGCAAATCAATGAAATATTGTCCATAGTCCCATCAATACAAGATGGCTTATGCCAAAGTTTCAATCATCATTCTGGAACTTGAGGCTTTAAAAATAGAGAAAATGAACCACGAAAATTGGTTCTCCGCCTACCGGTTCCTCCACCAGTTTTCACTCGCAAAGTGAGAGTAAAATATTTAGCTAGTTTCCTTTTTTCCCAAGGTGAAGGTGTAAGTTGTTAACATCACAAAATACAGTTCAACCTACAAAGATGAATAACCTAAGATAGTATTAATAACCTCATTGAAAGCAAAACCCAGTTTACTCTCTTAAGAATTAAAATGGACTAACTTCTCAAAAGTATTAAGAACATGCTAAGTACCCTGCATCGTGAAATCCGAAATACTCAGACAAACTCTAAGGCTGTAATTCGAAGCTTTTATTTCTTTAAACTCATTGAAATCAATCACTATTCAATTCTAATTTCTAAGCAACCAAGCGTACTCATAACACTTGATAAATAATGTTACTCCATTGCCACTATATATATATATATATATGACGAAAGAGTTGGAACTATGCATACCGTTGAGTAAATTTTCAGAGCAACCAATCAAAAGAAAAGAGATCATCTGCGAAAATAAGATTCATATCTATGCTTAACTGAAATACTGAAGCATGCATGCAGGATTTCAGCAATTTACCTTAAAACCAAGGAGCGTTGACCCACATAACCCGCGAACTCGATCACTCCAACGGAAACGAAAATGA
This sequence comes from Acacia acuminata, assembly GCA_019022655.1. Classification (NCBI taxonomy): domain Eukaryota; kingdom Viridiplantae; phylum Streptophyta; class Magnoliopsida; order Fabales; family Fabaceae; genus Acacia; species Acacia acuminata. Next base: position 12,800,228 of record JAFJYI010000002.1, read on the forward strand.
AAACCCCCAGAAGAAATTAACTGATGTAATCAAAGATCAATACTTAAAGCGCAACGGCGGCGAGAAATAATTACGATGGCCACATCAATAAAAAAGTTGTTAAAACTAAATAGGATGAAGCACGTGGGTGGCACCCAAAACAAAAGAGCGACCTAAGCCACAGGGCAGAACCCAGCGAATTGGTGAAAATGTGACTGTTTTGTAGACTCTGACGTGAAGGCGGGAAATTGATCCTTAGAATAACATGGACTAATCCGTTCCTTACTTGTAATGGGCTGAGACTACTTATATTGAGCCCTACAACCATAGATCGCGGAGGTTAGAGAAGCAGGGCAGTGAATGGTGTTTATGTTGATAATGGCCCAATTCTTGAATAGACTGCCTTGCCTTTGTTTGTTATTTTTGTTTGTGTATGTATTATTAATTTAATACTTCATATCTTAAAAGTATAAAATCGTGGAACCAGCCGAAGAATAATATCATATCATATCATCATCATCATCATCATTATTATATACTGTTAGTATCTTTAAATAGTTAGGATTAGAATTCTAAATCTAGGTCATGATAGATTTATGATATTCTCAATTAGATATTTAAGGTGACCTCGTCATTTATGCAGATGCCTATATATTCATATGTATTCTTCGTCATTATTTAACATACATACTTTTGAGAGTTTCATCAGATTTATCATAGTACCTGAGCATAAGGTTTCTGAACCTGAGATAAAAGAGTAAACACTAAGAGAGATGGCTTTGAGTGAGGATGTGATTCTCCTTTCCTTTTGCATGCCTTAGACAACTCAGGGCAAGTTTTTGTTGCAAGTTGTTGGGCTAGATTAACTATTTAGAATTGATGGTAGACATGACAAATGTGCTCTTGGCTAAAAAAAGTTTGGATTCGCTAATGGTTCAGTCAAGAAGCCTGTGGTCGATCCAACCGATCTCTCTAATTTGATGTGGTGCCTTGGTGAAATGATGGCTTAAGAGTGCACTGAACAAGGAGCTTCGGAAGATCATTGGGTATGCTTAGACAGCAACAAAGATATGGTTGGACCTTAAGGAACCTTTTGAGAAAGGTAGTGCTCCTAGGGCGTACAAACTTCAACGTGATATAGCATGCATCAGGCAAGACAAACAGTCTGTGGCATCCTACTACACTAAGTTGAAGGCGCTATGGAATGATCTTTGACACCTCTACCAAAGTGTACTTGTGACAGCTGCAGATGTGACATTGAGAAGCAAATAATGGAGCCCAAGGACAAGGAACAATTGTATGAGTTTCTTATGGGATTAGATGAGGAATTTACTGCAGTTAAAACCCATATCCTCAGCATAAAATCCCTGATGAGTGTAGGGGCAGCATATCACTTGGCCTCGAAGACGAGAAGCAAAGACATGTATTTGCAATACGTCGAACAAACCCTAAGACTATGGCCTTTCAGGTGCAAAACGTGAAGAAGATAGGAATGAAGGGAAAGAAAAATCTCGATGTGGGCGGCATTAGAAGCTTGGACATACTGAGATAAGTGCTATCAAATCATAGGCCATCCTTCCAATTGGAGAAAGCCAAATAAAGAGCAACAAGATAGGTCAGGCTCGTGGAATGACAAACACAATGGACCAAAGGAACTGTATGCGAACACAACTGAGAGTTAGATCTCTAGTCTTACACTTACATAGTATGAACAATTTATGCAGATGTTGAATGGTAAGATGGATGGTTAGAAGGGTCTCACTTCTAGGTCATCAAACCAACCTATGGCAAACATAGCATTTAAGCACTTAATGAACTTTGACTCTAATAAATTATGGGTAATAAACTCAGAGGTAAATGAGCACATAATTTGTGAGGATAAATTTTATTGAATGAAAGGAGAGGAACGTACTTGCCCGTGTTAATGCTAAATGGCCAAAGGATACCGATATCGGAAACCTAAAATTATAGAATGGGATGATATTTTAAAAATACCACATTTTAAATGGCACTCATAATGATGATCTTACATTGCTCTTTATTAAGAATTTGGGAAACCTAAAATTATAGAATGGGATGTTGCTTAAAGATATTTTAAAAATACCACATTTTAAGTGTAATCTTTTGTCAGTTAGTAAGCTCACTCATAATGATGATCTTACATTGCTCTTTATTAAGAATTTGTGTGTAAGCGCACAAATAATGTGATTGGAATGGGGAGATACCATGATGGGCTCTACATTCTAAAATCAATACCAGGGAAAAGAGTTTCATTGATGGCAGAAAGACCTGGGGATTCACGACTTTGGCGTTGGAGGTTTGAGCATGCTTCAAAAGAGAAGATGAAACTCATTAACTTTTGTTTAGATAATAATGAAATTTGTAATTCTTGTAATAAGGCAAAGCACACTAGATTGTCATTTGAAGATAGTTCAATAAAGAGTATTTCTTATTTTATTTAATCCATTGTAATGTGTGGGGACCATATAAGGTGCCTTCGTTAACAGGGACTCAATACTTTCTCACTATTGTTGATGATTTTACCAGAGTTAATTGAGTTTATTTAATGAAACAAAAATCAGAGGTGAATGACCTTTTGATAAAAATCATGAACATGATAGAAACACAACATAACAAGTGAGTTAAATGTTTAAGAACAGACAACGGTACAAAATTTAAATCTCTTAACATGTAAAAATATTGTGATGAAAAGGGCATTCTAACTCAAACATCCTGCATGTATACACCATAACAAAAATGTGTGGTTGAGCGCAACCATATATAAATTGTTGAGGCAGTGTGGGCTCTAAGAATTCACGCAAACATGCCAAAGGAAATTTGGTTTCCATGTACATCATTAACAAATTTCCTATCAGAACCATCTTCAAAGTTATCACGGGAAAGAATGTTAGTTATGATCATCTAAGAGTGTTAGGATATCTCGCATATGCGCAAGACTTGACCAACTCTGACAAGTTTGAGATGAGGGGGGAAGAAGTGTGTTTTCATTGGATACCCACTTGGACAAATGTGCTATAAATTTTTTGGCATAGACAAAAAGAAGGTTTTCGTATCACGAGATGTAATAATTCTTTAAGCAATGCTTCCCTTTTAAAGATGTTACAGGATCTATTACATCCCCAAGCATGGAATTAGCCAACAAAAATGGCAATGATATTAACTTTATGAATGGGATCAAAGTTAATGATGAAGAGGAATTAAGAATGTTTGCTCAAGATATGAGAGAAAGAGGTGAAGTTTAAGTCCATCAAGGGAATAAGATGAATAAGCCCAAAGAAATCCATAATGAGCCAAGGAAGGAACAACGTGCTAGGACAACTCCCAAGAACATGAGAGATTATGTAGTTAACTTGTCACCCTTACTATCACGGTATGATGATGTGACTGCAACCGTGAGTAGCACAATATGCCCTATAGTGAGCTATGTTAGTAACGAAAATGAGTCATAAAGCTTTCTTGGCAGTAGTAGATCACACGACATACCTAGAACCTTTAAAAAGGCAGTGTGACATGAGTATTGGAGAAAATCAATGGAAAGAGAAATCGAAGTCTTGGAACATAATGGAATATGGACATTAGAAGCCCCTCTACCAAGCAAGAACATCGTCAACTCAAAGTGGGTTTACAAGAAAAAGTATAAGTCAAATGGGGAGTTGGACAAACATAAAGCAAGATTAGTTGCCAAAGATTTTACTAAAGAAGAAGGCGTTGATTATCATGAAACTTTTGCCCCCAGTTGCCAAGTTGGTCATTCTGAGAACGTTGTTGGCAGTGGCTACTAAGAAAAGCTGGTTTGTACACCAACTTGATGTAAATAATGCATTCCTTCATGGAGACTAAGAGGAGGAAGTCTATATGAGAATATCAGAAGGTTTTGCACAGAAGAATGACAATAGAGTGTGTAAATTGAGAAAATCTTTGTATGAGTTGAAGTAAGCCTCTAGGAACTAGTATGAGAAGTTCATTATGGCATTAAAGGACATCGGGTTGATTCAATCAAGGGAAAATCATACCTTATTCATCTTTAAGAGAGGGTCAATGTTTATCACATCACTGATCTATGTGGATGACGTAATTCTTCCAGGCAGTCATATTGAGAAGATCAATGAAGTTAAATGTTACCTTGACCACAAGTTCACCATCAAAGACCTTGGACCTCTCAAGTACTTCCTTGGGATTGAAGTGGCTAACGATGGGCCAGCATAAATAAACCCTTGATTGGTTGAGAGAAGTTGGAATGGAGGGGAGTAGGCCGATTGATACTCCGATGGAACAAAATTGTAAGTTAGTGATAAGGAAATAAAATGGAAAAGAAAATGAAGATGAACAGGATGCTAAGAGCTAACAGGACACCAAGGAGAACAAACCGGAAGATGGAAAATGTTATCACAAACTCATTGGGAAACTAATATATCTAACCGTAAGACGACCTGATATAGTTTACCCAGTGAATGTCCTAAGTCAGAGTATTCTTTAGAATCAAAGCAGCTTCACATGAACACCGTAGAAAGAATCCTAAGATACCTAAAATCTACTCATGGACAAGGTATATTATTAAGAAGTGATGGAAATTTAGAACTTGAGGGCTATTGCGATGCAGATTGGGGAAAGATGTCCGCTAGATAGACGATCATGTACAAGATATATTGTTAAAGTAGGAGGATCTCCTATATCCTGGAGAACCAAGAAACAAAGTGTGGTTTCACTGTCATCAATAGATTCAGAGTATAGGGCAATGGTAAATACAGTGAGTGAGCTAATACGGCTAAGGTGGCTAGTTAAGGAGTTGGGAGCAAAACAAAGTAGTGCAACTACTCTGTATTGTGACAATCAGGCTACTCGACACATCACTAAGTATCTAGTCTTTCATGAACGAGCGAAGAATGTTGAAATGGATTGTTATTTTGTAAAAGAACGGGTCTAGACAAAGGAGATAGAACCAACAAAGATTTGGACGAAGGAGCAACTTGCAGATGTCTTCATCAAGGCGTTAGGGAAAGCTCAATTCGAGTACTTCAAAGCAAGTTGGGAATTGTCAATCTACATGCGCCAACTTTAGAGGGAGTGAAGAATAATATATTATTATTATTGTATACTGTTAGTGTCTTTAAGTAGTTAAGATTAGAATTCCAAATCTAGATCACGATAGATTAGAATATTTCCGGTTAGAGATTTGATGCGATCTTGTCATTTATGCATATGCCTATATATTCATATGTACTCTTCGTTATTATTCAATATACATACTTTTGAGAGTTTCATCAGATTTATCATATGGCTATTAATGTTTATGATAAAAATAATTACTTATTTTAGAGGGAACGAAACTCATTCTTAGTTGAAGATTTCACAATTTAATTTATTTTCATAAGGTCTGAGTAAATTAAAACTCAAGTTAAGAGAGAAAGGAATGACGTTTTGCATTTCATTTTTTTTCATGGATTTGTATTATTTATTGATTATTTGATAAAAACAATTATGAGAGGTGTTGGTGCAGCTGAAGTTGACGTATTTCACATAACTAGATTACAAATGATTCATTTTTTAATTATATAATTCAAATTAGTGTAAAATTGTTTCATTTTCCAATTATATTACGTACAATTAATTTATAACTTCCAGAAATATAAATTCACAATAATTGAGTAAACTTTAACTCCATTCTCTGCCAATGGATTGAATCAAAGCTTCAAAGTCATGGGTTAAGGGGAGCTTCGTCTTGTTCTTATTGTTACCTTTTCATTTGATGTATCACTCATTCTTACAGTAAAAAAATATAAATCCATTCACCATCCTGAAACACTCCAACAAGTGTTGCAATTTTAATAGTACAGAATTACATCTGAAAAAATTTAACTGCACGAACCATGTTCGTAACACGGAATATCAACATAATATACAAAAAGAAAAGTGAGTGGCAAGAGGCAGTAAAAAAGGCTGGTTAAAATCTCCCCCTCCGCCCAAGAATAGAGCCAACAAAGAAAAACATGTGTCAAGAGGCTCCTTCAGCCAATTGTTTGGATCATATTACTATTCAACTGCGGAAAAGCTTTTGCTTCCTACCTTGGCTTTGTCCTTTTACTTAGTCTTTGATTCTTCAATGCCTTCCAATTCCTCAACTACTTCTTTCATGGAAGGACGGTGCTTAGGATCGGGTTGTAGGCATTTGAGAGCAAGCTTAGCAGCCTGTGATGCTGCCTTGAGTGTATATTGACCCTGAATCCTAGCGTCCATAATTGTTTTCAACCTTCTCTTGCTCGACAGATACGGCTTCACCCAGTCAACCAGATTCTGCTGCCCACTTGGTCGCTTCGTATCAAGTGCCCTCAAACCTGTCAGCATTTCAAGCAGCACTACGCCAAATCCATACACATCGCTCTTCACATACAAGTGCCCTGTTCATCAACATAGGTGCAATCAGTGGGCGAGTTAGCACAGGTCGATTTAGAATGCATTATATTAGCCTGTCCCTTGTGTACATTCATAAACACGATGAGAAATTCTTCAGTGCAGCCACCAGTTGACATCTATCTGTGTGTCATTGTATCTCACCATCTGAAGCACCCAATTAAGTTATCATTCTAGCTCTTTGCACAGCTAATTCATACATTATATGCACCTAAAAGAGCTTCTGAACTGGAATTTCTAATTTTTGAGTTATATAATCCCGTTACCAAAAGCTAAAAAGCATAATAATTGGTTAACTGCTTCTACCTAATATGCAGCGTGTCATGAATACAGTCAAAACTCGACTATTGTCATACACAAAGTTGCTTTATCAATCATATGTCTGTATTTACCTGTAGCAACATATTCTGGAGCAGCATAGCCATAAGTGCCCATAACCCTAGTAGTAACATGTGATTCTCCGCCTGATGGCCCCAATTTTGCCAAGCCAAAGTCAGAAATTTTAGCATTATAATTCTGTAGGAGACAAAAGAATCTGATTATTAACTTGACACATAATAAGGAGAAACCATTAATTTTCTTACTCAAAAGACAGTGTCCACAACGTCAATTTATATTCTTCAGCTGGTCAACAGATCTAATATAAACAATTCTCAAAACAACCTAATGGGGGAATGCTTTTATTATACACTAGGAAGTTTCCATATAAGTACATCATAAGTTTGTCTCCCAGAAAATGTAAAGGAATTTGGATTAACGCACACGCCGCTCATCCCACTGTGACACTACATTCGTTTCAGCTTTCATCTTACTAATGAGGCAAGGAGCGAATTGAGACCAACTAGCAAGAGAATAACTAACCCCATCAAGTAGTATATTTGAGGCCTTGAAATCTCGGTATATCACTTTCTTTTCTGAAGTGTGCAAAAAGGCCAGACCTCGAGCTGCACCAATAGCTATTTTGAGTCGCATGTTCCAATAAAGTGGTTCAATGTTAGGATTTCCTGCTCAGAAACACAAGGAAAAAGAGAAAACAAATTAAACTCAAATGCAGGGCCAAACTTTTTCTTAAACCACTTACTTTATGTATTTCAGTCTTCAGGTCATACTTCTGAAGAGATGATTCTCCAAACTTCCTTTTGGCATGAACTCATACACAAGCAGCAGCTCCTCAGCATCCCAACAGTAACCCAATAGCTTGACCAAGTTGGGATGGGAAAGCCTTCCTAAGAAATTGACTTCTGACTGCGGAATCAGATAAAACAACACATCAACATATTATTTCACAATGTATGATACCTTTTCAGAAAATCGTGCCAAATAAGTGGGATTTATCTCATGGTGGGCACCAGAAAATTAATATGACAACTAAAATCTAGATGCACAACAGTTATTGACAATATTAAAGCTTCACCAAGAGCTAAATCATTATTCAGTGATTAGCTTTCCAATCAACAACCAGGGTGATAAAAGTGGAGAAAATCATATCCCCTCTTACTTACTCTGTGTTCTTTACAGCAGACAACAACCTTGTCAGGAAAGGTACATATGACAGTATAAATCATCTTAAAGCATGATTCATGCTTCACTGTGGCTTAGAGAGCAAAACCAAATCAACAAATACACTTAATGCACCAAAGGTAATATCAACTTTTACTATCCCATCAAGGTTGGAAAAGTTTACAAGAATGTTTTTCTATGGCCTTACTATCTCTACAGTTTTCATATTACAAACAAGCCTGGATACACAATTCCACCAAAACTGCTGCGCTGCAACAAATAACAATGCAGCTTCATTTGTATTTATGTTGGTTATATATGTACATTTGGCACACAGGACAGGCACGGCAGTTCCAATGAAAAGCTTCCATTCATTATCTGTAATCTTCTAAATTTGGGATTTATTTTTGAGCAATTTTTATTTTATTATGATTGGGTTTTATTTTCAAATAAGCATCATTTAGTTTGCGGTCTCCAACTAGGACTAGGAAATGGCTATTCACTTGACACTTGCAGGTGTTCCATCTCCCTCCCTCTCCATTCTCTTTCTCACAATATCAGAGCAAGGAAGATAAGCTTCAACTCATTTAGAGCTCTGAATGCAGAGACCAGCTCAGTGTCCTCTTCAACTATCATGCCAGGCAGCTGTGGTAGTGCTTCAGCAGCTCAGGCTTCCGCCAAAATCAACCGTGACCATCACAGGACACCTTTTCAATGGTAAAAACTATCTACAACGGTTATAGGGAGCACTTATGTATATTTAAAGGCAGTGGAAGGAATATTATCTTACAGGAGAGGTAAGACAGCCAGAAACAACAAACTCAAACAGTACATCCCATGTTCATGATGACATTGACCATGGTGGGCCCTTGGATTTGTTCTTTTTTTTTTTTTTTCTTTTTTTTTTTTTTTTTTGTTTGGGGGGGGTTGTTTGGGGAGCCTGGATCCTAGATCTACTAAATTAATATCCCTTGCGTACTCTCCCACTAAAAAGGGTATTGATCCTAAGAAACTCTATATTACCATGAATGTTGCATTTCTTGAGAACAAATCACAGTTAAACACCCATTGAGGGGGAGAATGGGAGTTTGAAAGTGATTTCAGCCCTATACAGCAGACTCTAACCTCCTATAGTCCAGAACTTGATTTGGATAGACTTGAGACTCAACTCAATGCTCAATTTGGTGCAATGAAAAAGGCCAGAGAAAATACTAACTTCCAAAAATACTCAATAAAGGAAGAACGTCCAGTGACTGAACAACAGCAAACAGAGGAAGAGTCAGTAAAAGAACTATGCCATCATTTCCCATGTCAAGAGCTGAAATGGAAATTGACTTTTAGGTAAACATAGACCTGAGAAGGGACGTAAGACCATGTATTCAAAACCCTATTAATCAATTCATTTGTTATGCAGATTCAATGAGAATCTTCCATTAATACAGTTTTATACTTTTTATTAGCATTTTTTTCACGGAATTTTTACATTATTAGGACTAGGTTTTATTTTCAACACAGCATTACTTAGTTGTCTCCCATTAGGACTCAGACAAGGCAATCCATGGGTACCATGCTTGTACTACTTATGATAGCTAATGTATCAATCCTTCTACATTACAAACACAAGGACTTCAAATAAATCTACCATTTCGCAAATGGTAATGCCATACGCTACCCTCAAACTCTGGAATATCAATTTAAAATATGAACAAAACGTAATTTGTCCCTTTCTTTCAACAAAAAGAAATGATAGAATCTGTGATCGGATTGGTAGAAAAATGAAAAACATTTCCAAATAATTGTGGAAAGAGAAAACCTGTTGAATTCATCAAGCCAAGTATTCAATAGAGTGGATTTTAGGACAACATATTTTAATGACCCGCCTTCAACTGCGGATAAGCAATGGATGGCAGAAAAACAGGTCTTTAATGTGGGACCCAACTGCATTTTTCGACTGAAACCATTGATCATGATAAGGTCGTGTTCATGTTTGTTTATTGATCGATAGCATTTAGTTTATTTGCATATAGTTTCCACACTAATTAACGAGACTGATCAACAAGAGTTGTGACCCCAAAATACTAGTCAAGGCAAAAACCATCTTTAACTACTAAAATTTCCAATTTCCTTATTACAGAAAGCGAAGGGGAGAGAAACACAAAACAATGTTCACCGCTCTTGAAAATTAAGCAGAAGAATTAAAGTCAACGGACCTGCCACTCTTGGAATCCTTGCACACTTTCTGGGTTCAATTTTTTAATAGCAACCACAATTCCACACCCCGCCTTAGATGGTGTTAGTGTCTTCTCATCCAGCCAACCTTTGTAAACTTTACCAAAACCACCTTCACCAAGCAATGTATCGTGTTTGAAGTTCTTCGTGGCTGCTTTCAAGTCTACAAAACTAAATACCTTCAGGTTTGGAGTTTCTAGAATTTGCCCACTGGGGGCAGGAAGGGAATCCCCGAGGTTCCCACTTGCTAGTTCTGAAAATTGACTCTTTGCGGCACTGCTGTTCGTAGTAGAGAACCCAACGTTCTTACTGTCAGTACTCGCTGAACCTACAGAGGCAAATAAATGGTCAAGGAGAATGGAAATCTAGGTCTGTTTCTCAGGGGAGTTTCAACAATCAGACAGAACACGTGACCAAGTTCCACCCAAATTTAAGTCAATCACGCCGAGAAATGCCAGATTATGGAAAATAAAACCCATTCTCACCTGAATATGGATTTCTGTTGATACTAGACCCCGCTCCGTCATCATGGGCGAGAGACCCAAAGCATAGACCCATATCGAGCTCCCAGCCGATAAAGCTAGCATAAAATGGCTCCCGCAAAGCCTGAAACAGCAGCAATGAGGGAGGCTAGGCTCTAGAGGGGCCAGAGGGTTGAAATATCGTTTTCTTTTTGGTTCCCACAATTTTTCCGTTAAATTATAATCATTTCTTTTTCTTGGGGTCACTGTGCGAAATTCACATAGCTGCTTCGCTGGCTAGAGGCCCACTTTAATCAAGAACTTCTTTACCGTCGAAGTTTCGTCCTTGCTTGTATTTGTTTGTTTGTTTGTATTTCACACCCCGTTTTTCTGCTGCCATTAAAATAGCTATAAAGCCTCGCCCTTCTCTCAGATTAAGGTCAACGACCGCGTGAGAGTTGGGTCAAAACGTTCTCCTGTGTTTATCCATCGGCTGGGACCCAGAAAACAGCATTACATACGCAACCACAAAATCCTTCCGGGGATGATGGCTAAACAGAACCACGGGGTTGACTAATCGCTTGGACTTTAATTTGCTGCAGCTCAAATTCACTGCACCTTCACTTGGTGAGGCTTTGCCCTGCATGGTCTTATGCTATGTTGATAATTTATTTTAAATAAAATGAGAGATATTTTGAGTTTAAAAAAAAAGCAGGAGACATTAATTAAACTTGTCTGAATATTCAATAAGTGCCATAAAATACTTATAGATAACATTTTGGGGCAGTAATTTGGAATTGGATAGTAAAAATGAGACAAGATATGGAGAATGATCCTTTTTTCCAAGAAGACTGATTTCATTCAAAAGTTACCATGCATCAACTCTATAAGATAATTGTATACTACTATCATCTCATATTTATTTATTTAAATAATTTAATTAGATTTTTTTTAAAAAAAAAAGCTCGCTAAAATGACATTTTTATGCTTAGAACAATCCCATAACATTCATTAATTCCCTCCCCTCTAAATTAATTACTTTTGATGAAGTGTCAATAGTAATAATTTGTATATAAAAAAAAATAAATGATAAATATAAAAAAATAAATCATACATTAGGAACTAATATCAATTTCCAGGTAGATCATACATTATGGACCATAAGTATTATCTAAATTAAACAAGGGACTTACTCATATCTTAAATATAATAATTCTTCATCCGGTCCCTTTCTTAACCACTTTATGTTACTCTCAATAAAATTTGGTTTATTAGTTAAATTTTTTTTATAATTAATTAAGAATACTAACAGAAGAAATTAACATTTTAAATAAAACATGTTATATGCTGAATTGAATTGGTATGTACAACTATAAGATTGTTTGATGCTGTCAGCCTGTCAATCTCATAGTTGCAGTGAGGGACCCGAGGCCGGGCTTTTCTCAAGGCAATTGACTGGTTCAGATACGAGATTACCCTTTTTCAAGGCAGCTGACTCCTTCCAAAACCATCCAAGACACGTTCACATGACAACTCCCAAGTCCCAACCACGCAACACCACCAGAATTTAAGAATGTGTAACTACATTTGCCACACAACCATATTTGGTCGAGGGATTAAGAGGTTTATAAGTATTTATACACATAAGTCGAGACAATATTCCTCTCACATACTTATCTCGTATTTTGTAAATTACGATTGAAAAGCTGTTTTTAACACTCTGTTTGTTTCTAGTACATTGACACAGTTTCCTAGGCCCCTCACAATCAAATTTACTTCAACAAGAAGCTCTAGCAACTGAAACAGAAACAGAAAAGCCTGTCTCTCCTATCTGTAAGTAGCAGGTTCAAAGCTGAGCAGAGAGCAGTGCAATAACCGACCAAGAATTGACTTTACTAGTCCCTGCACTTAATTCGTCAAAGCTATATATAGAATGCAACACTCACGTTACATATATCTTAACCATGAAAATCAATTATTGACTTTAATGGGAGGACATCAAGGAATGTAAGCATACAATTAATCATCTGAGAAAAAGGATATCAATATACCAAGGAGGCAAAAGTTCCACTGTTCCACAATCCGTACACATGTAAAGAGTTTCAAATGAAACGGAAACATGCACCATTTCCACCCCAGTGAAGCAGCAATCTTCCCGACAATGCTACCCCCAAGTCCAAGCCCACCCTGTCTCAGAACAGTGTAGTTGCCACTTACTAATTTACCAAAACAACTAGAATTTCTGACTGGAAATTGTCTTGTGTTGGCTGAGCTTCCAATGTCTCCAGGTCAAAGGGAACAAGAGTCCCCTTCTAATTATTAGAAGCAGGCCTGTATGGATTTCAGTGACCTACAGCTTTAAAATGGTAGTTTTTTCACTCTGACCTTTAGGTGCTAAGAGCTGCAGGCACCGGAGCTCTGTTTTGTCATAGCTCTAGCCCTGTGCCTTCTCTTGAAGACATCCTGCCTGAATCTCTTGGTTTCTCTTTGTATGTCCAGGGAGGGTTTCCTCTCAATTATTTCTTTTTCACACTCGAGCATCTTTTGCCTCTTGGTCACAGCCGTAACAGCAGCAGCATTCTCCATTTCTTCATTTTCTGCCACTTCCTGTATGTACTTCTGGTAAATCAAGTGTTCCAAAATGGTATACTTATGTGTAATAGTTCATATTCAAATAGAGCATAAAAGTACCAAGTTGTTAAAAGTGAGGTTTTAGCTAAAAAGAAAAATCAAAAGACCAGTAAGTGTTTAGTTCATAACCAAAGCACAAAGTCAGTAGCCTTCAAAAAATAAGAAGTCATGACTGATACAGACAGAAAGAATCATGAAATAACATCCCGTTTTAAAGTTAAACATTAAGAAAAGGCTACAACAACAAAGTCTTATCCCACTAGATGGGATTGACTACATAGATATTAAACAAAGGCTATCCAAGAAAAACTAAGAGTAAATACCCTTTCTGGTCCCTGACAAAAAACACGGACCCCATTTTGGTCCCTTACAAAAAAATCAACCCTCATTCGTCCTTTTTAAGGGACTAAAAAGGACCTTTTGGAAATTTGTGAGGGATCAAAATGTTAACCAATTGAGTGTATTTTGAATTTGTGAGGGGCTACGAGACTAATTTTTTTTGTAAGGGACCAAAATGAGGTCCGTGTTTTTTGTCAGGGACCGGAAAAGAGTATTTACTCAAAAAACTAAAATGATATGTCAATAAATCAAGCATAAATTTCAACCAAATATTTAAAATATCTATGAGGCAGGACTCAAGATATCAAGTGTCTCCAGCATCACCAAAAGAACAAATAAAATTGAAAAGTCATGCATAATGAAGGGTAAATGATAACTCTAGGAAATTCATACCATTGCAGCACATTTTCCTATTCTTTTGCATATTTTTGGGTTGAATTATGCATAATTTAAATACATACATATTTGTTTTCAACAGTATTGTCTTTTCTCCTTTGTTTTTGTAATCTTCTCACACCCTCATTATTTCCATATTCAAGTATTTCTAGCAAACAAGATTGCAAAAGAAACATAATCCAACGAGTATATGAATATGCGCTTTTTTTTTTTTTTTGGGGGGGGGGGGGGTTGGGGGGAGCATGTCTTGTATGAAAATATGTTATACAGAACCAGTACATTTATCTTCCAGATTATGGTTGATTCTTTTTTTTTTGGCCCAACCACAACACAAGGAAAAAGAGATATTCAACATAAAGCAGAAAAAACCAAATAAAAGCACAATATGATGGGCACAACTCAAGCTCACTTTCAATACTTTAAACAGCAGTTCAACCATATTTTAGTATATATTATGATGAAATCCATAGCATTTTCCATGTCTTGAAATAAAAACTTCCCCCTATATTTACACATCAAGGCACACTTTTAAGTGAATGGGACACTTGTCATGCAAAAAAAAGTTATGGACACTGCTTCCAAGTGAATGGTTATATCAGCAAACCACAGAGAAGAAATTTGTCACCTGTCATTCTCTCATAATGCACCATATTCATTATATTAGTTCAACAGGACGTTGCACTTACATACACTTAAAATGAAACTGATGTTCTTTGATAGATTCTAGTTGAAATATGCTATGTAAGTATAGCTCTAAGCTGAGTGCAGCGAAGTCATCAACATAAAAGAGGCAAAGTAAGAAAAGACCTGAAGATCATGAATGAGATTGTCGAGGGATTTAATCTTCCTATGAGGCCAGCGAGGAATACCAAATTCTCTGCACTTCCTCTTTAGTACAGTAAGTCCAACTTTTAGATTTCTTGATGCTTCTACAATTGGCACATCAAAGTATTTCACCAGATCTGCTAAACTAATGCTTGCTACATCTTTACTGGCTGCTCTCTTTTTCTTCTCTATGTTACCTGCATTTGGTTAATTGACCTTTTAGATTTTAATATATTTCCATGACAAAAAAAATATGCTAGAATTAAGAAGACTGGCATGTTTGGGATTGGGGTTTGTCAAGTCATATCCTCTGCAACCATGAGCAAGCTGGGTGAGGGCAAATGATGTGGCAACGAATTTACTGAACTAGAATCTCTAGTTTCCTTAGTTTGTATTAGAAGATGGACTTTATATAGCCAAGATTGGCCTGCTGGAATGAGACGTTGAATAACTTTCAAAATTGAAAATAACTAAACAATGTAACAAACAGAATCTTCTTTTTTATCTGACGAATTGATGGTTGATGGAACACAAAAGCATAATGTGATTCATGTAACCGGTCTCACTTGATAGGGTAAAGCTTGTTGTTGTTGTTGTTGTTACAAAGTCTTCTTTTAACTTTTATATGAATAATAGAGTCCACCTAAATCAATAGACAACCTTAGGAAGAGGGAAACAACAAAAGTTTAGCTGCTTCATAAGAAGTTCCATATATATGTTAACCAATAACCACTATGAATTCTTTTGATTTCACATAGTACTCAGAGGTCACACTTTCAGAACCATAGAATTCATTGCAACAGCAAATTTGTCTAGCAACTCACGGCTAGAAAGTATTTCAATGCCTGGATTTCAACACTACTGAAATTAAAGATAGATCTGTCAACACTGCAGAAGAATGCATCAAGGAGTTAGGTGCAAGATAATTTGTGCCTATAATATTATAAAGAGCACAATACGCAACCTGGAAAACTTTCGTCAATGGTGTCATTGTCCAGTAACTCAGCTGTGTCTAAACTTTCACCATCTGATTCTTCTGGTAACTCTGACATGCTTAAACTTTCTTCATCTACTTCCTTGTCTTGTAACTCAGGCATGTCATCTGGATAAGGAAGAAAATTGAGATCCTGGAGCAAAATTTTACTTTGCTGATGGCTATCATTGCTGTTTCCTTGGCATCTATCATCAGGAGAGATTTGCAGCATATCATTCTCTTTTGATTTACAGTTCAGCTCATTTATCATACAGAGATCATTAAGCAATGTTGGGATCATCTGAAGCTTGGGATTCCTGAATATTTTTAGAAGAAGTTAAAAGGGGTAGAAGGGAGAGTCAAGAATTTTAGATGGTACAAGTAGTAGCACAGTAATGTGGAGATGAATTGGACTATGATGAAAAGTTACCTAATGTGACATACGGTATACAACAAATTAGATATAAGTATGTCATACACATGCAAATGATCTGTTTCACTTTTAAGCAGCTCTCAATAAACATGACTGTGCATTTTTTGGATTATGAAATGCCTCCCAAAAAATAAAAAATGGACATTGGCAACTCAAAGATGTTCACAAGTCTTGTTTAAGTCAACATCATATTCGAACACCTGCCAAGGCCAAAACTAATTAGCAAGCGAAACCTATGTAAAGATGCTTCATAAATATCAAAGCCTAAAGGTGATAGGGAGGGTATACCTTCCTCCAGATTGGATGCTTAATTGATAAAACATATTACATTCTCGTGCTTGTTCAAGAGATCAAATAAAAGGAAAAGCTGTTTTAGAAAAGGTCGGCAGTCATCCTGCAATTTGGAGGGGAAAAAGTTTTACTATATGTGAAAAGAATGGAAGGGAATCAGTCTCCTAAATATCTGTTCCCCTTTCTTTGTAAGGAAAAGAATAACATTCAAACTAGTTCTCTTGACATGCCCTCTTCCAGTATAAATTAGACAGTATTTGATATCTTCGGTAAACCAGCGACATAGTAACAAGATAATTAGTTGAACTTACAGAAATTCGAACACCAAACCATTAAATGGTTGGTTAAGTGATCATATTAATTTGGCTTTCAATAAGAAGACAGCAGCAGAATGTAACTAAACGGAAATCAGAGACGGCATATGAAGGACCACTTAGGGTGGCCATCATAAGATTCCAGCGCAAGAAGAAATGAGAACGGAGTGGGGGCAATCTTGGGTTTCAAGTTTATAATTTAGTGAACATCCGATACACTCCTATTTTAGGCATCTTCGCCAAGACTTAAAAGAGCTGCAAATTGACAAATAGTTGCTTGCACTAGAGAAACCGTATATTTCCAAGGCCAAACAGTAAACCCAGAAACATTTTCAGGTCTCAAAACTAATCCTCGTACAGTTTTCTATTACCCAGGTAAGGATTAGGGGATTTCTTTTCCTTACAAACTATTTTCCCTAGGCCGCCGAATGGTTAAGTCAAACGATTGCCAGAATGACACGTATAAAGAAGCCTCGATACTATTAGTTACCTTCTTCATTGTTCCATCCGTCAGCAAGCATGTTACAAATTCTAATCCAAATTAGATTTTGCTCGACGTGCGTTGCATGATTCCCAGGACGTCAACTTGCATAAAATACAAAATTTTGCCGCTCTGTGTTCCCTATTTTAAAATGCGATTAAGTCGGGAAGCCCAACAACAAACAAAAAAATATCGGTGGGACCTAAGGGCTCAACACAATCATTTTATTAAATAGGCCAATTTAGCAGATTAGTACCTCCAACCGAACGAGATTTGGATAACACAACAAACGGCGTTTAACAAAGACAGATAGGGCTTAACAGATTATGAGTACCTCGTGACTGATAACAACCGAGGAACGCGGGAACACTGAGGCTTGTGATCGGCGTGAAACGCAAAGACACAAAGCCAGACTCCATTCTGATACCCTTCAGGAACTTTGGGAACACGAAATTTCTGTAATCTAAGAATTGGGGTAGCCCGCATTTCTCCGTATGAGCCACTCCGAGAAAATACAAACTCTCTTTCAACCTCGCTTTCCCTCCCATCCCTCAGTCGGTAGACATGCACGCTCCTGATCAGCTCTGCAACATAAAAAAAATTTCGAAAATTGTCAGTTCCCCCCAGTCGGCCCCAAAACATTTTTCCCATAAAAAGGCAAAAGTTTCAATCCAAATGAGCAATGAAATCTGGAACCTAGACTCTAGGAAATGAAGAGAAAACGAGGGTTGAGTTCATAGTTACCTTCTTTAATGGTGTTCTGGAAGACTAGAAGCGTGGTCAGCAAACCGGTCTCTGCGGAATCCATGAAGGTTCTGAGGATATCATGACTATTGGGTCAGGAGTAGAGGGAACGACGATGGAGTGACAAAGGGAAACGAATGAAGCAAAAACCAGCTTTTCGAGTGAGTTTGCATGATCCTCCCCTTTTTTCTTGTCTGTTTTCGGCTCAATTCCGGGTCCGCCAAGGTGAGGATGGCAGGTTTTTTTTTTTTTTCCCGTTACGAAAAATATTTGCCCACGGAAGTTTTCTCCATGCCGCAAGTTTGCCTAAAAGATTTTCCAAATACGTGTAAAAAGTGGGTAATTTTATATTTTAGTTAATTTTGACTTAATTGATTAAATATATTGGGTTAACGGTGAAAAAAAATTTACATATCCCTTTTATATTTTAGTTAATTTTGACTTAATTGATTAAATATATTGGGTTAACAATATCATATCCCCATATCATATTTGTTAAGGTGAAAATTTACTTAAAAAGTTTTAAATCTATTTTTTTAAAGAAAAAATAAAGTAAATGACATGTAAATAACACATGCACTTTAGAATAAATTTGCACCTTAACAAAAATGATATGGATTATGTGGATTGTCAACTTCATATTTAGTCAACTAACAAGTAAAAATCAATTGAGATAATAGTCATGACAAAATTGCTCCTTTTAAACACTTATGTGGGATAAGTTGTCACTTGAAAAACTTTTGTGACAAAATTATCTTTTAAAAAACACGTCTAGAGCAAAATTATCCATTATCCTTTCCAAAAAAAAAAAAAAAAAAAATCATTTTTGGCTCCTTGCCATTTTTTCCTTTTATTTATATAGTTATCTATCTTGATTTCATGTGCATTTATATCTATTTTATAAGGAGGAAAACAATTCGAATAATTAAACCACATCTTGTGAGACATTTAATTTCAGATAAATTGAAATAATTTGACATTTTTTTCTTTCCATGTGAGCATTTTGTTGGCCAACTACCTAGCATGAGGTGCGGTTGAGAGGTAATATATTTATTAATATACTGTTATATAAGAAATCAATTAGATTTTGAGGGAATAATCAAAACATCAAATTAAATATTTATTAAATATTTTGTACCTACCACTCCCATTATTAATTTAAAAAATAACGTGTAAATACATTCTTCATTATCCATCTTTCATAACCGCCATGCTTTTCATTTTTAATTTTAGTGTTTTAAGTTTACCATTTTTGATGATGTGTCTACTATAAAGATGTTTACATGCTCTACTTTTATATAATAAAGTTACTTTTTTTTGCCAACAATTTATTGATATTATTACTTGTATCAACGAAAAATATTCATATGGCAGCCAGATTAACAATGCAATTAAATTTGAAAACAACTAGTTTTTGTATTAAATATGATATGATGCAATTTAACTATTCATGACTTAGAATCGTGGCTAGTAATACATTTTACTATACATTTTATATTTTACAATCATATTTATTAACGATACTATTGATTTTGTATGAAGGGATTCTAACACTAGAACAATTTTATGAAAGGATTCATTTTTATGATAATAATCATAATCTAAGCTATAAAGTTTATTCGTAGAATGTAATTATGAATTGATTTTATCCGGTAAAAATCACTTACTAGGAGAATGTTGCCTTTAGAGTACAAAGATTTATTTATTTATTTTCAAAAAAGTCATGCTTAGTTTTATATTCTTTATTTAAAAAATACCATTGCAATTACATTAAAGATCACAATTGTTAATTAAACAGCTTATGTTCAATTTTTCTTCTTCATGATAATTACTTCTTTCTTTTGATAATCACCACTTTAGGAAATCAAATTTACGCATTAAGTTGGTCACTAAACAAGACAAAGAAATTAGTGATGGTCGAGAGCGAAAACACTGGTGAGCGAGAGAAGGAGGGTGTGTGGAGCAATATCCAGGGGAAAGGAAGAACTGCCTGGAAGGATAAAGGAGGAATGGACAGTAGACGACAAATTAAAGTTGTATGATTTCGTATAAAGATAAGCTGCTCAGTTTAAGGGATTCAGGTTTCTTGGAGATAATATGTTGGCGGTTGACGCGTTGAGAGGATTGAAGGAATTTGTTCTGTCATAAGAACACAGATAGATCGGACTTGACCTAGGAACAATTCCTAGGGCCTACGTACCCTTGAGAGGGATCAAAGTCCACGTAGTTCGATATACATATAAGGGGTGGGGTGTGTGCTCTGTGTGTAAATAGCAAGAGAGAATATTTGTTGTGTACCGTTCACCTCCTTGGGAATGTTTCCTTATGTATATTTATAACAAAGCACCATCTCGGTCCGAGTCTTTGTGGGAGCGTGTTTCCACTACTCCATGTTCTAAGCCCCCACTACTAGCACCATTGCAAACGTGGGTATGACCATGGGATAGCTCTCCTTCAATTGGGCCTGACCTCTGTAAGCCCATTTCCGAGGTCCATAACAGTTGCCCCCAGCCCGGTAGTTCAGGTCTCTGGGCTACCGGGATGCATTAATTGTCTGATGTGAAACACGAACTTGGCTGAGATATATCCAACTTATCCGGGTTGTGCGAGAAGAAATAAGATCCCTTGCTTCCTTGCGTAGTCATTTTTCTCTGTCTATATTCCTGCACTTAATAATATGTAAGCAAATCACAATAAATGGAAAATACTTACCGTTTACGCAAATCGTTCAACTTGCTCATTTTGAATGCTTGTTCGAGTTTGATTTCCGTTCGGTTTCCATTAACCCCAACTATTGATAATTTGCATTTTCGCTAACAACTCATTGCCCCCAAAGACGGTGGTTCAGTCTTTGAGCTTAGGGATGCATTGATAGTTTAACCCGGCTCTCCACATGGAACTCAGGTTTAACTATACGAAGCTTCGGATTTTTGTAGTCGGGCTTCAAAATTTACACGGATCCCAAATTCTAACTAGATTCAGTTAAAATGGGTCCGCCTTCAACAATTTACAGGATCCCTGATTTAAACTAGATTCAGTTTAAACCGAGTCCGGCTTCAAAACTTTAGGCATTGCTATCACAAATAACCCAATAAAGGATTTTAAATACACGGAGCTCGGATTTTAACCAGATTCGGCTTAAATCGGGTCCGGCTTTAAAAATTATCACGGATCCCGAAGATTAACTAGATTCATTTAACCGGGGTCCGCCTTCAAAAATACACACGGATCCCGAATTTAAACTAGATTCAGTTTAAATCGGGTCCATCTTCAAAACTTTACCAATAAAATGAATTGCCCCCCAATCCGGGTTGACACAAATGAATTGCCCCCAAGTCCGGGTTGAATTTAAATTTGACATGATTCATGAAAACAGGTTTGCGTACCTCGAATTCATGCATGTATATAAACTTGACATGATTCATGAAAACGGGTTTGCGTACCTCGAATTCATGCATGTATATAAACTTGACATGATTCATGAAAACGGGTTTGGGTACCTCGGATTCATGCATGTTTATAAACTTGACATGATTCATGAAAACGGGTTTGTGTACCTCGGATTCATGCATGTTTATAAACTTGACATGATTCATGAAAACAGGTTTGTGTACCTCGGATTCATGCATGTATATAAACTTGACATGATTCATGAAAACGGGTTTGTGTACCTCGGATTCATGCATGTTTAATTTGAACATGATTTTCGGAAACGGGTTTATGTACCTCGGATTCCTACATGCTTAATTTGAACATGATTTTCGGAAACGGGTTTATGTACCTCGGATTCCTACATGTTTAACTTTTACATGATTTTCGGAAACGGGTTTATGTACCTCGGATTCCTACATGTTTAGCCTTGGTGGCGTTGTCGTCACACATGGAGCCCGGATTTAACCAGATTCAGTTTAACTAGGTTCCATCTTCGTTCCCTTTCGTAGGGACGGACTTCACACGAAATTCGGATTTAAACCAGATTCAGTTTAACCGGTTCCGCCTTCAAAAATTATCACGGAGGCCCTTAGCAAGGACAGAAGTAGTAAATCATGCAGTTCCAACAAGAAAGCTTAGCAGCTCCTTATTTCCAGAATTTATTTCAAATGGGAGACAAAAAGCCCATGAACTAGTCAGCTGCAATAATTTGCTATATAAGTTGCTTGGTTGGAAACCCAACAGTAATGGTAGCACCCCATCTTGAATAAAAATTCAGGACTTTGTGGAATTGTTTTGCTCGGCATAATCAATGCTTTGAATAAGATTCCTGGATGGGTGAAGGGAAAATCTAGAATCAAACTGAGTCTTTAGAAATGTATTGAAGTCCTTTAATGCAATAATCTTCGGCCATAGATAAATCCTTGAAGAGCTTTTCTTCATTTCTTCATAAAGTTTGAAAGCAGCTATAATACCACCATCAACACGAAAACCAAAAACCAAATATTGTGCGCAGCGTGCTTTTTGAAGACCGGGCCTTTGATAATTAACAACCTGTATACCCTTTGATAACTTGAAACTTTGACTTTGGCTTTATATGCTATGATGTTGATCCATATGCACTTGCATGGAATTGTAAAACTAGGTAGCTATGCGGCAATATGGTTCTTCATTCTTGATACAACATAAGCAGCTATTTGAAGATTGTCATTATCAACATTATCATTCATCAATTTATGATCTGAGGACCCTTCCACATCTGCAAAATACTGAGAAATATAGGGAATATCTATACTATTCATGGTTCTTGAGACCTTCATGAAGAGTAATTAAATCCTTATATTGTAGATGTGCCGTTATGCAACTATTTTTCAACTTCATCACCCTCTTCATACTTATAAATTTTGATATGGTCATCCACGCCACGCCATATCAAGATTTGTAAAAAGAGATAATTACGAATGAATAATTAAAACAAAGGAGAATTAGCAACCGGCATAAAAGACAAAAATTTAACACAAATTGACATGCGAGTGTGACCTGTGAAAGATTATGGTATCTTCCCAAATGTTTGACTTTTTTCTTCAGAGAGCAGATAAGTTTTAACTGCAATTGGATTGCCATATACGCCGGAATTATAGGAACCCACCAGTTAGCATCATTAGCTATCATATCACAGTATGAGCCACCTTTGGACCTGAGAACTCTGCAACACCAGTACTCGCATTCAACGCATTCAACGGATGCCGGCTTCATGAAGGCATCTATCCCAGTTTTCCTCGTAAACAAAATCCGAGAATGCTGCTGTTACTCAATTCTGCAACGCAAAAGTTGGCCCCCACATGCTGAGATTCATCTTTTCCTTTCTCGCAATCATTCAAAGAAGCACCACCATTAATTAATCGCAACATCTCGAGGACCGCGGACATTCTTCATTGCTGTTTTCCTTCACTTTCCTCCTCATCGTAACAACTCTGCTAGGTCGTCTTAGAATCTCGGCCTCTCGTCGTGCCGGCTCAGCTGTCTCGGCTCCTTCACATGCCGACTCAGTGATCTCGGCTTTACTATGTCGGCTTTCATCTCTGCATGCATAGCGAAACCTCAACACCATGTACATCTTTGGCATGCACTTTGAAGTCTCCTGCACCTTAAAATCTCAGCGAATAGATAGACCCCCGATAGATGTATCTCGGCATTGTAATCTCGGCATCTCCTAGATATATCAGCTCGAACAAGAGGACTCTTTGGCAACTCGGCACATAATAATCTCGGACATGCACAAGCATCATCTTGTAAATCTTGCCATTCTCTGAAAATAGCAAAAATTATCTCTGAGCAAGGCCGTCTTTATTAGATTTATTGGCAAATTTGATTTTCCACGTTCTTCATCAAACCGACTGAGGAGACTTGGGCATCTTCGGCTTCTTTCCCTTTCCTTATCCATCTCGGCCCAAATAAGAATTTGGATTTGAACGCAATAAAGAATCTCGACAACTCTGTCAAGAAGCTCGGCACATCATTATCTCGATTGAAAAGTCTGACGTGTTCATTAAAAACTCGGCTGACGCGATGCTAAACTATAAAATTTCTTGAAAAAGATCAGCTGAGACCTCTTCCACCTCGGATGAATGAAATATTTTGAGTGAAATATTTCCAACAAGAAAACACCGCTCCGAATGTGCCGAGTTCAATGATCTCCTCCGATGCTCTACATGCCGGATTCAGGTATGTCGGCTCCATGTGCACCCTTCCCCCACGTAGCTTTATGGCACGTTCTTTTCATAGACGTTCTCCAGTGTTCCCCATAGACGGCGCCAATGTTCTGTCATAAGAACACAGATAGATCGGACTTGACCTAGGAACAATTCCTAGGGCCTATGTACCCTTGAGAGGGATCAAAGTCCACGTAGTTCGATATACATATATGGGGTGGGGTGTGTGCTCTGTGTGTAAATAACAAGAGAGAATATTTGTTGTGTACTGTTCACCTCGCGGCCCCTTATCACCTTGGACCCCCAGCATCTCGGTCCTGGTTTAACCCTATCTCGGGCATCTCTGAAATCTCAGTATTATTCCCTGTATCTCGGCACGTCATCTTGGCCTCCGTATTATTGCCAACCTCTGTGTGACGTGTCTCTACTCCCCTCTACGTCTGCTCCACATAGGGGAAATGATGAAGGCCGTGGCGAGTGAGTAGCCAACCCGTGACCCTGTCACACCTTCGGACGTGTGAAGAACGATTGCACGAAGATTTATTAACCTCTGATATCCCTAACTTAGCTCGGCATTTCAAGACACTTCGGATGATTTGACAAAAATGAAATACTAAAGCCTCCTCAATCTCGGATTACTTCACGATATACGATTCCAACCAGACTTGGAAACCAACGGAAGCCTATGCACACACTCGGGTATTTCCCGACGAACAAAGATGTAAAACCACGAGTTCATAATTGATGACAGAAACAAACTTTGGAATTCACAAACCTAACCAATTCGGTCAGATATGAAGAACCCGCCAAGCAGAATCCAATTCTTGAACCAGTCGACGAGAATCCAGAACCCCGGAAGAGCAAACCCCTGACACTGAGAAAAGCGAACGAACAGAGCCCAGGATCCGCCAATAATCTCGTTTGAGAGGCAAGACTCACTCCTGAATTTTTCTTGATTTTCTTTCAATTTCTGACCATCTTTGGTCATGGGAATCATAAATTTACCGTTTCCCCACAGACGGCGCCAATGTTCTGTCATAAGAACACAGATAGATCGAACTTGACCTAGGAACAATTCCTAGGGCCTACGTACCCTTGAGAGGGATCAAAGTCCACGTAGTTCGATATACATATATGGGGTGGGTGTGTGTACGTGTGCAAATAGCAAGAGAGAATATTTGTTGTGTACCGTTCACCTCCTTTCTCGGGAATGTTTCCTTATGTATATTTATAACAAGACCATACATCGGTCCGAGTCTTTGTGGGAGCGTGTTTCCACTACTCCATGTTCTAAGCCCCCACTACTAGCACCATTGCAAACGTGGGTATGACCATGGGATAGCTCTCCTTCAATTGGGCCTGACCTCTGTAAGCCCATTTCCGAGGTCCATAACAGAATTGTTTGCCAAAACTAGTGAGAAACTAACGTGACGCTGCAGCAATGATGGAGAACAAGGATTAGGAAAGTTTGGATGATGAAGAAGAGAAAACTGGGAAACTCCCAACTTTGAAGGTCTCTGCGGTGGAATACTCGACATGGTGTAAGCCCTACATGAACTCCTTGATTGTCAAGCTAATGGGGAAGACTCTTGGAGTGGGATTTATGAAGCAACGTATGGAAATAATGTGGGGTGGTCCGAATTAAACCAATCAGGTTATGCACCTCTGAGCAATGGTTACTTCATTGTGTCTTTCTCGTGTCCGGAGGATCTTGACTTTGCACTGTTTGAAGGGCCATGGATGATAGCGGATCATTATCTGTTGGTCCAGCATTATAGACCGAATTTTAATCATTGGAAGGCAGATACTTAGAAGAAACTAGCTGCAGTGTGAATTAGGATATTGGATTTGCCGGTTGAGCTTTACAGCGTTGAGTCTCTTCGTCGGTTAGGTAATATGGTGGGGAAGACATTGAAGATTGATTTAGACAACAGCTTTTTCCAAGAAGGGAGGTTTTACGAGTATTTGCGTGGAGGTGGATCTTGGTTAGCCTCTCCTCCTAGGGTTTGACCATTTTAGTGAGAATCGAAAGATCGTATATGAAGGGCTTCATTTGATATGTTTTCATTGTGGTACGTACGGCCACTGGATGGAGATTGGAGAGCTGTCCGTGGAAACCTCAGGATGGTAAACAATCAGATAAAGGAGCAACAAGTGTCACGGTGACGGATGAATTTTAGGGAAAAATTGATGACAGAGAAGGTACCATCGGTGTAAAGTGGATTTGGCTTACCTCCTTTGCTACAAACATCCGCTGCGGTTCGCTGTTTTTAAACGCTGTCGTTTTTGACACAAAACACACACACTTGGTCCTTTCAAAAAAAAAAAAATCAGGACACTGGCAGGTAGTCAAAAGATAATTCACGATAAAGTAAATACATTTTTCGGTCCCGACAAAAAATATGGACCCCATTTTGGTCCTTGACAAAAAAAAAATTAAAATACACTCAATTGGTTGACATTTTGATCACTCACAAATTTCCAAAATATCCTTTTTAATCCTTAAAAATGACGAATAAGGACCGATTTTTTTGTAAGGGACTAAAATGAGGTCCGTGTTTTTTGTCAGGGACAATAAAGGGTATTTACGGGATACTAAATGGTACAAAAAAATTCTTCA
This sequence comes from Acacia acuminata, assembly GCA_019022655.1. NCBI lineage: Eukaryota > Viridiplantae > Streptophyta > Magnoliopsida > Fabales > Fabaceae > Acacia > Acacia acuminata. The sequence continues at coordinate 12,827,016 of JAFJYI010000002.1, forward strand.
TGATCTTGAAAAATTATTTCAATATCTTAAAAAAATATTTAAATGGTATCAAAAAAATTCTTCATGATCTTGAAAAATTATTTCAATATATTTTTTAAAAAAATATTTCAGAATCTTGGAGTATTTTCGAGTCTTTGGGCCTTTTTTACATTTTTTTGGTAAAAAGATTTTCCCAAAATATTTGGTACTTAAAAATAATTCATGATCTTAAAAAAATTATTTTAAGATCTTGAAAAAATATTTTAGGTATTGAATACTACTAAAAATAAAGTTTACAATATTTTTTCAAGATCCTAAAATAATTTTTTAAGATTATGAATTATTTTTACGATACCGAGTAAGTATCCTTTTTAGTACCAATCAGTACCCTAAAATATTTTTTCAAGATCCTAAAATATTTTTTAAGATCCTGAAATTATTTTTCACTATCATGAAGAATTTTTTAGTACCATTCAGTATCTTAAATTATCTTTTTACTACCTGTCAGTGTGTGTGTTTTGTGTCAAAAATGGCAGCATTTAAAAGCAGCGAACAGCAGCGGATGTTTAGAGCAAAGGAGGTAAGCCAAATCCACTTTTGTAGATTAGTCAAACAAATAAAGAAGATATCAGTTGGAATATGGAGATTGATCAAGAAGAAAAGAAAGAAGATATTGGGGAATAAAGTTATCAACTATGGGAAAAGAATTTGAGAAAAGAAAAAAGTTATTGAGATAGATTATGGTAAATGATCAAGAAAAAAAAATTAGGAAAATACTGAAGATTAAAGTTATCAAATATGGGAGAGGAAGTCAAATAAAAGAAAGAAGCTATCTAATTGGATTATGGAGAATGACTAAATAGAAGATGAAGAAGAAGAAAGAGATTGAAGATAATAATCAACAAAAACAATGAGTTATAAAAAAAGGATTGCAGAAATTAATCAAGAAGAATGAGAAGATATCGAAGAAAGAATAACTTGCAAGATCTAATGAGAATATCAAAATTCAAACTCTTAGAAGTGATACCAGAGGTCTCTATGGTCAAATGGAGGTTGAAATAGGCTAATTCTAAGCTAAAATGACTTATATAAAAGTTATATCAACTTCACTTGAGTGGAACTTCCAGAGATTATCACTCGAGTGATGTTCTTCATCACTGGCAGACATCACTCAGGTGATATCATAGTGATGATCACTCTGTTCTACTTTATTTTCGTTCGCATGACAAAGGTTTAGTGTTTTGGAAGTATCTTTCAAACCACACATCCAATTAAGATGAAACTTGTTTTACATGAAACTAAACTTCAAATGCGACACATAAACAACAATATCAGCTCAAAGAATTTCAGATGAGAATGATATGAGTTTTGGAAGTTGACATTAGAATTTCTTGCGTTATTCCAAAATAGATTCAATAATTTGAACATACCTCCTACACCACAACTCTGATTGAGGTGAAACTTGTTGTAGATGAAACTAAACTCAAAAAATAAGTTTCACAAAAGCCAAGATCAAGCTCAAAGAGTCTCAAACAAAAGAGATATGGATCTCGGAAGTGTTAGTATTTAGGTATCCTAGAGACAATATGTAAAGACAAATCAGCACCATTTCTATGTTGTAGTATTTCAATATTAATAAATGAGCACATTTTAGGGTTAAGGTGCAATTTTACCAATGAACTATTGGTCCAGGAGCACCCAACACAATAAACTCTTCTATGGACCTAAAATAGAAATTAACTTTTAAATTGGTTAAATGAGTACAATGCCGTTAGGTGGGGGAAACACCGTCTGCTTGCAATTAGATTGAGGGATATCAATTGACATCAAATAAAACATGTGGCTTTGGGACTATTCACCTCTTCGTTGGCTTTGGGATTGTTCACCTCTTCGTTGCTGAGAAAGAGAGTGGTGATGAGTGCTAGGACTGTTCACCTCTTCGTTGCTGAGAAAGAGAGTGGCGGCGAGTGCAATCGGGCTCAGGAGAGGCGAGGTTCACTGGTTCTTCAGGACTATTCACCTCTTCGTTGCTGAGAAAGAGAGTGGCGGTGAGTGCTGGGACTGTTCACCTCTTCGTTGCTGAGAAAGAGAGTGGCGGCGAGTGCAATTAGGTCAGGAGAGGCGAGGTTCATTGGTTCTTCATCTTGGTCATCACATTTGGGGAGGCAGCCATAGTCTTCATCATCCCCTGTACCAAAACGCGTCAGCAAGGAGGAGGACATTGACGGTGGCTGGCCAGAGAACGCGACCAAATCTGAGTAGAGGGATGTGATCGCAGAGAGGGAGAGGAGTAGTTGGGACCTTCGTCTTCAAGGCCGTCGTTGACTGGGAAGGGGGGCTGAACTGAACAGAGGAGGATATCGATTGAACCAACGCTGCTGCCGCTGTTCTTCCTCAGAGAACTTAAGCAAAGAGTGTAGTTCCAGTCTAGTCTTTATTTTATTTTATTTTATTTGATGATGATTGCTTTTGAATTTTTCTAGGTCGTGGTACAACGCAAACAAACAGACGTTTCCCCCCACGTAACGCCATTGTGCTCATTTAACCAATTTAAAGTTTAATTTGTATTTTAGGTCCATATAAGAGTTTATTGTGTTGGGTGCTCCTGGACCAATAGTTCATTGGTAAAATTGCACCTTAACCCCACATTTTATCTTTATCGTATTTATATCTCGCCTTTATTTTAAAGGTAAATATGTGTTTGAAGATAAAAGCCCTATGAATAGAACATGTGTTAATCTTGAGGATCAATGATAGATATCATGATCATGAGGACTCGAAAATACTGGATATCTATTGTCTAAAACTTGTTCCTGGTCTTGAATCACCAAAAAGGGCATTGATGATCTCAATAAAATTAGTACGACATCATCTTCATGTATAGAGATACAAGGTAGGGACCTCATGGAATATAAGCATGGTGATGTCTTAGCTGATGTCATGGGTAGATATGTTGGAGAACAAATATCACCGAACTGACCCGCCGAAAGACTCCACAAAAATTCATTGTAGAGGATATCATTAGATATGTAAAGTCTCTCATCGTTTGATAGTGCAAATTGTCCTGAACTTAAGAATGTCATCGAACACTATGTCCTAGAGTTATCCTTTGACTGTACAACTCTATCCGTCTGAAAAAGAAGAAAACAATGTATTCTTGGCTATAACTCAAATACATGAGTACACATGGATATGCCTAGAGGACTCACAGTCCCCTACAAGGGATTAGTCATTCATAAGACCGGTAGAGCTTGGATAGTTTCTAATTAACTCGAGAGTCTGTGTGCACAGCAAGTGATCATAAAGAGTCTTGATCCATCATAGAGTTAATATAAGAATATTCCTAAATCTGTGAATTAGCTACATTTAGTCAATTAAGAGAGATGATACTATATATTTGCTCTCGATTAAATGTGAATGACGATGTGAAGAATGATGCATGCACGGTATCCAAATATGAAAGGTAGATCACTTGATCAACTCAATTAGTTCTAGGGCCACAGAGCATTTGCTAGTGTCTTATGAGACCATTAAATAAATTGGGCATGTTAAAGGAGTTTTAATTGGTCCAAGTTTATTCATGTCAGTGATTAATTGGGCCTAATAAGTCACACACAAGGGTTATTCTCGATTGCTTAAAATTAGCAAACTTGGGTCAACAATGGTTATTGGGCTTTATCGAGAGTAAATGTGTAATTGGGTTGGAGTGGGACTTCAAGTCCAATAAGAAGAAAAATGGTGTCATATATGGTGTCCCCAGTGGAAAATCAGTTTCTCCACAAAAGGGCCCAAATGTGTTGGAAGACCCAACGGGGAGTCTTAGGTCAAGTTGAATTGGGAATTCGAATTTTGAATTTAAGTTTGAAATTTTAATTTTAATTTAAGAGGTTACATTATAAAAGATAATTCTAAATTATCATATATATATATATATATATATATCCAATAAAGATTGGATGAAAGTAAGAGAGATAATAAATAAACATTTAATTAAAAATGATTTTGAATTTTAGTTTAAGATATAAATGTGATTTATCATCTTAAATTTTCATTGAATCAATCAATATATGGATGTGATCCATCATCTTAAATGATTGATTCGATCAATCAATCAAATATGAATGTAATCTATCATCTTTAATGATTTATTCAATCAAGATATAAATGTGATTGATCATTTTAAATTCAATCAATCAATCAAGATATGGATATGATCCATCATCTTAAATGATTTATTCAATCAATCAATATATGAATTTAATCAATTATCTTAATGATTTGGATTTTCAAATTCAAGTTTGAATTGAACCTTTCTTGTAAGCACTTAAATTAGGGTTTAACTCTAATAAAGTGCTGATTTTTGGGTACCCCTTTTCTTGTAAGTTTTTCTAGAGAGAAAAACAAGACGTCAATTTGATTGGTGTGTGCCGCCAATTCAAGAAAAGGTAAGTTTCACAATTTTGTTCATCCTATCTTCAACCTAATTCCAAAAAACCACCATCTTCTTGAAAAGAGGAAAAACCCAAGGAAATGAAATCTTAACCTTGTCATCGCCTAACAATCATCCAAGAAGTGGAGGTATCAAGAGAAAGAGTTCTCATTACAATCTAGGGATAGCTGTGTGGATCAACGTTAGAAGACATCAACAACATTGAAGTCTTCGAGTGATCTAAGGTAATCCTAATCTTCAATAGTCGTTTTATCAAGTAATCCTAATCCTTAATAGTTATTTTAAGGAGTAATAATAAAACTCATGATTATTATAAATTGTTACGAGTTCTCATGAGTACTGTAAAGAGTTACGGATTAATGAATAATAACTAATTAGCGTAATGAGTTAAGGTTAATAGTTCATGAGAAACGTAAGGAGTTACGGGTTTCCGTAATGATTAAACTTTTTTTTTGTTTTCAACCTCATGAAACTTTGCATGAAGTCATAATAGGAAAATTTAACCAACAAGAAGTCAAGGCTCAAAGTTCTGATAATGTTCTAGAATAGAAGTCGTTCTTCAAATCATAACTTTCAAAAGATAACAAGTTTTGAACTAAAAATTGTTGCATATAAAACTAGACTCAATAGGCATTTCAAAGACATCAAGATCATGCTCAACTAAGGTTAGCTGGAAGAGATATAAATTTGGGAATTTCATGATCGTATAAAGATGCTACTCCAAACTAGTTGCTATAAATTTGATCACAACTTTCAAAATATAACAAATTATGAGCTAGTTCTATTTGCATTAGAACATAGACTTCAAAAGCTTTCTGATGATAATTTATTTGGCATATTTAGATTCAAAATGAATTTATCACTTGAAAAGATCACTTTAGTGATGTGAAAGCGATGTCTAATACTTGTATTAAAAAAAAAAAGAGATGCCTAATATAACTATGGTGACTACTCGAGCGATGTGTAATATTTCAAAGAGAAGATTACTCGAGTGATGTGTTCAGACCACTACCACATCACCGCAGTGATCTTTTGTAGAGATGTTTTGCCCAGTTCTTAATCACCGTCTTCCTTTCACTTTAGTTTTTTATTGAATCACTGAACTCGTTACTCTATCATATAAGTGTAGTGGACTCTTTTATATATATTCAAGAATAACATAACATGCTACTCTAAGAGGTAGAGAAGATAATATATAGTCTCTTAAGCCAAGGGCGGACGCAGGGGGGGCCAGGGGGGGCCCCCGCCCCCCTAAAAAAAAATAAAAAAAAAGAACGCATTAGTCCAACAGCGTCCACCATTCTTGATTTCTTTCTATATATCTATGTATATTAACCATATGTCATGCCTTTCCTTTGCTTTTATATGTATTAAATAGGTGGGGCCCACAACATTATATATCTAAAACCCTTGTTTTGCTCTTTTACGAATTTACGAAAACGCTCGGTCTCTTCTCCTCACGTCGGCGGCATTTGGACTCGGTTTGATTTTTTTGAACAACTTAGGATAAATATTAAGAATCAATAAGGTATTTAAAATCACTTCTTTTTATTAAATTTTCTTGATGAAATTTTATTTCATACAATTTTATTTTTCTAATGATACTACTTTTATGATATACCATTTTTATTTTCGCCCCCCGTCACTCAAATTCCTGGATGACTATATGCTTTTCAACTGTGAGAAAAGACATGTATAGTGTTGTAACCTCAGATTAGATGGTCGTAGGCATCTAATGCTAGGATACAATAGCTCTCAAGGATTTCATGATTTTCTTCCAAACTCGTATAACCCTTGATTATATCATTCTTAAGTGAAGGTTATAAGTGATTTCATGAAAAGACATCTAATGCTATATGAAGGTTATAAGTGATTAAACTTGGATCAAGCTTCAACGACCAAAAAGAAAATCTTGTCAGAAATTTCATCGACTACTTCCAACGGATATATTTAACAAATCTCAATAGGAAGAAAAGCTCAATGGTTAAATTGCTATCATCAACTATAAATACTGAAGCATTCAAATCTGATAGTAGATAGAGCCATTGCATACATTGTCAAAATGCCGAAACTTTGACTCCAACATTCCAACTGATATACTCTATGTTTCTTAATGTTTACATAATCTACTTTAGAAAGAGAGATTGTCTGTATAATGCCTCAGTGTTCATCTTAATTCAATTATGAAAGAGAAGATCATTGCAACCTTTTACTATCAAGAGAGGTTGTATCCTTTTAGTGTGTAAGGGGGGAGTTCTTGCCTTGGTGTGAGGGAGTTGATGTTGAATAGACTTAAAGTCCAAGTGCTCAAAAAAGCTAAACTTGTAGAATTGTTGTGGCTTCTGTTATGCCTGAATTGAAAAAAGATAGTAGATTGAAAATCTCAAGTAGAGTTTGGGGACTAGATGTAGGCCATCAAGTATTAGACAAACCAATATAAATCATAGTTTTCATATCATCTTCCCTTATCTCTTATAATTCCAGTGTATTTGATTTGAATAATCAACTGTGAATTTATGATTCATTATTTTCATACTAGTTGTTTTCACTAAGATGCAAAAGATTTTCAAAGTTCGTAAGTTTTTATCTTACAATCAATTCACCAAGTTTTAGGTGTCATCCGAATCTAACAATTATGAGAACAAATGTGGAGGGATTGGATACCACAATAAGGAAATCATCGGAGATTAAGGTGGATTGTGAATCAACCAACTTCTAGGGTGTAGGGTAATAAGGGATTAAATAGCATTAAAATGACTAGCAAGGAAGGAGGGATTGCTAATGATGGAGCTCGAACTTTTGGGACGGTTGTTGATAATAATAAGGACATCAAGTGGGTTAATGTAAGGTCGGAAAGGAAGGTAATTTTTGACAAAAGAGCACATGGTAAGGAGAACAAGAAGGTAATTTCAACACGTGGAAAGACAAAGGGAAGAAAGTGGAGTCGAGTAGTGCAAATGTACCATCCGTTTTCACTAGAAACCCATTTGTTGTTTTGGGTCATGGGCCCACCACAATAGTCGAGGTTACCAATATGGAGCCAGTGATTAATGGATCCACTATTGAGAATAAGGTTGTAATTAGACGACCTCCATATTCAAGAAGTGCTCAAGAGGAAGTAACTAGGCTTGGTGATATGGAGGCCATGATGGATTTGAATTTAGTGTTAGAAGATCATTGTGTTGATTTGAACTCAAATTTTCATGAGATTACTATGAATACTCAAGGTGTGGAAGCCCACAATGAACCTAATGCAGTTCCCTATGAATATTTTATTGTGGAATTCAAGAGGGATAGGTGCTCGCTCGTTCCCAAACCTTGTTCATGAGTTAACGAATTTCTATGTTCCCAAACCTCATTCACGAGTTAACGGATTTCTATCAGCTGGATTTAGTCGCTCTCTTTGAAACAAGGTACAACAGATTGAAAGCTACACAACTTCGTAGTAAAGTTGATTTTCAAAATATGACGATTATTGATGCAAATGGCTTTAGCGGGGGCATGTGGTGCCTACGGTCTGACAAGCTTCAAAAAGTAGAAGTCAAAGTTAAAGATCCCTAATTTTATTCACCTGAGAGTGGAAAATAGGGATGGTACTCCTTGGCAGTTGACTTTAGTATATGCTAGCCCTATGAGTATCCGACGCAGGGAGTTATGGTGAAATCTCCAAGCTTTATGTACTAATGTTGATGGGCTGAGGGTGACTTCAATGTTACCTACTTTTGAACTTTTCTAGTGATTAAAGGTCAAATGGTCAACATAAGGAACCAAATAGAGAGTTTTGTTCAGTTGTGGTTGAATCCCAACTTAATGATATGGTTTTATAGGTCCCTTCCTCACATGGAAGCGAAATAGTTCTAAGAGCCACGTTGACAAAGTGTTGGGATCAAATGTGTAATATCCCAAATCCAACACCCGAAAACTTAGCCAAAATATTTAAAATACCTCCAACAAGGATGATCAACATCCAAATCATTAAATTACATAACTATTTCAAATAAGATTCATAATACAAAGTCAAAATAAATTTTTGAAATATTTCAGAGTTGAATACATTGCGAAAGTCCTAGGGTCATGGCAAAAAAGCCTTCAAAGCTCACTCCATAGGTACCTTTCCTTGCTCTCTACTAATACATTCACTTGAAAAATGTTAATATAGGATGAGATTTCACGTCTCAATAGCTACTGAAAGTTTCTACCGTACACAAACAAATTACATATGACAAAAAAAAAGGAGCTAATTACATACATACATACATAAATATTTGTATTTACCATAATTTTTATACAAAAGTCTTTTGCAAAAGTAATCATCATTATGTCAATTTGTGAACTATATAATTATACAATATGCAATATGCAGCCTCCCTTATATCACTGTCTACCCTTGTACCACTAACTGGAGCCATAGGCTAACACATAGTCCAACAAAACCTTATTTGACTGGATGGTTCCAAGCTCACCAAAACCTAAGATATACCCGGCCAAAGGTATAAAGCTTAAGTATGGACTATGGCTCCCGTCCTTAAAAATACAACTAAGGAGATGTCACATGTCCCACAACTCTAATGCAATCCCGACTAAAGAAAACATGGAAGATGAGGCCCTAACAAGTACCATCCATTGTGCATTGTGTGGTGGCATTAAAATATTTTATCATACCAGTTTCTCCTTACTCCGACCCATCACAAATACAGCCACCATGATAAGTATATTTTCAAAAAATACAGTATATTAACTCATACTTCCATTTATAACAAATATCATCATACAATAAAAATACACCAATAACCTCGTAAAGCTTCGTTGGACTAATCTGTCATTTCTAAAATTAGAAGGACTGAACTATCATTTTTGAAATTTGGGGATTAAATTGTAATTTCTAAAATTCAGGGACAAACCTGTAATTTTTGTTGGGCACAAAACTATAATTTTTGTTAGGCACAAAATTGTCATTTTCAGTTTTTATTATAATAGTATTATGATACATATATACATATAATTCAGTCCATAAAAAAATAATTCATAATCATTTACAATTTACAAGTATATTGAAAAATATTCTGAGTTACCTGTTACTTTAAAGCTCCCAAATAATTACCAAAAGTTACTACAAGACTCCTCAAATAATTATGTCTATGCTTTTCTTCTCTCCTTCTTTCTCTCTATTTTCTCACTCTCTCACTTTTGCTGCCTGAATACTCACCATAAGGTTTGTATTTATAATGGGTTAAGGGTCTTAAATGCCATGGAAGTTTTCACTATGGAGCACTAGTAAGACGGAAGTTTTTTTTGTCTCTTATTTGCCCTGGAAGTATTAAAATCGTAGCAAAAATGCTCCTATCGCGACGGAATCGCCACCTGGGCCATTAAATTGACACATTGCGTCTGATGATGGCCACGCAAGGGTAGAAATCATACACATAGGTTGACACATCAGATCATCGTCTCACACGTGTTATAGCCAACGATATAGGCATACCGACAGAGGAAATTTTAGAAGGAGAAATTGAGGGTAAGAGGAAGTGAGAAGACCTAAACTAGAAAGAGGAATTGAGAAGACCAAAACACGAAATCGGTGAACAACGGTCAAATAGAGCGGTGAAATCGGAACGTAGTGGGGCGCATGTACTTGGTGAGCCGGCGAGCAGTCCGATTGGGATGAAGACAATAGTGAAATCGTGACTGTTTGGTGCATCTACTTGAGTAATATATTCCTATTGCCCGAGTAACTGCGTGGAAAAGTCTATGAGTTTCTAAAGAAAAGGGATTTGTATTTTTGAATCAGTAAATGTTAAGTTAATTAATCAAGCAACGTGTTCTTGGTTACTCAAGTAACTCTCTTGTATGAATTGAAACCTTTCAAAAATCTGTTAAAAACTATCCATTATTACTTTCGGACGTTACTCAAGTAATGGGTAATTGCTCCGCAAGTAATTTTGTCTCGGTTGTTCTTTTTCTAAAGATCCTCGATATTACTTTCGGACATTACTCAAGTAATGGGTAATTGCTCCGCAAGTAATTTAGCTAAATCAATATTACTTTCGGACGTTACTCAAGTAAACTTTTTAACTCCGCAAGTAATTTAGTTCATTCTTAGCTAAAACGACATTACTTTCCAGGGTTACTCAAGTAACGCTCCTTAGCTCTACAAGTAATCATTTCATTAGACATTACTTTTTGGAGTTACTCGAGTAATGTTCTTTAACTTTGCAAGTAATATAGATACAGTCCCTTTTACTCAATGATTACTTTCGAAATTACTCGAGTAATGTAGTTTGTCTCTGCAAGTAACACACAAAGAGATTAATGAAGATTTTTCAGATTACTCGGAAAAAGATGCGTTTCATATAAATGAAGAGAATGTACAGAGAAACAATGCATTTATTTTGAAAAGATCTTACCAAGTCTTTATAAGAATGACGCAAATTTTGAGGGAAAAAAATCATTAAACAAATGAATGCATTTAAAGATTCTGACGCCAATGATTAAGAGAAGTTAAAAGATAACCCATAATGATTTGAGCAGAGATTAAGAGTATACCGATGGTTCTGGGATTTCTTAACTTACTCGAGTAATTTATGAAATTACTGATTAATATCGCATATTTTCAAAATGGGAAAATCACTGGAAGGAATTACTTGAGTAACAACGAATGTTACTGGAGTAATTTCTAAGGAGTTTAAGAAATAGAACTTCCAGAGGCTATTTCCCAAAATTACTTGTGGAGCTAGAAAGTATTGCTTGAGTAAGGTTCGAAAGTAATGTCGAAATGGTCGGTGGCTTTTTCCGTTTTCGGGGTCCTGGGATTCTAATCATGGGAATGATAGCGTTGGCTTCTATTACCAGACAATGATCGAAGCAAATCCAAGGAATCCGCTTCTTCTTAGCAACTACCCAAAGTACTTGAAAGAGGTGTGTGAATTACCGTTGTCTCTGTTTTTGGTTTCTTGTATGATATTTCTATTTCTGCTTGAGGTTAATCCTGTTAGAGCTAATGAATAATTAGGTCTTGCATAATTGTGATTAGCATTTGTTCTCTGTAATTAACGTTTGCTGTTGTAACAGATCGTGCGTCTGCTGTTATAGGTGTCACGCGTCCTGTACAGCTTTCCTTGTAACAAACTCCGCAATATCTGTTGTAATCCGTACTCATTCTTTTACTATATATATGATACAAAGGCCAGCACTATTGTTATCTGGCTATTGCATATTCTCGTGTCATTAGGTTTTCTCACTAATCCATATTTATATTTCCATTGAAGCTACTTTGTTCTGTCATGTTTTCAACCATAGTCCTATTGCTCATTGTCCGTTGTGTACTCTTTCGCTTATTATTGATCAAGTTTTCACGTTCTGATGAAATAACGTTATAAAGGAAAAAAGATCTGTCTTTGCATACTCTGTAGTACTTCTAACGAGAGATCAAATTTTCGCTAAGTCGTTGCTATTTGTTTCTTACTTCTCAGAAAACTTTACCGCTTGAAGGCATAAAACTATCTAGAGCTTCAAAGTTTGATTTATTTACTTTTTCTTGTAATATTACACATGACATCGGATTAAAGATTTGAATATTGAAATTGAATAATCTCTCGTGCTTGTTCTTCTTAGCTAGCTGTAGTCCATGTATGTTGATTCCTCCTTGGGCAGTCTGCATACTTTGTCTAATTATGTCAATTTGGTATGGTGACACAGGTTCGTGCGAGACTATGTCAAAGCGTAAGAAAATCGTAGCGAGCAATTTTGGCAAATCCGAGTGATGGAAACGCACTATCTATGTTTGCAGACCTGATTTGGGAAGGTCACAAGGATGCTTCAAGAGCCGAGGCCTATCACAACCAAGCAGTTAAAGCTGCTCCAGATGACTGGTAAGAATCATTTGAGTTTTTTTTTTTCACCTTGGATGCATAATTTATGTTATTTGCAAAGGATACTATGCTTCGAAAGTAATGTCGAAATGGTTCTTTCAAAATGAGTGAAACAACATTACTTGCGGAGCTACAAAGATCTTACTTGAGTAATAGCGAAAGTAATGTTGAGAAGCTTTAAAAAGGAAAGACTGTTACTAGATTACTTGCAGAACAAATGTGCCTTACTCAAGTAACGTCAGAAAGTAACAAAATTACTTGCAGAGAAAATCTGCATTACTCGAGTAATATCAAAAGTAATCATTGATCAAAAGCAACTGTATCTATATTACTTGCAAAGCCAAAAATATTACTCGAGTAACTCCGGAAAGTAAAGTTGAATAAACTAGTTACTTGCGGAGCTAAGAAGAGTTACTTAAGTAACCCTGGAAAGCAATGTCGTTTTAGCTAACAGTGAACTAAATTACTTGTGGAGTTAAAAAACTTTACTTGAGTAACATCCGAAAGTAATATTAATTTTAGCTAAATTACTTGCGGAGCAATTACCCATTATTTGAGTAATGTCCGAAAGTAATATCGAGGATCTTTAGAAAAAGAACAACTGAGACAAAATTACTTGCGGAGCAATTACCCATTACTTGAGTAACAACCAAAAGTAATAATGGATAGTTTTTAATAGATTTTTCAAAGGTTTCAATTCATACAAGATAATTACTTGAGTAACCAAGAACACCTTGCTTGATTAATTAACTTATTAACATTTACTGATTCAAAAACACAAATCCCTTTTCTTTAGAAACTCATAGACTTTTCCACGCAGTTACTCGGGCAATAGGAATATATTACTCAAGTACATGTGCCACACAGTCACGATTTCACTGTTGTCTTCCTCCCAATCGGACTGCTCGCCAGCTCACCAAGTACATGCGCCCCACTACGTTCCGATTTCACCTCTCTATTTGAGAAGGTTGGAGGGAATCAGTAGAGTTGAAGCATGACATGCACTAAATATTGATTTGAGGAACCTGTAAAAATCTCTATGGAAAGAACTTGAGGATGTTTTGCTTCATGAATCCTTAATCTGGGCACAAAAAGCTAAAGCTAACTGTTATTTGAATAGTGATAGAAACACGTGATTTTTTCACACTCGCGCTAATGGTCAAAGGAAACATAAGTTTAACGGAGCTATTAAAAATAATGACAGCACCTGGGAGTATGATTCAACGAAGATTAAAGAGTTAGCAACTAGTTTTTTCTCTTCCTGATTTTCTGAGGAGTAGAGTGTCAGACCTTTGTTACCATGTGAGGTATCTTTCCAATGGTTTAATGAGGATGATGAGCTATGCAGGATTAGGAGACCTCGTGAAGATGTGGAAATTAAAGAAGCTCTATTCAGTATGGGGCACTTAAATCCCCAGACCAGATGGATTAAATGCTTTGTTTTATCAAAGTCAATGGGAACAAGTAAGTAATTCTTTCTACTCTTTCATTCATCAATTATGGGGGAATCCTAATTTGGTGGAAGCTATCAATGGTACACTTATTGTTCTTATTCCAAAATGGGAACCCCTGAAAAATTGAAAGATCTTTGACTTGTAAGTTTGTGTTACGTTGTGTTTAAGATCATCACAAAATTGTTGGCAAACACAATCAAACCTTCTTTATCTTATATGATAAGCCCGAATCAATGCAGCTTTGTTCTGGGTAGACATAGCTCAGATAATGTTATTGTAGCTCAAGAAGTAATCCACTCAATAAGAAACATGCAAGGAAGAAAGGCTTCTTGGCTATAAAAAATTGATCTTAAAAAAGTCTATGATAGAGTGAATTGAAATTTTTTAAAGTTTTTTCTTCATGAGATGCAACTCCCAAATCATATTATTGATGTAATTCTGGCCTGTGTTTCGTCTCCTACCATGCAAATCCTATAGAATGGAATAAAGGAGGATAAATTTAAGCCTACCAGGGGGTGAGGCAAGGAACCTACTATCACCTTATTTATTTGTGATATGTATGGAACGCCTTGCTCATTTGATACAAGAATTGGTGGTGAAGAAATAATGGCACCCGATTCGGCTCTATAAGAGCAGACCTCTTATTTCTCATTTATTCTTCGCTGATGATATTATTTGTTTGTTGAGGTATCATTGCAACATGCTCAAATTACCAAACGATGCCTTGATGTTCTGTATGAGCTCAAGTCTTAGAGTCAATGCCTCCAAAACAAGGGCGCTTTTCTCGAAGAATGTTAATCACACAAGGCGTTTGTAGATTAGTAACACTTTGGGATTTCAAATAGCTGCTGGAGCTTGGAAAGTATTTAGGGGTTCCTCTCCACCATAAGCGGGTTACAAAGGAAAGCTTCCAGGATGTTGTAGACAATGTCCGTAAGCGTTTGGTGAATTGGAAAGCTAACTCTCCCTCTATCTCTCTTACGGGTAGGTCGACATTGGTTGCATCGGTCACTTCTGTTGTTCCCAGTTATATAAAGCAGACAGCATCTCTCACACGTGTGAGTCAATTGAGAAAAGCAATCGTGGTTTTGTTTGGGGATCTACAGTTGCGAAACGGAAAACTCACCTCATGCCATGGGAAGAGGTGTGTAAAGCTAAGAAGCATGGGGGGCTCGGTTTGAAACATATTCACAGTCAAAACCAGGCTTTTACTGTTAGAAATATAGGCGATCTTATCATGCTGAATAACTAAATAGCATAAGATCAATGCGGAAAAATGAAGTAGAGATCACAAATACCTCCCGCCATTGATTTGTCTCCAGAAGCAAGCAGGGACGAACTCCGAGTCTCCAAACAGGAACGAATCCAAGCCAGCAAGCAAGAACGAACTCCGAGTTTGTCCTTCCGATCCTTCTCTTCGAACTGCAGATGGTGTGCTTTCCTCAAGGTCGAGCGGGTTCGGGGACAGGCATGTAATTACACCGCGTGTCTCCCCTCCGCCATCACAGGCTAAAAAGGAAACGCATTCAATACGCAATAAGTGCGTATTAATTGGGTCACATAAAGTATTAATGGCGCATTCAATACGCACTTATTGCGTATTAATTTGGCCGTTACAATATTAATGGCGCATTCAATACGCACTTATTGCGTATTAATTGGGCCGTTACATGTATTAATGGACGGTTACAAAACCAAAGAATAATGTGGGCCATAAATAGAAATAACGGAATATTGATTACTAAATTAAATATTCCAACATTCTCCCACTTGGCCCACATACTTCAAGATATACCTTTGACAAACAAAATGCATGGATCATAGCGATAGGTCCTCTTAAAGCGAGTAATATCTTCCATGTATCATAAAGTGCATCATGTTTCCCAAGCCCAAGTAACTTAATGAATAAACCCTACGTTTATTCTTGGTCCAAACTTTAGTGATATTTCTCAAAATGAATATGCGCAACATCGAATGAGAAAATATCACAAATAGAGTTTCTTAAATAACATCGTTCTTACAACGAAAATCACATAAGGGAACCAAGTCCCATTCTTTCGCATGATCCCGAAATTTCAATGTAGGCATGCCTTTAGTTAAAGGATCAGCAATGATCAATTCAGTGCTCATGTGTTCAACAACCACTGTTTTATTTTTAACACGCAATTTTATGGCTAAACACTCAATGTCGATATACTTAATTCGACTATCACCTTTATTGTTCTTAGCCATAAAAACAACAGCTGAATTGTCACAATATAATCTCAATAGCCCGTAAATTGGATCCATAATTCTAAGCCAAGAAATGAAACTCTTCATTTCTACACCATGTGAGCTAGCCTCAAAACAAGATACAAACTCAACTTACGTAGTGGAAGTAGCAATTAAAGATTGCTTTTTACTACTCCATGATACAGCCTTGATCGGCTAGCATGAATATATATCCCTGAAGTGGATTTCCTTAAGTCCATGCAAAAAAGATAATCGAATCATAGTAACCAATCACTTCCAAATTGTCGATTCTTTTGTACTTAAGCATGTATTCTTTAGTCCCTTAAGGGTATCTCAATACTTTCTTTGTAGCTCAGCAAAGTGGTTTATACCGGATTATCGTAGGTTGTATGACGCATAGTATTGAACATACATGCTTATAACTAAAATTTGAGACTAATAAATCATATCATGATTTACCAATGTAAATCATGCTTCAAAAACATGAATCTCGACATATAACTTGTGGGCTAAAGTTATAATTTAATTAGATCCATATATACCTTTATCATAAAACTATCAAATTATTTCCTTATTCTTAATTCTTACGGGTAAATTAAGAATATAATTTGATGTTCTATTCCAATTAATCATACATTATAAATTCGTATCACTAAAGTCTACCTCGTGGGCAAAGACATTAGCATAGCATGAATTTATCTTGAATTGATGAAACTAGAATGCGATTATATCCCCTAATACCCGTGGGCTACTTAGAAAATATAAAGACATTCCATTCCACCCTAATTAAAACTATGATTATAATTATCTCGCCTGTGGGCAAAGATTAATTACAACCGCACATTTAATTACAATTGATGTCTTTAAAACCCTTTGTGGGATGTATTTTGTTCGCTAGAACAAAATAGAGTGTATGTGTCTAGTGAGGTTGTTTTGGCTACTCCTCGATTCTACATACTTATCACAAAGACATCACAGCTGTGTATACTAATTGTACATATGACATTAATTTTGATATGGTATAACCTTATATGACTAAATATGCATACAACATGTGCATAAGGATATTGTAGCTATTCCTTAAGCAAAATATGTATGCTAATCACTAATATCAAATATGTACAATCTAAATACCATACACACAATGTCAATAGAAATCTGAATTGAATTAATTTAATAAACTAAATCATAAATGTAAATAAAAATATTTACTCACCTTCAATGATCGATATTCTAAAATCCATACGTGATTATTTATGCATGTTATAAGAGGGCACTATAACCACCACTCTAGCATGCGAGTTAATCACAAATATCAATAATGTGCATTCAAATTATATATATGCACTTAAACTTATAGAGGACCGAACCAATTAATTTAATCAACATAAATGACTAAATACAATCCTCCCACTTTGATTAAATTAATGTTACCAATATCAATCACCAAAATTAATCTTGCATACTTAGATTCCAAATATGCACAAATCTTTAATGAGAATTTAATTGATTAATTTAATCAACAAAATGTGATTAAATAATCATCTTAGACAAATTCTCCCACTATTTTGTGCATTAAAAATTAATCTATTATATGCACATCTTAATGGAGGGATTAATTGATTAACTAAATAATCAAATTAAAAGAAAAATCCTCCCATTGTTTTATGTATCCAAATATTGTTTAAAGAATTAATTTTGGCATAATTCAACTAAAGTGTGGCTTCAACAATTTGAAAAAGATATATAATTGTCTAAAATTAATTTTTCCAAATATTTAGACAATTAAATAACTCAAAAATAATAGTAATAATTTTTTCCAAAATTTTCCAAAATGTGAAAGTTGCCAAAATTAACTTTTCTCAATTTAAACAATTCAAATTAATGTAACAAAATACATTTCACATAAACCAGTTGCCAAGAAAATAAATAAGTATGGCCAAGGTGATTAAAAAAATGTAATAGGGTCTAATAATTTTCCAAGAAGGAAATAAAAGATTTAAATGCCCATAAAAACTGCTCAACACATATTAACAATTGGCCTAAAGTTCCAAATTAAGATACTTGATTTGAAAGGCTCAATATCATTTTTGACATTCTGAAAATTTTTCCTTATGAATCAATAAATCATTTAAAGCTAATAATGATTCATCATATAGCCAAGTAGCGATTCCGGTGATTTCAAGATTCTTTTCTGGTGTTTTTCTACGGTAGCGTTCATGGACAATTCGAAACAAGCTATAGGCAATAATTTTGCGAGGAACAAAACGAAATGCACAATTCAAAATTTCAACGCAAAATTGAAAATCATGCAATCGTTCTCGTAAATCCTCACAATGGCGATAACCATGGAAACATAAAACGGAATCAACTCAAATGAACAAATAAACTTCCAGTTTCGATGGCGGCAATCCGTGGTGATGGCAAACGAAATCCAGATCACGGGTTTCAATAACAAATTAATATGGATCCTCTAACTTTTCGAAAATAGGACCTCGAATCCCGTAACAAAAGCGCCAAACCGAATAGCATTAGAAAAACATGGATCTAAGGGTTTTCGGGTATATTGATATACATACATATATCACTAACATGATTGACATGGGTCTCCAAGTAAGATTTGAAAATAAGACCCCTGATCCCAGATCAAAAGTTTTAGAATCAAAAGAATTTGAATGAGCTTTATGAATGAAACACAAATTGATTTCTCAGAAAAATTCATCGTAAAACCTCATATCAAAAGGAAAATCACTTATTGATTCCGAGAACAAACACGAGAGAAATTCCAAAAACCCATTGAACTCATCTCTTTTTCTTGAAAAATCAAAGAATGAAAATCCAATCAATGAAAATCAAGACAAGAGGTATATAACGGCTCGATACCAAATGTTAGAAATATAGGCGATCTTATCATCTTTGAATAACTAAATAGCATAAGATCAATGCGGAAAAATGAAGTAGAGATCACAAATACCTCCCGCCATTGATTTGTCTCCATGAAAGCGGGACGAACTCCGAGTCTCCAAACAGAACGAATCCAAGCCAAAGAAGCAAGAACGAACTCCGAGTCCGTCCTTCGATCCTTCTCTCCGAATCCGCAGATGGTGTGCTTTCCTCAAGGTCGAGCAGGTTCAGGGGACCAGATGAATTACACCGCGTGTCTCCCTCCGCCATCACGTAGCTAAAAAAGGAAACGCATTCAATACGCAATAAGTGCGTATTAATTGGGCCGATACGTATTAATGGCGCATTCAATACGCACTTATTGCGTATTAATTTGGTCACATGCGTATTAATGGCGCATTCAATACGCACTTATTGCGTATTAATTGGGCCGTTACGTATTAATGGACGGTTACAAAACCAGCAATAATGTGGGCCATAAATAGAAATAACGGAATATTGATTACTAAATTAAATATTCCAACATTTACGGCTAAGCTTGGATGGAACCTTATTAAATGCCGACATAAGTTGTTCAAGTGGTTCGCACTAAATATAAATGCGGCTCCGATTTGCTTCTGGTTATTGACCAAGACAGACCTAGTTCCTATATACTTGGAATGGGATTAAGAAGACTTGGAAACATGTACAGGATGCAGTGAAGTTAAATCCAGGGAGTGATGAATTAGATGGAAACACGATAGACACGGTGTTTTAACTGTTCACTCAACATATGATGCAATTACTCAGGCTCAGTCCTCCAGTGTTCCAATTTGGCAGACAATGTGGAAAATGAACACGGTGCAGAAATGTAAAACGTTCATGTGGTTAGCTTTGCAAAACAAGCTTTGACGAATTAATGCTGAGAGATTCCGTCTAGGCATGAGTAATTCTGACAAATGCTCCTGGTGTAATGATGGGGCAGAAACGACTCTCCATGTCCTTCGTGATTGAGACAAGACGAAGAAGCTCTGGATGGGTGTTATAGACCCGAACAGGAAGAGAGCCTTCTTCGAGTCGAGTCTTGTGGACAGCTGGGTTAATTAAGTCGAGCTTTCGTCGGAAAGGATGGCATGGAGAAGTAAGGGATGGTGAAGTTTACAGTACGGTGCGTTGGCTGATATGGAAAGGAAGAAATGAGCGGATCTTTGAAGCAAGCACTGCTGAAGCTTCAAGGAACATTTCTAAAGGGTCAGATCTCTCAGGTTCGTGAAGCTAGGTGGGACCCTTCGCCTCCAGGATGGACGAAAGTGAACGTTGATTGGGCCTAATCTGCTGGAAGAGGTATTGGTTGTGGAGGATTATTGCGGTCTAAAGCGTACGTGTGCATTTCTCTTAGGATTTCTCTTTCACCATCCGGAACTGGAAGGGTATAGCCTCACTGCTGAATCCGATGCAATGGAGGTTGTTAATATGGTGCAATAATCGGTTGTTAGGAGTAATCCCGATCTTAGTTTAATTGAAGAAGCTCAACGCATGCTGGAAAGAGATTGGAATGTAGAGATCTCTCATGTGCCTCGCACGGCCAATTCGGTGGCGGATCACTTACCAAAACAAGCACTGCATACTTTGCATGGTTTTCACCATATGAGGAGGACGGAGGACCGAGTACACATTATATGTTTGGAGTTAGGTGCTTATATATCTAATTACGGGTATAAACATATTATTTTAAAAAAATAATTTTTTTATATTTAAATTATATCTTGCTTTTTGGAATTTTTTTGCACCCGTATCTCAAATTAATTAATTTCCGTTTGCATTTATCGTAACACCCGTATTATGAAAATTAATTAATTTGAGATATTAGGTGTAAAAAAAATCCCATAAAGAAGCCTATAATTTAAATCTAAATAAATACAATATATTAAAAAATTAAAAAAAAATTTGTACCTCTAATTAAAGGTATAAGCATCTAACTCTAAGCATGTAATGTGGACTCACAGAGGACCTGTCTAGGCTTATGCGCAATGATTGTAATGCACCCACCGTAGGAACCAATTTCCCATGAGCTCCTCTCATTCGACCCATCCAGATGAGATCTAGTTTGTCCAAATTTAGATTTTTTACTTTTTGGTTTTCAAAAAAAAAAAAATTTATTTTGATGGATAGATAGTCTTAAATAAAAATAATCTCTCAACAAACATTTTCTTTAGAAAAATGATTTTTTTTTTAATTTAAAAATCACTAGTTGAAAAAAAAAATCTAGAGTGGTGAGATGAGAGGAGCTCCCCTACTGGAGATGCGATCATGAGGTGTACTCCTCACTATTATCAAACAAAATAAAAAACAGAAAATCAAATTTAAGATGGTGACAATAGTGGAGGCTTTTTTTTATTGGAAAAATCAATCTTCAGTACTATAATAGTATAATACTAATTGTAAATGAATCTCAAGCTCAAGATTTGGGGTGGCCATTATAATATCGGCTCTTGCAAATAATATCCTCATTCTTTTTTATGGTACTCGAACTAACTAAATAATTGATGTTTTCAGTTTAATGCTACACAACGAATTGTCAGTCATCGTTACATCAAATAAGTGAAGATACATATATTGAAAAGGTATTTTCTGACAGCATCATGGTCCCTACAGGTTTTTTACCAAAATAAGGTTTTTTTAAAAAAAAAATTACCGAACTACAGCTTGTCAGAAAGTATTTACCAATCTAATGCAGTCAATGGCGTGCGTTGACCGACGCCATTGACTGAGTCAGATTGTACACGCCACGTGGATGTGGCGTGTGATGATAGACGCCACCTCTGACAGTGGCGTCTGTTTATGGACGCGCCACCGTGGCGTGTGTTGACTCACGCCACGGCCGGCGTCCTTCCATGCACGCCACCTACGGGTGGCGTGCCGCCATGGACGCCACGGCCGGGGCGTCCCCGCATGGACGCTAGCCTTGCGTCGGGAATCCCGACGGATTCCCGACGACGCGACGCGTCGTCGGGAATAAGTTTGATTCCCGACACCCTCCCCCAACCACACACGTCCCCTCCCTCCCGACGCCCCCTCCCCCAACCACACACGTCCCCTCTCCCTCCCCGCCCCAAAAACAAAGCACACACACACTCAAAAAAAATCACACACACACGCCAAATACCCGCACACACACACATCCCCCCACCCCACCCCACCCCCAACACAGCACCTCCACCACCTCCAAAACACACCCACACAGTTCACCACACACGACGCCCACCACCCCCAACACAAAGACCTCCACCACCTCCAAACACACACACACACACTTTTCACCTTATCCATTCCTTACCTTTTTCTCTCAAAACCCTCTTTTTTTTTCATGTAATGTTCCTCATTTGCCTTCCCTTTCCCTCATTCGATTCACTCATTTCATTTTCTTCATTGTAAAAACTCCCACCACCCTCCATTTTCTTCATTCTTCTTCAATCATCCCTTCAAAAAACTCCCTCCATCCTCCATTTTCTTCATTCTTTTTCACTGTCCCTCCATCCTCCTCCTTTTCTAGCTGAGAGAGACCGAAAAAGTTTGAGACATAGAGAAGCAAGAATCAGCAAAAAGAAGAAGAGGGAATTACTTCAAGTTTGCGTAGGTAATATTTAGTTTTTTTGTTATGTTTATTATTTAGTAATTTTGATTTAACTTGTAATTATGTACATTTATTTATAATAGATGCTTAATAGGATAGATGATTATTTCCTTGCAAATTATTAATAATTATAAATAATAAAAAAAGTAAAATAATAATTATAATGAATGATTAAGGGAATAACAATATTTAAAATTTATTATCAACCTTAGGATACAAGAGTAAATTAATTAATTAATGAATTAACTAATTATTTAATATTTTGTAAATTAATAATTTCGTATATGAAATGTAAAATGCTTTGCTAAAAATTTGATTTAAGAAATTTGTGAGAATATTAATAATAATTAGTGAATTAAAAAAAAGATCTTGTGAAATTAAATTTTATATTATTATTTATAGTACCCCTAAGATAGATAAGATTAGTTTAAATAGAAAATAATAATTACTCAAATAATTAATTCAGTAATTAATTATTTAGAGAATAATAATTAGTGACATAATAATGTGTTGTGTTATTATAAATTTTTATTAGTCAAATGGATGATCGACACGCCCGCAATATTGAGCCCGGCCCCAAAGAGTGGGGAGTTCTCAATGAAGAGGTGCAACAATCACACCGATCACAAGTGGTGTGGAACACAGGAGACTGCAATTGTTTGAGGGTGAGGCGAGCCTCACACGTGTCTTTGGGAGATATCGAGGACCCAAATCTCATCCTTGTAGAGTTGCAGCAGCACCTTATGCGTGCAGGTTTCTGGCACGTGTCTCACATGAAGAGACTCCCGGTATGTTTTAAAATTCTTTATGTAATTAAATATACGCTTGTTTGTACATGATACAGATAATATAGAACCCTTACATATCCTACTTTATGTCGGTGCGCAGATTGACAAACTTGACTTATTTCGCTTTGGTTGAGAGGTGGAGGCACGAGACTCACACCTTCCATATCGGTTGGTGAGATGACTATTACTCTACAAGATGTAGAGGGCATTTTAGGTTTGTCCGAGGGTCAAGTAGTTTCCGGTCCAACGCACGCCAAGCTTGGACAACGGTTATTCAACAATACATGGGTCGGACTCCACTCCCAACTCATATCATTGGCGGAAACATCGAGGTTGACTGGTTTGAAACTTATTGGGCCCCATTTGGGACGAGCACTCGGCCACTATTGAGGGTCAGCTTTTCTACACACGTGCTTACCTCATGCGCCTATTCGGTGGATTTTTGTTGTGTGACAAGTCCGGCGCAGAGGTCCCTTGCAGATATATAAATTTACTGGGTGGTGACTTTGCGGAGACTGCTACATACAGTTGGGGGTCTGCTGTACTCGCTATATTGTTTCGCGAGCTATGTCAGGCCACGTCGGCTTCAGCTAAAGACATTGGGGGTTGTTTGTTGTTATTGCAGATATGGGCATGGTCCAGATTTCCTACCATATCACCTCCCGTTCCACCGCCTAGTGACGCAGGTGATCATTACGGACGCAGGTATGGCGCATTTGTTTGATGTAATGAATATTTTCAAGCGCTTTGAGTTCACTAATGTTATGGAGTTACATATTGCAGGTTCAATAAAGTCAACTTGCGGTTATTGCGACGTGATCTAAAAACATATCGGATAGAGTTTGACCAGATGGGTCGAGACGATGTATGTATGATAAATTTGATATTAGAGATAAAAAAAAGTCAACTAATTCGCACTTGTTTACATGTATAGGTGAAGTGGGAGCCATACAGGGACGCTGGATATGAGTTTTTTGGTGCGGATGTTCACATGCAGGACTTGTGGAGGGCGGTCACACCCTTACTTGTTTTCCACATTGTCGAGATGCACCAGCCCGATCACTGCATGCGGCAATTTGGCATGCAGCAACACATCCCAAGCCCAGCACCATAGCTTAAGGGTGCCCACGATCTTACCTTACGCGGTAAGATGATGGAGGATTGGGAGTTGAAGATGGCTCCATTTACTTAGTTTTGGAACACGCGAGATGAGCGTATCGAGACTACATATCCATCGGAGGGGCCGATTTCCCCAAACTCCGAGTACATGACTTGGTTTTTCACACACACCAGACGGTATATGACGAGGCAGGTCGCCAAGATTGGGCACATGGTACGTATTGATCTTGGTACCCTTTTTTTCTCATATATCTTCCATCTTATTATCCATAAGTTAGTTTAAGTGTTGTTATTTATGTCATTGGATAAATGCAGATAGATGGTGTAGAGTGGATTTGGTGGATGAATTCTCCACAATTTAGTTCCCAATACAGCCATAGGGAGGTACAGAAGGTCTGTGACGAGTTACTCGGAGCACTTAGAGAATTTGGCCGAGTTGCAAAGCCTGGGCCTAGTGCACCAAGTGGTTTATTAGTAAGTGTACTAGATCCCACTTTAGAGGTCCCGCCCCATGCGAAGGAGGGACGTGGACTGGGCCAACGACGACCGCGACACGAAATGGAGCCATACCAGATACCCCCGCTTGGTCCACGAGGCGGAGGTGTATATAGACCTCTTGTATGGCCAGATCAAACCTACACTGAGGTTCCGTGGTACCCACAGGAGATGCCAACAAAGGTGCATCCCGAAGTGCATCCCGAGATACATGTACCGATCCCTACTTACCCACGGCCAGAGACGATGTTCGCTTCAGAGACACAGGTTCCGCATACATACCAGTGGCCTTCTCAGAATTCCCAGACTGGTTTTCCTACATTCGACCCTTACCATCTTGGACCGGGTTTTTTTGCATATCAGCCTCCATATGGCGTTCCTGGCTTCAATACTTTTCAGTCTACACAAGGTGGTTTTACATCCTTCCATTCCTCCCATCATGGACAGGGTTGTACTGAGGCCGGTTCTAGTAGTAGCCCATATCAGGCAGGACACCACACAAGCGACGGCGGGGGTGACCCTTCTGATGACTTTATACGGGCAGCTGCTGAAGATTTCAATTTTAGCCGCAATCCTGATGGCATCCGTAGGAACCCTCAGCGGGATGTGCGTTCGAGGCGGTGGCCTCCATTTACTCCTTCCTGAATGTGTTCCATGTCATGTATTATGTCATATTTTCTGGGTTTACTGTATGATGTCATATTTTCCTGGATTACTGTATTATGTGGATTTGCCGGGATTACTGTATTATGTCATATTTGCCGGGATTACTGTATGATGTCATATTTGCCGGGATTACTGTACTATGTGGATTTGCCGGGTTTACTGTATTATGTCATATTTGCATGGATTGAGAATGTATTTGGTTTGTTTAGTTTCCTATCGAACATATAGGTAATCAACTTTGACCATAATTCTAAATTCATAACTATGTCATATTACGTAAGCGCGTTGTAGGACATGAACGCCTATTATGTCCAAACTGTTTACATATACTACATCTAATTCAACTGGTGCTAGGTTGGACCTCTTTGTCATCCATTTCATTACGAATGCGTCTAGCTTGAGGGCGGCCCATACCACGCAATTTTGATTCATCGGGGATAATCTTTGGTTCGGAGGAGGACGGTATTCCTTTTTCGCTACCGATCGGCAGAAATGGTGAGGAGTAAACATTCATAATATTGTAGATTGAGAATACTGCATCCACGTACTGTGCAGCATTATGGGATACTGCCGAACATGCAGCCAGGACATGACTACAAGGGAATTTGAATGCCTGGAACTTGCCACACTGGCATTTCCTCTGGGTCAAGTTCACCGAGTATGTATCCTCGTGATCATCAACTTCAAACGTCGTACGCGCCACATCAAACTCCCGAACACGCATCGATGTAGCACGCTCTCCATTCTTTGTCATAGCTTCTCCAATAACACTTGTAAGAAACCTTCCGGACATTGCATCTTTTTGTGCTTTGGTCCCCCTTTTGACCTAATACTGAACAAGTCGACTATAGGTGCATTTCACCAACGCGGTTATGGGCATGCTCCTCGCTCCCCTAAAAACCTTATTGATTGATTCAGACAAATTGGTTGTCATATGACCGTATCTTCGTCCATCCTCATCATAACTCCTACACCATTTCTCTTTTGGAATTCTTTCAATCCATGCAGCCGCTTCACGACTGTAACTGCAGAATTCGGCATACAAAGCATCGAAGTTTATTTTGTTTGGTTCATATCCTGTAAAAAAGACAGAAATACAATAGTATCATGTTGTAGTAATGAAAACAATGAACGTCAGGGCACATCAGTTGGAGTATAATACCTAATCTCATTAACTTTTTCTTCAACTCCTTGTTCTTGAAGCGAGTATTAAAATTGCTCGCAACATGACGAATGCAAAATACATGGTATGCATTAGGAGGCTACCAACCAATCCTCTCATTGTCGACTGCTGATATTATGCTCTTGTGACGATCAAAAATAAGACATAGACCAACCTTACTTGTAACATACATTCGTATGAAATGCAAAAAATACTCCCATGCTTCCTTAGTTTCACTTTCCACAATTGCAAATGCAATCGGAAGGATCTCATTATTTCCATCTTGGCCGGTGGCAATCAATAATGTCCCCTTATACTTACCGTATAGATGCGTACCGTCCACCTGTATGACTGGTTTGCACCATTGGAACGCCTCACGACATTGTCTAAATGTCCAAAATGTACGTTGAAAAACCCGAGTCCCATTAACAACCTGTCGATCAACAATATACTCTCCATGTTGAATATGATAAATAGATCCCGGGGAAAATTTCAACATGTGCTCGAACCATCTTGGCAGGAACGCATATGACTCGTCCCAATCACCGTAAATCTTAGCAATTGCCTTTTGTTTTGCCTTCCATGCCTTCCTGTACGAAACATGATACCCAAACATTCCAGTCACCCTTTCTTGTATCATGACCACAGGTACCAAAGGTGTTTCCTTACCCATGTCTGCAAAATCAATCGCAAAAGTTACACATTACGAATGTTATTTATGTTCACTGACACACAAATATATTCACAAATTATCAAATGGGTTTGTATCATACCTATTATGGCCTCGGAAATAATTTCAGAATCAAGTTGTTTGTGATCTTGGGAGACAATCTGGCTCACACAACTATGGTTTCCAACACATTTAGTTACCACCCAAGTGTTGCTATTTTTTGGTTTAATTGCTCTTACTCTCCAATCGCAACCTTGTACATCATTTCGACATTTCATTGAGTACTTGGGTTGTAGTACTCTCAACCACTTGAGCTTCATGATGTCCCTTTATGCAATAATGTTTTATTGCGGCTTGGACATCATTCTTGGACCCAAACTCTTGTCTAAGATATAGTTTATCTCCTCTTGCCCACGGATCCCGGCCCAAACCTTCCACATCCAGTATATCCTCATGCGGGTAATCTTCATGAACAGCCTCATAATGCGGAATGTCTTTCCAAAACGATGTAACATTTGTATATTCACACATAATACAGTTTATGCGAAATCATGGTAACTAATAAAAAATAATTTAAATAATAATACAACTCCGTAACTAACCTAATGATAACATACCAGTATGTTGTGACATGGGATTATGATGATATTCATCCTCTATATCACTATCATTCTGATCGTGGTCATTAGACAATAATGTGTCTTCATCATCTTCTTCCTCTTGCTCTTCCTCATTGTCAGGTTCTTCATCTAGCATATAGTCAATTTCTTCTCCATGCACAACGGTTGATTGTGTTGGTACACCCTCCTCTAACATCTCAATATCCACATACAACTCAGCAAATTGGGACGCAGAGTTTTCCTTGAATGTTTGAAAAAAAAACATCCACATCCTCATCATCGGATATCTCAACACCCGCATAGTGGTTTCCAAATTGCACTCTACCCGTCATTTGAAGATATTACCCGATTTTGTTGCGGCTTTAACTTTTGACGGATCTTTTCATATAAATCTTACGGACATGCCTCCAATAATATACATTGTTTTTTCTCACCAACAAAGCTCAATCCGTCTGCTACAATATTTTTAGAACCATTATAATATATAAATGAAGGAATTCTATTCATTTTTTGTAAAAAAAGATGAAGAAACGAGAATAAGGGAGATGGACGACGGAGGGAGTTTTGCGAGATAAGGGAAAGATAAACAAGAGAGGGAGAGTGAATAATAGAGAGAGGGAGGGAAGGAGTCACAAATGAGGGAGTTTTGTAGCGTATGTTGAGAGAGGGAAGGAGTTAAATAGGAGGAAAGGGAGCCAAAAAAAAAAAAAAAAAAAAAAAAAAAAAAAAAAAAAAGGACGAAAGGGGAGTCACGGGTGGGGGGGGGGGGACAAAGGCGACGCCTTTATGGCGTCGGTGACTGACGTATTGTGGCGTCGTCAAGACACGCCATAGCGGGCGTCTCTCACACGTACGCCATCGTTATCGGAGGTGGCGTCTATCATCACACGCCACATCCACGTGGCGTGTGCAATCTGACGCAGTCAATGGCGTCGGTCAACGCACGCCATTGACTGCATTAGATTGGTAAATACTTTCTGACAAGCTGTAGTTCGGTAATTTTTTTTTTTTTAAAAAAAAAAAACCTTAATTTTGGTAAAAAACCCTGGTCCCTACATGCAAATGTGAATGCTTTCTTTGTTGGATTTGTTGCAGTACGTGGTAAACAACATAATCTTCATGCTTCAATAAAAGCTTGTTTGCAGTACGTGCACGCTGTTAGACAAACACGTGACGCAGATGCAATGGTGAATATTGTGGAAGATATTGATTATGGACGACAGATACCAACAACCTGATGTTATGAATGAGATCAAACCGGTGTCGTTTCACATACAAACAAGCTTTTATGTCACTGCCCACTGGGACATAAAACCATTAGCAAAGACAGTGATACAAAGATTAATTTTATGCTTCAACTAAAAACAACCGCCATAAGATTAAGTCAATAACAACAGCAAGAACGAAAGTTTTCGTAGGAATTACATTGACCTAGAATAGACTGGCTTTCAAGCCTTTATACTCCGGAACTGATGCAACAGATTCTAGCACGTTGTAACCTCAGTCAAACACATATTGACCATGTCAAACTGCCCATACAAACAACACCATGTATCCTAAAAGCCGTCAAGAGCGACCGTTCAGCTCCATCACCTAAAATTCTCACGTCCACCGAAACTGATATACATAATGACAAGTGAAGCTACAGCTCCAACAAATCAGTATTTGTAAGCTCGGCATAAATTTCTAGAAAACGACTCTTTTCCCTTCACAATGGTTGCTTTTGTATGCCGAAATTCACAACAGTGTCCATCTACCTCCCTAATAAATAATTTCAACCTCCATCTTCCGAAACCTCAGGACATACACATCTATTAGCTCTCCAGACTGATCCCGTTATCATCCATAGATTCTTCAGGTGATTTGGTCTCTGGAAAGTATTCCTCATTGGGATACAGTTGATGAAAAAGCTGAAAGTACCATCATCAAACCGGCAAGCGTCATCCACAACATAGGAAAATTATACTTTTCGTTCTTTTTGGTGTTGCAAATAATCTTTACTCATGCACAAACCAAAGTTAATGCCAGAACATGAATATTTTCATGCTCACTTCTCATCTTGATATGAACAGTTGCAAAAATAACAGTGAGGAAAATAATTCAAGCTGAAAAATCAGTACCTTCTCACTAGCATCTAAAAGGTTGTTGTAGTTTAGATTCCCATCCGGTGCAGGAGTGGAACTGATACGATCAAACTTGCCCTGAAATAAAAATAACTTACATTAGTGAGTTAAAAAAAATTATGCCAATCAATTTTGCAAATGTTGGAACTTGGAATCACATTAAATTTGCTCTCTTACATAAAAAATCTTAAAGTGCTGCCAATAGCGTGTTCAAAGAAATTTTGTTTCAGTCATTTGAGGGTAATAAAAATGCCAACATTTAATAGATGCAGTTCCCTCCGAATATGCAGGTAAAATTAAGCATCATATTTGGGGATCTATAAGTAAAACAGGATGAGAAACAAACCGCTGTCATTTTCTGCATATAAAATGCACTCCAAAGAACAATGGGCTTTATATCTGCACTCTCACTTTGATCACTTGAAATATTATCAGGATTTCCAGCTACAGGCAACACAAGAAGAGCATTCATGGCAGCTTGTAGTAACTTCTTTCCTTCATCAGCATCTTTACAAACCGCACAGAAGTATAATACAAAACTAAACAAGAGCAAGCAGACAAGGTCAAATCACGTTCAGAGTTCACTTAAAGAGTAAAATAAATATTTGATCACAGAGCGTGAAAAATGAATGTGGTAACATATCCGGGACTGACAAGGTCATAGAAGGCTTTCTAACTATATTAAAGACTACAATAAAAATAAACAATACTAGTATATAAAAAAACATGATACTAGAACTTAAAATCTGTGTTTTTTCCAATGGAAAAATCTGTAAATTTGAAGACAACAGAAACATTTCTGAATCATAACGAACTAATTACACCTTTTAAAATTATTTTGAGTAATCCATAAATGAATTGAATAAAGGTCTGCAGTCTGCTTATATTTCATATTTCTGTTCCCCCCTGAATCTAGAAGCAGAAAGGTCATCTTTTCTTTTATCAATATCTGATGATAGATGGCATCCACTAAAATCAAGGGGTGAAGAGAATAGAGCAACAAGAGCAGAGACTACATTGATGAAGGAGTAGAGCAAATAAATGGCCAGAAACTCCTAATTATGCGTTCCAATTAGTTATTTCATTTTAGACACCCTTGTTTCCAGTATGCCCAGCAAAGCAGCTAACAATGAAGGTATCACTGAAAGCAAATGTGTTTTTTTTATTACGAGAATGAAATTTTTAAGAGAGAAAAGTAAGTGTCCTTAAATTACAAATGAGAATACAATCTGAAAACTTAACACAGAAACAAAGCTCTAGAAGACTCAATAGAGTGAAAGATCTGCCTAATCTCTATGCATTTCAGAAATTGTTAATCCCTTACAAAAACCCACACGCTGAGCACCCAAAAGAGGCCTCGTACATAATTTTATCTCCTAACATATGTAACAGTAAAGATATGAGTTTGAACTAGAAGAAAATGTGATTACTATTGCCATTTATGATAAAACCCCATCCCTGAAACAAAAAGAATGCACCTTCAAAATCAAGAGGCAGAAGACTAAAAAAAAATTACACTAGAATTTCAGATTATGCTGGCTGAAATATGTGCATCAGATGTACTATGAACAAATACATAGTTAGTTGTTTGAAAAACAATATGAACTATAGAATACTTTATGATTTACGATACATCACAACTCAGACTGTTTGACAGACAGACACAACTATCTAAAGGAGAAAACAAAAATAGTTAGAAGGAAAAGAAAGGCATTCTAAAAGAATATAAAATAGCATATCGATGCTTGATGTGAACTTACGTTCCCGAAGGACAGACAGCAAGGTTTGATCCAATCTGAAGAGCCCGGACTGACGTATGTTGTTCAGGATACAAAGCTAGACAAAGAAGAGAAAAGTTTAATTTCTTTTTCTTTCGTGATATGTCTTTTTTTTTTTTTTTTTTTCCTTTCAACAAAATCTAAACAACACATGTCTTACATCTAGGAGGATACACCACCAAGCAATTGGACACATCTGTCATTATGGAACTCTCTGTAACACATATGCCCCTGGTTACCATCCTTTTAACTTCATTCTGACTTAAAATATGAATCCTTTCTATGGAATAATCTGTTGGAGATGAAGGCAATCGTGACGGAATGGTGAAACATGGATCCAGGATTAGCTGATCGCTATATAAATCCTGACCCGAGGCTACTTTAATGCCTCTATAAAGCCCAGTAACCTAAACATCAGTTTGAGCAATGACAAGGATGAAACTGCCTCATGCCTCAAAAATAGTAACCCCATGTTTTCTCAGAAATAAGTTTTTTCTTTCAAATAAAGAAACAAAATTAAAAAAATACCTTATCCATAAGAAGAGCAATAACTGGCATTCTGAGGACCTGTCACACATGAAAGAAAAAAGTTAGAGTCAGTCAAAGTACATATTCAATGTATAAAACAATGTTCTTAATTATGGTAATGATATGCACCTAGTGTTTGCAAGGTTCCAGGTTTCAGAGAGTATGAAAATGGGGAAATTCACAATGCACGATACCATTTTACTAAAAGCAAAAGTACATTGGAACTTACATATATGCAACCTTTGACAGCAGCACGACGACAAAAGGCTTGTGGTAGTTCCCCTTCACCATAAATAGGATAAATCAAAGCGCCAAGCACATTGGGAAACCTGAGACAAAATCGGTACCTTGCAGATAAGTGATTTTCCTCAAAAAAAAAAAAAAAAAAAAAAAAAAAAAAAAAAAAAAAAAAAAAAAAATGGCAGATGCAGTTAGTATATAGTGGGGAAACCAAACAGTTACTTTCCAACGGATGAACTGTACAGAGCTAAGCGTTCTATTCCATCTTTTGTCTTGAGTAAATCTTCACAAAACTCATTATTCTCTTGATCATAATCTGCCATGGCTATAGCATACATAAGAATCCTGTAGGGGATTAAGAGGCGATTAGTAACTAGAGCAAGAACATAGAACGTACACTATAAAGTTAGGCATGATAGTGATTCAGCAAAAATGCCTTCAAAAGATGAAAGGGCATATTGTAGTGGAAAGTTAATTTAAAGTAAAGATAGAAAGCAATTTTCACTAACGGATAGAATAAGGCGATCGGGTTTGTACGATTTTATCTTCGGTGGCAACCGCATTTTCTCCATGAAACAGACAAATCGGCTCTCCAGATCTTCCTCTGAAATGTTGCAACCATCAACCCTGTCATCTGCATCACTATTGTTGTGATTATCGGAAGAAGCAGCCAAGTGCTGCTGAATCAGCTTAAAGAACTCCATTAACCGCCTCTTCTCTATCCTCGTAAGATTCTTGTCGTTAAAAATCGCTGCCCGAGAATCTGGCACATTCGCCAATTTCCTGTCTGCTTCGTACACAAAGCTCGCATCAATGCCCTTAAATTCAATATACTGGCTAGCACCAGACTTCAACAATAGATCAACGCATTTGTCAGCGCAAAATAGAGTCCTAGGTCCTCCCAAATCCAGATTAAATTTTCTGGAATTTTCTCGCAGGAAGTTTTCCTTCTCCGAAGCACAAGAAACAACTTCCACATCAGAGTACAGGGATTGCCGATTGAGTTCAATTACGACGTGGTTGCCATCGTCATGCTGATTGCCCAACGTAGTTGCGGTGGTATTGGGTGATGGGTGTACAGAATGGGAATTGAGGTAAGAAGTGAACTCATCAAGGGAAAGGGAAGCGAAGTAGCTGCCGTAGAAGGAATTGGGATCGAGATGGAGAACGGTCTTCCCAATAGCGGCAGCTGCGGCGGCAATGACAGATTCTGACAGGCCGGTGCCCACGATAATAAGGTCAAAGTTCACCGGGTCGATCGGAGGGTATGAAAATGGTTCGGAGTCACCCATTGCGTCGACGGCGCGTCGTAGTTATTGGCTAGCTGCCCTTCGGACGAAGAAGTGGGAAGAGCGCTTGGTCCGATCAAGCAAAAGCCACGTAGGCCCTTAATTTAGCAATTTTCGTTTTGGTTTGTCGCAAACGGATCCCGTCCATCAAATTTAATTTGTATTAGCTGGTAAAATCTGCTTTTATAATATCATTTAGGGTTTATTGTAGAAATTTTTTCCAGTTACACTCACAGAAAATATCAGTGAAACTCGTTCACTGAATGTGGCATAAACAATCTTTTCTATAATAAAAATAGAAACATTAAACTCTATCATTTATAATGTTGGATATAACTAAGTGGGAAAAATTTTATCTCAACTCTTTTTTTTATAATAAAATTTTAAGAAAGGGGTAAACGCTCACCCACAATCTAAGCGAAGGACTTAGAGCTCAATTCATAGAAAATCTTGAAATTTAAAAGACACGTGTCTCCACCTCCGCTCAACGTTACCACTGCTTCGTAGATCCCTAAAATGCCTCTCCCAGTATTTTAACCAACTCCAGGATGGAACCTCCTCCCTTCAGATGAGGAAATCTGATCCTTTCGCCAGTTAAACCCGAGGGATTTTTTATTTCTGACTTTTCTAACACTAACTGAAACAAATGGCTGCTTTATCTCCAATACTCCCTCCTGTTCATATATAGGACATATTTTGATACTTCGCATGATTTTTATATTTGTAAATTTGTTTTTAATTTATTCTCATTTGATCGTTCAAACAAAAATTAAGAAGAACAAGAAGAAATACGAGAATTATAAAAAAATGGATAATGCGCTTCTGAAAATTCTAACTAATTTAATCAACATCTTTAATCTAATTTGATATATCTTATATTACATTAAGAATGATGTATTCCATCCTTATTCAACTACAAGGAAATCTTAGAAGGAGAGACCGCGAGAGTACTACTGTACTGATTCTTTTTATAAGGGTCCAAGGTTGGTGGTCCCTATATCGAAGCCCGGTAAGAATTGTTTCAACGTTAAATGAATTTTTTTTCCCTAATTAATTAGTCATATTGGATAAATTAAAATGTTGGTAATACTTATATTTGCTTCATTTATCTTTTTTACTTATCCCTTATAAATAAGGGCCTACTAGAAAAATATTAATTGAGACATATTTATTATTTTTACCTATTTTTAACCATTTTTTAAGAACTAAGAGATAATTTTGCTTTGGAAGTTTTTCAAGGATAATTTTGCCTTAGAAGTGTAAAAAAAAAAAGAGCAATTTTTTCCAGACTATTATCCCAATTAATTTTGACAGTTAATTGAACAAATATGTTGAGTTGACCGTCTATATATAATTGTTATGACAAATTTGCACCTTAGAAAAGACATGAATGACATGTAGATTGCTAGCTCAATATATTTTGTCAATTAACAATCAAAATTACTCTCTTTTTTATACTTCCAAAACAAAATTGCTCCTTAAAAAACTTTCAAAGTAAAATTGTCCATCGATGGCAACTTTTAAGGCAAAATTGTCCCTTGACCCTTTTCTTAAACCATATAATTCAGCTATTAGGCTCTTATAAATAGAATCAGAGGGAATGTATATTTAAGTGAGAGCATCCGCATCTGAAGTATTTTGTGAGTATCCTAAAGTATTTTCCAAGGACTTCTTTTTGTGCATTCATAACCTTAAAATATTTTCTTCTCGTACATCTAGACCCTAAATTTCTTTTTGGACATCCCGTACCAAATCTTATATTTGAAATACTGATTAGTACTATTTTTTCCACACAAAAAGTCAAACTTAACTGTCAAATGATATTTTTGCACCTAAAAAAAAGTATTTGGTGTTGCGCTCTCGTTTAGACAAACCACATGTTTGTTTTTCACCTTAAAAGACATGTCATCATCCAGTAAAGAAAAAAAAATTAACGATAAAACGGTTTTTTTGCACCTAATTTGTAACTACGTAATCATTTTTACATCTAAAAGAAGCACTTGGTGTTAAGTACCACTCTGGTCCTATTTATAAGTCCACTTTGACCAAAAATTTTGGTCTTTTTTATAAGTCCATTCTGACCAAATAAATAAAATTGTGACAATTTTGCCCATAGTAATGATGATGAGAGAAATTGGCTAGCCATATTGGAAAGAAAAAGATGATGAGAGATATGACAATAAATTTTAATAGGTCTCATTCATAAATGCGAGTAAAGTTGAAAATTTGTTCCATAATCATTGATATACTAATCTCTCTTTAGTATTTAAGATTTGGTTAAAATGGACTTATAAATAAGATTAGAATGATACTTCTTTAGAAAAAACACATGTATATTTTTACTCTTTAACCCTTGTTTTAAATTTCAAAAAAGATAAATTGAGTCTAACATCTCCCATTATGAATATTCAAAACATCTTTTTGTCTTAATGTTTTTAAATTCTTAGGAGTTTTCCCTAAAAATATTCCAAAACAATACAGAGATAAATTAATGTCATAAGGTATCAAATTCGAACTGGTCCATCTAGATTTATTTTGAATTTAAAAATGTTGTGAAAAGAAATCACTGCCTTCAGTTTGGCAACTAACCATACTTATTTCAGAAATTCGAGAGAGAAAAAGAGAGAGGAAGGGGTGCTAAGGAGGCTTTTTGTCTTTTAAAAAAGAAGGCAGTAATATCTTTCGACAACATTTCTAAATTCCGAAATGATTTGAGATTATTAAATTTCGTCAATCGTCAACCTGATTCATCGTTTTGATATTTTCAAGTCATTTCCGAGTGACCCTTTAATGTTCTCTCCATGCGCAATGAAGGTTCTTGTGACCAAATTTGAAAAGAATCAATGAAATGCAGCATTCAAACAAATCCATTATATAATATCCTAGACACAATCCACATACAGGAACATACAGCAACACTAAAAGCATAAAGCCAGAGCCCAAAGGATCCCACCTCGATTACTGCCTCGACCTTGACTCTGCCCGTCTAGCTTCATCTGCTGTAGATGGAAACAGCTCCACGTACCTTGATCCAATTGTCATTTTATCCCTGCACATTGCTCTCTTCGCCTCTTCAGCCGAAACAAACTCCACGTATGCCTCTCCCGTAGCTTTCCCATCCGGGCGACATGCAATATGTATCTTATCTTCCAAGAGCTTAAAATCTCCAAAAAAATCAATAACTTCAGATTTTGAAACAGTAAATGGAAGCCCACGCATTTTTAATATCTCTGTGTATTCCATTTGCTCCTTATCACTGAATCTCTTGGAACGCGATGGTGGGGGGCTTCCATGATAGTCCGTGTCATATATTCCTTCATAGTTCACCTCAGCAGCCACCGCGTTGTAGTAATCTTGCCTCTTACACCTGAAAACTTCCACATATCTTCGCCCCATGTTCTGCCGATCTCTCTGTAAAGCAAACTCAACTTGCATTGCACCAGCAAAGACAACAAAAGCTTCCCCCGAGAACCTTCCACTCTTGTTGACCAGCAATACATCCACAATGTCCAGTCCAGCGAAGAACTTGAAAATATCAATATCAGTGCAGTTGAAGGGAAGCCCCCTGAGACGAACAACAGGAAAGGGTGGGGGCTGGAAGCCACCAGCATATCCGTAAGGTTGAAAGCCACCTGTTCCGCTGCTCACTGCGAAGTAGGGATTGGATTCCATCATTCTTTGTCTCTTTGAGCCCACCTCGTACCCGTCCGAAACCCCCCCGCTTCCCAACATTGCCCTTCAATTTCATACCCAAAAAAGACAGAAAAAGTCCCCCACTCAACATGTTAATAAAGCCAAACCCAACCCACACTTCCCTGACATCTAATTTTAATTCCTAATCTCACAGCATTCATCATAATGATTATTTATCCCAAAAAAATAAGCAATTTATAAAAAAGAAAGAATATGCATCAAAGTAACAAACATCCATCCATACCAATAGACAAAGTGTACCTAGAATGGACCACAAACGTATGTTTTCTAAGAAGTTTGATAACATTGAATAGACAATCCGTTAAATTGCACATATAATGGTAAACAGGAAGAAAATACTGAGCCACATTTTGAGGACGTAGTCATATGAGTCCCAGGTTATTTTAATATAACAAGTTAGCAGGTTGAAATCATCAATTCAGTATTGTTTCTAGGTCACATGGGTTGCCAGTAACAAAGTCAAGATGTAGAACCTAAATCGAGAAGGCCACTCACTAAAAACATAAAAATGAGTGAATATTTATGAAAAGAATTTTCAGATTCAAAAGGAGTTCCCATTTCAGAGATAATCACTTGATGAACTAACCAATTATAAAGACGGTGAATATGGCCTTACAATAAATTGCTATAAACGCCAGCAGTTAGCCGTACTCAGAGTATCGGCTATCAGCAAAGGGGGACTATTAAAACTAGTACTATCTCTGCCACTTTCTATACATTTCGAGTCGAATCAAGAAAAAACAGAAAACAACTCGCAAGAACCCCAACACAATGACCCTGAACAATAAAAAATCATCGAAAAGTCTAAACTGCCCGTTTCAATGCCATTCTAACATGCTCAATAACAAGTTTAAACACCTTGTAGAAGATCGAAAACAAATTAGAAACGACAGCACATAATACAAAGCGAGAAACACTGACACGAAGAAATCGGGAAAAGCAGAACACCAGCTATGCAAAAACATTAAAACCAAAAGATCAAGTGTTTTCAATTTACCCTCTCGATCCGTACATGGTCCCGAGGCCGCTGTAAGGTCTACCGTAAGGCGGCTCGGTCGCCGAAGGATAGCGAAACGGCTCCAGGGTTCCCACGAAGAAAGAACTCACACAAAGATGAATAAAGAGAAGAAACCCTAACTAGGGTTTGATTCGCTTCAAGAGAGTTTCTCCGTCAAAACCAGCGCGCTCGATTCTAGATTATTACTTTCTCATTCTCCTCGAATTGGTCTCGTTCCAATATTTAAATACTGGTATGTTGTGGGGTGCTGTGAATGGCGAATTCCTTTTTCTTTTTTAAATAATCAAAATGGCGAATTCACGCAGGCCCAAGGGGAAAGGGAAATACCCAATTCACCTCACATAAACAGGCCGAACGACCCGTAGGTGTAGGTCACGTCATTAATCTAATGACCAATGGTGCCGTTGTAACTCTTTTTTTTTTTTTTTTTTTTTTTTTTTTATAAACAAATTTTAGGAAAGAGATTAGGTTCACCTATAATCCAGGTTTTTCTAGGTGATACCGATGTTGGGCAGGGCGATGTGGCGTTGTAACTCTATCTAACAGTGTTTTCTTTCTCCTATTTTTTGGGTTATTAAAGCTTTGTCACTGGACTACACATGATAACTAACCAAGGATGATTATGTGTAAGGACTAAGGACTAAATTTATATATGGGTTTACCGTTTGTCATATCACTTGTTATAAGTTTTTGTCAAGTCACCCTAAAATTACGTCGTTTTGGGAGTTAGAGGAGTTAATAAAAGGGTGTTTTTGTATTTTTGTTTTTGTATTTATTATATGAATGTTACCAAAAGAACCTTCATTAATTCCCCTAATCCAAACACTACGTCGTTTTGAGAGTTCATTAATTCCTCTGACCCCAAAGTGACGTAGTTTTGGGGTGACTTGACATAACCTTATGTCAAGAGACATAACAAACGATAAGCCATATATATATATATATATATATATAGAATCATTAGGTTTCATTTATAAATTGTGTTATTTGTAAGGTTATTAAAAACAGGCTGAATCTATCATCTAATTAGTTCAGTCTGGCCAGTTTGATCGGTTCAACATTTTATTTAACATTGCATAACTTCAAAGATTCATATCTAGTTTTATATATCTCCAAAAATTACAAATCAACACTTTATGGTAAGCTTGGGATGTCTTCTTTCTAATGCAAAAGGAATCACTAAAAAATGTTATCATTTGATTCTAAAAAATTCTCAAATCTCAAAGC
This sequence comes from Acacia acuminata, assembly GCA_019022655.1. NCBI lineage: Eukaryota > Viridiplantae > Streptophyta > Magnoliopsida > Fabales > Fabaceae > Acacia > Acacia acuminata. The sequence continues at coordinate 12,866,953 of JAFJYI010000002.1, forward strand.
TATTCTCACTTCTTCACTAATCTTATCTCAGTTTAGCTCCGATCTAACCCACAAACCTTTAACTATTATCCCAACCGGTCTAGTGGCCGGTCTAGGATTAATAACTTTAGTTATTTGAATAGTAAATAGTGTAAAACACTTCTTAAAATTGTAGATTTAATGATAAATACACATAATTTAATGGTTAAGTACTCCTCTTATCCGTAATATAAAACATATTGGAGAGTAGATCTTTGTTCTAAATATAAGACAATTTTTATATTTGTCAATTTTTCCCTAATTTACCTTTGATGTTCCGTTAACTATAATCAAAGAGAAAAAAGAATTAAAAAAATTAAAGAAGTTAGCTGGGGTGTTTTAGAAAATACATATCATAAATTAACTTAATCAACCTGTTTAATCTAATTAAATTAGATAAATATATCTTAAACTTCCTCTAGTCCTAATTATAGAAACACTTTTATAATGTAATTATATTTTAAAAATATTCCTATAATTAAAATGGAAAAGAAAATATTAACAATCAAATCATCTTTTTATCCCTCTTGAGAGAGAAGAGAAGAGAAGTTTACAGAAACCCGGCCTAGTAAAAGAAAACAACTGTTGAAGGCCAACAAAAAAAAAAAAACAACAACAGCAACGACTGGGTTGGGCAGGTATGTCATCGGCCTATTATATTTGTGGTGGTTGGTGGAGCAATTGGCGTTGTCGGAGGCGCCTCGCCGGGGAAGGCGCGCGCGTTGTGTCTGGAAGACCTTCTGATTCCTAAATGGCTGGTCCCGGAAAATGCATCCTCGTCACCGGTCCACCAGTTAGTACCGCGTAAACTCGGTCATCCTATTATGTTCTTGCCTTCCAATTTTAACCGTCTATGCTTCAAGCTTTCTTCTGTCTTTTCACTGGATCACGTGGGAGGTTTTGTGCGCAGGGTGTGGGCAAAAGCACTCTGATTATGAGAGTGTTCGAGGGCCTCAAAACTTCAAATCCCGACCTCAAGGTTCAGGGTTTCTACACTCGTAGGCTTCTCCTTTCCTCTCTTCTTGGTTAGATTTCATCCTCGTTATGCAACCATATCTTGCGTTATTGATAGTGGAGGGGTTTTCAGGTGAAGTTAGACAAGGGAGCGAGAGAATTGGTTTTGAGGTGGTCACTCTAGATGGTCGCATCTGTCCACTTGCCTCCGCCAAAATTTCCGGGTTTCTGCGTCTTCTCTCCTTTCATTTTCATGCAACCTTCTCATTTGTTCATTCCCAAGTTCTTAAATATCAGTAGCGCAGCCGCGTCCGTTTTGAGGCGTGCATTAGGAATTTTTTCAACTTGGGAGCGACTCTTGTATTGTTGTTTGACGCTTTATGTATCTTGGCGATGAGATATCACTTTTTAAGATTTGAATCGCAAAAGCAGTTTACCTCTGACACGTGTGCTGCAGCTGATTAATCATTTAATTGACAATAGTCTTCTAGCTTAACTTTGCATATTTATCTGTGATGTTATTTAATGGCAGGCCAGAGTCTCGCAGATGGCCCAGTGTTGGAAAGTACAAAGTTGATATAGCATCTTTCGAGTCACTGGCGCTGCCTGAGTTGCAGGTGAGGGGTGAGCTGGTTCTCCCAAGACTGTTGTCTATTGGTTGTGAGTCTTATTTGGTTTATGCATTCCTTGACAAAGTTGTCAGCGCCTTGAGTAGGAAAGAAGTTCGCTGCATAGATAAATGAATGCTTGTTAAATCCATGTTGCGGATTTCCAAATTTTATGTCACTTTCACTTGTAGATTGTAATCTATGGTGACAGTTGCATTCTGCATGAGTGTTGTTTCTGAGTGTTGATTTGGCAATGATGGCATATAATAGAAGTATTTTACTTTTTACCTGCCATAGATTAGATTAGAGACATGAATCTTTAAAGTCCTGAAGACATATGTTCAATGAATAGGTCAGAGAAGATACTGATCTCTTCATCATTGATGAAGTTGGTAAGATGGAGTTGTACAGCTCGTCCTTCTTCCCCGCTGTACTACAAGTTCTGGAATCAAATACCCCAATTCTGGCTTCGATCCCGATTCCCAAATATGGTAGAGACATACCTGAAGGTAATTTTATCAGATTTTTACATCTTCCCCTCTCTCGAACTGCTTGTTTATTTCTTGATAATGATAAGCTGCTTTTATTGTTTAAAGTTTTGTTAATTATTTGCATTGAGAAGGTTCTGAAATGGCCTCATTTGGACATTCTGAAGTAGGATTGACACTTGATAAATATTACGGTCAAATAGAAAGTGGTAAATAACTAAGGCTTTCAATTTGCGCAGTTGCCAGATTGCGGAATCATCCAACAGCAGATATTTATACGTTGAGCCTTAGTAACAGAGATGCTGTTAGAGAAGAGATACGCTCCCTCCTGGGAGACCTGCTGAGAAAACATTAGTTCAATAGTCTTCTGTTTGAGCTCTTTCTTCAAGAATTATGAGCTAAAGAAAGTCAAGAGAACGAGTCCCAACGAGATATTTAAACTCGGTGTTCACTGAGTTGTGTGCTCTATCATGCAAAATGGACGTCGTTGTTGAACTGCATTCAAATTTGACAGTTTTATTTGCCCATAAGGTCTGTACAAATAAATATTATTAACGATATTAATCTTCATATATAAAAAGTGGACAGTTTTCGAAATAGATTTTGTAGTGTTTGAAAGTGTAGGATATTGAATCATCAAATGCGATCTTGAAAATTACTGTTGGTTATGACGTCAAGTTTGAAATGGAAGGCACCCTATCAACTTTTATGGGGAAGAACCACTATGTTTCCTATCTATGATGAGTCTTTTGATCACAAGAGTGAAGTTGGATTATAAATACAAAATCAATAGCGAGCAAACTTACACGCAGAAAGTTTGACCAAAAGAAATTTATATGCAGAAAACATCTTTACAAGTGTAAAAAAAAAAAAAAAAAAAAAAAAAAAAAAAAAAAAAAAAATGAAACAATTCAAAAAGTAATAAGAGTCTGAACATGTGTAGTCCGTAGGCTTCTCAACGTTTGTCCTGTTCGGCAGTTACATGCAGAAAAATTCTTTACAAATGTTTAAAAAAAAAAAAATATTCAAAAAGTAACAAGAGTCTGAACATGTGTAGTCCGTAGGCTTCTCAACGTTTGTCCTGTTCGGCAGTTCGCAGGACCTGTTTTGCCAATGATGAAAATGATTTTGCTGTATCCTGCATCTGTGTAGTTCGAAGGTTGATACCCTGCCCAGCACAAGAGACGAATACATGAATTATTTCTTGAAATATCTATAGCTATAGCTAATGCCCTTCCTTTCCTCCAAATGAGTTATAACAGTCAAGGGTAAATTTGAAAATTTACAAAAGTTTTTAGCACTTAACTAACTTTAACTAATTTCATTAATTTTAGGAAAGTAGTTGAAGGGCCTTATAAAAAGGATTGGAGAGAGTACAGGATACCTGGAGTTTCGACATGTTTTCCTGCAACTTGTTCTGTGCCAATCTAGCAGTGCTTGTTTCCTGCGGCAATTCATGATTGATTCATGTTTGCAGTAACATTTCAAACCACAACATAAAGATTCTAATGTAGTATACAAAATGGTAAATACTTTACTTAATATTCGTTTAAAAAAAAATGCATGGCTTTGTGGGAAAAAAAAAATGCATGGCTATCAGTGATACATTTTAGTTCTTTAAAAGGAAAAATACATCTTTGAACAAATAAAATCCTTCATGAACCATGAGTGATCTCTAAAGTCTGCAGTTTCTTCAAAATATTGCAGAGCTGCAATTGTTCTGTCAGCGGACCCATCATTAATAACTTGAATGAGTGTCTTTTCATGATAATAGAGATAGAGAAGCTCAAATCTAATTGATCATAAGTTTAATAATTTTGACAAAATTTCGATCTTGACCCTCTTGCCCGTGATACTCTATCTGCGTTAAGCGGTGTACATCACATGGTAAAGTATTTCACCTGTAAATAGGCGCAACAGAGTATCCCCCGCTCATGAAGAAAGTAAATATACGCTGAATGCATAAGTAGTACAAGTACTTACATCGGAGGAAGAAGAATGCCCATATTTTTTCTTGATTTGATCAACTGCACCACCTTTCTCATCCTGTTGCTCTTCCTTGTCTGATGTTTTCTGAACGTTGCCCTTCATGTCTTTCCACTTTCCTGTACATTGGACACTCAACAAAATCAGCTAACGTTCAGGCCATATCCTTTAAACATCCTTATCCTTCTAGAATCCTTGATGGCAATCAGGAGAATTGAAGACATAGAAGTAATCAAGCCGTCAATAACCTTTTAGAGCCTGAAATTTGCCAGCCAAATTCTTCTTATTGAGAGTTCCTAGTATCCTTTGATCTTTGCGTTTTTCTCCAGGATCCTCCAGGTCAATGTCGTCTATACAGGAGGAAAACAAAACATCTTGAATTGGCCTTTCAACAAAATCCCAAGTGTGCAGAATTCTGCAGGACTGATAAGCACTGTCATACCTATGTTTAATTCAAGCTCATCCACATCCATGGTAAGGTTATCTTTATTGTCACCATCACTTGGAAAATTTGCATTAGAAAAGATCAGTGAGAGTTGCTGTATGCTTTCTTTCGTGTCTTCTGTTTCCAAGAGGGTCACATGCTTTTCTTTACTTCCAGTAAAATCTTTGATAACAGAGCTAAATATACCCTGCTACACCAAAAAACAAAAAAGTACGAGTGGAATCACATAACGTTTAGAGTTTCGAGGGTAAATAATAAATAAAAACTAGTGTTCTACCCTTTTCTTTTCCTTATGGGTTACTGGGGCTGGGACAATGTCTTCTTGTGATATTTCTTTCCTATAGATACAGCTGACGCAGTCCAAAAGCCTAAAAAGAAGTCAAGAATTAGACCATGATGAGAGCTCTTGTCAATTTAAGTGGAATTTTTCTATCACTTTGTGTTTTTCCTGTGATCTCGTTCCCTGTTGCAGATATTCTTCTATGGCAAATACAGTAGTGACATTAATAATATAGTTTCCTATGTCAATATCTAGCCTCATATACCTGAAAACATCCCTGTTGGCCAACATTGAGGCAACCAAAATTTCCTGGTCACCGTTCACCTTTAAATGGAATTTGTATTAATTTCTAAATCACAATAAATATCTAATTCACGCTATGGAAATAGTCAAATATACTGGTACCATAACAAGATCTCCTTTGGATGAACAGCACATTTGTCTATCAGAAAATGACTTTAATTTCGGAGGTGAATAAGCGAAATCTCTTATGGAGGTCTCCACGATCAGGGACAATTCTGGCAAAGACCTAATATTTGGAAATAAAAAAAAAAAAAAAATCAGTTTTAAACACTACAGAATGTAACATTATTTTAAACAGCATGTTACGAAGTTGACAAACTAAAAATGGTTAAAAGTCCTGATTTTGAGACTCCGAGCAAACAATTGTCGTTTTTGCTTCTGGACTAAATCACTATTTTACTTTATATAAATTGCCATCTTAATGTTTGACTAAGAAGGTACATTGGAATATATGTCAACAGAAGTATAGTTTTGATCTGATCTTTTTTCTTATAAAAGAAGCAAAATTCGCTTCGTTCAGGATCTTGACATCAAATAAGTCATACACACAAATGTCAAGAAGAGAGCCGCCACCTTATTTCTAATTTTCCATTGGTGAAAAGGAGAATAAGTCCAATATCAGAATGACTGTAGAATGTGGACGCCCAGCAACAAGATGAGGAATGAAACTTCTTCTTGTGAAGCACCTTTTTAACACCCTGAAACATCCAACCAGCAAATGTTCAACTGTTATTTGTAACATAGAACTGTTGGTATGAAAAGAAATGAAGTGCATATTACCTGAACAACATGCACAAAAGAATAGACATACAAAGCTTTCTCAGAACACAACAAAACGCACAATTGCTTTGTTGTTACATCATCAATATCATTCCCCTCGCTTGTACCCAATCCCTTGGTTAATTCTCCTTGTCCATCTTAGTAACACAACAAAGATACGCTTTTCAGTCTTGTTCTTCACAAAGTTTAAGATAATTGTTCATTGTTTCAACTTTGACTAAGCTCTTACCTAACACTTGCATCAGCAGAGCTCTAGACGGCTTCTTAGGATGAATAGTGTCAGTGCTCATTTGGTTTCCAGTATCACTATCAAGAGCCAAAACAGATGAATCCTTTGTTCCAACAGCTAAAACGTTTTTCTTAAAACCCTGCAAACTGCATGGTCGGAACTGTAGAGAGATGATACCAGTACTAATCTCACTTGTGATTTGTCTCTGATATAACAAAGTTGAGCCATTCATATCAATAACTGAAACCTGCAACAAATTGGGTTCACTTGTGTTATTACGTATAATGCTTCACTGAGATAATAAAAAAAATTTTGAACATCAAAGCATAAGGAATCAAACGTGGCAGGTGGATAGCACAATATATTTCTGAGTCTGCTAAGGGATCCTTGGCATTAGCTAAAGTGTTCAACGGAAGTTCAAATATTTTAATTATCTATGATGTCCATTTCAGTTCAGATCAAATCTACGTGTATCTGGCAATCAAATTCTGGAAAATAGCTCACATATCCTTGATCAGAACCAACAGCAAGATGTTTTGAGCCGTGATCTATGTTCATGGACAATACAGCACCAATAGTCTTTACAAGTTTCACACTGTGAATTATATGATCAGTAGCTTTTTTTGTGCCTCCTACAAAGAAGAATTGAAATGCCTGTCACTCTTAGACTGAAGACACTGAACCAGTCGTTCAGTGAATAGCAAAAGCAAACTATGAAGATAAAATACCCGTAAGAGATATGAAGCTGTTGCTTGAATAAGGTTCAGGTTTGAATCTGAAGATGCGAACCTGTAGATCATGTTATTGGCAGGCATACTGTAAAATAACGGGGTGAAAGAGAAAAAGAAAGAAGATGAAAAATAATCCCAATATACCAAATTCATGATTGAAGAAACCTCACCGTTCCACTCTGATCTCCAGAAACAAGAAGAGGCGTGTTGGTATCAAAATACAACGCTGTTAAGGGTATGCCACTTGTAGAAAACTCCTGTTCACTCTGCATGAAATTAAAGGAAAGAACAAAAAGCAGACAACTTGTGAGTAAATTATCAACAATTCTCAAGTACTTGGAGGAAAGAAAATAACTGCATCTACTCCTCCAATGACCAGCTTGAACTCCAAAATAACCCGAGAGACTGCTCTTACTAATGCATGCTATTATAGTACGAGTTCTTCTCAGCCATTTTATAGGAAATAAATATACAATGAAAATTTTGAATATAATATCGTTAACAATTGGGAACAAACTTTTAGTTTATTTCCACTCAAAGTGGACAACTTGTGAACATACCTGTTGCTTCAACTGCAAAATTGGGATGAAAAGGGGACACGACGCATCCCAGAAAGTTATTGCTCCGTCACTGTGGCCAGTTATGTACAAGTTTTTTACTTTTGAAAATCCGGTGAAGTTGGAAGAATTCAGAATAGCCATGTCTTTGTGTTTTGCTTCAATGGGAATAAGAGGTGGGTAGTTTTTCAGAAGCTGAACATATTCCTATGAGACAACATGTGGGTAGTTTTTCAATTAAATCAAAAAGATGAATAAGCTTTTTCACAGGTGACTGTTCGATATTAACTCTGCATGTTACCTCATCATCTGGATTTCGGAGATTAGGATTGTCTGAGATGAACTTTGCTGCCGTGATGCTTGAATCTGACAGTGGCAACTTAATCATCACTTCCTTTGGCAGTGAGGGCGAGGACTTAGACTGGCATTGTAGAAGATACCTTTCGATCAAACTATCATCGTACACATAAACACGGCCTGATTTCCCAAGCAAAATGAAAGAATCCTGTTTCTGCTTGCTTTGCTCACTTGAAGTTGACAAGACCTCCATGTCAATACAACATTCATCCAAATGAAGGCCCAGCTTAATTGTGCGAGACTCTGTCTTCTCATTCAGTAACACTATCTGCGCCATATAATCATGTAACTATACATTTCTTTGCGTGCAATACATCAATTAGAAGAGCGAAGAAACATTTTTGTAGTTCCCTATTCGTTCTTTTTTCATACACCGGAAGTTCCCTATTCGTCAGTTATCAGAATGTTCAACAAAAACTATAGGCGGACATCCTTTACAACTCGAGACTACATCATGAGATATCTTCCAAAAAAGTTATTTCACGTGTCATGATTAAAAATAAAATTACATTGGAAATCATTACCATGTATTCCTCTTTTTCATTTGTTAAAAAGCACTCAACATTCAGAATAATGGGTACAAGAATAAGATTTATATTCAGAATGATCCAAGCAAAACAAGTACCTGGACTAAGTTTGGAGATGCAGTGTCAGAAGCTCCGATGACATAAAGTCGACTTGCCTTTCCTTCCGCATATATCCATTTAACCGAGTCAATGGGAATTTTATCTGATTTATATCCTAGGTTAAGCTTGAACATAGGAGTGCTTTGAGTGGTACAATCAGATGCTGAATCATTCCCAACGTTTTGAGAAGAGATATTCCAAATTAAAAGCTCTCCATTGCTGTACCCTACAACCACTTTACTTCCAAAAGGACATGCCCAGCATGCAGAAGTCGCTTTCTTAGCTTCATTATAGGATGCTTGTGATATGTTTCCACCAGTTCTGAAGATAGATTTGCTTTCTTGAATATCCCATAATATTATTTGGCCGTTTCTGAAAATTATAAGAACCCTGCATTGGAAAATAAAATCAAACCCGACTTAGAAAAATCTAGCCTCAAATTAGTTATATATACGGTAACATCCCAAGGGAATGAGATAACAGGGTTTGTGGAGTTCACCTCTTGCTTTCAGCTGCTGGTTGAGGCAATATATGTGTCACAGCAGTATCATCTGACACTTCAGTTGGACTCCCTAAACAAGATGATAAAGGAACTTAACAAGTGAAAACTAAGCACTTCTATGAGAGATCAAACAGAGAGAGGAAGGAACAATTCTTAGAGGACTGGTATATGCTTGAGTGTATCCTTTACAAATAATCATTTACCTAAAGGTCATGCGAGCCAAGTGAAAACATAGTAAAAGTGGCTAAGTATCTCACCATAAGAAACTGATAGCGGGATGATGTATTTCATTTGGACTATCCGCCAGGGTTCCTGATCCAAGCTGAAAACCGAAATATTGCCAAAAGAATCTCCAATGTACCTGCCAATTCAGATGTATATGCCCTTGGCTTTTGATGCTCCCAAACGATAATCTCTTGATAGTTTATTTTGAAGCAGACATATTACTTACATGTAGAAGCTATGCTGAATGACAGCAAGGGAAGTAATTTCTTCTTTAACGACGAATTCATCAGCCAACTGCTTCTTGTCAATGTCCCAGACCTAATTACAAAGTTTCTTCATCAATATCCGTTTTTGAATGAACTGCATAGGGAAACAGAATCTCCAAGGTAATTACTTACCTCAATATGGTTATTGAGAGTGACATTAATAAGGATGCCTTGATTCTGGAGGAACTGCATATAGATGTCATAAAGTTGTTAATGTACAGATTTTCTTTATAGTCCAAGAAAAAGAACATTTTTCACAACTTGAAGAGAAAGTGAGAAACATTAATTTGCCCAGGTGCCTGGCAGAGACAAAATAGGCTGTAGAGTGTAACCTAAAGAAAAAATGTAGAGGAGCATATAACCTGTAGAAACCTGCTAGGCACTGGCTCAGGAGATTGGAGGATGGCTTGAGTGTTATTTTTTCCAAATAGTTTAATTCTGCCATCACTGCACGTGAATGAGAGGCACAAAATCAGTTTTAGCCTTTTAAAAAATCTTAACACGAGTCACAGAACCAACGTGTTAGATAATTAGATTGTAACTCCCATGGAACGGACAATGACAATGCGTTAGTGCTTGTAGATGTTTATGCAGAACACCATGGAACTGAAAACGATTTGAAAGTGACAACAGAACAAGGCATAGACATTTTATAACAAAGATATGCTGCTGCTTCCTACAAAGTATATACTAGGTATTTCTGAAGACGTGCAATGTTATATATGATGTAACATGCCATAGTAAGTCAAGAAATGGCAAGGAACAACGTACTTCGTAGAGAGAGCAAGAATCTTCTGATTATTGTCATAAGCTAATTTGGCGCCGTTGGATGGGACCCCATAGTGAAAAACCAAACGTGCGTCTAAATCGCTGGCTTTTAACCCATCTGAATTCCCACCAGGCTGCAGGCACAACTCACAGCTTGAGCAAAAAGTTCGACAAAAAAAATAATAATAATAATAATTTCCCGCTGCTTTATATGCTCTGGAATTAGTAATTAATAATTAATAGTCGTTAGTTAATAAATAATCTATCCAGGCTTAAATGTGAGTTATAAGATTAGCAACCGTTTCTGACCCTCAAATACTGTTAAAGCCATGCTGCAGCTCCGTTACAGATGTTTCAGTTTACTGAGTGGCTTTTTGGTTGTGCCGGGGAATATGCCGATGGCCGATGGCCGATGGATACAATAAACTAGTACTAGAGTTTCTGACATCGACAACGTCGATTATTTCACGTGAAATTAATTAAGAAAATATGTGGAGAAACAGGACGGCTTTCTTAGTCTGAGGACTGAGTTTGCACACACTGCCCTTACCCTCGTGTCTTGGATTCTTGTGGGCCTAAACCGAACTTAACGGTCTCTAACATGGGTCACCGACCACCCTCGTAAATCTATATTTAATGCGGGCCCAAACAATGACTTTGACTCACCCCCCACCGACCCTGCCGGCTGCCTCTTTTTATCCAAGTGAGAGGGATGTTTTTGTTGGCAAAAAAAAAAAACGGTATGTGAATCTATATATCTTCCCTTTATTTTTTGCATCCTGGTGGGTCCCACGCCGACTATCCCTCCGTTGAAAGTAATTGATTCAAAGTAGACCAAGCACTCACACCAAAGACAAAAAAGGAAAAAATCTTCATATTTGTGTGTTAAAACCAACGGAAGGAACAAAACAGGCAAAATCTCCTTTTCCTTTTTCTCTTGGGAGACAATCATCAATAAAACTCAATTCTCCAGGCTCTGGCCATGAAGATCATATCCAGGTGTCCGTTGTGGTATCATTTTGATTTTTTCAATCTCGAATAAAAAGATAATTCCATATTGAAGTTTGGATAAGCAGAGATTGAGCATTGGTATAATATTGGACACTAGCATATTAGTATAGTTTATGCTGTATCCTTACTCGGAACCAGTGCAAGAAAATTAGCATCAGGGGTAAGAGAAATAGAGAAAAAGGCGTTCATCCTGACAAACCCTCTAGTTAAACAATATCTTGAGGACTTCACCGTATCTATCGTCGCCATTTAAAGCACAGTGCTCTAAGGCTGAGCTCTGGAACTCGGACGAGTTGTCAGGGAAATCAGCCAAACGATGAGATCAAAGTTTGTTGAAAATGAAACGGAAAGGAAATCGGAATCGGCTATGAGAAAGAGAAAACAGGGGAAGTTGAGATGAAATGATGAAACTGACCTTCCTGACGGAGGCTTTCTCGACCAGCTTCTTGACGAACATTGCGAGATGCGGATGAGTGAAGCGAATCCAGATCGGGGAGAGAGAGAAGGGAAAGTGCCGCAATTGCTTAGTGATAACCGAAAACAGAGAGAGAGAGTGGGTAGTGGCTTGGGGAGAGAGCAGTTGATTGCCCGGAAGAGACAAGCAGTATTTGAAGAGCGAGGGGTTATTGACATATATTTAATTAATACACGATAAACTAAAAGTAGAATGGGAAGGGATGGGATCCAATGTGGATTGATTGGCACACGTGGAAAAGGGCGGTGGGACACAGAAACACGCGTCAGTGTGTGATTGCCCCGTGGTTTAACGGACCCCTCCTCCTGTTTAGTCCCATATGATGATTTCCGGTCCACGTGGTACCACCCAAAGCACCTTCCTTCCTTGCATGATTCGCATCTCCATCCCCCATTCATTGCTTGAACATTTGTTTCCACAAGAAGCTTTTGCAGTGGTCCGCTTCATGATTGTGTACGTTGTAAGTTTCAGTGTTATTTATTGTGCACTATCTGCTGGAAGAAGTAAGAGCTTTATGGATTATACTCATAACTTGTGTTGTGAAGTGAAACACAGAAGAGGGCCAAATGTATGAAGAATATAGCAAATGACATTCAAGCGAATGTGGATATATACGATGGCCTAAAATGGTTACTCCTTTGGGCCTAATTAGTAAGGATAGGAGCTTGATATTCATCATCAATATAATATATATATCCGTTCTATCTATAATAATTATCATTTGTCATTAAACTAATTTAACTTATATATTTAATCTCTCCAAAATCAATTAACTGTGTCTTATAATTAGAATAATATTATTTTAGAGAGATCAAATTTTTCTAATTTTCTTAACATACTTAAATAGCCCGTATATGAAGCACAAGAGGAGTCTTGTCTTGTGTATTAAATATGGGCAGGATGAATTGGTTGAACAAAAACAGAACAAAAGTGCAAGGGCTACGATGGAGAAAAGAAGAGGCAAATGTGGTGAAATTGCTGAAGAGGAGAAGGTATTGGGCTGGGAAGTGGAGGATAGAGGCCCGAGGAATGAGATGTGGTGAAAGAGAAGTTGTTGGGCTGGGCTGGGCTGGGCTGGCAAGTGGAGTGGGGCGAATGATGAAGGGAAGAGGGAGAGTGAGGGAGATGATGATGCACCCAACAATAACATCATTACAATTCTACTCCTAATCCATTTGTTCACCCCAACAACAATTACACTATTGTACGGAGAAACTGTGCTTTTTTACCCACATAACATCATTTGATTCTATCCTATTCAAATATTTATTAGGTTTGATTATATCTATCTATCCCACATACATATCTACATTCACATGGACTTAAACTTGAGACTATGCACTTAAGAAGTTTGAAACTTATCACACTGTGACTAACATCTATTGAAAGAACAGCCATGTTTTTAACCCCTCCCCTCAGAATAAACCTCCAAACACTTTAAATTGCATGAAATAGAAAAATTAAAAACACTTGTTGTTGGCCACTCTTGTAAAAAAGCTCCACACTCTCCCTCATGATTCATCAATCACTCCCCTGGTGACGTGCCATTCAGGCATTACTATTATTATTTTACAAAAATACATAATCTCTATTTACATTTGAGTGAAAAATTAGGGTCCAAATTCAAGGGGCGATGGAGGGCGAAATTAGACTGACCATATAAAAATAGAATGTCCATGTTGCCAAATGGAGGAGCGGCACAAACACAATTGCGAAAAGCCACTCCATTTGCTTTATATACATCCCTAGGCTCACACCCTCTTCAACTAACTACTCATATTAACTGTTTTGTTCAAATTCTTCATTCTTTAAACAACGTCAAATAATGTTTTCCACATTTTGTAGTTTCTGTAATCATTCATTTAAAAATTAAGCGGCTCTTAACTTTTCATGGTTTCTCATTTATTATATAATCAACGAGTCAGTTGCGAGATTATAAACCATAAAACCTTACACATGAATTCATTTTAGTACCAAACGACCATCCCTATCACGTCTGAAATAATAATTATTCACATCCATGTATAATTAACATTATTGTAGTGTCCTTTAATCTGTTTAAGTGATTGATATTACCTTAAATTTTGTGAATCAGTAAAAACAATGATATAACTAAAAAAAGTAATTAATGTTGCCGGAAATTTTAAAGATAAATAAAAAAAAAAAAAAAAAAAAAAAAGCTATGTGCGTGCGAGATGCAGCGGCTCCCATATGATTAGTGTGCTGTTTCTGACGAACATATGAATTTACATTCTTTTAAAGTCAGTTCATCAATTCTCTAACTTTAACTTGGCGCATATATGAGATGCTGTAAAAGGCAAAAGGAAAAAGAAGGAACACTTTCTTTTATGGGAAAACCACGTCAAAGTGCCTCTAAAAGGACCCATTCACATTAAAGTTCAAAAGCATTCTAAAATTATTCTGCATAACTCAGGGGTCGGTCAAGATGAAGTTCGTTTTGATGAGGTTGAGATCTTTGATCATTTTAAATCATCTTTTTTTATTCTTTTGGACGCGCCTACGGCTTGTAGTGTGCAAGCTATATTCGATAGGCCATTCATCAAGTCAGTCAGCCAGCCAGCTAGCTGGAAATTTATCCAATAAAAATAAAAAAACAAAAGTATAGAAAGGCAAGGAATGATTAGCGAATAAAGAAAATAGTCTTTGACAGGCGCTTCGTTTTCTCTCACTCGTTTCCCGCAATGGCCTCTCATGACTTTCCCTCTACATTAACATCCTAGCTCTTTCCTGTGTCACCATTATTTGTTCATTATTCTCATTTCTGCCTCTCCCCTTATTCAAAATCCTAGTTGTCAATTCCCCTTTTCTTCAAAGTTTTCTCTCCCTTCTGGGATTTGCTGGTTTCGACCCCCTATCCATCTTTCCCCACTTCTATCGAGCTCACACATTCTTCACCAACATAACCACCTACTGGCTCATCGGTCAAAAGTTTGAAGGCTTATTTCTTCATACGTTGTTCTGGTTTTTCTTTGTGGTGCGTAATATATTCCCTGTTTTCTAACCCAGCATTGATGCCTTCAGTTGTGCAGAATACCACACGCATATGAATCTGAGTAATTTGTTTTGGAGCATTTTCTTACTAGCAGAGCATTCTTAACAAGAAGTTTGGCTGTAAACTCAGTTTTTCTTGATCATGCTCAGACCACTTGAATGCCTTTTGCTTTTCATTGTTCACAAAGAAGTTATCAGATTTTGATGAAATGGCCTGTTCATAGCTCATAATTTTGCTCAAATCTTCATCCTTTTGACTAACTCTGGGAAATCGGTCTGCATGCTTTCCCTACGACTGTTTTGAATAACTTATGCCTATTTTGTTCGACATAGCGGGATTAGTTGTCCATCCATGGCAGATGTGTCCAAATGCACAAACCGTTTTAATTTGGACTTCAATCACTTCACGACCAAATTTTCTCGTTTCAACATGACTGGATTTTGCGTTATATTCCTAATTGCTTTTTAACTGATATATGGGTATCTTGTGTTGTGTCATGTCAGGATAAAAAGGGGGTGTGATGGTTTATTTCATGCGAAGAAATAAAATATCGCCTTGAATTTTAATGGGGTGAGCTATGGAAGCAGAATTTTGGACCCGAGAGGCTTTTGGCTGACATTCTGACTGTATGGGAGGCTTATTGCGCATTTTTGAGTTCAATCACGGGAGCATGGCCAAGAAAGTTCATGCCCACAAGAGACGTCAAGGTGGTGAGTGTTGATTCACCCTTATCGCATGCTATTGAAGGACCTTCATTAATTTTGTCTGAGTGAGATTAGGATTATCTTGCTCAGCAGTCCAAAAATTCATCATAAATCTGTTCCGTGTCTCCTTTGCTAGATTGATTTCGGTAGGATGCTGCTCATTTTGTTGTTATGTGCTCTGCAGGCCTGGAGCCTCCTCGCAATAGCCTGGAGCTTCAAGCTGAAGCATCTCAATTACCGGTAAGTGTCTCTTCACATGCTTGTCATGTTGATATCATCCCAACGCCTATTGTCTCACACTCTTGTTAACTGTGGATCTTGTCGCAAATTTGTCTGGCAACCTTCTTCTGACGTCTATCCCTAAACATTCTGGGGGAATGACATTACGTGTATTGGACCTGGCCATGATAAAATAATTCTCGATATTAAGCTAAAAATGCTTACATTTTGAAGGAATGGGTGTTCTCTGTAGTCCTAGCTTATGTGCCATTGAGATGATGGGTTTTTATCAGTCCATCATTTAAAATAGTAATGAAATTGTATTATTGCAAAACCTTATGCATAGTTCTGGTTGTTATGACACTCACTCCAGCCATAGTTTCAGTTAACCTTTTATTCACAAGTGAGACAGTAACCTCGTGAGATTCCATTTCGTGTTCCCATCAACAGCAATTAAGCGCTATTTGTATATTTCGTGAAATATGTTTTCTCCTCTCATTCTTGAGTTCTATCTACAGCAATTAACTTTGATTTAAAATTTTCAGCATCATTATCAAGTAGAAGACTTGTCAATGAATACTTGTCATTCAGATGCAGTTTCAGTGAAGAAACTGATCAATGATGAGCTATGCCAACGACCAACCACCAAACCAAATGCACCGAGCATTGTGGCAAGATTGATGGGTATAGATATGATGCCCTCAGATGCTAAATCTGCAGTTCCATCCGATGAAATAAATAGTGAAAATATGGGGAAGAAGTTTTCAGAGAAGGAAGTGAATGGAAGGGGTTCAGGTGGTCGGAGTTCTGGCAACTCAAATTCTTGTAGCCATATGGAAGTTAACTCTTATTACCTAGACACAAATGAGGATGATGGATGGAACCAATATCTGGGAAAACCAAAGCCCCGGGAGCATCCTCAGGAAGAGGAACTACAGAAGTTCAAGAAAGAATTTGAAGCATTTCAAGCAGCAAGGTTAATGGAGTGTTCAAAGGTTGTTGAAGTTGGCAGTACCCCCAGACAATTGCTTGCACGAGAGAGCATGGATAAGAAAAAGATGGCAGGTCATGCAACTTCGCGTAGACTGGCCACAGAATTACCAAGTAATAGTGATCCAGAATATCGTGGTAATATCACGGAGTTATTTCCTACTAGACACAGAGAAACCTTTCCTTCAAGGAGCAGAACCTTGAGTAGAGACTTTGAGGAGTCTTTAATGATGAAAGCAAACAGCCAACTGGATGGTTCTTCACCAACTCGTATAGTAATTTTGAAGCCTGGTCCTGATAGGATTTACAGCCGTGAGGATAATTGGATTAATCCATCCGGCATTTTACAGGGGAGAAATAGCATAGAAGATTTTCTCGAAGAGGTCAGAGAGCGGCTAAAATGTGAACTGCAGGGGAAAAATTTTAAAAAGGGTTATGTGGTTCGAGGAAGTGGAATTGAGACACCTTACAATGAAAAGCCATCAGATCCTAAACAAATTGCTCGTAACATAGCGAAACAGGTCAGAGAAAGCGTGACTAGAGATGTTGCAACAAACTTGCTCCGCTCAGAATCGACAAGATCATACAGAAGTGAAATTCAGTTCGATGGATCAAGTTCCCCAGAATTTATCAATAGAGATACCAGGAGACTCTTGTCAGAGAGGCTAAGAAATGTTCTAAAAAGCAAAGCTTATCTTGATATTCCTGAAGTGGCTTGTGGGAATTCAAGGTCATATCTCTTAGATAATCACAACAACAGGTTAAAACAAGGTAATGATAGTATGAATTCAGATGATTTGAGCCACTGGGAAATTTCAAAAGAGGAAAGAGATATGCAAACAGGCTCTTTCAGGTGTGAACCAGTTGACAATATATTGCTCCCCAAAGAATTGTCCCCTAGAAACCTTGTTAGATCCTTGTCTGCTCCCGTATCAGGAACATCATTTGGAAAGCTTCTTCTAGAGGATCGCCATATTGTAACTGGTGCTCAAATTCGGAGGAAGCTTGAAGCTATTGAAACTGCGTCTGTTGATGTTAAAAAGAAAAAGAAGGATAGATTTAACATTAAAGAAAAGGTTTCCAACTTTAAATATAGTCTTGTCCTGAGAGGGAAGCTGTTTGGAAAAAAATTTCAATCAATGGTGGAATCACATAGCAATGAAGATGGTCCCATGATGGTAGATGTCACAAGTGGACCAACAGTTCTTTTGAATTGTGGCGAGAGGCATGTAAGTTCATCATATGCTTTATAGTTGTTTTTCATAAGGACATTTTCTGTCAATTATGTTCCATGATTGATTGTCGTTTAATCTTTAGATATTCTGTCATATGCTCTTAGGAGAACTCCACTGAGGTCCCTCCCAGTCCTGCATCTGTGTGCAGCAATGCTCATGAAGAGCTATGGAAGCGAGCTGAATATTTAAGTCCAATTTCAACTCCGGATGTATCTTCTAGAGATGATAGCGCTATGCCAGAGGTTTTTAGAGAAATTAGCTCTGGCTTGAATGGTAAAATAACAGAGGTTCCAGCTTTCATGCATTTGATACCATAGATGGATAAACTTATTTCATGTACTGCATATGCACGGGAAGTTTTATCAACAAACAATCGTAAATGGTCCTTATAGTAGATGAGATGTTGATTTCATATTTAATTTGCTTAATGTTCTCATATTTAGAAAACTTGTTTGAAGTGCTACACAGTTTCTATCATGGGGTTCTGGGTTTGTATTTGTTATGGTTGAATCCACAGTCTTTCATGTGTGTGCCCAACCGTTATAAGAAACATGTGGATATGTTCAGTTGGTATATTCCTGCAACAGGACAAGTGTAAATTTTTTTTTTTTTTTTTTTTTTTTAAAGTAGAGGCTACTTGCTTCATCTTGTTGACAATCACTTACTAAAATTTTGTTCACATTATGAAATATTTTATTTATTTTTATTTTTTTAATCTTTTGTTTTTGTGAATTAGCTGAGATAATTGAGAGATGATGAATGTTTGCTTATAGTTTCCTTTTTATGTTGACTTGACAGAGTTAAGGAGGCAGATAAATCAACTCGAGTCTGATGGCCCTGAAGAATCAATGGTCAAACAGGGGCCTGAAGAATCTGAGTTGGCACAATTAGAGGACCCAGCAGAATCTTACATAAGAGATCTGCTTGTTGCTTCTGGTCTATACTTCGGTTCATGGGATAAATCCTTATTAAAAGGGGACACATTTGCAAAGCCTGTTGGGAACTCAATTTTTGAAGAAGTGGAGGAATCTCATACAAAAATGCTCAAGGAGAATGAAACTTCCGCTAAGGATCAAAGTGACAATAACATAGAGCACAAGCTATTGCATGATTTGCTAAACGAAGCACTTTTCATTGTTCTTGGGCCACCTTTAACGTTGTCTAGATTCAGGAGGAAACTATGCAGTTCCTCCTCCATGTTGCCACGGCCACATGGGAAGGAACTCCTGAAGTTAGTATGGGAAATCATCAGAGTTTCTTTATACCCACCGCCTGACATAACTTCAGATTCACTTGATACGTTGGTGGCCAGAGATCTGGGATCCAACCCCTGGGCTGGATTGATAGATGATGAATTTAATACACTGGAAAGAGAGATAGAACGTCTAGTTACTGAAGATCTTGTTGAAGAACTCACAAGGGATATGATATGCTCTTAGAGATGGTGTGAAGTTAAATCTCATACATCGGAAGAAAGGTGATAAACGATTTCTTGTATAGACAAAAATGAAACATAATCTTGTCTTGTCTAACAGTTATCTGGGGTTGCATGAGTGAGTGTGAGTGTGTGTAAATTTTGGTGTGGCTATTCGATACTGAGAGCAGGCAGCTGAGGAGGAGTTGTAATACATACCGATACTGTACATGAGTGGCATTTATGTTAGGATATTTTTTGAAAGCAAAAAACCGGTTGGATCATATGATTTGTTCCACGTTGTCGAATTTATAATTGGTGTTACTTTTATGACCTGGCCTTACCCTGACCTCTCTTCCAGAAAGCAATTATGGTGATTCTTTAATCATTTTTCTTTGAAACTCCCAATCAGTAAGGATTATAAAATGCTACAGTCTCACTTTCATTGAGCAAAGTACAAGCACATAATCATCATCTTTCTCTGAGGGTTTTTTATGCCCTTTTCCAGTTGGATGCTTGCTTGATTGCAAAATGAGGATTATAATAAGTTATTGATGAGGGTCTCTGAAGTCCCATGTCGGCAAGATAAGAAATTTTTTAGGCGATCAAACTAAAACTTGGCAATAATGGCTTATGATCTTTTGAACGTGCTTCTAAAGTTGCCTTTCCATATGTCAAATCAGTAGGTTGGGAGCTGCATTATTGAGGCCTCCCTTTTCCTTTCTTTTTTACTAGAAACATGATGATTTCATGTAGTTGTGTTTTCTATCTTCCCAGCATATGATGTCGTCATGTAGAATGTAGATGTAAAGCATGCAATTAAGGGCAAGCGCGGGACTAAGATTAAATTTTTAGGATATAGCTTTATTGCTGTTCTTTTAAAGCATGCTCTCATAATTTCACAACCTTTATAGTGGTATGAGACCTGATTATTATCACATATAAGATTTTAAATTTTATTTTCTTGTTATCGAACCTCTTATAATATTGGGTACCAGGTTGATAAACTAACCTTTCACGTATAAATGTACTTCCCAAGATTTTCATCATTATCTGTTTAATGGATAAAAGCTGAGCCTTCATTATTCTCTCACGCTCTCTTTGATGGTAGAATTTAGAACCTAAAACTCTAAACCAACAAAAGGTTGAAGGGAGAGGCAAAATCAAATATATTTTGGACTTTTGGTGATTAATTTGAACTGAGAATCACCTAATCACAAAGTAAACTGAATAGATGTGACCCGAGATCTGCTTTTTCCTATTGGCCCTCCACTTTTGGCTTCTAAGTGACTAAAGTGAGAGTGCACATGCAAATGTCTGCTTATGGTTGATTATGCATGTGTTGATTATCTCTAAAAGAACATGTATATTGCCTTTATTACTATGAATTTTTTATTTTAAAATAAGAGTATACATATATTTCTAATTTTATATTAATTTATATCAAAGGATGCTTTAATAAATTTGATGGAATCAAGCGATCTATTTTTAATTATTGAATGGGAAAGAAAAACTAAAACATGAATAAAATGAGGAAGAGGAAGCGTGTGAGAAGAAGCAAAAGCGAATGGGAATGACAATCACATGCAAATGGGACGACTTGAAGTTGTTTTATTAGGCTTTCTTGCAAGTTATAACTTGTACTTTGACTGCACAAATGGGCATCTTTATCTATAAAACTTTACAGTTGAAGGCTCAATAATTTACCTTACGCGGTCATAAATTATTCTACTTGGATGTCAATAAATTCATGTACAAGGGAAAAAATGATAAATGAATAGACTATAATCTTTACAAATAGGGTTAAGGGGCAATTTTTCCCTAAATATTTTCTTTGAGAAGCAATTTTGCCATAGTCATTATCTTAGTTAATTTTGACCGTTAATTGACTAAATATCTTGAATTTAGAGTTCACATGTCATTTTTGTTAAGGTGCAAATTTTTCTGGAAGTACATATGTCATCTACTTCATTTTTATTTTGAAGTTAGATTTAAAAATTCTAAAGCAAGTTTGCAACTTAACAAAAATGACGTGGATAGTGTGAATTTATCAATTTCAACATATTTGTTTAATTAACAGTCAAAATTAACTAGGATAATAATTAAGACAAAATCGCCTTTTGAAAAAACTTACTAGATGAAATTTCCTCTCATAAAAAATTTCTAAAGTAAAATTGCTCTTTAACACTAAAGATCCATATGCTTTAATTTCTAAATACGACAACCTTGCATCAATCTAATACGTAACCTTTTTAAAAAAAAATTTATAAAATTAAAGCACACCCGCCTGCAAACTTGTCAACCCCAAATTTAAACTTGAAACCCAGTCCAAGTGTGACATATAGCTATTTTAATGGGTAACTTAGCATTGATAGTTTAATATCTAACTGAGATTTGAACAAATGTTGACAAAGCTATATGTTGAGGTCCATATATATGTAATTATATATTTGCCAATAGCCAGCATACATACCTAAATGTCATTGACTACATTCCACGGTATTCTCTTCCCCACGTTTCCTTTTAAATTGCTTCCAAGCCTCTGTCTCCATCATGTTGTATTTCCATCTCGCATCATTAACAAATTCAAAATATTTGGGAAGCTGAAGTTGTAATTCTATCAAAAATGTTACTATTCTTTTTAAAAACTCCTGAGATAAAATTTTTTGTGATCCTTAAAAGCAAATTTAACTTAAAAATCGCGTCCCTCAACATTACGAGTTACATATCTTTGCATAATTATTTATATATATTGCTTTGTTATTATATTAAGAAAGCCCTTAATCACTACTTGATCTCATGCACACTTCTATTATTTCAGCCACCATCAAATGACTACAACTGTTTATACTGTTACCATCAAGTTATTTAATAAAGCTAACTTATTATTTGGTATTTGTATGGGAATTTACTTTCGTTTTTAATCACAGATAATATAAAATAAGAAATCAACCATGGCTCTAATCAACAAAGGAAGTGGAGGCCGGAGGTCACATCCAATTGAAAATGGATTGCTAACAATTTTTTTCCCAGAAAGAAAACGTCAAGGACCTTTTAAAAATGAGAATGATAATCTGACGAAAATACGGATACATTGGGAATTACCATATTCAACACTACCTCTATGATCCTTGCCAAATAATTGTAAGGAATCTTTTATGTGTTAGTATATTTAGGCCCTGAAATGATCGTCATCCCTGCAAAATTGGGCGCTAATATAAATCAACACTGACCAATATGGTCTAGAAGCAAGTAACCAGAGAATGCTATATAGATTTTGAATTAAAAACCGTAACTTTAATTATATTTCATTCTTTTTTGTACCTCAACTTCCATAGCAAAACCCATTCACGACCGATATCGTGTATTTATTGATCATATCCACAGAGCGAAAAAAGAAAGAGAAAAATAAATCCTGTTCGAATTCTAGATTGCTGTACACTCAATTTCAAAGTATAGCGTCGCGGTCAAACTATGCCCTCCAAACTCACCGTTCTTCTTTCTTTTTTTCTGAAAAAAAAAAACTATTCTCCAGAGGAACATAAACGTTGTGCAGCACGCTGAACACTAATTTTATGTCTTCGTAGTCCATGCCACTCATCATTTGAGCAATCAATCATTAGTCCGAGCTTGGCCATCTGATTATGCAGCGCCTCCAAGTTGACAAGAGGAACAGTTGTTGGCCGCCCGTGAGCACACTGCGCGCCAAAGTCCTCAAAGTTTGTCATCAAATTTCACTGGCACGTGTGCAAACATTTTACAAGATCTTACTTGGAAACAAAGTGCCGTCTGTTTCAGCTCTTCAACGATGAGCGAACATTCAGATGGCAGCAACGAGTCTCCAAACATAATTGCACCTTCACAATGAAATATTCATAAAATTAACAGTATTTTTTATGGCTGCATAAAAAGGCTACCAATAAACGCTAACATTCACGTTATTATCAGGAAAGAACGATTCCTTGGATGTTTTACTGTTGAAAATGCAGCTCTATGTTCAATAGCATACTATTACTATTACTATTATAGCCAAGATAGCATTGCATAAGAGCCAATATGATGTCCAGAGTCCTGCGCTCTTTGGAGGAAAAGATCAATCAATATGAAGCGCACCTCAGGATTTCCAAGCTTATGAGCAAGAAATTGCAATAGCTATTGAGACAAAGCACACACCTCTGCACGCTTTGGAATTAAGAACTCGTACAACAGAGGGCGGCACTGTTGATGATCCATCGGTGTCCGCAAGCTAAACATAGAAAAAATGTAAAATTACATATCATAAAAGGATGAAAACTCAAAGGCAGAGGTTTTATCTAGATAACCTGCTGAAGAAATTCCATAAGATCAATATCATTTAAGTTGACACCTAAAATGCAGGGCACCTGCTATTATTCATCATTAACTAACATCAGTAATATAAAAAGGAAACCTGGCTTATAGCAATAATTGCAGATCCAATTTTACTAAAGAAAAGAGAAACAAAGAGTATCACTACCGTGTAAACAAAGTTTCAGGATAAGCACAATTGGTTTGCGAACACTTTTCCATATCTTTATTTTCTCGGTTGAAGTTGACAATACTATAAAGATGCTAATATATTTGTATTTATATTTTTCAGCTATTTAAAACCAAATAAATGAATAAACCAGGAGGTGGCAGTTTTTCACCGCAATAAGTGATGCAACAGCTGGCTGCCTGTTGAGAATATCCAAATTCCTGCCAAGGCAGCCCACATTATGAATAATAAGACACACAAATCAGTCTATTATTTGATTTGAGACCAAGTCATCAACAAAATATTAAGATTCATTATAAACAATATGAAGAGTACTAATTAAATTTTAGCATCATCAGGATCATCATGAATTTGTGCTACACATACTGCTTGAAGGATTTTGAATCTTGAGCATGAATGTTACAGATCCATCCCCAAACTTTAATGTGTTCAGAATAACTGTGCAATAGTTGATAGCCAATCTCAGGCAGCACCTGTATCAGGAACAATTATAACATTGTAATCTCAAACTTCAGAAAACATGGCGAGTGAAGTGTACCGAAGATCCTCTCATGACATAGGACCCATACCAGTTCCTGTTCAGTATCTAGATAGTTTATTGTCCTTGCTTCTCCTGATAATACCTATGCATTCAACAAGTTTTGTGAGTCAAGAAGGAGAAATATTGTGAATAAATTCAACATGAAAAAGTTTACCTTTTGACGCAATTCTTCCAATCTGATTCTCTCATCTGCAGCATGCTGGTTTTTTTAAAAAAATAACAATAATAAGGAAATACTACTATCAATGTCAAACAAAACTTTTGCTGAAGGCAGGTCTTCCAAGTCTCTGACAGTATGCATGTTAGTGAGGTTTGTCTAAAAATGTCCACATAACCAGGAATTCATTATCTGGTAAAGAAACACAGGCATCTATCTAGGCATTGAACTACAGCCTTTTAAGTAGAAGTATACATAACAAGAACATGCACGTGCGGAAAACCAAACAAAGATAGAAACAACCGTGTGGCTACTTGCCAGTTATATTTTCATTTAACCAATATCATTATAGTCAGTTTCTTTGTTGTCCAATCAGGGCCCTCTATGCAAATCACCAAAAACACACGAGCCAATAATGCAAAAGTCCACTAAAGACAGACCTGATCAATAACAGCAAGGGTTCTGCCAGCCACAACAGGAATGAATTTCTTATCCACCTGATGAAGAACTTTGGCATTCTCAAGGCAGCTCTTACTGACAGTTTCAGGTACTAATGAATCACCAACAAGATGCAACAATCCAGAAGATATGTCAAGTATATCTTCTTGACTATGAAAATCAAGTGATTTATCCCTTGTCTGTGGAATGGTCACAATCACTAGTCAGATCACACAATCAACTAGCATTCTAATGATTCTCATCTGAAATGAAATAGGCCTCTGAAAATTGGAAACATAACTGGAATTTGGGGTGAGCAGTTTCGCCATTTTGTCCTGTAATCCGTAGAATCTTCCACTTTTATTGATGTCAATTCTGTAAAATAAATACAGCATGTTAACCCTAGAAAAACATGATTTAAATTACTTAACTATTTAATTAAATAAACATGAAATGAAACAATCAACCACACCTATACTGAATTAAGATGACATTCAAAACTTCCTCAGTACAGAAGGTAGAGAAAATTCCAAAAACTGACTCAAAGTAGCTTGTTTGCAATAGCCATACAACAAATAGAATTCCAGAAGCTTACGATGTTGCTAAAAGTGTTACATGACTCTGAACAGTCATATATAAACATTCTCCTCATTTCAATCAGTGACTCGAACCAGAATGAAAAGTATTGGTGCTGGTCAATTTTTATTCACTCTGAATCCAAGGACGAGCCATATTGAACAGGAAAAAATGAAGTTTAACATGAACTCTGTCAGACCAAATTATTTTGCTGACACTGAACTGGACTCACCTTTTAATGGACCATTGCTTTGACTATTTGAACTTTGAAACCATTCAGACTCTTTTTTGCTATTAACCTGCTGTATATCTCCTAGAGTAGCTGTTTTCTTCTTCATACTGGAACTAAAATCGTCGCAAAACTATGTGTCAGTGAGAATTTATTTGCAACATTACAGAAGTGTAACGAAGGAATTAGAGTTCATCCTACTTATTTTCAAGCAACAGATGTTCCTCAGGGGTTGGGTGACCTGGTCCAGAATATTGCAGGGGACACTTTTCATCAGCTTCTGCCAATTCTAAAGCATCAGTCCAATTTTTTTCAGTGGAAAAATGTTGCTAGATGGAAAACAAACAGAGAGAGGGTAAAGAAGGAACAAAAACCTCTATTCTTTAACGCACAGTTGGAGGTTTGGCCCGCAGGTCTTTTGGCTATCAATGTTAAAGGTTGATTTAAAGAATTAAACCTTCTTCTGCTTTTGTGAAATGGAGGGGCTGAAAAGCTTCTCCTATATCTTCCATGATTCTTTTCTGAAGCTGGATATCTAACATGATCCCTTTTGATCCTGTTCTTGTTAAATCTTTGGTAGTTCCCACCACATGACTCTGGACACAACCAGTCTGACTCATCTGTTAAAATATCTGACCATTTGTTTGAAGCTATATCACAAAAATCAGGCCATTTGACTAACTTAGGATCAGGCCATTTGGTAAAATTTAAATCGTTACAGTCAATGGGATCACCAAAATGCAGGCTATTGTTTACACATCTTCTCATGCACGGATCTGATTTGAAGCTGTATGGGATATCACAACTAAAATTGCATCTATTTTCTTTATCATCTAAAATTCTGTTATAACCATCCCATTTGTAGCATCTAGGTATTCCTCCAAGAACATCAAGATCAGTACCTGTCATACGGTCAACATCCCATGCAGTGGCTTCAGGTGACAGTGTCTTGAAGACAGGGTAACGTTCAGGCATCAACAACTCTAGATAGCTTGAATCTGAAGGAAAACACTCTTCTTCAGCAGACCCAGGGCATCCCATTTGTGTTGCCAAAGAGCATGAATCTGAAGCAAAACATTTTTCTTCAGTAGATGCTCGAGAGAAAAACAGAATCTCTAGATGTGTTAAATATTTCTACAATTTCTGGAGAAAGATGTGCACCTAAGTTCTCAACTCTGCCCCCGCACGCTCCCAGATCTTGTTTGGTGCAAGAGCCATCAATTTGAAACACATGTTCATCATTTGCATACAAGGCCTTCTCTTGCAGAATACTACCTCGTATAGAGCAACTCCTCAGAAAAGGCTTTTGAAAATCCCTGTCAATCACTACACCATTACAGAGCTCATGACAGCCATAATGCAAGGCACCTTGGGACAATTCACTGAGCTTATCATCATCAACTTCAAAAAATTTCTTTCCCTTTGATGAGCTTGGCACATCAAACAATACATTATCATTGAAGATTCCTCCAGCAATAAACTCACCATCCAAGGAATCATCTCTTCCAGATAGACAGTTATCATTCCACACACTGCAATGATTTTTAGTCACAGTGGAGCCATACTTGTTATATGATTCATCCATTGAAAAGCTAGAGTAACCAGTCTGACATAGAAAGTCTCTCTTATTTTGTTTCTCTTTGAACTTTGTAGCATCACTGGGCAAATAATATAGGGAGGATCTAATGACTTGCCCATCAGATCGGTAATGGTCATCTTCAGCTAACTTGTCTGAAGGGGAAAACAAAAGGTCAATGAATTCCTTACTCTTTTGGTTTCCACAATTCGCTATATCTGCATCAAAGAAATTTGGAAATTATTTTCAACTTTTGAAAGACAAACTAAACCAATATCACCCCTGGCAGCTTATATAGCATTGTTTGCAAATATTTCCTTTCCCCAAAATAAAAATTTTGCTGCTTACGGGGGTATTATTTTTAACTCAAATATAAGAAGGTTAAAAGAAAATGGCAGAATCCACCATGCTTAATTAACTAACAAATGCAACAAAGTAGATAACTTCACCAGCTTCAGCCAAAATGGCATTGTCAATTTCCTTGCACGGTTGACCTGCTTGCACCACATGAGTGGCATTAGAAGACTCTCCTACAAGCATATCAAAGATGAACGTAAGTATAGTCACTTTTAATTCATTGTATCAAATACCAATAAGATGCAGTATTACCATGAGTTATGTTCTTCCCCCAGAAATTTTTGATGGCCTTCTCAATGAAGTTCAGTACGGAAGTCCAATCCTTCAAAAGTGTGGTTGGGAGGAGTTAAAATCTAAGACGCATTGCTGAAGTCTTGGGATAAAATAATTCAGGAAAGACATCTTCGACAATCATGTTATAATTGTATTGGTTAAGAAGGTGTTTTATATTCTAGCACTAGTACAATAACTGCTCCTAGCAAAAGTAAGATGTTCTAGATGTGCTACACCCCTTTTTATCTATAAATGGGATGGTTTGAGAATAAACTTAGTACTGCAAAATTCTCTATTTCTCTTCATATAACTAATGATTCTTGTGAGAGTTGATTTAAAACACTCAGCGTAAAGAATCACTAGAATAGTATATGATGAAGATAAGAAAAGCCAAAGAGACCACCTTAAATTGAACAGAAGTCTTTGATGGCTCAAAGGTTAAATCATACAAAGACCGTGGACAAAGCAAATTCAAGATATAAGCTGGATATGCTTGAGATCTACTTCTCTTCTTGTTCTGGAACTTGTCACCTGCATTCTGAGAGTCCAGATGCTCAAACCTAACAGCCAGTTGACTTAGAAGCTTATGAATTGGACCTTTGCTGATAAACTGTGAGTTAATATCTGGGCATGTTAAGGACAAAGGTGGAGATACATGAAGTATTTGATTCTTTTCAAGCTCAATACATCAACTCTAGACCCTTGCTACATTATCCAAAATTAAAACTCACATGGATACAGATATACTGCAAGGCCTGCAAAACGTACAAAGCATCACACCAAGAGTTAGAGAGGGAAGAAGAAGGGAGGTCAGCTATTATATAAAGGGTGTGTGTGTGTGTGTGTGTTTTCTTATGATTAGATAAATAACTGAATTGATATATCATAGATATAAATCACCTTTAGAGTAAAACTATTGCAGGGGCCAGATATATATCCTGAAAGCTTTATGAGATCATCCTGATCTTGTAATTCATTAAGAGAGCTTGAGACCTCCATCCCAAAGCCACTGGTTAAAAGTGACAGCGGAGAAGAAGAAGAATGTGTGCAAAGAAGTTCATCCTCACTATAGGGAACAGAATAGAGAATGTTGTTAAACCTTGAAAAATAAACAAAAGGAAAAGAAAAGGGGAAGATATAACTAATGAATTTGTAAGCAACATGCCTTTCAATATCAACAACTTTGAACAAAATATTTGGACGGACAAGTGCGAGGTGCAGCATACTTTTCTTGACTGATTGCAGAACCTTCTTTGGGCTTCCAATTGCAATTCATCAGTCAGTACAAATTTTTGGAAACAAATATATTTTCATATACAATTAAGAGTTAAGACTATCATAAGCATGTTAAAAATGAAGGGATGGGAAAAAGGGAACCTGGATTGCATATGTTTCCTCCGAACTGGTTGGTTGTGAAATAAATCACGGACAACAGCTGAAAGATACAAATCATTAGTTAGCAATAAATTGAATGTATCATTAACTTCGAACAGATGGGATATAAAGAATCATTATGTAAGACAGAAATATTCCTGACAATGCCTCTGGTGCTTTCAGCATTATTTAAGATGAGCACCTAAGGCACCTTAAAGTAGATGGTGAGGGGAGGGGCAACTTAGAAGCCCAACTAAAAATGTTTTAAAACAGTCAGGGATACTATAAAAAACGTGCCTCCAATAGGAGGATATATGTGCCTATAAAAAACAAAATACAGGAAACTGCAAAACCCAACCTTAGAGGTTTAAGAATAAGGTAAAATAGTCACTCTGCCTCAAGATTATTCAGGATTTTTTCTAGAGTTCATGAATACAAGCAAAGACAAACCAAAGCCCACTAGTATGCTTGAGTACTTAATTCATCTGTCAAACATCGTTATAAACTTATGCTTGTTTACTAATGATATTATAGGCATTTCTCTAATTTGGCACTTTGTTTCACCCCAAAGGGAACATTCAAAAAGTGTATAACCTAGATCCGAAATCATAATTGCTGATGGCAATAAGTCAAAACATTTTATAACTGCAAAATGGATGAACCAACCAACTGACAACTGACATAGGATTTAACTACATATAAAATAAAATTATTATAATATTACATGACCAAGGAATAATAAAAGACAAATGAGAGAGAAACCATATATAATATCCCAAGATCCTAAACAACACAAGCTCACAGTCCATATGAGAAAAAGTGGGGAAAGATTCAAAAAAGAATGACAAAAAGTCTATCCAGCATTTATCTGGTTCCCGAATATAATCAGAAAAATGTAAAAAATGCAAAATGTTGGATTAACTGATTTTTATTACCTGTTGTTCCCACTTCCTTTCTATCATCATCTATACCAAGATATAGACACTTGCAGCCCTGCAGCAATCACAGGAAAGCTTGAGTTAAGAAACCTTGCACTCAACAGCAGATACACCATTCAGCTCACCAGGACAAAATAGTCGTGGTGAATAAATGGTCAGAACTTATCCAGACCTTCAATACTTTGCGATATCCATTTGCCCTTCCAAAAGTTCTTGTCAAAATTTCCAACAGTGAAACTTCTGAAATCGAAGCTAAAGCTTCTCCCCGAAAACCAAAGTTTCCACTTGTGCCATTCAGATCAGCCAAACTAAGTAACTTTGATGTTGCTGCTTGTACAATATACATATGATACATCACATTATCAGGAAACTTGGGAAACAAGACTCACAGATTTAAACAAGGTTCATTATTTGTCAAATGAACATGAACAAGAATGAATTTCTTTAAGAAAAAATCATCAAACAACTTTTTCAAATGATGACTCAAATGACCTCTGCATCTATGAAAGTACAAATATATATCTAAAAGCAATTTTAATTTGATACCCTATAAGCTATAACTACCTCCATGAAAAATAAACAAATGAAATACATGAGATATAAGGTCACTTAAGCTGGCACGGCATACGATATTAGGAGGCCCTCATCTTATAACAATCGTATAGTTATTGGTGAATCTCAATAAGTGAATAAATAAATAAGCCATTTGGGTCTTTAATCATCATACAATTTTCACCAGCCAAAATTTAAAAATGAGCAAGGTCTGGGATCATTTCATAACAAAAATGATAAATGAGAAAAGTATGAGAGTGTCAACTGGCAGTAGCAACAAGTCTTACAGGTAATGAAGAAAGAGAAAGATGATAAATTGATAAAGTACATACCGTATCTTTCTCCAACCAACATCAATCCGTCTCGAGTAATACCAACTCCTAGAAATATGATTCTTTAGAAACATGAAGATGGATCACAGACAAATGTACCATATGGTTTCAACTTTCAAGTCAGATAACGTTTAAAAAAATGAAAATAATTACCATCGTCCACTACTTTGATGTAACAGCTCCTGACACTAACAAAGACTGAGACCTGCAACAAATATATCAGAACGTTCAAGGATTCAGCTATTTCTTTGATAAAATAGACAATTAGTTGACGAAAGGACAAACATTGGATACTCAGAATTCAGGGGTGATTTGAGATCAGAACACAGCGCAAATAAAAGCCACAACCAATTGGTAACTGCTTACAATGCAAAAGTTGTCTGTTTTTTACTTTTACGCTTGACAGGAGATAGAATTTTCTTCCCCTAGTCATCCTCATTGGCTGAAGCTGGTCAGTGACATAAATCTTGCAACAGAAATCCCTAAAATGATGTAATTATACTTTATTCTTCATTTATAGCCAAGAAAGCTTTCCAAAGGAATATCCCATAACCACCGTAACCAAACCACCTCCTAGTCACCACATCAGTCACAGCAACTCCTCAGTCCTCACTGCCACTCAAGAGCATTACCAACACCACCACATTCAAGATAATGGCTCCGTGCGATTGCATCCTCATTCGTCACTAAAACAATGGTCTAATGAATTTCATAGCGGGATCCACAGTCCGTGAAAAATTTAAGAACAGAATGATAACGCATTCATAGGCTATACTGAGAACTGTGTCTAAGCTAGTCCAATATCAAAGACCAACCAGTTATATCAATGCAACCACAATTCTCGAAGCCAGACAAGTCCCCCTTTCTAGTATTCTAGTAATACTTGCACAAACCATACGATAGATAAATAAATACCTTCGTTGCGCCAGCATCCAGGCTATTGAAAACCAGTTCTTCCACAACCCTCGTCAAGTCGAACAAGAAAATGCCCGAACGCAACGAACTACGAACATCCTCGGGCAAAGGCCTTATGCTCGCCATCGAACTAAGCAGTAGAAGAAAAAATTAAACTAACGCGACCGGTCGAGGCTCCACAGGAAAAAGAAAAGACGAAAGAATGCCACCGACCTGTTCACCACGTTCACCAAACGACAATTGCAAGCGCAAAGAAAGCGGGAGGAAGGAAAATGTTGGCATTGGTTTGTCACCGGGTCATGGCGCGGTTTCAATAAGGATTGCTGAGGTTTGTGTTGGGAAGAAACAGAGCTTCAGCAATCACCACTGGGTAGGACCAAAAAGGAAGGCGGTTAGCTCCAACGTGGCAACTGAAACAGAAACGAGTGTGTGTAGAGGCGCAGATACAATCCCTCTGCCGACTGCCGGTGGCTGTATCAGTCGCGACAGCCGGTGTTCCTAACGAGATGGTGCGCGGATTCTCTCTCGAACTATTAGTATTACTAGTTACTACTGTATCGATAGCAACTTCAAAGTTCTAATCTTCCGTTTCTGCATCTCACGACAAGAGCGGCACCATATTTCCAAGATAATTTACTCACCTACATCAAGACTGGACCAACAGCTATGCATGCATAACTCAAATCCTCGTCAAGAGTTATTAATTTATTGCAATTTATTCCCAACTAATATTTCTTTTTTTATATTTTGTCTTCCAAAATTTCCTGAACTCATATAGAACACATGTGAGACTTATTGAGCAGATATTGAGATATGTAAATGCACAAGACATCGTTAATTTTGGTCAAATGGTCTAAAATTCCAAATTTTATACGCGTGTGCCATGTTACATTTACTCAATATTTTTTTAAAAACTAATTGTTGATTGACGGGGAGGAAAATATAGTTTGATCTTCAAAAATGAAGCATGGCACCTGGCACACTAACTTTGTTCACAGAAAAAATTCCTTTGTATGCAGCGACTTCATTCAGATTAGTGTCGAAATGAATTATATCGTGCAGGAGAATAAACAAATTCTTATGCCAGTAAGCCTCAGGAAGCTGTCATTTCAGCTCACAAAATTCTTGAACACTTTACATCTTTGAGGTTAACCCAATAGAAAAGGGAGGAAAAAAAGGGGGGGGGGGGGGGGGGGGATCGGGTCAAAAAAATAAAAGCAAGCCCAATATACGCCGTACAAACCAAAAAAAAAAAAAAACCATTCATTCAAGCGGAACGATGATGTCATTGACAATGTGAAACAGCCTTCACTTTCCCACCTTGATACGCAGGTTGCTCATCCCAACATGAACCTTTTCCACACTAGCTTCATTTCTCTTTTCACGTGGAGTTGAATCCTTACCACTAATCCAAGGGTGTTGCAGGCACTGCTGGGCTGTTGGCCGGTTTTCTGGTGCAAAATCAAGAAGCGGCAGAAGAAAGTCTGACAACTCCCTCGCATCATTCCCTGAAAATTTGTATCGATCAATCAACAATTTATCAAGCGGCCAGAATTTTAGCCTCCGGATCCGTTTTAGATCCCCATGCCTGTCAAAGTAATCCTTGGATCGTGCTCCAGAGATGGCAACCTGCAACCCATGCATTAGCCATGCTAGAATAGCTTTTTCAAGAACCATAACAAGACCTTAGGAACGTACTCACCCTACGGGGCATTTTTCCAAGAAGTTCCATCATCATGGCTAGGTGATCCTGAAACCACAATGTATAGTTTTGTTATCTTAATATCCAGTCCCAAGGGGTTTGAACTTTGAAACGTGCTTTTTGCCAAGCTCACACAATGACTGTTAATGTTTCTAGTACCAGGTCCATGAAAAATCAAAGAATGTTTCTTTTTTCCCCTCTCTTTTGGCTGAAAGAACTTAACACCAGTCAAATGCTAGGCAAGGTTATTTCAAGGAAGTTTGTTCATGGCTTTATGTCTCAGATTCTTAGGGCTGTTTGGTATGAGGGGAGGGAAAGTGAGCGGAGAAAAAAAAAAAATTGGATTCGGATTTAAAAATATTAGAGAAGTGGGGTTAAAAGATTTTAATTAATTTGTCTTACTCTTTCATCATACATCGTCTTTTAATTAAAATTTTATAACCCCACTTTTCCAATTTTTTTAAATTCAACTCAAAAAATTTCCCAACCCCTCCCCTTCCCTCCAAATCTCTCGTACCAAACAGGCCCCAACAGGAAAAAAGAAACATGCTATCATGAGGGAAAACTCATGCAGAATCAAAGGATCTAGCTAGTTTGCAAGAGATCTTAGGTTCAATTCTCAGCATTGCACGTGCCAAACATAAATCCTGGACTGAAGTTGCCAATAACATTTTAAAATTATTTTCCTAATCAGAGTTGTAATTTGCAAATGTATTAGGCTACTACCGTTGTCCACTTCATCCCAAGAACAAAATTCAAATATTCAAAATTGTATATCCTGAAGTTATGCAATTAGGTTTCATTTATATCTTGAATACTTATCCTCTGTCCGTACTTCTATACGAAAAAACGGGATGTAAGTGAAAGATATCTTTTCCAATCCATCACCATGTTAATTATCTTCAGTACACTACACAGAGACCCTAGAAAGATAGGACCATGTAATTAAGTCCACCATCCATTCTGCAAAATGAACATCTTCCCATCCCATTGAGGTAGCATATCTTACTATGTTCGGTCATATAGAACCAGGAAGGAGTAACAAGAGACTTGTAAAATGCCAGGTATGAGATAGATTATAACACAATCAAGCTTTATTCACAATATAAGAGATGATAATTAGCACTTTATCTCAGTTGTTAGTATAAAAGACAATATTTTTGGCCAACAAAAGATACAGTAAAATAATTCAATTTGCTTCTTCCCCCTCCCAAAACAAAGAAAAACCTGCCATCTAACGTCACCAGTGACAATTTGGAGACACCATTTCTATAAGACTCCTCTACCTTAAACGTGGCTCATAAGTATTTTTAATCCACCCATAAGTTTTATATTTTCATGAACATTAGTTAACACAGTTATTAAAAAAAATCATGTAGCTTTAAGGCTGCAGACATGTCAAGGATGTTATGATATTCAGTGTATGCTGAAGAAATTATCAGAATTTTTTTCCATGCAGAAGTTACTGGACTGAATGGAAACTATAATGTATTCAAGCAAAATTATAATACCTCATCTTCACTAAAGTCTTGTCCGCCTTTTGGGGTAAACATCATATCACCAGTGGCAAGTTCAAAAGCAGTGCAAGCAAAAGACCACATGTCAACAGAGAAGGAGTAACCAGCCTGCAATATTACTTCAGGTGCTCTGTACTGCCTTGTCTGGATTTCTTCAGCAATTCGCTTATCAGCCCAACATGCATTTCCAAAGTCTACAATCTTGCATCTCACATCAATCCCTTCAACATTTCTTTCAGACTTCTGACCTTCTCCTGCTCCTCCCATTGAATCACGCTTTTCAGATATCTTAGCAACAGCCCTCCTCGCCCTCCTTTTTAACCTTTTCTCGATAAGATTTGTAACTCCACTAGTTGGGTTTCCTTCTGGCCTCTCTAGGATTGGGGAAAGTCCAGATCTGACAGGGTCTTTAGAAGCGTCAATAGAAGAAAAGAGAAGAATATTTTCAGGTTTCAGATCAGTGTGGATTATACCAAGTTCTCTGTGCAAGTAATCCAGACCAATCAAAATACATTTGCAAATCTCCCTAACTTTATTTAATGGAAGGCCTTTGTAACGGGTATGTCTGACCAGACGAAGCAAACTATCACCAAGAAACTCAAGGACCATACAAAGGTGCTGTCCATTTGGACCTGTATGCTTAAAGTGATCGATCAAGTGGACAACACACTTTGAATTTGAAGGGTCACCATCAGCAATAGATGAAAGAACACTAATCTCATGAAGGGCAGCCTGAGCAAACTGGGCTGCACTCTTCTGGATCTTAAGAGCAACGTATGTCTGAAAAACCAGGGATACAGAATTAGAAAAGATCTGGAAATAAAATACAGATCCGTCCACCCAAAACAAGAAAAAAAGAAGTCAGTAACGATATTTGCATAACTATTTTACTTTTGCATAAGATTTTTCAATTATACACCTATGACGGATTAAGTGATTTATGCTGGCATAAGATGGGGTATGTGTGAATTCATGAAGCTGGTGGTTTTACAAGTATATACAAAGACCCTCAACTCTATATCAGAAATGAGAACGTCACCGTTTCCATACGTAGCTCACTGAATCCGCAATCCATCATGAATTACATACTAGATAGATAGAAAAGGTAGCAAGCGTTCTTATTAAATAGAAAAATCAAAGGAAGGACTAAGAAGAGTGAACCACAAAATAAAACGATTAAAACTGCATATTTTGAAAATATAAATTAAGGTGGCGTCAGTGGAAGCAAAGGGAAATCGGTGATATTGGAAATGCTTCACGTTGTCAAAAGCAGAAAATTTTAAATTGATGAATTGAATACACACAGTAACAAAGACGTTAGTAACTGAATAGCTCCCATAGATTCATAACCGATTGCATTCGAGAGAAAAGTTTCAAAAAAGTTCTCACATCTAAGATATAAATCAAACGCGACAGTCATAATAAATGTGAAAAAAAGAACTCGAAGAAAAGATTGTCTGTTTCTGAAAAAAAAAAAAAAAAAAAAAAAAAAACAAAGATCAATAAATAAATTCACGAGACAGCAATAGAAGAGGAAGGATCAAACGTACAGAGGTGCGAGTATCGTAGGCAAGCCACACAGTGGAGAACTGACCCCAACCGAGCTTCCTCTGTGCTATGTACCTGCCGCCGGCGAACTGATCGCCGACCCGGACGGCATGATAGCCTCCTTTCCTGTAGGATTCGAAGCCCTCATCATCCTCCTCTGACCCTGACGACGAGGAGCAGGACATGGTTTCCTCTTGTTATCTTGCCACCCCTCTGATCAGAAAAAGGAAAGTGCTATGATCTCCTTGTCTCCTGTGTTGTCGGCCAAAGTTGGTTCTTGTGAACAAATCTTTATATAAGATGGTGTATAAGCAATGGCTGGGAGGTGGGATTTGGAAGGGGCGATCAAATTTGAAGGCTTAATTTAGGAGATGGGAAGGAATAAAGAAGGAAGAAGAAAGAGGGAAGAGTGTCAAAATTTGTGGCATATAAGCTTTACAAACACACAAGACTCTTGAACCCTCCACTTTTTCTGTGTGCTCTTTCTCTCTTTCCTTGCACGATACAAGTCCGTTGGCAGGCCGAGCGCACCTTTTTCTGATTTTACTGATATGTCCTTCCGGGGAATGGAATGAGCGTGACCAAATTGGGAAATTGATAAATGGCAAGTTTATTTAGGTGGTGGAGTGTTATCAAACAAATTTGAGAGTTGCTGCCCTTTCCTGCGTCACCCACCTGCCTTCTCCTCCTACTCTGCTTTTACAAGTTCTCCCTCTGCCCTGCCATGACAACTAAAGAGAAGAACAAGTTCATTTTGCATCACATCGTCTCTTTCATTTATTATAAAATTAATACAACTGCCTAACTTATTTGATTTTAATAACCATTTTCTGCTGGGTCACCTTCAAATCTAGTGAGAGATTCGCTGCCTCCGGGTGACAGGGAAAACACATTATAATTTAATATTTCAAATAAAAATATAAATCTGGTAGTATTTCTTAATATAAACATGTTTAACACAAATTTTAAATTTTAAGTAATAATGATGACGTTTTCAAGTACTTATTTAAGGTGGAGGGAAGCCGATGGCACTTGAAACTTTTTTTTTTTTTTTTTTTTTTTTTTTTACGGTCATGTTTTGTTTTGGCCTGACACTTGTTGATGCTCAATTAACAAGTCTGCCACTGCAAATATGAATCAGTGGGACTTGAGTTATGATTGAAGTTGAAGGGCAACTTGATTGTTGTGTTGCCAGGAATACCTCTCATGTTATAGCCATACAAATTTGGACAATTTCATGCTACTTTTCCTTTCTTCATTTCTTTTTCAGTAACTATGTAACCACTCCTTCATTCTCTTCATCACCAAAAAGTAGGTATTGGTTGGATAAACATTTAATGGTCCGTTATTATAGTTATGGATTTTCATGTCGGGCCACAAATAATTAAGTGTAAAGCTTCGGGTGCGTGAAAGCTCTGACATTCTCACCATAAATACTAGTTGATCCATGGACAAAGACTGGGCATTCATGGATCTAATTTGAATGCTTTATGTTATTTAATTCTACACCATAATCTTATTCCTTTCAATATTTTTCAGCTTCTGCTGACTGCAACAGAATCAGATGCCTCAGACAACTTCATCCCACACAACACTCTGTAACAGCACCAAATCTATTTGATGAGCAACCTAGTAAATGGTTTTCTGGTCAATCAGGTTCGGGCCTCAGGGGCAAGAATCTCCATTAACAAAGACAAGGTTCCAGTGACTGTGACCATTAACCCAAAAACTATGATTGCTCCATCTGAAGCAATGCAACTCCAACCCAACTGTTCCTTGAACACCAAAACGGTGAAACAGGGTAGGAAACACAAAGCTTAGTGCAATGCAAACGCCGCTTCCTACCAGAGACACAAAATCTGCAAAATAGGCACTGTGAGGGCTGCCAGGCTTACCACCAGTACCGTCAGCCACCTCAACCACAAGAACGCAGTACCTGGATCCACAGAAACTTCTCACCACCACCTCAAAAACTGGGTTCATCATCAATGGACACGTGATGAAATCAAGGTGGGATAATTAAGATCTACTATGACTCGTTTATAAGATAAAAAAAGATACATGAATTAGAGGATGGGTTGATATTATATTGTTTAAGTATGGATTGTTACTTTTGATGTCATGTGAGGAGGCTACCTGTTGTGCTGATTTTTTTGTTCAGGGGTCATCAGATGAATGTGAAATATTCGTCTTGCGGAATATGGAGATACTCTCTTTGAAAATTGTTGTAAATATTGTGTAAAGTGTGTTAAAAGAAAAAGTCTCTCTAATATTATTGGAATATTTTAAAATGAAGATGTCTGTTTTAAGAAGTCATTTTTTAGAAATTAAAGGATCTACGTTGGTTCATAAATCTACATGGTTTATGAACTTAAGTATTCCCTTCGATCATAAATATAAGATATAGTTAACTTTTTTGGAGATATTAAAAAAGTTAATTAAATTATTTTAAACTATTTATATTTATCATTTTTTCTCTAAATTATTTTGCATAACTTATAAACTGATATATAATCCAATAATACGTAACGTATATGATATGATTAAATAATTTATTTAGTTTCCTTAATCTTTCTATAAAAAAAAAAAAAAAAAAAAAAGTCATCTTTGTCTTATGTCTAAAACCAGATAAGTATATGATTATGACTTTTAATTACAAAGGTATAGTGCCTCAAAAGGCACCATTTCAATGTAACAATTCATGGTCCATACCTCAATCGGGACAATATTTTTAGAAGGGAATAAGAAGTCTCGGTTATTTTTGTTGAGATTACTTTATATTTTGTCAGTTTTGTCACCTTGTAACCTTACTAGAAGAATTTATTTAATCCTAAAGAATGTCGTTTTTTATCAACTAAGAGAGTTGAGGAATAACTTTTAAGGAGAGTGTCCTTGCACACAACTTGAACAAAAAAATTATTGTTTCTTTAATTGGCAGATTTTGCCAACAAATATTTTAGGTATAGATTTCCATTAACCCATTAGTTCCTGCGCGTTTCGATCGCTCTTTTATTTATTATTATTTTTTTTTAAAAAAAGATCAATTTATTCTCTTTTTAGTTCCTTCTAATATGCTTTTTGTTTTGTTGCAGACAGGATAGGTCCAAAGCAATTAAACAAAAATTTAAAACCATACATTAGCATGATTTTTTTTTTCATATTTCATACATGATTCTTTTATAACATCTAATTTTAATATGTTATTATTTCATCATTTATACTTTTTTAACCAAAAAAAAAAAAAAAAAAAAAAAACATGTTACTATTCTGTTATTAGCCAGGTGAACACCTAAATGGTTGATGTTAATACACACACATATATATATGTATGTAAACATTCATGCATTTGTAATTTGTTGTTAATTTAAGTTTTATAGTTGATAGAGTTTTCTATTATTATTTTAGGGTCATAATTTTGGTCAATTTACTTAAATTCAATAGGTCAAGTTCATAGGTGAATTTACTGAGTACATGAGTGTATTTTAAAAACTAATAATAACAAAATAATAAGTATTCATATGAAAATTTATAAATCATAATTTACATTGTCAGAACTTATACAAAAATTTACAAGTGTACATGTACATTTGAATAACTAATAGAAGCAAAATAACAAGTATGATTGGAGAATTTAACGGAAGGTGTATAAGTAACTTCACCTAAATTTTGTTCTTATACTATACCCCCTCTAGTTTAAAATATAAGAGTTAAACTTGTGAAGGGTGTAGTTCTTTTATAAGATCCACCGGTCCTGTTTTGTGCAGCACCTTATAAGGACCAAAGAAACGACGGGCTAACTCCTAATTGCTTCTCGTGCAGAAATCTATATAGGGCTGTAATTTCAAAAAAAGTAAAATACCCATTGATCTACCTCAAATTTTCCCTATCTGTCTGCTTTCGTATCAGGCTTTCACAGTGTTAGCTGATGTGTGGAGATGATGCTTCAAAACAGAAATCATCCTTTTTCTCGCTTCATAACTTCTATCTAACAGCTTCTACAATTGCTGACCAAGAGATATAAGAAACATAAACTGAGGGTTTTTGTCCATATAGAAACTTATAAGGAGTAGCTTTGGTGGAGGCATGATAATTAGTGTTATACCACCATTTAGCTAAGGCTAACCAAAACATTTTCTATTATAAATAGAGACGAGTAGGAAGACTTCAAATACAATTTCAGGAGCTGTTGTATGCAATTGTCAAGACTTTCCCAAGACTAAGACTATGAACCCAAAAACCATGATAGCTCCATCTGAAACAATGCAACCCCAAACCGAAAGCAAAGTAATACAAACCTCCAAATGCTCCAAACATCATAGAAATGATTGTCATGCCCAAGTCCAAGATACTCCCGAATTTCTCCTTGCCTTTAACCCCTGAATACAACGGCAGAACCATTCCAATATAATTGATTCCTCTGAACCATAACACATTTAAATTGCGTAGTTATTGCTCATGCCATCTTAATCTTTGACGTTAAAATTCTTCATTGCCAATGTCCCAGCAAACTGACGGCTCATCACAAGCCATTATCAGGAACTCATCTTCTTACGTCTGGACAATCTCCTCAATTGGCTGTTAAGGTATCCATATGACACCACCCAGTTTCTCAATTATTTGTGTTTCCGAAGTGATACCTATATGTGTGTTGACAATGGACAACCTCTGTGAGTATGTACAAAATGCAAGTGGCTAATTCATGTTAAAATTGACTAATGCATTAGTCCAGCAAGTAGGATAGAATTCACGTGGCTCGTTCAAGCAGATCAACAAATGTCTCGGTGGGCTTTGCCTGCAATGGAAGTAGTCTCAGAAATAAAAAATCAGAATCAGCTCTAAATTTATCCCTTCTTTTGTGTAACCAATATATTTATTTCATCATTTATGCTCCTCTCTTCTAAATAACATCAATTACATTCCTCCTTTAACCTTACAAATACACCCCTGCAGAATTATTTTCAAGAATACATACATACATATATATTCGCGACTACTAATCTAGGCAGGAAGTTGAATTGACTATAATGAACTTTATAAACCGTTTTGATTTAATAGAAAAATTCTCAACTAGTTGCTTCTGTCAAACTGTTTTTGAGGTAACAATCTTTTGAGTAAATTGCTTGAAATATGATTGACATTTTTCTTTTTTAATGGTTAATTCAATATAGGATCTATTTGGTTCAATTATCAAACTTTCTATAAAGTTGAGTCATAAAATGTTCATGTATAATTTGAGTATTTTATTTCTAAAAAAAAAAAATGGTCAGCATTTGTCAAAAAATTGAACTTAACTTTTAAAATAAAAATATAATAATTTTTAATATCAAAATACATAAATATCCTTATTTCATTTTACATTAGCTGATTAATAAGGTCATAACTCTACTGAAACCCAGTCCCATTATTGTAATTTAGAGCCTTTTAGAGTTCACGTTTGGAAGCATTTGAGCCAATAAGTTTTAAAGAAAGTTCAGTACCCCTTGTCCTTGGGCATAACTAGCAAAAGGGTCGGACACTCTCATCAAAGGGAGAGGTTTCGATTCTGAAGTTGGTCAAAACGTTGAGGGAGATATCCTAGCTCCTAGATGCCTAGGTTAACGCCGAGGGTAATAGGCAATTTCGCCTACCCAACATCGGTATCACCTAGGAGAAAGGGAGATTTTGCTCTACCTTTGGATTGTGGGTGAACCCAACCCCTTTCCTAAAATTTTCGTAAAAAAAAAAAAGAAAAAAGAAAAAAGGTTCAGTCTACAAGTCAACCCCTTTTTTTCTATTTGAGTTGATTACTTCTACCAAAAAGTGGCTTTTGATGCTTTGGGCCAAACGTCCACTAGCATCCATCGGTGGGGAAAAAAAAATTCATGAACAAATATCCCTAAAATTGTTCTATCTCACTCAAAAAATATTTGATTTCTAAAATTAAAAAAAAAAAAAATGATTTTAAATTTCAATTTATATAGGAATATTATTTAGTTAAAATTTTAATATTTTGATACTTTATAATATATATATTTTATACATTTACAATATATTTATTATAATTTAAGTGTTTTACTATTCAATAGGATTCATGCCATTTTAATCATTTTTCATCTCCACTCACTTTTAACCGCTAACTTAAACATGTTTCCATTGGAAAAAAAAAAATCACTTTTGCCAACGTCAATCCAAATACAAACTACATTTACGATCGATTTTTTTTCTCATCGAGCTCCTACAAAAAATCGGATAGAAAATAAGTCATTACTCTCATTGCTAATCTAAACATCAAATAGGCCCTAAGCTAGCTTCCACAAAAGTCAGATAGGCCCTTAGCTAGCGTTCCGCTGAGTGGCTAAAATATTCTTCCATACTAGTATAAATTAAGTTTGCAAATTCTCTAGTCCATGATTGGTATAACATATTGGGGATTCAAATTAAGATTGAGATTGGAAAAGCTCATTAATAGTGTTTGGTACAATGGATAGCTTATCACTTGAGAGTTCGAGACTCCAGAAATCCATGTAGTGGGGAATGGATAGCTGCAATATACACCCACGGCTCCGTATTCTTTCTACATTATTGCCATGACATCTGTGATTGCAAGAAGAACATATGATAAGCCAGAAACAACTCAAATTCA
This sequence comes from Acacia acuminata, assembly GCA_019022655.1. NCBI lineage: Eukaryota > Viridiplantae > Streptophyta > Magnoliopsida > Fabales > Fabaceae > Acacia > Acacia acuminata. The sequence goes on from JAFJYI010000002.1 coordinate 12,910,300, forward strand.
ACAATATGTTATAACACCCCTTTGGCATTCATTCAAGTCCCATCTTCTTGATTATGCGATAAGCGGTCTAAATTAGGTTCACACTCTACTTCTCTCATATGTTTGACCAACAATTCCAGAACCTGACGCACCTGCCCATTCTGAGAAACTATGTTATCCCCATCTCCAACAATAAAGCTATAAACCTGGTTTTTTAATTCAATCCAACTCCTGGCCACCTCTTTCTTGTTTCCAGTGCCTCTCATCAGCTTCCTCAAATTGGCAAAATTACCCCACTTACCTAATGCAGCATAAATATTTGACAACATCACGTAAGGCCCCACCCTGTCGGGCTTTAGATCCAAAACCTTCAGAGCTGCTAACTTGACCATACTTGGTAGTTTGTAAACTTCAGATCCTCCAAGTAGGGCTGCCCAGGCCGCTTCATTTGGCTTGAATGGCATCGTTTCTATTAGGTTATAAGCTTCCTTTATTCTCCCTGCTCGTCCAAGCAAATCTACCACACAAACATATACCTCTTGATCTGGAGTTACATCATAAACACTTGTCATCAATCTAAAATACCTCAGGCCTTCATCCATAAGTCCAGCATGGCTACAAGCACTCAGAACTGCCATGAAAACTACTTTATCTGGCTTAATGCCTGATCTGACCATCTCATTGAACAATTCAACAGCCTTTTTCCCATGCCCATGTGCTCCATATCCAATCATCATAGAAGTCCACGAGACCAAATTTGTGTGCGACATTTCACTAAATATTTTGTGTGAATCAGAAATGCTTCCACACTTAGCATACATATCAATAAGAGCATTGGATAGCTGCAAATCCTTGTTGAAGCCTCGACATAAAATTCCCCCATGAAGCTGCTGCCCACAATGCAAAACTGCTAAGTTAGCACAGGCAGCTACAACACTAGTAAATGTGAAGCAATTTGGACTAGAACCTTCTGATTCCATTCGTGAGAATATGCAGAGAGACTCTTTAGAATCCAATCTTTTAAATCCAGCTATCAAGGTATTCCATGTTATTAAATCTTTCCGACTCATTTCAAGGAAAACTTGCTTTGCCTCATTTGTACAACCAGACCTGCAATACATGTCCAACATGGAATTCATGACAGGAAGATTGGATTCAAACCCATGAGTTATCACCGCAGCATGTACCTGCTTACCCAATATCTCCGAGCCAATAGAGGTGCAAGCTCTTACTGTAATTGAAAAGCTGAAGGGACTTGGTTTTGCTTCCTCCTGCTTGAGAACAGACAAAAATGATTTAAACTAAAAATTGAAGAAACTCTGCTACAGTGGTGATTTGTCTTAGACTGCTAATTTTTCTTTACTTTTCCTCTCGCTTCTGTTTAAGACCAAGAACTACTCCTAAACCCAATACTTGAGCAAATGTAGACTTTACAGACAAGGAATACCAATGAACTTTGCACAGTATCCACTATTAAAAGCTTACCAGCAACATTTGGCGAAACACTCGAAGACCACTGTAGGCGTCTCCTCTATGAGTGTACCCAGCAATCATAGTAGTCCATGACACATCATTCTTCTTTTCGATATCTTCAAAAACCATGCTTGCTTCATCCATGCTATCACAAGCGCCATACATATCCATGAGTGCATTATCAACATATATGGACCCTTTAGTGCCAATCTTGATTACCAAACCATGGACTGATGTGCCATGCAAAAGAGACTTCATATTTTTACACGCCTTCAATATACTAGAAATGGTAAATGCATTAGGTTCCACCCGATTTTTCAACATTTCACAGAACACCATCCAAGCATGGTTATGCTGATAGCATGATGTGTACCCAGAAATCATGGCAGTCCATACGACCACGTCTCTGTAAGACATTTCATTGAACAGTTTGTGCGCCTCCTCAGTTAAACCCTTCTGGAAATACGACTTTATAAGATCAGTTGCTAAATTAGGCAAGGTCATTGGGTATGGTTTATATTTGGCATTGCTGATCTTTACTTTCCTAAGAGAGCTTCTGACTATGGATGGGACTGGTTGGAAATGTGTTGTGGATGATAATTTCCGAGCACTCATGGTTAGGAATCAAATCCCCTCCTGTGCATTTGGTGCAGTGCCTCAGAAGGTCACTAAAAGAAGCATTTGATTCACCCCATGGCAGCAAAAAAGAGGAGCTGCAAAATAAAAGAGGGAAAAAGATTATAAGATCATCTGAACAACTTTGAAAAATACAAGTTGTTTGAGGTAAAGCATAAAGGTAAAAGTGGATTTGAATAAACCCAAACAAATAAAAAAAAGTGAAGTTTTTTTTTTTTTTTTTTTTTTTTGCATGTTCCTGGTGGGTGTTAATCAAACGTAAGTCTTACATTGGACAAGAAGTCTTACAAATGTGACAAATAAATCAAAATTGCATAGAAACATTGGAGAGAAATAATTTCTATTTGCAAAAGGGCTTCTCTGGTCTCAGAAAGACCCTAAACCAGAAAATTGCCAATGAAAATCATATCTTCACAAAAGAATAAGGAGGGGACACTGGAATGGCACTAGATAAAATGCCATTGGAGAAGTCGGTGGTGTGGGAATCCCATGGAGCCTCTGATTGCATAACCAAAAACAGTGAAAGGGTTTTGACCCTGGGAAAGTAAACTATTTGAAACTGGAGCTAAAAAAATCTGCAATCTAGAATCTGTCCCCCCTTAACTATACAGCAGCTCTTTTTTGCAGCCATTGGATAAATCTAACAGCTCTTTCTAACACAATTCTGTGGCACTGCGCCAAACACACAGGGGGTAATTCCAATCCTCAACTCATCCTTGTTATCCTTGTTTAATTCAATCATGCCCTCTGAATACACAAAATCCCTTATCTTTATTACAAGAGGCATAATCTATAGGAGAACAATGCGGTCAATTCAGCATGCGGAATTGGTTGCGAAGCAGTTGTGACTAGGGAGTCGGTGAATTTTAGCGTGGGACCGTGGGACCTCATTTGATTGGCAAGAAAGTAATACGGAAGCTCCAAATTAGAGCGGGAAGAGCAAGCCAGCAGGTCAGGTTGGCCACAAGCCAATGTTTAGGCAGGGCAAGTTAAATTGGCCTGCCTGCGGGTGACAAAATTGCCTTGAGACCAAAACTTTCATGCAAGTTTTACCCGCCACTAGGAATATGAAGATGGTGAAGTCACACATTTGACATGATTGTTATAAAAGCCATGCATCATGCAGGCACATAGGCACTGAAACTTTCCAATACAGCCAGTTTAGCTTGATGAGCATCCAGTAGTGATAGTGAACGAAATTGTTAATCCTAGGATTGAACAAGAATCGTTACAATAGCAGCTTATTCAAACCACAAATTACAAAGCCAAGATTCGTTCTGAGAACTCAACAAATCACCGTAGGATAAAAATAGCAAATACATTCCATCTCAATACTCAACACTCAAATAGGTGATCCTAAACCACAAAAAGCACAAATTCGGTTGAAATAGATTCAAACCTGAGGGAGATAGATTACGCGTGATGCAAGATTGCCGAGAGGATCCAATTTGCCAGATAGAGAACACAGAATCAAAGACTTAGATGAGAACGCGAAGGCGTGAGGCGGAGGAGCGCGAGCTCAGAAGGATTGAAAAAGGGAGGCGGGCGGAAGCATAATGGGTCCGTGGTCCCCAGATGCTGGTCACCCCGTCATCCGGGAAGCTCTCGCGCCTTTTGAAATTGGGCTCCCCACTTATGCTCAAGTCTATCGCAAAATTTGTAGATGGACAAAATGAAGAGCCCCATTATTTCTGGGATCGATTGGGATTAACAACTTGGTGTAAAAATGTTTGGGAAAAGAATGTGGACAAAAAAGTTGCATATTATTTTCCATATTCTATATTTTTTTCGTTTAGGTCATTTTCCCCAATTATATTTGCCAACATATTCTTGATCCGAATCTACCATTTGGGAGCTTTGTCACTGTTTCTAACTGTAAATGCTATACTAACACAGTTGGCACAAGTGGTAAGCGGTTTGTGTTGTTTAAGTAAGGTCTCGGGTTTGAGCCTTATGAACTCAAAAAACCCCCGCTTGGAGACTCTCCCACCATAGTTAGGTGCACGACGCGAGTCGGATTCGGATTAGTCAAGGCGAAGCCTTGGTGAACCGGGTGAAAAAAAAAAAAAAAAAAAAAACTGTCAATGCTATCAATTTCAATATATATTCATATTAAAAGAAAAAATGTGAAGTGAAAACAAGGTATTAAATACAGCGTACCTCTCCTGATTTGCTTTGCTTGTCTTTAGCTTGTAAAGTTTAAGTTCTCAACCGTATCGAATAAAATATCAAATTTCGTTTACAAGATTCAATTTAATTATTTATAATATTATCTCTTCACTTTATTTTCCCTGTGAATGCAATGGTTTTTAATATAATGATTTCGTAAACACATTTTCATAATTTGATTTCTCTTAACAAACAGCCAGCTTACGGCACGCAATGACTAGATTCACATTTTGTATTTGTGAAATCATTTTCATAATTTGTTTTGATATCTTCCCAATTCCCACCACTCTGCTGCATGCTCGTCTATCATTTTTGGGGTTTTTTTTTTTTTTTTTTTTGGATAGAAATCAGGGGGTGTCCTCCACCGATAACAGAGACTAATCTTCCTTCGCACCGTAGTCGTCCCGAAGGGGCATTAGTGCTGGCCAAATAACCTTCTCCATGCACCCCGTCAGGGATCGAACCCCTGACTAAATGTTTAAGGGAACCCAACTACGAACCAACTGAGCCAGGTTGCTTTTGGTTATCATTTTTGGGTTCTGGGTGGATGTCTTCGCAGAAATGTTCGCTTTCTTAAAAGTTCATATTTTAATTTGTTTATGCTGGAGGTTATCATCAATTTCTTTTCAGTCCTGAACAATGCTCTGTTGCTCAGGTTATTTGAGGAGTGATACTCAATAGTTTATTATACAAAGGGGGGGAATGTACCTTTAGCATTAACGTCGGTGGGAGGTGGCATGCTTCTGTTTATCAGATGAACTGAAAAATAAGATGGTCAAGCAGAGCCGAGAGGAGGTGAAGAGAATGGAAACGTGGGGGAGAGAATCTGGAATCGACATCACCGTATAATCATGAAAAGTGAGCGGCCATTTCATGTGCCATCAAAACTCAGCGATGGCACACAAATATGCAACGTCAAGCCAACCTCTCATGCCAAACATGTAACATAGAAGGCATTGTCTGGCTTTTTTTATATTTTGTTCTTTTTATGAACATGAAAGGCCTGAACCAAATCAACAAGCTTTCCTTGTCTGTAGATTCTACACTACCGATAATTGAAGACCGCAAATGAAACTTTACCCCTAACACCGCAATTAGCTTTACGGGAACCGAACCTTTCTACAACTTCACAGCTCTCCTTTCTACAGCGTCTACAACTTCAATGCCTGAAAAGTTTCAAACAAAGCATTGCATGATCGATATCTTCAACTAAAAAACAAGATCAAAATCTGTATATCAATTTTGACCATTTTTCCTAATGTTACATGTAATCATTATCCTCTGAACCAAGAAAAGAAAAACAAAACAACAGATTTCATGAAGAGTTTGATCTCATCTTTGCCAGTCTCCACACACTGACATTTTTATGAACCATCCCGCAACTAAGTTTCACTTATTTGCCCAACCTCTTTTCAGTGATCCCAATATATCATAAAATATTGGACAAAACTTAGGTCAAATTGCTTATATATATTATGTCACGTTCAAAGCATTAGTAAAAAAACAAATGTGATTGGAGAACTTGACCTTATGAATATAAGAAACTTGACCCAAATTTTGTCCTAAAATATTTTCCCCTCCAAATCTAAAAGGCTTTAGATTTTTTTTTTTATTTGATCAAAGGTATTTCCAAGCCCCTTTGGACTTGAGAGTTGAGACTAATCTCTTTCTATCCTTAAGAGGCTGTGGATTTCAAAAAACATCAACCTTCTGCTCATCTTAAAGCAGAGCAGAGAACACAGGATCCACAAAACCATTAAAACCAAACTAACAACTAGAGCCATCAAAATAGATCGAACCCTCATAAGTCATAACTAGTCCATTTAGCCCAATCAAGTTGGTATATTGGCTTTAGATTTTACCAACCAATGTAATTCCGAGATGACCTTGACCCATTCCACTAAGTCCACATTCAAATGGACCAATCCACATGACTTGCCCTTTTTTTTTTTTACTAGTTTGAATATTTTTCTAAGAACTAACTGGGATCACATTTCAACTCTAGCCATAAAGAAGTGGCCCTTCAACACTAGATCCAATTTGAAGTATAAATTTTAAGAATGTTATTACTTTGTTTTAGTTGTTTGATGGAACTTGAGGACTTCCTCCATTTAAAAATATTTAATGTTTAAGGTCATGCAGACAGATTAAAAAAGGTACAAATAGTCAAGACTGTTATAAAATATAAATATAATTGACTAAAATTAAAGAAATATTAATTTTTCTAATCATCCCCTACCTACTCTCACTCCTCATAAAATCACAAGTTAATAAGAGATAAAATTATTCCAAAAAGCAAAACGACTTCATAGGAATACAAAAGCAACAATTCTTTTGAAATAAAACCAAAACTCTAATTATTTTGAAACAAAGGGAATGGTTACTATGTTTGATTGTTGAACATTGAAAGAGTTGTTTGAGTGTTTGATGTTGGGAGTTGATTTTCAAGGACACTTATTATTGCAAGATGCTATTTGTTTTTTTCTTCTTTTTCTATTTGTTTTAATTTTTAATACACCTGTTCCTCTTCTTCTTTAAATGAATTGGGTCCTAGGAACTCATTCTCATGGTTCCAAATAAAAATTAAAAAAAACTTGTAGACCTATTTATATACTACCCACCAACAAAATCTTCACATCAAAAGAGAGACTTGGCTCATGCAGAATTTGAACCTACACCCTATAGATTATGGGTTAAAGTCTTATCAATTAAACCAGCCTTTATTAGTTTGTTTAATCTATTGGATGCACCAACTTCAAGTTTTTATATATATATATATATATATAAATTTTAGGAAAGGGGTTGGGGCTTACCCACAATCCAAGGGCTGAGCGAAATCTCCCTTCCTCCTAGGTGATACCAATGTTGGGCAGGGCGAGCCGCCTATTACCCTCAGGCGTTTACCTAGGCACCCAAGAGCTAGAATGCCTCTCCCAGCGCCTTAACCAACTCCAGGATCGAACCCCCTCCCATTGAGAGTGTCTGACCCCTTTGCCAGTTGAACCCAAAGACGAGGGGTCCAACTTCAAGTTTTTGAACCATTTAAAATGGGAAGGCTAGACAGGCTAATGGGTGAGCCAATGTGGACCTATCTAGCTCACTTTGACAACTTTAACTAGTATAATTTCCACATAAAGGTTAAAAAAAAACCTCCAATGTGCGTACTTGAGCACTAAAGTATACATCATAGAACACCCTTGCCCAAAAAAGGTTTTAAATGGGAAGAATCTATTATTCACGTTTTAGCAAGATGGAGGAAAGATTGATTTTGAGGGGAATGTTTCATCCACACAAAAAATTAAAGATGGTCATGAACGGTATTCATTTTTTAGGATTTTGGATACTCTGCATGGTCCATGGCAGATTTTCAGGTTCGAAACAAGCCTTGATCACGGTGGAAAGCCAATGTCAAGATTAAAAAGCTACCATATAATATAGTCATACCTTAGAAGCAATTACCCATTTCCCGTTGATCCAGTCCTGATGTAGCCTTATCTCAGAGTGCGGAAGCTCTAATTCTTCATTACTGTTCCTGAAGTATACTACATACCTTGAGTTGCTGAGAACTTTGGAAATCACTCCAACCCACCATCCGTCATTGTACAAAGCATCAACTTCTTGAAGAAGATTAAACTGATCGCAAACATGTTCTGGTGGATAAGGCCGAATATGTAAGATATCAATCTCCTCCCTCAAAAACTCTGAATCATCATCAGTCCGCAGGTTCATATACTCAACAAGAAACTTATTCTTTCCCTTTGGTTCAACAACAGTAGCAGCAAACCAAGCTCCTTCAAAACCTTCCTCATCACTGCTAACCTCAACCAGTGTCCCCTTGCTAAACATGTCCGTCACTGTTTCTTCACTAGCCTTCACATCTTTTGTCAAAATTTTCTGCAATTTGATTTAGAGCCAATAATGTTATTATAATTCGATAACCTGGCATAAGAGGGGAGACCATTCAATCATTTTAAAACACATAAATCAACGTCAAAGATACTAATGTCATCAACATAAATGCATGCTCGAGCCCTGTTCGAGTCCTGTGCCACCAATAATTAGTCTTCCAAAAATGACGTATTCTCCTACTCAGAATCCTAAGACAGATTGATACAGCATGCTATCAACACTCAGCCAGGTGAAAGCAACGACGACAAAATTTCAGATAAGGAGTTTAACATAAATCAATCCGCCTCAAACCACAAATAAACCCAACCCAGAAGAAAAATTTAGTTGAGGAATGACTAAGAAAAATACGTGCAGATATCATTGTAAACAGACACTAGTCACAGCGTGCAGCGATTCGCCAAAGGCTGAGCAATTGAAGATTAAATGAAAAGGCATTGGTGCAAGAACAAGCCCAAGGGCGGTGATAAGATAGAAGGCAATTGGAGCATAGACAGGCGTACCTTTTCCTCCGACGGTTCTTCTAACGGAGGGACCCAATTCTCATTGACCCACTCGCGATGAAGCCTAAGGTCCTCTTTCCCGAACTCAATCTGCTCCTTTGAAGCCCTGAAATACACCGCGAACCTCCCGTTACCCAATTCTTCGGTTATGGAGCCTTCCCACCAGCCATCGTTCTGGTAAGCATCGACCTCCTCGCCGAACTTGAATTGGCGGTCAGTCTCCCTCGGGGCGAGGGGTCGAAGCTGGTGAATGTCCAGCATCTCTCTCAGGGGCTTGGAACCCTTCTCGTCGGCCATGATGGTTTTATACTCCACCAAGAATTTGTTCTGGTTTTTCTTGGAAGTGCAGCGGCGAATAATGGTGCCAACAAACCAAGATCCGCGAAATCCTTCATCGTCGGAGCTTACCTCGACAGCGGAGCCGGGTTTGAAGTAGGGGTTTGAGTTCGAAGCGGACGCAGGCTTCGGCGACATGTATTCTACAATGTTTCAGGGTTTAGCGCTGTTCGCAGGGAAATTCAAAGCCGGAGAGAAGTATGGCGTTCCGGTGTGTGCTAGTGGCAGTGACCCGGGCTCATGCTAGTTGGCACTTGGCAGATGCGGATCTCTCCGAATCGTTCCCATACAGCAACATTATTGACTTCCGATCCCGCAATTTTAATTTTGCGAAATATTCAATTTTTTTTTTTTTAGGCAGAACAAGTCCCAAGGACCATAAAAAATTATAAAAAAATCCCAACAAAAATTCACATGTCGAAAAGAGACTTTTTTATATTATTTCTATTAACAACGGGAAGTGTTATATTTACGATAGAAAGTCTTATAGTTACAACAAAATTTAAAAACCCTGGCCATTCACAAAAAAAAACTATATTTACAATGGAAATGTCATATTCACAACAAAATTTAAACACATGGATTTTGTTTCAAACTCAAGTTCCTAAGCGTACAGAGGTCATTTACAACAGAAAAATGTTAAATTCACAACACGAAGTGCTATATTTACAACAAAATTTTAAATATGGCTATTCACAACAACAAAAAGTCATATTCACAACAACAAAGTCTTTATATTTACAACAAAATTTAAAAAATCTAGATTTTGTTTCAATACAAATAATATCAAAAAAGTCCCTATGGACTTTTTAATATGTGAAAATTGGGGACTTTTTTGTAATTTTTTATGGTCCCCGTGACGTGGCTATCATTTTCCCTTTATTCTATATAAATTTCCTTAATTTTCAAGTTGATTGATCCTATAAATTATCTCATTGTGTAACTTATCTTCAACAAAATTCATTGTAGAAAAAACTCACTCAACACTAGTAGTTGCTAGTAATAGAATGAGTGTCAACTGATTGGTCGTGATTCAAACTAAAAAGTTAGTGCATAAGTGTGGCTCTGCCACTGGTTGGTCATGATTCACGCTTAAGAGATCATAATTGAGGACACGACTAACACTTAATTACAGGAATTAATTTCCCTATATAATGCTTCCTAATCAATAGCATGTAATATAAAACCAAAAACATTTATCGTTCTACAAGAAGGAAATCCCAAAAAATAAAACTCTAAAGATTCATAATTTCATGCACAGATGCCACATGAGAGAAAAAAGGACAGGCATTTTTGCAAAAGTAAAAACAAATGACTATGCATGGGCAAAGATGGCGTTTTAGGAATTTATATTTATGGGTGCATATTTTGTGAAGGGATTTGGGGGTTGGGGCGTTCCCCGATTTTTTTTTAAAAAAAAAAGTTTTAAATGCATTAAAAATCAAATGAATATAGATAAGAAAAAAAAAAAAAAAACTTCTTTCAATGGGTTCTAAGTAAATCATATGTGCATAAAATAGGATCAAGATCTACTATTAAATTAGCAATAAACTATGAATTTTCTAAATCCTAACAAATTTCATCCGATTTCAAGAGGCATAAACTATCCATTACACTTCGTAAGCCAAAAATTGGAGAATTTTACATAAAACCAAAGTTTTAACCACCAAACTCATTACAATTTTAAATAAAGCTAATCAATGAAATTGACTACTCAATGATTTATGAATTAAAGAAACTATCCTAGCAAGTTTAACCAAATCACAAAAATCTTTCTACGAGTTTATAGTAGTGGTTATAAAAAATACATCTTTTCATTGTTTTGAAATCAGATAAAATTATTACTACATGTGTTTTTCATAAGGAGTAAAAACTTGAAAAAATAATAAGAAATGAAAAAGGGGTTTTTTTTTATTTATTTTTTTGGTTTAGAGATGAGGGAGTATAAATAGCAGGCTTGCAATCCCCAATAATCAATGAAGAATGACCCAGCACGCTGAGAGCAAAACCTGGGAAAAGAAATGAAAAGAGCCAAATTAGATTCGAACCAGTGACCTCATTATCTATTATCCAATACTCTACCGCTGAGCCTGGGTCCCGATGCTAACACATTTTCGCTAAATAATATATATATTTCAAAAATTTGTGGGTGCACTTGCACCCATAAACACAAGTGTAGCTCCGCCACTGTGCATGGGTATTAGAAAATATAACACCAAGTTAATGTAAATATTTTCAATTTAAAATATGGAATTAATGATGACAATACACTATTAAGTAGATACTTCAACATAGTTTTATTCTAATGTAGCCATCAGAAAGGTCTGAGGCTGAGTTTAAATTATGATATGTAGATACTACAGTATTCATTCAACACAAAAACATGTATAAAATGCTACCTCCAGTTGTGGTAAAGTGCAGGCTTCACCATCAACAAGCATGCAATCTGTGGCTCGTAGAAGTAAACCTGATGCACTTGCCACAATCACCCATGGTTCTATCCTCTCATGATTCCTCATAAGTTCCACTATCAATTTTCCAATTCTTTGGTTGATTCTCCACATCTTCTGACCAAGGTCATTATCTTTTGCAATCCAAGGCTCCAACTCCCTATCTGCCTGATAAGCAACAAACCAAGGGAAAAAAGCTAAACAAATGAAACCCCCAAAAAAAAAAAAAAAAAAAAAAAAAAAAAAAAAATCATTTTTTTGTGTCTGCACGTGCTAACAGCTGCAACAGTGTGGCTCCACCACTGGGTTATAGAGTAGAGGGAGAAATTTTTCATATGAACGTATAATTTCACTTTTAATTTATTAGCTTTTCACTAGGTTTCATTACCAAAGGACAACATATTTTAGCAAATCTCACACTTGAATAATTTAATGTAAAAGACCATTGTTTTAGCATGTCTACTACACTTCATTAAATATTTACTACACTTCACATTTAAATGATATTATCTTCAGTCCTTATTATAGGAACACTTTTATAGTATAAATGGCACTACAAAAGTGTTCCTATAATTAAGATCAGAGGGAGTATATTTTTTCAGTATGTTCACTCAACACTTCATTGGTTACTCACAAACTTCACAAAAACAATCACCCTTTCAGCATGTTTACTCATGTAGTGTAGTGGATAGCTAATTAATGAAGTGCAGTAAACAACCAATGAAGTATAGTAAATATATATGCTAAAAAAGACTCTTTAAATTATTCCTCAGGTGTTCTATTTATAGGATAGAGGGAGAAACTTTTCATATATGAACATGTAATTTCACTTTTAATTTATTACTATACAGAATTTGTTGTGATAGAGTAAAGTGGGGTGGGGTGGGGTGGGGTGGGGTGGGGTGGTGACGATTGTGGGTTGTTTCATATTTCTTTTGATTTCTATTATAAGACACCAACTAATAATTGTATTTGAATTTTTTTTATGAGGTCTTGCTTGTTTTCAAAGCCTATTAATTTTTTTTAATGTATGCCCATAATTAATAAGGGTTGTGGGTGAGAGTAATAATGAATATAATATTAGAGTTTAGTCCAGTTAATAGAGGTAGTATTGAAAATTACTTAAATTTTAGGACAACTTATTGACTTTAACTGTTTTTATTAGTTTGTGAAAATTATTAGTTAATGTATTATAATAAAGACTAAAGAGAATATATTAATGACCAAACCAACAATTTCAGAAACCTGACACCCTTGACCTCCCCATTATGACTACCCTATCTTATCTATTATTAGGGTCATCATCCTCCTGTCTTCCAGGCTGTAGCCACCTGCTCCTCTCTTCTCATTTGCCTCATTTATCAAATGAGCTCATTTTTCTTCTTCTTATTTAAATCAAAATATAAGGGATGCGGATTCTTTCAGAATCTCTTTCTTTGATATCCGTGCATCCTGACCATCTAAAAATTGATCTAAGCGTCTTGATTGAGACACCTTATTTATTTCAAATTACCACATACGATAAAAACTACCGCACACGGTAAAGATGAAAATTTAAAATATAGATGAGGTATCTCTATCTGGATCTTTAGATTGATTTTTAAATGGTCAGGATGTATGGATACTGAAAAATATTAAGGGGAGGGATTTTGAGAAAATTTGAATCCAAATATAAGATATGTTAATTCTATTGTATAAAAAAGTATTGGCATTAGTGAGTGAGGGAGGGAGGTTTTGGTATTAATGGGGAATGAAAGCATAGAAAGGGCTATTGGATGGTTCCTGAGACCCAAACAGATAAATTGGGCAGACATCCTCTTTGGATTCGTAAAGTCATGAGTCATGACCCTGACACCACAGTCCACATACCATGATGACACCAGTCCCCTCTTCCCTGTGCCTTTCCCCATCATGCCCAAAATAATGAATTCCTTCCATCTCCTCCAAAAACTATTCTACTCTTCTTGCCATCTCCCCTCTTGTGACCCACGAGCCAGCGTATGTTTGTATTAGTTGTTGGAGAGTAATTTATAAGATAAATATGTTAAATGAGTTTTATCTTTACTAATGAAAATAACTTGTAAAACTACATGTTACACCCATTTACTTATTCACCTAACTCCTCTCTACAAAACCCAAACAATTTTCACGTGATTTCAATTCAATTTCTGCGTAGAACAATAATAGGGTATAGGCGTCAAGGCCGACAAGCCTGAGGAGGATTGATTAGATTAATTGATTTACATATCTGTCAACTTGCGTAATCGTCACTCTTTACAGAAACCAAATTTACATTAAAAAAGAATAATTAAGTTTTTATAATTTATATAAATTTTTAACTCTATAGCTATGCGAAAATGATAAATAAATACCATATAACCTGCAAAACACCCGAAGCCCACCAAATTTGTAAAAAAGATTGAAGTGATGAGACTTATGAGATATATGCAAATTCGGGAGAAATTATCCTTTTGTCCTTACTTTTAAATAATTTAAAAAATAAAAACACCTTCGTCGGAGGGTCGTCGGCTGGACATGGGCGTAGGCGAGGGGGTGGGTATTTTTTTTAAAAAAAAAAATATATTCATTGAAAATGTGGGAGGTGGGGTTTGAAGCCCCCACCCCCCTCCCCACACATCCATAGGCAGGGGCGCCGTAAAAGGAATGAAAACCAAGGGGGCGAAAATTACAGTGAAACCCAGGTGGAATCGAATTTTAAATGGATGGGTGGGGGTTTGAACCCCACCTCCCACACTTTTAATATTTTTTTTTTTAAAAAAAAAAACCCCCACTCCCACCCCTTTGTCGAGTGTTTTTATTTTTCTTAATTTATTTAAAACTAAGGGTAAAGGGTAATTTCCTCAACCCTTTCCCTTATAGGTTCTTGTCACTTTTCAGTCTTTTTACAAATTTGGTAGGCTTCTCAAAGTTTTACAAATTCATATGGTATTTATTTATCCTTTTCCCTATAGTTATTCATGAAATTTTCAACTTAGTTTATATTTATTACGAAATTTAAAAAAGGAAAAAGTTGAGCAATGGAAGCAGAAGGTCGACCAGGATGGTAATGCTTTTTGTCACGCGGGAAATCCAAAAGAACTCTCCTCAATCCTCATAGGCTCACATTAATTATTCATTTCGTTTTCTTTGCTGCGAGTGAGAATCTCGAATAATGCGTCTCATGATGGACCCAATTCAATCAATTTTCTTTGCCTTTATTTTATTTGTCTTGAAAATTCAACGTCCACCTTCCCAAATCCCACCCAATGCCCAACCGTCTGCCTCTCTTTGTCCTCCTCTATACTACAGTGACAATTATCTTCCAGTGACGCAATGTATTTGTATGCATATTTCACACGAGGCTGCGCAGCAAAAATCCAAGCTTTCATGCCCTAGATTAACTCTTGGCCATATAAAGTGGAAGAGCAAAATCTAATCTTCAGGTGGTTTTGCATTCATACATACATATGCCAATAACATTCTTAGCATTATTACCACTGCCTTTTACATCAGTTCTTGTTCCTCTGATTTTCTCATTTTTCTTCAGGATTCGGGCTCCCCAGATTGTTTTGCAATCTTGCTCTTCTTCTCTCGATCCTCGATGGCCAACCGTTGAAGTTGGTCTTTCTACTTTGTCATGTTCCCTTTTCCTGAAAGCCTGTTCTTTTGCGTAAGGCCATGTAATTTGATTTAAACTTGTCCATCAACTTGTTACCTCTTGCTTTAATTTCAGGGTCTTCTGTATTGGATATGCTCCTCGCGCCTCCTGTTATCGTTTGCTTTCCGGGTATGTATGTTAAGTACCTCTGAGCTCACCGTTTCTGGGATGCAAGCATTCTATTTTCACTTTCTATGCAGTTCTTCTGAAAATGAACGTTTTATTCTCTTCAACAAGTTTAGTGGGTCTCGGCAACCACAACAATGGCGGGAGTTTGGTCTGTGGTGCTGATGATTCTCTTCCATAGATTCTCTTTGAGTGAGACTGCCTCGAATCATTCCACAAGACCCGATTCTGTAAATATTGGGGTTCTCTACTCTTTCAACACCACCGTCGGTCAAATTGTAAAGACTGCAATAGAAGCTGCAATTGAAGATGTAAATTCTGATCCATCTATTCTTGGTGAAACTAAGCTCAAAGTCTCAATGCAAGAAGATTCCAAATACAGAGGCTTTCTGAGTATTGCTGAGGGTAGGTCCTTCTAAAGAAGCCCTTTCAGTTCAAAGCCCAGCTTTTTTTCCCCTTTAATTATAGACGAAGTGCATAAATTTGACAGATTATAATTCATTGTTTGTTACAAACAGCCCTGCATCTCACTGCAAAACGCACGGTGGCTATAATTGGCCCGCAAACCTCCGTGACAGCTCATGTGATATCTCATATTGCAAACGAGCTCCAAGTTCCTCTGCTATCAGTTTCAGCGACGGACCCCTCACTCTCTTCCCTTCAATTCCCATTCTTTGTTAGAACTGCTCATAGTGATCTTTATCAGATGACTGCCATTGCAGAGCTTGTTGACCACTACGGGTGGAGAGAGGTGATTGCAATCTATGTAGACGATGATCATGGAAGAAATGGGATTAGTGTCTTAGGAGATAAGCTTGCTGAGAGACGGTGCAGGATCTCTTTTAAAGCTCCTATGAGCCCTGAGGCAACCGGGGAGGAGATTACGAATGTGCTTGTTCAGGTGGCTTTGGCAGAGTCTAGGGTAATAGTTCTACACGCCAATGCTGCTTGGGGACCCAAGGTGTTTAGAATGGCAAAGTTTCTGGAGATGATGGGATCTGGGTATGTTTGGATAGCCTCTCATTTTCTCTCTACTCTTCTGGATACAAATGGTCCACTCCCTCACGAAACAATGGAGATGATTCAAGGGGTTCTTACTCTGCGTATCCACACACCTGATTCAGAGCTCAAACGAAGATTTGTTTCCAGGTGGAAAAACGTGACTCGCCTCGGACTGAGTAGTTATTCTCTCTATGCATATGATACTGTTTATGTGCTTGCTCGTGCGCTCGATAGTTTCTTCAAACAGGGGAATCGAATAACATTCTCGTATGATCCCAAATTGTCAGAGCTGCGCGACAACAACTTGAATCTTGATTCTCTGAGCATCTTCGATGAAGGGAAGGTGTTGAGAGAAAGTATCTACGAGGTTGATATGTCAGGGGTGACTGGTACTTTCAAGTATGCATCCGACGGAAACCTTGTGAATCCGGCATATGAAATCCTCAATGTGATCGGGACAGGAAGTAGGAGAATTGGTTATTGGAGTAACTACACGGGATTATCAGTTGTTGCTCCAGAAGCACTCTATGCAAACCCGCCCAATCGTTCAGCGGCGAGTCAGAAGCTACGGCCAGTGATTTGGCCAGGGGACCCAGCGCAGAAACCTCGTGGTTGGGTTTTTCCGAGCAGTGGGAGGCTCTTAAAAATTGGAGTGCCCGTAGGTTTTAGTTACCGTCAATTTGTGTCACATGTACAGGGCACTGACATGTTCAAGGGCTTCTGCATTGACGTGTTTCTTTCTGCACTCAACTTGCTGCCTTATGGCGTGCCTTATAGGCTTGTTCCATTTGGCGATGGCCACAACAATCCTAATAGCAACGAGCTTGTCCGTTTGGTGGCGGCGGGCGTAAGCATCAAACTAACTACCAAATAGTACATGTCTGTGGTCGTTTCGATGTTTAATAATATAACCTTTGTGATTCTTGTTGGCTTGCAGGAATTTGATGGAGCGGCTGGTGACATTACAATCACTACGCAGCGAACAAGGGTGGTAGATTTCACTCAGCCGTTTATTGGGTCTGGTCTGGTGGTTGTGGCCCCGGTTAGGAAGTCAGACTCCAGTGCTTGGGCCTTTCTGAGACCCTTTAGTCTGGAGATGTGGGGCGTCACGGCCATCTTTTTCCTGGCTGTTGGAGCTGTTGTTTGGATTTTGGAGCATAGATTCAATGACGAATTCCGGGGACCTCCCAGAAAACAATTTGTTACAGTTTTGTGGTGAGATTTAGATTTCATTCCGGGGAAAGGCTTGAACTATAAATGGTCATTTCCTTTTTTTTATACTCCATCCTTCTCAGTTACTATCAATTACTTATTGTTATTCCCGACTTTTGGTTGTGTCCTATTTGGCAGGTTCAGCTTTTCAACCATGTTTTTCGCCCACAGTAGGTGTCAATCTTTTGGTCTTTCTTATGCTTTAGGTTTCTAGTTTTGAGTTAATGAAGTTAGTGTGTGTATGTAGGGGAAAATACAGTGAGCACACTTGGTCGGTTTGTGCTTCTGATATGGTTGTTTGTGGTACTTATAATAAACTCGAGTTACACGGCGAGCCTGACCTCAATCCTCACCGTGCAGCAGCTTTCTTCTCCCATTAAAGGCATTGAAACTTTGGTTGCCAGCAAAGAGCCGATCGGCTACCTGCAGGGTTCATTCAGTAGAAACTATCTAATAGAAGAAATTGGGATTGATGAGTCAAGACTTGTTCCTATGAGGACACCGGAAGAGTCGGCTAAAGCATTAAGAGACGGACCCAAGAAGGGTGGTATTGCCGCGTACGTTGATGAGCGTGCTTACATTGAACTCTTCCTCTCAAGCCGATGTGACTTCGCCATAGTAGGTCAAGAGTTCACCAGAAACGGTTGGGGATTTGTGAGTATCTCTTGGCGAATTTCTTTTGCAACTTTGCTTCCAAAACAGGGTTGACCTTCATTTGTGAACGAACAGGCATTTCCACGGGATTCGCCTCTGGCGGTTGACTTGTCGACAGCTATATTGAAAATGGCGGAGAACGGAGATCTGCAAAGGATTCATGACAAGTGGCTTCTGAACATGGCTTGCCTGTCACAAAACGCAAAGTTTGAAGTGGACAGGCTTCGGCTGAAAAGCTTTTGGGGGCTCTATCTGATGTGCGGGGTGGCGTGCGTGCTCGCATTATTAGCATATATCATAGTGATGATGAGGCAGTACAAGAAGCACTACGTGGCGGAGGTTGAGTCATGTGCCGGATCTTCTTCCAGCATTCGTACTTTTCTTACATTTGCAGACCAGAAAGAATCTGAGGTCAAAAGCCGATCCAAGAGAAGGCAAACGGAGAGGCTCTCTCTCGGAAGCTCAAATGCTGGCGGATCTTCCGTCAGAAGCATCAATTCTGCCGCTAAAGCCTGACCCTCTCTCTCTATATACTAGTGTGTGCGTGTATATATATATATATATCTTCCGTGTATTCTTACCACACCAGCTCAATTAATAAACACATTGTTGATATGATATGAAATCAAAATCAAAAGGATTGACTCACTCGCTTATTTATTATTCTTTTGTCACTGCATCGATTTACTCGTGTACTGTCAAATGTCGCCCATCCTATGAACCTCTAGTTGCAAGGTTGGTCATCAAGTTTAAAAATGTGCAATGTGGTTGAGTATAATTCTTGACTGATTTAGGCATTATTTCTTAGAAATATACCATTTTAATTTGATATGAAAGACGTGTCTATTGTCTAATAAAGCCACGGTGGATAGGTGGTGTTAGTGAAAAAACAGAGCGAAGGGAACACATGGTAGGTGTGAACACTGATTTCTTGACAGCTAAAACCTTCTTCACAGCTAAACATGTTTCTTTATCAAAACTAAATCTAAACTAATTATGAATTTAACGTCATATGCACACACTTTGGGGTCGCAAATCCCGCCCTATTATAAACACCCAGTCGATGGCACACAAGTTCAGGTCAAATAATTTTGAGGGAAATAAAAGAAAGCAAATCAGCCGATAAAAAGTGAAAATTCCGAGTATGCTGATACACCACCAAGGGATGAAACCACGAAAGTTCCAACCGTTCAGTTTCTGGCGGGGTCCTTTCCCTTTTATATATTCTGTACCACCAAATTTCTCTCCATCTAGTGTTTATTATTTCTCTTTATTTTAATGGGTGCAATTTCGGATCGGATAGGGTTCAAATCACGTACTTGAGGGGGTGAAAACTAGTCACACGACAGAATCCGAATTACCGCCCCATCCATAATGGGTTTGGCTATGGTCCACTTTCCTTCTTATCCTCTTCTCCATCTAAACCGTTGAATTGAAATCTTAACGGTTCAAATATAATGATTTATAAAATATTATCTTTAAATATTTTTTAATAGTTTAATAATATTTTTATAAATTATTATATCTAAACCGTTGATATTTTAATCCAACTCTAAGATGAAGAAGATGATAGGAAAGGAAAGTAGACTATAGCCAAACCCGTGCATAATACACTGATGATTCCATGGCCCCTAACCATATGTCACAAACCCTTACATGATGGAAAGAGGGATAAACATTACATATTAATTTGTGGATGGTAAGGTTCTCACTCGACGAAATCTGAATCCATACACGGATCATTCCATGGCCTCGCACCATATTTGACAAACCCTCTTACATATTGAAAAGAGGGATATATATTACAAACAGTATCCACACGGATCATTCCATGGCCTCTCACCATATTGACAAACCCTTACATATTGAAAAGAGGGATATATATTACAAACAGTATCCACGAAACCACATTATATCATAAATATGGATTAGATTATATATATATATTACAGTTGATGATTAAAACAACTAATAAATGTGTACACAAACCCATATATACCACAGTAGTCAGGATCAAAAACTAAGGGTCTGTTTGGTATGAGCTGAGGGTAAGGGAAATTTTAACATGTTCGATTTAAGAAAATTGGAAAAGTAGAGTTAATGTTTTTAGTTAATTTTTCTTACTCTTTAGTCTTTAATATTTTCTTTATCAAAATTTTATAACCCCACTTTTCCATTTATTTTCAATTGAACTCATTAAAGTTTTCCCTTCCCTCCCCTCTTTTCAAACCAACTAGACCGTAAGATTGTGTTTGATATGAGGGATTTGTAGGGAGAGGAGGGGAAATTTTTACGAGTTGGATTTAAGAAAATTAGATAAATGAGATTACAAAATTTTAATAAAAAGAAGAAATAAGTTAAAAGAGTAAAAAAAAATAATTTAAAACTTTTAACCCCACTTTTCTCATTTTCTTAAACCCAACTCAAAATTTTGTTCCCTCCGCTCACCTTCCCTCTCCTCCCCCACACCAATCAAGCCCTAAGATATAAGCATAATCTTCTTTAAAGCCATCGGAAGTTGCAAAGGCTCTACTGAACGGTTTTGAAGTACCGCTTGAAACATTCCTCAGTCTTGCAATATCTGCACATGATTTTATACACCTCAATTAGGAGTCTGGGGAACCGACTTGCAAAGTAGTGATTGAATCCTTCTGGAATAGGTCCTACAAGTTCCTGAAATCCACCAACAGAAAAAGTATGCGAGTCATGCTAGCGGAAAAAAATATATAAGAACAGAAAAACTCTGAAGGAGAGAGGACTATTATTACACCTAAGTCAACCCCATCGCCAAACGTAGCAATAATATTTAATTTAAAACAAGATAGTCTTGTGAATGTCAGTACAAGGAAGAACCTGAATTTCCTGAGGCAATTCTCTAAAGTGATTCAGCTTGTTTCTGATGACTCGTAACAAGTCTCGAACACTGTCATATTTATATCGTCGGTAACGGCCAATATTACCAATGAATGCTGGTTCTATCTTTTCATTCCAATTCCCATTTAAAGCCACCGGTGCACTACCTTCCAATGCCTTCAAAAGATCAGAATTAGTCTCCCTATCTTCCAATTCCACTCTATCACTGGCATCTCGAAGAAAAGAAAGTCTCATTTCAGAATCCCAAAAGAAAGGATGATGCAGAACTTCAACTGCTTTGGGCCTGACATCAATTATAAATGATCAAAATAAAGCTCAAGATAATGAAGGTACGATTTTTTTTTTTTTTCAAAACACGTTTTAATGAGATGAACCTACCTTAGATTAGGCTCAGGGTCTAATAGACAAGAAATAAGATCCTCTGCTTCAGGAATGAAATCCACTAAGAAAAGATCCTTTTGATTTCTCACAATATTAACATCACGTTCAAGACGGTCTCCAAATGGATGTCTTCCCCCAGTCAAACAAAAAAATAAGACACAACCTAGACTAAATAAATCTACAGCCCGTGTTTGACGTCCTTGAACAAGTTGTTCTGGTGCTTGCCAGCCTGAACTACCACATCCTGCAATTAATTCATCAAATCTTAGAGTAAGAATAACAAAAATAATTGAGACTTGTAAATTAATAGGAAGAGATCCTCATCAAAAAATTGAAGGGTCAATGAACAAGAATTATAGATTAAGTTAGACAGTGTCAGAATTTCAAATAACAATGAACACTCACCAGTACCATTATGACCAAAAGATGACATATCTTCAAAAAGACGTTTACTAATGCCCATATCGGAAAGCTTCGCACATAAAGATCTTTCACTGATTATCAAAATATTTTGGGGTTTCAAATCCCGATGTACTATTCCCAGTTCATGCAAATGACAAAGCCCTGAAACTATATCCCTGTAGTACAATCCAAAGAAGACAGTCAAGGAGAAGACAACAAAATATAAATTAAACAGTACAAAATATAAACTAAAATTGAAAGGAGACATTATATGACCTATCACATAACAAATCCAAACATTAACCCAAATGATTAGGGTCTATTAATTTTTGTAGTTTTTCTCACATATATTTCCTCATGTACTGAATTGATATGGAATTTATGATCTATCTTATGCGTAACATGAGGCTATATCCTGGCATGTCTATTAATATTTCATCGAATAAAGAACACTTCTCACTAACCTCATTAGCTTCAATAGGAGAGGTGATGGGAAGCCATTTGCTTTCCAAAGAATCTGCATATTTTGCTTTCCTATCTCCAATTGAGCCTTTAAAGTTTGGTTCTCGCCAAACACTGAGTTTTCCGCTATATCTGCGTAAATCTGAATTAAATCACCTAAATTACACGAACAACGCTCCAATGCAAGGTAGACAAAATCTTGATCATTTTCCACCCCATACCATCGAACAATGTTTGGGTGATTGTCAGATGCAATAAGGTTTTGAATTTCTTTAAAGGCCTCATTATGATGAGCCTGAACAAGACGTTTTACAGCAACTTCTCGACACTCATATGTTCCCTCTAGAACAATGGTTCCATTGCTTCCCTTGGCAATTTCTTTATTTGATACAAATAGTTTACCAATCTTGCGCCCATCAGCACATCCATCGACTTTATTAGCATACTGCTGAGGTTCTTTATCATCTCTAGCATGTGGCATTACTTTGTCATCTGATGATACCAATGGCTTAAACTTCTTGTCAACAATTCCATTGTTCTTTCCTGACTTTCCTGTTTTCCTTTTCTTAAGAGTACTATTTAAATCAAGCTCACTATTTTGGCCTTTCAATTTCAATGGCTTTTTAACGAACCCAAAAATTATCCAGACCAGGAAAGAGACTATCAACAGCACCAGAGCCAAACTTAATAACCATGAAATCTCTTTCTTCAGACTAATTTCCTCACGAGTTGTAATCTGTGTCCCGGGCTGAGCAAGCTCAAATGTGTCATCACTATTGACCATTTCTGGAAGCAGAGGAGGTAACAAAGTTGGCACAGGCATGGGAAGCATCATAATATTATCATGGCCTTTTAAATATCTATCATTATTGGGCTGCACAGGAAGCATCAGATCTGAAGTGGGCACTGGGAGCATTTCGTTATCATAATTAGCCTCAGGTAATCTCTCAACAATTGAAGGTTGTACCAGAAAGTTTTTGGTAGACGGTATACTTTTTTTCTTCACCCAACATGGGTATGGCAAAGCAAAATCAAGGCCAGCATCACAAGTATGCTCGCCCTCTGAATCAAATAATGCCCCATCAATTGGGTTTTCATTATGTTGGCAATGCAACACAGCCTCAAATTCAGCTACTGCCATACTCCATACAACTTTGTCTGATCCAGGACTAACAGCTTGTAGAGAATAATCCGTCCTAAATAACATTAGTAGCGGCTTTGGCGTATGAAGCTTAAGAGGATCAGACTTTGCCAGCTCTTCATTCTTAGTAGTGAGAACATTTTGAACACTTTGCCTGTCATTACTCCACAGTGCAAAGGCATTATCAAAATCCGAAGCAGTGTAACTTTGAAAGATCCTTCCAGTTTTAGCATCAACTTCAAAAACAGTACTTCTTTTAGATCCAAGTGTAACAACTCCATCATTTGATAATTTAGGTGTAGCTTTAACAATATCTTCAATAGATGTCAAGAGTCTCTGCAGACAATTATTTATGATGCAAAAGCAATATCAATAGTTAAATAATAAATTAAATTAATAAAATTTAATACAAGCTATTATTATTGTCTGCATTGTGACAAATAAAGTTATACAGAACTAATTAGAATCTGCAACATATATCATGAAAAGCAGCAAGTCAACTGTTAGGAACACCTTCCAATTCATTTTTCCATCCATGCTCATAAAACAGGATAAATAAATTTTAAGCTAGCAGCAAACCTACCATTCCTTACTACAACCAGATGCTTGATGCGCATCAAAGTTAATATCAATACTTTTCAATCCGCTTTCAAATAAAATTAAATTATTACATATTATACGTGAAAAAAAGAAAAGAAAAGAAAAAGAAATGGTGGGAAATTAAATAGCTTTCCACTTTCTTATATGCACATTTATTCAAATTATTTTAGTACATTATTTCATCTTTATGGTTAGGTTGAGATGAAAGAGCTCAAAATCATAATTAGATGCTAAATACAACTCACGATTATCTATTTATCTACTATCATAAAAGAATACAAGTTCTTCAGAATTATGAAAATAGACAGGACCATAAGTCCGTAAAAGACTATGTGTTCCAAACAAACAGAACTTTGCTTTTGGAAGTTATAATGTCCAAGAAAATGAAAGATCTATATGAAAAGATTTAAGATACTCATGGGCAGAAATGTAATACATCCCAATATCCTTGTACATCCATAAAGATGTGACAGCAAGAGAGCATAAAGTAAGAGGGTAGAGAATAAGTCACCAGGTAACATTAACTGTCAACTATCAACAACTAGTTCATCCAAAATCTCGTAAACAATCTGATATACGTATAGATATCACATCTGGGACATTTGCTTACTTGCAGATAAAAATCAAGTACATTTACTTCACGATCAACATGCCTTCACATTAAAAACGTAACAGCATATCAAACTACATCTTGTTGACATCCTCACCATACCATTTTACCAAAGGACTTTCTTTGATATAAACTCCAGTCATCTCCCACATCTATGAACTCATTACTTGGTCCAGATGCATTTTCTTTATCATTATCCTCGTTGAGAGGAGCTTGATATGACTTGTAAATTGGTGATCCTGTGGAAAATGACCATATTATTCTCATGGAACCGCTCTCCACCAAATGTATTGTCCCATTTTGATCCGGGGCAACAAACAGTACCGTGCTAGGCTTACTGTCCAATGAAAATATGGAAGGAAAAAAATTTGAGTGACATGGTTACATTGCCGGTTATCATTAGAGTAAAGCAACATGGCTGGATGAAAAATCAAGATGAACAAGACCTCTAGCAAAATATTAGTTATGAGCACAGTAATACTGCATAATTTTTAATTCTGCAACTGCTTGGCAAACTACTGTGTGGAGGGAAGGAAAGAGAGAGAACTGATAACATCAAAAAATCAAAATTACTAAGGCACCAACTAGCAAATTTATTTGGTCTGACTTGCTTGTTCCCAATGAGCATTAATTATTTGTTTCCATGTCTGCTCATAATTAATGAGGGTAGGGTGTGAGAGTAATAATTAATATAATATTAGAGTTTAGTCAATTAGTAGGGGTAATATTGGAAGTTATTTAAATGGTAGAGTAACTTTATTGACTATAAATGTTTTTATTGGTTTGTGAGAAAAGTTAGTTGGACTTATAATAAGATGAATAACATGTTTTCTATTTAGCATCTACTCGATCATTCAACTGCGCAGATATAACGCATTCAAACACCACTCTTGATCATGGATTATGAACCCCAATCAGGGATAAAGCTCATACGATGATGACCAACAAAGAAGCAAAATTTCTAATCAAAAGAAAATGAGAGCTCACGCTGGAGGAGACAGAGTAGAGCGGCTAGCAGGTAATGCTAAGCCCCTGAAGTCTACATCACGATTGCCTGCAAATGAGACTTGGGAGCTCTCTGACTCTGATACCGAGACGTCGCCGGTTAAGCTCGAGCAAAAGACGATTAACAAAATGATCACAAGACTTGGTGTGCAGAGAAATCGAAATTTCATCAGGAATCTCAAAAAGTATGCTCCAAGGAAGGGATTATTATGCTACCAGACTTGGATTAGGACTAGGGTTTTAGGAGAAGGCGAGTTTAGAGGAACGAAATTGGAGCAGAAGAGCAATGGGGGAATGGTCTTCGAATATTGGGCCGCCCTGCAGCATATAGGATCTACAGCTCAATGATCCGAATCCTGCAAGAGCCGGAGCTTATTTTGCTTCGCAATATTGGACTCTTTTTTTTTTTTCATTTTTCTTTGTTCGAGCCAGAAAATTGGACACCGATAGGTGTTGTAATAATACGAAAAACGAACGCCGTCCACGGCAAGAATTAAGTTGACAAAAGTGCCCCTCTCGTCTCGGCAGACAGCTCAACATCCAACGGCGGGAGCCATAATACTCCCAACGATAGATTCCACTATTATTGTTCTGATCCAATTACTACATTGTTCCTGAAAACCTGAAGCTACGTTGAAAATACATTTCGCAACTCGCGCGAATAGAGGTTAAGCCAATTTGGAGAAGAATTTTTCACGTGAGTTGCAAAATGTTTCTAACCCAGCTTCCATTTTTTTATCAATCAACAATTAGATCAGAATAATGGCTAAAAATTCTCCTCCTTGACTTTTTCTATTATATTCAAATAACTTTTCTGATTTAAAAATTGTCGTGTCAATGATATATTATTCGTTCGTAGACAAATGGGTTCGCATGCATTCACGCTGCCCCTGCTCTTCATGTTTACCCCTAAAACCGCACAAAAGAAACATCAGAAGGTTGATTGGTTGATTCGTGTGGGTATTAAAGAGAGACTCCGTTGACACACCACCTGGATAGTATTATTATACTCACTTTCTGTAGCATCCCTTAGTTTATGTCATTGTTGGTTCTTACTCTCTTACAAAGGGTCGAACTTTAATTTTATCCCCCGTAGTTTTAAATACTTTCTCCAGTCCTAATTATAGAATTTAGTTGCTTTTTTTGAAAAGATTAATAAAGTTAATTAAATTATTTTAGAATATTTTTATTTTTATTTTTTTTTTCTTCGATTATTTAGTTTGACTAATAAACTACTATATAATCTCGAATACACAACATATGAAATGATTAAGTAACTTATTTAATTTCCTTAATCTCTCCAAAAAAAAGTTAACTAGGTTTTATAATTAGAACCGGAGGTAGTAATTGGTTTTGGCACCTATAATTTCATAAAGCCTTATTTTGAGTTTAAGTGTAAGGATTAAAATGTTTCATCAAATTGTTAAAATGAATTACTCATTCTTTCCTTTATTAGTATGAGAGCAGAACAACATGACAACTATTGCTTAATTCCATTGGGAGGACATGCTAAAATCAACAAACTGAAGCTGGTGCAAAGACAGCAATTAGTGCTCAAGCAAGGGTTTAAAATTATAGGGACCCTTGTCAAATAAAATATGATACATTGATATATAGGATCTGATGTGACAGTAACACCATTATGTAGAGGGAATGTTTTTGCTTGCAATCTGTCACTCAAAAACACCCAACACCTAATGTAAGTGTGTAGGAGACAAGGGAGGGGACTGTTTCAAGACAAGAGCCAAATGAGCAGCGTTGCCCAGAGGGTGAGTGCTATAGCTGCAGCGCCATACGTCCAAAACATTATCACTGAGCACTCGTCCTGCCCCACATCAAACAGTTGAGCCATCGTGCCTGAGTCATTTTCATCATCATCAAATTCTTGCTATTAATAATCATCATTATTAAAGAGTAGAGTATGCTATGCCTGGAATCACTTACTGATATTCATAGCCGGTGGCATGGCGTACTGCATCACCAGCACGTACTGGAATAGAGGATATGGTGGCAGCATGTTCAAGCTTGCCGCCATTTTAACAATACACAGTCCAATAATGGGTATCACTATATATTTGGATACTATTATGCTTATGATGCTCCATACTGTCACACTTGAAGATCGCAACCCTATTTATTATACCACCACGAATACTTGTTCACTTCCCAATCATTCCCAACATAATAATATAACTCGCCTGCCTGCAAACTAGATTTTCCCTACATATATACACTCACACACATATATACCTTGAGTGAGATTTCCGCCCAGCAGGATGGTGATGCAAGGAATTGTTCCCTCCCTGAGAAATTTTTAATATATACTTAATCCAAGTCAAGAGTGTAATCTATTTGACAAGATTATGGACGATTGATTTGGTATATTTATAATTTTAATTCATACCCCATTAGCTGAATAGAGTTTTGGATCACTGCAAATGGAGCATCGTCGCCGATGATTAGGTTCCTCAGCCAAGTAACACCACCAAAGAGGAAGCCCAAAAACTAGGATAATCAAAAAAGGTAAAAATCTGTCTGTACCACAATGTGAATCAATGACAAGCATGAAGGAAGGACGGAGCTCACCGTGGCTATTGTCGGAGGTGCCTTCAGTTCTTCTAAAATCTGGCCAATAGTCCCTATAAATCTGCGGCCAAATGGTCCGCTAACGTTGGACAAACTTTGGTCTACCATCTGTAACGAGTGGTGGGGAAGTATGTTAACCACTCAAATCAAACATAACACAATTGTTTAAACCATTAAATTCGATCGATTTTATATAGGTGTTAATTAATGTTCAAACTCGTCTTAAGTTTGAATATAGTCTTTACATTTTGGTTTCCAGAGTCTTTATTAGAATTTTGTACAGCAACATTTGGCTCGTCTGCATGCTCGAGGAGGCGAGTTTGTGGGTGAGCCTCGTGATCCTTGTTGGGAACCTTCAAGGCCTCAGCAGCCTCAAGAGCTATAAATTTCATGGATCTGCTCCTCATTATCTGGTAAGTATAAGTCCAGATAAAAACCCCACCAAGCTGCATTTTCCAAAACAGCAAAACAAACGTTCCATCAGAACATAGTGCATAAGATATTCCCGTATCAGACTTAAAAGTAGAATTGCCAAAGAAGTGAGCTTTGATTACCGCCATGGAGAAAGATGAATAAGAGAGTGCAGCAGAGTGACAAGCATCCCGATCACCAAAAGGCCCTCCTTTTTGAAAACAGATGGCAGGAATAATCACGATAGGAAGGTTTCCCAAATTTCCTGATGCAAAATTAATATAATTCATGAATTGTGCATAAAGTGTTTCTGGTTGTGAGGAAAGCAAGAGGCGATGCCATATGATATACCCGATGAACAAGAAGCAATGATGAGACCTTCCAGTTTCAAGTTGGGTTTCAGGCATTTTACAATCATCCATCCTATGATCCCTCCTATTAGGAATGTGAGCGCAACATTGACCGGCATAAACCACCTGCATTATGAAATTGAACCAGAGATGAATTTATCAAAAATAACTATTGAATTCCAACGTCAAACTATTCTAGAACAATAAGCTAATAGCAATGAAGAGGGAAACGACATGTTTCCAATTCCATTCTAATAACAGGGAAAGCCAAAAAAAGGCCCACATCATCACCATTAGTTGAATAATGTCCAGAAGTAGCAAAATTTTGGGTGGATATAGTGCTTTCAAAGGGGAATGAAGAATCAATATAGACTCACCAGGAAATCATGTCCTGGAGCGAAACAGACCTGGCGAAGCTAGAAAATACAAGTGAAGGAGTGAAGACCGTGAAAACCAGCTGCAGGGAGAAAAGGTGAAAATCAAAGGCGGTTACGGAGGGAAAGTAAGAAAGAGGGAGAGAAGAGTGACCTTGTTCAAGGTTTTGCGGAAGTCGGGTGAGAGAAGATTATTGAGACGGGGAGTAGCGAGGAAAGCTCCCACGGCACTCACAAGCAGGACCTCCAGAACTGGAGCAGATGCCACCTCCAGCAGTTCCAGAAACCCCATGTTTGTTTGTGTGCAGGCAGCCAACAGTGTCCTCTGCGCTGATCTTTTGAGAAAAACAGGTGGCAGAGACGTGTGGGTGTGAAATTGAATATGCGGCAGTTACATCCCAGTCATTCAACGCTGTAATGTAGTCCAGGAATTAATTACTTGGTAATCGAAATTTACAACTATCAATCATTGACGCGGTGAAAAGCGAAAATCAACGGAAGAGGGTAAACGGGGGCAGAGTCGGATGCAGGGATGTGCATTGGCCCCCTCCGTCCGACTATGATTTATGTTGGCAGCTTAGCTTTTTGTTTCTGCACTCTGCCAGGAAAGGTCTTGTTGGCGCAATCCTGATTAAAAGGATAGGTAGCTGTAGCATTCATTCCTCATAGACCCTGCTTGATTTGTTTTGTTTCGGTCTTTCTAAATAAAATAAAATAAAATGCACCTTTCATTTCAGCACTTACGAATTTATTTTCTGTCACTCCATAAACTAACCTCCGTAATCCGAGAGCAAGTTCTGCACAAAAAGAAAAACATCGGCGGTTTCATTCGTTTCAGTGATTTATGACAAGATATAAATCATCAAAGATGGAACTTATGACAAAAGGTATTTTTGGGCGAAAGAAAACTACCCAGGCACGCAATGTACGTGCAAATGCTGTGTTGGCGATTTGAACAGAGATGCAAAGTTGGAACAGGAAAAGGGCAGGGAGGAGACGTAAAGTTGGGTTTTGCTTTGTATAATTGAGTCAGCCAAGTTTCGTTTGTTTGTTTGGATTATAGTTAATTATAACACAATCATTCGCTGGATTCTACGTGATTAGATTAGATTAGATTGAGGGTGAAGAGGACCATTAACTGACTCATTCATCACCGATCAAGATAACCCCACCCCTGCCAGCCTCCCAATCTGAACACTGCAATAATCCAGCAGCAAATCTATATATCTACCCTATTTATGGAACATCACCGCTCATTTCTCAGGTCTCATGCAAAATTAATATTAAGTTTATTTGTTAATTAAAAGGTGCGTTCGCTCTTAATCTATATGTTTTTATTATTCACGAGCAATTAATAATTTTTTTAGTGGATTCGGAGCAAAAATAAATATGTTTCCCAGTTAGTTTTTATCAAGTCAAGATGATGTTAAAGTTGGCGTTCGTTTAAAATGTTGTGATGAGGGACAAAAGGCCGGGTAATTAGGATTAAATATCTGAGGATAGGATGCTAGTAATATTGATGAACAAAAGATAATTTTGTTGTACACGTACAAATATTGTTTCGTTTTGACTTTGTGACCTGGGTAGGCTAGAAAGATGAGGGGATGGAGAAGGCGAAATTAAAGGGAATGGGGAAATAAAGAATAGAGAATGAGAAGAGGGGCAAGAAGTGGAGGAGGAATAAGAAATGCAGATAGAAGTGTATTTATGAAATGGAGATGAGAGATAAGGAAGGAAGAAGGAAAAACCTGGCAATAATGGCAGAGAGACGCTGTTGAAGACGACGACAATGAGGGGGAGAGAGAGAGATAAGGGCAACCGGGGCCGGACGTTGAGGACGTAAAATGCTTTATCCTTTTAAAAGGTAAATTCATATAAAAATTTGTATGAAAAGGATTAAAAATTCCCATCTTCTTGCTCAAACATCTTTCTAGTATATAAATACAAGCAAATCAAATCTGAAAATGGCGTTTTCCTCAAACACGTGCTTTAATTCCTTCCCTCTCCTCACGAGTGACAAGTGTCCTCTCCTATTGACTCTGTTTTTGGCTCCATCGAGGCCCGTCCCATGTTTATATTCTGATCTGCTTCCGCGAGATGCATGCAGATCATAAACACCATCCGGATCTTGCAACATTATTTCTTATATTTTAACACATGCGTCACACACCATCCATCCAAATGATCTCATTACCTTCAATTATATAATAAACAAATATGCATTGATGGGAGCAGCCCAGACAGAGAGTTTTAAAATAAAACTTGATCCACAGGAACAAATAAATGGTCACTTTTGTTCATCCCTTACTTCTGGATTACCCTAGTGCCCCAAAAACCAAACGTGAGAGCACATCACATTTTTCAACTCTCCTTTCGCCTAAACGGAACAAACACTACTCTTCACTTTGAATAGGCAAAATAATATCATAGAAACGGCATAGGAGAATTAAATCGTCTTGTTGACCTAATCCCAACTAAAATCAAGTTAAAATAAATAACATTGGGATCATGGAATTTCAAAACCTTCTTTATAATCAACCTCAAACTCTTCCCTATACTCTTTTACAATAAGGCCTACTTTGCATTTATCAACTCCACCATCTTTGTTCACCTTTCTTTTGTAAACTCATTTAACTCCAATGGATTTTTACCCCTCCGAGAGCTCCACCAATTCCCATGTTTATTTTTATCTACAAATTTGATCTTCTCATCTGTGGCTATTTGCCATTTTCTTTTTTTATCTGCTGCTTCACATGTGAGGGGATCACAATCTAAAACAAAGCAAGGTGAGCTGCAAAATCATCATCACATAAGTCATCTCCACTTACATAATCTATTATCTAAGATGGCTTCTTTTGATATTGACCAGCCCGAGGTTCCTCCACTATTACAATGGTTAGTGCTTCTACATCATTTAATTTGGAGAATTTTTAAGAGTAGCAACAATATTATTTCTAGGTGTGGCAATTGCTCATTTTCTTCTTCAATTTCATAATTACGACAAATTGGAGAAGGTTGCTGCCAATTCCAATTCCAAGTGCTTTTTTTTTATACAAAAATAACATCCTTGCTAATCACTATTTTATTAGTTAGGGGATTAAATAAATTGTAAGCTTTAGAACTTATCTGGGTCTCTCTTT
This sequence comes from Acacia acuminata, assembly GCA_019022655.1. NCBI lineage: Eukaryota > Viridiplantae > Streptophyta > Magnoliopsida > Fabales > Fabaceae > Acacia > Acacia acuminata. Next base: position 12,942,740 of record JAFJYI010000002.1, read on the forward strand.
TTTAAGCTAAAAGTTACTTTTAAACTAAAGCTAAAAAAAAAAAAAAAAAAAAAAAATTTAAAAAAAAGCTAAAAGTTGTTTGATAATTATATAAATTTTTTAACTTAAAAGCTCAAATTAAAAATAAGTTGTTTGGCAAAAATTTTGTCATAACACTTTTTCTAAGAGAACTTATATATTCTCAGCATTTTCATAGATTGAAAAATTATTTGTAAAATATAACAAATTCGAACACCCAAAAGATCAAAACATTGTCCATTCTAACTCAAACAAAAATCTTTGCCCCTCACAAATGTAATAGCCAAACATTACTCTGCCTCTGCTGATTCCCCTTAATTATATGTTGCATCAATCACGCACCATATCTGTTAATTTCACCTAAGTAGATTCAATGATATCTCTGGAAGATCCTAAGCTTCTGGGCAAGTACAAAGGTCATAGACGCACTAGGTTTCCAAATCTAATCATTTGTTGCAACTGCCACTCAGTTTGAATGCCTACAATGAAAGGGTCTGAATCAGAGAAATCTTCATAAAAGAATACATGATTCATATGTAGACCGGCGTATTGCCTGCTCTTGCCATAAAACACGATGATGTGTCAAAAGGTCATCACAGTTAGATGGACCACCTTGTCTCTCCATTGTTTCATTGTGCCTCTGCATAATTGTCTCCACTAGCTATTTTTTACCAAAGCCAAATTTTTTTTACCTATATAGAGATGATTAGAAATAAATTAGTATCACTGAGCAATGAACTTACATGGTCCAATACTCAAAAGAATCAATAATCAGCACGAATAAAGTGTTTCTAACACCTCTCACCATGTACAACATCAAAATCAAAATTTAAAAAGTATCAACGAAAGAATGAAGGCCAAGATTCTTTTAATTATGATTGTTAACGTAACTTTCAAGCTTCAAGGAAGGAAAAAATTCAGATGAGATCTTATCAATTCCAAATAAAAATACCTGATGAAGGAAATAATTAGAGAGAGAGAGAACGAAACATGGAGGTGAAACGTATCAGTTGACTACCAAAATAATAAATTTTAACACCCAAGGGTAAATAAAGGAAGCGAAAGGTCGCCTTCGCAGGCGAAACCAAAACATTTATGCATATTCAGGCAAAGAAAATTCCCGCAATACACTCTATTTCTAACAAAATTTACAATCAAAGCAGAAAATGAGAAATTAATATTAGGGGGAACGAGGATATTTGAATAATCTGAGCCAGAAAGAAAAATCACAGAAAAGCTATAGAAATGAGTTGGCATTACCTTCGTAGCGATACTTCCGACGGCAGCACGATGGCTGTCAATGGCGGTGGAAGAAGCGAGGAAGCTGAAGCTGAAGGAGAAACAGAAATGAAGGTGGACAGAGGACAATCACAACAAGAGCTATAGGGTTCTTTTTTTTTTTTTTTTTTTTTTTTTTTTTTTTTTTTTTTTAAAAAGAGCTTTTTTTAAGCTCTTTTTTCTTCATTATAAAATAAGCTTTTTTTATTATAAGAGCTTTTATAAAAACTTGTTTAGCCTAACTTTTGTTTATAAGGAAAAGATGAACTAAAAATAAGAGGATCCAAACAAAAAGCACTTAGATTGCTCACTTACACTTAGAAAAACATATTTTTCTTGTTATCATCAAGCTTGTTTCTTTTCTCATCTCGGAACGTGAGCATATGCAATGCAACTGCGAATTCTAAAGTGATCAATAGTTGGCCTTCATCCACTTCAAGCCTCTTGTGGAGTCATGTTTTGAACAGCAAAAGTATGACTTCTATTCAAGACATGAATGCCCTAATTCATTGCTTCTTGTTAGAAATTCTTTAAAACTTTTCCTTTTTCTAGTAAGCTTCTTATTATGTTGAAGATGGGTTCTATTCTTCTTCTCCGACACACCATTTTGTTGTGGTGTATGAGCATATGAAAATTCTCTTTGAATACCATATTGGTCGCAAAAAATTACAAATTCTTTTGATCAATATTCTCCACCACGATCTATACCGAGAGTTTTAATCATCTTTCCTGCTTCATTTTCAACCGAGCCTTAAAGTTTTTAAATAAATTAAAATTTTCATTTTTCTCCTAAAAAAAGTAAACTCGAATTTTTCTAGTAAAATTATCAATAAATGTGATAAAATATTTTTACCACGGGTGGAAGTTCAAGTGATTCACTTGATTGGCCTACATATGTCGAGTGAATGAGCTCCAAGACTTCTTTAGCTCTCCATAATTTTCCTTGAGGAAATTGAGAATGTGGTTGTTTGCTAATAACACACTCTTCGCAAACTTAGGAAGGAGAAGAAATTTGAGGAAGATCTATAACCATATTTTTTTTTTATGAAGAGTTTTTAACCCACTAAAATTCAAATGGTTGTAGAGATCATGTCAAAGCCATGAGACATCTTTCTCAAGAATCGTCAAGCAAGATTGAGAGATTTGCCGAATCTCCCAAAATAACCAGCATTAGAAAAGGATTTGCAATATAATGTAACCTGGGTCGTTTCCCAACGAATTCACAAATCGTTTTTAATTTGAACAGCAATAGAACAGAAACAGTAAAATCAGGGGTTTTTCATTCGGAAGAGATTAAAAACAAAAATATGCAGAAACAAAACGAAACAACACAGATTAAACAGAAGATTAATAAAGGATTAACCCAGGATTTCGAATTCCACCACTTCCCTTCCTCGGACGAAAACAGATGTATAACCAAACTCGTGATCGACTCTGGACAAATCGAAATCTCTGCATTTGTCAAGAAATTCCCTCAACTGAACAATCGCTCAGAATTTGTTCGAATCAATGGCGTATCACTGTACGATCGCATAGTAATACTTTAACCTAGTTCGCACTACGTCCTTGGGAAATATCGATCTGGGTTTTTAATCAAAAGCCCAATCCAAATCCAAAAATCGAATCCGATTAAAGAATGCGTAAACGAGTTAGACGATTACCGATTAAGCGAGTCCTCCTGGATAGTGGAATCCTCAATCCATGGGTCAATCACAAAGTAGCTTAGCTAGTCATGGATTTGCGTAATCGAAAATCGAGCAGAAATGAAGAAGTTCATCATGAACACGAAGAACACGATGAATGAGATGAGAGAAAATAAAACTTCGTATTTGATTCAAAACTGTCTAAAAATGTGAATGACTGAATGTTTGTGGCTGCCATCTAACTTAAATCTAAACCTAAAATGGAAATGGGTCAGCCCAAAACGAAAATAAAATAAAATGGGCTTTAATTACAAAATTTGAGCCCAAAAATACATATGACTTTGGCTCCAAAATCGACTACCTTCTTGTCATAATTTGCTCTTCATGTCTTCATAACAATTATAGCTCTCTGAATCATCTGAAATATGAGACAAAAATGAGGCAAATCCGATGTCTGGTTCAAGAGTTATGGTAAAAACGGTGAAGCAATATAAAACTGGAATTTATTATTAAATAATGGCTAAAATATAATAAAAGGCCCAAAGCCCAAATAAGTATAAAAGCCATTATTTATTAGCTAAAGAGTCCTAAATTATAAATCAAGAGACAAAAAGTAGTGTATGAAATATTCAATTATCAAATTCCCCACACTTATCTTTTTGCACTCCGAGCAAAATTCAAAGAAAAAGACCTAAAGGAGAAACTCTTCTTTTCTAACAATTGCTAACAATGCAAAAAAATTGAACAAGGGAGACAAAGCTCCAAAAGATCAATCAACCAAGACCACAATCCCTTCATCTCAAATTACAATTCATGGCAATCTCATCAATGGTGCTATTCACAAAAGATGGTCTCTCAAATGATGCGCTCAATCAATCAATCTCTCAAGTGTTTAAGGTAAATAAGTGTATCGCTCAAATTCTACTCAAGAAATTTGTCCTATCATAAGCTTGCTCAATTTCTACGTCTCCACTACTCATAACACATGCATGCACAAATCAAGAGAGCTTGTTATGAAAGGTTGTAATGGGGTTAGGGTGAAGGTAGGTAATAGTATGGAATGAGAGGCTAAGCACCAAAGAAATTAAAAAGAGCAATAATTAATACAATCATTCTCTATGTAAGAAAATTTTTATTTTACTTGTATATCTCCTTTCTTTCTATGTATTTTCTTTCTTTATTTCTTCTCCTTTTTTCTGCTTTTCTTTCTTTTCTTTTCTTTTTTTCTTTTTCTTTTGCTTTTCTTTCTTTCTTTCTTTTTCTTTCTTTCCTCTTTTTTTTTTGAGAAAAATGAAACTAAACTATATACATAATCACAATGACAAAAGCAAACATCCCCCCACACTTAAACCGTTGCACTCCCGAGCAACCCCCACACTTAAACACAAAATCAAGGTGAAACCAATGCTCAATAAATTTTCAAGGTGCGGAATAAAATGGTTTTACGCTTAGGCTTGTAATGTGGCTTAGAAAAGAATGAGTCAAAAAGGCACTAAGGGCTAGCAAAGGGATCATAATGGAAGGGAAAGGCTATTTGGCCAAAGTAGGGAAAATAAAAGAAAGAAAACAAGCTTCCATCATACTTATGCACGTAAATGAAAAATGTAGTTTCAAAAAGAAAAGGAGCAAGTTCTAGAGAACACAAATCATGAGTAGATGCACACATGAAAGAAAGAATGGCAAAAGATGAATTCCATTCATGCAGGCCCAAAACCTCACAAGGTCAATACCAACTTAGGCAATCAACAACATCAAATCAATTACCAAGACATGTAATCGAAGAGTCAAGAATGGCAAACCAAATAGAATGATCCATTAAAACCAAAATGTTCAAGTTCATAATATGTAGCAATCATAGAAAAGAGACTCGTATTTATTTCAAAAAGCAAAGTAGAAAAAGGAAAACAAATAGAAGAAAGAGGGAGAAAGAAAGAAAAATACTCCCCAAGGGGTTTATGGAGGATAAGTGGCATCAATGAGGAGAATCTCGCTTCCTCAGTCGCTCGGGATCCCTCATGAAATGGCTTGTGGCGATGCCCATTGACCTTAAAGGTTCATCCTGTGGGTGGATTACATAGCTCAACAGCACCAAATGGAAAAATGTTAGTGATCTCAAAAGAGCCATCCTATTTAGATCGCAGCTTACCAGGCATAAACTTCAAACGGGAGTTAAACAGAAGAACTTTCTGGCCCACAGAAAATTCTTTCCTCAAAATATGCTTATCATGGAATGCCTTAGTCTTTTCCTTGTATAACCACGAGCTTTCATAGGCATCCAATCTAAGCTCATCCAACTCTTGCAATTGTAGCTTTCGCTCCATCCCAGACTTGGCCAAATCCATGTTACATTGCTTAATGGCCCAATAGGCTTGATGCTCCAACTCAACCGGAAGATGACATGCCTTACCAAAGACAAGCCGATAAGGAGACATCCCAATCGGAGTCTTGTAGGTGGTGCGATACGCCCACAAAGCATCCTCTAATCGCTTACTCTAATCTTTTCGGGTAGAGTTAACAGTCTTCTGAAGGATTTGCTTAATCTCTATCGAGATTTCACTTGACCGTTGGTTTGAGGATGGTATCTTTGTGGAGACCTAGTGAAGCACTCCATACTTGCGTAACGAGGCACCCATGCTTCGGTTGCAAAAATGGGAGCCTTGGTCACCGATAATAGCTCTAGGAATGCCAAACCTACGAAAATGTTAGACCTAACAAAATCCACCACCACGAAGAATCATTAGTCCGGTGGCTTTCGCCTCAACCCATTTCGAGACATAATCACGGCTAGCGGTATGTAAGTATAACCATATGAAGCAGGAAATGGACCCATAAAATCAATACCCCAAACATCAAAGATCTCACAAAACAATATAGGGTTCTGGGGCATCTCATGCCTACGGGAAATGCTCCCTACTCTCTTACAGTTATCACATGACTTATAAAACAGATGGGAATCATGAAACAAGGAAGGCCAAAATAATCCACCGTCTAACACTTTCCTAGCAGTTCTTTGGGGTCCAAAGTGACCACCACAGCAGAAGCATGAGCAAAATGCAATATAGAGTGAAACTCATGATCGTGCACACATCTCCTAACTACTTGGTCACTACAAAATTTCCACGAGATAAGGGTCATCCCAAACATAATATTTAGACTCACTCTTTAATTTAATGGTTTGGGCCTTAGTGGAATCTATAGGCAAAACACCGGCTACCAAGTAGTTAACCGGATCAAAGATACCATGGAAGCTTACCTTGCAACCGTAGAAGCCGCTCATGGAAATCATCCTAAATAGAAGAGGGGTGAGAGGAGAATGAGTGATGCGACTTAAGTGGTCACTACCCAGCTTTGTGCTCCACTGTCTCGATCTCAACATCAAACTCTTGGAGTAGCAACATCCACCGGATGAGTCCCGGCTTAGCATCTGCCTTTTTCAAAAGAAACTTCAAAGCAAAGATGGTCGAGAAAACAACTACTCTACTTGCTAGCAGATATGACCTAAACTTATCAAAAGCAAATACAATAGCCAACAACTCTTTCTCTGTGTCACTGCCAGCTGCCTTACCAGAGAGGTCAGATCATCAAGTCTATTCTCTAATCTCTGAGAATTGTACTGGACTGGAGGTGTTTGCACATGGTAAACAGGAGTACTATTGGCCCTGGTTCCAAATTGTTGAGAGTTGGCTGCCATCTCGGATATCAATTCTCGGGCATCTTCAGGTGTCTTGTTACGTAGAGCCCCACCGCTAGAAGCATCCACCAAACCTTTGTCTACTAGTAGCAGGACCATCATAGAAATGGGTAATCAAGAGTTGCTCGGTGATCTGGGTGGTGTGAACGGCTTGCACATAACCTTTTGAACCTCTCCCAAGTACTCATGCAAAGTCTCCCCATTGCTGTTTAATGTTGGCAATTTCTTTCTTGATCGCAGCTTGCTCTTGAGGCGAGGGTAATATTTCTCCATAAATAACCTCTCGAACATCAGTCCAGCTCCCAATAGATGAAGGTCAAGGTACAACAACCAGTCTTTGGCTCCACCTTCCAATGAGAAAGGAAAAGCTCTCGACTTGATTTGATCTTCATCAATGGCATGTGGTTTCATTGTCCGCACACTAGATGGAAGTCCTTTAAATGTTAATGGCACACTCACTTTGAAAGACCATGAAACTTAGGCAAAGCAAGTGTATTAGACCGATTTAAGCTCAAAGTTAGCAAGAAGGGCGGGATATTGGATGCACAAAGGTTGATAATTAACATCAGTTCATTCAATTCCTTTAAAGTAGGACGATTTTCCTGTTCTTACGCCATAATATCCGAGTTAGGAAAATTGCTACTAAAATCGTTGAAAACAACAAGACTATCGAAGTACTATCGAAACACAATCAAAAAGATCAACGGTATGGACACAATCGGACTCAAGTGCAATGTCCAATTCAATATTAATCCCACGACTTAGCCTAACAACTCTTCTAAATAAAAAATTGTTCTTTCTATTTCGTGGATCAAATGGCAACAAGTCTTCTCGGATTGATAGTGCTTCTAGTACTCATGCAGCATAGCCACAAGGCAGAATCTGCAGAAAATCAAAATTACGAAAATGCCACTAAAAGTGGTAAAAAGTAGAAAAACACTAGGACACACAAAAACAAAAACCTATAGTAGAAATTGACCTAAACAAGTCTAGAAACACTATCAAATGATTTTTAAAATTTTTGGGACTTGGACAAGGCAACTCCTAGACCATTGGGGAACCCAAAAATGGAATAAAAAAACTTCAAAAATTGAAAAAGTGGTCTAAACGATGGAATTTGGCTTATATCTCAAGACCACAGCGCTTTACCACTGTGTCCTATGCTAAATAACATTTTCCTTCAGCTCACCAAAAATCAGCCCAATCAGAGTAAGTCAAACAATTGCTAAAACACCCAATATATCCTACCGAGACCAAAAAATGGTAAAAATAGGGTCTAAATGATTGAATTTGGCCAAAATAGGTGAGACCTCACTTCCTCTTAAGGAAGTGACTCTTGCTTAGAATACCCAATTCCTTGTGAATAAGACATGGGTTGAGTGATCTGGGTCAGAAAAATTTCTGTCCAGCCACCCAAACCACCTAAACTACCGAAACGAAGCTATTTACACTAATGTTACTAATCAAACCGACGCAAATTCCCGAATGGCGCCATATTTTGACAGAGATTTGCCGTAATCTCCCAAAATAACCAGATTAGAAAAGGATTTGCAATATAATGTAACCGGGTCGTTTCCCAACGAATTCACATCGGTTTAATTTGGAAAGAATAGAATAGAAAAAAGTAAAATCGGGGTTTTTATTCGAAGATATTAAAAACGAAAATATGCGAGAAACAAAACGAAACAACACAGATTAAACAGAAGATTAACAGAGGATTAACCCAGGATTTCGAATTCCACCACTTCCCTTCCTCAAACGAAAACAGATGTATAACCGAACTCGTGATCGACTGGACAAATCGAAATCTCGCATTTGTCCGAAATTCCCTCAATGAACAATCGCTCGAATTTGTTCAATCAATGGCGATCACCGTACGATCGCACGCAAGAATACTTTAACCTAGTTCGAACTACGTCCTTGGGAAATATCGATCTGGGTTTTTAATCAAAAGCCCAATCCAAATCCAAAAATCGAATCCGATTAAAGAATGCAGAAACGAGTTAGACGATTACCGATTAAGCGCGAGTCCTCTGGATAGTGGAATCCTCAATCCATGGGTCAATCACAAGAGCTTAGCTAGTCATGGATTTGCGAACTAAAATCGAAAGCGAAATGAAGAAGTTCATCATGAACACGAAGAACACGATGAACAGATGAGAGAAAATAAAACTTCGTATTTGATTCAAAACTGTCTAAAAACGTGAATGACTGAATGTTTGTGGCTGCCATCTAACTTAAACCTAAACCTAAAATGGAAATGGGTCACCCCAAAACGAAAATAAAATAAAATGGGCTTTAATTACAAAATTCGAGCCCAAAAATATATATGACTTCGGATCCAAAATCGACCGCCTTCTTGTCCGAATTTGCTCTTCATGTCTGCATAACAATTGTAGCTCTCTGAATCATCTGAAATATGAGACAAAAATGAGGCAAATCCGATGTCTGATTCAAGAGTTATGGTAAAAATGGTGAAGCAATGTAAAACTGGAATTTATTATTAAATAATGGCTAAAATATAATAAAAGGCCCAAAGCCCAATAAGTATAAAAGCCATTATTTATTAGCTAAAGAGTCCTAAATTATAAATCAAGAGACAAAAAATAATGTATGAAATATTCAATTATCAAAGATTGAACACTTATAAATCTCCAATGTGAATAACTTGTTTGAAGTCATTGGAATAACAACAATATCACCCCATGAAGAATCATATATCTTACAAGTCTCTTTTTGAATAGTATTTGTATAACCTTTTTCTTGCAATTTGACAACCACTCAACAAATTGCTTTCCAAATCAGGAACATAATAAACATAAAAAATTGTTTCAACAAAACCATTTTTAGTTTTTATTTTGATGTTGCCTTTTCCCAACACTTTAACAATAAAGCATTTACTAAAACTTACATTGGAATTAAAACCATCACCTAAGGAAGAAAGTAAAGATTTTTTTTTTCTACACATGTGGTTGCATGTGCCCAATATCCACATACCAAATATCGATTGTGAAGCTTCGTTAACTTGGTAAGCCATCAAAAAAGTATCTTCCACCTTATTTTTGGAAAATTTGACTTCTCTCTTCTCCTTCATTGTTAGTAAGCCTAACATAACATTTAGAACTGTAATAACCAAATTTATAATATTTAAAACATTCTACTTTAGATTTATCAAATTGCAAACTTTGTTCTTTGTGTTTGCTATGAAATTCATTATCTTCCTCCTTGACATCTCTATGGCCATGGTCTCCTCTTCCTCTACCACGGCTTTTGCATCGGCCTCTACCTTTAGAATTTGAGGAACAAGTAACAGTAGAAGATTTTAAAGCCTATGCCTCAACCATTGAACTACATTAATTTTCTGCTCATGAATTAACAAAGAGCTCTGTAGTTAATTAAGAGTGCATCTATATCTTTTGACTCCTTGAACAAACAACATAATCAAATTTTCGAGTTGAAGAACTCAATATTTTCTCAACAATAGTAACATCTTGCATTTTTTCACCACACAAACACATTTTGTTTCTTATCTGTAAAGCTCTGCCACAATAGCTAGTGACAAATTTGCCATCTTTCATCTGCAGATTCTCAAAATCTCTTCGAAGAATTTGAAGCTGTGCATGCTTTACTATTGTAGTGCCTTGATATTTCCTCTTCATATAATTCCATATGTCCTTGAAAGTATATTTGCAAAGAATAGTTTACCTCCGGCCACACGTCACCACTCTTCTCTACTCTACTGTTCTCAATAGAGACATTCCCGGGACCAGTACACACTACTCCGCCCAGCCTCCTTCATTAGTAATGGAGTATTAGGGTTACCTCCGGCCACTTCCACCTCCTTCAATAGATCGATCACTTCCATGTACCCAACGGGGCATTACGATTACGCGGCTTTTATAATTCAATAGACAACTCTTCCCTCTCCCTACCTCACACTCACACTCACACTCTCACTCTCCTTGCATTATTTTAAGGGTAGGGTAGGCTCGCTGTGGGTCGGTCACAATGAGCACTTGATCTCAACGCTCCGGATCTCCCCAAATAATTTCTTATGTTTTAACAGATGCATGATCACTCTTAAATCCCATTTAAAATGCATGTGGATCTTATAGATTTGACGGGATCAGCCCACACAAGGTGGCTTGATCCAGGCAAACAAATGGCATATGAACATTTAGTTCTGGATTACACTTCATTGTGCCAGTGGCCCAAAAAACCAACCAAGGGTGAGAGCAAATGTCATTTTGCAACTAAATGGGCCTAACAAACTTGACTCAACACCAGATCCTCTTCCTCACCTGCTCCTCCCTCTGCCGCCTACTCTTCAAATTGTGTCATCTTGGAAATTTTGAAGAAAAACAAAAATAAATGACTGGACAACTGTTTCAATAATTATTTCCAGCATCGTCGGACGATCATGATCATCTTAGTATTGTGTTTCCTTTCCGCTTATGGGTGGGGTAGGAACTACTTTTTAGATAACGACAAAACGTGGGAATCTATGAAAATGCTTCACAGCTTATACTAATCCTATATAATGTATACCTGGCTCTGGTTTGTATTTATACTTTACGTTTTCTTTTTGGGAAAATGATGTTCAGGGCCCATATTACCTAAAAAATACGAAAAAAGGCTCAAACATTCTGAAAATACAAAAAAAGGCCCAAGGATTACGACACGGAAAAAGGCCCGAACATTTTACAAAGTTGTTAATGGGGCGTCGAGTTGTTAGCGGTAATGATTTAGTTGTTAGATTTTTTTTTATTTTAACAACTAAATTTTTTATCTAACAACTAAATCAACCCCCGCTAACAACTCGATCGGTGATCAAGAATAACTTACCTTGGGCCTTTTTTGAAATTTCAGAATCTTGGACCTTTTTTTCGTATTTTAATGTTTGAGCCTTTTTTCGCATTTTTTGGGTACTATGGGCCCTGAACATCCTTTTCCCTTTTTTTTTTTCCGTCACCGTGGTTTCTGTACTTTACCGAGTCGCCTAACCGCATCATGATCAAGAGGAAATATATGCCTATACCTTCCAATATGGAAAATGAAAAACGCATAATTGTGTTAAGGTTGGTCCCTCTATTTAAATTTAAATCTGAATATAACAATGACAAATGAGGATGGTAACATTTGGCCTTATATACGCGAGAACAAAAGGAAAATGAGGATGTTTTTTCGCGTTGCTTAATAAGTACGTATTTGTGTTTCGTCTCAATTAAATTAAGGGAAATATACTTTTCATGTTCACGTTGTAGGAATGTATTCCGTCATAGAAAAAAAGATATGGATCCTACCATTTTTATGTTTGAGTTTTTTTTTTTTTTTATATATAAAAAAAGATGTGATCTCATTATTTCGTGTGTGTGTAGAATCTTTTTTCTTCTCATACAATATGACAATGTGTAAGCCCCATAAATTAAATTAAATTTTATAAACATGTGTCGTTATCTACGCAGCCATACAATAAATGAGCTGACCAATGTTTTTGGTCAACAAAAGCGAAAAGAAACGACTTTGAATTTGAGACAACAGCACGCCGCGGCAGCAGGAGTTTCAATTCTCACTTGCAAATCTTGCCTCGATTCATGGCGCAATGAAAGTTTAGTCTGCGCTTGAGCGTGAAATATTCTCTCTTGCTCCAGTCTTTGGTTTATTTTCCACCGTAAAAGCAACTGATAGATACTGTGACTTCACTACAATCTCTTCCGCGACCTTTTCTGCACACCGTAACTGCCTCACCGAGAAGCACACCTTGTAGAATCTTCGAAATTGTATTTTAAAATCTTCGCTCTATTAGGTTAGCTGCATTCGGGTCTCTCACTACTTCTGTACTTCTGATTTCATACAGATGCAAAAAACTTGTGAAGGTTTCTTTGTCGTTTACGGAACCGATACAGATGAGTTGAAGCTTTTTCTCTGGGGGGCTTGGGAAGCAATCCAGATGGTTTAAAAAGATTTCCGTGCTTCTGCGTTGCCGTGCTTTTTTCCCATGTCTATCTCGAAGATCGAAACGTTTCTTTTGTGTGTATTTTCTTTGGTTTCCTCTGGACTTTTGGCCGTGGCTTCGAGCGATAGTAGTAGCGGCAGTTCAAGGGAACTTGATCAGACACCGACATGGGCTGTTGCAGCTGTCTGCATGGTTTTCATCTTAATTTCCATAACCTTAGAAAAGAGTCTTCACAGACTAGGATCGGTACGTTACGACTGTCAATGAAACCACTGTAATTAGTACCACCAAGGTTTTGCTTTTGCGTTTTCTGGTGTTTTTAACTGTTTCACCTCCAACGATTTTTCTTTCTTGCTTCAACCCACCGATGAGACATTATGGTTCCATATGTTTATGTCCGGGAACGGAGGTCTTTTTTTTTTTTTTTTTTTTTTTTTTTTTTTTTTTTTTTATAATTATTATCAAGTAAGTTGTAAACTCTGTGTTTGATACATTGCTTTCCTCGGGATGTTCAGTCTAACGGATTCAACCCTCTTTGAATTGCAACGCGTTTTCTATTAACGGGGTTCTCGTGTCTTGATAAGATCGAACCTTTTTGGCTTTTAGCCCATAGTGGGAGCTTTTGAGAATTTAATAACATACAATTGAAGGTCGAAGTCATTGGAGTGTCAGTATCCCTCTGTTTTTTTCAGTTCAAATTCTTGGACAACACCGGAAATAATAGAAATACACATAGCAGAAGAGTTGGTCCTCATAAGTTACAGATGCATATCTAGACTGATTGCATGTGTGCCCCGAGAGACTTTTCATGGACTCAGATCCTTACTTTGAGTTTTCTTTCAGTGGTTGGGAGAAAGGCAAAAGAAAACTCTGCTTGAAGCTTTGGAAAAGGTCAAAGCTGGTAAGAGTGTAGCTAAGAATTCCTACTAGTTATGATTGCACTGGACTATCTCAAGTTAGCTAATTTACCCCTTCTTAATTATCTTTCCATGTTTTTGAGCTTTCTAGGGGAAAAACAACACGTTTTAGTTTTTTTGCAGAGCTGATGATTTTAGGTTTCATTTCGTTGCTCCTGAATTTTGGGCAGAGCTACATTGTCAGAATATGTATTTCTCAAAAGCTTGCTGACAAAATGTTGCCATGTGCACATGATGGTACCAATGATTTGTCTCGCAGAAAACTTCTTTCTCATGAACGTAGATATTTAGCATCTGATACTAGCTCTACCCAATGCAAGGAGGTAACTATATCCCCACACCTGGTTTTTTCAGACGCGAGTGAGTTGTTTGATTGACTCAGTCAAAGACACGAATTTCAGAAAAAGCCTTGACTCAAATTTAGAAAAAGAAAGGGAGATTTCTTTTTTACCACGAATGAAATCTGTAAAGAAATAAGTAAAATACCAATTAACCCTTAATATGTGACTCATGCTTAAGTGGAATTTTACGTATTTATGTTACCCCTATCTGATGACATTGATGAATTAAATGATTCATTTTTGCCTTGCAAAGAAATATAGACTGGTACAATGTTATCTGAAACTCTTTATCAGTGAAGATCTTTAGACATTGTTGAAGATGAATTTCCTTGGTAACTATGTCCTCAGATCTACACTCTACTTTGGCCAGGAAAAACTTTTTTTGCATAGTCATAGTCCGTCAAATGTTTTTGACTTTTTTGAGCTAGAACATGAGGCTTCTAAGGTATGCAAACACCTTGTCTTTTATGAGTTTTTCTTGGCATATAAGTTATGTAGTTCTACCTAGACTGTTTGAGTTCTGACTTTGCCACAATAAAATAGCCATATATGACAGGTATGCCCGTAAGTTCTTAAGAGTACTTACAAATAATTTAACAATTTTCTAGGAAAATACTAGATTTAACTGAAAGTTTAAAGGTGGTTCCCTTTTCGCAGGCTGCTACGCAAATAAGAAGTTTATCCTCTGTTATTATAGATCACGTCTCCTCTTTTTGTCATGTTGGCGTATTGTTTTCCCTATTATGCCAACACAATATGAAGACTCGCCTCTTCAAAGCCCAACTTTATGAACCACAATTCCTTGATGCTCTTCTAATTGCTGCTATTGATGATAGGGATACGAGCCACTTATATCTGCCAATGGATTGCACCAGTTACACATCCTTATATTCTTCTTAGCTGTCTTTCATGTGCTATACAGTGGTGTCACAATGTTACTTGGGAGATTAAAGGTGTGTTTTTTCCTATTTTGTTATATATGCCTCATTCATTTTGTCATGTTTGTACATATCGAGGAAACTGAGGTGGTACTCACATTTTGATGTTTTGCAATGTCATTTGTTTTGAAAACCAGTCTGGATATATGTTATATTTTGCTCATGTATAGCCATGAGATTTTTTTTTTTTTTTGGTATTTCTCACATTACCATGTAATCATCAAATCCCAAAAGAAATTGAAGGCTTGGATGGTTCAGTCTCATTTGACCAATGCATTTTAACTCATTCTTCTCTGTAATTTTGCCAGTATTTCTATCTTTATGTTCTTTTCTGTTAAGTGCTAGTGTTAGGATATTGTTATGAGAACATTATGTGGATGTGATTGTGAAGTCACTGTATGAAAAGATATATGAATGACCTTAAGCCAAGATTTTCTTTAAGGCAATGACTCTACTATGGAGAAGCGGAAAGCAAACTTAAATTGGTCTTTCTACAATGGGGATGCCAATGTTTCTAAGAAAATGGGTTTGGATGTTAAGAATTGCATAAATGCGATAATGGCAAGGGGTAGGGAGTGTAGCCATAAATGATCCTGCTAGGGCTAGGTATGTGACTACAAAGGCATCTCAACAAATTTTTTGCAGTTCCATGTAATGTTGCATTCATTTGAAGAGCCAAAATAGATCAATCTCTTAAAAACCTAGTTCTTAATATTTGGTTGTTGGTACTTAGCATCATGATTCATCATTCACGACAGAGTGATGGCAGTTAATTTTTTCCCACCTTTTTTCACACAGATTCGTGGCTGGAAAGCATGGGAGGAGGAAACTTCATCTCATGGATACGAGTTTTCCTATGGTAGGATGTTCAATAATTTAACTGTGTTTTTCCTGTTCTAGTATGACACTAGTTCCTCATTTGCTCCTATCAACTTGCCAATTCCACTTTTGAGATGCTACCACATGCAATTTCATGCCCGTATTGTGAATTTATGTTTGCAGATCCTTCAAGATTCAGGCTTACTCATGAAACTTCCTTTGTGAGAGCTCACTCCAGTTTTTGGACGAGAATTCCTATCTTTTTCTATGTTGTAAGATTCATAAAAAAACATGCTGTTTCTTCAGTTTTTTAAGCTTATTTGATCTTGAGGACATAATTTTAGTATCACTTTGAGGCTTAACTATACCTGGTTTTTGTCGGAATCATCACCGTCTTGTAAAATTAACTAAAATATAATAGCAAAATTGATTAATGTTGCAAGCTTTTCATATTAAGATAATCCTTTTTCTTGTCATTCTTGAAGTTCAATTTCCCATGCTCATTTTAATATGAAACTTGTCTATATCCCAATTGTAGGGTTGCTTCTTTCGCCAGTTTTATAGGTCTGTGGGCAAGACCGACTACCAGACTCTGCGCAATGGATTTATAGCTGTGAGTATTTCATTACATTGAGTATCTTCTTTCAATTTTGATTTACCTTCATTTTCTGACAATGCATCATGGGTAGGCCCACCTTTCTCCTGGAAGTAAATTTAATTTCCAAAAGTATATCAAAAGATCATTGGAAGATGACTTCAAGATAATAATGGGAGTAAGGTAATGGTACTTTAATTTAATGTTTTTTTTTAAATATAGTACTCTTCCGGTCTTAAATGGAGGACCTAGTTTGAAATTTGGAATATGGCATGGTTTTATATATATGTTCTTTCTCTGCTGCTCTGTTGATGGCAGTCCTGTCCTGTGGGCATCATTTGTAGTTTACCTACTCCTGAATGTCAATGGTGAGCAACTATCATTCTGAATTCTGAAGTCCCATAAATTTGTTAGTTCTTAAAGTTGGACACCCAATCGAATAATGATGGTTTATTTTATACGATTTCCAGGATGGCGTACGTTGTGGTGGGCTTCCTTGCTTCCTCTCATTGTAAGTAATTTTCTCTTTGCTTATATATCAGTTGAGATGTACACTAATAAACCTTTAAATTGGTTTCAGATAATATTGGCTGTTGGAACAAAACTTCAAGCGACATTGACAAGGATGGCTCTGGAAATCACTGACAGACATGCAGTTGTCCAAGGGATGCCTCTCATTCAAGGCTCAGACAAATACTTTTGGTTTGGTCGGCCCCAGTTAGTTCTTTATCTTATTCATTTTGCTTTGTTCCAGGTAAAGAATGGGTGTCCTTTCAACAGCCTAGTTCTGATCACTCACGTTGAGGCAACTGATCATCACTTTTTAAATAAACACTACTTTGGTGACTTAAAGATTGCAGCAGATGATGTTTTGTGTTACATTGATTGTTTTTTTAGTCATTCAGTTTGCATCTGAAAAACATAATTTTTTTGGTCAATTGAGCATTCAAATTCATAGACTTATATAAATAAGGCATAGATAATTGAATGGAAGAATCAAATGATATGAAATAGCGTAAGTTCAAAATTATAAATGGTCTATTTCAAGAGATTCTTTTTGTTCTAGTCAACTACTAACTAATTTTCTTATACTTGCAGAATGCGTTCCAAATAACTTATTTCTTGTGGATATGGGTAATGAACTACTTAACTAACCTTAATCTCAAAGTTGAATGTCCTTTTGTTGTCTTGTCCATTTAGATCATATTCTAGCGCCCAAATAATTAATGATTTCCTTTTCTTGGCAGTATTCTTTTGGGCTGCACAATTGTTTCCATGCTGACTACAGGCGTGCAATAATCAAGTAGTAGTTCTTGGGTAAGCCTTTCCTGAATTCACCCTTGGCAGAAAAATGGCCCGTCTGAATTTAGATTTCATACTTTGGATATGAACATTGGTCTTATGACTCTTATCCAATTGAAACCTAAGAGTGCCGTAAATTGATCTGATGAAGCTTCATGAGTTTTGCAGGATTGCAGTGCTATGCTTATGCAGCTACATTATCTTCCATTACATGCTCTCGTAACCCAGGTAAAACTACATTCACTCACTCATTTTTTTCTGATTATCTGCTGTTTGATACGAGACCTCCTGCAAGATTTGATTTTTTGAGGGTTTATTTTTACCAGTATGAACTTAAGCAAGACGAGCTATATACTGCATATCCATGCGTTATGAGATTCTATTTTGATCCAGCCATACATTATATTCTGAGAAGTAGTATTAAATTACTAATTACCACGAATGCTGAATCCAACAAATACTAAGGGTTGATAGGTAGGCAACCTTATTTATTTGGGGAACCCTGTGAGTAGTTTCACTGTTGAAATCAAACAGCGAGTGGATTTAAGGAATGAACTGATTGGGACACTAAAATGTGGGTATCCAATGGCAGATGGGTTCAAGGATGAAGAAATCGATATTTGATGAGCAAACATCCAAGGCACTGAAGAAATGGCACAATGCCGTGAAGAAGAAGAAGAGAAGGGAGGAAAAATTAGGGAAGTCCAGCATGCGGAATGTGGGCGGTGGGAGCACTGTGGGTTTGGGTTCCTCAAAGCAATCCTCCGGACCCGCATTACACCGTTTCAAAACTACAGGTCACTCGACCCGCTCCGGCACTTTTGTGGATGAGGAAGATGGAATCGAACTTGATGTTGAACACGAATCCTTGGCTCCCATGGTATCAACAACCAACTTGACTGTAAGAGTGGATCGTCAATCACATGAAAATGAGCCCCACAGTGGAGAAGAGGGAGACTTTTCATTTGGCATGTCCGGAACTGTGGAAGCAACCCCGAAATAGGATCACAAGTAGCTCCGTACAGCTATTAGAATCTTTATTGTATTTTATTGAGGGATGTATTTCTTTATTTTGGTAATGAGATATGGTCAGTTTTGTGAACACTAAGTATTGTTGAAAAATGAGTAGGCAGTAACGGGAAGTTTGGGCAACAGGGTGGAGTGTGAGATGTTGGATAATTGATGTGGGTAGAGAGTGAGAGAGGATGGAGTTTGAATCCTCATAACAAATTGTTCTGTTGTAGAACAAAATAGATCGGACTTGACCTAGGAACAATTCCTAGGGCCTACGTACCCTTGAGAGGGATCAAAGTCCACGTAGTTCGATATACATATAGGGGGTGGGGTGTGTGCTCGTGTGATTGTATGTAAGTAGTCAATTCGAAAGGAATGGGGAGAATGCACTGGAGGACACGCTTATATACAGGGGTCATTTTGGGTTCCTCCTTGTTGATCGTGTGTTTCTCCTCTTGTTATGTATATCCCACGACCTCAGCCATTTTCTCCCCATTACCTGCATTATCTCAGATCATGGGTATGATCATGGGGTGATTAGTGATTTACCTTAGGGTTAGGGTTTGGACTGTTGGGCCTTATGTGCCTCCAAGCCCAAGTGTTTTGCCTTAACATCTGAGCCATACTTTTATTCCATAACAGTTGCCCCCCTGGCCGTAGTTGGTCTGCGGGCTAGGGATGCATTGATTGTTTGGTGTGGAACGCGGATTTAGCCGAGATACTCCAGCTTATCCAGGTTGTTTGAGGAGAAATAAGATCCCTTGCTTGCTTTCGTAGCGATTTTTCCGGGGTAATTATCCGATTTACATTCCTGCATTTAATAATATGTAAGCAAATCATAATAAATGGAAAATACTTACTGTGTGTGCAAATCGTTTAACTTGCTCATTTCGAATACTGGTCCGAGCTTCCATTAATCTCGGTTATTAATAACATATCTTTCTAGGAACAACTAGTTATCCACTCTGTTGCCCCCCAGCCCGGTAGTTCGAATCTCGGACTGCCGGGATGCATTTAAGATTTAACCTGGCTCTCCACATGGAACTCGGGTTTTAATTATACACAGAAGCTCGGATTTTGCCTATAGTCGCTTGAAAATTTACACGGATCCCAAATTCTAACTAGATTTAGTTAAAATGGGTCCGCCTTCATAACCGTACGTGGATCCCGAACGTTAACTAGATTCGATTAACGGAGTCGACTTCAAAAACGTTACGCGGATCCCAAACGTTAACTAGATTCGGTTAACGGGTCCGCCTTCAAAATTCAAACGGAGCGGGATTTTAACCGATTCGGTATAAACGGGTCCGCCTTCAAAAATGTTATGCGGATCCCAAACGTTAACTAGATTCGGTTAACTGTCCGCCTTCAAAAATTCAAACGGAGTAGGGATTTTAACCAGATTCGGTATAAACCGGTCCTTCAAAAATGTTATGCGGATCCCAAACGTTAACTAGATTCAGTTAACGGATCCGTCTTCAAAACTTTATCAATAAAATGAATCGCCCCCAATCCGGTTGACACAAATGAATTGCCCCCAAATCCGGTTGAATTTAAATTTGACATGATTCATGAAAACGGGGTTTGCGTACTCGGATTCATGCATGTATATAAACTTGACATGATTCATGAAAATGGTTTGCGTACCTCGAATTCATGCATGTATATAAACTTGACATGATTCATGAAAACGGGTTTGTGTACCTCGGATTCATGCATGTTTATAAACTTGACATGATTCATGAAAACGGGTTTGCGTACCTCGGATTCATGCATGTTTATAAACTTGACATGATTCATGAAAACGGGTTTGTGTACCTCGGATTCATGCATGTTTAATTTGAACATGATTTTGGAAAAGCTGGTTTCTTCACCATGAATTCATACATGTTTTGTCCTGTCGTAAGGGTTCATTTCATACGGAACTCGGGTTTTAACTGTAATTAGTGTAATCGGGTTCCGCCTTCGAAACTCGTCTGAGTTTTATTTGATGACTTGGGCGAGTCAAAAATTTCCATCGCGAGAATACAGTGCAGGACCACCCATGGGCTATCAACCTTTGAGTGACTTACCCGAAATCATCGGCTTTACCGTGTTCGAAGGAAACACATTTTAACCTTTACATGATTTTCGGAAACGGGTTTATGTACCTCAGATTCCTACATGTTTATCTTGAACATGATTTTCGGAAACGGGTTTGTGTACCTCTGATTCCTACATGTT
Source organism: Acacia acuminata (assembly GCA_019022655.1). Classification (NCBI taxonomy): domain Eukaryota; kingdom Viridiplantae; phylum Streptophyta; class Magnoliopsida; order Fabales; family Fabaceae; genus Acacia; species Acacia acuminata. The sequence goes on from JAFJYI010000002.1 coordinate 12,963,475, forward strand.
TTCCTCCGACATGATTTTCGGAAACGGGTTTATGTACCTCTGATTCCTACATGTTTAGCCTTGGTGGCATTGTCGTCGCACATCGAGCCCGGATCTTAACTAGATTCAGTTTAATCGGGTTCCATCTTCATTCCCTTCGTAAGGACGGACTCCACACGGAACTCATTTTAACCGGATTCGGTTTAAATAGGTCCGCCTTCAAACCTTGCACGGATCCCAGATTTTAAACTAGATTCGGTTTAACCAGTCCACCTTCAAACCTTGCACAACCATGAGAACGATTGGCTGGCAAGGATTTATCGTAATCTCCTTTTTGCTCTTTTTTGATGCACGTTCCTTTGTTGCGTATTCACTTTTAGATGTCTTCACCACCTTGCGTGTGAACAATAACCTTGGTCAAAGTGTCAGCAAGGTGTTGTATACTTGCCAAGTAATGTCTCCAGGATACGTTGTCTTTTGCTTGTGGGGCTAAAAAAGCTTGCTGGACTACTTGATTGCCCAAAGGAAGACTTATATTTTGAAATCAATTACTTCGTTATGAACACCTGGAGTGTGGATAATATTCCTTTGATTGACGCTTCGTGAGGCGCAAATGTCCAATTTTTTTTTTTTTTTTTTTTGGACATTTTGACAAAGTAATATTAACCTCCTGATTTAACAATCCGGCCCCATATATTTTTTGGATTTAAATAACACGGGTTTTGTCTTTTCAATACACTAGAAGATTCTCCAATGTATTGAAAATCTGCAAATTTAGCTTGCCGCTTGCTATGTTTTTCCTTTGTACCCCTTTTGAGGTAATAATTTCAAAAACCTTGAAATTATGGTGCATAAATCTTGAAATAATAATTCTTGGAGCGTTGTGGTGATGAACTTCCTCCGTATTTTGTGGTGCCACAAATATTTTAATAAGGAGCTTCTCTCACCAAACAAAGCAATTCAAGCACCTCACTTGAGGATTATCGTGATGAAGGCCTCGTTCCCACAAAATATTTCACCACAATTTTCAATTTGAGTTTGATGAACTTCACGAGGTAATATTTTTCGACTTTATATATATGATAAAAAGAATTGAAGCAGCAATGATACCTATGAGTTGTTAGTTTCCATGCATTAATCTTTAGGCTCAGTCAAACACCGTTTGTCACGAGCTTCTTCATGCTTTTCACATAGGAATAAAAATGCTTCCCACTATTGCTTGCCAATGGAAATTAGATCCTCTAAAGGCAAAAAGTTACAAATCCAGTTATGCAGATATGTCGAGATGTTTAAAGCTGACCTTGGGATTTTCGCTCATTTGTCTCAAGTGATCCACCCTACGGAAATTCAACTTCTCCAATATTGAAAGGGTTAAATTAATCTCTTTCAACTTTTTCTTAGAAGATTCTTCTCCCTTGACACTTTCTAATGGATTGAGATTGTCTAGTGGAACTCAACATGGGGTGGCTCTTGGGAATAGATTTATTCAATAAGAAGCCAAAAGAATATCCACAGAGCAGTAAGATATAAAATTCTCTAGCACTTCAATAGCAGTTAATTTCCGTAATTCTATAACACTTTTAGCATGACTTACTTATAAAATTGCATTTTTTTTTTTTAAGAGCTAGATATAAAAATGTCATCTGGAGAGAATGAAGGTGAACCCATTTACAAATGGCTCAATAGTGGTTTTTCTAGCGGGGCGATTTGCTCTTCCCAGATCAAGTTGTAAATGGTTTGTTGGTTTTAATCTTGAAAAAGAATATGCCACTTGATGGGACTGGTTAGTTCACACGTCAGGTTACAGCACATTGGCTTCACATGCTTATAAATAAAACCACCATATAGACATATAGATAGAAATAGACCATCCGTCAAGAGCAAAGATATGGGACAAAAATAGAATGGCGTCATTCTACCAAAACAAAAACAATTTTTACCTTTGTCCCTCAAGAGAATTTTGGCATAATGGCGTAACATAAAAGATCCGTCTGACCTCATTTTGCTTCCTCTTGTCGTTCTCGAGTTACTGACGTTGCCAACACGAGGCGGTGTTATGGCACCAAACAATTCACCGTCTAGCTCAACAATTAGTGCAATATTTTCCTGTTCCTTTCATGCTAAGAACGGTATCTTGGTTTTGCATCTTCGGTTCATCTCGGCATACACGAACCTCGGCTGCATATTATGACAGTTTCAGATTACAAACCAGTGCTTCCCCATCTCGGCTTTTAAGTTGTAACCCCTCCAAACTCCGAATGATTATCTCGGCATCCCTCTGAACTCCGTGATTTTCTGGCATGTGGATCTTGGTTCGAATATTTTTCATATTTCGAAGATTGTGAGGCATCCCAGCCACTCCAACCTCAAGCATCTCGGATATATCAGGAATCTCGAAGATCATCATCTCGGAAATACTTATCTCGGCAATGTATCTCAACTTTAGCATTTGAACGAGTTGAATATGGTGAACCATCTCGGCATCGGCATCTCGACATCACCTGGATGTGTCAGCTCTGTCGGCATCTCGGCATTGGCATCAAGATGAGTGACGGACAGAATAAAGTTTTATTCTTATTCTTATCAACCGAGATATCGCCGCGACGACGAGTGGCCCGCTTATTACTCAAGTGAGGGCATTAAGGTGATGGCCAACGGCTCGGGTCTCATTGGTTTCGGCATCTCAGTAACAAGAATCAGGAAGAGCATCACGGCCTTTATGATAATCTCAGCCTTCCTTCACTTTAGAACCGTTGATGGTGCAATTGAAACGAGCTATCTTGAATAACGCCGTAAACGAGACCTCGGCAAACCTCGCGGCAACGATCTCGGACGGACGACGACACACTTAACGGTGCTTAAATTGGCAACTCACCATCGGGACCGAGGAATCTGAAATCATCTTTTTCCGCTAAAACCACGTAAAGTCTGAGTTCGGAGTGGCATACCGGATAGAGTGATTAACGTGCAAGTTTCTGGGCTGTTTCATGAATCTCGGCGACGAGGTATCTAGGCGTGGTTCTCGGATCCATATGGATAGAGTCGTTGTAACCGATATCTCCGAGATTCTCGCTATCCGTTGATCTGTCGCTATTTTTATTTCATTAATGCTCGAATTATCATTGCCTAAAACCTCGCGGTGCAATAATTTAGGCGAAGATTTTCCGCCTCGAACAATGGTATATCTAATTTCGGCAGAGTTGAGTTAAGTGACATGGTATCTCGGCACCTCTCCTATAATCCGAGATGGTATCTCGGCATCTCTCCTGTAATCCTCTATCTCGGCTCCGAGTTTATATCGACAAGCATCTTTAGGTATCTCGGCTACTCCACGATAAAATCCCAGGCATCTTGGAATTGGGTTCCAAAGATCAAATATCCCGTCGTCGTTCAAACCAGGGATTTTTGAGGAACTTCGGCATAGTATCTCGGCATTGGTCCCTGAGGTTCCTTAAGATTTATCAATAAGATGTCAATTTGCCGAGATCAAACCGAACGACTTTCCAGAATTTTGCGAATCACTTGTTCTATCTTTTCGAACTTTGAAGGAAAGAAAGATCGAACGATGTTCATCTTGTATTGACCATCTTTGGTCGCGGGAATCAAATAAAAATTTACCGACTTCCCCACGGACGGCGCCAATGTTCTGTTGTAGAACAAAATAGATCGGACTTGACCTAGGAACAATTCCTAGGGCCTACGTACCCTTGAGAGGGATCAAAGTCCACGTAGTTCGATATACATATAGGGGGTGGGGTGTGTGCTCTGTGTGACTGTATGTAAGTAGTCAATTCAGAATGGGGAGAATGCACCTGGAGGACACGCTTATATACAGGGGTCATTTTGGGTTCCTCCTTGTTGATCGTGTGTTTCTCCTCTTGTTATGTATATCCCACGACCTCGGCCATTTTCTCCCATTACTGCATTATCTCGGATCATGGGTATGATCATGGGGTGATTAGTGATTTACCTTAGGGTTAGGGTTTGGACTGTTGGGCCTTATGTGCCTCCAAGCCCAAGTGTTTTGCCTTAACATCTGAGCCATACTTTTATTCCATAACACAAATACTCCTCCTCCGCTCCTAAATATATGTCTGTACTACAAACTATATATCCTATAATATTTAGGATTGTAGATCGTAAGTAAATAATGAATGATGCGGCAACTTGGTTCCCGCTCTGCCTACTTTTGTCGGATTCCCGGGGCCCCCACAAAAATACGAGTCGTAGCGCCAAGCTACACCGTCCATTTCGTTGGATTCGCTTGAATAGGTGAAGCAAGAAATGGAAACTATTAGTGTTAGTTGATATGGGCCCATATAGGAAGGGCACAAATGTGTGTGTGTGGGCTGAGCCTATATAAGGCAAACTATGTACATTGTATTGGTTAATGAAATAAACATTCATTCACTTTAACATGGTATCATAAGCCGGGTTCATTTTTTTCAAAGCCTAATAACCCAGATAACTTCAAGAAACAGTCCACGACACACAAAAAAAAACAAAAAACAAAAACAAAAAAACAAAAAAACCCACAAGAACCACCCACCGGATAACCAAGAACCAAGCCCAAGAACCACACCCGTTTGGTTTGCACAGCCCGATAGGTTCACTTTGGTCCATTCTTGCCGTCGTCTTCTTCCCATTCGCGTCGTGCCACAGATCGACGATGTCGGATGCTGTTGGCTCTTGTTTTTCTGGTTAGCGTGATTCTGGAAATCCACGGTGGCTCGGTGATTCTGGAAATCCACGGTGGGTCGCTGATTCTGGATCGCGGTGTCTCCAGGTTTTTTTTCGCGATTCTCGCGGTGGTTCGCCCATCGACGGTGGCTCGGTGCTTTTCTGGTGTTCGGATGCATCGACGGTGACATTGGCAGATAGCTTTCCGGTGGATTTCGCGGTGGTTCGCGGTTCTGATCTCCATCTTCAGTGCCATTTCGCGGTGGTTCGCGATTCTTGTCCTGAGTTCTCACGGTGGTCTGCTTGGTTCTCACGCTGGTTGTGGTTCGCGATTCTTGTCCTGAGTTCCGATGATGATTCAGGTTCGCGATTCTTGTCCTGAGTTCCGATGATGATTCAAGCCTCTCTTGTTTGATTTTCACGGTGGTCTGCTTGGTTCTCACGCTGGTTGTGGTCGACGGTGATTCTCGACCTAGTTTCTGAAATTCTTTGTAAGTCGGATCGCGGTGATTCTCGACGCCGAGTGGCATTTTTTTTTAAAATCATCGGTTTGTAATAGTCCTTTGCAATTCGGACGTTGTTTTCACCGACCTATTTCAATGGAGGTCTGTTCACCTTGCAATATGTTGTGATTCATTTGGTGGTTTTAGGTTGGATTTAGGCATGGTTCACTGGTGGTTTTAGGTTGGATTTCCCATTGAACTGGCTCACTGGTTGATTTTGTTACTGGCTCACTGGTTGATTTTGTTCTCGCTGACGAATAATCATTCGAGGTTTAATTCCTTCTCGAAATTTGTGACATGGTAGGGATGGTCAAACTTCGGCTCGTGCCGTGATCCGGCACCTTGGTTTTAATCATCCTTTGTTCCTTCATCCTTCTGATACTCAAGCCACCCTGCTGGTATCTGCTGTGCTCACCGGCTCAGAAAATTATCCTATTTGGAGTCGTTCAATGCGTATAGCTTTGTTAGGGAGGAACAAATACGGGTTTGTTGATGGCAACCGTGTGCACGTAGGGATCATCGATAATCTCAAGAGCACATGGGACGGGTGCAATCGTGGTTCTCTCATGGTTGATAAATTACGTTGACAAATCGCTTTGTGGAGGCATTTCCTTTTCGAGAATGCCAAATCAGTATGGGATGACTTGAAGGAACGTTTGAAAAGTCCGATGGTTCCAAAACGTTTAGCCTTCATCGTGCGATCAACACATTGACCCAAGGTAACCTTTACGTGGCGCTTTATTACTCTCAATTGAAAGATCATTGGGAAGAGTTTGATAGTCTTGTCCCATTTCGCCTTCATGTGAATGCCGTACTTCTCAACAATATACCAAAATTGTGGGTGAACAACGATGTTTCAATTTTTAATGGGTCTTAATGAGAGCTACTCCCAAGCCCGGAATCATGTTCGATGTTAAGTCCTCTACCATTTGTCAATCAAGCATTCTCTATGATTTCCCAACATGAGACCCATCGCTCTCTTGGCACTAGTCACATTGCACCGTCTCCCGAGAATACTTGTGATGTTTGCATCAAATGGAAGAGGGGGACGTGGCGAGGTCGGACCTCCTATCAAGGAAGAGGATATCAAGGAAGAGGAAATAATCAACAAGATGAGTGTTCACATTGCCACGGGGAAGGGACACAAAAAGGAACAATGTTTCCACATTATTGGTTTCCCAACTAATTGGAGGGCGAGACCAGTACGAGAGCCTTCACCTCGTACTACTTCGCACTTGGAGCTTCTGAATCCATTGGAGTTGCAGGGAACCTTACGGCTCAACAATATGAGCATGGGCTTTGCGTTTACTTGAGAAGGACTCTCATGATCGAAGAAAGACACCCCTCGGGATCTAGTGGATACTACGTGGGTCTTTGTTGGAACTTCATCTACGGGTTTGATTAATGTTGTTTCTTCTCACCCCTTTGTATGGTTGTTAGACTCAGGAGCAAATATACATGTTGTTAGTAATCTGAGTTATTTGCACACTTACAACCCTTATCATGGCCCAATTAAGAGAATTAGAGTACCTAATGGTGAGAGATTAACCGTCACACACATAGAAAATGTGAAAATTGGTAATAATATTACCTTAGAAGGTGTTCTATATGCTCCTGGCCTGAAATTCAACTTAATATCTATTTCTCAACTCACATCTCATGCACATTGTATAGCATTGTTTTTTCCTGATGTGTGTGTTTTGCAGGACACCTTGAGTGGGACGATCAAGGGGATTGGTAAACTCACTCATGGTCTTTATATCCGCAAGAAAACGTTCAATTAGGCTCGCCTATCGATTTCCGAATGCTTTTCTTTCTTCTTTGCAATCTGTATACACTTTGAAGGATGTAAAATCTGATATATGGCATCATAGATTTGGCCATGCGCCTTTACATGTTCTCAAACATTTGGTTGAAATAAAGAAGCATGTTGCACTCTCTGATAATGTCCATTGTGACGTTTGTGTCCAATCGAAACAGACTCGACTCCCCTTCCCTGTTAGTACAATTAAGACTACCTGTTGTTTTGAGATGTTACACATGGATGTTTGGGGACCCTATAAGGAGCCCACACATCAAGGTTTCCGTTATTTCTTAACAATAGTGGATGACTTTTCACGTGGGGTTTGGATATTTCTTATGTCACATAAATCAATCTGTTTTGCATATCAAGACATTTATTACCTATGTTTCTACTCAATATAAAGCAAATGTCAAAAGAGTAAGGAGTGATAATGGATTGGAATTTGTGAATTCCATTGTCGGTTCTTTCTTTCATGACAAAGGTATTTTACATCAAACTTCTTGTCCCTATACTCCCCAACAAAATGGGGTTGTGGAGAGGAAACATAGACATTTGTTAGAAGTTGCTAGATGCTTGATGTTGCATGCAGGTATGCCTACTAAGTTTTGGGGGTAGAGTATTCGAGCTGCATCTTACTTGATTAATAGAACACCCGGTAGATCGCACTATAAGACTCCATATGAGTTGATTCATGGTAATGTGCCTTCTTTGGGATTTCTGAGAGTGTTTGGTTGCTTAGCCTATGCTACTAAATTGCATGATATTGATAAATTGTCTTGTAGAGCGGATGCATGTGTTTTCATGGGTTACCCCACAACTCAAAAGGGTTATCTTTTATATAATTTGCATACGAAAATGATGATGGTTAGCCGACATGTAAGCTTTGTAGAAGAGAGGTTTCCTTTCAAAGAGAGGGATGGCTACAACCCAGGGGGAGTCTCTGCTTCACTACCTAACCCTTTTGTATATGATAATGAGACTTTGCCACAGGGAACATTTGATAATTTGGAAGGCAGGACTGACCCAAATAACCTACAAACATCTCCGCCTCCCTCAAATAGGCGCTCTACAAGAGATAGGAGGCCACCTAGATGGCTGAATGATTATGAAACTTCTAATCTTCCATCTCAACAATTGGAGCCAGATAATGGGTCCAATCAGCATGAAGCTGGAATGGTCAAACAGGGAGTTGTTCCTTATCCTATACAAAATTACTATACTTGTTCCAATTTGTCCTCCTCCTACAAGGAGTTTGTACATTGTGCAGATAGCTTCGTTGAACCTAGGACGTTTGAGGAAGCCGCCAAAGACCAAAACTGGAAAATGGCAATGAAGGATGAGATTGAAGCGCTAGAATTAAATCACACTTGGGACATTGTTGAACTCCCAGAAGGAAAGCATTCAATTGGGTGTAAGTGGGTCTATAAAATTAAGTATGACTCGAATGGTAATGTAGCAAAGTATAAGGCCCGTTTGGTGGCAAAGGGGTACACTCAAATGGAAGGTGTAGATTATTATGAGAAATTCTCACCGGTGGTAAAAATGGTAACGGTGAGGGTCGTTCTTACTCTTGCGGCTGTACATAATTGGGATATCTTCCAAATGGATGTGCATAATGCTTTCTTACAAGGGGATCTTCATGAGGAAGTATATATGGTAATTCCTAAAGGTTTTAAAGATGTTGGAAAGGGAAAAGTATGCAAGTTGACCAAGTCTTTGTATGGATTGAAGCAAGCTTCAAGGCAATGGAATGCCAAGCTCACACATGCATTGGTGAAAGGAGGTTTCAAGCAGAGTTTGCATGATTACTCTTTGTTTATAAAGTGGAAGAAGGGTGAGATGATTGTGGTGTTGGTTTATGTGGATGATTTACTCATCACGGGAAGCAATAGAAAAGCTATTGAGGAGACAAAGACCTATTTACACACTCAATTCAAAATCAAGGATTTGGGTTCTGCCAAATATTTCTTGGGGTTAGAAATAGCACGGTCAAAATTTGGAATAGTTTTAAACCGAGAAAATACACCCTTGATTTGATTAGTGATGTGGGGTTGAGTGCTTCCATTCCAAAGACCAACACCAATGGAGCAAAATGCAGTCGTGGAACACCCACGAGCAGATGTGATGTAAATAGATCATCAAAATCCAAAGAAAACAAAGAAAGAAGCCGAAGAAGATTGATAAGAAATTACAAAGCATCCGAGATATATCGAAATTTAATCGGTAGGTTATCGTATTTGATGTCACCGTCCCGATATCCGTTATCCGTGCGGGTATTGATCAATTTTCGTGGAGCCAAGGGAATCGCATATGAATGGAGCAATGAGGGTCTTTGCACTATTTGAAAGGAACACCGGGTGGGTATCCTCTTGTCTTCAAACAAGAAATGCAACTGGAATGTTATTGCGATTCGGATTGGGCCGCATGCAAAGATAGTAGACGATCGGTGACCGGATATGCGGTAAAGCCGGGAGGATCCTTGATATCGTGGAAGTCAAAGAAACGAACACGGTGTCCAAGTCCTCGCGGCCGAATCGAGCGGTTGGGCATGTGACTTAAATAGTTTGGATTGTTAGTTTATTAAAAGATTTACATGTAATTAATGTAGAGCCTGCGAATGTATTTTGTGATAGTAGTGCGGCGATACATATTGCTAGCAATCCTGTATTTCATGAAAGAACGAAACATATTGAGATAGATTGTCACTTTGTTAGGGAGAAGTTGCAGGAAGGTTTGATAGATCTAAAGCATGTCAAGTCAAAAGAGCAATTGGGCGACATATTGACAAAAGAGCTTAGGAATAGAGGCTCATGATTATTTGTTGAGCAAGTTAGGTGTCTTTGATGTCTATAGCCCTAACTTGAGGGGGAGTATTAGTGTTAGTTGATATGGGCCCATATAGGAAGGGCACAAATGTGTGTGTGTGGGCTGAGCCTATATAAGGCAAACTATGTACATTGTATTGGTTAATGAAATAAACATTCATTCACTTTAACAGAAACCTTTAGAAAGGAATCTAAATTCTAAATTGAATGGATATTTGATATTTGATATTTGATGAGGGAGAGGCAGATCAATGATTGAAACAGAGCCAAGTGGGCGGGTGTCCGCAGACAAGAGCACGTGTTTTGCTCGCTCTTTCAATTAGGAGGAGCATGTTCACATGGTGATGATCGTAATGGAATGGAAGTGGAAGTGAGAGAGAGCAGAAAAGCAAAACAAGAGGCAAAACCAGGGGCCTTCCAACAGGCTTGCTATATTCAATACATTTGGGTTGAACAATGATTTATTAGAATCTGCTTTTTTATGAGTTGAGTTGAGTTGAGCCTCCACAATTACTGAGAGTCAGCGAGTCAAAGTGTCGAGTCTTCCCCTACTAAACCAACCTTATCCTACCCTCCCCACTTATTCGAAACCCACCTTTGCCTCTCAGCTATTCAGTACCTACCTTCCCTTATTTAACCATCTCCTTCTCTCTCTGTCCCCCACCCAACCATGCCTCCAGCCCTCCGATTCCTCAATTCTGTCGACCGCCCCGCTCCCCCGCCCGAGCCCGTAGCTGTCGAATCCGACTTCGTCGTTATTCTCGCCGCCCTCCTCTGCGCCCTCATATGTGTCGTCGGCCTCATCGCCGTCGCCCGCTGCGCCTGGCTCCGCCGCGGATCCGGCGCCTCCGCCTCCCCGCCCGGGCTCTGGCCAACAAGGGTCTCAAGAAGAAAGTTCTGCAGTCGCTCCCGAGATTCACCTACGTGAACGGAAGTCCAAATAAGTGGGTGGTGACGTCGGAGTGCGCGATTTGCCTGGGGGAGTTCGCCGACGGGGACGAGATCCGGGTCCTTCCTCAGTGCGGGCACGGCTTTCACATGGCCTGCATCGACACGTGGCTGGGGTCCCACTCTTCGTGCCCCTCATGTCGGCAGATTCTGGCGGTGGCCAGGTGCCAGAGGTGCGGGCAGTACCCGGCGGGATCTGCCGGAGCCGCCAGCAGCTCCGCCGGTGAACCTGAGCTGAAGTCCAGAGAGGACGGCAATGCCGCTGCGAATCATAACATAAGCAGCGGGTTTAATAATTTCTTGCCTTGAGCAACTAGTTAAGCACTTTTTGTATGTATGTGTAGATTTGTTTTTGTTTTTGTTTGTTTTTTTTTTTTTTTTTTTTTGTAATTTATAAATGTGTACCTTTTTCTCGTATTGGGAATAGAATGAGCTGCACTATGGGTGAACTGAGTTACGGAGTATCTTGTCTAGTGTCTCTCCAATATTCTATTTTAAAAAATTGAACGGTTTCAAATGGTAAAGGAAAATGAAATACAGCCGAATAAACAAGGAATTAAATGATTGCTGTCACCTTAGATTGTACTAGTACAGTAAAGTTTAGAGAGCTTGGGAGATAAAGTGGAGCCGCGACAAGGTTCGACTTTTTTATTTAAAATTAAATGAAGGGGTCATAAATCATTATATAATGGATGGATGGTTGCACCCCCCGATACCAAAATATAACAACTCTGCGCAGGGCATAGGGAACAAACTTCAACTATAAAATATCTAAAATCGAGGGTCTTTTTTCTTTTTATTTTCGGGTTTTGGCATATAGATTACTGAGAAAGGAATTGACTCAATTGAAAAAAAAAAAAAAATGCATTCGTTAATTTGACGTATTACGGAATTGGGGGAAGATTGCTTGTTAAGCTACCCCAAGATTCCTCTTAGGTGAGGATTGATTGAAAGCAACTTTTTGTAATTTTTAACCCGACTTCATCTTACGATCGCCTATTCAAACAATTTCCACGCAATCAAAGGCCATATCTAACAATAATTGAAGCTTCCAATCCCTCAAGGAAGGCAAGGTTAAGATTTGGACGATCTGGAAAAAAGGAGGAGACTTTATAAAAGGAGCAAGTGGAGCAATTTTAATGAAGGGCTGTATTTTTTAGTGAAGACTTTAGGAAAGGCGGATCCGAGTGGGGTGAGTGGGAAAATCTGGCCAGCCCCACCAGCAGCAGCCGCCGCCGATATTTTGCCCTCACTTCACTCAGACTGAGAATCCCATATCCCCATTTTTACTCCCTCCATCCACTCGTTTGCCCCCATCTCACTCCCTCCCTCTCCCTTTCACTCTTTATATCTCTCACCACCTTATCCTTCTCTTTTTAACCCTACTACCTACCATTTGCACTACTTTCTATTTCCTCGTCTTTTCCTGCATTCTGATCCAGTCATTCTTTATTTGCAAACGGCTAAACTGAGCAATCCATTATAACATGTCCTCTACTGTATTGAAACATGAAACATCCATGATCACACACTGTCAAAAAGTATAGTAATAAACCCTATCACTACTCTGACAGACTAGTGCCACTTGTTTGAGTACATCACACTTCTTTCTCCTGAAAGTACACGGCCAAATACAATGAAGAGGAACCAAACTTTGGTATTCAAATGATATCAGCCTTTCATCCCTATAGCTGCTGGATCGGTACCAGGCTTCGCTCCAATGGCAAAAAACTCAATAATAACTTCCAAAGGCATGCCCTTTGTTTCGGGAACTTTCAAGTAAACAAATATCCAAGAAACTATGCATCCCACGACAAATAATCCAAACACACCAGTAAGGCCGAGGAGTTGAAGTAATGCAGGAAACGTAGAGGTGACCAACAAGGTACAGATCCAATATGTCAGGGAACACAAGGAAATGCATATTCCACGTACACTTGTAGGGAAGATTTCTGCGCATATGATGTTGGGAATCACACCAAATCCCATGCAGAAGACACTTTCATACACCACAACACAAACAGCAGTGATTGCTGCATTGAGGACAGAGCTGGTGTTGAAAGCATCTCGGACTACTAGTACCACAAGAGACCCTATCAGAACTGGTATTGTGAACAGCATTATTGACCTGCCATGAAACGGGAAATTACTCATTGTCATAACATGTTGCATTTGATTGCCAAAGATTAGCAAACTGAGGCCCAGAGAGAAGAAGCCTACTGCTATAAACGAGTAATTATGAAACAAACCATGCACTTGTAGGACAGTGCTACCCAGATCATAAAAAGATGCTACGGTGTAAAAAGTTATCCCTCATGAGAGGGATGTCTTCTTTAATCTCTCTCCATTTAATGTTTCCACCATTAAATTAAGTTTCAATGGTTGAGAATTAATACTATATAAAAATATTATTATCATATTAGATATAATAAAAATCTATCATAGTAAATAGAATAAATCTCAACCATTAAAACTTGATCTGCTGATGGAGACATTAAACGAAAACAAAATAGAAAGAGATCAATGGAAACAATCGCCTATTGGATTGTGTGGGTTGAAAAATTACAGAACTTGGCAAGAGTGCCACCGAGGCACCGACGCTGAGTTCTGCAATGATTTTGCCCAGGCACAAATAGAAAATAAATAAAACAAGAAAGGGTTGGCCCCCTTTTTGAGGACATATCCCAAAACGGATCCAGAAAATTAGGATGTGGAGGCTACACATATACATGACAAATGACATACGACTATATATTAAAAGTACGAATATAAAATAATTCTCTGTTAGTTTTCACACGCACTATAGATGGACCCAATGCTTTATCTCCACATTTCTCATGTACTTATGAAAAAGATATTAATTCTAATGTTGATTTTCTTTTGAAATGTTTTTTCATTATCATAACTGAAATCAATATAACTACAGTCTACAATTAATTTCGTATTTATATCACAACTAAAATAAAGAAATAAATAGGTGCAAGTTTAAATCAAAATGTAATATAAAACTAAGAGTTATATTAAGTCTTAACCTTTTAATTATAATTTTAAAAAGTCTCAAGAAGCACAACAAAAATAAGTTTGGTGAAAAGTAGTGCAAGAAGTTGAAAAGGTATGGAAAACAAGTGTGATGTCGTCGTTATTTCCAACTCACTGATTCCGTGCAAGTTTCTAGCTAACTTATGATAAAGTATTTTATTTGCATATACAGTTATACTCACAAACCATCAATTTGTTAAATAGATGAGTCATGTGCATGTATGTCTTAGTGATAAAAAATTGAATGATAGTATTGTTAGGTATTGGGAGTAATTAATATGCAGCTAACAGTAACACACACAGGTATGGGAGGAAAATTATCATCCCCGCCGTCAATAACATAGACCATTAATTTTTTAGCCCTGTAGCATCTGAATGAAAGAGCCATCAAAATTGCACTGTAGAACAGACAATAAACACCCAAAAAATGTCACTCATGTTTTGTCCAATATAATAAAGATTTCTTCAATCACCCATAGAAAATATGACAATGAAGAAATAGATGGCAACCATTATGAGAGTAATATTGCAGTTAAGGAAGACACAACAGCATATAAATTTAAGATAAAGGCATAGGCATACCTCCTGCCAGCAATATCCATGAGCCTCATAGAAAGAGCTATACACGGAAGCATACAGAAAGTTGTAAACACGTTTATGAGTAAAGAGGAAGATGTTGAACTGAAGCCAAAACGTGACAAAAGATCCCCAACTCGTGCGTCCTCAAGAATTTGGGGAGCATAGTAAAGAAATCCATTGATGCCAGCAGCCTGCAAGATATAAATTTTCTATTCAGAACCACATAGGAGAAGCTAGCACGTAGTACCTTACAACCAACCAAAAAATGAAAGTTTTCCTCGCACTTATTTTAAATTTTGAAGAATGCAACACCTGGAGAGAACATTATGTACTTCGAATATATGCAATAATTTTGTCCGAAGCTGATGGCTAGCTTGAGTAGTCTGTCATGGGCTATCTCCTCAGGCATGACTAATTTGCATACATGTACTTGTGATTCAGAAAAACATGTAGAAAGATATTATGATGAAAAAAGAGGAAGGGGTGCCTGATTGCGCCCCCTGCTGCCCTGTCCGCCGCCCCTAAAAAATGGGGGCTTTCCAAATGTTTTTTTCTAGTTTCTTTTGATCATTATATTCTACATAAAAATAGTAGTATTTTGATATTTTGTGGACAAAAAATGGTGTTGTTCTCAATTTTTTTTTTTATGATTTTTCAAAGATTTAGTGCTGCAGCCATTGATAAAAAATAACGCATGTTAAGAGAACAATGGACATCAATCATTACAGGAAAAAATAGTTAAGCACGGCAATTATAGAAGACCGATGAGAATTAAATTACCTGCTGAAGAATTTGAAGTCCTATTCCAACAATTAATGCACGCTTGACTCCAGGTTCAAGCAGAGCTTTCCAACCAGGACCTTTTGCAACAACTTCAGGATCATGCAGCACATCTTTAGAACCAAGCACTGATTGGCTGACTAGACCTGCAGCTGGGAAAGCTTCACCCTCTACAGGCATATCATAACCAGAAGTTGAAACAAATGAATTGAACTGAGACACAGGGACAGCTTCTGGATGCAAATAAACCCTTTGGAGTCCTGCTTCCCTTTTCCTTCCCTTAACCTTCTCAGATGTTTTATAAACCAACTGCCAACCTCCACCAATGTCTGTGTTGCTAGGCATTTCGCCAACATTACCCTGGTTCAGGCTACTATTACTTATCATGCCTAACATGCCCTCACTTCTCAGGCTGCTATTGCTTCTCATGCCTAGCATGCCCTCGCTTCTCAGGCTGCTATTGCTTATGAAGCCAAACATGACACCCTTGAGTGGTTGAGTCCTGTCCCTCTCTGCAGCATTAGCTTGAGGTGAAAGTAACGGTGCATGCAGGTTGTCACTTGTGCCATAGGGATTAGACTCTAAATCACCCATGCTGGAAAAGCTGCCCGCTTTGGTGAAGCCCCTTGCACTGCCAGGCTCAGGAAGGTTATCATGCACACTACCAAATAGAGTAACGATGGGGTCCTTGAGACTTGTGCTCTGCGATGCGATGCTTGCTTGGCGAGACATCATGCTGCCCTGTCCATTAACTGGTTGGGCAACCATTGAAACTTCCTCATTGGGTCCATATAACTTTATGCAGTCTTTGGCTACATCCCGGTTAGCAGTGAGCTCATTGACTGGAGCAACTATGTACTCTTCTATGGAGGTGGTTTCACCCCCAGGGCTCAAACCTTCGGCCAGTAGAGCCAACTCACCTGTAGATGAATACAAGCTCTAATTAGCATCTGATAAAAGTTATTACTTACATCATAACCAAAAAAAGAAGCCAGTTTTAGAGTCACCTGAAACATCTTCAGTGCCGCGTAGTCTTTGCAAGACCTTGCTAGCCTCATCAACTCGACCTCTGCTCACAAGCCATCGTGGGGATTCAGGCAAGTAAAACACAGTCAGAAGGAAATAAAGGACAGCAGGAATAAAAATAACCCCAAGCATCACTCTCCAACTGGGGGAGACCGTTAAGGACATTGAAAACACCATAATGTAAGCCAAAAACATGCCGGCAGAACAAGAGAACTGTGTGACAGTATTCAATTGGCCCCTGATATCAGGAGGTGCTATCTCAGATATGTAGAGAGGAGTAAGAGTGACGGCGAGAGCAATGCCAAACCCATCCAATAGCCTCGACAACAGGACGATATAAACATTAGGAGCCCACAACATGACCAAACCGCTACAGAAATACATGACGGAAGACATTATCAACATAGGACGCCGTCCAAGCAGATCAGAGACTTTCCCGGAGAATATTGTTACAAAAGTACCGGTAAGAAATGTCATGGACACAATGAGCCCTTCAAGCGTGGGATCAGCATCCAAGTTGAATTCTCGTTTTATATATGTCATCCCCCCTGCAGGAGGTTAGCAACAATACCTTTCAGCGAGGCGATCAGAGCCCCTAAACCATTCACAGCCTTCTTCCGTTCTAAGTATTTGGGATATAAATGTCAAAAACATGAAAGACAGATACACAACAATTCTACTGCGTGTTCCGAATGATGAATAAATCTAGTTTTGAAGATTTGCGGGAATAATAAACGAAATATTAAGATTTTGAGACAGCAGACAAAACATGGATATGCATTAATTGAAAATTAAGAGCTCGAAGATGTATAAATGCTTAGGAAGTAATAAAAATAACGCACCGGCGATGGCAGAACTGTCCCATCCAACCAGGAGATTTCCGAGGGTGGCAGCAACAGCAACAAGTACAACTTGACTCATCTTTTGCTGCAGAGGGGGAGGGGCGAGAAATGGAACCCAGAAGAGTAGTTCCGAACAAAGCCTGAGATGGTGTTAAGAAGCGCCCCGGGAAGAGGAGCACTGAGTAGTGAGAGAGGGAAAGGATAAGCGCCGATTTGGGACTGCCGTTTTAATTCAAGAGAGCACGGTGAACTTGCCGATTTTTATTGCGTTCGTACAGTTTCCCTGGGGGTCATATGCTAGTCCATAGTCATTATCCTCCATTCTCCGAATTCCATAGTACTGCACACTCAGCATTCGCTGGAACAGAGATTCTGTCCGATATTTATTTATTTATTTATTAGTACTACTATTTTATTTTCCAGGTCAACAGAAAAATGCCTGCCATGCCTCTGCTTCTTCATGATAAGCTTGTGTTTCTTAATATATACGGGGAAAAAGCCGAGGAAAACATGATAATTGAGTATGTGAGATAACATTAGTATTTGATGGGTTTCTAAATTTGATGTGGTTTTTTTTTTTCAAGCTCATTGTTAGAGCTTCTCTTACTTCACAGTAACTTTTGAAATTATGTCAAAAACAAATCATATCAGAAAAAGGTCTATTAAGAAAAAAGTCGATCAGAAATAAAAGTTACTTCTATCACTATTATCCTAAACACACCCATAATGATAATACACACACAAACATAAGAAGGACAAGTTCAATCAAATAAGGATCAAAAGGGCTACAAACAAGACATGAACCTTAAATGAAGGACAAATTTATGACAATTATTAAGTCTGAAAATTATGTCTGTGAGAGTGAAGATGCCACGCCGCTGAGAGGCGCCCCAAGGACGGTGCTGACTAGTTCTCAAATTTGACTAAGGATATGCGGGTCCTTTTCAAATTCTTGCGTGTAGATTTATTCATTATTCTCATAATTTTTAATTATTTGGGGCTTGTTTTAATGAGTTTAACATCCCACGCTGAATTTCCAGGAAACGTGTGTTCAGGCAAATGCTCCATCTATCCTCATTATTAGAGGTACGGACCAACCCCCCAAACAAACAACCCCCCTCATAAAATATAATACATACTTATTTAATTTAATTAGATTAACTAAGTTAATTAAATTGGTTAATATAATATATATTTTTTAAAACATCCTAATTATTTTCTTTAATTACCTCATCTTTTGCCTTAATCATTGTTGAAAAGCATTAATAAAGAAAAGATTAATAAATTAAACCATAAGGATATGAGGAGTAATATTTTAATATTTTACTAGATGTGATCGACAATCTATTCATTAATACCCCATGTTGATATAAACAAAATAACGGTTTAGCTTGGGAGGAACACGTGTAGTATGTTGCGTTTGCCACGATGGACGTAGACAAGTGGTTGAGAAGATTAAAAGAATCTAATATTGAAATTTCAATGACGTTGAGAAGAGAGGTAGCCCGATAGAAAAGGCAGTGTTCTTGTCCGGGCACGTGCTTCACATCCCCTGTACGACACGCATATCATGTCGAGTTTTATAAGTAATCAGAACATAAGATATGATTGTCGTTTGTGGATCTCATTTGGTTCAATAAATACAAGCTTGGTGATGACTGATGAGGTATTTCATTTGGATAAACCCACGGGCCCAAAGCCCATTTGAAGTTGAGATGAAACAAGATCAGGATTCAGTATCCACTAAAGTTGGGCTTCCATCGAGTTCGAATAGAGTCTGATGCTAAATTAACCATATTCCTCGAGAGAAGAACAAATTAGGTGACGGCCTGGCCAAAATGGGTTTAACAACATCATTGTTTTTGGATTTGGATGTGTGTCCAGAGGATCTACGGAACGTGCTATCGCAAGAGAACGTGCGATTAAATTCCCCAATGTACCCTCGATATTGGGTTTAAGCTGGTGTGGTCGGACTTTCATTTTAAGGGAGGGTTCGATCCCTGCGTTGGTAGTGCCATTGGGGGAGAGCATTAGAGTCCCAGGAAGCGGTGGAAACACCTGGTAAAGGTGGAGAGACATGCATATCTTCTGGCTAGATCTTTCTTGGAACCTGGACTCCAAAAGCGCTTATCCTTAGACTGTGGGTGAGTCCAACCCTTTTACTAAAATTTTTGAAGCAAAAAAAGAATTCCTCTATGTACTCATTTTAATTTATGTTTGGCTTTTCGTCTGTAAGAAAAAAGAGAGAAGAAAAAAAAGGGTATCCAGTAGTTCCATTCCCTCCTGGCTACATGTTTACGCGGGTAACATCAACAGTAATAGGAGCTGGGGCAAGGCAAATATGTAATCACCACATTACTTTGCAAACATATTAATAAAGAATGCATGAAAGAAGGAAAATTGTTTATTATCATCCTCTGTGTGCAATTGTTCGTTATCCTTCCTCCCCTTATTTATGGTTTTACTCATTTTAATTCACTTTCAGCATTTCTTCTTATCACTTTTTCGGCCTCTTTTCTGCTTTATCAAAACGTTAAATTCTATTACAAGTATTAGTTTTTTAAAGCCAACCACTCAAGGAGGTGATCCTCTCATCATCTATTTTCTTATGACTCTATCTGGACTGTTGATCAGGAAGAGAATAAAAAAATCTAAAGAGTATAACTTGATGATGTGATCTTTCAAATTGATTGAACGTATATGATTTAGAGATTATGATGGATGATAAGTGTTCTGGTATAGAACACAGATATATTGGACTTGACTAGGAGCCAAGCCTAGAGCCTACGCCCTTTGAAGGGATCAAAGTCCACGTAGTTCGAACACACACAAAAGGGGGTGGGGTGTGTGCTCGTGTGATGAATGTAAATAGTCTAGGGTTAGAACCCGTGTACCTTAGGGTTTTACCCCGTATTTATAGAGTGTACCTTAGGTTGATGAGGTTTGGGCCCGTGATCCGTGGCCCCGATATCCCGATTAGATAGTCATTAAGATATAGATTAGATATACCGGATCATAGATAAGATTGGATCCTCCTTTATTATAGGTAGATCCTGATATGTGATATGTTCCTTGTTGGGCCATATATTGAATATGGGCCTTATCCAGGTCCGTAACAGTTGCCCCCCAGCCCGGTAGTTCAGGCTTCTGAGCTGCCGGGATGTATCTTGCCTCAAGTCGGTTTTACTAGCCGAGCTATGCTATCGTGGGCCTTACATTGCTGAGTTGAATTACGTTGATCCAGCTATCAAGGCGGCTTACTTCGAAGATCGAGGTCTTGTCTCAAAGATCCCGAGTAGCGTCGTGATGGTTCGCCCGCACTTGAATCCGGTGTTGATCTTGGCTATGGAAGTTGTCTTCTCCAAAGATCCGAGGTAATGTCTCAAGGATCCGAGGTAATATCAAGGAGTTCACTCGACTTCGAGGTCGGGACCCTTATGTGTTCGCCATCGTTGCTATCCACCGACGCTGGCGGCTCGTACTCGTGCGGGGTTTCAACTTTCGAAGACACCTAGTCACCTACGGTTTCCGTGTGCATTTAATTCATCCGTCGTGTCACATGCGTCGCGTCCCCGCCTTTTGGGCTTAGAGGTCACTAGGGCCGCCGAGGCGCCTTTTTGTTTGACCGGATTCTCGTATCCGGATTGTTCCATCTTGATTTGCTTTTGTTCGAGTCTTTGACGAGTTCGGATTCGTATTCTGCTACCGATGTGCCTATTTAGGCGATAGAGATTTTTTCCTGAGGCGGGATCTATTTGCCTTTCCCTCGTTCTTAGTTTTTGCTTGCCTCGGCCTTGGTGAACCTGCATCAAAATTCAAAATTCAAATATCCCTGTGAGGGCTTCCGTTAGTTCTTCTCTCACACCGTTGTCATTAACAATCGTATAATAGTTGCCCCCACCGGTCAAGGGCCGGGCCGCCGGGGTGCCTTGAGTATTTAACCCGGATCTCTCGTCCGAGGTTAATCTTCATTCCTCCATGTAGAGGTGGTTCCCTCGGATGATGCCGCTCCTCCGAGTTGAGGGTCGAGGCTTTAGTTTTGCTTTTCTTTTAACGGCCTTGGCGACATCACGCTCCTTTCCAAGGCCTTCATCTTGGCCTCGGCCACATCCAGCCCTTTCTTCACCCGGATCTCTGTCCGAGGTTAATCTTCATTCCCTCCAAATGAGGTGGTTCCCTCGATGATGCCGCTCCTCCGAGTTGAGGGTTGAGGCTTTAGTTTTGCTTTTCTTTTAAGCGGTCGGGGCATCTCGTGCCCCTTTGAAGAAAGGGCATTGGATGTGGGCCGAGGCCAAGATGAAGGCCTTGGAAAGGAGCGTGATGTCGCCAAGGCCGCTGCGAGGAAAGCAACCGAGGAGCAGCTACTCGTCACAGAGGCATTGGAGACGACGACCTCTGAGTGTTCATGCTGAAAGCCTGGATGCTGTGAAGTCACTGCAAAAGTAGCGCACGAGCTGGACTTGACCAAGGATGCTCTTACGCGCGAGCATCGGTCCCATTTGGACACTACCGACTCGTTAAAGGAGATTGCCTCCGACGCTTTGCCATGGCCTTAGATCAAATTAGTCACTTGATTCCGAACGTATCCTCGAACCTTAGGGTATGGCTACCGGGCTTATGTGAAGGATGATGTCCCGGTTCCGCCCTCCGACGCCCGATGGCGGGTACTTGCCGTTTGAGGAGGACGAACGGAAGAGCAAGGCGATGATAAGGCCGGGCAAGGAGCTCTGGAGGCTGGGCAGCCCACCAAGGTGGTGCCTTCTGGTGATGCTGCTCCCACGAGCTAGGGTGCCGGTGCCCTGCAACTTTGCATATTCTCGGCGTCTGTGCCGGTTGTAATTTATGACAATCTCTGATTATATAACCAATTAATTGCCATGCTTTTTGTTTATAAACTCTAAGCTCAGTTAGAAATTTATCGACCGTAGTAGGTACGGGTCTTTATACTCGACGAGAACTTAGTTCGGGAGTTAGGGCGGGTTGTATGTTTCAACCTCGTCGGGTGTAACTTAACCACACTACCTCCGGCTTGACTAGCCGGAAAAGTGTATTGTAACCGAAATAAGGGCGAGGCATGTCACATGTTCAACCGCGGTGTCCATAACCACTAATCAAACATTTTGACTCGATCGGTCGGAATGACAACTCGCTTTCTTAAATCGGGCGAGCGTTGACGCGTCAATTTCGCGAAGGCCACGTATGGCATTTTCGCGAGCTCTTACCAATGCACGTCGGAGTACAACGGCCGGTGTCATACATCTAGATGGTTTTGTTTGTGACCGGGTTTGGGGACCACGGTGTCATGCCGAGTTTAGAGACCTCGGCTTCATGCCAGGTGTAGGGACCTTGGCGTATCTCTTTGACTATCGATCCGGGGTCCTTTTAAGGAGCGTGCGCGGAGTCAATTGTACTTTACACGGAGCCGGATTTTAACGGAATTCGGTGTAACCGGGGTCCGCCTTCCTTTTGCTTCCTGCACAACTATCCATGGAACCCGGATTTTAACCAGATTCGGTGTAACCGGGGTTCTTCTGCTGCAAAATTTTTCCTGATTTTGTTTATCCATGATGGGTGTCGTAACCCATTCTTCCATTACGGGTGTCATAACCCTTTCTTCCATTACGTTTAACTTCGACATGACTTTTGGAAACGGGTGTATGTACCCAGAGTTCATACATGTTTATTTTATACACGATTTTCAGAAACGGGTTTATTTACCTCAGATTCCTACATGTTTAATTTGAATTCATACATGCTTACACGGATCCTGAATTTAAACTAGATTCAGTTTAAACCGGGTCTCCGTCTTCATCCCTTTCGTAGGGACTGATTCCACACGGATCTCGGATTTAAACCAGATTCAGTGTAACCTTAGGTCCACCTTCGAGAATTCACGAGGAGCCGGGCCTTAACCGATTCGGCGTAGCCGGTCCGTCTTCAAAATTCACGGGGATCCGGATTTGAACCGATTCAATTTAACCGGGTCCGCCTTCGAGAATATACACGGAGCCCAGGTTTTAACCATATTTGGTGCAACCGGATCCGCCTTCAACAATTATCACGGAGGCCTTCATGTGGCATTGTATCCTTCAAATGGTACGCTGATAAGCCCATCCATGATTTCCACTTCTAGTATCTCAGAAAGCAGTCTTAAGGAATTATCAACATTTGCATGTGAATATATTTGATCCTGCTTTAATATATTTTCTCAAGGAAGTAATTCCTTTGTAGAAACTGATAGATAAAAGTCTTCAGCTCTTTGAATAATAAGCATCATATGGACGCCTAGATGACCTCCACCAAAGATTTTGCATATGTATGGATAAGCGCTTTTTTTGCAAAGACATGATAATGAGACTTATCTCGTAGCAATATATGCACAAGAACTCCATGTCATATCTAGATTCATGACAAATAAGCATGAAAGGGAAATAAATTCCCATTTATTCAACCAAGTCCATCATTTGTCTTCTTGTGTTGCTTTCACATGAAATTAATATGAAAGGCCAAGCATTTTTCTTTGTCGTTGATTTAAAAATGTGAAACGCCACATTAATCGCATCAGATTTCAAAGCCAATCACATAGCATCCGTCATTTCTTTTGCCAGAAAAAGAAATAAAATATTCAGAAACTGGACAAGAAAAAGGGAACTTATCTGGATGATGTATGGCAGCCAACACACACCAGCACGCCCACAAGAGCAATGCATGAATCAGTAGGACTTTTGAGTGCCCCCGGGTGCTGTTCATTTTTGCATTTCACCGAAGCAACACATGAAAATTCGCGTTAAACGTATTTTCATGGTTTGGAGCTTCTCTTGTTCAAGTTTTGTTGCCGAATCGCCACCATGCCAACCCGTGAAGATAAGTGGAGACCCATTCAGGCGGTGGGCCCATTAAAGAGTGTTTGACAAGAGATGAAGAAAAGGTATGATGCCATCCCAAACTAAAGTTGCAGCTCCACTGGCTTTTTTTTGTAGAAATTATTTGAATCTCAATTGCTCTTTTTGGTATGACCTGGTACAGCCACGCAGCCAATAACCCAATATGAAGCATCCAACTCGCTATATTGGTGGCACGGCCCAATGATTCCAGAAGCTTTAACGGTGAAATTCCCGCTGATTATGAGGTTCCAAGTTGCCAAATCAGGATGCGTTCCTTCCGATTCAAGCCTTTGAAAAAGGTTCAAGAGATCTCTCAAACCGTGCAGTTAAATCCAGAAATGTCCACCTTCAAATACGCCACATTTCGATGAGGACTAACGTCGAACACCACAGGGGCATCAAAACTAGCTTCCACAATCCAGCGCCAAGAGTACAGTCCAAAAGAAACGAAATATCTGGCAGGGATGCTCTTCGACTTATGATCTGGTGCGTATTCAAGAATCAGCAGCTGCAGATTTCAGAAGCAATGGAAGAGCCAATCTCTAGCAGCAACCGGCAAGCTAGAAATTATCCAGGCTCATCAATGGATCACATGGACTTCCTCGATCACAGTATATCCAATGCAGAATTAATCGTGACACAGAATTAACCACGACCTATCACGCTGTGCAAAGCAATTGTGATGGCTATGACGCCTTCTTTTCTTACAGGCCAGCCATGAATTTGAATTCCAATTTGGAGATGATGGACATAGAAATCGAGACGGAGCGACATTCGACTTAAAGTAACGAAGTAAACTTGCAACACCAATGAATCAATGTATCCTAAACAATGATTGCAATTTTGAGATATGAACCAGGAATAAAGTTCTCCTCGGCAGTGAGTGTAGAACAACAAGAGAAAATTAATGGATAAGCCATCCACTCATTGCGAGCTCCCTTCCACCAATGTTCTCCATCATTCCGTGAAACATAAAGTGTGGTTGCTTCAAGTTCTCATATGTCAATAAGAGCACTTCTATCACCTTGATCAGGGGTTGTGCGGATCTCATTCTTGCAAATTGCAGGGTACAGCTCCAATAGGAACTCTTGAGGAAGATTCTGGACAGCATTTATATGCCTATTGTTGCAAATAAAATCCTCTTCTACCGACTTCTTTTTATCCTTAGACCATGTGATTGGAATTTCTAGGATCCTTCATCCTGCAGATCTCCTGGCTGCAAGTTGCTTCGTAGTGTATTGAGAAAACACCGCATTTGCTACATAGCCGGGCCGCAAGTTTTGGAGGCACGCAAATCAAGAACCTTATATCCCTTGAAGCAAAAAACCTCACAATTTCACAACATGCAAGTGGGTCCCTCTGCATATATTCCATATCCTACTTCTTTCGTCTTTATGCCATTATGGAGATTTGCCTTTGACTTAAATGAGTGAGAATTATTTTGCAGCTTTTCTTCCACGTGGAATATGTCATTTTGGAATCAATCTTTCATCCTTGGAATAATCGTTCGAACTAATCCATTCTTCTAAGAAGGCAAGTCAAAAGCCAAGGATTTAAACCAATGTCCTTGATTTTCTTTAAACCTCACGTGAGCTTCATCAAAATCCAATTTTTTCAGAACAATCAAATATTGCCCATCAAAAATTTGAGTGTGCCCTCTGCGAGTCATCGTATATTCGTGGAACAAGGTGAAGTAATTTCCATAAAGTTTCTAGAATGCTTGATGAAGATAGTCTTCCATGTAATCAGGAAGAAAGGCGGGGACAGGTTCCACCTCCGACAATCAATTTATCAACCAGTGTGATACATGCAGTTCTTGCTTCTCGGTTGGGTGAGGCGTTATATATATTCCATTAAAGAAGATAAAGCGAGACTAAAATAATCTGTGAATAAATCAACAAGGTTGGAAAACTTATCTCTGAAAATTGCAGTTTCTTGGTTGAACCATTCGCGTACAGGGTGTCCTCATCATTGTGAAAGTGCTCCCTTTTGCAAGTCTCATTTGATTTCACCGTTAATATTGCTTTGGTTAATCAAGAAAATGACTCGGTGCAGAATAGCCAATCTCGGAATGATATATACAACAGCCATCGAATCAATATTAGAAACAAAAAATTAACTTAGCTTTGCCTCTTGCCGCCTTATCACGTGTACGGGAACATTGAATATTTGATTTGGAAAAATCCCCAAATCTTTTGACTATCAGGAAAGTTCCCTAAGGCAGGTCCTCGGGCTCCGTGTAAAGAGCTTTGTCTGCAGGTGAAAATAATTGATCCTGCACCCACTGGTTCTTATCTGAACTTTGAGGTGTCGCAGATACGAACAGAGCCCTTTTCTGGTATAAATAATGATCAGCAGCATTAGGTGCCGCGTCTTTGTGAGCTGATGTTCTCCCCAAGTTCCACATCTTTGTTCGATGGAGAAATCTTGCAGCCTTGGGCGGCGAATTATGACCGAGGTGGCTCCTGTTGGGTATGTCGGCATGGGCCCGAGGTGTACCATTCAATCTGCATAGTTCTATTTCCAAAGCGTCTTAATTTTATCTTCTTGGATTTGGATCGACACCTCAATCTCGTCCCCCTGGTTCTTGAATACAACATCGTCGTCCCACAGTAAGGAGACGCGTGAAGAAGTCGTCCGGGATAGGATCTCGGTCGCTCTATGGAGAGAATTGTCCGACTGTATCTGGTGTCCCCATCAGCCTACTTCCCGAGGAGGATCCGGTTGTGGTCGCGGTCGATTGCCTCCTTTATTTGAGATGTGCCTTTCCCATACATTTGACCAAATAAATGGTAACAAAAACTGAAAAATTACCTTGCTCGCTATGGCTTTCCCTGAATTATTGGATAAAAATTCAAGCGCTTGCTAATTCTTCGATGACGCCAATAAAGCACTTCGGAAACTTCGTATTGAGCCGTAAACTCAACGTTGAGTGTATCCTCTTTTTGTGATTGGTGTGCTTCATGTTTGTGCATTTTTCCAAGAGTAAAAGTCACCTCTGGCTGCAACTTGACATGGGAACCACTTTCATCTCCATACTCGGCCAAACCAGAGCCTCCCATATTCTAGCAAGACTAGAAGCAACAGCAGCGCCAGGAATAAATTACGGAATATAATTGTGGAAAGTCGGAGAAGCTTCTCTAATGAAAAATCAAAGGAGAGGAGGATTTGAAGTCGTTTTCCAGATCTCCTTTCTCAACAAATAAATTTTCTCATCATCGGGAATCTCCATGATTCGAATGCCTCGCTATGCCACGTGGCGTAACTCAAAATGCACCTTCCTTCCCGACGTTGGTTCTTTGGGATGGCGATTATGTAGGCGTGGCTCGTGATGCACATGGGATCTATATGGGATAAAGTTGTTGCCGAGATAGTTCTTTGCAAACCCAAGATTCATATACCCTCGCATTATTCAACTATCTCGGCATGGTGTTCCAATCTCGGCGTCTAATGTTCAATCTTCTATCTCGGCTTTGAATGGCTTCGGCCTCATGGGCATTGATCAATCTCGGTATCATTTTCCTTCTTAGACACTTACACCTCGACGTCTCAACAATTCGGGACGGCAATCGGGCCGATGCTCGCATGCCGAGTTCGGTTACCTCGGCTCCAATGCTGTCGTACGGGCTTCAATGTCGGACCTCTTGCGCCTATTTTGCGCCTCCTCCTTACCAGGTTGATGTTGAGCTTGTAAGGTTTAGTGCCATTAGAATTAAAGGACTCAATGAACTGAACATTGTTCTTGAATATCTCAAAACGTTTTTTGCTTTTCTGCAACGCCTTCAAAAGGTACTTTGTCGCAAACCGTTACACATGTGTGTCGACGGGGATGGCATGATGCTGATCAAGTGAACAAAAAGCTATGCAAGCGGCCACCTTAGGGCCCACTCCAGGTAATGTACAAAGGACATTTAACCTTCTTGAAGATCCACTATATGAAGAGATCTAAGCCATTCCTCCCTCCATGGTGTTTGCTTGCCAAGATTTAACCAAAACCGGCATTTGTAAATTCCTCCTCGCTCGGGCACCCCCAAATGGCATGCTAACGCGGCGAGTCTGGCATCCGAAGCTGAAAACTCCTGGGATAGTTATCTCGGCACAATCAATTTGGGACCGCAGTCTTGGCATTGATGCTCCTCGTCATTTCGGAAATCTCGGTATCTCGAAGGAGAATCAAGCTTGGCTATCCGGTTTACCTCTCAGTATTGGATAATGGGATATCTCGGCATATGATCTCGTCTCAAATGGCATTCGGCATCATTCGGACCGGACAATACATGTCGGCCACTCCACGATGAGGATCGCCACATTCATTCATTCAAAGCACCTTGATCTCGGCTTCTTCGTCGTTAAGCTCCGTATTACAAGGAAATAATCATGTCATCCGGTGGGACCCAGACAAGCATTCAAATATGTTTCCTTCAACATTTTTAAAGTTTCTATGATATACTAGTGAAGCCATGTTTCCGCATATACATCTTGGCCCCATGCACACCCGGGGTGCACCATCTTGGAAATAGATTAACACGCCTATCTCAGAATATACACCCCGGATAGCTTAGGAATCTCGGACATCACGGACCGTCGGCCATTGGAGATTAAGGCATCTCGGCTCAAGACTATTAGATATACAACCCGGCATACATCTTTCTTGGAAATCCACACCTCAAAATTATAGAGCCACGGAACGCGGGCACGGGCGGAAAATAATGTAAATCCTGGAAGCGTCGATGGTCAGGGATCGACCTTAGGCCAAAAAGTGACGTTCTCGGAGCATATTTCCGAACTGTTTTGAGGACTTACAACGATCGGAGATGAAGATGGGTATTGGAGATCAACGTTCCATATATCGAATGCCCCGAAAATTCACGATTCGGGATCCATCCACTTTTCTCGCATGACACCCAACTTCACGGAAATCGATTTGTCAAGATCAATTTAGGGTTGATTTTAGATTGACGCGCCGACTTCAATTTGAGGCCGGTGATCCCCTTCCAACCTTTTTTTGTTTCTTATCTCATCCGCAAAACACAAGTCGATTGAGAGGAAAATCACGGAGTTCCGCCGACGTATAACTCAACCTCGGAGTAAATTTCCTTTCCTCCCATTCTCGGAGACCTTTGAAATCCCCAAACGAGAGATGTGCGAAATCCGCCTTATTGCATATAAACCAAAATGCGGGATCTTTTGGTACGATGAGCATGAAGCACGTCTTCATCACTCCTCTTTTCTTTGCCGAAAAAGAGAATAAAAAACCGAAAGTATCACATTCGGTAATTACTCGAAAATCTCGAATCTAAAGGTTTGACGAACAACCGCCAGAACTTGTCAAATCACCACGAACCCTAACCGCAAAACTCCATGGTTGTTTGTCCGGAAATTAGGAATTGAAATAATTGACCTTATTTGGTCGCGGGAATCAAATAAAAATTTACCGAATCCCCACGGTGGCGCCAATGTTCGGTATAGAACACGAGATATATTGGACTTGACTAGGAGCCAAGCCTAGAGCCTACGTACCACTTTGAAGGGATCAAAGTCCACGTAGTTCGAACACACACAAAAAAGGGGGTGGGGTGTGTGCTCATGTGATTTGAATGTAAATAGTCTAGGGTTAGAACACGTGTACCTTAGGGTTTTACCTACGTATTTATAGAGTGTACCTTAGGTTGATGAGGTTTGGGCCCCGTGATCCGTGGCCCGATATCCGATTAGATAGTCATTAAGATATAGATTAGATATACGGATCATAGATAAGATTGGATCCTCCTTTATTATGGGTAGATCCGATATGTGATATGTTTTCGCTGCCATATATTGAATATGGCCTTATCCAGTCCAGTAACAATAAGAAAATGGATAATCGTGAGAAATCGACCCATCCTACTACTCTTATCATTTAAAAAAAAAAAAAAAAAAAAAAAATTATCATTTATTTCATTGCAGGTAAATAACTACCAAAGTGGTTGACTTTATAAGCAATTATCATTAATTAATATATATTTATTTATAGTTCATAAATTTTAAAAATTTATCGTCTAATATTTATTTTTAATTAATTACGTTTTATTTTTAATCAGTTAAAACAATAAAAATATAAGATAAATATGGCACGAACAAAAATTAATTTTTAAATACTAAATGCTTAAAATAGTTTAAAAAATTTAAATAATTAAAAATGTAATTTAAATAATAAATACTTAAAATAATTTCTAGATTTGCATGTGAAGTAACTGTGCAGGAGAGGGAACATGAAGCATTTTTTATTACGCGCAAAAATATATAATATTATGTCATCGTTATTATAATTTTATAAGACGGAGTATTTTGCTATTTTCCACATCTACTTGAGCTTCATTTTGGGTTACCCGAGTCGTCTGTTCGGAGGGCCCGAAGAAGTCGCGGCAAAACCGTGAACTCGTATCATTCTTGGTCATGCTTATTCCACATCGCAGAACAGGATTCCGATTCTTCCTTTCCCGTGCGCCCAGCAGCTTCATGTACTTCACCCACGCAAATGTACAAAGTTGCTTTCTTTTCTTCAACGGGTACTTGTCTCAGACAGAAGAGTAGAGCAGAGGCGAGGTCGGGTTTGTGAGTTTTGCATTCAAGGAAAAAGTCCAAGTTAGCTATCTGTGACTGTCCATGGATTCCGCCTTCGAGGGTACTCCTAGGTATTACGGCCTCTGTGCGATTGGAGGAATGCTCAGTGCCGGCACTACCCATCTCGCTATCACTCCTTTTGACGTCCTAAAAGTCAATATGCAGGTTTCCCTCTTTCTTCTTAGCTCTGTTTTTCTTTCCTTTAGCTCGTACAGCTATTTTATTTGGTTATGGCATTGCTTTTCAAATGCTCAAAATTTTGTTCCAGAATTTTATTCTGTTAGTTTCTACTTTCCACGGTTGTTGTTTTGACCATTTCTCATGTGTAACCGTCTTCACTTTTTCAGCGTTGTATTTCTTTAATTTATAATGCTGCTTTTATCCCATCCTAGTTGGTTCTTGAATTTCACTTGAATCTTTAGAAATTTGTACCAGAGTTTCATCGTTGTTTTGATCATTTCTCTTTGGGGAATTGTTTGCACATGTAGGTGCACCCCATTAAATATTACAGCATTTCCTCGTGCTTTACTACCATATTAAGAGAACAAGGTCCTTCTGCCCTCTGGAGAGGTTGGGCAGGCAAGTTTTTTGGATATGGAGCTCAAGGGGGCTGCAGATTTGGTCTGTACGAATATTTCAAGGGACTTTATTCCAATATAATGGGAGACTGTAATAGGAGTGTCGTTTACTTTGTTAGTAGCGCATCTGCTGAAGTCTTTGCCAATATTGCTCTATGCCCTTTTGAAGCTGTTAAAGTGAGAGTGCAGGCACAGCCCTGTTTTGCTAAGGGGCTGTTTGATGGCTTTCCAAAGTTGTATGCATCAGAAGGCACACAAGGGTAAATATTTAATGCTATTGTTTTATACTTTGTCTGCATCTGTTTCTAAGGGATGATTGTTTAACTTCTACTGCTTGCAGATTCTACCGGGGCTTATTCCACTTTGGGGCGAAACCTTCCATGTAAATTTCATATATCTTGATATGACATTTAATGCAATCGAACAATTTTTTTCTAGGTCTAGCATCTTAGGGTATATCACCATTGTTATGCATCTATTTGCCGGGATGACCACTTGGCAACCAGCTACCCCATGGCAATTTGATGCCTACACTGGTCGTGGTATATATTTATAAATGCATGCATATACATACTAATTAGGTCCAAATTCAAGTATCCATCTCTGACTAATTAGGTCTTTTGTTTTATTTCCCTGTTGATTGGCAGTAGACTTTTTTTTTTTTTTTTTTTTTTTTGGTTTGAGTGTGCTGAGTAATCGAAGATACATTGGACCATGTTCTTTTAATAATAAACTTTTTATTGTTCTTTGGATTAGCATGATGATGGAATGGATAGTCCACTGATAGTGAGTTAAAATATTCATGGTTGTTCATCAATGAACTGGCTACTAAGTGTTGTCTTAATTTTTTGGGCAGTTGCTGTGGTTATGTTCTCAACATTCGAGCATTCTGTTGATTTATTGTATCGTAAAGTTGTGAAGAAAAGAAAAGAGGATTGCTCAATAACTCAACAACTTGGGGTGACATGTTTAGCTGGATATGCTGCTGGGTCTGTTGGTAGCTTAATTTCGAACCCAGCTGACAATATTGTAGCTTCGCTTTATAACAGAAAGGCTGATAGTCTTATGCTGGTATGTATTTCTTTACGTTTGGCTTTAATGATACTCATTTGAAAGATTGTAGAGGTTTGATGGAATGATTTACTCTTCTTATGAGCAGGCTATCAGGAAAATTGGTCTAACCAATCTATTTACGAGGAGCCTTCCCATTAGAATTCTACTGGTTGGCCCTTCTATAACTATGCAATGGCTGTTTTATGACACAATTAAAGTGATAGGTGGACTGTAAGTGCATTACCCTCAAACTGTTTTTCATGACGTGTTATTTAGAGACTTCGGTTTATCTTATAGTCAAACGTACCTCTTGCCATTATATCTTTTGGGATGTTACTTTTCCCCCTAGTGTTGTGTGTGTCTGTGTGTACACGCGTGCACGCACACACACACACACACACATATAGCAAGGAAGAATGAGGGCAATAAGAAAAAGACGCGGTTAATAATTTAATGTTGAAGGTGCATTTTTGAGAAAACAAATGTATGATACGATATAAGAGAAAGTTGGTCCAAACTAGTATAACAATTTCAGTTCAATTATTCTGGGTTTCAGATGGGGATTCTTTATTCAAAGATAATCACAGCATAAGAGGCCTGAATGATTTAAAAAATCTCGGGGCAAAAACTTCATTTTCTTCTGTTTGATCCAGTATGGTGGCTGCCTCAGGGGAGGGGATTAGGGATGAGGTTGAATAATATGTGAATTTTAGTTTTTAAAAAGGAAAAGAATGGTACCTCAAGGAAGGGGATTACGAATGAGGTTATGACACTGGTTCACTATTTGGTCTAGTTCTGAGAACACTACAATTTCTTTTTTCCGTGAGAAATCGTATTTTAACTAATTCATGTGTCAACATTTGCATCTATTTTAGACATAAGTTCTATTTTTCCTTTGGGTCTGGTCTTGAATAAAGGAATTGGCTCCTCGGAACAAGGCTTTACTTAGAGACAAAAGGGAGTTTCTTTTTCTGTTTCTTTTTCTCCTCTTTTTGGAGGGGGTGGGAGGGGAGCTTAATTTTAGTTTCTAAACTCTCATTAATATTTATCAATTTTATGCTATATTATTTGAAGTGCTTATTTATGGAAGAGGAGGTGGACAAGTGTAAAATCATATGCTTGAAATGTCGAAATTCAAGGCTAGAAAAATAAAAAAACGTTTTAAGATATGTTTTTCCTTGAGGGGTTGAAGTCAATTGTTAGAAAAGTGTCTGAGTAGTTCAAACTTCAAACAGTGAAAACATTTTCTTAGCCATAAGCTGTGATATTTGTCAAATGGCTAGGATTTAAGAATACACAACTAAATTACTGTCATGGGTTGTGATTATTGAGAATTGAGAAAGTGTATCACCATGTATAACAATTAAATGTGTGGATGAGTATTACACAACCAATGAGCTTATACAAAAGTGTAAAGAAGCTTTGATTCTATAAAAGCACTTTAAAATTCCATCATGCAGTAGGAATGACCCTAACATTCTAAATAGGCAAAAATGTTTTAAATCTCTGTCCACTTGTGCTGGTGCAATTTGCCCTCTCAATTCTAAGATTGGACTATTGATTCTATAAATTCACAGATCCATGCTACTTAACCCTTCTGTAAGTCTATGATTGAAATCGCGCCGCTATAGCGCGCTATACCGGTCTTGATGCGGGTTGCGGCACCTACACGCAACTTCCGCTCCGCAACGCTACAGTTTCCGGTGGCGGACGATGGCGGCAACTATGGTGATTTCCCTCGGTTTGTTCAGATGGCATGGGTTTGGAAATTTGACACCAATCAGGGCTAAAATGGGAAAATGGCCAACTTAATGAAGGGTATGTTGGTCATTTTACCTTGTCTCTGTGTGAAAAAAAAGAGGGAAACCGACACAATTTCCCTCTTTTTTCTTGCTCGATTTCCTCTTGCTTCCTCTTCTCTTTCGGTCTTTTTTTCGTGTGTGTGTCCGTCTTCCTCTTCCTTGTGTGCGTCCGTCTTCCCTCTTCCCTCTTCGCCGTCGCGTCGCATCTCTAGCTCACTAAGTCGAGGTATATTCTCTTTCTCCTCCTCTTCTGTGTGTTTGCCGCTAGTTCTTCCGACTTCTCTCTGTTTCATCATGAAATATCTCGGTTCTGGTCGAGGTATTTCGATCTATGGATGGGTATTATTTTGTTGCATTGTGTTTGAAATTTCTCTTTGCTCATCGAGTTCCTATCTTCCTATTCTTCGAATTTTAAGTTTATCTTTGGGTGATTTTCTGAATGATATTTTCAGTTCTAGCATTTGTTTTGTTTCCATCGTTTATAGACCCCGATCATATGCTGCATTGCTGCCTGTGGTATTTGACTCTACTTGGATTGTTTATGTTTCTAGAATGTTATTAATTTAGTTACATTCAATGAACTAGTATGTGGCTTCCTTTATGTTCCTTGAATCCTTATTTTGAATGTGTAATATTTTGGGTGATTTCTTATCTTATATTGCATTTATATATGTGATATAATTTATTACAAGTATTTATATGAACTTAACAGTAGCGGCTTTACCGCTACCCGCTATACCACTATACCGTTTTTGGGGTCGGCCGCTACCGGCCGCTACCCGCTATTCAAAACATAGCTGTAAGTAGATCTCTCCAAAATCCTAGCGTCCCTCCATACTGGACTATGTCATGCCATGTTTTCTCTGGATAGCCAACCGACAAAAAAAACCCTTTGAGAAGAAAAAAAGATTTCCCCTCATTTTCCTCTCTTTGCAATGCACAAGTACAAAAGGCACCCAAATTAGTGTGAACCTTCTTTCCTCAAACTTAGATTAGTTTGGATTTTTGAAGAAAGCAGATATTCAGTGTGGTTCCATTAGATTTTTGGTCAAAGGTGCAAAGAGAAAAGTTCAATTACATGAATTTTTGTTGGCCAAAAAAATTTACATCAATGTTTGAATCTAGGGGCTGACAGTCGAGTATTTATAGTTGAGGGTTAAATTGCATATGTCACTGTTGTGTCATGTGTGTTTGAACCATATAAAAATGTAAAATAATTAAATTGTTATTTAAAACTGGGGATAGGGTTAAAATTGTTGGCATGGCATGCCTTGTAATTTTCTGCACTGGCTGCTAGCTGGTGCAAAAAATGACATTCGGTGAGTTCAAGGTGCATTGTTCTATGCTTTAAAAGAATGCAGAATTTCTGAGAATTTCTGTATTTTTTGGTTGGCTCTACCAAGTTGTGCTAGCCTTTTTTTTATTAATGAAGCCCAATCCTTGTTGGTAACATGATTTTGTAATGAAACCTTGCAGGCCTACTAGTGGTGAAGTTGTGACTGACTCAGGAAGGAGCAAGGTTGGCTAGGTTCCGGTAAATGGAATGATCTAGCCACCTCTTTCTGTAGGGTGCGCATGATCGCTAGTCAATTTGTAGACCACACAGGATTGTTTTGCCCATCATCATCCAAGCCTTGTTGGACTCTGTCATTGTAGTAGACTATATCTGAAGGTATTTAAATTCCCTTGCAGAAGAAGGGGGAGGGCATAACTATTACGCTTCCAACATTTACAGTTCAAGAAGTATCATTTCTGCATATCTTATGAATTTGTAGCAGAAGAATGTGATGAGAAACTTTAGCAGCAATGCTGGAGTTGCCAGTTTATCTGTTCCACTTGCATTTTAAGGCTACTTATAAAAAAAACTGTTGGTGCAGGCTCTTGATCTGATAAGCAGATGGTTTTTGACTTTTTTGCCCCTTGTGCCCAGGACGATAGTAGTTGGTATGAGTAGCGTAACTCTCTTCAATATCTGTAGGGTGTGATGGTCACGTAATGCTGTCCTATCCGTCTGGAATGAAGTGGACAGGAAAGTTGTCAAAGAGCCAAGTGAGCAATGTGTGACCCATTCCATTGATATATAAGCAAGGAAGGTAAGGCAATGGTATAGGAGAGGTTGCCCTTGCATAGTGAATTATTGTGTGGCAGCATTGAGTAGAGGGGTTTGATGAATTATTGAGTACTGAGGCTCACGGGAGGGGAGGAGTGTGAAAGAAAGGGCTGGCCCCAACATTTATGAAAGAAGCAGGGTTGCCCACAAATTGAAGCCCTTTCTACGTGACCGGTTCCTCCTTCCCCTACCCTTGTCATCTTCATCTTCACATGCCACCATATCGCACAACTCACATCACATGCCCTTCATCCTACATCTTCATTAATTATACCTTTTTCTTTAGCTGTCATATCCAATGTTAAATCTTTATCCCTTCACATTTCCTCCTTTTTTGATTCAGAATATCAGTTTACCCTTTACCTCGAGAATCCAGTAAACTCCATCATCCTTCAATGGTTGCAATCAATCTAACTAGATATGGTGTTTTTTTTTTTTCCAAAAAAAAAAAGCTCAACAAGTTGCATTATTTGTCAGTTATTAGCAAGGTATCTTATTTTCTTGATGTAGGAATAATAACTTCAACACCTGAGATTAGCTGGCAATTCTTTTTCGATCCCAGGAGAATTTGAGATTTTGATCAAGGATCACATTGGAAACCTGTGAGCTAATTTCGAGGATTATGCCACCCCTCCTCCACCATCTTTCAATTTGTTTCTATATAAGCCATCCATATGCCATAACCAATGTTAGTGAATTATTCATGAATTAACGTCACGTTTCATGGTTTTAAGGGTATTATCCATAATAAATAAAATTCAATTCTTTAAAGAATAGTACTCAACAAAATTTAGGTCATTTCAACATATTTTCCAATACTTTAAACGGATTGTCCATATGTTGAATACAAATATAAGAAAATGTGCATAAAGATACTTGGACTTAATTTAGGTCATTTCAACATACTGTCGCGTGTTGTTGGATGTTTGAGTATGAAGAGCCATTTGACATGTGGCAGGAAGAGAGGTAGAATGGAAGCAAGGATAGCAATAGCAAGCATTGGCCTTGGAATTAAAAATAAAGGGTTTATTGTAGTAGTAGTATGTTTAGCCGCCAGGCATACCACGTAAAGGATTACTCTATGAATCTACCATGGAAACCAAGTGCAGAAAACCAAAATATTTCCTCACCTGACCTTGAAAGAATTACTCTATGTATCTACCATGGAAAAGGAACCTCAAGGCTGAGCTGACCAATAACATCAATCAATTAATGATCCTAATCGTGCAAGTCGCCGGCCTAAATGCCATAGTAAGCAGACATCTTAGCTAATCTTCAAAATGTATTACAAACAAGTTGCGGCAGAGTACCGTGGTACGACAACTTTAACAACATCAAAAATAAGCAAAAGCACCATATTACACCAAAAGAAAAATCTCTACATAGTGGCAGAAAGGATAACTTTATTTTACGATCGATGAGTTTGAAAATGAATAAGCATATCCTCGATCCTTCCTTGCTAACCACTCCTACTTTGCTTGCTGGAGTGTAAACTTCCCGCCTTCAAGACACCAGATACAGATGAAGCAACATAGAAAATCAAACTGCACATTCATTGATCTACAGTTTGTTCTGCGAGAATCAAAGTAAAATCTTACAGCCCACAACGACAGCCAACTCATTGAGAAATGAGGCACAATATTGTTGAGCTTCAACGCAGTCATAACCCCTGTCAAACAAGGAAAGCACGTAACATCAGCAGCCCAATCTACAACAGTAACTCTTCTCTCAAACCACACACCCGCTCTTTTCTACCATTCCCTCAAACCAACCAGCCATGTCAGAAGCAGCGAGCCTATATATGTGAATTAGGCCACACGCATACAGGTGGAAAATGACTATATGACTAGCTTTTACTCTAATTACAAGCCAACTCCAGTTTTAAAGTTCAAGTACCGAACAGGAAACAACTCAACTTACTCATAGACTTTGCAGCTTTCAACATCTCTGTAATCGGATCAGGTTTTCACATAATCAATGCCATTACGCTTTCTTTTGTTTGATTTTGAAAAGAAGCAGATCTGAGCCCAACTCTTCTTTTGCTTTAGTGACTGTGACTTAACGTCCCTCTTTTCCCTTTTCTCCACAAGCTCAGCCATGAACTGAACAACAGCCTGAGATTCAGCAAGACATGGAATTATATCTTGAGCAATGAAAGGTCCTCATCGGCATCAAAATAAATACATAAAAGACAGAATATTACCTGTGCACCCATTTCAGCTATATGTCTTGGTGGCACTTCAAGAGGATTCTCTTCCACTCGTAGGACACGTAGTTTAGTGAGCATCTTAAATGAGTCAGGAAGCACACGTATTTGATTATTGCTGATATCCAGTTCCTCAAGCATCTCAAGGTTCCCAATAGATCTTGGTATGGATCGCAAGTCAGCAAAATTGTTTCCTATGTTTATCTTGACAAGAGAGGTTGCAAAACATAAGCTCTCAGGCACTGACTCAAGCTCATTGAAGCTTACATCAAGTTCCTTCAGGTTTGTCAGGGATGACATCGTTGTAGGTAGTTGTTTAATGTTATTGTAACGCACAGACAAAATCTCAAGGCTCTGAATCTTACCTACAGCTTCTGGTAGGGCTTTTAGCCGATTATAATCAACACGAAGCTCCGTAAGGGAAGAACACTGACCAATAGAATGTGGAAGTTCTTCAAGATCATTAGTCTCCACATTCAATTTTTTTAAGTTAATAAGTGACGATATAGAGTCAGGAAGCGCAGAAAGTTGATTTGAGCTCAAATCAACTTCCTGGAGACGTATTAATCTGCCAAAAGAAGCAGGCAGAGATGATAACTGGTTTCCCCTCACATCAAGATAGAGCAAACTTAGGAGATCTCCCATAGAATCTGGGAGCTCAGTAATCCTGTTAGAATGCAAATCCAATCTAGTTAACGATGAAAGGCCTCCAATTGTAGAAGGTAGGGCCACAATCCGATTATCAGATAAATCTAAGGATATCAAATTCGATAGCTTCCCCAATGAATCGGGAAGCCAATCAACTTGATCCATCAACTTGTTCTGGAGGCTGAGATCACGAGTACCTTTCTTTGCAGAAACTTCAATTAAACTGGCAAGCTTTATTAAACTCAATTTATCACCATTTTCGCCTGCAAAACACATTCCATCAGAGCAAAACAGTCACCTTCGAATTAAGTTCACAACAAGATATGTTGTACGCCAATTTTAGAAGTCACAGTTCAGTATCGACCTCAAGTTGAAAAGCAAAAGGGGTATTAGCGTAGCGACTAAAGCCCCTAAACAAAAAGGAATTTAATTGATATAGAGTGGCATGTATTCTTACCCGAATTGGCCGCGGGTTTTAGTGACGAATCCAATATCTGGGGTTTCGAAGAGATATTCGGTCCTATTCCATACCCGTCCCCATGGAATGATGCCTTGGACTTGTTCACGTAACTGTCATCTCTTGTAAACAATCGCGGTGTCTTCATGGGTTCTTTCTCGGCCTTGAACAAGCTCGAAGAGGCAGCAGCTGATTGTCTATTCGTGGCCAGCCGAACTGAAGCAGAGGCCGAATTCTTTGAGGTGCTCAACGAAGTTGTGGAGGCGGAACCATTGGAGTAATTGGACTTGCAAGAATATGAGCTTGAGGAAGAGGAAACACATTTAGAAGCTCTCTGAATCAAATCGTCGAACAGTAAATGGACGTTTTCGAGATCAAGCAATTTCAGAGCCTCCCTCTTCTGCTCTTTGCTATGAAAATGAATCAAGTTCTTCTGCATCTCTTGCAGAACCATGAAGAGTTCGTCTGGCACGGCAGGACTCTTAGTTTGTTTAGATATGGCTTCAAGTCTAGCTTGGTCTTCTTTCTCAACATTTATAATCAAAGCTTTCGCCGCTTCAACCTCGTCAATTCCCGGTCTGGTGGGTAAAGATCCGTGAATTCTCATGATCTCTTCCACCACTTCGTCGACTGACGACCCCGACGTCGACTCCATTTCCCTTCAAGTCCTAGAATTTCACAATCCTCACAAACAACCAGATTTTGATCTCGACGAAAATTCAAAACTTTGAAATCTTAAAGAGCTCCGTATTTGGAATCAAATAGCTTCCTCTGCAAGCAGTAGAAATCCGTAACACCCAGAACTACAAAGACGACAAAGAATAGGAGATGGAAACAGAAATTGCGTCTTCAGCATTCTAGAACTGCTAGAAACAAAAGTAAAATAATTAAATGAGGACTCACAGATATACCCATATATTTGAAAAAGGAAATAAACTATAAATAGATACCTTCCTAATAAATATTTACAAAACAATCCAGAGCCAACCCAATCATTTTGCAATTTGGGTCCATTATCAATCATACAAAATCAACAACCTTGCCAATCCACTTCCACAATCGGAAACGGGGTGAAATTCAAACGCATATTGAATCTTACAAATAAGATAAACCCACCGCACTAAATTCAATTCCAACGTAAACAGCAAGACCGCAATAGTAGCAAATTCTTTTGCCTGAGCGGTAGCAACAAACTGCGCCCTTGAACTTTTCAGGGAGGCGAGTCACCAACAAAGAAGAAGTGAGAAGAATATGCAGCCACGGTATACTGGAAGTAGAAAATTGGGAGACTAAAGGCTGTGCCCGAACTGCAGAGTCTCTTCTCAGACATCAACCGCTACTTCCACGGATTTCTCTGTCCGAAGAAATCTGAAATTCGCTTTTCGCTCGTGAGAAAATAAACGATGGCAAGCAAATCGCCACTTTTGGCTAAAAAAATTGCCACTCACCACTTCTATTATTAATGGTAAGAGTTTCGTGACCCGTGAAATGCGATTTCTTTTCTGTCTGTAATGAAAGTTAAAATTCAAATGCATACCGTGAAATCGACTCCGACCAAACAGTTTTTTTTTTTTTTTTTTTTTTTTTTTTGGGCCAAAGTTCAAAGACGGATCAGTTATTTGCAATGTTATTGAACCACGGACCCGATAATTGGTCGGAGTAATGGGATACGATGAGTGGCTTTCGTTAAGTCAGGGAGTCAAACTAACGAGAAAATAAAGATTTTAAAATTACTAATACTCATTTCGATCTTAATTATAAGATTAATTTAATTTATTTAGTTTTCTTAATATTTTCAAAAAAAAGTAAACCTGATCTTACAACTAGAACCAAGAGGAGTATAAAATTCTGAAGAAAATTTAAAAAACAATAGAATGAAATTATTTTTTCAATAAAAAATATTGAACCGGTTAAATCAGTTATCTAGCTAGACTAGTTATGTGACCGGTTCTCTGGTTTCTACCTGGTCCGGTGTGGTTTTAAGAACATTAGTTATCTGAAACAGTGGTGTGGTATTTTGACAGGTTTAAATTTATGAATAAATTAAATTATTTAAATGAAAAAGAATTTATCTTGAATTTTTGAAGGTATAAAGCGTGAAAGGTTGTGTTTAGTGTTATAATTGAAAATGTAAAAATGAAAAGTGGAGAAGGGGATGAGGGGAAAAGAATGGTAAGAAGAGAGAGAAGGGTAGTGAAGTTGGTGGATGAAATTGTGAGGCGGGTTGTGGATGAGCGGCTAATCCTGTGAATGTTGGAGTGCATATATGGTTAGTTGAAACAAACACTTTCGTTTCGTCACGGGAGGAGGTAAGAAAGCTCTAATCCTAACGAGCCATTCAGTTTATAAGACCACCACCAAAATATTTGGTGCTGGATTTGCATCTTAATCCTTTTAATTTCTACTAGTTTATATATTAAATATTATATCAATAAGTAGTAGTGTTAAGTGTCAAGTGTGATATTGAAAATTAGAAATTGGAATGGCAGAAGATGGAAAGGGATGGTGGACACGTAGTGGTTGAGGAGGGGCAGCTGGATGCAGCTGGCAGGGGCTGGGAGCGGTGACGATCACGCGATAACCGTTTTTTATGGGTGAGATGAGAGCAAGCGACCAGCGAGCACAGCACAACACATCTCACGTGGGGTGTCCCCTCACCCCTCAATCCTCATCGCACATTGTTTTCCTTCCTTCCAAATATAAGCCTTCTCCTACATCATTATTTTGGATTTTGGATGTTATTTAATTCATCACATATAGATATTTGACTATTTGTCAAGATATATTGTAGTCTTTTTAATTTCAAGACTGAGTTGTAGACTTTTTTTTAAAATATTCTAAAGTGTAGAATTATATATTACATTTGAAGTTTATAATATTGTTTATTACATATGATTGAAATTGTTTTTTTGGCATAAGATGTGACAGGGTATCATCATTTAGGTATGGAAGCCCGCCCTGCCCAACGCAAAAATGTTAGGGATTCTATTGGGCGGGACTGCGTCTTTGACTACCCTTACTATCTAATAATCCTTTGGACATGGTATTGGGCAAGGGCTTAACCCTCGCATGCACACCCCTGACAAACACATCAAATATAATTTGAAATTGGGAAAATCCATATGGGGGCCCAATTTAGCAACAAAAACTCAAAAGAGGCCTAAACTTTATCAAAATGTAAGAAAAGGCCCCATATGAATGTGTGGTTAAATGACGTTGATACCCCTGGTATCACTTTCCTCTTTCCTCTCTCCTCCGTATCAATATTCTCTCTTCTCTTGCTCGTTTTCCATGAAGGAGGAGGAAGTAGAAGAGTGAAAGGAAGAAATATCTCGCTTATTCTTCCATCCAACGTCAATGCTCTGCCAATTTGCTACATGAATTTCCCTCCTTTCCCTCTTTCTAGCTTCTTCTATGGAGTTCCGTCATTTGTTTCCTTCGTAAGTTTTATAGTTGGGTGCTTGGACCGGCCATATTCTTCTTTTCATGAGAAATTTGAGTGAGTGAAAAAAATCTGCAACATAGTGAGTCTTGGTTTTGATTCTTCTTCGGCAACTTAAGATTTTAATCCCCTTTAAACGCCAATTCCTTTGGCGTTTGTTTTGCCTTATAGGGTATGGTGGGTTATTCGGATGTTTATAGGTTGTCAAATAGGGGGTTGATGTAGTTGTTAGTGGGAGTGATGTAGTTGTTAGCCAAATGATGTAGTTGTTAGTGTTTGTTGATATAGTTATTCTTGGTGATGTAGTTGTTAATGAGGGCTACATGGTTGTTAATGGGGAAATTTGTTTTAGTTGTTAGAGGGGGTTGATGTAGTTGTTAATGGGGGCTGATGTAGTTGTTAATAGGGGCTTATATAGTTGTTAATGAGGGTGATATGGTTGTTAATGAAATTTGTTTTAGTTGTTAGAGAGGTGATGTAGTTGTTAATGGGGGTCGATGTTGTTATTAATGGGGTCCAAGTAGTGGTTAGTGAGGGTTGGTATGATTGTTATTGGTGATCGATCAGTTGTTATTGGGAGCTAATGTAGTTGTTATAGTTTGCTAATATAGTTGTTAATAGGGGCTGATGTAGTTGTTAGTGGGGGTTGATATAGTTGTTAGTGGGTGCTGATATAGTTGTTAGTGGGGGTTGATGTCATTGTTATTTTTTGTCGATGTAGTTGTTATTTTTGTTGATATTGATGTTAGAGTCGATTTAGTTGTTATTTTTTGCTAATATTGTTGTTAAAAGGGTGATATAGTTGTTAGTGGGGGCTGATATGATTGTTAATGGGGGTGATGTAGTTGTTAATGGGGGTTGATATAGTTGTTAATGGGGTTGATGTAGTTGTTAAAGGGGGTTGATAATGTTGATAAACGAGTACCTTATTATATCTCATTTTCCTACTTCTACACACAACTAACAATGACCGAGAGATTGAAACCGCTGAATACTTAAGTAAGCCTTGATGCGTAGGAGCTTGGCTCCCTCCCCATCTAGGGTTGAACCCCGCCCTCCCCTACCATGTGTATCAAAAAAAGAGATACGAGAAACCATTGTCGTCCTCATTCATATTAAAATATCATGTCACCTACATCAGAAAATTTACGAAATTTTGTCCTAAATACGAACTCAAGTGTTCTCCACAATTGCTGTAAATCTGTCATACAGCCACTGAAATTTAGATACACTTAAAAACAAGTCAGTCTATGTACATAAAAGGATTTCTTCACAATTGTGTCTTAAATACAATCAACATTATGTTTTCGCCCATAACAAGTCGGCCTATCTACCTAACAAGTTTGTTGCCTAATGTCTCATCTTCCGCTTGTAGTACTCCTTGATGAAACCATCAAATATAACTAAACTGAATATCCATACATCAGGATTATCAACTTTCAATTCAACAACACTTTTCTTGAATAGCTCTGCTACATTCTTAAGAAAAATGACAGATGCAGTGCCAACAATCCTATAATTCAACATGAACCTATTCGACAAAAAAAAAAAAAAAAAAAAAGGTGAGATTTACTAAACTTAAAACACATGAATCATTTATATGAAACTTAACACACTCACGGAACCGTAGTTTGATTGGATTTTACAAGTTTTCCCTTGGAATAATTTTTGTTACATGAAACATTCCCATTTTCAACGTTTGGTTTACCACAAAGAATGGCCAAATATAAGTCCATTAACAGATACACATCTTAAAATCCCTTAATATATTAGGCGTAAAGGCGCAGTCACAAAGATGCTAGTTATATATCGTCCCTCATATTAAATACTTTCCACTTCGTTTCTCTCAGGAATCAATCATGGATAAGTAAAAGTCAGAAGAGGAAGCAAAAGCATGCTAGGCATAACTCCAAAATATCTTGCCTAATAAATGGTGAAAACATTTTTGAAGGTGTGAGATTAATTCAAATGTGAAATGAAGGCATA
Organism: Acacia acuminata; assembly: GCA_019022655.1. NCBI lineage: Eukaryota > Viridiplantae > Streptophyta > Magnoliopsida > Fabales > Fabaceae > Acacia > Acacia acuminata. The sequence goes on from JAFJYI010000002.1 coordinate 13,008,249, forward strand.
GTAATTTAATTGAAGTAGACGAAGCCAACCCCTTAATAATGGAAAAACTTTCAGACAGCAGCAACTGAGATCAGTTAAAAACATAAAATGCATTTCAAAGTTCAAACAACACAAACTTCTAAAACCATGAGGACCAGTGACTTGAAGAATTCCCCAATTGCTATATTCAGCTGATGAAGAACAAATGTTGTAAAAATCTTTAAAATGAAACTTAATGAAAAAGGGAGAGTATTCTTAGTCAGCAAAGGACAAATAGAATAATTTAGGACATAAGTCATAAATACTGAAGTTATTTTTTATCAAAAGCAAAAAATAGCATTCCACATAAAGAAAGAAATGTACTGAGCACGATGATGAACTAAGAATGAGGCCACCACCAACGCTAGAACAACAAATAAAAAACAAGAAAATTTCCTGATATTCATTAAAGCTAAAGTTCATAGAGGAGGCAAAGGGTTATTGAGCAAATAACATATGAATAGAACCTTCCATTAAAAAAAAAAAAAACACATGAAAACAACCAGGACACTTCATGAAGCTTATTCAAGGACCAGAATGCAGGAAAACAAACTCCTATTTCATAATTAATGCCGCAACCTTTTGACATTGCATCAAGAATTGAATGCTTCATTCTAACAATTTCCTCAGCACACAGACAGATTGCAACAGCTAATAAAACTGGAAACTTAATTGTAACATCCATTATTCTTCTACTTTACTCTCTTCCACAAAACCAGACGTTGGCAGCAAAGTCTAGCAATGAAACATAACAAATTGTAACAGCTAATAAAAGGATGACCACATCAGAACAAATAGAAGTAAAAATGAAGTTGCAAAGGACAAATCCGAGAGAAGCTTTAAGCTCGGTTAAATGAAGATTTAAGCTCGAGTAGCAGAGGACAACAAAATCCATTCTTTTGTTAAATGAAGATTTAAGCTCGATTCTTATTTGCTGAAATGAAGATTGAAGCTCGAGTAGCAGGGGACAACAAAATCCATTATTCTGTTAAATGAAGATTTAAGCTCGGTTAAATGAAGCTTTAAAGCTTACCACACAAAAACAACCCAGTGAACACCGCAACAGTCCGTTGGAGAGCCAATGGAGAAGAGTCGAGATGAAGATGGCTGGCGAGAGAGAGAGAGGGCCTGAAAATTTATAGCCACACCTACACAACAGAGCAACGAAATTGACCTCCAACAATGCCGAGAGGAAGGAAATAGAGTGCGAAAAACAGTGACACAAGAAATGGGACGGCCACACTGAATCGCCAGGAGCGAAGAGCCGAATCAGGACTGAGACTGGCGAAGCTCGGATAGGGAGGAGAGCAAAGATGCTTGCACGGTGGCTGATGGTTGCACCTTTGCCACACGAGCGCAAACGGCGTCGGAGACGACAATCACAGCAGAGCGGAGAGCAGAGACACGATCAAGAGAGAGTGATTTGAAATTGGCCTCCAGTCCCCTCCTTTGTTGTGTTAGTGGTGGGTGTGTTGGTCATTTCCCTACACAATGGCATGTCAGAAAAGGCCCGGATTTAAATAATGTTTGAGCCTTTTTTGGGTTTTTGTTAGTTATTTGGGCCCCTATATTGATTTTCCCTTTGAAATTCATCATACTTCATCGTTTGAGAATGAGGATTATGAGAGAATCTATAATAATTTCAGAATCCACTTGCCAGAGTCCCTAGACCCGGGGGGAGCAAATTAGAGATTCATTTTTTATTTTGAAAAAAAATCGTTTTTTGATATTCGGCTATTGAAAAAACGATTTGGTTTTTGGTCGAATTATAATAATATATTTATATTTAATAAATAATATTTGATAAGTGCATATTTTATAATTGAATGGGAGAATGTTTTAAATTATATTAGACCAAATCTATAAATATTTTACATCTATTTAATTTATTTTATACATTTTCCCCTAAATCTAATTTTAAGGATACAAAATAATCATGCTACCAAATAACCGATATTTCAGTTGGTTTGGTTTCGATTAATTTTGTTATTAAATTTCAGGTCGGTATTTAAATTTAGCTTTATATAATTTTTGGGTTAATTCAGCTTGCACTAAAAAACCTAATGCTCCCCAAGGCGAGAGTGAGGATCGTATCAAGGCAGGCACCCTCAACGAAATCAGGAACTACTTAGAATGAGAGTGGAAAACGTTGAGTGGGCATGTTTAAATTTAGTATCTGAGAATGAGAAGCGCGTTTCATATAAGTTGAGATAAAATTCATCTCATATACTTAACTCGAGATATGATAAATTATATTGGAAAAACAACTCATACGGTTAATCCAAACAAACATAAAGTATGAACTTCTATTAAAAAAAAAAAAAAAAATTTAATTTATAAAATAATTTTATAACCACTTTATAAATTGGTACATCTAAACTATATACTGGATTGCGGTAAAGAATGGATTAAAAAAGTGTGTTTGGGATGTCATTTAACCATCCTAAAAAGTAACTTTTGTAGAGGAAAAGTATGATTCCACATGTTTACACCAATTTTATATGCGATAGAGAGGAAAAATATTATATGTTTTAATACTTTATACTTCTTCCAGTCTTAAATATAAGATATAATTGAATTTAGATATAAAGAAAGCTAATTAAATTATTTAAAAATATTTATATTTTTTTGTCTAAACTATTTTGCTTAACTTATAAATTGATATATAATCTAATGACAAACCACATATGATATGATTAAAGAACTTATTTAACTTTCTCAATCTCTCAAAAAAGTCAACTATATTTTATATTTAGGAGAGTATATATTACTAATTTGGATAGATTGAGAAAGCAAAATAAATTATTTAAAAGTATTTATATTTATTATTGTTTAGTTTATATAAACCGATATATAATTTAATGATGATATACATAAATATTTTAGAGATATCATATAATATATGCTATAAATAAATAATTTATTTAGTATCCTCAATCTCCCAACCTAGTCAATTGAGACTTGTATTAAGGATTATAAGTTGTATAGAATAAAATTCTTGTTATTTCCGATTAAAAAATCAGCCAAACAAGTTTTATTTTCAGAAAATTCACTTATGTTACTGCAAATTCAAACCTAAATTATATTATACAATCTTACTTTTATCCAATCTTAGATTTATAAAAATAATATTCTATCTAGTCCTTAATATAATTTTTTTGAAGAGATTAAAGAAGCTAAATAAGTTACTTAATCATATGTAGTATATTCTTAGGTTATATATCACTTTATTAGTCAAATTGGTTAGTTTGGAAAAAATATTAATATTCTAAAATAATTTAATTAGTTTCCTTAATCCCTCTAAAAAACTCAATTTTATCTTATATTAAAAAAAAACCAAGGTATTAACAAAATTGCTGGGAAAAAAAAAAGATCCCTCAAAAAAGAGAAAATAAAATAAAATCGCGTAGGTATAAAAAGGCTACCACTGGCCGTGTGTAAACCCTCGGTGTTGTGCCCTCTTTGTAGCCGTCACTCCTCAGACGACGAGGTGTTGGCAGCAGGGGCGGCAACCTATTGTCACCGTCTTACATCTCTTGTCCGCAAGTTTTGCTTGGTATCGTTGTTTGGGACTTCTTCCGCAACGTACGCAGGATTATCTTTGGCAGGATATAGACCATGGGTAGGGAACTGACAAGTGACAAGGTGGAGCTCCACGAGATGGAAAATGATGATTTTAGTGATTTGGAGTTAATTTACCATGTCAGAGATGCCCTTATTTCAGTCCCACTGGTATGTTCTGTCAAAGCTGAAATTCGTATGTACTGTAAATTAATCAGCTATTATTGATATACTTTTTTTGTTGGCTTCTTTTCCCTCAGGGTAATAGGGATAATTATGATGAGCTTGTTGGACATTTGCACCCTATGCAGCGACCTACGGTTGATCAGGTTGCTCTCCTTGTGGTAGGTTCTGTCTTGCAGCTCATGTTTTGATGGTTCTCTTTTCTTTTAATGGGTTCTGACCAACTTATCTGTATGTTTTTAGACAACTTTAAAAGCACTCTCTGGAGCTGTATCCTATATAGATATTGTCCACCATGAGGCTCTTATTTATGCTGTAAGCTTTTATTGATTTTGTTTATTTATCTTGCTCTTCATAGTTTGTGATTGTATTTGAACTTGTTACTGCATAAATGTTCGATTTGGTTATGATTTATATTAATGAAACAGTTCATCCAGGTATCTAGGCTGAGTATGTGGAACTATGGAACTGATGTTATGGATGCATTACTTGAACTGATCATATCCTTGGTAAATGATTCAATGCAGCCACCGTATAATTTCTTCTGTAGAAGCATTTTTGTAAACCTTCTACTAAAGCTGCCCATATTTTCATTATTGCAGGCTGCCTCAAATGGAAAATACGTTGATATGTGTTTGGACATGCTAGTGAGGAATTTTGTGCCACCTCCTTACTTCATGAAAATGCTGAAACAGCCGTGCGGTATTACTAGGAAATGTGAAGTTTTGTCTCGTGTGCATGCAGCGTTGAAAGATATATCTGATTTGGTGCCTCTTGCCCCGATGCGACTATCTCCAATAGTTGTCCAGAGAATGCCAAATGTTTTCAGTAAGGAGCATGTGAGTCTAATTTAAACTTTAATTTCTCAAATCATGATGCCATAACGGATTGGAAAGCACTTTTTTATATCGTGACTTGTAACATGTATTGAATTGTGAGATTTCAGGAAAAAATTATATTCAATATAACATATGACATATGGATATCCTTGTAATGTTCGATTTACCCTTTGATTCATATCTTTTCTGACTTGGGGACTTCGTTGTGAGCTTCACAATATTTTTAAGATCTTCGCACTCAAAATTCAAGCAATTGATTTGAGCTAGATATTAATCTGCTTACAGTAATATATTGTGTTTCATGTGTTGGTTTATCAGCTAGCTTGATTTCAGTTTGCACTTCACCTGTTTTGGTCTCCATTATTCATGTTGGAAGTTTAAATTGGATATTGGATGTAAATATAGCTTAACTACTTCTTCAAGCAGAGGAAAACAAATGTTAAATTACACTTTCCAACACACACTGAACGTTTTTTTAGGCGTGTCTTACACATCAAATATAGTTTCAGTTTCAATATTGTGTGTTATATTGCTATTTCCTTCCATGATTTTCAGTATCACAATCATGCTTGTGTCTTTTTATGCTTCGTAGAACTGTTTTGCATGGAAGTAAATGTAACAGTTACGGTTTTCCTAGCAAATGAG